>OW964565.2:29662939-32062939 GCA_943138885.2 Tholera decimalis
GCATAGATGAGTCCTGCTCTTCTTGGTGTAGTACTGTAGCCGGTGTTCCTCAGGGTGGCGTGTTATCTCCTTTACTTTTCGCAATTTTCATAAATTCCATTTCCAAAAAACTTCAATCCTCCTACCACCTTTATGCTGATGACTTGCAAATTTACAGACAAGCGCCTCATACTGATTTAGATGCTACAATAAATATGATAAACCAGGACTTGGCTTCAGTTTGCGAATGGAGTGAGGCACATGGTTTGCAGGTTAACCCGTTAAAGACTCAGGTCATTGTAGTCGGCAGCTCTAGGTTAGCATCTAAGGTAAACTGGTCTCAGCTTCCTCAGGTTATTTTCAACGGCACAGCTATTCCACTAAGCGAGAAAGTTAAGAACCTTGGGGTCTGGTTGGACAAATATCTTTCGTGGGGTCCCCAATTACAAGAGGTGAGTCGCAAATTATTTGCTTCTGCCAGTTCCCTAAGACGGTTGCGTAACTTTCTGCCAACTGCCACTAAAATTGCGCTAGCACAGTCTCTTTTGCATCCCATCCTAGACTACGCTGATGTCAGTTATCTTGATCTCACAGAGGCACAACTTGATAAACTTGAGCGACTTCAAAATTTTTGCATAAGATTTATATTTGGTTTGCGCAAATATGATCACGTATCTGAATTTCGTACGAAACTCAAGTGGCTTCCTATACGTCTTCGCCGGAACTTACACATATTGTCTCTGCTTTACAGTATTCTGTTCAATCCTAAGACCCCCTTTTATCTTAAAGAACGTTTTAAGTTCCTCCGTGACACACATGCCAAATTTCTGAGGTCATCGGAAAACTTGAGGCTAGAGGTACCGAGTCACTCCACCAATTTCTTTGGTAAGTCGTTCGTAGCTCAAGCAGTACGACTGTGGAATACTCTTCCCGTCTCAGTAAGACAAGCACAAACCCTTCCTTCTTTCAAAAACATGGTAAAAGATCTCTATCTCTCTCTTTAATATGTTACTATTTTTATTTTATTTTTTATATATCTCAGCTTTGTTATTTTTATGTATGTATATGTATATGTGTATTGAGTATGTAGGTTATTACTTATTTATTGTATATAAGTAAATAGTACATCATGGACTACCCGCGAATTTATTTTCTCCTGCTGTGTCAAATCCATCTAAAGGTTGTCTGTAAAAGATCGCTTTTAGCGATAAGACCGCCCATTGTAACACCCTTTGTAGTTTTTAAGTCCTTATTTAATTCTGTTATGGTGTACAATAAAGAGTATATCTATCTATCTATCTATCTATCTATCTATCTACAACTAAATTTCAAAATATCATATAAACAATTTTTTTCAACCGACGACAAAAAGAGGAGGTTATCAATTCGACGCGTATATATATATATTATACTATATAAAGCTAAATTACCACTCACTGACTCACTGACAGAATTGTTCTCCCAGATGGTGGATGGGGAGGTGGGTATATTTTGACAGATTCGTAAACAAGTAACTCTCAAACCTACGGGAAAAGTGCCAAACCCCCCCTTTTCCCCCCCCTTCTCCCCCCCCCCTATCGTATCTCGGAAACTACGAGACCCGTATTTTTTCTTTTTACGGATTCGTATAGAGGAGGCTCGGTAAAGTAAAAACCATTTTTCAAAGTCCCCCCTCCCCGCCCCCCTTCTCCCCCCCTTTAGGCGGATCTCGGAATCTAAGAGACTTGGAACATTTTTTTTTTCAGATTCATTTAGAGGGGCAATGCTTAAGTCGAAATACTTGTGGAACCCCCCCCCCATCACCCCCCCCCCTCTTTTTTTTTTATTTTTTTTTCACAAGCTCGCGAGGTGCTTGCACCTCGCGCAACACGCAAATACTAAACCCCTCCATCAACCCCCGCCTTTTTTTTTTTTTTTTTCACAAGCACGCGAGGTGCTTGCACCTCGCGCAACACGCAAATACTAGTTATATTATATAAAGCTAAATTACCACTCACTGACTGACTGACTCACTCATTGACATAATTGTTCTCCCAGATGGTGGATGGGGAGGTGGGTATATTTTGACAGATTCGTAAACAAGTAACTCTCAAACCTACGGGAAAAGTGCGAAACCTCCCCTTTTCACCCCCCTTCTCCCCCCTCCCTATCGTATCTCGGAAACTACGAGACCCGTATTTTTTGTTTTTTACGGATTCGTATAGAGGAGGCTCGGTAAAGTAAAAACCATTTTTCAAAGTCCCCCCCCCCGCCCCCCTTCTCCCCCCCTTTAGGCGGATCTCGGAATCTAAGAGACTTGGAACATTTTTTTTTTCAGATTCATTTAGAGGGGCAATGCTTTAGTCGAAATACTTGTGCAACCCCCCCCCCCCATCACCCCCCCCACTCTTTTTTTTTTTTTTTTTTTTCACAAGCTCGCGAGGTGCTTGCACCTCGCGCAACACGCAAATACTTGATTTAGAGGGGCAATGCTTTAGTTTTTTTCACAAGCACGCGAGGTGCTTGCACCTCGCGCAACACGCAAATACTAGTTATACTATATAAAGCTAAATTATACTATATAAAGCTAAATTACCACTGACTGACTGACTGACTCATTGACATAATTGTTCTCCCAGATGGTGGATGGGGAGGTGGGTATATTTTGACAGATTCGTAAACAAGTAACTCTCAAACCTACGGGAAAAGTGCCAAACCTCCCCTTTTCCCCCCCGTTCTCCCCCCCTCCCTATCGTATCTCGGAAACTACGAGACCCGTATTTTTTTTTTTTTACGGATTCGTATAGAGGAGGCTCGGGAAAGTAAAAACCATTTTTCAGTCGCCCCCCCCCCCGCCCCCCTTTTCACCCCCTTTAGGCGGATCTCGGAAATTAAGAGACTTGGAACATTTTTTTTTTCAGATTCATTTAGAGGGGCAATGCTTTAGTCGAAATAACTGTGCAATCCCTCCCCCCTCCCATCACCCCCCCCCCCATTTTTTTTTTTCACAAGCACGCGAGTTGCTTGCACCTCGCGCAGCACGCAAATACTAAACCCCCCATCTCCCCCCATCACCACCCCCACTTTACCTTTTTTCACCAGCACGCGAGGTGCTTGCACATCGCGCAACACGCAAATACTAGTTATTATACTATATAAAGCTAAATTACCACTCACTGACTCACTCATTGACATAATTGTTCTCCGAGATGGTGGATGGGGAGGTGGGTATATTTTGACAGATTCGTAAACAAGTAACTCTCAAACCTACGGGAAAAGTGCCAAACCTCCCCTTTTCCCCCCCCCTTCTCCCCCCCCCTATCGTATCTCGGAAACTACGAGACCCGTATTTTTTGTTTTTTACGGATTCGTATAGAGGAGGCTCGGTAAAGTAAAATCCATTTTTTAAAGTCCCCCCCCCCCGCCCCCCTTCTCCCCCCCTTTAGGCGGATCTCGGAATCTAAGAGACTTGGAACATTTTTTTCTTCGGATTCATTTAGAGGGGCAATGCTTTAGTCGAAATACTTGTGCAACCCCCCCCCCCATCACCCCCCCCCCTTTTTTTTTTTTTTTTTTTCACAAGCACGCGAGGTGCTTGCACCTCGCGCAACACGCAAATACTTGATTTAGAGGGGCAATGCTTTAGTTTTCTTCACAAGCACGCGAGGTGCTTGCACCTCGCGCAACACGCAAATATTAAACCCCCCATCACCCCCCCCCTTTTTTTTTTCACAAGCACGCGAGGTGCTGGCACCTCGCGCAACACGCAAATACTAAACCCCCCCATCTCCCCCCATCACCCCCCCCCCCCTTTTTTTCCTTTTCACAAGCACGCGAGGTGCTTGCACTTCGCGCAACACGCAAATACTAAACCCCCCCATCTCCCCCCTTTTTTTTTTTTTTCACAAGCACGCGAGGTGCTTGCACCTCGCGCAACACGCAAATACTAGTTATATTATATAAAGCTAAATTACCACTCACTCACTGACTCACTGACATAATTGTTCTCCCAGATGGTGGATGGGGAGGTGGGTATATTTTGACAGATTCGTAAACAAGTAACTCTCAAACCTACGGGAAAAGTGCCAAACCCCCCCTTTTCCCCCCCCTTCTCCCCCCCCCCTATCGTATCTCGGAAACTACGAGACCCGTATTTTTTTCTTTTTACGGATTCGTATAGAGGAGGCTCGGTAAAGTAAAAACCATTTTTCAAAGTCCCCCCCCCGCCCCCCTTCTCCCCCCTTTAGGCGGATCTCGGAATCTAAGAGACTTGGAACATTTTTTTTTTCAGATTCATTTAGAGGGGCAATGCTTTAGTCGAAATACTTGTGCAACCCCCCCCCCCCATCACCCCCCCCCCCTTTTTTTTTTTTTTGTTTCACAAGCACGCGAGGTGCTTGCACCTCGCGCAACACGCAAATACTTGATTTAGAGGGGCAATGCTTTAGTTTTTTTCACAAGCACGCGAGGTGCTTGCACCTCGCGCAACACGCAAATACTAGTTATATTATATAAAGCTAAATTACCACTCACTCACTGACTCACTGACATAATTGTTCTCCCAGATGGTGGATGGGGAGGTGGGTATATTTTGACAGATTCGTAAACAAGTAACTCTCAAACCTACGGGAAAAGTGCCAAACCTCCCCTTTTCCCCCCCCTTCTCCCCCCCCCTATCGTATCTCGGAAACTACGAGACCCGTATTTTTTTCTGTTTACGGATTCGTATAGAGGAGGCTCGGTAAAGTAAAAACCATTTTTCAAAGTCCCCCCCCCGCCCCCCTTCTCCCCCCCTTTAGGCGGATCTCGGAATCTAAGAGACTTGCAACATTTTTTTTTTCAGTTTCTTTTAGAGGGGCAATGCTTTAGTCGAAATACTTCTGCAACCCCCCCCCTATCACCCCCCCCCCCTTTTTTTTTTTTTTTTTTCACAAGCACGCGAAATGCTTGCACCTCACGCAACACGCAAATACTAGTATTATATAAAGCTAAATTACCACTGACTC
The DNA here is from genome assembly GCA_943138885.2 of Tholera decimalis. Taxonomy (NCBI): domain Eukaryota; kingdom Metazoa; phylum Arthropoda; class Insecta; order Lepidoptera; family Noctuidae; genus Tholera; species Tholera decimalis. The sequence goes on from OW964565.2 coordinate 29,667,904, forward strand.
ACTGACTCACTCACGCACTTATTGACATAATTGTTCTCCCAGATGGTGGATGCGGATGTGGGTATATTTTGACAGATTCGTAAACAAGTAACTCTCAAACCTACGAGAAAAGTGCCAAACCTCCCCTTTTCACCCCCTTCTCCCCCCCCCTATCGTATCTTGGAAACTACGAGACCCGTATTTTTTTTTTTACGCATTCTTATAGAGGTAAAGTAAAAACCATTTTTCAGTCGTCCCCCCCGCCCCCCTTCTCACCCCCTTTAGGCGGATCTCGGAAATTAAGAGACTTGGAACATTTTTTTTTTCAGATTCATTTAGAGGGGCAATGCTTTAGTCAAAATACTTCTGCAACCCCCCCCATCACCCCCCCCTTTTTTTTTTTCACAAGCACGCGAGGTTCTTACACCTCGCGCAACACGCAAATACTAAACCCCCCCCATCTCCCCCCATCACCCCTCCCCACTTTTTTTTTTTTGTTTTTTTCACAAGCACGCAAGGTGCTTGCACCTCGCGCAACACGCAAATACGAAACCACCCAATCTCCCCCCATCACCCCCCCCATTTTTTTTTTCACAAGCACGCGAGGTGCTTGCACCTCGCGCAACACGCAAATACTAGTATATATATATATATATATATTTAATGTATGATCATCGATTACTCCAAGACGGCTGAACCGATTTGGAAAATTCTTTTTTGTTTGAAATTGGTCTGATTATAGGCACACCTATGACGTTTTGAGTATTTATTATAGTAACTTGTGCAGTTGCTCTCAAAAAGTACCATTTGAGGAAGTGGAACTGATGATGAAGACCACAGATGGCCGCCGAAACTACTCAATAATAAGTATTGAATGGATTGCGATTCGATTACTTGAATATGGATGTTAAGCACTTTATGCTCGTCACAATGCATATGGTGATGTAGAGCTGATGGTGAAGTACCAGGAGAACTCCTCAACAATTAAGGGCCCAGCATTGGGAAAAGCAATATTTTGTAAAAGGTTATAAGTAGTTGACATTTAGGCTCTTGTAACTAGGTAAATTAAAAATAGACCAACTAAAAAGAGTGAAATAAAAACTTTTTACCAAAAAATTAAACCGACTCCCAAAACACACTGCAAAGTGAAAAATAACTTTAATTTCGGGAGTCGGTGCCAAAAACGAAAATACAAAACTAAAGACACCGACTACCGAAATTAAAGTTATTTTTCACTTTGCAGTGTGTTTTGGGAGTCGGTTTAATTTTTTGGTAAAAAGTTTTTAACTATCCCTCACTATGCACGAAGTGGTGGCGTCGCGTCGTCGTGCGGGGTGTCACGTAGGCTCCCACGAAATCGTCGATACACGACACCCGTTGGCCAAAACTTTACTTTGAGAAAAGCCTCTTCCAGTTGGAGGAGTCGGAAATCATATCATGAAAACAATAATCAAAAACAAAGCCTACTATCCTATTGTTTGAAAATCTATCTACATTTGTAAGTACGTACGTACCCACCTATACATAAACGTACCGATGTACGTAAATGTAGAGAAAATTGGTTTATTTGCTGTGTAAGTTAACTATTTCCGTTTGAGAGGCCTTAAACGTGGGCAGTGCCAACTAGACCGTCAAGTCAAACTAAATAAATTTCACAGTATACACAAGAACATAACATTGTGTACTTATTGTGTAACGTAATACCAAGGGAAACTGTTAGGTTTGCGGTCCACTTGGAGCTCAGCTATTGAAACATATGAAAGAGTTTTTCCACTGTTGTATATATGCATCGAGCATAGGCGTATTGGCTAATAAGAAATGGTCCTAATTAGATTGACGATAACAAAAAAGGTATATTCATATAGGAACCGTTACAAAGATTACATAATGATACATCAATGACATCCCACCCATACGCACATAAAGTTCTGCGAATATTTTCACTGTGCTACAGCTAAAGAGTTGAATTCCCGGCCGGAGTTTCAGTTAAAGCCTTCCCTGATAGCTGTAACCTGGGGATCTTTAAACCAAAAGTAGGCATATACGTAATCAGAATAGGTTACTTCTAAGTTAGCATTCTTAATCCTCCAACCAAGTCATCATTTAGGTTAGATGATAAATTAATAAAAAAATGTACGTTCATAATGCTAATTTCAAATACAAGAAATATCCTGGTATTTATAATTAGCATAACACACAACAACAATTTTAATTAACATTAACAATTATAATTTGTGTATTGTCAAAGAGACAAACAAATTTTTCCGCCCTATAATATTAGTATAGGCCACCTACATAGTCATCATTAAAACTCAGTGCCTTTTGTCATTAAGACCAAAATGTGCATCAAAACATGGGTACCTATGCCACCGGAATTAAGTGCCCAATAGGGTATTTCATAGATTTCTCTTATGACGTAACAACCATAAGGCGGTATAAACTTAAACAAAACCCCCGAATTTCCTTTCATCTATGTTCTATAAATACATTTAGGTACTTATCTAAATATAATTGACTTTTCAAAAATCGTTTTTGAATTACGGCATTCAGATTTTGATTACAAAATAGATGATGATTCCATAGAGATTTTGAAATCATTTTGAATAAGTTTTTAAGCTAACAAATTCACTAAGAGTGCTATTCATCCGTGGTTTTGGCGCTGGCAACAGTGCCGGATGTCGGAAACTCAACAGCCTGATAGCTATAACCTGGGAGTCTTTAAGTCAAGAGTGAATATGTTACTTCTAGGCAAGCGTGCTTCATCCTCGACCACATCATCGCTTTACTTCAGGTAAGATGGTGGTCAAACGTAAAGTTAAAAAATCCCGTTTTAAGTTTAAATTCTGAATGTCAATTGCAAAATTGAAAGTCAAATTATGGAGTAAAGCATTTGAATCGCTCGCCGTCGCAAACACTGTGATGTACTAGTGCCGTCAGTAACACACAGTAACAGTAAACATGTTTAAAATTAACGCTCGCCCATGTAAATAATGTGTTAATAAGTTGTTTACCCAGCTTTCTGTTTGCCTTACAATATTTTCATGTTCTAATTTTCTAACTAGTTGTACTGCATGAATTTTCAGGGGACGCTGGGTAACGTTGGATGGGAATTGGTCTATGATGTGAAGTAATATTCTTATACTTCCTATTTTTTCTTAGACAGTATAGAATTCTGCCCTAACTATTATTGTTTGACCTCACTCTAGGAATTGTTTCTGTATCGTAAGTGCGTTTAGAAACATTCAAATTCACTTACTTTAACACTCAAACCGAGAACAAAAGAATATCTGTAGGCAATACAAACATTTGTACCGGTGCAAGAATTGAACCCGTGACAAGCAGCAGAGTAGCCAAGCGTTTAACCACTGCGTTAACCCTATCGTCTGCCTTCTAAAACCTTAAACCTTCCCTGTATGAGAGAAAACATAATTATACAAGAATTCATCAAATCAAATTAGTCGCTCGCTTAGGAAACGCAGAAACAAAGCATAATTTTTGTTATTTATCGTCGGATGTGATGTTTTTTCTCATATAAAATTTTTATGTTCTTTTTTTTCACAAATTAAAACCGATTTAAATAACATAACATAATCTATATTTAATTTTCTCTAAAAAGTACAACATTTGTTTACAGTATATAAGACACTACAAAATAGACCTTAGTGAGAGGGTTCGGGACCTGTATGACAGATCTCTAGGCTCACACCATTTAAAATTGTAAATTGTAATTTACTACAAATAAAATGAACTATTCTTCATTTACTTATACGTGTCTTTTTTGTATTAATCTGTATGTTTTTGTGAATAAACGTTTTTATTATTTATTTTTATTTATAATACAAACATAAGAGCTCCAAGTGTACTGAGAAGAGGAAACAGTGTAAATAAAAAAATCATGTTCCTTTTCAATATTCCCTGTATCATTCCTGTGTTCCTATTGCTTTATAGACTATTTTCCACCATTTTCCTCATTGTGTCAACGCTATAATTTGCACAGTTGCTAGCGTTTCACTATTGGTGTGGTTGTCATGTATATTTTTTAATATAAAATGTTACATTTTTGTAATTCAGATAGAAAATAGTGGAAAAATAAAAACCAACCAGAATGATGCTACATTCGTTAATTAAATTCAATTAGAAGATAGTTAATTATGTTTTAAATATCTGTTCTGGCTTATGTCATATCTTATTATCTTGAAAACTTACTTATGGGTAGGTATTAGGTATCAGTGACGCGTTTTTTGTTAGTGAATCTTGAACATTATATGAGGTAAACACACATTATGTAATAAACATCAACCTATTAAGATTCATGAATTTAACCATATCTACATCTAAATACATTAAGTAATATTTTGAATAATAAAATAATAATATTATTAAACTAAAGCTAAGCTATCAAAAAATAATAGAGATACAATACAAATCATATTTCTAAGAAACCATTTATCTACCCATAACTAGAAAGAAACTATAAGATGCCATCAAATTTTTTTTTGGTATAACGCAGCCAGTTGGCCACATTATATGCCTCTGCTTAAAGTAAAAGCCAACTCTAGAGACTCTTCACGAGAAGTGTTAACTAGAATTTTCTAGGGGTTACTTCATGCCTTTCAAAGAACGGTAAGACACAACGAGCAGTCAGTAGAAGTGACGGGGCCGATGAGTCTTGCCGGTTGCGGGAATAGATAGATAGATAGATATAATATATAATTTATTGTACACCAAAAATTGAAACACACTTACATAACCTTATTTAACGAGATACCACGGCCCCAGAACGCAAGTGCAATTGAATGAACGGGGTTGAAGTCTGACACTCTCTTCCGCTCTATTCAGAGCGGAAGCTGTCAGACTTCTGCTGACAGAAATAAATATTAGAAATGAATATTAGAAATGTGAAAGTTTGTGAGAATGGATGTTATTCTTTCACGCAAAAACTACTGAACGGATACGAATGAAATTTGGTATGTTGATAGTTTATTTTGAAGTGAAAACTTCTTTAGCGGCGTTGTGCACTTTTTTTGTAATGGGTAAAAAATGTTAAACTCGCGTCAGGACACGTGACCTGATCGAAAATTCGTAAGACGGACGGAGAGTAGACAGCCGGCGTGGCGTAGGAGAGGAAGTATCCCCCTCTCTTTCTACGGCGCGGCGAAAATGTATGCCTGCGCAAACATTTTAATGTAATATAAATTGTCATGTTTGTGTACGATAGCGCAATAAATAAATATTGTATTCTACCACATAAATGATAGTACTTTTATACTGATAATTAAAGCAATTCATGCAAAATTATTCCCTAACCATTCCAAAATATCAAAAATGCACAACTCGATCTCGCCTGATGGTAAGCGATAGATGAGGTCTACGATGTGACGAGCGAGCCCAGAAGATGTCTATTTACTCTTGCTTTCAAGGCTGAAAGGTCATAGTTGAAATCTTGGAATAATACATAGGCTACTTATATCCCGGAAGTCCGATGGGATCAGAATTTACGCTGGAAAATCTTCCAACGAGAACGAATTCTCGGGCAGTGATGGGTAGCCCCATAATTTCTCAAAGTTATAGTCCAGTTTTATGATCTAATCACTTGCTTTATAAAGTAGAAAATCTTACCTATAAGCGCTATATTCAATGTCTCCGTCCAACTAAGAATCAAAGAAAATAGACATCTTTGGTTCACTCCAGACACAAGCATATTTAGTTTAGTTGGAGGGGTTAACAGAAAATAACCCATATTTTGTCAAATTATAGCCTGGTTTCTTTACGTAACCTTTACGTAACGATGCTGCCAATGATATAAATCCTCGAACTAGACATGATCCACACAAATTAGTATTGGATGATTTGCCAAGACTTACCAAATACAATAAAAATTGCCTGGCAATGTGCATACGTATTTATAATAAGTTACCTAGTCATATAAAAATGTTGAATTCTAGATTATTTAAGATTAAACTGCACGATTGTTTAAAGATACGGATAGATCTACAGCTTGAACGAATTTATGGAGATGAAATGTTGAGAAATCACCATTTCACATTACTTCCTTACCCGTTTGTCAAAAATTTTAATTTTTCACCTGTATGTTAGCTGTGCTATAACTGTGTGTGTGTGTGTGTGTTTCTTTGTACCATTCTAATTATATTTTATACCATGATTTATGCTAATAAATAATTATGACTATGATTTATGAAGCAGAAATCTTAACCGAAAGCGCTATATTCAATGTCTCCGTCCAACCAAGACCCAAAAACAATAGAAATCTTTAGCCAACTACAGCCATCATTGTCCAACAGAAAAGGACAACACTATACCACCATCGTTCACATAGTTATAGACGATTTTAATTATGTGGGCCATTCAGAGACACCTCCTTTGTACGGAAAGGTAGTTCATTGGTGGAAGCACTATTGTCTTAAGGACACTAGAGGCTTTTAATGTGAATAGTGGTGGACTATCTGAGCCACACTACACATAGGGACAATAGTTATTGTTTCAAATGTTGGTTGGAGAAATGGAGATAGTTCATTTTCTTCATGAGTAACTGTTATCTTCTGTATTGTTGTTCAGTTTGTGTTTCGATGTATTGTGTGGAGTTATTACCTCTATGTATTTGATGTTTTTATTTTATTGATGATAGATTCGCATTTGTACGCCATCTCACCTGATGGTAAGTGACGATGTGGTTGTAGATGAACCACGTTAACGCTTAAATTTTTAAATTTGGTTTCATTACTTTATTAGAACAGTATTCAATGTTTGTTCTTTCTTTATGCGCTTTTTAGATCATTGATCAGATTATAATGTAACTATGGCAGGGTGTTATGAGGTGCAAGAGGACTTCTTGAAGACAAGCAATGAGAATAATAACACTTTATTACTTTACGTGGGATTGCAACGCTCTGTATAGCTAGTAAGGTATTAAACAATGGTGGGTCAATTTTAAAATTATAAATGTCTTGCTGTTGTCCGTGACATCGTTTGAGACCGTCTAACTATCACCTAGCCATTTTTTTACAGCTGTTTAGTTTTTATAGCGTAACCGACAGACAGACTTTCATATTTTTGTAATATTATATAAGTGTTGAAACAGTCTTATTTTAGAATTCCATCACCCAATTTTAATGAAAGCGCGCCTCCCAATCCAATCACAAATTCCATCGACGAAGATAACTTAGACCGTCGGCGTCGTATAAATGTCACAGAATTGTCACAAGTAACCTTTATCACTGCTTGCTGGCCTGTAGGAAAAGTTTTCCAATTACGAACACCGTCAAGTGACCACCTCACCACCCAGCTTACCTCAAAACCCCCTAGAGCTCCCCCCCTCCTTGCCCCTCGAGCCGGGTAGCAGCCGCACAAAGAAGTTTTAATTGCTAGCCTTCGCTAGCTATCAACTTGAACGTACACTATTTGGATTGCCTTATTCATAATGTGGCATTCAAAGGCAATGGTCGTTAATGAGGTTTGATGGTATGATTTTTTTTTTCATCGTTCTGTTAGTTGGCTTTTCATTTGAAAAGTTTGAGGTTGCTAAGTTGCGAATTTTCTCGTGTGCCTGTATGCAGTATGTCTGAAAACCGTTTCAGTGATGGTAGTTTATCGATTCGTGATCAATGAAGGAATATATCTGAACGCGTCATGCGCCTACATCACAGCTCTTAAAACAGCGGTGGGTAACAGCTGTGTTATTCTGTAAGACCCATTCTAAACTTCGAATCTGAATCCGCTGTGAATTTATTGATTGGCATTCTAAAAACTCGGTTGTTAATTCGAATTTACACTAGCGCTGGGTAGCGCTGGTGTTTGCGAGCGTGTCAGCGAGTTGAACTAAACATTTTGACAGATAAAGTATGAGATGACGTGAGAAGTGGCATTCGGTAAGGTAATTCCTCCGTCACTTCGACATTGTTTACAGAATGCAAAATCAAGGTCACTTTGAACCATAAGCGAAGTGACAGTGAATAGCTATGTGAGATGCGAGTTGTTGTTCGAATTTACAGAATCGACGTACAGGACGGTTACGTATGTAACACGCGCGGGGCTCAAGATCGCGGTAAATACCTACCTTCTTTTTAAAATATGGTAATTACAGAGTGCAGTCAAGGTATCTATAGTTAACTAGAACTTCGCCCATGGTTTCGTCCACGTGGATTTAAAAAAAATACCTTACATCCAATAAAAATTATTATTAATACAAACTTACAAACATATCACTCACCTCTTTATAATATTACTATTGTTATACCATTAGTAGCTGACCCAACAAACGTTGTCTTTGTGGGTATTTAAACCTTCCCTGTATGCGAGGGAACATAATACAAAAATAATTAATAAATCAGTCCAGCCGTTTTCGATTTTTAGCGAGACTAACGAACATCACATTTCTATACCTAAGTATGTAGAAAAGGAATGGGTACCTATGATCATTTAGTGTCACTACAGTATATTTGTATGTGCCTATGAAAATTCCATTTTATTACATCGACTAAACTTAGAAATAAATATGTTAACAAGTGTGTTAAATAATGAATATATTAAATAATGTATGTGTTAAACAAATGTGTTAAATAATATCAGTATAAATAAAATTTTGTTATAATTTTCTCGTAACACGGTGTTTAAGATCAGACCAAAAATCAATGCCAAACCAGTCATTTTTAAATAACAATTAAACTGTTATCAAAACAGGTCTTATTCAGAGATTCCCTCTACAATTATACCAGGGAGTCAGACAAGGGGATCTAATTTGATTCTAGGAGGGTCAGACAAAACTAATTTTAGTTAGAAAAGCAAACATCGTAATAGTACGAACAGAGGTCTGTTTGTCTAAGTACCTTCGAGGGAGTTCGGTAAGTTTAAAATTTAATTATCGTTTACATATCTGCGCGTCTGCCCAGTAATAATGTAGGTGGGACTAGATTTTAGAAACCACTTTGTTTGTTATTGAGTTTGCGGGTTACTGTTCCTATAAAGAATTTAATTTTAGCTTACATAGACTGAGTAGGCATTTTTCGTCGAAGGGAAAATTTATAATCAAATGACTACTCCCACTCGCCCCTGGAAGGGAGTGTCAGTCTCTTAATGACTAAAAACTCTTCTTGTTCCTTCAGTTGCTGTAGCGTTCCGGGGGATTCGTTAGACCATTTCCGCAACCACCATGGGTTGCGGAAATGGTTTATAAGGGGGTTACCGGTTAAAACAGACTGCTAACGGCCGCACCGTTAGCAGTCTGTTTTTTATTTATTACGTTATTTGATTACCTAAAAAAGACTGCTAACGGTGCGGATTTGATTACCAAGTCAGATAGTGTTCTTTGCTTGTTCCCAAGCTGTTGTTATATGCACTTCCGACGTTTGGCTCCAAGACTGGACCGGGCGGGGGCTGCACCCAATATAGGGGGCCAAACGCCTCCTGCCAGAGGCTCTATGCGGAGATCGTGCGGTTCATGGCCTTCTATGGGGCCCCTGTGTGGGCGCTGAATCTTCAGCAGCGATCCGAGAGGGATGCAGTCGCCTCCTTCTGCGAAGCAGTCATGCTAGCGAAGGAGGAGGCCGAACGCGCGAGCCGCCGCGGCAGATGCCCCGGGCGTCGGGGATCGCGAGTCGATTTCCGAACACCGTAGGCGCGGGCTTGCGGACAGCGAGCAGGGGTAACTCACCGTCCGGTAAGTACCAGGCCCGGGTCGGTCGGCGGCGCGTCATGTTACACGTGCGCCTCAAAGAGCTGTCAGCACCAGTGACGGGGCCCCACAAGGCCATTGCCTGCCGGGGTTGCGGTAATGTTCTAATGAGATACCGCGGCCCCGGAACTTAAGGGCAGCTGAAAGAACAGGGTGGGGTTTTAGTAAGTAGAAGTCTGACACTCCCTTCCGCTTTACCCAGAGCGGGTGAAGTCATTCGATGATTAAAAAGCTGTTGTTATATAACGACCACGACCACATTGTCAAGAGCAAACCGTCTGATAGGATACGTGCCTTTTGGGATAATCTATACAGTGACGCGGTCGATACCCTTGCCAAAAGTAGTCTAAAATTACTAAAAGTTAGCCTCCTACACAGGCGGTCGGGTATAGAGATAAAGAGCCAAGAGTTTCGGGTTTTCCTTATGTACTCCGGAAGGGACTGACGAGACTAAAATAGACAAGGACTGGGACTATTCATAGTATAGGTACACGTCAGCCTTACTCACTATTTGGGTCAAATTATAGGATTTCTGTAGTTTCTGTAGTAATACTGTTGTATCCGAATTGACAAGAGAAGAGTAACATAGTGTAAGTCTCAGTCCAGAAGTAAAGAGGTTCGCAATAGAAAACCAAAAACATCATTACAACATAAATATATTTCATGACTTTTCCATAATGTTTGAGAAGAATATCCAGATATATCACTTAAACAAGTTTATAATAATAAGTCCTGTACTTACACTGCTAATTTAAATGATAGGTTAATAACACTGGCGTTGGACGCGTATTCACGAGGGCCGCCTGTTAGTGAATGACACCAAATCGTCATTACCGATTGACAAGCCATAGGAGCTGTCAAATGAGTTGCCTTAATTTTAGTCCATTAAATAACTAGGGTTTCCAGAAATAAGCTAACAATAGTGGCACTTTTGCTAAACAATACAGAAAAACAAAAAAATATGGTTAGGTACTCTAATGGTCCTGATTAAAATTTTTCTGATCTATTGAAACGCACTGTGTCTAAAAGTAGTGTTTACCTAGTGGTTCTAGGCACGTCTCATGAGTTACAAGGTCGTGAGTTCGAATCAAGGCATGCACATTAGGCTGCGTTTCCACCAGAGATGTGCGATGGAAATGTGTCATGCGAGGATGTCTAGCTGTGCTGTGAAAATGTGTGGGGGTTTCCACTAAAGCTTTGCGATGAAAATGTGCCTACGAGGATGTGTTGCGGAGCTGTGAAAATGCGCATTAATGTGTGGTGCGAGTATGCGCAAACCTCGCAACACATCCTTCTCAACACATATTCCTCGCAACGCATCCCTCGCAACACATCTCTCGCACGCATCCCTCGCACACATCCCTCGCTTGTTTTGTATGCGCAAAAATCTAGCTCCGCTGAGCCGTTTCCACCAGAGCTGTGCTGACCAAGGCGAGGTAAATGAAGTGATTCTATTGGTTCTTTACAAATACATCCCTCGCTACGCATCCTCGCACATCTCTGGTGGAAACGCAGCCTTAGTCTGTGTAATTTTCATCAACACTACTAAAATGTTACTGTTCATAAAACGGCAAAGAAAACATCCGAAGACTTGACTTTTCATTCGCCAACCCACACTGGACCCGCGGGGTGAATTACGACCCATTCCTTCGAGGAGAGAGGAGTTCCTAGCAGTAGGAACTTTTTACACACACTGTTCATCTTAAACAACCATGAGACATTTTAATAACCTGGGGATCTTTAAGTCAAGAGTGAATAGGTTACTTCTAGGTAAGCGTGTTCCATCTTCGATCGTATCATCACTAACCATCAGATGAGATGGTGGTCAAACGCGAGACTATTTGCATAAAAAAAATCTTTTATTCAACTCTCCTGTCGCAAGTCTGCGGTAAGAAAATTGTATTAGAAATATAGGTACGTGTTTGATCTTCTTGCTGTTTGTATTTGTTCGTTTATTTTGTAAGCATAAAAATAGAATAGAATTAACTTTATTGTACACCAAAGCACAATTCTTATACGCCGAAGACACCGTCAATTCTTGAAGATAATAATCATTTTTGGATAAGTTATACCTATTGATTAGTTTATCTATAGTGATTGTAATGGAATATAATCAACCGACGACAAAAAGAGGAGGTTATCAATTCGACGCGTATACTTTTTTTTTTTAATGTATGATCACCGAGTACTCGAAGACGGCTGAACCGATTTGGAAAATTCTTTTTTTGATTGAAAGGGTCCTCGAAATTGGTCCCATTTTCATAAAAGTCAGGATCTGATGATGGGATCTTGTAGAAATCGAGGGAACTCTTCAAATATTATAGGCACACCTATGACGTTTTGGGTATTTATTATAGTAACTTATGCAGTTGCTCTCAAAAAGTACCATTTGAGGAAGTGGAACTGATGATGAAGACCACAGATGGTCGCCGAAACTACTCAATAATAAGTATTGAGTGGATTGCGATTCGATTACTTGAATATAGATGTTAAGCACTTTATGCTCGTCACAATGCATATGGTAATGTAGAGCTGATGGTGAAGTACCAGGAGAACTCCTCAACAATTAACGGCCCAGCATTGGGAAAAGCAATATTTTGTAAAAGGTTATAAGTAGTTGACATTTAGGCTCTTGTAACTAGGTAAATTAAAAATAGACCAACTAAAAAGAGTGAAATAAAAACTTTTTACCAAAAAAATTAAACCGACTCCCAAAAAACACTGCTAATTGCTGCACTGTTGCATTGGTACCTATGTATATCAAAAACTATTGACCGATCGCGATGAACTCGTGTTAATGTAGCATTCGCCTGCTAAACGTTGAAAAACACACAGTCCCATTAAAAATTGCATGTTTAATGTGATTGTTACCATTACCGGGCTCAAATTATTCAATTTCACATAGGAATTAATTAAAAAACAAAACATCATTACTTTTTCTGCGCCAAATTAACATCAAGGCCTAAAATAAAATGCAAAATAACATCCTTCCGAAGACTATTATGGCGACCATTTTGCGAAGGGGGTTACAGATGGCGTCGAGGGGTCGTCTTAATTTCGCCGTATTAGTGAGTCTTGTGCTGACCCTCTGGACATTAATCGTGAAGGGTCCAGAGGTCACTGACCCACAGAATTAAGATGGAAACTTGGGGTAAGAGCCGATCGTTAAACCGAGTATTGTGCAGTGTAGTTTTGAATAAGATTTAAAATAGAATACTGTTAGATGCGTTTAATAATTGTTTTTTCGGAAACATCCACTTGCTAAAGCTTGCCAAAGTATTACACAAGCAAATATAATATGTATAAAATAAAATAATTTAAAACTCGGGAATAAAAGAAAAAACTAATAGATAATTATCATAGAATACCAAGGTATACTAACAGTGTGAAAATAATATTTTCACACTGTTTGTGATCCAGTCACGTAGGTATTATATTATAATACCTACGTGACTGGATCACAAACATACAAACATTCATACTTACACATCTATAATATTAGTGGGATTAGGCTTACAAATTAAGAAATTCCCGTTACATTTCAGTAGTCCTTAAATCATCACTGCTTATAGAATCTCACCGTAATCTAGGGCCTTAAGAATCAAAGCTCATACCGGGCTGTATAAATGTGCTAGTCAGTAAAATTCACGCCGAAACACGGCGTGAGGCAATCCGTCATACCTCCTTAAAAAGTCGTTTCGTATGAAGGAGTTTATCTATAACAAAGAATGTTTTATCTCCAAAGACATCGCACCTATATACCTGAAGTAAATAGCGCTGTAACAGTACATAGCCCGGGCTATATACTGCTCGGACAAGATAAATAATGCGGTGCTATCGTCCAGCCATCCAACTTTGTAAATTACTTTCTCAGATAGCGTGGTTCGTTCTACAGTGGACGCAGGTATGGCATAAATTATGTTCGATTATTTTTCGTTCACTTATTTTGTTTGGGCAGTTGCAGGTTCTTTTTTTCATTTTTTTATTGTTGAAAGCAAGAACTATATAGGAACACAATTTTAGAACAGAAGTAGATTCCAAACGTATTTTTAAGCAAATCTTAAAGTGAGTTGTACTGATACGTGTAGAAATTCAAACAAAATATATACCATGCATATTTATTATCAGTTTAAAAACATGACCTGATACATTCATCCATAGGAAACGACCAATTTCGAACCATGCACTAAGCTCCTGACGTTTTATAAGTGCCCATGTTTATGCGAAATAAAATAGGTATTTTGAGTTTGACTGATTTATATTATAAATAAAAATTATTTCAAATTATTCTCATGAATTTAGTCGTAGGTACTAACGCAAAAGTCGTAGCTAAAACTAAATTTAAGTGGAGCTATCGTCTTAAGAAACGAATGTTGTCACGATTATAGTAACACAATTCAATTATAAAGGGCTTGAATCTCAAGTATCCTGTATCCTGATACATAGTTAAAACTATAACTTGTCACCTACCATTACCGCCACTGTGGACGGGCGTACGCGTGGGGCGGTCCCACAAAGGCTGCGCCCGCAACTATCGCGGCAAACTTCTACCGCCCGCCTCGCACCCCGCACCCCCTGTGAGGCCCGGCCCTTATGCCGCTAACTGGCGAAGAGAACCCATCATCAGGAGTGATTGTAGAGACGATTACTGTGAAATGCCTTTTGAGAATTTGTTGACGTTTTTTGATTTATTTAATAGTTTTACGTTTGGCAATGTCGTTCTGGTCTTGGGATTTTTTGATGCTGTCTCACACTACCGCGGAGTAGCATTGTAAAAGTGTGGATATATGAGGTTACTACAAAGTAAAGTAGTAAATAAGTAAGTATTTAAGTCAAGAGTGAATAGGTTATTTCTATCACCATTTTTAAATTACAAACTTAAAAAATATCTTTGTTTTAAAATTATGCATTAACAACGGTCCCATCACTATTAACAACGAGACCGCCCATTGTGAATCTATGTGGTGTTTCATTGATTTTTATGAAAACATATAGGTAATATAGCGTACACTATAACAAATATTGTATTATATTCTAGTCAACAATTTTTTGGCCTCATGAAATCCAAGTGGCAATAATTTTTAAGTTTGATTGAGTTGAAATTGTATTAAAACAAAATCAATTTTGACAATACGTTAAAAATATCTCTTGTCTTCTATTCACACAACAATCGTAGTTAACTTAGCTCTGGGCTCGGGTACTGGATAACGACACTCCCTCTCACAGAGAAGAGGCCTGTAACTCAACCGTGTGAAACTTAATAAACTGGTTATGTTATGACTTTCGATTAAAAGGTGGACAGGTCCGCTCAAATTTGCGAGTTACTCTCTTCAAAAGAACGCCACAACTTAAACAGTTCTCATATATGATTAGATCAGTACGGATTGTATGGACGTCAAAATAGACAAAAGACCTGTGAGTTTTTCGAAGTTTCTTCACAGAGTAGTCAGCTAGGAAACACTGACCGCAAATAGGTTAAATTTACGAGAAAAAATTCCGTGTATTTTTTTTTATTACTGATTTGCCAACCCGCCCTGGGCCACGTGGTGGATTATGGCCCATTTCTGCTCATAGAAAGAAGGCACGTGTCACGCCTCATGATAAACAAAAGGAAGCCTATACACACCAATATAAAAAAAAAAACATTTTCATCGAAAGCCCATTCGTCAAACAGCAGCATTTTACGCGTCCACAGCTCAGCACTTGTTTCTTACCCCATCAGTACTTTTCCAACTCATTTGCATGCGAAAGCAGATAGGAGTGATGGCGCGATAGCGTACCTTTGTGGGTTCTATATAGTCTACAAAGTTGCCTACTGTAGTTCCGCTAGTGTTCTGCCAGTTGCCAACTTTTCCTGAAGTTGGCGTAATGTTGCGGCAAAAAGCGTTCATGGCAGGTTTAACAATTACCTAAGCAGCCCACCCATAAAGTTTTACGCTGCAGTTTGTTGTTGTTGCTTTAGCAGCGTTTAGGTTGCCTGCTGTGTGTAAGTAGGAACATTATATGTTTATATAAAAGTTTAATTAAGAATTTTCTGCTTCATATCCAGTTGTTGTTCCCATTTTATTTTATTTCTATTATATGGAACAACAAACAGTTACATTACAAGAAATTAAAACTAGATTAACAAAAAATTAGTTTTGACTATAATGGAACCCACTACGCTGTCCACAGATAGACATGAGGAGAGTAGTATAGGGTTTAGAAAAAAAGAGTAACAGAGTTGTTGGTGGTCTCCATTTTTTATATTACCGTCTTTGTTCTTGCTGTGAGTGTCGATTGAGTTATGATCCGTATAGGATTTTTTTTTTTTTTTTTTGTGAGTGGCATCTCGCAGGTCAACCTCTGAGGTTGTCGGCTGCTTAACCGGACTTGCCTGTGGTTGCCTTAATTAATTAATTAATTAAAGCCTCCAGCCAGGGCTTATTAAAAAACTTACAAACTAGGCGACTACACGCTAAGGGCACCCCCTGTGGGGTACGGACCTCGGCTTAGGGCGTCGCAGGGGAGGGCAGCTAGGGACAGGCTGGATCATATCATTATTATTATTAATAAGGGAATTTAAAGCTACTGGCTCAGCGTCGCGGGCTGGCTCTGGCAAGGGTCGGGGCGGACTATTACGGGGACGTCGCGGCGGGCCTCGGCGGCGAGGACGGAAGGACGGTCGGTTTTTGTGTTTGTGTGCCACTGTACTTGTTTCCCTACGGCTCTCTTGGAGCAGGGTGATTGCGTCATCGGGAGTGACTAGGGTATGCCTTGGTCGGCGAATCTTAGAGATACGCGAGGGTTCGTATTGGGCGGCCGATACGATAAGGGGATTCCTATGTTGGATTGCAGTATCAAAGAAACGCTTGGAGACACGTTTCATGAACTGCTGTATGGTGGGCATCTTGAGGTCTACGTGAAGAAGCTCATTTCGAACATAAAAGGGGGCTCCCGTGACTCTACGGAGGAATCGGTTTTGAAGAGTCTGCATCTTGTGGAGGAGGTAGGGCTTTGCGTGTGCGAAAACAACGCAGGCGTAGGTCATGATGGGACGGATGACCGCGGTGAAAATACGCAGCTTGCACCTGAGTGATAACTTGCTGCGGGAGCTAAGAATGAAGTGGAGCCTACCTAGAGCGAAAGCGGCGCGCGAACGTGCCTGCTTTATGTGCTCAGCGAAGGAAAGGTGTTTATCGAGGACCACGCCTAAGTATTTGGCTTGCTTTTCCCAAGGGATCGGCTTGCCGTACAAGGTAATCGGACGGGGGGAGGGTGGGTTTATCCGCGGTTTAGAAAAGAGGACTGCCTGGCTTTTGTCTGGATTGACTTCGATTCTCCATTTCCGGAACCACTTGGCCAGAGTGTTTGCGGAAGTTTGGAGAGTGCGAGCGATGGCATCGGGTTTAAAACCGGTATAATAGATAGCCGTGTCGTCGGCAAATAGGGCTAGCTGAGTACTTTTATGCTTGGGGATATCGCTAGTGAATAGCGTGAAAACGAGGGGGGATAGTACGGAGCCTTGAGGAACTCCTGCGCGAATGGGATGGGGGGAGGAAATCTCCCCCTCAATTCGGTAACGAAAGGTGCGATTCGATAAAAAGTCCCGTAAGATGAGCACGAGACGGTCAGGCACGCCGAGTTGGTATAGCTTATAGATTAAGCCATTGTGCCAGACTTTGTCGAACGCTTTCGCTATGTCGAAGAATAAGGCTCCCGTTATTGCGCCCCGTTGGAAGCCGGCGCTGACGTGTTCTATGATGCGGTGGACTTGTTGGATACACGAGTGTTCGGTTCTAAATCCAAACTGCTCATTGGGTATTAGACTCTTTGCTTCGGCAAAATCTTTGAGCCGCTTATATATAAGCCTTTCATAGATTTTACCGAGGACGTTGAGTAAGCTAATGGGACGGTAGCTAGACGGGTCAGACTTGGACTTGCCTGGTTTGGGAATACCTATGACGGTGGCCTGTTTCCAGGTTGCGGGGAACATATTATTGCTCAATGCGCCATTGAAGATGGCAGTCATTAGCACTATAAGCTGGGCGGGGAAAAGTTTGAAAACCCTATTGGTGATGCCGTCGGAGCCAGGGGCTTTCCGCGGTTGGAGACTTTTAATGATATCCTGGACCTCATCAGGAGTGATGGGGGCCAGTGGATTATCTGGATCTTCGACGGGCGGAAGGGAAGTTCTACGTTCGACTTCGGCGTTCACCATATCGAGGTGGGCTTGGTCTACTGGTTGAGAGCTGGGAGAACACTGGGACTCTAGGCTGTCGGCTAGGCATTCTGCTTTTTCAGAGTTATCGAAGGCGACACTCTTATCGGGACGAATGAGAGGAGGCATTGTGGCCTCTTCAGTGGATCGTAACTTCCTCTGAAGCTGCCAGAAGGCAAGATGGGTGGGCTCAAGTTCGCTCAGCATCTTGTCCCAGCTCGCATTACGCTGCTCGGCAATGCGTTTCCTTACAGCACGCTGTAAGTTGCGCATGTGAGCTTTGTTTGCGGTGCAGGGAAAAGCGCTGTACGCACGGATGGCTGCGTTCTTCTCGGTTATCAGATTCCGTACATCGTCCGGGAGTTTCCAGCGGTGGTCTTCCGCTACTGGAACTTCCCTTGAACAATCGTTCAGGACGGATTGTACGTGATCTGTAAGCGAGTCGATCGCCGCCGTCGTGTCAGCGACTGAGACTATGTGGTCAGGAATGGTGTCCAAGTGAGGCGACGTGGTGGATTTCAGTTTTTCACTTACTTTCCTCCATTCGGTGATCAATTGGGTCGGAGGAGGTTGGGTAGGATCATGGTTACCTGAGCGGGAACCTAGGTGTAGGATAACGGGACGGTGATCCGAGTTGAGCTCGTGAAGCGCTTCTATGGAGTGTAAACGGAGGTTTACATTCTTTAGGAGCGCCACATCGAGGACATCGGGCCTATGGTTGGTGTCGTGTGGGTAGTGGGTGGGAGTCATCGGAGCGATGACGTCATAGTTTAGGGTCGCGCCTAGGTTATACACGATTCTGCCTCTGGCATTTGTCGTGTTGCTGTTCCAAGCGGGGTGTTTGGCGTTGAGATCGCCCGCTAATAAGACGGAGTCACACAGGCCAAAGAGAGTCGTGAGATCGCTGGTGAGCGCGATAGGATCGTCTGAAGCAAGAGACGCGACCGATGGTGGGGGATGGTAGGCAGAGATGATGGTTATCGGAGGATGACCAGTCATGCCTAGTCGACAGGCAGAGTACTCTAGGTGAGACAGAGGCGCGGTGGGGTCAGAGGGATGCAGTATAACTCCTTCCTGTAATAAATAAGGGTACCGCCGCCGTGGCAGCGTGTTCTGTCATTGCGAACTAGACGGTAATTCGCAATTTTGGGGTCAGCGCGGTGGGGTTTCAAAAGGGTCTCCTGTATAAGGAGGACGTCTAATTGGTGGTCGCGGAGGAATTTAGTTATTTCGGCGCGTTGGTTGAAAATGCCATTGGCGTTGAAAAAACCTAATTTGAGGGATCGAGGCCTAGTGTGGTTTGTGCGTTGGGAATCCATTGGATCAGTCCATCGCATCCATCTGGTCAAGGCCTAGCACGACATCACTGTGTGTGCTGAATATTTGGCTGTACATTTCCGTCGTAATTTTGCCGTTATTCTGCTGCTCAGCAGCCAGAAGGGCATCGCGGAGAGACCTGGCTTGGCGGGTCATAAATATTTTATAGTGGCGCAGTAGAGTCTGGGCGCAAGACTCGCCGTTCCCGACGGGTGAGGGTTTGGGCGATTGTTTGGCTGCAGGAGCAGCAGTGGTTTGAGGCGCGAGTTTGGGACTGGTTGTGGCCTCTGGAGCCACGGCTATAGGCAGGATCTGCGCTGCGATGGGTATATCCATCAGTGCCTGCAAAGGTTTGGCAGGGGCCAAGGAGGGAAAGGCTTGTTCGTGGTTTAGCCTGTTCCACGGGGTTGGTCTCTGAGGAGCAAGACGTTGGGGAATTTGAGAGGAAGGTGCCTCTCTTTGTTGGCGGGCGTTGGCGCGCTTCGCTAATTTAGGAGCGAGTTTGGGGGCTTTGGGACAGCCGCGGTAGTTTGCCGGGTGACCGGTCTGGCCGCAGAGAACGCAGCTGGGTGGTTCCGAACAGAGGGTTCGGTCGTTGGGCCGAGGGCAGTCCGCAGTGCTGTGCTCGCCCAAACACTTGACGCATCTGGGAGTCGCATAGCAGTTGCTCTGCGCATGGCCATACAGTTGGCAACGGTGGCTAGCGGGTCGTACGGGCGTTTGAGTTGGGGACGGGGACAACGCGGTGGTCTTTTTGGCCTTGCTGGCCTGGGAGGTTTTCCCTTTCTTCCTCTTGCCGCCGGTGACGACTTGAAAGTCGTCTTCCGAGGACGAGGGGCATGATGACAAATCATTGTCGGAGTTGTTATTGGACACAGGTTCGGTGGTGTCTATTTCACGGAATTCAGGTGTAGCGCACACCTGCGCGGCGTCCATTGTTCTATGAACAATGGGATTAGTAGGTGGGCCGGAAACAATGGCTGATTTCGGGAATCGGGCGATCGGCACGACTTTGTAGGCGGGTGGGGGCAATAGAGGGCTATCTACCTGGAAGTCGTTCGTTGTTTGATGAACAATGGGATCGGAGTTAACAAACACTTCCGTGAATTGACCATCCGTATAGGAATCATCTTTACATAGTATAAAACAAAGTCGCTCCCGCTGTCTGTACGCTCAGATCTTTTAAACTACGTAACGGATTTTAATTCAGTTTTGAGCAATAGATAGAGTGATTCAAGAAAGGTTTATATTTATAATACACTAGCTTCCTGCCCGCGACTTCGTCCGCAAACCTTAATGAATTATACACGTAAACCTTCCTCTTGACTCATTCTATCTATTAAAATAAACCGCATCAAAATCTGTCACGTAGTTTTAAAGATCTAAGCATACATATGGACAGACAGCGGGAAGCGACTTTGTTTTATACTATGTAGTGATGTATATTATTTATTAGTAAATTGCATCTGTCCGATGCCGAGGCAGGTCGCTAGTAACTCAATATAATATAGAACAATATAGGATCATAACTAATATAGGATTGTCTTGAACTCAAACAATATTTTTGTCGCCGAAATTGAAATTTCTAGTTCCCATCCGATCATGTTCAAAAGTAGTCGTTTTACTGTCACAATATTATAGATTAGTACCTAGCTATCACCAATAACAGCTATTGAAAGTTTCGTTTATTTTTCAGTGCCTTCATGCTTTTTCTAAGTATCTCTGTGTCAATTATTTTCGTCTAGATCTGTTTGCTGTTTTGCTGTGATTGAGTAACAAGTATCTTAAAATCGAAATTTGCGCAGTATTTACTTATTATATACTTTATTGTACACCTTACAATACATTTGAGGATACAAATTAAGGTAGTTCATTTCGAGTTAGTAACTCAGCGAAAACTTTCACACATTTTCTCGGGGTGAAAACTAGCCTACGCGTTATTGCAGGTTGTAAACTATATGCGTGCCAAGTTTTGTCCAAGTCCCTTCAGTTTGTGTCATTTAAACACAAACATCCAACTTACTCATTAATACCTAACAGCGTGAAATTTTAATGGTTGTTTTCCCGCTGCAGGACGGTTACCCATCAGTACTAGTATCGAAACATACAGTTAAACATAAAACTTTTACTAATATTATAAATGCGAAAGGTGTGAGAATGAATGGATGTCTGTTACTCCTTCAGACAAATATTTCATTCAGATCTGTTCAGTAGGAATGAATCTGAAAGAAATTTAGTAAAACTATAGTTGAAATCTTGGAATAAATATTATTTATAATTTACGCGGGAAAACTATCTCACGTGAACGAAGTCGCTGGCAAAAGCTAGTGATAAAAAAACCAAAGCTAAACGACCTCAATAAAGAAATCTGTACTAAACTCCAAGCCTACTGACCGACTACTGTACATAAAACGAATAAATCCATAAATGCAGACTGACAGAACACCAGGACAAATGTCTAACACAGCATATCTGAACATTACATGAGGGCCATTAAAACTGTCCGAATACACTGTGTTTTCAATTACACGAGGCTCGCGAGATATTTGACTCGTCTAGGGTTGTTGCTATGAAAATGTGGTGCGTTACTGTTTAAGTTTAATTAAAATTAATGGTTAATTATTATAATTGGATTTTGAACTTTACAATATAAAGTCAATATAGTGAAATAAAAAATTGAATTTAAAAAAAACACTGCTATACCTAACTATGTACCTACATAAAAAATAAAATAAAAACAAAGCTTAGGCGTCAAAGTACTCTTCCACATCGCTATCGTCCGGATACGTACCCAGAAGACTGGCAGCATTGCCACGTTGTATGGCAATGCTTATTCTTTGGGCAAAGAACGAGCCAGCCCTCCGGTCACGCAAGGAATCGATCAGCCGGCGAGATAATTCCTTATAGTAGGTAAACGAGTGTGCCGCCGAATCGCTTGCGATTCGACCCCAAACGGCACAAAACTGTAGTTACAAGCAGGCGAGACCTAATTGTTTATTTTTTAATGGGATGGGTCCGCCTGCTTGTCACTTTTTAAAATAAAAATGTGCTTGTTTCTTGCATTTCAGTTGAGCAGTCGGGTTTTTTAGATTTTTAAATAACTTTTTTTTCAACTTTTTAGTTAAAATATTAATTACCATTTTTATAGTTTTACCGGTCGTATCACAATGGCAAGCAGAAAGTGAAAGAGCCTAAGTCCATATTTTTTAATTTTCTCTTTGTATTATTTTTGCTAGTATTACACTAATGATAAACCTTTTTGAAATCCTTATGTCCCTTTAATTTGATACCCATGTTGTAGTATTCGAAAAATTTTTTTTTTCTTTATGTATAATGACTTCGCACAGCCGCCATGTTTGATTTTTTCAAATGTCACCTATCTAAGAACACTTGGGCTGCTAAGACGAATCTAACGATACCTCAATTATGTGAATCCGTTCAGCAATTCTGGAGATATGAGGTAATAAAGAATATTACATACATACATTCAAACATAACCCTTCCTTTGC
Organism: Tholera decimalis; assembly: GCA_943138885.2. Classification (NCBI taxonomy): domain Eukaryota; kingdom Metazoa; phylum Arthropoda; class Insecta; order Lepidoptera; family Noctuidae; genus Tholera; species Tholera decimalis. Next base: position 29,690,597 of record OW964565.2, read on the forward strand.
AGTCGGGTAATAAGAATAATGTTAATTAATGTACCCCGCCTTGGTTTAACTAGACTTGTACGTGTTCTTTCCAATAATTAAAAAATAACTTAGTCCAAATATTCCTATACTTGCCTTTTCCCTTCTCGTGTCAGCATGACCCTACCGTTATCCGCGTGCCTTCTCGCCACGACGGGGCGCGGCGTAGCGGCAGCCATGCCATCCGAAATCACGCCGCAACACCTTATTGCACACCTCACGTTGTGCAGGAGCATAGATGACTGATTGAAGCTTTGGAAAATATTTGGATGGGTTAATAGGTCCCACTATGAAATGAAACTTATATGAGATACAAGTTGCTTCTGCTTGGTTCGAATTTTCCCGTATACCATGATCCCGTGAAATTTTGAAATAAAAATTTATAAGCCTAATGTTGCCCTATTATTATGAAAGTATCTATTGTCCTAATTTGAGAATTGGTCTACTCGTGTACTAAGTTTCAGCTAAATACAGTCAGCGGTTAAGACGTGAACAGAAAGACCGACTAACATTATAAATGCAAAAGTCCAAATACGGATGTGTCAATTCATCGCCACATTGGACTATGAGAGTAGGTATAGGAACAGAATATGTAGGCACCTGTTTGCGCACTCCTGTGCACTTAGGCTTCGCAAATATCAATAGTATTAACTATTGTTATTTTGATTTAGATTTATAAAGAAGTTCGCACAGTTCACGTGTATGAGATTTTAAATTAGCTTTTTAGCTTCATTGAAATGATCTTTATTTCTGTTTCCGGAATCTATGCCGCAATTGATAACTATAAACTGAGTAAGTCCGACAAACAGACGGTACACAGGCACACGTGTCCATTTGAAAAGAATGCGATAAAATAACAACATTGTTTAGTAGGAAGTTCCACGAAAGTTAAGAATGAGTCATAAAATAGCACATGTTAAATTTGTAAATAAAGCTCGACTGTCGCTTATAGAGGTATAGATAAGTAGCAGTCTCACTTACGGAGGTCTATGAGGGAAAAACGACTCTCTCTTACCGAGGTTTCTGTTTCTCGCTAATAAAGGTTTTGGGAGCTTAAAATGATGGGTCCTGGCTATTACTCTCACTTATAGAGTTTTCTCACTTATCCAGTTCTCACTTATCCAGGTTTGACTGTATATAATCCGGCAGACATCGTCTAATTACAAAACATAATAAGTAATGTAATAAATACTTACAGTATTTTACATGGACCGACATCGTATCTGACCTTCACAATCCTGTAACTGAGTAACAGGATAGCCCTCGGCAAGACTGGTCTTTTTTAGGGTTCCGTAGCCGAATGGCAAAAATGGAACCCTTATAGTTTCGATATGTCTGTCCGTCTGTCTGTCTGTCTGTCTGTCCGTCCGTCCGTATGTCACAGCCAATTTATTCCGAAACTATTAACACTATACGTGTGAAACTTAGTAGGTAGATGTATTCTGTGAACTGCTTTCCGATTTTAAGAAAAAAATTACAAAATATTTAAAATAAAGGGGGGACCCCATACATGGAACTAGAACTGAAAATATTTTTTTTCATGAAAGCTACGCGTGTGTAGTATCTATAGACAGGTCTTTAAAAATGATATAAGGATTTTAAAACCACTTTTTCATAAAGTCAATCGTTTAAAAGATAAAAGCTTCCAAAGTGGTAAAATATGTGTCCCCCACTTCTAACTTCTATAATAATGGAGTGAAAAATCTAAAAAAATATATGTCTCTAGACCTTAATGTAAACTTTCAACCCAAATTGGTTTGAACGAAATCGGGTCAGCAGTTTTTGAGATACAGCATATTTTCTAAAGCCGCAAATATAACTTTGTAATTCATACAAACACTATGAAAAGCAAAGTTATTTAGCGTTGTAAAAATGTAAATAAGCTAGTTTTAAGAAATTTTTAAGGTTTTTTTTTATTCGTCAAATAAATATACATATTATATTATATTATTATAGTTACTACGGAACCCTTCATGGGCGAGTCTGACTCACACTTGGCCTATTTTTTTATTTTTTTATAATTTGTTCGCGTTTCACCACCATCTCACCTGATGGTAAGTGATGATGTGGAAAGGTAGGGCACGCTTACTTAGAAGTAACCTATTCACTCTTGACTTAAAGACACCCAAGTTGTAGCTATCGGGAAACACAGACTCTGGCAGGGAATTCCACTCCTTGCCGTGATATCAGATTTTTGGCGTCTGACTACCTGTAACGTCTGTCAAAGATGACAGCTAGGACCACCGGTTAAACGCGCCAGGCACAGAGAAATCGAACGATTTGTTAAGAGCCATCCCTGGCTCGGCATCAGCAAGTGATGTTCAGCCTTGAGTCGACGAGTCGTTTACTATTTAGCCTCAATCTCCTCCCGTTGAAGAACTTTTACAATGTGATTCTACCGAAAAATTACTCTAAATCATTGCCTGATTGTAAGTCTACAAAACATTCCTCAAATCCGGGAAGCTAAATCCATTAATATTTTCAAAAAGCTGGTCAAAGATCATTACCTATCTAACATCCCGTAATTTTATATATTTATTATAGGTATATATTTTTATAGCATTTTAATTCTATTTTAATTCTATCATTATTATTTTAATTCTATTATCATTTTAATTCTATGTATGTATATTTTTGTTTATTATATAATTATAGTTTAATTGTATGGCTAAGTATGTTTTATTTATCGTTACTAGTATTTATACACACTGTGTCTATCATCTCCTCTTGAACTCTCCTGTCACAGGTCTGCTGGAAGAAATTTCTTAGGAAATAAGCAGCACCTTTGTGCTCTTTTGTCCGTATTTAATTTTTTTTGTAAGTGTCATGTGTGTACATAAATAAATAAATACAATACGAATATTGAAACAAAAAGAACTATCCATTAAGTTTGTGTTGTAACCTCATTCCTATTTCACTCCAGCGAACGTCTGACTTGTGGTATTCATTAGCTCCCTAATACGTGTTACTTTGTCCTAATCTTACCACAAAAGGCCACTGATACAACATAAAATAAACGTTACACTCTTCCAAATAAAGCTTAGAATCAAACAGCTGGATATAATCATTTTAAGTCGATTTGACATGTTCTGGACTAAGCATTTCGCCGCATTGTTTCGCATTCAGTGTTATAAAAGGGAATTTGTTAATTTCCAAAATGTCTGAATAGTGGCCAAGTTTCGACCCTTAGGGGAACTCTTTGAGTTTCATATGAAATATCTAAATTAAATTAGTCATTCAAACGAAATATCAAAAATACGTAGTAATTCTAATTCGAGATAAACTTCTCTTTGAATCTTTATTTTTAACCGACTTCTGAAAAAGGAGGAGGTTCTCAATTCGGATGTTTGTTTGTTTCTTTTTTTTTTTTTTTTATGTTTGTTGGGGCATAGCTCCGTCGCTTGCCAACCGATTTCAAAAATTCTTTTTTTGTTGGAAAGGGTATACTTCCCAAATGGTCCCATGAAAATTTTATCGAAATCGGACAAGCCGTTTCTGAAAAATCAACAAAAGTCTAAAAAAAATATTTACATTGATGATCTTTTCGTTTACTCCGCATTGTGTTTTTTGTTCGCGCGTTTTTATTTTTTTTGTAGTTGACATTTTGGCTTTTATAACTGGATTAATTACAAATTGACCCACTAAAAAGCGCGAAAATAAAAACTTTTTTGCAAAAAAATAAAACCGACTTCCATATCAAAACACTACAAAGCCAAAAATAATTTTAATTTCGGAAGGCGGTGTGAAAAAAAAAGAAAATACAAAACCAATAAATAACACCGCCTTCCGAAATTAAAATTATTTTTGGCTTTGTAGTGTTTTGATATGGAAGTCGGTTTTATTTTTTTGCAAAAAAGTTTTTTGAATTTTAATCATGAATGACATTATTCGTCGAGCTCTTGCCGCCGCCAGTACATCTGCGATATTAGAACCAAGCGGCTTAGTACGTGACGATTGGAAGAGACCATATGGTATGACGTTGGTGCCTTGGAAGATGGGTAGGTCTCTAGTGTGGGACGCAACTTGTGTCGACACTCTTGCGCCATCTCATATTCCAAGTACGGCGAGCTGTGCTGGTGCAGCAGCCGCGACTGCATAGGCCCTCAAACGGCGCAAATACTGTAACCATTCTAGTAATTACAGCTTTGTGCCGTTTGGGGTTGAAACGCTTGGGTCATGGGGCCCAAGTGCGCGTCTCCTTTATAAGGAATTATCTCACCGGCTGATCGATTCCTTGCGTGACCGGCGGTTGCGAGGGCTGTCTCGTTCTTTGCCAAAAGAATAAGCATTGCCGTATAACGTGACAATGCTGCTAATCTTCTGAGTACGTTTCCGGACGACAGCGATGTGGAGGAGTACTTTGACGCCTAAGCTTGTTTCTTGTTTTTTTAATTTTTATGTACATAGTTAGATTAAGGAGTGTTTTTTTTTTTAATTCAATGTTTTATTTTGTAAATATATTTAAATAACAAGTAAAAAAATCTTTATTTTTAGGGTTCCGTAGCCGAATGGTAAAAAACGGAACCCTTATAGTTTCGATATGTCTGTCCGTCTGTCTGTCTGTCCATCCATCCGTATGTCACAGGCATTTTATTCCGAAACTATTAAGACTACACATGTGAAACTTAGTAGGTAGATGTATACTGTGAACCGCTTTCCGATTTTAAGAAAAAAATTAAAAAGTATTTAAAATAAAGGGGGTCCCCATACATGGAACTAGAACTGAAAATATTTTTTTTTCATGAAACATATGCGTGTGTGGTATTTATAGATAGGTCTTTAAAAATGATATAAGGGTTTGTAAAGCCACTTTTTCATAAAGTCAATCGTTTAAAAGATATAAGCTTCCAAAGTGGTAAAATGTGTGTCCCCCCTCTAACTTCTATAATAACGGGAGCGGAGGGCGCTGTCGATCCGAGCGAATATGCTGGCTCGCAGATTTGCGCGTTGTTCCGAGGGGGTGAAAGTTACGCTCTTTCGAGCGTACTGTACCTCCCTCTACACGTGCAGTCTGTGGGCTAGATATACTCAGGCATCGTACAGCGCACTCCGCGTCCAGTACAATAACGCCTTCAGGGCGGTGATGGGGCTGCCTCGCTACTGCAGCGCCTCAGGCATGTTCACGGAGGCGCGCGTGGACAACTTCCACACTATAATGAGAAAGCGAGCCGCCTCGTTAGTGCGCAGGCTGCGGGGCAGCACTAACACAGTCCTGAGGATGATTGCCGACAGGGTAGATTGTCCGTATGTTAAACATTGCGGAGATCTACATATAACTAAAAATTTGATTATGTTTTAAAATGATTTATTTAAAATTAATAATGTATATCCTTTTTTATTCAATTATAGCATTTTTAATTATAGAAAAATTTATTATGACCATTTTATTTTATTCATTTTATTGTTTTTTATTGACATTTTTATTTCATTTAGTTCTTATCTTTTTTTTTTGTAATTGTCATTTTAATTTGAATTTATTCTTTGAAAATAATATTTGGTGTGTGTTGTTAATCTTATAATATGAGTTAAGTTACTTGAATTAAATGCATTTTTTTATTTTTTTTTATAATAATGGAGTGAAAAATCTAAAAAAAATGTATGTCTGTAGACCTTAATGTAAACTTTCAACCAAAACTGGTTTGAACGAAATCGGGTGAGCAGTTTATGAGATACAGCATATTTTCTAAAACCGAAAATATAACTTTGTAATTCATACAAACACTATGAAAAACAAAGTTATTTAGCGTAGTTGTAAAAATGTGACTAATCTAGTTTTAAGAAATTTTTAAGGGTTTTTTTATTCGCCAAATAAATATACATATTATATAATATTATATTATATTATTATAGTTACTACGGAACCCTTCATGGGCGAGTCTCACTCGCACTTGGCCAATTTTTATTAATTTCAGTAGGTATTATGGAGAATTAGTTTCAGCGTTTCTCTCCTACTTATTTTAAATTTTGCTATGCCCGACACGGACCATAATTGTTTAATATAGGTATTTGTTACGTAAGAATATTATCGATAAATAAATAATTTTTTGTTTATATGTATGACTAGCTTTTGCCTGCGGTTTCGCCCGCGTTAATTTACACTTTTTCAATAATTCTCCGTAAGCTTTTTTGCCGGCGTCATCACAAAAAAACTTTCATTGCCTATTTTTACCCCCTCTAGGGTAAAATTTTTACAAACTTTGAATGTCGTATTTATTAATATCTAATCAAAAGTCTAAAAAATAAGTTTCAAGCTTTAAAAATGACGTAATTTCTATACAAACTTTCATCCCCTATTTCAACATCTTACAGCCTTTTTTTCGCATTAAAAAGCCTATGTCTTTTCTCAGGCTCTAGACTATGTCCGTACCAAATTTCATTTAAATCAGTTCAGTAGTTCAGGCGTGATTGCGTGATTGCGTAACACACAGACAGACAGAGTTACTCTCGCATTTATAATATTAGTAAGTATCAATACAGTATAATTATGGTGGAAGCTGATGCTTATTCAAAGTAGCTTTGCTCATATCTGTACATTGTTGGTACAAATATGCGACGAACTATCATGTAGCGTCATGTAGTATGCGTTACAAAAACTGTTTAAAAACAATTAATCTTAAAAAAATTAGGTAATACCTAACTTATTAAAACCTAATTTCGAGCGTAAAAGCTACTAATAAAACACAGACCCGGTTCAAATAATATTTATGTTTGAAGTTTGTAATAAAATAGGCTGGTGTTCATGGACGCGTAAATTGGCTATCCCCCAGAGGTCAATAAAACGTTATGTAAATCAATATGTACCACTACAACTAACACCCTCACAAGACCCGAATTACGTAATTAATCACACCCACACTACCACATAGACGTTCACAAACGCACGCACACATCAACAAGATCTTTATACAATACGTGTAGGAGTTGAGTGCTATATCGTGAAGGAAAAGGCATGAAAGGGGTTGGTAGACATTTACTTTTTATGTTTTCGATTTATTATCGTCACAGAGAGACAGTAACGTAGTTCGATAATGCATTAGAAACTGAGGGGGAAAAGATGGGAGGTAGGAGTTCGTGTTTGAATAATAATAGCTTCAACAGTGGATCACGCGAAATACCAACTGGACGCGCTTGAGTCTATTGAAAAGCAGGCTAAGAGACTCATTGGCAACGATGCACTGGTCGAGTCAAAGCTCCAGAGCCTTGAACACCGACGACGAGTTGCAAGTCTATCGGTTTTCTATCGGTTCCATTTCGGGGAGTGTGCGATGGAATTACACAATCTAATTCTGCCAAGCCCGTTCCATCATCGGACTACGAGACAAACGGCGAAGCGCCATCGTTACATGGTGGACATCCCACCCATACGCACAAAACGTTTTGGGAATACCTTCATTGTGCGGACGGCTAAGGAGTGGAATTCCCTGCCGGAGTCTGTGTTTCCCGACAGCTACAACCTAGGAGTCTTTAAGTCCAGAGTGAATAGGTTACTTTTAGGTAAGCGTGCTCCATCTTCGATCACATCATCACTTACCATCAGGTGAGATAGTGGTCAAACGCGAACCTATTTTGAATTAAAAAAAAAATCACCTATAAGGTAATGATGGCTGAGACTTATTTTTGAAACAGCTTTCATTTGCTGATCTTTTCAGTCGATCTTTTCAATAGGCACAGAAGCCAAGAAATCGAAGACCGGTCTTGCCGAAGGTTAACATGTTACCCATTAACTTGGTGGTGGAAGTCTAATAGGCAGGCGCTCTATGTACAAAATAGATACTAATTTACGCAGCTGCATCAGGTTAGACCAAAGCTGATAAAAACGACATGTGTTATATCAACGGAAAGTAAGTAAGTCATATACATATTAGTGCAATCGTTACCACACAATTTTGGAACCAATAGCAATGTGGGGGGACATTGCTATTGCTATAGATATCCACCAACTGGTACTGGTCCTGCGTTAGATTACAGCCAATCCCCTCTCATAGAGAGAACGCCTGTGTTCCAGCAATGCGATTACCATCGTTACATGCTGGATATCTCACCCATACGCACAAAACGTTTGGAAATACTTTCATTGTCTGTACAGGTAAGGACTGAAATGCACTGTCGGAGTCTGTGTTTCCTGATAGCTATAAACTGGGGTCTTTAAGTCTACGGTGAATAGGTTACTTCTAGGCATGCATGCTTTATCATCGCTGCCATCAGGTGAGACGGTGGTCAAACGCAAGCCTACCAACAATGAAAAAGAACCTGTCTTAACTATAGATGACGCCAAATAACTTGGCAAGGTTTTGGCGTAGTGGGCGTAAGTTCACGCATCGTGCACTTAGTGGAAGAAAAAAGTGGTCACTTTTACTGCTTGCCATTATTCTACGGTTAGGTATTGCCATCATTTATTTTTAATCATATCTGTTCAGAAGAATATTAAAGAAAGAAGAGGAATTCATTCGTTAATTTGGTATTATACCTAAATAAAATAGATATAATACATAAATACATTTAAAAGTGATAAAAAATGTATTTAAAACAAACAACAATGTCGTCACAATTAGTTAATAAAACTGCTACCCCTTTTATTCTTCTTTTTTCCCGGTGTCCTAAAGACAGTGACGAATTCGGAATTTTAACCTTCCTTAACTATAGTGTCTGTTCATTCTGACGTTTTAATAGTCTGCGTAAAACGGTATTTGGTCCTGGCATTGTAATCAAGGTAACAAAAATAAATTTAAAACAACAACTCGTAACAAAAACAAAGGGTACAACTTTCGTGTACGCAAGTGTATTCGGGAGCAAATTGAACGAGAACTTCTGACGCACCAATGTTGGTTGACTACATAGTAGAAAATATCAAAGGTATTAAGTCCACTTCTGTACGTTTAACCTCAAATATTTAAATAAAGAATTTTCACTGAAGCCTTTACTCTTATCACTACAATCTGTACAATACATCTAACGTTATAATTACGCCTAAAAACCTACCCTTCACAAAATACAGGCCTCATAAAGGAACGACTAAAGATAAGACTGAAGCGGGTCGCAAGGATCCAGCAATAATGAATCAGGGAGTCACAATTAAAGAGGGGAAGTGCGTGCGGATGATCTTCGAGTAATCTGGGGGTGGGGAGGGGGGAATCGGGGTAAAATTAGGGAAGGGTTGAGACAGGGTAATGTTGGTATGTAAGGATAGGGATGGGTTGTTTGCTTAGAATGCTTAGATAGAAGGGTTTTTCTTCTTGGTCTTAAAGAGTTTTTGCGATTTTGTTTTTGTTTTTTCTTGGGTTACCCTACAGAAAATAATTTTTAAAGATAATGGCAACAGGCAATGAAAAAAGTTAATGGCACTCCGATAAAATCAGGCCTAACCATAATGCAAGAATTACCAAAATTAAATACTAGAGAATCCGACTAGAAAAGATAGCGACTAACAATTAGAATTGTTAATAATAATGATATACATATAATTAAATAATTGTTTAATTTTAATGAGCTAAATCTTTAGTATCTAAATTGTGTAATAATAGATACCTAGTAAAATTATGCTATGATTTTTAATGCGTGTAGTTATGATACTTAAAGTACTTGCATATTTCAATGACGTATTGTGAGCATTTCTGGAGGAACTTTGGCTTCTAAAACACAGACTCGTAGTTTAGTTTAGGAGACAGTAGTTCGCCTTTGAAACTGACATTAATGTACAATAGTTTAATTAAATTTAGTACTTAAATTATGCATGTAATGTACAATAAATAAATAAAAAATTGGTTTCATAGTATTTGTCTGAATTACAAAGTTATATTTGCGGTTTTCGAAAACATACTGTATCTCAAAAACTGCTGACTCAATCTCGTTCAAACCAATTTTGGTCGAAAGTTTACATAAAGATCTACAACATATGGTTTTTTTAGATTATTTACTTCATTATTATAGAAGTTAGAGGGGGGGACACACATTTTACCACTTTGGAAGCGTATATCTTTTAAACGATTAACTTTATGAAAAAGTCATTTTAGAAACTATAATGACATTTTTAAAGACCTGTCTATAGATACCACACACGTATAGGTTTCATGAAGAAAAATATTTTCAGTTTCAGTTCCATGTATGGGGAGCCCCCTTTATTTTAAATATTTTTTAAATTTTCTCTTAAAATCGGAAAGCGGTTCATAGAATACATCTACCTACCAAGTTTTACATGTATAGTCTTAATAGTTTCGGAATAAAATGGCTGTGACATACGGACGGACGGACAGACGGACAGACATGTCGAAACTATAAGTATAATAAAAAAAAAACCGTTATGTAATATTTATAACCTATGCTAGGCTAGCCGGTTAAATCTACTTCAGAATAGTGTACAAAACAAAGGAAAGCATCGGGGTTTAATTTAATTTATTAGAGATTTAATTTATTTGATTTTTGCTTACAAGCCTACGAATATGTTACACACGTACATACGTGGAGTATTTTAACATATTTTATACATCGTGACACTTTAAAGACAAACGTACGATGGTACGTTTAGTCTTTAAAGTACACGTCTTTAAAGTACGTTTCTCTCGAAAATGCTATTACGTTATGATGATAACATAACAGCATTTTCGTTTTTAAGAGAAATCCACAAAACTGGTTCAAAAACATACCTCGTTGTATATCTGAGTTACGTCACGTTAATACGGGTGAACAGATGAAGACAATTAATGCTGACATTCTCCGTTAGAACCTAGAACTATTTGTGAAGTTCGGAAGAGGTCGTGGCTAAATAACTACAACCACAAAGGTTGATTTTCAAGGTTGATTTTCAAGGTTGATTTTCAAGGTTGATTTTCAAGGTTAAACAACGCTCACCAAGGTCAGTTCATGAATGGGTGACCATCTTAATATGTATATCGAGATTCCACGGTATCTCAAAAACATTAAGTCATTGGTCCCGGCTATTATTTAAACATCCTATAGTCGTTATGCATCCCCTGGACAGAATTTCGGACTAACGTCTCCATACTGCGAGAACTTAAGTCTCCGTACGGCTATCATCGGTGTGTCTATGCAGAATCCTCGAATACTTCGGTCACATTGCTAGGAAAGAGGGTGGCAACCTCGAAAAGCTCATCGTGACCGGCAAAGTAGACGGGAAAAGGCCTCGTGGACTTAGTCTAATACGCTGGTCTGACCAGCGGGCCTAGACAAAATCCATTTTCTGTAAGCGTTAACGCCAACGGAAAAATTAATTGTATGGATTTGACATTTACTAACACGTGACAATCACGTGACATGTGGTTAGCAAATGTCAACTCGATACAATTTAATTTTTCCGTTGGCGTTAACGCTTACAGAAAATGGATTTTGTCTAGGCCCCCAGATCCGCACCGCTCTCGACTCTACGGTTCACAATGCCTTACACAGCGCGAGACAGAAACATCTGGAGGAAAATAATATGGGAGAAGGTGATGCAGAAGGGAGGTCACGTCCCTCAGTTATGAGGAAAATGACGCAAGGAGGAGTCGTTACGGGTAGTCTGAAGAATATCTAAATACACTAGTGTTGCCAAGGCGTATGGTGTTATATACAGGGTTAAATGTAAAACACTGAAAAGCTCTCAGGACTATGTTACTAACATCATAATCAACAACTTTTGTTCTATGACTTTTAAGAAGTCGTCATATTTTAGTTCACCAGATTTTCAAACAAAAATAAAAATATTTAAATTGAACGCCCTAAATGTTACGAACTCTATGCAAAACAAAAGAAAGCAATTTATACTATCGCTTTCTTTTGCTTTGCATAGACGCTAAATGCGTTTAGGGCGTTCAATTTAAATATTTTTATTTTTATATGAAAATCTGGTGAACTAAAATATGACGAATTTTTAAAAGTCATAGAACAAAAGTTGTTGATTATGATGTTAGTAACATAGTCCTGAGAGGTTTTTGGTGTTTTACAATTAACCCTGTATAATCCAGCTTCTGGGTTGTGGAAGCAAGATAAGAACTCCATGTAAAACACTAGTAAGTACCTAGACATAATTGCATACGGGTAGACTGGCATCCAACCCCGATATAATTGAGAAAAGTCTAAGCAGACGATGTTGATGAGGTAGGAACTTCCAAATTTAGAACATAAGGAGATATTAGATACATAGAAATACTCTTTATTGTACACCATAACAGAATTAAATGAGGACTTAAAAACTACAAAGGGTGTTACAATGGGCGGTCTTATCAGGGTATACTATCCACAGTTGGTCGATATACCGTCTTTTCGTACTAAGCGCTTCTCTTGTACATTTAATGTGCGCACAGCCAAGGTGTGGAACTCTGCCGGCTTCTGTATTCCTAGCTTCATATGACCCGTCAGCCTTTAAAGCAAGAGTGAATAGGCATTTTCTGGGCTCGCTCGTTCGATCGTAGACCTCATCATTTACCATCAGGGAGTCAATAGCGGGCTCATTCGTAATAACAAAAAATAGTATAGGGCTAAGTTTAAGAAAAATACAAATTCAAACACTGAATTCAGTAATCGAGGGTGACATTCCCCGTTTGAAACTCATGCTAAAAACACGAACAACATCAGCCGTTTTCATCAATTTCTTCCATCGCCAATATTTAACCGTCGTATTTTCGTATTCTAAACATCGCGTCCCTTACATATTCGTCGTAGGGTGGCAAGGGTCGCCAAAGGGTGGCAACCCACTAGATAAAACGGTGTTATTTCGCCCGCGGCTGGCAATTTCTTGAATAGTCGGGCCAGTGAAGTAGGGTGGCCCTGTGAATTCACTCGTCTTCCTCCACCGAATTAATTTCAGCTTTACGAGGGACCGTTGATTATGTAATTTGTTTATGTATATACATATTTCACTGTTTATATTTTGGTCGTATTTGTGTTTAAGTTCTTTGTTTTTGCTAGCTACTACAGTTTTAGCATTATAATTGGGGCGTGGCTTATTTGGATTAGGTCCGACATTAAAATTGGGCCCTAATAAAGCGTCTAGTAAATTAATATTATACGATTCTTCTGACACCTGAAATCTAGAGGCATGGTAGTGTGTCAGTAAAGTTCACACAGAAAAAGGATAACTTACTTAACTTATATTTGACGAATGGCTACTTGCAATAAATGAATTGAATTTGAATTGTGCGTACGGCTTAGGAGTGGAATTTCCTGCCGGAGTCTGTTTCCTGATCACCCTGACCTGACGTCACCTGATCGTAAGTCATGATGTGGTCGAAGATGAAGCACGCTTACCTAGAAGTAACCTATTTATTCTTGACTTAAAGAACCCCATGTTATAGCTATCAGAAAACACAGACTCCGACAAGGAGTTCCATTCCTTAGTCGTACGCACAATTCAAATTCAATTCATCTATTGCATGTAACAATACTCAATTGCTTAGTAACAAAATTCCTTAATCCTATGTTATTACCTAACCAAAATTACAAGTTTGGTCTGTGAATAGAAGCTACTACCTCAACATTGACGTGGAGAGCTTGCAGCAACGATTCATGAACACACAGTCAAGCCTGCTTGCCATACAACGAATGATTATGTACATTGAAAGTATTCCCAAAATGTTTTGTGTGTATGGGTGAGATGATCACCATGTAACGATGACGCATCGCCGTTTATCTTGTAGTCCGATCATTACATAAGCTTTATATTGTAGATCTTTTTACAAGCCATAATGACACTACACTACGAACGTACCTAACGTTCCATACATGTACACTTTTGCGATAGGCAGTAGGTGCTATCAAACGTTATTTCCGTGACGGTACAGCAGTGAGATGGTATTGCCGGTTCATTGGAGTCACAGAGCCACTGAACTGTAGCAGGCATCTGAGATCAAAAGATCTGAACATGGGCCTTTCCGCCTGTAGTGTTGGCCGCATGGATACGACAACTAGTGCTAGTAGATTTTATTAGAGCTACAAAACAATGAGACATCAAGTAAGTATACAGGGTTACTGGTAAAACACTAATAATCTCGCAGGACTGTATTACTATATCATAAACAACAACTTTTGTTCTATCAGTTTACCTACATTACTAGCGCTTTTTTTTTGCTTCGCAGACTGCGTAACATTTAGAGCGGTCAATTGAAATACTTTTATTTTTGCTTGAAATTTTTGATGAACTTAAATATGATAAATTATTAAAAGTCAAAGATGAAGTTGTTGTTTATGATGTTACTAAAATAGTCCTGAGAGGTTGTTAGTGTTTTATAAGTAACCCTGTATATTAAATCTAGAAACTTCGACTCTTAGAGCCAATGACGCAATGATAATATAATATTGAATAATCTTTATCTTCTATAGATATAAAATTGAAGAGTCTGCCTGTGATTTCAAAGTAATTATGTTTTCACAAGTTAGTTACTTATTTACACGATACTAAGACACAACCAAATTTTTTGTCCCTTCAGTCTGTTAGCCCGGGCTAATTTCTAGAACGGCTTTGGCTAAAGATAGAGTAGGTTGTAGAGAAAAATATAAGATACTTTTGTAGTCGAAACAGGTATACTAATCAAGGACAAGTGCCTGACGTAAATACATATTTTATATATAATAACAATTTACTGAATTTGTTTGATATTTTGACAGAATCGTTTAGCTTGTTACTTGAAACATCTTACATCCGAAAAAAAAAAACTATATCCAACTGATAAACCAACTATATTTACTCACACAACTGCAATAAAACCCCTATAACTTGATACGTAAGGGTAGGCATACACAGTAGGAACTCGGCCGTCTGCGGTGCATACTAATTGATTCCATATCGCCGCTGTCCTTTTGCGTCATTTCCTCTCCGCTGAGATCCAATCACTTTTATCTAATACGTGCAACAACACTCGCTGGGAACTCGGAGAGAGGACGGTGATTGCTTGTGTGTGATAAGTTACAAATGACAAGTTTGTATCGATCCTTACGTTGTAGGAATGATTAAAATCTTTATTTATTTATTTATTTAATTTCTTACTATGTAAATTTTAATCAAATTCCACCAAGTCCGTTACATCATCGGACTAGAAGACGGCGATGCGCCATCGTTACGTGGTGGACGACAAAACGTTTGGGGAATACTTTCATTTTGCGTACGGCTAAGGAGTGGAATTCCCTGCCGGAGTCTGTGTTTCTTGATAGCTATAACCTGGGGGTCTTTAAGTCAAGAGTGAATAGGTTACTTCTAGGTAAGCGTGCTTCATCTTCGACCACATCATCGCTTACCATCAGTTGAGATAAATATAATTTATAAGTTGAATAATAAAATAATGTTTGAATGGATTTCACATTCATGGTTTTCACAAAAGAACTAATACTGAATATATTCTAATTCTCGGAGTTATATGCACTCAAATTTTTATAATTTTATAACAGGTGAACTATTATTAGATACGTAAAGTGTATTTGAAATGAGAATGAATGAATTAATTTCATTCAATTAGTTTGTAGTTTATTGGTTTTTAATGTATAACAACGAGTAACGGAAACACCATTTCTATTCATAAGGGCTGAAGACAACATCTGATATAGAGACTTTATGTACAGTTTCATCTTAAAATAAGTGACTAAAAGAATACCGAAAATAACAAACGTGTCTCAGCAATACGAGGGTCAATAATTAGAAAAAATCTCCGGTATCAATGTATTGAAATACTAATAAGTTCCACACATGTAGACATAGGACTACAAAACCCTTGCCATATCGTTTGTTATTATCCACTTGGTATGAAAACCAATATATACTTTTTAAGTACACGTTGTATATACTGTGCTATTTTAGTTACATAAGAGCGCAGTCATAGTCGTAACATAGTCATACAGAAATTAGTTTACTATGGTCAGTATTGGTTAGGATTTATACCTACCTAGGTATCTAAATGTGAAATAAGACATAAATATCATTAGATCATAAATCATGATATTTTTATGTTGAGATAAAATGTGTTGCAGTTGTAATATTACATATTGATCAGAAAGACCCTAATAGGTTATTCTTGGATCTCTTTTACTTTCTACTAGGAGTAGGACATATCTGAATTGGTCGTTGGTTTGTGAGAGCGGGTACAATTCAAGCCAAATAACTAAAACTCGTTAGTAGTTACGAAATTATCAAATTCTGAATATTAAAGATACGGTGATACCACGGAGTTTTTGAGTTAAATGGGGCTTTAATTTCAAATGCAATATGTGAATACTTTAATTCGAATAGCTGACGTTTGGTTTGGAATTCCATATTCCTTTTTTTATTGATTACCTTTCGTTTGACCACCATCTCACCTGATTGTAAGTGATGATGTGGTCGAAGTTGAAGCACGCTTACCTAGAAGCAACCTATTCGTTCTTGACTTAAAGACCCCCAGCGTAAACTCAGTCTCGCGGGTATTCTAAGATAGAAAGTAGTACAAGGTGACCCATGAAAATTGGTTCAGTCATTACCGAGATTAGCATGGACTAACAGAATGACAGACAGACTTCTTTTAAGTTTTTGTTTAAGTTTCAAATAAATTAGCGCGGGCTAACAGAAATACAGACCATTTTTAATTTTTTGTTTTATTTTCGGGTTCAAAATAAGCAATTGAGAAAACGGTTATTTTAAAATCAGACAGATTTACAGACACTTCGGTTTGTTTCCCAAACAAAGCCATAAAAAAAGACACTTCGGTTTCGGCGTCTGTATTTGTGTTTCGAGTTAAATACCTAGCAGAAACTGCTTGAAGAATGATGGATGGACAGCATGGTTCTCATGTTTTTTGATCTTAAAAGTCTGACTTTTACTTTTTTTTACTCTTGTATCTGACCTTCACAATCCTGTAACTGAGTAACAGGATAGTCCTCGGCAAGACTGGTCTTTTTTAGGGTTCCGTAGCCGAATGGCAAAAAACGGAACCCTTATAGTTTCAATATGTCTGTCCGTCTGTCCGTCTGTCCGTCTGTCCGTCCGTCCGTATGTCACAGCCATTTTATTCCGAAACTATTAAGACTATACATGTGAAACTTACTAAATAGATGTATTCTGTGAACCGCTTTCCGATTTTAAGAAAAAAATTAAAAAATATTTAAAATAAAGGGGGGTCCCCATACATGGAACTAGAACTGAAAATATTTTTTTTCATGAAACCTATGCGTGTGTGGTATTTATAGACAGGTCTTTAAAAATGATATAAGGGTTTCTAAAACTACTTTTTCATAAAGTTAATCGTTTAAAAGATATAAGCTACCAAAGTGGTAAAATGTGTGTCCCACCCCCTCTAACTTCTATAATAATGGATTGAAAAACCTAAAAAAAATATATATCTATAGATCTTAATGTAAACTTTCAACCAAAATTGATTTGAATGAAATCGGGTCAGCAGTTTTTGAGATACAGCATATTTTCTAAAACCGAAAATATAACTTTGTAATTCATACAAACACTATGAAAAACAAAGTTATTTGGCGTAGTTGTAAAAAAATGTAAATAAGCTAGTTTTACTTGCTAGTCTGACTCGCACTTGGCCAATTTTTTATTAGTGATAACCAACAATTTTACATTTTTCTTACATCTTAGTACTTTTATATACAATTAAGTAGGTTAACGTACAATCCACTACGTTTACACATTTATTATATTACTACTTACATAACAAACTTATATTATTACTTACAGAAAAACTCCCGAGACGGCTGAAGGTCCCAGTAGAAAGGGAAGAACTACAACTACAACTTAAAGTGGAAGTGAATCCAGTGCAAACGTGGTCACGCTTAGCAGCAAGCTTAAGTGTAAGTGATAAAATAATTTTAATTCATCATCATCATCATTTCACAGCCTGAATTCATTTTCGTTCATGTGCCAATCTCATCCAGGGTGTACCCACGATGGCAAAAATGTCGTCCGCCAATCTCACTGCTGAACGACTATCAATTTTAATTCACTTTCGTTCAATTATGATGACATTTTCATACAGTTTGACTAGTGAGTGAAGTAGGTACTAGACGCCATTTTCAAATTTGTATGTATTTAGGTACCTTAAATGTACGGAAGAGCTCGAGGCGAAATCATAACAAGCACACGGGTAAATCTTCAAGGACAAGCAACTCTTGCCGAGGATGGATGGATGGGTTACACCATCTGGACCTGTCAATATTCCTCCAAGCAAAAGCACCTGAAGCCGTTGATCACGTTGCGCATTACCGCGGCCTCCGGAACACGAAGGGAATATGACGGAATACGGATGAGCAAGATAGGCATCTTCTGGGCTCGCTCGTCCCAGCTTAGACCTCATCTATCGCTTACCATCAGGCGAGATCGAGGGGGCCCATCAGTAATAGAAAAAAAAATATTTATGGAAGTTCAACGACGTATTCACTACAGCATTTAAAAAAAAAAACAAAAGAATAGATTATTTTACATTGTGAATAATTACAGAAGTGCCAGATACGATAAAAAAAAAGAAACAAAACAAAATTAATAGCAATAATCGTAAGTAAATAATTACATGAAAATTATCAAAATTACAAAAACAACAACAATATTATATCGCCAAAATAAACAATTATAAAAATATACAAGGATTGAGAGTGAGAATATTCACTCAGAGAGTGATTTTAAGTCAGTAAAAGTCTGATATACCCTCCCGCTTCGTCCAGCGGCCTTAGTATGAGTTTGCGATACTATTATCGTGTTCGAAAACTATAGCTTTGTCTCTTTCACACTAATATAGTACGTGTGAAAGAGACAAAGCGATAGTTTTCGAAAACGACAAAAGTATTTCAAACTGATGATGACCGGGATGATTTCCTATCCTTAAAAAGTTGATCACAGCTGTCACTTTAACATCTTTGATAGTCGTTACATTTTTTTTTAAATTTAATCTTTATGTACAATAGTGGTACATGGGCGGACTTAAAGCAACAAGGCATTCTCTACCAGTCAACCTTTGGGTTAAAAAGACCACAGTGAAATCAACATAACAAAAACAATTAGATGAAATACCATAGGAAAATAAGAAAGATAGTGCTTATTAACCTTAAGACCAATAAGTGTACGGGATTCACCGGGAAATATATAGGGAAATCTAGGACAAAGCCAGGAAAATCCGGACGGATGGCATCCCCAATCTTGGCTTCTAGTCTAACCGGATGAAGGTGAGTACTTTTTTTTTTTTTTTTAGCGTGGTAAAATTATCAAATAAGTCCTCCCACCCCGGGCAGGGTGCGAGGGACTGTCAGACTTTTACTGACTAAAATCCACGGTGTTCCTTCAATAACCCTTTACGTACCGGGGTCACGATAACGGGACTCATCCCGTTATCGTGACCCCGGTACGTAAACTCATCCCACGATCCCCGGCAGGCTTCGGCCCTCTACGGGGGGGCCTCGTCATATTGCTGACGCTCTTTGAGGCGCGCGTGGAACACGACGCGCCGTCGACCCGGGCATGGTCCATGGTCGGACAGCGAGTTGCCCTTTACTCGCTGTCCGCATGCCCGCGCCTACGGTGGCCGGAGATCGTCGGCCGACGTCCGACGCCGTGGGCGTCTACCACTGCGGCTGGGCTGGAGGGAGGACGCCATCCTCTCCCTCACGCGGCCCGCCTCCTCCTTCGGAAGCATGATTGCTTCGCAGAAGGAGGCGACCGCTTCCCACTCCCTCTCGCCCCGCAGCATGGCCTCGACCAATGCCGGGCGCGAGAGGTCTCCGCCTATTGCCGCCGTGAGGACACGTCGGTGCTCTGCCCAAGCGGGGCAGTCCTGCACCGTGTGCTCGACTGTGTCCTCAGGGCGACCCTCGCAGTGGTGACACCCAGGCGTTTCCTCCTTTCCCATCAGACACAGGTACCTCCCGAAACTTCCGTGTCCGGTGAGGACCTGCGTCATGCGGTAGGTCAGGACGCCGTGACGCCGATCTAGCCACTCCTCAAAGAGGGGTCTTACCGCCGCAATTGCGGCGTGCCCGGCCTTCCGTTGCGACAGTCGTTCCCTTCATACTGCCCTGAGATCACGCCGGAGCTCTGAAGGTGAGTACTAGTGTATAACATGGAGCGACTGCTGAGTAACACGATAAACCAAGATTGATATCGGCTTTTCTGGCTTCTGACTACTCGCAAGTTACGATTTGGAAGTCAGTAAATCTGACACTGGTCTAGCCAAGGGAATCGTGTTACCCAGTCATTGAGTTGTGGTAGTCAGATAGGCAGTCGCTCCATGTTATACACTAGTACTGTGTATAACATGGAGCGACTGCTGAGTAACACGATAAACCAAGATTGATATCGGCTTTTCTGGCTTCTGACTACTCGCAAGTTACGATTTGGAAGTCAGTAAATCTGACACTGGTCTAGCCAAGGGAATCATGTTACCCAGCCATGGGGTTGTGGGTAATCAGATAGGCAGTCGCTCCATGTAATACACTAGTACTCAGCTGTATCTGGTTATACTGGAAGCTGACCCAACACAGTTGGTAAAGGGCTACCAGATGATGATGTAGGTGGGACCACGGGTGATAAAAATTACTCGTGGACCCGTTAAGGGACTATACTACCTCAGCGCTTCTCACTCTTGATCTCGCTCGCACACTACTGGCCGCGATCACGCGAGCAAGCGAGACAGGGTGGCAGGGAAAAGACTCCAAGACACCGATAATTTAGTTTATTTCTTTTGACGGTGAAAATAATGGTAATTTTAAAACAGTAAATAACATAAGACTTGTTATATATACAACGTGTAACGGAAACGGTATATACATAGCACGGCTTCTTTGGATGATATCAAACGATATTGGAAGGGTTTCAACTCAAAATAAAATACTCTAAAACTTGATACCAAATTTTCGCTTTCGTAAGTTTCTTAAATTGAAATAATAACAATCGTGTCACCGCACTACGTAGGTCAATAACATTCCACGTTACTTGCATTAATATCACAATAAATCTCTTCCATAATTCTGTGCGCCTAGTACTGTAGTAGCCTACTGTCCAGGCGGTGACTTCATTACTTCCGAACATGTAAAGATAGGATTAAAAAACCCTTCCAATATCGTTTGATATCACTCAAAGAAGCCGTGCCCTTGGTACATGTATACCAAAACGGAAAGGGTATATACATATATACCCTTTCCGTTACACGTTGTATAGTTAGTTCAATTAATATGCAAAATTTCATTATCTAATTTGAAGTTATTTTTGAATAACAGCGGTTTATTGTTCGGTTTGGAGGTAACTTTGGAATTTTTTTCTAGCAAGAAAATTTTATGGAATCGTGTTTTCGTCAAATATAGTACCTAACATTAATCCTCAACTTTACCATATATTTATTTCAAAATTATTGCTGCAGTATTTTCGACATAACGGAGGATCATGCTAAGCTTTTTGACGTAGTAGGTATAGGCCCTTAAAAGGTCAACTCTACGGAACCACGGGTAAAAACTCGTAGGTGCTATATGTGACTCCATTGAAAATAGCTCCCTCCCATTATAAAACACAAAGGTAGATTAACATTGTATCCTATAAATGCACAACAATATACGTAGGTATAGTAATTATTAGCTGTGTATTTTCAGTTTGCTGCATATTACGTAACCAGTCAAATGATAGCACAAAGCCAGTACCTACAAAACTACATAATACACTGGAATTCTCTCGATATTTGACATAGTGGAATATTTACACGTTTTTGTTGCAAGCTTCACCTGTATATATATTATTTATTTGTACGCTGATGAGCATAGCTCTCGGCTATTTACATGTATTTATTTTAGACTAAATATACACACCTACGAGTATATAGACGACAATTCATGTGTTTTCCAAATTCCTTTTTGTTTTGATTCCGATTTTAATTAAAGCTTACGATAGGCACTTTTGAAAGCGTTGAATGCCTTTGTTGGTATGTTTTAGTTTTATTTTATGAATGATGGCTGAATACTTCACTATTAATTGATAATAAATTGCGACTAGCCTACCATATCTGCCGTAATTATTCGAACCATTTACACGAAACGAAAATATAATTAGGTAAAATGTAACCTCCTTGCCGGATTGCTGCCGTGGTATCTGGAGGCGGTTGCCCTTGCGCGCGTTCACAATTGGTGTGCGGATGTACTAAGCCGGGTTGAAACTCCGCTACCGTGGCAAATCACGGCTCAGTGGACAGAGCTGCAGCGCGATCTCACGGCAGCATGGAAAGAGCGGCTGTCACAACCGAAGGCTGGGCACGCCGCAATCGCGGCGATAAGTCTCCTTTTTGAGGAGTGGCTGTAGTGACGCCACGGCGTCTTCACCTTCCGCCTGACGCAGGTACTTACTGAACATGGGTGTTTCGGGAGGTACCTGTTTCGGATACAGCGGGAGGACACGCCCAGGTGTCGACATTGCGTGGACCACCCGGAGGACACGGTGGCGGTATGCCCGGCTTGGGCAGAGCTTCGCCGTGTCCTCATTGAGGCGATCGGCGGCGGTGACCTCTCGCGCCCGGCCCTGGTTCAGACCATGGTGCAGAGCGAGAGGGAATGGGATGCAGACGCCTCCTTCTGCGAAACAGTCATGCTAGCGAAGTAGGAGGCCGAACGCGCGTGGGAGAGACAACTCTCTTCCTCACTCCCCAGCCACCGCGGGAGAAGCCCCGGGCGTCGGGGATCGCAAGCCGATCTCCGGCCACCGTAGGCGCGGGCTTGCGGACGGCGAGCTTGGGTAGCTCACCGTCCGGTAAAGACCAGGCCCGAGTCAGCGGCGCGTCATGTTCCACGCGCGCCTCAAAGAGCTGTCAGCACCAGTGTCGGGGCCCCATAGGGTCATTGCCTGCCGGGGTCGCGGGAATGTTCTAACGAGATGCCGCGGCCCCAGAACTTAAGGGCAGCTGAGGGAACAGGGTGGGTCAGTAGAAGTCTGACACTCCCTTCCGCTTTACCCAAAGCGGGAGAAGCCAGTCTATGATTTTCTCACCCAAAAAAAAAAACAAAGGCTGGCACAATACTTTGTGTAATCTTCATCATCACCCCTGCTTGTTGTTACACCCTTTGTAGTTGTTAAGACCTGATTTAATTATGTCATGGTGTAAAATAAAGAGTATGTCTATCTGCTCGCAAAGCAGTGAAGGAAAAGCCTGGCTGGAGGTTGTAATTAATTTATTAATTAAGGCAACCACAAACAAGTCTGGTTAAGCAGCCGACAACCTCTGAGGTTCACCAACGAGATGCCACACACAAAAATAATACAGTGAAGGAAAACATCGTGAGGAAACCAGTAAGAACTACCCGAAAACGAAGACATGCGAAACCCACCAACCCACACTGGACCCGTTTAGTGACTACAGCCCATTCCTTGCCAAAGATGGGAGGCCAGCGAACCAACAGTGAAAACGCTATAAGTCGAAAAATCACCACCATTTTTTTTAAATTACCAACCTAACGCATAACAAAAGTAAACCAAAAACCTAATGCATCATTACACTAGCTAAACCCGACCGGATCAATACATGAAGCAAAACTTAAATTTCGTCCCCCCTAAGAAGAAGGTTGGACGGCTCCAAATTCGTATGTTAATACATACCCCCACGGTGGGGCGGGTGTACCCCACCCACGAGGGAACGGACCGAACTATTATAAAGGGTAGCACGAAAGTTAGATTAATGATGTTAGGAGCTGACCAGGGTACAGGGGGAGAGGGCAGCGGATTTAGATGAGTACTTCTTGGGTTAGACGTTGGTTCTTTCATTGCGTATAGAATTTGGTAAGGTGGCTAAAAAGTACAGGATGATACAAGGTTGGTATCTCCATAAAGGGCTGAATTATATTTTGTCAAAGATTGGAACTTTAAAAAATGACTGCAGTATGGATAAAGGACAGTTCTCAAGAATAGCGAATACAATCATTGAAATGCCAAAATGTAAGGGACTGATCACTAACTTAACATTTTGACAGCGTTACTCAATTCCATATATTTTGCCGTAAGAATTACATTTTTCTGAAACCACTTGTTTCTCCAATGCGGTGAAGGTTAGAACTGTTTTAATGCTTCGGATCCTATCTAAGACATATCTAAAACACCAGAACCACAAGAAGATACAGGAAGACTCAAAATTAAACCTGTTTTTGACGCTTCACACCTTACTGTCTAATACCCGAGACATCCACGACCAATAGATCATCGTCATATATTATATGTATATTTATTTATTTAATATAGGCACACCAACAACTTATTTACAAGGAAATAATAATGATTATAATTCAGGCATTCACGAGAGGGTCCTGTGTAAATAAGTCACTTACATGCATGCACATCATTCACAGAAAAGGACGAATCTAAGTATAAATATGTATAAAATTAAATACGAACATAAAACAAAACTTATGTAAAATATAAAAGTAAAACATACCAATAAAATTAAATAAAGTTAAATTCAATTATTATTACTAAAATCTAACAAATATTATTATATTACAATATATAACCTACAACAAATTAACATTATTTATGATTATTTATTTAATTTTAAAATATTAAATTAGAAGCGGGCATTCGATCACAGCTCAATTTTAATAATTGTATTTTTATATTTTGGCAGACATTCAGAGAACAAATCGATTGTACTGTCTATGGAATAGGCTCTGTTGTAAAACGTTAACATTCTGGTTAGAGGGAATGGCGGCCCAGGTTTGTGCGACACGCTTTAGTTGCAAACGTTCTAAAAGCACGCTTCGACCGGAGGTGAGAGTGACGAGGTACGTCTAGACTGATCTTATCAAGCAAATCTGGAGTTGAAGTCATCCCGTTAACAATTTTAAATAACGTTGTCATATCATTTAGGACTCTTCGTCGTTTCAATGAGTCCAGTTCAAAATAATTTAGCCGTCCTGTGTAATCGGCTCTGTAAGGGCAATCATGGTCTTTAAACCGTAAGCACCAGGTAAATGTCTTTTGAACGCGCTCAAGACGGTCCTTATGGATATTGTAATAAACTTTTATATAAACTAAAACAAGAATAGGCCTGCCAAGCGTACAACAATTCAATCTTTTCTTCGATTTTCGGTTAATATAGCGGCTTTGAACCTTGATAACATTTTTCGTTCTTGCGTTAAGTGAAATAACAAAAGAAAAGACCGATATCAATCTCAAATGCTCACAAAACAAAAACATCAAATATTTTTGCGCCAATTCTGCCTGTAGGTGTACCTCTCCTATCGAGTCCCGCGGTAAAGTGTGGACGATCTAACTTCGCCTTACACACACACACTCCTATTCCTTTATACACACACACACACCCTCACGCGTCACAGTAACGCCGCGGGCTGTAACGCTGAGTTCACATGGGATTAGATTCGTCACTACACACACAGTTTTTCATTAGACACTGTGTTACATAAATCATACGCAAAAAGCCACTACACTGTTTGAGAAAGGACACAGTATTGCACAGTGTCTGCTGTGGAAAACGGCTTGAAATTCTCAGTGCATGAAATTAGAAATATTAGATGTTTTTCTTCTCTTATACCAATTTGTTGCTTTTAAACGAGGCATTATTTTAGTTGTGTCTTCATGAGACGTTTGTTAAGACTAGTCTAGTAATTTATACATAAGTTTAAATAAATATTCCATTTAGTTTTTTTTTTTTTTTCAATATAACATAATATTGATCATCACTTAAATAAAAAAGATCTTTGAAAATTTAATCTAAGCAAAATAATACCCAAAAGCTGCAACTCTACCCTTACAATTCTTTTTAACAACGAACGAAATAACGAACATTAAACTAAAATATCTAATGTATCGCATACACACGTAATTACTGTTAGATACACACAGCCACACGCCGTCACACCACACACACACACCCACAACGCGTCCTCAAGTGATCCGCCTTCACCACCACCATCATGTGAATTCAAGCAATCTGTTATAGGATATGCAAAAATGAGAGATCTTTTTTAATAAAATATAAATTCATTAATAATTAATATATTTTCAAATTATTAATTAGTATTAGGTACGTCATAATTGTAATACCCCCAACAACTAAGGCTTTAAGTGAATAGGTTACTCGACCACATCAGGTGAGATGGCGGTCAAACGCGAGCTTAATATCAATAAAAAAAAACTAATAGATAAGAATCTCTTACCAATGAATTACTTTTACTGCTAAGCGTGAGAAAAATAATTACAAAATCGCATAATTTTACATTGGTATCGTCTATTTAACAAAATACTGTAAATTTCACCGTATAAACAAAATTTTATTCTCCGTAAATCTCTTCCTTCCGAGTTAATTTTTTTACTGTCACATGCAAGCAACATAATTTTTACAATTTACTAAGCTTTAAAATCTTAACTTACCTCGACCTTACAATACCAAAATTAAAAAAATCTCGCGACCCTTTAAGAAACAAGTCTAATAAAACATCCCCAAAGATCACGGTATCTATTAAAAACTAGTTCGATAAAGGATCAACGGTCAAGCCAAAGGGCCGAGGTCGGCGCAAACGCATACAAGATTGTGGGAACTATGCCCTCATTATTATGCATTTTGATCTCTGACCGAGAGTCTCACGATGACCGGTTCTTACCGGCTATCTCCCTTATAATAGAATTTCTAAATTTATTCTATTTTCATTCTAATAGATTTCATTAATTATGTGGAAATCAAACGACGTTTCTTTTAATATTGAGGAATTCCCAGGATAACGGTGTGAATTATTTAGATTTTGTATTTTTAAGATGTGTCGTAGGGTTGAATTTTAATATTTTTATAGTAGTTGTCGTTGGTAATGTCTGTGTATAGGTCGTGTTGTGTTGAAGGTTAAGTGATGATATTAAAATACACTGTTTGTTCCTCGGAAAGCACATGAAGCCGTTAGTCTCGGTTATCATTTGAACATCTTTGACAGTCACGGGTAGTCGGAAGCCAGACTAGTCTAACTACTGGCTTGTGGAGGTCTGATATTCAGTCGCTCCGTATAAAACACTGACATGTTGGGGAAAAGCTAAGCAGGTGATAACTATTGGTTGGTGAGTTTCCGTTCCGTTTTATTCTTCTAACTCATGCTTGATATGGTGATGCCTGATTAATTTATTTAACTTCAACGTTATTCTCTTGGTTGATTTGGTATTGGTGCAAGAATTTTCTTCTTTAATAGGTTACCTCTGTAGCTACTCTCTTCCTATAAATAGTAAGTTTTCGTTGTTTTAGTTACGTAACTTTAAGTTTAAATTTATTTATGTGTTTGTTAATATTATATTGTGGACATCAGTAACTTAAGAATATACGACCTACTTTCATCTTTGTATCTGTAGGCCATTTTATATTGATAGTTGTTTAAATCTATATAATCAATTGTATTGTCTTACGGGATAACTTATTACTTATAGTGTAGGAGGAAGGCGCCGATGTCTGAACTAGCACGGACTTCGACGTTTCACTCTATCTGTAGAAACTTTAATTGTTATCTTTGCACTTGTGGATTTAATTAAGATAGATGAGTAGTACCTAATATTTTTATAAATAAATTATTATTATTATCTATTGAAACTTACTACGTACACACCCAGGCAGGAGGGCAGGCTCGTTCTTGACTTTCTCATTTTGTTCGTTCGTAACTAATTTTAATAAATATAATTTTAATAATATATATAAATAATAATCTATTTAGATTATACCTTGCGTAATCTATTGGCGGGACATGTCCTCGAAATGGAGAAGAGCATTCTGGTCCCATGACCAAAGCTTTTCTATTGCAACGGCTCAAAGCTGTAATCACCAGTGAGGTTATAGCACTTGCACCGTTTGAAGGATCCTGTAGCCGCAGCAGTAGCGCCAGCATAGTTTGTCGTACTTTGAATATGTGGCGGCGCAAGCATGTATGTGTGTGTCTAGTGGACGCAAGTGCGCCCAGTTAGCTATTAGGTAAGTTCTATTAGGTTTTTCTATTAGAAATTTCACAGTAGCAGCTCGGAGTTTGGAAGTTGGCGGTGTGACACTACTGTGCCTCGGAAAGCACGGCTAGCCGTTGGTCCCGCGTCTGATCTCTCTTAGGTCATGTCGGATTGCTGTCCCATTGGGCTATGAGAGTAAAGGAACAGTAAGTGCACGTCTACCCGCGCACATTATTGTACACAATAATATCTCCGTCTGGTCAGGTGGACTATTATTATATACAAATGGCGCATAAGACGCTAAAACGAATCTGTATTTCTAACATATACTACACAAGACCGCCTCCCACTCACTCGCGAATTCGACCAAAACTACACTCACACCCCGATATATTTACGCTTCATCCCAAACTTGTCGCCTTGTCCCATCGAGCTATGAGAGTACATGAAGAGAGAGTGCACGTCTACCTGCGCACATTATTGTACACAATAATGTCTCGTGCGCAAATGGCTAATCTCCTCTAGCTAATGAAAATCGGTCAGGAGGACTACTATTGTATACAAATGGCGCATAAGACGCAAAAACGAATCTGCGTTACGAACATATACTACACAAGACCGCCTCCCACTCGCTCGCGAATTCGACCAAAACTACACTCACACCCCGATATATTTACGCTTTATCCCAAACTTGTCGCCTTGTATGTGACTCCCCCAGCGACAACTGAGGTGCTGGGAACTGCCCGGCGACATCGTATGGTAGAAAAGCGGATTTTAGCCAAACCTTGTTTGATAGAAAGACGTTTTTGTGTGGTTATATTTAGCTTAGTTGAAAGGGTTAACAAGATTGCTAGTAATGTGGATTCTATCCACATTGATAGATCTCTTTTGAAAAAAAGAATGCTGTCTTGATTTTAAGACTATGTGCGTAGATAGGGATGGTAAACTGGTGAATTTTGGTCTGTAAAATTAGTAGTAACTAATAGTCGAATACGGCAATTGGGTGGATACTAATTTCACATTTGAAATGCTTTACATTCCTTCGGTATCTTCTAGAAATTGCTAGTGCTAACTAATAGGGACTCGTAGCTGTGAATTGTGATGTAGGGATTAGACTGGTAGGTACATATTTATAATACATGCATATTTATAATTATAGGACTGATTAGAATAAGCAATTGTAGTACACACTCCATCACTGATCTTAATAATTGTTTACTTTAATAATTGTATATTTTATAATTATGTATTTTGGCGACATAATTGTTGTTTAATCATTGTTTTTGTAATTTTGATAACTTTCATGTAATTATTTACTTACCATTTATTGCTATTAATTTTGTTTTGACTTTTTTATCGTATCTGGCAGAGCTGTGCACTTCTGTAAGAGACTTATTCACAATGTGTTTTTTTTTAATGCTGTAGTGAATACGTCGTTGAAGTGCCATAAATAAATAATACATAAATTGTCGCCGTAATTATGAACAACTAGCCGCTTCTTAACATGCGCGAAGAGGTTTTCCTTCAGGGAAAAAAAGTAACCTTTGCCCTTCTCCAAGGTCTACCAAATGTTATCAAAATCAGTTGAGTAGTTTAGACTTGAAAGTGCAACTCACTGAGAGACAGTTACTTTCGGATATCTGAGGCAATTATGAGGAAGCTGGTGACTCATCTTGAGGTAATGCGGTACAAAACATTTCGGAGACATGGTATTTTTTTAATTGTAAACTAGCTGACTTCACAGACGTTGTCTTTCTGATCTTTTAAACCTTCTCTGAGAGGTAAGAGATAATACAAAAATAAATAATGAAATCCGGCCAGCCGTTCTTGAGTTTTAGAAAGACTAATGAACAGCAATTGTTTTATAGATAGAAGATAGATGGACGGTCTTTATAAATGTTATTTCAACATTAACTTTATTTGCTAAATTACGTAAATTAATTGAAGTTCCAATTTACATAACATCACCATTCATTATTTAGACCTGTTGGTTGTTATTATGTTTATGCGTACAAATAGAAACACGTCAAGCTGTCGTATTTCTTTGCTCGCAATTAAATTGTGTAATGAACGTGTTACGTCATTCACAATCCACACTAATTTAGATGGCTACGCGGACACCGTTCCACGTCATGTCTATGCAAATCAGAAATTAATTTCGCACATTTAGGTATATCCTTACAAACAACAGAACGAACGTTTTAAATAAAAAATTACACATGTTCCGCTCAATTTCGGTTGATAATCGAATCGGTTTAGGGCGGCGCAAACTGGATTTTTCCGGGTTTGATCGGTAATTTATCCCAATTAGTGTAGGCTGTGCGAACGGTAAAAGAATTTTGGTGGAGGTGTGACTTAAATCGTGTTAGCCGATTAGCCTCCCCTGTGTTATTTGATTTGTCAGTGCTATGTTATTGGAATTGAGTGACACAATCGCTATTAATATTAGAAATACGAAGTTAACTGTCTGTCTATACACTACGTCTTTTTTTCCGGGTGGAAAAATTATCGAATGACTTCTTCCGCTCTGTGTGGAGCGGAAGGGAGTGTCGACAAAAAACCCACCCTGTTTCTTCAGCTGCCCTTAGGCTCCGGGGCTGCGGTATCTCGTTAGAATATTCCCACAACCCCGGCAGATGCACTACGTCTAAACCATACAACTAATGGTAAGACCTTGCAGAAGGACATGTCGTCGTCGGGATAATTTCAATAAGGTCTATTTTGTATTGTTAATTCAGCTAAAATTTACTCTTATTGAAAATGTTAGTTACGTAGTATTGCACTACCTACACACGGAAAAAAAACACTAGAGTAGGTTGTAGACTATTAAAATGCCAGTGATATTGTTCTCATGCAAACTACGAATTGTATTCAGCTCAGAAATATAGTTCCAAAATTCTTTAAAACTTGGCTTTGGAGTTTATTTCTTGCGCTGTTTGTCTGATGCTATGTGTAAGATGAGATCTACGATCGAACGAGCGAGCCCAGAAAATGCCTATTCACTCTTGCTTTAAAGGCGTCAGCCTTTAAAGCAAGAGTGCATATGTCGCAGAGAACATACAAACACTATGAAAAACAAATTTATGAACGGTGAATAAATGACGGAGTTATGCGCGAACAAAAAACGCAATGCAGAGTAAACGAAAAGATCATCAACGTAAATATCTTTTTAGACTTTTGTTGATTTTTCAGAAACGGCTTGTCCGATTTCGATAAAATTTTCATGGGACCATTTGGGAAGTATATTCTTTTCAACAAAAAAATAATTTTTCAATTCGGTTGGCAAACGACGGAGCTATGCCCGAACAAACATAAATAAAAAAAATTAAAAAAAACAAACAAACATCCGAATTGAGAACCTCCTCCTTTTTTAGAAGTCGGTTAAAAACACTAATACTCAGCTGCATCTGGTTAGACTGGAAGCTGACCCCGACATAGTTTGGAAAAGGCTAAGCAGATGACGATGATGATAAATAATTATATAAGTTTAAAGATGTGTGTCTCTATACAGGGTGGCAGGGACATCGATGCACAAACGCTTACCAGGGATCAGTACATGATTCTGGACCTCCCTGCGTTGAAATTTTCCGTCGGCTTTTTCTTAATTTAATAAAATTAAGAAAAATCCGACGCAAAAAGTAAATTCACTTGTTTCACTTAAAACAGCAATATAAATAAAACTTGAATGGGTTTCAAACTGTTCAGCTGTTTTGCTAGAGTTAATTTGCGAGGTCAACACAGCTGATCAGGTAGCCCTTCCGAGTTTTATTTACAATGCTGTTTTAAGTGAAAGAAGTGAATTTACTGTTGCTTTTCAACCGACGACAAAAAGAGGAGGTTATCAATTCGACGCGTATTTTTTTTTTAATGTATGATCATCGATTACTCGAAGACGGCTGAACCGATTTGGAAAATTCTTTTTTTAATTGAAAGGGTATACTCCAAAATTGGTCCCATTTTCATAAACGTTAGGATCTGATGATGGGATCCTGGAGAAATTGAGGGAACTCTTCAAATATTATAGGCACACCTATGATGTTTTGGGTATTTATTATAGTAACTTGTGCAGTTGCTCTCAAAAAGTACCATTTGAGGAAGTGGAACTGATGATGAAGACCACAGATGGCCGCCGAAACTACTCAATAATAAGTATTGTGTGGATTGCGATTCGACTACTTGAATATGGATGTTAAGCACTTTATGCTCGTTACAATGCATATGGAGATGTAGAGCTGATGGTGAAGTACCAGGAGAACTCCTCAACAATTAACGGTCCTGCATTGTGAAAAGCAATATTTTGTAAAAGGTTATAAGTAGTTGACATTTAGGCTCTTGTAACTAGGTAAGTTAAAAATAGACCAACTAAAAAGAGTGAAATAAAAACTTTTTACCAAAAAATTAAACCGACTCCCAAAAAACACTGCAAAGTGAAAAATAACTTTAATTTCGGAAGTCGGTGCCAAAAACGAAAATACAAAACTAAAGACACCGACTACCGAAATTAAAGTTATTTTTCACTTTGTAGTGTTTTTTGGGAGTCGGTTTAATTTTTTGGTAAAATGTTTTTATTTACGTCAGATTTTTCTTAATTTTATTAAATTAAGAAAAAGCAGACGAAAAATTTCAACGCAGGGGGGTCCAGAATCATGTACTGAATCCATGGTAAGCGGTTGCGCGTCGATGTCCCTGCCACCCTGTATTAGGACGACTATTTGCATCGATTCGGATTAATCAGTTTCGTACTACAAGACGAACGGCGATGCGCCATCATTACATCTTTACAAAACCTTTGATAATACTTTCATTATGCATACAGCTAGTGAGTGAAAAAATTTGCGGGAGTATTTTTGTTGATAGCTATAATTTCAGGGTCTCTAAGTTAAGAGTGATAGGTTACTTCTATATACAGTAGGGTGTCCCGTTCATGTATGGGGGGAAAAAAAATGAGCTACGGCTACGCAAGAGGAATCAAAAGTTGCGTTTTGACACATATATTACGATTATTATAAAATTTAATTAGATATCCGGCATCTTGAGGCCTCTACCAGTCCTTGAAGTTTTTCAAATTTGCTATTTTTAGGGGTTCCTAATATAAACTATAAATCATACAAAAATAACATTTAAATGGTTTTTATTAAATTTAAGGGTACAACAATGAGTTAAAGCAAGGTTTAAAATAGTTGAAAGACGAAATAATCAATGGCAACTTTAAAAACGGAACTGGTTTTTGTTACCAAAATTAGGCATTTCTGAGCGAGATTTTAATCTGTTCCTAATAAAACCATCCCGAGCTGTAGCGTCCGTGACGCTTTGAGAAGCCTCCGTCACTAGTTTTACACATCTTTCCACTGACTGTGTGTGGCAGGGAAAGTCAATAATGTCGAGGATGTGTTCTTTAGCCTTAATTCTAAGTTCATCGTTGGAGACGTGTCGCAAAATTGGTGGAGCTGATATTTCACACTCTTGCCAAAATATTATATCGGTGTAGTCTCGCGCACAGAAGTTAAGCTTTGGTGATTTAAATACCCTGCGAGAGTTGCTCTCTTCTGCTTCTCTGGCCTTTAATATTTTGCGAGATGCAAGCTCTCGAATATGCTCTCTATCGTCGAATAACATGGCCATAAGCAAGTTTTCTGGGTGCGCAAAAAAAGCGTTTCTTTCGATCACCGAATTTACAATAGATCTCTGACTATCAGGCAAAAATCGAGAGTATATAACCATTTGAAAAATATGCTTGGCTCCATCTTTAAATGATGAGTTTTGCTTGATTAGGAACCAAACATGAGCGTAAACTTTGACCACGTAGTTCACAAGCAGCTGCAAATTATTTGACGGCGAAACAGTACTTACGTAAAGTCTGAGTATGCGATTGGCAGTAGTGAGCCATCTCGAATGCGCCATTTTTCCAGGTTGGCGGTTCACTAGCTCAAGGGAACAGGAACCAGCCATCACAGCATGACACATTTCTTACAGATACTTTTGATCCGTGCTTAGTTCCTTCACAATACTATCAGATAATACTAGCAAATTGCCAGACACTGCACAAAAAGACGCTAGAGGTTTACTTTCACAAGCAGCTAGCTGTTTTCCAATAGGTCCTGAATATTCTTTTGGCCCAGATGTGCTACCATCCAGAGACACGAACAAATGACGAAGCGGTAATTCATTCGCGTGAAGCATACAAACACACCATTGCAACGGTCTCTTTAAATAGATTTCCAGGTATTGAATGACACCTCCGTTCCAACCTGTATTCGTAGCAGTGCCATCGCACCCCACACAGATCACCTCCTCCAAGTTCAACCCTTGATTTTCTAACAAAGATATGATAAAAGAGACGATCCCTTTGGCAGTGCCACGACTTGGCGTCACATGTCCCAAATAAATAGATCCCGGCTCTGTGAGAACTGATATGTGTTCTTGCAAGACTTCTCTGCGGTGGTACCGATCGCCTATTTTCTCGTTTATGAGTGTTTTGTCCTTTCGTCCATCAAAGTAGATACTTTTTATTACAATCGTATCAATGTCTTTGCTGGCCTTGGTCCGTGCTTTTGAAACAGCTCTATGAATTTTATTCTTATCAATAACAAGACTTAGATCTTCGGAAGATACCAATCCTACGTCAGCTAAGACCGCCGAAGCGACCGCAGCCGCAGATCGCGTTGATAGTCCATACCGATCACATACCTTAGCTACTGTTGGCAGCGCCAGAGTGTTCCGATTCAACGAAGTAGATGGAGTCTCATTTACAGGCACGTCACTATTCGCAGAAAACTCTGTTACAGGCGACTGCGGTCGAGGCGGCAACTCGCGCACCGGAACAGGATTGGTTTTTAGTGATGCACTGGGAAAACATGCGTGCTCTGACTCTTTCCGATTCAAATTTTCTTGTCTCTGATGTTTCTTTAAAAGTCTTGCTGTTTCTTTTGTGTCTATACCGCTTATTGCCATTTTTCTATCACTTCTTTGATCCAGTAAAAAGTCTCTTTCAGAAATAGGAACTTTCTTAGGTTTTATGCAGGAACAAATGTCAAACGAAGTGCACTTACAAGCAGCAATATCGAAGAGCTTGTTCGACGATTCCAAAAAGCACTTCACTTTGCTTTCGTAACTATCATTTCTTTTATTTTTTGGATATTTTATCAATGACAGGTATTTGTCGAAATATGATTTCAGCAATTGGGTAACTCGTACGTTGGAAACGATAGGAATCGAAGCTATGGTCCAAATCGTATCAAGTTTTCCAGAAACGATTGAAAAAACTTCTGTGTTAGAAGGATCTTTCCCATTCTTCTGTAGTTTTAGTTCATTTTTAGTAAACAAAATGAATTTGATAACGTCACTTATCACTGGTAACTGGCGATCGTCAAGTTCTTTATATGATCCCAAAATAGCACAAGTAGTCTCACTTCGTCTTGAACCCAGTATTATCTATAACAAAAACACGTATATACAAGGAAGTGCAGAGCGACACCTTACAGCAATAAAACCGCAATAGAAATGAGACGAACTGCCTCACAGTAGAAGTAGAGAATTTAAGAAAAACAAGTCAAAACATGAATTTTGCGAGTTTGTTCCAAACCAATTCCTAACAGAAAAAATCCTGTCGTTGCCTGCAAATCATAACTTAGGGTTTCACTATCAATGAAATAAAAAATAAAATGGGAATAATGTACATAAAATTGAATAGACGACATTGACTGGAGGGTTATTTAAGTGATAAAAAAATAAAAAAATTGCCGGTAGAACCCTCAAGATATTTTTTTATGTTTTTTTTATTATTTTTACGGTAATCTAAAACTAATAATGCAACTTTTGAGGGGGCTTGAGTAGCGAAAAGCGAAAAATAAATTTTTCGGGACACCCTAATATACAGGGTTAATTGTAAAATACCGAAAACCTCTCAGGACTTTGTTACTAATATCATAATCAACAACTTTTGATCTATGACTTTTAAAAATTCGTCATATTTTAGTTCACCAGATTTTCATACGAAAACAAAAATATTTAAATTGAACGCCCTAAATGAACTCAAATAAATGTTAATTTGTTGATAAAAGCAAAATTATTTTATAAATTATAATTTATAAAATATTATTTCTGATATTCTGTTCATAAACACAATTTTAATTTTAAGTAAATATTAAGGCCTTAAAAACATGCGCCTCTTTGCTGTGAAAAAAAAAATCACCGCTGAATATAGGGAATTGAATAGTTGTATAATGTTATCTGTGGCAAAATCTGGAATGAAAAAAACCCTCGTGAGTGAAAAATGAAAAAAATCCACGAGTGTGAAATACATTGCATGTTGAACCTAATCGTAGTGCGATAAGAGCAAGTTTTCAAGGAAGTGTATTGAAAAATAAATAACCATCTCTCCAATCCATCTCGGCGGGAAAACCATCGAATAGCTCCTCCCGATCTACGTAACGCGGAAGGTAGTGTCAGTCTTGAACTAACTAAAAACCCAACCTTTGTTTTGTTCCAATAAAGATTATAAGCCTATTCCTTCACGTGCCCTTGCGTTACCAGGCTACAGTATCTCAATTGAACATTTCAGCAGTCCTATCTATCTAGCTCGAGTTGATGATACCGTGAGGAAACCACAAAATCAAAGACTATATTCCACCAACCCGCACTGTTCGCTAAGAGGATAATATCGACGGTTAAAAGGAAATAGGGTGTAAGCGACATTTTGGACTGGTATTGTTTTGAAAGACGACTCTTTCTCGTGTTCTATTATCTTTTATACAATCACTGTGAAAAGTACCTTATCCTTCTTTTACTATAAAACTTATTCAACTGTCTGATGTTTTAATAAAAAAATACATCAGTTTTTCTAAAATTCTAAACTTTGAATGGCTCTACTAAACATTTCTTTTTTGTCGCTTATACCCTATTTCCTTTTAACCGTCGATATAAGTACTATTACCTCTAACTGCGAGCTGCATCACAGCATTGAGAATGTTCTCGAATGTTAGATACCTTTTAGAATACTTATTTACTTATGTATAGGGACTTTTTGTACTCATAGATAAAAGAAACCATAAACTTAAAATTCGAACAACTGGCGATTTCATTACGTACCGCGAAACTGTCGAAATGGGCCCCCCCCCCCCCCATTTTTCGTTCGTTTCGTTCTTCGTGCAAATGTGTATTACGAAATTTACCCTGTAGGTAATAGTTAAAATAAATAAAATAAAATAAAAAATAAAAAGCCTTTTATTTCTTGCATTATAAAATCCAGCTTAATTATACATTAAAAAGTTGTTTGGAAAAGAAAATTAATACATGCTAGTTTTTACAATCTATATCTTAATACTATTTTTAATTGCAAGAACCCCTCCTCAGGTGAAGGTGAAGGCCTCCTCTAAAGAAATCCATTTATCTCTGTGTTGCGCTATTTGTGGCCAGCAGGGGCCAGCGATTTTGACTATTTCGTCTTCCCATCTCATATAAGGTCTGCCTCTGAGGCGCTTACCCTGTGGGCCCTTCCATTTAGTTACCCTGCCGGTCCACCTCTCGTCTGTTAGCCTCGCTACGTGCCCTGCCCACTTCCACTTTAGTTTTTTAGCAAAGCTTAAAGCATCTTTGGCTTTGGTTATTTGTCTAATTTTAGTGTGTCGAATTTTTTGGAGCTTTTTAATATTCAGCATGCTTCGTTCCATTCCGCGTTGGCAAGTAGTTATTTTGTTTTTTATTTTCGTAGTATATTTCCAGGTCTAACATGCGTAGGTAAGGCATGGTAGGAGGCATGAAGTCCATACTTTTGTTTCAAGATTAATTGGCATGTTGCTTTTAAATATTTCTTTTAAGGACCAGTACTTATTCCAAGTATTTTGTGCTCTGCGTTCAACCTCTTGTTCATTTTGTTTACTGTCGAAGCCAATTTGTTTCCCAAGGTATATGTATTTATTTGTATATTTCAAAATTTCATTGTCTATTGATATTTTTACATTTGTGCTGTTTGTCATGACCATTGTTTTTGAAAGATTCATTTCAAGTCCTACCTCTTTGCTGGCTGCGTTTAGCGAATCAAGCATAGTTTGTAAATGTACGTGAGATTCTGAAATTAGTACTAAGTCATCTGCGAAGCGTAGATGGTTTAAATATTTGCCATTTATGTTAAGTCCTATTTTGTCCCAGTAAAGGGTGCTTATTATTGACTCTAAGATCGATATAAATATTTTTGGGGACAACGGGTCTCCTTGTTTCACTCCTCTTTTGATGGGAAATAAAGGGCCAGTAACTTCTAGTTTTATTTTGGCTGTGCTTCTCTTGTAAATATTTTTAATTACTTCTATATACTCTGGTTCAACGTCTTGAGCCTGTAGAGCAGTCCAAATACTGGAGTGAGACACGGTGTCGAAAGCTTTTTTATAATCTACGAACGCGATGTAGAGCGCTCTTTGCTTTTCCTTGTATTTTTCTAATATTAATACTAGTGTGTGTATATGATCGATGGTTGAAAATTTCTTACGAAAGCCTGCTTGCTCGATTGGTTGTTTTGATTCTAATGTGACGCTAATTCTTTTGTTTATGATGGAAGAGAACAATTTGTAAATACATGAGAGTAAACTTATAGGTCTGTAGTTAGCAATGTCTTTCGGATCTCCTTTTTTGTAGATAAGAATAATTTCTGATTCTAGCCATTGTGATGGTATTTCGGCAGTTACTAAGATTTGGTTAAATAAATATGTTAAGGGTGGAATCAGTATCGCGTTTGCAGCTTTAATGGTTTCATTGGAAATTCTGTCGGGTCCTGTGCTTTTTTTCTGTCTTTAGTCTTTTTATCTCTTGTAAGATTTCATTTTCGGATATTGGTGTTACTTTTCCACTCTCTTTAGTGTTTGTAGGATTAGCATAGCTATGGTTTGTGCACCTTTTGTCTTTGGCGCTATATAGAGCTTTGTAGAAATCTGTAGCTACCCCTATAATTTCCTTACGATTATTCACTGTCCTGTCTTCCCGGTTTAAACTATCTATCCAGAGCTTGTATGTTTTTAATTCTTTAAGAGCTTTTTTTGAGCTTCCCGCTTGTTTCAAGTGTTTTTCATAAGTCAACCGTCGTGTCTTATGTACTTACTTGTATAGTAGCTTGTATAGTGCTGACAGTTCATTTTTTTCAGCTCG
Source organism: Tholera decimalis (assembly GCA_943138885.2). Classification (NCBI taxonomy): domain Eukaryota; kingdom Metazoa; phylum Arthropoda; class Insecta; order Lepidoptera; family Noctuidae; genus Tholera; species Tholera decimalis. The sequence continues at coordinate 29,729,589 of OW964565.2, forward strand.
AGTTTTTGTCTTAGCATGCTGAAGCTCCTGTCTTCTTCTGATGAGTACCAACGTACGTTCTCTTAAGACTCTATGGGTACCTTTTGATGTTTCTTTAGGCGTTCGTACGTCACGTAAGCTCTGAGATATGGCATTTGTTAGTTTGTTATAATAGTCTTGTACTGATGTTTTTCCTTGGCACATAGTTATATCTTATAGATGCGACAAGAGGAGGAGAGGAGGTAATAGTTATTTACTTATTAATTATAGAAAAAACAGTCTATAGTTTTTAAAGCATCGTGTTAAAAAAATTGCTCGTTTGGGACTATTTGCTGCTCGAAGGACGATAGGTAATGTGTTTTGAGATATATGTATTGACACAAATAAGTAGTATATATTGATTATGTATTATTTACTTATTGTACATCTTACAATATTTCTATGGATACAAAATAAAACTAGTGTGTAATGGGTGGTCTTATCACACAGGGCGATCAATTCACATATATTTTCTTTTAGCACGCCCTGCAGCGCTATATATTTCCGGCTGGATATATTATATTTTAATAAATGAAGTAGCATGGTTTTGTATCGAAGTGACATAAAATATTTTTTATATCCTTCCGATGGCGCCCTTTATGTGAAGCACGCAAATATGCAACACCATACGACTGAAACATTACAAACAATATATGTGCGTACTATACATAGGTACCTACCTATACCTCTGCTTACCCCCTTTAGGGAATACACTCGTGATATTATATATTATGTTCCATTAATAATAGTACGAATAATATTCTAAAAGTTTTGTGCAATTAAAACCCGCTCGAGAGTAATAAATCTGTTTATAACTGGCAGTCAAAGTTATCGTTAAAAACTTATACTTTGTTTGTTAGTTGTTGTTAATAGCTAATATTTTAATGATCTGTCTGTGGTAAACCCACTTGTTTCTCTTCTATAGTTATGGTTGGGATGGGAGTTTGGGAATCATAGTTTTTATAAGACTCGCTCGTAATATACGGCATTTTTTTCTTAGGTGGGAGAACCAGCAAATGACCCCGCGACCCCGGCAGGTAATGACCCAATAGGACCATTGCCTGCTGGGGTTGCGATGTTCTATCGAATACTACGGCCCCGGAACACAAATGCAGCTGTTCAGCTACCTTTCGACCTACCTTTTGGTAGGCATCTTCTGGGCGCACTCGTTCCATCGTAGACCTTATCTATCGCTTACTATTAGACGAGATTGAGATCAAAAGTGGACTCATACAGAATAAAAAAATAAAAAAAAAACTGAAGGAGCAGGGTGGGTTTTTTTTAACATGCTTTTATTAGGTCGACCTGTATGTAACTAACTATGTAATGGAATCTAAGGAAACTAATTTAACAATCTTCCAAGGGTCGTAGCGTAATGAAAATTGGCAGCTCTATGTAGTTCTTATGACAATACAATAATATGATACTGTCAAACTGATCTGATGATGGAGCCGGAAGATATGAACTGGAACTTCATGATGGAAAATCGTATCATAGCTGTTTTGGATTTCTTAGAAAAGTCTTGTAATGGCCCTTGACCACGATTAGGTGTCAAGGTCTGATGATGAAGCCGGAAGATAGGCACTGGCATTCCATGATGGAATATCGTATCATAGTCGTGTTTGCACTTGTGAGAAAGGCAACGTAATGGACTTTGAACACGATCTTTTTGTTTTTACGTGCATTTATAAAATCGTGTTTTTCTAGTGTTTTTTAACCTATTAATTTATTTTGACACTCCCTTCCGCTCCACCAAAAACCGGAGGAGCCATTAATTTGATGTAACTCCCAACCAGAAAGATTTATCTCTGCTATTAATCAGCATTTGTGTACCTACTTAAATATAGTTAAAACTTATATTCTATAAAATAAATAGCTATTCGTTAGTCACACTAAAACCCAAAAACAGCTGCACTAATTTATTTAATTCTTTTTAAATTATGTTCCCTCTAATATAGGAAAGGTTTAAATGGTTAGAGAGACAATGAATCGGTCAGCTAGTTTTTATTTAATAAATTACTTCTTTGTATATTTCAGTGATATGAAGTCTGGAGTTTATGCATGTGGTGTTTTCTTCTGGAGATTAAGAGATGAAGATACGATGAAACTGCGCGGGTGACACCTCGATGAAACTTTTAAGTGGCGTAAGTTTACAACTTAATTTTTTTTTTTCAATTATATATAATTCTTACTTTTCAAGAGAACTAGCAATGTAGATAAAATTTGCATTATTAGCAATCTTGTTAACCCCTCCAACTTAGCTAAGTATGCTTGTATCTTGCTTAGCTAAATAGTGTAATGGGCGGGTTAAATTGTTTGTTTATTTTCTAATCTATATATATATAAAAACTTTTTACCAAAAAATTAAACCGACTCCCAAAAAACACTGCAAAGTGAAAAATAACTTTAATTTCGGTAGTCGGTGTCGTTAGTTTTGTATTTTCGTTTTTGGCACCGACTTCCGAAATTAAAGTTAATTTTCACTTTACAGTGTTTTTTGGGAGTCGGTTTAATTTTTTGGTAAAAAGTTTTTATTTCACTCTTTTTAGTTGGTCTATTTTTAATTTACCTAGTTACAAGAGCCTAAATGTCAACTACTTACAAAATTTTACAAAATATTGCTTTTCCCAATGCTGGGCCGTTAATTTTTGAGGGGTTCTCCTGGTACTTCACCATCAGCTATACATCACCATATGCATTGTGACGAGCATAAAGTGCTTAATATCCATTTCAAGTAATCGAATCGCAATCCACGAAATACTTATTATTGAGTAGTTTCGGCGACCATCTGTGGTCTTCATCATCAGTTCCACTTCCCGAAATGGTACTTTTTGAGAGCAACTGCACAAGTTACTATAAGAAATACCAAAAACGCCATAGGTGTGCCTATAATATTTGAAGAGTTCCCTCGATTTCTCCAGGATCCCATCATCAAATCCTGACTTGGTGACAAATGGTACCAATCTCGAAGTATACCCTATCAAACAAAAAAAGAATTTTCCAAATCGGTTCAGCCGTCTTCGAGTACTCGGTGATCATACATAAAAAAAAAAAAAAAAATATACGCGTCGAATTGATAACCTCCTCTTTTGGTCGTCGGTTGAAAAATGAATCGCTAAATGTTTTGCTAAGCGCAAAACTCGAGAACGCCTGAACCGATTTGGCTGATTTCTTTTTTGTTGCATTTAGTGAAGTCTCAGGAAGGTTCATACGGAGATAAAAAACGTAAAAAATATGAAGAAAATAGTAAAAACAACAATTTTCTTTTCCCATATAAACCACTCTGTCCCGAGCAGTCAAACATTCCACATCAATCAAAACAAAACAAAGGCGCGTTAGGATTATCTTTGGTATGCCTTCAATTTTATTAGAGGTTGAATGTCATTAATCAAAATAATATAACGAGTTCCTTCTTTGGTTTATAGTATTTTTTATTGTGTAAAAAGTGTGTTATTTCACTTAATGATGATCAGTAATCGTGAATAATATTAATAAAAATAAGTGATAACAACATAAGCGTTGGTGCAATAATTTTAATGGAAAGAGGCTGCATGAACTTAAATTATCACTACATTAGATATTACTAAAGTCTTTCAATGTTATTTTATTTCTATTAGACTGCGACAGGCCAATCACTTTTGACAGAACAAAACGTTTTGTGTAGCATGGGTGGGATGTCCACCATGTAACGATGGAGCATTGCCGTTTGTCTTGTAGTCCAATTATGGAACGGGCAAGGCGGAATTAGATTGTGTAATTCCATCGCAAACTCCCCTTAATGTAATTTATACAGCAACAAAAAATTCTACATTTTATACAGCAACTACTTTTTTTAAAGCTTTCTTTACTGAACCTTAAAATAATCTAACACTGAAGTATTGGTAGCATTACTAAGTTGTATCGCAATGAGTTTTTCAAGTTTAGCTCTCTTGTATGCAAAGTCAAAAAGATTTTATTAGTTCAACAATCTATTTACAATTGCACAACAATTTATTGTACAAGGATCTCGTATTTATGTAATTAAGACCAATCATGTACCGTACCTACAATCTAAGCAAACTATTCTATTTCTTTATTTTTTCAGTGGTTTTTATTTACAAGTTTATTCATTTTTTCTACTAAGATTAGAAATTTACGGAAAACCCATAGGTTTTTTTTTCGTAATTTTCATCAAAATCCCCCAAACAGTTTCTACTAGAAATACCGAAGTGAAAATCGTATACACATCGTGACATAACTAGTTATTTTTATTAGTTTACCAGTCGCCCCGTTCAAACTAAACCCGCTTTTTATTTGTTTATTTTCAGAGATTGGTGTCTGCGCCATATCCGTGCACAACCAAAACAAGGATATCAAGGTATGTTCGAAAACCATAGTGAAAATTTTATTTCTTTTCCTCCTCCTGTTGACAGCTAGGAGTTAGTCGATTAAATATGTGTTTTTCTCTGTATTGGTCTTGAAAACTGAATAGAAATACGCTTATACGTACAAGTAATAAGTGGACTTCAGATTTATTTACTGTACATTGTTATAACTGTACTAAATGTTTTAGTCTGTCCTGTACTTATTATAATAAAAAAAAATATTAATAATAAAAACAAGTAAATATACTATCACTGCCAAGCTGCCAGGTTAAGTGCGTTCATACTCACTGCAATTTTTTGGATCTTTTTGAACTTAGAACTTTGAAGAAGTTTGCCTGAAGAAACAATACCAAGTACTTGAGTCCAATTAATGAGTTCTATATTCAAATTATCCAATACCAAACTACACAGATAACTACTTCTTTGGGTGTTCATGGTGTAAAATTTCCCAAATCAAAGCGTTGGAACCAATTACGCACGTTTGGTGTTCATTCGGTGTTAAGTCTGTATACGTCATTGATATTGCCCGCTGTTTGAGAAGTATTGTTTCCACGTCGGTACTCAAATTGGAACAAAAATAAGGCATCGATATTGAATTTATTATTCGATTTGTCCGTACACTCTACACTTCTGTTTTTTACTCTCCTTTCTATATGCTGAAAGAGATTACTGAGGATAAAAGCTTCATATTTGAACCTATATTTTCGAACAATTAAAACTTTTTCATCATCATTGTCCGCCATGTTCCATCCACTGCTGAGTATAAACCTCCTCTCCCTTTTGAGTCATATTTCCCTGAGCTGTGTGATTCTAGACCAGATTTTACCAGCGGTCTTCTGGATATCACCCACCCTCTGGCGTTGGTCTGCCGACACTTCTACCGCCTGTCGGTAACCATCTCTCTCGACTCTCCAGCTACGAACACCATGTCTTACCAATTAAAACTTACTTTAGGTAATTCTGTTACTAATCAAACGGAAGTTATCATGATTCAAACTATTCAGCTTAATAAAACCTCCAATAGATTTCGTATTCAGAGGCGACAATAAATCAATTACTGTTCGTCTAACCCTACATTTCAACGCCTATGTGCGCTAAAAGCTACAATCATCTAAGGCTACACACTAGAGCCTTCCTCTATTGTTCATCTCAATCACTTAAATGTTTGGAATTTGGAACCTTAACGTTGTGTTAATCCCATCTTTGTTCTGTAACTTTGACAGTCTCATAAAATCTCGGATTTCATCTTCTTAATTTGAAACCATTGTTAGGCTCACCTTCAACACAATCTCACCTGATGGAAAGCGATGATGTAGTCAGTGATAACCTATTCCCTCATAATGTCCCCTCTCCACTCATGAATTAAGATTTAAAAGGTAGCAAGTATGAAGAAGAATTATGCCAGACTACAATGGGCACGAGCCGTGTCCCGTGCGAGACCTAAACAAAGCAAATCCACACCAAACTAATACTTCAGAAGAATATCTGGTGTTAATTCTGCCAGAAACAGTGATGTGAGACGATCAATCTTGCATACAGTATGCAGCACCGCCCTCCCGCTCACAATTATTTGCACATGCATAAGGGATGCAATAAAAACCATACCACATGGAAGCAAACCACACTCGACACGTGTTTCGCCCCTCCACGGAGCATCATCAGGAGATGTTTACTGCATGTAAGATTGATCACCTTGTTTCTGAAGGAATTAACTCTAAAATATTTTTGTGTTAGTTACAAGAACATTTTATATAGATAGATAGATAGATAAAACTTTTATTGGTCAACGGAAGACACAGCACACAAAAGCACATTAACATATAACACATAAATTACAGAAAAAAGAACATAACAAACGTATACATTCAATCAAAAATATTTAAATGAAAAAAAAAATATACTTAAAAATGTAACACGGAAAATCGGTGTGGTGTGTGTCTCCGAATCGCACCAAATGGCGCTGTTCAGGCCTTCATGCAACTCTGCGCAGCGTCTTGTAGAAGTCAGTCTTGTACGAAGCTCGGACGTGCCCCGACGACGAATAGGGTTCGTGAAGTTTTCGATCCACTCAATAAAATGATGGCTATTAGATTCCCACTGAAACTAAAAGAACGAAACGATAACATTTCAGACCCAGTGCGCCCGTATCACCAAGCAGCAGCGAAGGATGCAACATTGCAGATCATGGAAGACCTGTAAGCATACCAACTTCGCTTCGCCATCCGCAGCGCTTCGCAACGCTTCTGCTTACGCTTCGGATCTGTGGGCAGGTCTTAGGAGTTACTGAAAGAGTATTACTTTATGCTTTGTGAAAATATTTAGGTGAATTGATAAGAGTTTGGATTTGGGCTTAGTTGATAGCAGTTCTTGCTCCCTTGGATAGAACTGGGAATAAGTTGTGATGGAATGTAAGGCAGGCAAATTTTCATATCCATTTGCGATATAAATCCACAACTGATACTTACTAGTTACGGGAATGCTCTAATGAGATATTGTGGCCCCAGAGTGCAAGGTTAATTGAAGAAACAGGGTAGGTTTATACTTAGTCAGTAGAAGTCTGACACTGATGACTTTCCTCCCGAAAAAAACTTAAAAACCATGTTTAACTGTGCACCAAAGTATAGAGATATTTTAGATATTTTTATTCAAATTGCGATGCTCAAAAAGCATCTTGATGATCCAACTTTAGTAAACACCTAACTTATAGATAGTATTTAAGAAACAAAGAAATAATATTAGGTAGCTTTTCGAAGTACCTTCACAGTGAAACTAACCAGGCACTTTTGATAACATAAGTACATACAAAGTTTATCTTCTCAATAAATTACAAGTTGTACTCATTTACATAAAAAGACCGTACAATAATGCTGCAGCAAAGAAGCCCCGTACAGTGTCACCTTTGTAACTATACCACTCCATATTTTTTTCTGCTATCACATATGATAGCAGAAAAAAATATGGAGCGAACTTAATTTCACATGATAATGCATACATTATCATGTGAAATTAAGTTCGCTTCTAGCTTGAATAAAAGATGAATTACAAATAAATAAACCGTTGTTTTATTATCCTTGAATGCTGTAAATAGCCTGCAATCATGGGTATCGCTTTGTGAAATTTCTTCATTTTAAACTAGGCCTATACAACGTGTAATTTAAAGGGTATATACATACCAAGTGCATGGCTTTTTTGGATGATAACAAACGATATGGCAAGGGTTTTGTAATCCTAAGTCTACGTGTGTAGAACTTATTACAAATACCAATACACTGATACCAGAGACCGAATTTTTCAAATTAAGAAGAACGAAGAGAATTATCGTGTTATTGGCAAGTGACGTGGAAAGTTATTGACCCTCGTAGTGCTGTGACACGTTTGTTATGATTGGTATTCACGAAATATATGAAACCGATAATTTGGTATCAATTGTTTGAGTCAGTTATTTTGAGCTGAAACTGTGCATAGAGACGCCATACTAGATGTTGTCTTCAGCCCTATTGGATAGATATGGGGTTTCCGTTACACATTGTATACAAATTGGATTTAGGACATTGTTATTAATTAAGCTTACTTATCAATATCGCCCTTAATAGGCGTTGCAATAAAAACATATTAATTCCTTTCTAATCTGCGTATAAATTGGTGAAAGACATCGTGTTTCCTTTCAAGTAGGTACCAACATGAGGTTAAAAAAGTTACTTCAAAAATATAAAAACACACTATTATTTTTAAGCTATTAATATATATTACCGAAGTCAAGAGTAAATGACGGTCACCGAAATAAAATAATATGTTTAAATTGTTTATAGGATTGCGTTTGATCGCACCGCTAAAATGGTCGAAAAGGAAGTACGCTTACCTAGAAGTAACCTATTCACTTGTGACCTAAATAACCCCAGGGTATAGCTATCAGGAAATACAGAATCAGACAGGGAATTCTACTCCTTAGCTGAAACTATTGAAAAAATAAAGAATATGAAATGAAAGAGAACATTTTACGTGCGGTGTTCTTATTTAAAATATTAAAGTTCTCGTCTTTACCTGATATTTGCCCATTGAGCCCCAACTGAGCCAAATGCAGAACTCTTCCATGCTTAGCAACAGATAGATATGTTGTTTATTGTTCACTATAACAGAATCAAATAAGGAATTCTTAATTTAAAGGATTATATAATGGGCTGTCTTATCGCTTAAAGCGAACGCTTACAGACCACCTTTGGATGGATTTGACACAGGAGAAAATAAAGTAGAAATAGGGTAGGCATTGGTGAACCATTTACTTATATACAATACATAAGAAACTACATACTCAATGCTAAAATATATACATAAAAGATTAGATATATAAAAAAGATTTCAGGACATCAATAGATATTTTTACCATGAATGTGTTTTAAGGAAGGGCGGGTCTTTGCTTGTCTTACTGACACATTGAAAAGAGTGGGTTTTAGTCAATAGAAGTCTGGCACTCCCTTTCATTCAACAAAAATAAGGCTACTACTTTGACCAGGTCATTGATCTATTTGTTCCCTGGTTCCTCGCTCTCATACCTACTTAGTTTTGGGTCTATCTCGAAAAGCCAGAAAGGACAATGTTACAATTAATATTTAATTTATCGTCTATCACTTTATTATAATAATATTATATTATTTTATTTTGAAACATTTTAACCAACTTCTTTGTGGGAAGTAATTATTTCTGTCCTTTATTTCACTATAGTGTTTCGTTTTCAGCTTATCGGTAATCGAATTTCTACAATAAAAGCCAACAATGTAACTTATTTGTCGAAAATAATCGTCTGTCTTGTCTTTGTTTGTTGAGCTCAGTTGGAGTCCCAACCAAATAGATCGAACTATCAGTATTTTACATAGAGCAAAAAAACAAGAAAGTACAAAGTGATACGCTTTTTTTCTACCGTCGGATTCTGAAAATATTCTTTGATCGCTTTTATTTACGATTTGAAACCTAATACGGTTCACAAGTCAATACTTCCAGTTCAATAAAACATGTACGTGCTAATTATAACCCTTCGACAGGCATCGGTTACCAAAAATCAAAAGTAACAAGTCGCTGCTGTGGCCCAGCACGTTTACCCGTTCGACTAAAGCGCCACCGGGTAAATTTTTTCATAACTAAATGGCGCGCGGAAAAAAATCGCGCCCCTAACGGCATCTCTTAGCGGACGGCAGAATTTTTCACGAGTTCGGTCATAACACCCGACCACGTGCATTTGTTTTGGTTGGGTTTTTTTCTCGAAAAAAAAGAGCATACATAAAGCTCACCTCGGTCGCATCGTAGGTGCGCAAAGCAAAATGGTCGTCATTTTTTTCTTCTCTTTTCAGCCATCTGTCCGTCCTTTTCGGTCAAAAATGCGATCGTTATTTCTGTTCCGGTGCGGGTGTGTGCGTCTAGCGGCCGGCGTGCTAAATATACGCCATATTTACGCGCTGCGAATTTCGACTGTGCTATGTGGGAATAAGGTGAGTTTTTGTGTTGGATAGAAATCGTCTTACGTCTAATGTTTGACGACGAAAAAATAGAAATATAGGAGGCACGGCGTGTACGATAAAGAGAGCCGGAGTCGTTAACGATTCTGCGCCGGGAAGTTGCGCAGATTGCGTTTTTGGTGCTTTTTTTGGGGGCAGCGCCTCACACCACGGGGAGTTTTTTATGGCTGTCTTTTTCTAGCACGCAGTCTCACTCGCTGGCGCGATGTGTTAGCGAGCGCGCGTGTGTGGGGGCAAGCACCTAGCACTAGATTTTTGCGTGCAAACTTCCTAGATAGGTGATCGGCGGGTAGGTGTACATAGTCGCGGTATATAATGAGATGTCACCGCTATGTGCATAGTAAATAGAGCTGTGGAACAAAGCGTATGTACGTTGACGCTGATTAATCGTGGTCTTTCATAATTCCGCGTGCCAACCTACTGACTGTTAATTGCCTATTCAAATGAATATGAAAAGTATGCGTAGTTTTTTGAAACAAAGGATAGATTTTACCTATTGATTGATACTGTGATTTAATAACTGGCCTAGTCATTTACTGACTTAATATTATGTCCCTTGCCACTATTGAACTAGTCTCTCAATTAATTTTATTAGCTATTCATCCCAATAATTCGGTAGGGAGGGAGATAAGCTCGCAACAGTTGTGCGGGAATGCAGTTAGTAAATAAGTAAATCTATAGAACGTATTTGCCCCTTGTTGTTGGTTGAATACGATATTCTCTTAATGAATTAAATGTTATTGTATTGGCGCCAAGCGTAGCCATGGCAACGCGTGAGTTTTGTTTTTTTAAAGACTCGTTCGGAATGCGTAATAAAATTGTTAGACTTTTTATGAAAATGTTTTGTTTGTCAGTTCATTCCCCTTGTGGGTAAAATTTTTGATCTTTGGAGAACTAAGAACTTTTATATCAAAATAAAGATTAATTCTTATGTTTACTTATTGTTTCTCTATTAACGTCGTCATTTAATCGTTATTGCCGATTGGTCTAAGAGTTCAAGCTGATTATTAATTTAAACGTTTCGTATTTTTTATTCTCGAGGTCTATACCAAGCTAACAAAGTATCTAGGTAGTGTAGCGTAAATAAAATTAAGTGCACAGTAAAACACAAACCGCTACTTAACACGTTTAATTTTGATTAAAAGGAAAAAGATAGAAAACAAGTACTTAATTAGAAAATATAAAAAAGTTAAATATTGGTTATTATTGGGAACCTTTCAGTGATGGCGTGGGTTAACTTAGCGGAAAGAAAAAGAATGTTATCGAAAGTATTATGCAAATATTTTTAACTTACCTAACAAAAAAAATCGATTGCAATCGGTTATAGCTAGGCGAATACGCATTATTAGTAATTTTAATTACAAAAACACTAAGAGCATCCAACGCGTCTTGATAGGCCTTAGGTTAGAAAGAGTTTTTGACGTGAGAATTTTTAGATTAGAAATATACAAATTAGGTGCACTATTTAAAATAGAACTCCTGCTGCGAAAACTCGGTAATTCCTGGGCGGCTGAACACGACTGTGGGAAGTAACGTAGAAATCACGGAGCCACTGCGCTGCGGAGTCCGCATCTACCTCGTACTCTCTTCAGGCCTTTGAGATGGACGTCTCAGGCACAGGATGTGCTCGGATATCGGGCGAGAGCGCCCCGACCTCCGTCGTCGATAACCGACGTCGCTTGCCCGTAGGGTGGAGCCAAAAATTGGCTTGTAACGGGATCTAAACAAAAAAGAAACTTCAGACCACCGATGCAAGCTGAATCTTTGATTAATTATGAAACTAGTGCGAAACGGATCGAAAAGAAAAAAGGCGACAATACATACCAAATTAACCAGAAAATCACCCACAGACTATCCTTTTGCTAGGACACTTTATATTTTTTATTGGCTTAACACCAACAGAAAAAAAACTTTCACTTCATAATTTCGATATTAATCAAAAAATAAGGTCGACCATCACATATCGGGTCCCAAAAATGTAATGACGCCGTCAAAAGGCAAAACATCCGAGGATATTTTTCACGATTCCTTGTTCAAATGTGAATAACAGCTATGAAGAAAAAAATTTTATTGAAAAGTTTGTATTAGAATTGGAGGAAGTTTTAACCGTAGCGGTTTTACGCTACAGTACCCCATTTCCAGTAAAAAAAAAAAATGAGAGTAGCAACCCTAAAGGTGAGTGGCATCCCTAAAGGAAAGGTGAGTGACAACCCTAAAAGAAAGGTGGTTGACAACCCTAAAAAAAAGGTGGTTGACAACCCTAAAAGAAAGGTGGTTGACAACCCTAAAAGAAAGGTGGTTGACAACCCTAAAAGAAAAGTGGTTGACAACCCTAAAAGAAAGGTGAGAGATCAACCCAAGTGAAAGGGTGACAACGCTATAACAGATTGACATCACAACAACAGATTGAAAACACAACAACAGATTGAAAACACAATAACAGATTGAAAACACAATAACAGATTGACAACACAAAAGGGATAGCATCAACCAAGAGTGAAAACGATAATATATACAAATTAAATAAACTAGCCTAACTAACTTTAAACTAAATACATCAAATCAACGACATCGAAGTGCAGCTGATACTGAATAAAATTGAAAGCCGGCCTCCAGTTTAGACGTTAACAGTGCGAGCTTCAGATGCGTCTCCTAAACCTACATTAGAATAGAAAAACAAACGATAGAACTAGAATAATATTCTTAAATAAATAGGAACAAAGAACAATATTCAAGACGAAACAAATAAGAGTTGAGATTAAGAAATAACCTAAAAGTAACTTCAAAGGAAGTCAAACAAAAACTCGAAGTCGAACACAAAAGCTCGAAGTCAGATAATAACTCGAAGTGAGACACGACACAAAGTCCAACACGACTCAAAGTCAAACACGACTCAAAGTCAAACACGACTCAAAGTGAAACACGACTCAAAGTCTAACACGACTCAAAGTCAAGAGCTTAAGTTATAGAGGGATAAGTTAGAAGGTTAAGTTAAAGAGAGAGGGTTAAGTTGAAGAGGGTGGACCTTAAATCAAAATCAAAAATACGACGCTTAATGAGAGGAAATGGTTATGAATAAATATTAACTCCAGGGAGGAATGAGGGTCGAAATAATAAAAGAGGGGTCGTTAATTGAAAACTAATGGCCTAACATAAGTAATGCTGATTAAGTTAAGAATATGGAACAAATTAATTCATTTAAGTATGTCTTTTATATGATATTGTCCAATATGATGAGAATCACAGTCTTGTAGGACATATGTAGTCATGGAGATGACTCTGATCACACGACATTTAATGAAACGAGGAGCAAGCTTTCCTGTAAAGTATTCAGCAGCTGACGATTTTGAAAAATTACGCCTCCATACAATGTCGCCGGCATTGAGTGTAATAGCCGTGCGGTTCGTATTGTAATTTCGTGAATTACGGAGAAAAGCAGAAGAAAGATTGTCCGCTACTTTTGCGTAAATCTCGGCGAGCGAAGTCAGATTACTCGCGTGTTGTTCCCGACTTTCAGCTAAATTAGTGCTTAGAGTCTGGATATTCGCACGCGATGAATCCATACAGACTTCTCTACCGAATATGAGAAAGTTTGGCGTAAACCCTGTGGCTAAATTAATACATGAATTGAGGTAAAGTTTGACCTTGGGTAACAATTTAGCCCAATTCCTTTGGTTCTCGCCAACCAATATGCTCAAACAAGTAACGACACTTTGGTTATAACGTTCTACCGTGTTTGCTTGTGGAGTGTAATAAGGGGTATACGTAGGGGATTCAATGCGAAACGATCTAAGAAAGTTTAAAAACTGATTACTACGAAAAACGGTAGCATTATCACAGAGAATAGACCGTGGAACTCCGAAGTTAAAAAATATTTCAGATTCCAAAGCTTTTATAACTGAATTGGCGTCAATCCTTTTAAGGGGGACTAACCAAACATATTTAGAAAAAACATCGACCATAGATAAAATGTATTTGAACCCATAATAAGCGATTGGAAGCGGTCCAATAACGTCGATAGAAATCATTTGTAAAGGTAAAGAGACTTCCTTTGGATAACACATATGACCACGTGGTTGGGAATTCGCGATCTTATAAGCTTTACAAACCTCACATTGCCTTAAAGTCTCAGAAACATCTCGAAACATATTTGGCCAGTAAAATTTACCCTTGAGCTTAAAATAAGTCTTTGAAACTCCAGGATGTATAGAGAGAGGATTATTATGAGCTTCCCATATAGCGGATTTAACCTTTTCAACGGGTAAAACTATGCGCCAAGGATCAGAGCACAATGGGTTAGTGATTGGCATGCGTCTTAACAGAACACCGTTCCGAATGGCGTAAGCTGGAAACGTTTGAGGGGAGTCACGAGCCCCTAAATACACCTTTTTATACCATCTATCATTGGTATGGTCAGGTCCTTGATCGAATGTAACCGGACTCGCGTACATTCTAGATAAAGCGTCTGGAACGACGTGTTGCGACCCTTTGCGATGAATGATATCAAACGTGTATTGGGAAATCACAGTAGCCCATCGCGCCAAACGCCCTGAGGGATTACTTAGTGTGAGGAGCCATTTCAAGGCCATATGATCAGTTATAACAGAAAACTTCATTCCATCTAAATAACAGCGAAAATGCTTAATGGAATCAAGAACGGATAAAAGTTCACGTTCGGTTGTACTATAATTGCGTTCTGCTTTTGAGAATAAGCGTGAATAATAAGCGATTGGATGTTCAACACCATCGAACTTTTGAGAAAGAACCGAACCAAGACCGACAGCTGACGCATCACATTGCAAAATGAAGGGCTTCGAGAAATCTGGACAAGCCATAACGGGAGTATTGATGAGCGCATCCTTTAATTTTAGGAATGCTTGATCGGCGGCATCATCCCAACTTATAGGGTCACGACCCTTCTTTTTTCCTATAAGGGCAGTGAGTGGAGCTATTATAGAAGAAAAACCATCAACAAAACGCCTATAATATGAGCATAACCCAATAAAACCACGTAGTGACTTAGCTGTAGTAGGAACGGGATAATCCCTAATAGCATCGAGCTTGCTGGGATCAGTTTGTAAACCCTTTTCGTTGATGATATAACCCAAATATTTCAATTCGCTTTTACAGAACTCGCATTTTTTTAGGTTAATAGTTAAACCGGCCTCCTTGAGACGGTTTAGTACTTTTCTAAGGAGCGAGAGGTGACTATCAAAGTCTTTTGATATTATGATTAGATCATCGACGTAACCGAAAACGCAATTATCACTGGTCGAAGTGAATTCAAAATTAACGATCATATCAGTAAGGCGCTGCATCTCGGAAGCTGCATTCGTGAGACCAAATGGCATTCTGACGAACTCAAATAAACCTCGTTGTGGAACTATGAACGCGGTTCTTTCACAACTCTCATCATCAGCGAGAGGAATCTGCCAAAATGCACTCCTAAAATCAAGAGAACTTATATACCTTGCACCTCGAAGGTTGTCAAGAATATCGTGAATACGGGGGAGCGGATAAGAATCTCTAGTAGTAACGCTATT
This sequence comes from Tholera decimalis, assembly GCA_943138885.2. NCBI lineage: Eukaryota > Metazoa > Arthropoda > Insecta > Lepidoptera > Noctuidae > Tholera > Tholera decimalis. Next base: position 29,745,021 of record OW964565.2, read on the forward strand.
CAATTTCCTACTATCAACGCAAAAACGTACAGAACCGTCCTTTTTGGTAACCATCACAACAGGACTGGCCCATGGAGAACGTGAGGGACGAATGACACCCATCTCCAGCATCTTATCGATTTCCTCATTGAGCAACTTTAACTTAACAGGTGAAAGAGGGTAAAACCGTTGTCTAATTGGTGGTCCAGTAGTGTTTATTTTGTGTGATAGCCAAGTAGTCTTACCAAGGCCAACTTTATCGGATGAAATGACATCGAATTCCTCAATGACCCGTTGCAACTTTAGCTCTTGGTCTGGTAATAAAACGTTACGAGGGTGAATGTATCGAACCTCGCTAATGCAATTAATCTGAGGAAGGGATTGAGAGTCAGAAGGAAGGGTATGTGGGTCAGGAGGTAGGGAATTAGAGTCGGGAGGAAGGTACATATTACCTTTGATATTTTTGTTAAAAGCTTGACTAAAAACTGAAGTCAAACCGAACTTATTCCAAAATTCGATACCTAAAATAACTGAAGAAGACATAGAACGTGCTACTAAAAATTCGTGGATAAAAGTCGTACCATTAAACTTAACTGGGAGAAAGATAGTTCCTAAAATATCAATAGGAGAGTGATTAGCGGAAATAACACGTGGGCACTGAACGTTTGATTTTAAAGAAATACCCAGTTGTTGGGTTAAACAATCACTAATAAGGGACATTTGTGCACCAGAGTCAAGAAGGGCTTTAACGACCCGGTTACACAATATGATCTCGATGAAAGGACGGTTATCAGATGAATCGGACGCTATCACCGGTGACACTGTACGGAGTAATGCGTGTCGCCGGTGGGCTAAACATTTTTTGGATTGCAATTTGGGCAATCACGAGTTATAAAACCAGGTGTGCGGCATTTAAAACATAGCATACCAGGGAAATCAGGGCAAGTACGATAGGGGTGTCCCGTTTTATTGCATTTTGGACAGATTTGTGATTGATTTGTTGCACTTGAAACTAATTTTGTAGATTTGGGCAAAAAACTTTCAAAATGCGATGCAGTGTCAATGAGCGCATCTAAGTCAGTAAATTTATGTATCGATAAGCATGGAAAATATCTAGGATGCATGTTGTGAGTGATAATTTCTAATAGTTCAGATTTATCGACAGGTTTACGTAATGTATCATTCAATTGAGAAATCTGATGCACAAAATGTAAAACAGGTTGATCTGATTTCTGTTTTGTATTCCTAACTTGTTGACCGGTTTTAAATTCGAAATCAATTTCCCCGAATGTTTTGAAGAATTTTTCTTTTAATTCGGGGTAAGTCATATCAGGTCGACGGATTGACCTATAATAATTCAAGGCGCGACCGGACAACACTTCGTGGAAGCGTTTAAGCAGATAACTGTCAGTTATGTCGTCTGCATCCTTCTCTTCTTCGATACTGATAAAAAAATTTCGAACACTGGTATCTCCAGTATAATTTATGTTCCATTTTCTTAGCGAAAATCGTTTTAGAAAGTAACCGGGACAGTCCTCGGATTTCATCGGAGAAGGTAAGTTAGAACGACTAGTACCCGGAGTGGGCCTAGGCGGAATGGGAGGAGGTCTAGAAATAATAATACTTCCGTGTAAAGGAGTCTCAACGATAGAACCTTCTTCGGACATTTTTAAACACAAAATAGAAATAGGTTAAATGAAAGAGCGGGACTTAGCAGGAAATCGTTAGATATCGTGCCGTAATATCGATGCGGGAAGAAGACAACAACATGAACGTCAAAGGAATCGGCTGGGCTAAGAATCCAACAAAAACAGATACTAGCAAATAGCAGAAAAGCAAACAGACGGGCTAAAAAAAATAAGAAAGGTAGACACTAGCACACGACCATTCAAAAAGCTTACCTTTGGTCACGATGCCTAACCATCCACACATCAAACACACTCTACGGGAAACTAACTACCGCTACCTACTGGGATAAAATAAAACTCGGGATAAATACGTATATTTTGGGAGAAAATAAAAGAATTGGAAATTGGGTATAGTTACAAAGTTAATCTTTAAAATTGAATTTCGCAAACATCACACAATTTAGCAAAGAACATAAATTCAGTTAGCAATTCTGTAGTCCAGTCGTATGAATCGGGAAAACATTCAAGACAGGTAATCCTTTTAACTTCCATACGGTATCTGACCAATTCTAAAACCTGAAACTCACAACAAGAAAGATGAAAATTAAAGATTGCTCTCAAGAGCAACCACACCCGAGATAACAAAAAAAAATAGGTATTTTAGTAATAATTAATATGCAAACTTACTTTAATTCGGGCGCCATATTGTAGCGTAAATAAGATTAAGTGCACAGTAAAACACAAACCGCTACTTAACACGTTTAATTTTGATTAAAAGGAAAAAGATAGAAAACAAGTACTTAATTAGAAAATATAAAAAAGTTAAATATTGGTTATTATTGGGAACCTTTCAGTGATGGCGTGGGTTAACTTAGCGGAAAGAAAAAGAATGTTATCGAAAGTATTATGCAAATATTTTTAACTTACCTAACAAAAAAAATCGATTGCAATCGGTTATAGCTAGGCGAATACGCATTATTAGTAATTTTAATTACAAAAACACTAAGAGCATCCAACGCGTCTTGATAGGCCTTAGGTTAGAAAGAGTTTTTGACGTGAGAATTTTTAGATTAGAAATATACAAATTAGGTGCACTATTTAAAATAGAACTCCTGCTGCGAAAACTCGGTAATTCCTGGGCGGCTGAACACGACTGTGGGAAGTAACGTAGAAATCACGGAGCCACTGCGCTGCGGAGTCCGCATCTACCTCGTACTCTCTTCAGGCCTTTGAGATGGACGTCTCAGGCACAGGATGTGCTCGGATATCGGGCGAGAGCGCCCCGACCTCCGTCGTCGATAACCGACGTCGCTTGCCCGTAGGGTGGAGCCAAAAATTGGCTTGTAACGGGATCTAAACAAAAAAGAAACTTCAGACCACCGATGCAAGCTGAATCTTTGATTAATTATGAAACTAGTGCGAAACGGATCGAAAAGAAAAAAGGCGACAATACATACCAAATTAACCAGAAAATCACCCACAGACTATCCTTTTGCTAGGACACTTTATATTTTTTATTGGCTTAACACCAACAGAAAAAAAACTTTCACTTCATAATTTCGATATTAATCAAAAAATAAGGTCGACCATCACATATCGGGTCCCAAAAATGTAATGACGCCGTCAAAAGGCAAAACATCCGAGGATATTTTTCACGATTCCTTGTTCAAATGTGAATAACAGCTATGAAGAAAAAAATTTTATTGAAAAGTTTGTATTAGAATTGGAGGAAGTTTTAACCGTAGCGGTTTTACGCTACAGTAGGTACCTATTTTAGACTAAGTAAAAAAAAATTTTTAGCAAAAAATAGAACCGACTTCCATATCAAAACACTACAATTTTTTTTCACTGTTTTAGTGGGTCGGTTTGTAATTTATCTAGTTACAAAAGCCGTAATGTCAACAACTTATCACCTTTTACAAAATATTGCTGTTCTCGATGCATAGCCGTTAATTTTTGAGGAGTTCTCCTGGTATTTGACCATCAGCTCTACATCACCATATGTATTGTGACGAGCGTAAAGTGTTTAACATTCGTACTCAAGTAATCGAATCGCAATCCACGAAATACTTATTATTGAGTAGTTTCAGTGGCCATCTGTGGTCTTCATCATCAGTTCAACTTCCCTAAATGGTACTTTTCGAAAGCAACTGCTCAAGGTACTATAAGAAACATCCAAAACGCTATAGGTGTGCCTATAATATTTGAAGAGTTCCCTCGATTTCTCCAGGATCCCATCATCAGATCCTGATTTCGTAACAATGGAACCAATTAGAAAGTATACCCTTTCAAACGCAAAAAGAATTTTTCAAATCGGTTCAGCGGTCTCCGAGTTATGAGGTAACATACATAACAAAAAAAAGTTCAAGACGAATTGAGAACCTCCTTTTTTTGAAGTCCGTTAAAAAAGGATTTTTCGAATAAGAAATACATATTTATAAGTTGGCGTTAAAGAGGATCTAGTTAAAAATACTACAAGGCCACCTTACTACAAATAGCTATCTTTTTTACGTTTTATTATTTTTGTGTTGAAAAAACAGAACATTCACATTACTTACTAGCAATTTTGTTAACCCCTCCAACTAAGCTAAGTAAATATGCTTCTGCTTGAAGTGGTTTCACTACAATAGTGTAATGGGTTGGGTTCAAACACACGACCTTTTGATCACAAGGCCGACCTTACCTATTTCGTAGAAAATGCAAGGCAACCGACTAGCCTGTGAAACCATTGGCACTAGCACTACAGGCACTCGCACTAAAAATATCAACCCGCCTAAAATTTAACACACGTCAAATAATCCGTTTGGCAGACGAAAACTAATTCAACCAGAACGCATTTGTGAATTTGTCACGACGATTTTCGCTCGAGAAAATGCGTCTTAAGGTACTTCAGCAAATGATTTTTACAATAACAAGGAATGTTGATATGTCAAATACCAGGTCACTAACATAGACTTTATTATTAGAAATAGAATCGCAAAATTTCAATCTTACAAATATTATAAATGTGAAAGTTTGTGAGGATGGATGGATGTATGTTATTCTTTCACGCAACTACTGAACTACTGAACGGACAGCGCACTGTGCTTGGGTACAGCTAAAGACTGGAATTCCTTGCCGGAGTCTGTTTCGTTTACTCAACATCGTAAACCACGAAATGGATACGAATTTACGTTCACTAGCGGTCGCCCAGTGTTGGAAGTATGACCATGTCTTATTTAGATTTAAAGTTTAATTGTTATTAAAAAAATTACAGGTTTCTGCTCGCATTTATCATATTAACTTAACTGTGTCATAATTTTCCTCCATCTGCGTAATTTTTGTAAAAACTCGCTTTCTTACAAAAATTACGTGTGAAAGTTTTGCTTCACGTGTATTATTTTACTTACACCGACCATCATCTGTAACTCATTGCTTGCAGACATATACCTAGTGTTTTGACGTGAGCCACCCAACTCAACAACCATTATATAGGTCGCCACAACGTGCCGATTTTAACTTTAAGTTTCATATGCTGGTCGTCTATACTTCGCTATTACATTGACACGACCGAGGAAAGGCCCATTTTATACGAAGCAGTCGTAATAGAGTCATGTACCAGTCGTATAAATCACTATATGGTCGTGTAATGGTCGTATAGATGTCGTGAGATCCACCATTGGTCGAGTTATGATTCAATTCTGTCCGAACAGTAAAGAGGTACAGATTTTCGTAACATAACTAATTAACATATAACATCCCTTGCTGGATTTTACAGGCCTCCTCTAAATAAGACGGAATCAGCCATTACCTAACACGCGGGTCCAGTGCGGTTTGGTAGGTATCGCATATCTCCAGATGTCTGTCCTAAGATAAGTCTGTTTTCTCTTGACGTTTTTCTTCACCGTTTTGAGAGCAGTGGTGATGGTGAAAATAACACAAAGTAATATGCCTGCCTGAGTTCGAACCTACTGAACTACTGCACGGACAGCGCACTGTGCGTGCGCAACTCAACAACCTACAACTCATAAGACGTGCCTATAAACACATTTTTTTCTTATTAAAAAAAAAAACGTAACTATGCAATGTGGGTAGAATTCACATTACTAGCGATCTTATTAACCCCTCCAACTAAGCTAAATATGTCATGGGTGAGATTCGAACACTGGGTCACCACTACCCACCTGTACAAAAAAAAAAAAAAAAAACAACTCCCTCTGGTGGACGCTACGAGTTTTTGTTTGTATACATTGATTGATTTATTGATTTCACAGTTTTACTTATAACGTAAGCCAAGGAAGTATATTCGCTTAAACCTCAATCTCCTTTATAAAATATCTTTTTTTATTAGTCGGTATTATTCTAAAGAATACTTACACACCCGCATCTCATTTTTACTGTTGCTAGGTTGTGGAGGCTGATAGGCAGTCGTTCTTAACACTAGTACTGTGTTTCATCCGGTTAGACTGGAAACTGAACCCAAAATATTTGCGAAAAGGAAGGGAGGAAAATGATGTTCAAAGAATTTATACTAATTAGAGATGGGCCGAATGTGGTTTGAACCGAATCCGAACTTCGGCCGAACATTCGGTTAAAATGAAAAGTTCGGCCGAATTTCGGTTCAATTTCGCGCGCTTTCTCGAGAGCGACACGTCGTGACTTGTTTACGCATTTACTTCAATCTCGAATATATTTATCGTCTCCTGGAAGCTCTGTATGTTCTGAGCAACTTTTATCGGAGGCAGGAAACGTATACGAAAAAAAAAACGTAACAAACTTCTGCCAGATAAGGCAGTTTTTGGTGTTTTTGCACCATAGCCTGCCTCTAGTAAATTTTAAATATGAGTGAGTAGATAGATGAGAAAAGTTTGTTAATTTGAAAAATAAGTACCCTTTAGTTAATGAATGTTTAGTTTGTGAATCAAAAACGTGATTTTTTAATTCAATTTACGAATTGTAATCCAGATGTTTGTTAGAAGAATAATAAGTTTATTTAATTTTTGTAATAGTATGTCTAATTATTATGTCAAATTAATTAGGCAGAGATTATCAAGACTAATAAGAAGAACCGATTTAATTTAAGATTTATATTTATCATATTCGTAACTAAAATAAATGACCATGAGTGAGTAAAAGACATAATTTTATAACAGTAACGCTATTCTAATTCTATAAAATTTTAGTCAAAATAGTGCAAGTAAGTATTATTTTTCTTGTGCCGAATGTTCGGCATCTGAACCGAATTTCGGCCGAATGCCGAAGTTCGGTTCAAGCTGCCGAAATTCGGTTGAACCGAATGTGAACCGAATTTCGGCCCATCACTGATACTAATATTATAAAGCTGAAAAGTTTGTGTTTGTTTGTTTGTTTGCTTGAACGCGCCAATCTTCGAAAGTACTGGGTGGATTTGGATGCAATTTGGTACGGACGTAGCTTGAAGCTTGAGGAAGGTTATAGGCTACTTTTTACGCGACTGCAGAAAAGGAGAGTTATGTTTTTACCGTGATAGAATCCACGGGAGCGAGGCCCCGCGTGAGTACTAGTCCTTAATTAATTCCGAATTTAAGTTAACTAAAGCTTGCATGCAACCGGTAGAACAGGCTGGCTTTCGCCAAGGGTACTCAACAATGGATCATATACATACCTTAGATCAAATAATTGAAAAATATGTAGAATACCAGAAAAAATTCTATATAGCATATGTTCAGGACTACAAGAAGCCAGTGCAACGATACTGGTGTGTCCGAACTGTCCACGGTTCGTGGAGCCCTACCGTTGCTTTCAACAACAATAAACAAAACTACAGGCTCTTCGGCCTACAACCATATATACAAATAACACTCACCTGAGCCGTAGACGGCAACCAGGATCTGCTTGATCACGTCCAAATGTGGTATGTATGTAAATATGAGGTGAGTAAATGAAAGTGTGATGTAAGTCAAGTGTTCTGAACGGTCACAAGGCGTCAGTCTCCAGATGGCGCGGTTCAGATCAGCATCACAGCACAACTTATTTCCAACAAATGCGCGTGCCACGCGGGTGGCGACAAACCGGCGATAAGTCCAAAAATATCCCAGGGTTTTCGTCAATCCGGGATTACAACTTCAAACAATAGTTAATCGCGACCCAATTATCGGTTGCAAACGGCGATTCCAAACGATATTTTTCCAATTACAATTAAATCAACAGGTCCCACGCGGACATTTTTTCTAACCGGGCACCAAGAGAGTCTGTCAAGTCAGAGTTATGTCAAGCCCACAGATAATTAATAATAATAATAATATTTATTCATCCAAAATTTACAATTAATATACATTGGTCAATAAATCAAAAGATTACATAAATGTTAAAACTAATGCTTAGGTATATATAATTGATTTACAACTATTATTTATTTACTTTTAAATTAAATCACCTGTACTTAAAATACCTCTTAACGACTTGCCTGAGCTAGGTTAAACCTGTGTTTCAGGCTGTCGCTAATAATGTTTTTTATTGCAGGATCAATTATTATTTGTAAAACTGGTCTAAACAAGAACAATTATACAATAAATGTTTAATAACTAAAGGAATATGGATACATTATATAAAATTCAAAATAGAAACTAATCACATAAAATTATTTAAAAATTATTTTAAAATTTGTAACAAGTTCTCAGTGTCTGCATAATTAAGCTTAGCTAAATATTCCGATAACATGATACTGCATTTTGTAATTTTTGCTATGTATGTCTATTATCTTATTAATTTTATTATATAAAAAAGGTCCTAAAAATATGTAAAATCTATAAACAAATGCATGTCTAGTTTGTGGCCGAGTACAGACCAGGTCTTTCCTTCTCTTGACTGATGGTGCTGGGTTAAAAGGTAGATCAGTATGCTGTTTTAATAAGGTGTGGAGTATAAATAATTGACGAACTGTTAATACTTTGCATGCCACGTAAAGCTGATGTGTTGGAAATAAAAAAGGACGAAAGGTGGCTACCTTTAGAATAGCTCTTTGAGCACGTTCTAGAGGAAGTAAGATGGTTTTTGCGGCACCACCCCAAGCAATTATGCAGTAGGTAAGTATGGATTGAACTAAAGCTAAATATACCTGTTTTATTAAGTTATAGTCTGTAATGTAACGTAAGTTTTTAAATATATATATTAATTTACGTACTCTATTGCATAATAAGTCGATGTGTTTACGAAAATTTAGGTTAGGGTCAAGAGTGATACCTAAATATTTCATATTGTCTGTTTTCTCTAAAGTGGGACAAGTACACGCAAAGTCAGCGTTATAGGTTGTGCAGCTATGTGCGTAAATGTTTTGATTAGTAATTAGTTTGTTGTTATTCTTCATTGAAAATATGATATATTTAGTTTTATCTCTATTTAAGGTTAGAATATTATTATAAAGCCAATTTGATACGATATTAAATCCCGACTGAGCGTGTTCATAGACCTCTTCTATTGTTTTTGCTGAGAATACCAGAGGCGTATCATCCGCATATGAAATAATGGTACCGTTTTGGAGATTCAGGTTGCAGAGGTCATTTATATAAATTAGAAATAGTGTCGGACCCAAAATTGACCCTTGTGGTATACCAAAGGAACTGTTTTTCAGGTCAGAACTTACATAATGACCAATTTTCACACATTGATGTCGGTCTCTAAGATAATCAGCAAAAAGTTCTAGTTGAATTCCTCTTATTCCCAGAGCTTCAAGCTTGTGTAATAATATAGAACAAGAAATAGTGTCGAACGCCTTGGCAAGGTCTAAAAAGATCCCTATGGAATGCATACCACTATCTAAACTGCTAGTTATATAGTCTGTCAGTTGGGATACTGCCTGGCTAGTTGACTTTTTTGGTCTAAAACCAAATTGCCGATCTGAGAGTAAATTTTTAACTTCTAAATATTTCATTAGTCTGCTGTTTATAATCTTTTCTAGAATCTTTGACAGACCTGTTAAAATTGATATGGGTCTATAGTTACTAATACTCTCTTTGTTTCCAGATTTGAAAATAGGAGTAACTACAGCTTTTTTAAGTAATTTAGGGAAGACTCCCGTATTTAGGCATAGTTGAAAAATATGAGTTAACGGTGGGGCAAGTTGTTCTTTGAATCTTTTGAGTATATTATTAGGTATATTGTCCCATCCAACAGCGCAGTCATCTTTTAACCCAGATATTATACGTAATACTTCATCCACATCTGTATCCAACAGTACAAAAGAGTTAAGGGTGTGAGAGGTTGAAGGCATCGTATCATTTAGAGTAGGAAAACTTCTTGTATTTAAGCTTTTTTCTGCTAAGTTTTTACCAACATTAGCAAAATAATTGTTCACCTTATTTATAACTGTTAATGGGCAAGGCTCTGTTAGAAGTAAGTCCAGGGGCGGGTCCGGGATTTTTGACTTGTATGTATATTTTTTTATGAATTTCCAGACAAGTTTACTGTTATTCCCTGCCTTTTTTAATTCCATTTTATCATGCTCAATTTTAAGTTTTTTTAAAAGATTGTTACAATAGTTTCTATATTTTTTATAAGTTATGGTGAGTACTTCATTTTCGGGAGAAAGTTTTGATTTTAGGTGAAGTTTATCCCTATGTTTAATGCAACGAACGAGCCCGGGCGTAATCCAAGGTTTAATGTTTTTATATTTACGAGGCAAATCTGTTGTTGTAGTATTTTTTAAAACTGCACGTTGTAAAATATTAATAAAACAATCTAAGGAGTTATTTGCATCATTACACTTATAAACTGGGTCGAAATTAATGCTGCGTATGTCACTTTCCAGGTTAGTCATATTAATTTTATTAAAGCTGCGCATGCAAATTTTTCTAGGTACAGACAATTGTAAACTGAGTATTATGGCCTGATGATCAGTAATAGCAGAGTTAGTGACTAAGGTTATGGATGGTTTACATGATTTTATAATAAAATGGTCCAAACATGAGCCGCTTTGGTGGGTAGGGAGGTTATGTGCTGGTAGAAGCCCATGAAATGCGCAGATGTTCAAGTAGTTCTGCGCATGAGTATCGGTTCTACCTGAAGCAATGTTAATGTTTATATCGCCTGTTAAGAATTAGTGTTGCCAACCAAAAAGGTGCGTTCCATTTCACATATCGGACGGAACAGCATATGTTGACTACGCGAAAGCGTTCGACTCTATCTCGCATAAAAGTATCTGGGACGTATTGGAGCATCAGAACCTTCACTCTACATACATCAATAGTATCAAGGATATATATAGAAAAAGCACAAGTCAGGTTAAACTGGACAGGCTAGGCCAAGAATTTAATATTCGTAGAGGCGTGAAACAGGGAGACCCGCTATCACCAAAGATCTTCATTGCTGTCTTACAAAATATAATGAAAGACCTAGACTGGGATCAAAAAGGAATAAATATAGATGGGAATAACCTCAGTAACCTGAGATTCGCCGACGATATAGTACTTTTTGCTAAGTCATCAAAACAACTTCAGGAAATGCTGATAGAACTAAACGCTGTTAGCGAAAATATTGGGCTACAACTTAACACCTCAAAGACAAAGATAGCTACCAACGGCACTAAAGATATCATAATAATAAACCGAGCAACAATGGAGTACGTAGAGAGCTATACATACCTTGGAAAACAAATTTCATTCCAAAACACAAGACACCTAGACGAAATAGAAAGGCGCATTAACATGACGTGGAAAAAATACTGGAGTAACAAGGAAATATTAAAATCAAAACTCGCAATAAGACTAAAGAAGAAAGTGATGGATTCGAGCCTCCTGCCCTGCTTAACATACGGTGCCCAAATCTGGATCTTTAACAAAAAAAATATGTCAAAAATACGCGCTTGTCAGCGGGCTATGGAGAGGAGCATCCTCGGTATAAAAATTTTAGATAAAGAAAATAGTGAAAAAATAAGACAAAAGACCCAAGTGATAGACGCACTGAAACATGCACTAAGTTTAAAATGGAAACGGGCAGGACACATCGCCCGCTCCTCTGCAGACAGATGGGTCAAGCGAGCAACCATTTGGAAGGGCCCTGGAGGCCCTGGAGCAAAAAGAAAAAGGGCAGACCAACAGCTCGCTGGGTCGACCACATACCAGAAGTAGCAGGAAGAAACTGGGTGAAAACAGCTACCGCCTGGCCTATACCCGAAAGGGGCCATGACATATTTAGCTTATAATATTTATACTTAATGTACTTTTTTTCTAACGGTAACCGATGTTTTGGATTAATAAAGGCTTTATTATTATTATTATTATTATTATTATTAAAGCTTGCATGTGCGGGATGAACTGGATAGGTTCCGGTTTTAAAACTGACGTGGCGGGAGGACGTGTGGTCTCGCGAGAAATAAAAAGAGTGGAGGGAGGCCTTTGCCCAGGAGTGGGACAGAGCAGAAAAAAAAATAAAGCTTGCATTACTTTGTCGCATGTCTTAGTATGAATAAAACAGTAAAAAGTGTGTCGGTACATTTAAATTTTATACAAAAATAATAATTGAGGTGGATTAAGAAACGGTAGGTAACACGGCAAAAAAAATTAAAAAGTCTGTCTGTTTGTACATCCTAATCTAGATGGATTTTGATGAAATTTGGTAAGTAGATAGTTGACATCTTTTTTATCATTTTCATCCCCGAATTCCCACGGGTTCGGGATTTACGCGGGAAATCCTCCCACGCGAACGAAGTTGCGGGCAGCAGCTAGTATTATATAAGCGGAAGTATAATTATCTATCGGTCTGTTTATTTAAACGTTTTTGCATTTTGGTTCTACGAATTTGGATGATACTTGGAACATAGATTTTGACATGTTGTGGCTTGCCACCATATTATTATATTTTTCAGCCCTGCCTGTAGTTCCTAGAATCTTTCCTACCATGTTGGGGCTATCTGCCTAATACAACGCAGTTGAATACCAGTAGGTATTTCAAACGAAGATATTACGTATCTGACAACTCAGTTACTGGGTAACACGATACTGTGCAAGATTGATTTCACTTTTCTGGCTTCTGACAATCTAGTACTACTATTTACTACTATGATTTAGGTAAAAATTACAGATGATATTGAAATATTTTATTTTTATAGTTTAGTTATGACTGATTTTTATTAGGGTTCCGTAGCCGAATGGCAAAAAAACGGATCCCTTATAGTTTCGTCATGTCTGTCTGTCTGTCCGTCCGTATGTCACAGCCATTTTATTCCGAAACTTTCGCTTTCCGATAAAAAAAAAAAAAATTAAGGGGGGCTCCCAATACATAGAACTGTAACTGAATTTTTTTTTTCATGAAACCTATGCATTTGTGGTATTTATAAAAGGTCTTTAAAATTGACATTGAGGTTTCTAAAACCACTTTTTCACAAAGACAATCGTTTAAAAGATATACGCTTCCAAAGTGGTAAAATGTGTCCCCCCTCTAACTTCTATATTATATTAATGGGGTGAAAAATCTAAAAAAATATATGCTGTAGATCGTAATGTAAACTTTCAACCAAAGTTGGTTTGAACGAAATCGGGTTGGCAGTTTTTGAGATACAGCATATTTTCTAAAACCACAAATATAACTTTGTAATTCATACAAACACTATGAAAAACAAAGTTATTTGGCGTAGTTACTACGGAACCCATCATGGGCGAGTCTATCTCACACTTGGCTAATTTTGATTATATTTCTCACAGAGAGGAGGCCTGTATCCCAGCATTGGGAACGTTAAAGGCTAAATTGTTATTTTATCGAACAGACATCAGTTAAATTATTTTGTAATTGATTGAATGTTCAATTTTACCCAAATTTAGAGCCAAACGATTACTCTTCAGAAATCCATATTTTATGAGGCTGGGAAACTAGCTCTGTGACGAATTCTTCAATCAGTATTATTGGAGTACATATAAGTATGCACCTATTTGAAATCGTATAGTGAAGTTACAAACAATAATATTCAACATATTTTTTGTTAAGATTATAAATTATATTGAATATTTATTAATTGATTTTTCTATGACCACCATACATTTATATTAGAAAGTACTAAACACGTTATGAGGGTTGACGAGAAAGCGACGCCGCTGTAGCGATTAGTTTCAAGCGCCATCTGTATTTGCTTAGAAGCACTAAAGTAAACTGCTTAGAAAATTGTAGCGTAATAGTATTCGTTTTATTTTATTCCTACATGCATAAAATATGTATGTAATTTTATTTGTAATATTTTTATAAACATTTCTAAATTGGTACTTCTATTTTGTAAACAGTATTCTTAGAACAATAAGATTAATAACAGCGCCATCTATTAGTGAGTAGCTGAATTCTAACTGAAGTTGAAAACGAGTGTCAAACATTTCATACGCTGTCTTGAGTAGGGTGACCATACATTATGGCTTACGACATACACGCTACTTTAATTTAAATTGAGTTAAAAATGGTGAAAGGTCACAGGTCAAAGATCACATTTAAAATAAATTCTTGTAAGTATCCTTCTGAATTAATTAACTAAAATAATAATAAATATATACTTTTTTTTATTAAGCAGGAATCGAACTCGCACCTATTTGTGCCGCAATTCAAACTTCCAGCCACTGCACCAGTGAAATTTTATACATATATTTACAATACAGAAAGGAACTCAAAATCCATTGCCTTATAAGTACATCTTTAAACTATTGTCTGGGCGACAACGTCAAATACGCCATGGATACGGTTGTTATATCAAAATGATTTTTTTTATTTTCAACCGACGACAAAAAAAGGAGGAGGTTATCAATTCGACGCGTATATTTTTTTTTTCTTTTTTATGTATGATCATCGATTACTCGAAGACGGCTGAACCGATTTGAAAAATTCTTTTTTTGTTTGATAGGGTATACTTCGAAATTGGTACCATTTGTCACCAAGTAGGTATACATTTACTTGTTGTACTTTTTGATGTAATAAATTTATTTATTATTATTATTATTAAGTCAGGATCTGATGATAGGATCCTGGAGAAATCGAGGGAACTCTTCAGATAATATAGGCACACTTTGGGTATTTCTTATAGTAACTTGTGCAGTTGCTCTCAAAATGTACCATTTGGGAAAGTGGAACTGATGATGAAGACCACAGATGGCCGCCGAAACTACTCAATAATAATTATTTCGTGGATTGTGATTCGATTACTTGGATATGGATGTTAAGCACTTTATGCTCGTCACAATGCATATGGTGATGTATAGCTGATGGTGAAGTACCAGGAGAACTCCTCAAAAATTAACGGCCCAGCATTGGGAAAAGTAATATTTTGTAAAATGTTATAAGTAGTTGACATTTAGGCTCTTGTAACTAGGTAAATTAATAATCAACCAACTAAAAAGAGTGAAATAAAAACTTTTTACCAAAAAATTAACCCGACTCCCGAAAAACACTGCAAAGTGAAAAATAACTTTAATTTCGGAAGTCGGTGCCAAAAACGAAAATACAAAACTAAAGACACCGACTACCGAAATTTAAGTTATTTTTCACTTTGCAGTGTTTTTCGGGAGTCGGTTTAATCTTTTGGTAAAAAGTTTTTTTAATTTATAAATTGTTAGTTTTTAATAAATAATTTTTATGTTGACTGTTTCATTCATTTTGTATTAGGCAGCTCTGTCAAGATTCATCCTAATTCATTCTGATAATCAGTAGTTGCAGCGGAACCAAAAACGTGCCGAGCTTGCTCTCACAAAAAAGGTCTCCTTTCTAAAAAATCGAACCCTGTCAGAATTATTAAATAATAGACGATATTTAGGAATTTTGTACGTAGATTATTTCTTCGTTAATTTCGATTTTGACCACCCTGAGAAGAAACACCGATACGTACTCAGGGTTCGAAGTACTAAAACCCTGGATCGTAACGTGCATCCGAAGGAAGTATTACTGGTCTCTACACATTAGCAAATTAACAGGCAGTGTAAGAGGTTCACAAGAGCTGCAAGCACTTCTGCTTTTTTGTATTTAGGAGAACCCTTCAATAGGTGCCTGGACTATTGGTTAAAAGACCAGAACGATTGGGATGTTTATCTCACTAAAACCATTTTGGTGATCACCATCAGTCGTTACCTCTTAAACTCAAAACATTTGTTTGAGAATTTTCAATCATATAGTTATACAGCCAAGTTGTGGAACTCCCTGCCGGCTTTTGTGTTGTCCTGCCACGTATGACCTTCCAGCCTTTAAAGCAAGAGTGAATAGGCATCTTTTGGGCTCGCTCGTTCCATTGTAGACCTCATTCATCGCTTACCATCAGGCGAGATTGTGTGAACTTCGAAAAAAATACTTAAAACCATGTTCGTAAATTAGACACATACACGTAACAGTAAAATCGACAGCCTACAAAACATGATTTTTTTCATTGCCTCTATATCTAGATAGATGTGTTCGGCGATTACCCTCGGAAAATTCTTCTTAAAAGACCACTCCTGAGCACTTGTACCACACTATATCAACAATATGTCAGGTACTTTCGTAGTTTCTAGATAAGTTCATTCATTACAATAACATAGAAGCTTTTTCATGGGTTAAGTACTATTTAGAAGCGGCCTTCAAATTCATCATATTTATTCACATTTCTTCATTGATTTCATGTTCTCCAGATACACGTATGTATGCTTGTAAACTACAAGTTAAGTCAGTATGAGGCAAAATTAAACCGACATTTTGCCTCGCCTATGATATGTGCAATCACTCATCTACAACTGGGTTTCGTCAAAAATCATTATTGTCAAGTGCCTAGAGATAGTGATATACCACGGCCTGGGAACATAAAGACAGCTGAAGGAACAGGGTGGGTTTTTTAGTCAGTACAAGTCTGACACTCCCTTGCGCTCCATGCAGGGAATCATTACATGATTTTCCCACCGAAAAAGAAGGTTTTGGTGCCGATTTATTGGGGGAAAACTTTCAAAAGGCGCTCTGTCTTCGGGAATAATACCGAGGACTCCATCACCATGGAGACCATCCATGGAGGGTAAGCCCCGGCTCCTCTTAGGAGATCGAGGAGAGGTTCCTGTGCAACGCCTATCAGGGCACCTCTTTGAGGGTTATGGCACAATCTGACAGATGCCTAAAATCTATACACAGTCGCCTTAGCGTGATTTTCGACGTATTCTACAGGCATTACCGTAAACAGTGATTTGGACTAAAACTGGATAAACGCCATCTAGCGGTAGTAAAGGAAAGCTTTTCTATAAGATAATATAAGCGATCGTGTTTAAAGACATGACCGAGTAAATACCTATAAAAAATCGTACCAAGGCTTCTGATTTCATAATTACAATATAATTTGGATGTAGGATACCAAACCTGTTGGATTAATTCAATAATGCACTTTATGTATTAACTTAAGTATCTACATATAGCGGTAGATAATAGATATGGACACCTAGATTAAGTAGGTATTAATATAAATGAAGACACAGACGTCATCACGGCTTACAAACAGCGATTATCATAAGCACGTAATTACAAAGTCATTAACGTGAATAATTAAGCACTTCTATTTGATCCGGAAAACAACAAAATAGTTACCTACATCAGTAAATTGTTTATTTTCACCCACCCCACTTTTATAATTTTATATAAACGTTGAAAGCAATCACGAAATATATTTACGAATAAATTAAATATTGTGTACATTAACTATTTATAAAATAGTACCCCTCACTACCCCTCCCGCGTTCAGCGAATAGAGTCACCCTACTACTAGAAATAGATGAGGGTTCTATTTTGGCCTTCAAACCAAATCCGACTCTATTTCACGCGCTCTGAAGTCTATTTTGCCCATCGGGTTTCTTTTATTATATACTTTTATTCGAGCTTATGTATAATCCGCGTCTATTTTATGTATGCCGTGGGCATACTGAAAATTGTTTATAAAATTTTAGAGGAATTATATTATGAAGGTACGCTGAAAATAACACGTCATGTCCGTGTAAAATGGAAATAAATATGCCGAGAGCATTTTCGTTTTTATCACTGCGTATGTATATTGATAGGTATTGTGGTTTTATATAAACCAGATTGTGGATACGTGGAAGAGTTATAGTGGCAACAGTATCCCAATAGAAAATGAAAGGGTACAAATTTATTTAAAAAATCATAATAATTGCATAAGACCTCCAAGTTATAGCTATCAGGAAACACATACTCTGGCACGGAATTCCACTACTTCGCTGTAAGGTAAATACTTTTTATCAAATTAACCTTCAGATGACGAAATTTTTTAGCTATCCTGAGTAGAGACACTGTAACATATTCAAAGGTCAAAGTCCTTTATACAATATACAGTTAACAAAATAATCTTTTAGGGAAACTTAAACACAGAATCACAGAGAGCTGTCCAGACATTGTAAGCTTATGTCCCTTGTCTTGCAGCTTAACTAAGAATTTGAAAAAAGCTCATCAATTTCAGCTCATTCGTTTTGAAGTTTAGATGTTACACAGAAACAAACAGACATGTCATAATTATAATATCCCTGCATTTTATTTGGGGTAAGAAATATTTAGGTAGGTATGTTGCTGATCACAGCAACTTATTTTTTTTCTTCAAAAAGAGAGAACTGGCAATTTGGGTGGAATTCCATTAGGTATTATTAGCAATCTTGTCTGAAGTAAGTCCACGATAATAGTTTAAGAGGTGGGGTTCGAATCTATGACCTCTCGATCACAAGTCGGACGCTATACTCATTGACGCTTTTTTTAAATTACTGTTTACTGTTCGCTCTACTAACTTATCGCTGGGGTCACGTTTAAAATTCTTAGAAGCAAATAAAGCCTGGGGCTACTAATAGCAATTTGTCTCCTAGCAATGTGTCGTTTAGAAAATAATATTTGAATTTTCTTTTGCTGCATGAAGCCTCTTTCTTTACTTTCATACATAACTTATGGCCTATTTTAAACCTTTATAAAAAATTATCACTTCGCCATTTTATTTGATACTAGCTACTGCGGGCGACTTCGTTCGCGTGGCCCTCCCACGCGAACGAAGTCGCCTTTCCCGCGTAAATCCCGATCCCGTGGGAATTCTGGGATATTTTTTTTTTTGTATTGCAGAGATAGAGTAACAAACATACTTCTTACATCATCTATCACCATCGTCCATTTATACCTACATCCACCCTCACCAACTTTCGTATTTATAATTATTAGTAAGTAAGATTTTTATTTACATGTTTTTCCCCTATATGTGGGGTTCACTTTTCCTTTATTTGGTAACGGAAATCTATATACATATATTATGTAGCAAAATTCAACTGAATTGTTACAATAGATTTAGAGGAAATTTACTGAAACAGATAGACACACTACAAGTGGTTGTATAGTGTTGTGATTTTAATTTGGAATTACAGAACCCTAAAACCTGTATTGCAATTATCGCTTCTGTTCGAGAGAATATCTATAACGCTATTTTGAATTATTATTTTCCACAGACAAAGAAAATCAGTTGGCACTGACAGCATTCGGAATATGTAATGAATTCTATTTGAAGGAAGAAACAACTAGAAATTGGCTAGCATTAGTATATTACCTTAAGTAAATCTCATTTAGCCTGCACCAAAATAATAATCTCGAAAAAAGGTTACACCAAAACCGCACAAAAATAATACTAAAACAAAGCGCAAATTTCATAATTTACATAACAACCCCTTCTAACCGAAAAACATTAAAAAAGCCTACTTCTTTTGTAACACCCCTATAATTGTATCACGTACCATAAACCCACAATACAGGGTGTTTGAATAAAAACAAAAACGGATTTATTTCTTACGCATTCAAATGAAGCTTTCCCGCCATTTTTATAGCTTAAAGCAGTCCGTAGCGAAAATAAACGTCCTTTATTTGGCACATAAAGGACTTATTTGGCACATAAAGCCGCGGTATATGAATAGGTGTCGTTGTTTCGAACAAAAACCCTTTAATTTATACAAACGATGTATGGCGGATGAAGATACCTTCGTGAAAGAATAGTTATTCAATTCTTGGTTATATTGCCATCACTTCACGTCACTTAAAATATAACTGCATATGTGTGTATAATTATGTAGGTACGTACAGTCACCAGCACATCAAGCTATCCAAATCTGTCAAATTTACCCAATTGAGCTTCAACCTTATCATGTTGTAATAAAGTTGTAAATCTATTAAATTATTTTGACAGATTGGAGTAGGTTGATGTGCTGGCCACCGTACGTAACAGTTTGGGAATAATTTAATTGTACGTTCAGCGTTGGTCTAGTGGTTGCAAGTATGACTACTGAGTATGAGATCTCGGGTTTGAGTCCCAGGTCGAACAAACAGTGCTATTGACTATCTCTATAAGAAATTCTTCGGTAGTAGTCTGAAGTTCAGAAGTTGGCGGCGTGATAACAGCGGAAATCAAGTTGGGCCGTTGTTCCTGGCTATTTAGATATCTTTGACAGTTGTTATCCAGCCAGAAGCCAGAAAATCTGATACTGGTCTGGAGTCCAAGGAGTAGCGAATTATCCAACCACTAGGTTGTGGAGGTCAAATTGGCAGTCGCTCATAAACTCTGCTGTATACGTCGTCGTCTGATTTTTTTATCGTCTTACCTGCATTATTAAATTAAATTGTTTGAATGATAAATATTTAAATTAATATTCTTAATTACTACTGTAAATTGCACTCTTTTTTAGAATGAATTCGTCTCCAGTAAGTTTGTAAAAAATCTAATTTGGGGGCCTGGTGACTTGACTTACAGGTCTTTTTTTTTATTGATAATAGGTTCGCGTTTGACCACCATCTTACCTGATGGTAAGTGATGATGTGGTTGAAGATGGAGCACGCTTACCTAAAAGTAACCTATTCACTCTTGACTTAAAGACCCCTAGGTTGTAGCTATCGGGTAACACAGACTCCGGCAGGGAATTCCACTCCTTAGCCGTACGCATAATGAAGGTATTCCCAAAACGTTTAGTGCGTATAGGTGGGATGTCCACCATGTAACGATGGCGCGTCGCCAGGTTTTGGCAAAAACTTAGTTTAGGCACCAGTCTCCCACAAATTATGTTTAAATTGTCTGTACCTTATGTCAATTATCTGATGTATTAATTTGTGGTGAGAAAATAAATAAATTATATTCTATTCTATCATCTATATCCGTATCCAACCGGGTATAGCGGTTGGATACGGATAGAACTGAGAATTAGGTTATATTGCCGTCCCCAACATAGTTGAGAAAAGACTAAGCAGATATTGATGGTGTTTCTACTATGTCGTGACGAATAATTTATCGTTGGACAACTGTTGTCGCTATCTGTTTCCGCCTTCTGAATCTATCGTCCCTGCAAAAGAAATAGTCGTGGACAGCAGTCAATCGTGTCGTCTTATGTAAACAACTCCATTTAAATATACAAGTCCATCACGCTTTAAAGGACATGATAAATAGTCGTCACTACATAGTGAGAAAACGTTCGAAGGAGTGAAATTTCCAGCAGGAGTCTGTGTTTCGTTCTTCTTATCGTGTGGGGAGTAAAGTCTAACGACGCCCTAGTATCAGAATTTCTAGACCGCCTTAAGGTCCCCTGACGTGGTCTATTTTGACGACCGCCATTTGGCGACCGGGACCACCGGCTTATACGTTTTTCTATCAGACAATCAGGTAATTCAGGCCTGCAATGTCCTAGCCAAACTGGAAACAACTTCACAAAGTATACTTCCCGCGGGAATCGAACCCACGACCACCGGGTCACAAGGCAAACGCCTACACCACTCAACCACGGAGGCACTTTTTTTTTTCTGTGTTTCCTGATAGCTATAGAGGGTCTTTAAGTGAAGAGTGCATAGGTTACTTCTAGATAAACATGATTAATCATTGACCACATTATTGATTACCACCAGATGAGATAATGGTCAATTGCGAGCCTGTCAACAATAAAATGTATATACTTACATAACTTTGTCCAAATCATGTACATATTTGTAGTGTTTATTGCAATAAACAGAATTCGGCAACATTTATTTCGTGTTTTCATTTGTCTGTGTAACCTCTAAAAAGATCGAAATAGTTTAACAATTTGATGCATTTAAATAATATTTTCAACCGACGACAAAAAGAGGAGGTTATCAATTCGACGGGTATAATTATTTCTTTTATTTTTATGTATGATCACATTGATCACCGATTACTCGAAGACGGCTGAACCGATTTGGAAAATTCTTTTTTTGTTTGAAAGGGTATACTTCGAAATTGGTCCCATTGTTACCAGGTCAGGATCTGATGATGGGATCCTGGAGAAATCGAGTGAACTCTTCAAATGGCCGCCGAACCTACTCAATAATAAGTATTTCGTGGATTGCGATTCAATTACTTGAATATGGATGTTAAGCACTTTATGTTCGTCACAATGCAGATGGTGATGTAGAGCTGATGGTGAAGTACCAGGAGAACTCCTCAACAATTAACGGCCCAGCATTGGGAAAAGCAATATTTTGTAAAAGGTTAGTAGTAGTAGTAGTAGTTAGTAGTAGTAAGTAGTTAAAGGTTAGTAGTAGTAGTAGGTACATTTAGGCTCTTTTAGCTAGGTAAATTAAAAATCGACCAACTAAAAAGAGTGAAATAAAAACTTTTGTCTTTAGTTATTTTCGTTTTTGGCACCGACTTCCGAAATTAAAGTTATTTTTCACTTTGCAGTGTTTTTGGGAGTTGGTTTAGTTTTTTGGTAAAAGTTTTTTAAAATACCTACTGGTTGGCTTATCATTGATTACTTTAGTAAATGCGAAAGTAACTCTATCGGTCTGTTACACTTTCGCGTAGAAACAGTTAAACTCTCTACCAAATTTCATCAAAATCATAATGAAATTGGGTACAGACACAGATTAGAACTTTCTTCACCGAAAAAAAAAACACGTGAGGGAAACTACGGGCAGCTAAGCTAGTCACGAACTAGTTTCATATAAATTATCTCCACAGTGAGTACGAAGAGCAAAGCTTTTACAACTAGAATTAATATCATACAACATACCTACAGCTTCCTCTGAACAAAAATGCTTATGGCTCCCTCTACCCTGGCGCTCATCTATTCGCCATTAAAAACACGATAAACGACGAAAAATAATTCAGGCGCATTCAAACCATCTTTTCTACATAAAAGTGAGTGCACAGACTATTTTATAATCGACCCCATTTAGCACACCAGGCCGACTATAAAGCACCCAGTTCCCTTCAAAAGCACACCATTTTTCTCCGCAGGACCCCACATATATTAATAATATATTGCACTGTAAGAAATCGCAAACGCGAGGGTGGGCCGGCTAAATACTTCTCGAACCCTTGCGGCATAAAAAAAAAATTGAAACCTCATCAAACCAATTTGGACTAAATTCCAAGAGACCTAAAGTGTATTTTTGAATGGCAAAATACAACACTTAATCACCGCTACCTCTCGCATAATATGTATGTAGAACGGTCACGTACTTATGCCTTTTTTTAGCAAAATCTGTGACGCCTCGCGAATTCAAGATGGCGACTGCGCCATAC
The DNA here is from genome assembly GCA_943138885.2 of Tholera decimalis. Classification (NCBI taxonomy): domain Eukaryota; kingdom Metazoa; phylum Arthropoda; class Insecta; order Lepidoptera; family Noctuidae; genus Tholera; species Tholera decimalis. The sequence continues at coordinate 29,768,109 of OW964565.2, forward strand.
GTATTCTGTTTTCGTGTAATTACAACCTTTTCAAAGTTCTATAAAAGGTTTGTTTAACAAGTTAAATCATTTAAAATTAGAAGGCTATTGTTTGCGTGAGTTGAAATTAAATTTAGGTAGATGGAAAGGGGCGAAGGGTATAGGCTGGTAAATTAAAAAAAAACCTGACAGGTTAGAGATGTTTTTATTATGACACAAAAATTATTACAAAAAGGTTTTGTTTCCGAAATATCATTAAGTTGGAGCAGATCACAATATTATTACAAAAGAATATTTAACGAAATCTTACCAAAATTAAATCATTTAGTTTAGGTAAATATCGTAGTAATAAACTTATTGGTAAGAGGTAGTTATATGTTATGGATGATTAATAAAGAAATAGACGTAAAGCAAGCAAGCGTAAACAAATAATTACTAAGGATCTGCTCAGTATCAGGTCAACTGAAGGTGAAATCCTTACGTGAAAGCGTAAAATTAAGCTTGAATGTGGACAAAACCAGAGAACATAACACGACACACGTCGTATAAATGTTATGGTTCAGATAGTGTAAGGAGGTCGTAATACATGGAGAGGGCTATGAGTTAGAGTACTGTAACTTAAGCTAAATGAGAAAACCTATAATATATTATATAAATTACATTTTTAAAAGTTCCAATTGCTTTCTTTGTTATGTCATGTATTGAGTGTGAGTTGTATGAGTCTTCGTGTATGTATGTGTATGGTGTAGTATTTTGTGTGTGTTTTTTTATTTAACTTAGTGTACTTGCTTAATTAGTAGCCAAGCATGACGAATAAGGCGTTTCTTTTGTGCTTTTTTGATTTTGAATTCCATTTTTATGGTTAAAAATAACAAATAATTTTGATTTAAAACTAATTTAGATTCGTCATGGCATTAAACACAAACACAGTAATAAAAACTCGTCATGCATTAAAATTTCGTTTCTATGACAACGGCAGAAATGGAATCATTTTATATTGGTTTAGTATTTTTATAATGTTTTAATTCTTCTGTGTATTTATTTTGGTGGTACACATAATGTCTAAAATATGCATTTCGTTTGGGCAAAATTATCAATACTACGTACTTTTGTCAGTCAGCAGCTGACGTTCTAAACTAATTTGACAACAGCAAACAAAATGTCCTCACATCTGTGAGTATTTAAAAATCGAACATAAAATCGATAGTCTATGTTTTTAAAACAACGAAAGCAAACGTTCTGTATTGATTTTTAATCGATTTTGTGTTTGTTGAAATCAATATCTGTAAAAGATTTCTGTTTGTTGTTACGTCAGCTGCTTTTTTGACCAAATGGTGAAGAATAATACAAATAATTGTGTTGCTACCTAGATTTAAAACAGTTTTGTGGAAATGAGTGTCAAACCATACCTAAGTAATTCCGTAAACAGCACTGAATCATTGTTACTTTATATCCTTAATTTATATTTGCTGTGAAATCTCTTATTTGCTGAAGTTAAATAAAATTTTGAGCAGCAGAATGGATGCTCTACTAATGAAAATATTAAGAGACAATGTGTTATAATTCTAGCAAAACATATTTGTTAAAAACGGGAGAAACAGTTCTATTTTTAAAATAAAGAACTTTTTGATGTAGCTTTAAGCAATGGTCAGTGCGTTAACAAAGAAAGACACAAAGAGAACGAAAAAAAAAAATGGAACGGTATTGTGATTTGCTCTTAAATAATATGGCATTAGACTGGTTACAATTTTCAATAGTTATTTGAAATTTCTTATTTTTTATTGTTTCTGTATTTAAAACTTATTGCTTGTAAGCAATAAGAAATATACACAAATATACAGTACACGTACAACATACAGAAACGTACAGTTGTGTAGAACTGCAATATTATGATTTCAATAGTGGAAAGTTACATGTTTATGAATTTTTTTTTTCAATGCTTTATAGAATGGAATATTGAGCGCCAGACACACAATTTCTTATAAGATAAATTTGTTTTTAAATAGTAGAAGATACAGGAAATCAAGCCAAAATGGGTATCGGTGTTCTATAAAGTATTTTTCAATGTTAATTCGCTTGCAAAATAATAAAATTTAACAGATCAGATATTAATAATTTAAGATTAGTTAAACTTTTACTAAATAACGACAGATCATGGTGTTCCTGTATAATTGAAAACAACGTTTGATTGAATAGCGGAACCACTTTTAGTGTTTTTTTGAACAATCACAATTAATTTAGACAAATTATATCAAATGAAAGTATCATTATCAATTAATTTTGGTACAGTTTTGAAGTGTTTGCATTACAATTAGATTTTTTTTTTCAGAATAAATTAATGTACAATTATCTGTTTAACAGTAATAATGTCCTTAATTCTAATCTAAACATTTGTGAACAGAAAGTATGATTTTTAATTAGTTTTTATGCCATGTCAAGAGCCTGTTTTTTAATAAAACAAATTGTAAAGTTTGTTATGGTGCTTAGGTATTCTAAAAAAACATTTCTATCATATATCTGGGTTATTAAGACATATGGAGAAAAAAATACAAAAAAAATCAACTGACCAGAAACTAAAACTTTTTACACCGATTTTTTCTTAAGTTTTTAAACATAGCAAAACAAACTCTCAACGTAACAATCAGATGCACTACTATCTATTTACAATAAACAAATTCATCAAATCATTAAAAAGTTCCAATCAATTCCCTCTAATATCGAATCGAATCGATACTCTATGGATATCGGCATCGGTGAGAGAATTCGCCAGTGAAGTGTCGGCCATCCGATCGTGAGTAAATATTGGTCGATTTTTTTCTTTTTCAACGGCGTCCGTGGCCGAGTTAGAGGTTATTGTTCCATTTTTGAAATTCCCGCCGAATTTTGCTTTGTTTTTGACGTGTAATGGCGACGCGTTGAAACTGTTTTCGTTTGCAGATGTATTGGTTTGCACTGAAAAAGAAAATGGTTGATGTATCATCTCGGATTTTGGAGTAGCTGTTTCACACGGTCATAATATTTTGTAAAGCATTTGCGAATAATGAATAAAATTAGTGTGTCGGACGTATATGGCCAATTAAATTAGGTAGCAACACTTCCCAGACGTCAGCGAGTCATTTCTCGTGTTTAGGTATCTGATTGGAATCAGGCGTTACTTTGCGGAAATTTATACCAAACTAGTACTTCAGGAAAATATCTAGTGTTAATAGATAGATTGATTATCTAGGTTTTGGTGGAATTAACACTAGAGGTAGTTTCCTAAAGTATTAATTTATAACGAAGATGTTTAATGAGTTTATTAATATCGAGAGTCTTTGTTTATTTTCTTTTAAACCGAATCACAAAGTATTATTTCTTTGTGATTCTATTGTTTGATAATTTAACTAACTTATAATAAAAACTTTTTTTTACAAACAATGCCTCGTACTAGGAATTTATCCGGTATCGTGAGAATATTTAAAAAAATATCTAGAACCAGAACAACTAATTGAACGCGCGACACGCAACGCAGTAGCCGATTGCTTAACTATTACGCCAACCGCATCGTCCGTATATTTTAATTAATTATTATGGAATAAGATTAATAAGTATTGACGTATTTAATATATCCCACGTAGCACCTGGGTTGCACAAAAACCCAGTTTCAAATCAACAAACACAGAAACCCGGAACAAATATTACTGACGGACATACTAATATTGATACAAGCGGGAATCGACCCCTTTCTTTGCCCAGCAAGGAACTAATCTTCAAAATGGTAATGTAAATGTAAAGATAGCAAAATTATTTCAAATTAAATACCAACTGGACGCACTTGAGTCTATCGAGATACAGGCCAAGAGACTCATTGGCAACGATTCACTGGTCGAATCAAAGCTCCAAAGCCTTGAACATCGACGATGAGTAGCAATTAAAGTCTATCGGTTTTCTATCAGTTACATTTGGGGGAGTGTGCGATAGAATTATACAATCTAATTCCGCCAAGCCCGTTCCATCATCGGACTACAAGACAAACGGCGATGCACCATCGTGACATGGTGGACATCCCACCCATACGCACAAAACGTTTAGGGAATATTTTCATTGTACGTACGGCTAAGGAGTGGAATTCCCTGCCGGAGTCTGTGTTTCCTGATTGCTATAACCTGGGAGTCTTTAAGTCAAGAGTGAATAGGTTACTTCTAGGCAAATTTTAATCTCGGTATAGTTTAACACAATTAAAGATTTGCTTAAAAAAATAATTCATCAATTTTAATCATAGTCAATCATAATGTCGCAAAGACTGAGACCGGGAACAACTACTTCTAGGCTATACAAACGTGCGTTCCGGTGGGGTAATCGAACTCGTGACACACAGCAGAGCAGTCGATCGCTCAACTACTGCGCAGAGTTGAGCAAAATTTATTCGAATGGCGAATAACGGATGAATAAATTGTTTCTATAGTTATTCGCGAATAATAAATAATTTATTTTATTCAAAGGAAAAATATTCGAATGTCGAATATTTTTCTTATTCGTTAGTCGATTAATGAATAAAAATAAACCAAAGAATAAATAGCAGAGGTAGTTCACCGTCCGGTAAGGACCAGGCCTTGGTTGGCGGCGCGTCGTGTTCCACGCGCGCCTCAAAGAATCGTCAGCACAAGTGACGGAACCCCATAGGGCTATTGTTTACCGGGGTTGCGGGAATGTTCTAACGAGATACCGCGGCCCCGGAATCTAAAGGCAGCTGAAGGAACATGGTGGGTTTTTAGTCAGTAGAAGTCTGACACTCGCTTCCGCTCTACCCAGAGTGGGAGAAATCATTCAATGATTTTGATCCACTCCATAACAGATGTTTTCTTCACTCTTCAGCTCTATTGGGTAGATTAAGGTTTCCGTAAAAAATATATTCTTTTTATAACTTGCTGCAAAAATTAGTTAAAATGACGAATAAAATGACGAATAAATTATTGGAAACCAATTTAGTTACGAATAAATTATTCATGAATGAATTATTCGCGAATAATTATAATGTGAATAAACTTTTATTCGAATAATTACTCAGATAATAATTTATTCGAATAATGCCCAACTCTGCTACAGCGCCAACCGTATCAGCAAGAAAATCTTTTAAATATCAAGAGAAGATTTAAAAAGAAGATAATCTGTCTGATTTGCTTCAGACATCTAAACCTACAAATCTAAACAGATTTTGACTAAAAAATCAAAGTACCTAGTAAAACACTAGATAGAAACAGACACGAAAACAAAAGCCAAAATCACCTAATAAATAAATGAAAATGACGCAACCTCCGAAAACGGAGTAAGTAAAGAAAAAACAAAACCGACTCAATGGCGCGGGGTACATAACAACAATTGTCGAGCAATTGTTGTCATTTTGCGTAGAATGCGCGTCAGCCGTATGGCGTGCGTCTACTCTTAACAAATAAATAAACAAAATTGCTTATTTTTATCTTTTTGTTACCTGTGGTCTGTTGCTTTATGGATCGTCTGGGCCTTCGGTGTTTTTGTTATACTTTTGTAAACTTTAAATTCTGGCATTATCATGTTATTGTCTTTTTAGTTGCAACATGATTAATTTAATAGAAAAATACTTTCATTTTAGACTGCACTGAATATTGAAGTTTTAAACACTGACATTAATTTGTGAACATTTTGAGATTAGACTATTATTCACTTTTACATTTCGAAGGTATTTTGCAAGCGAGCTTATCGATCGGTAGCCAAAAGCGAACTGAATTCGATCGGTGCTCGCAATCCTTTAATGATTTGCATCCCCACTCTAGTTTTAAGAAGACATATTTACCTGGCCACAATACTTACCAAAATCGAACACCACCGAAAAAAATACAGGTGTCTTATTTCGAAAAGAATAAAGACCAAAATCGTTTGCAGATTTCAAAATGAGATGCGAAAAAGGTTTGCTTGTAGTTTGCCAGCCAGTCTTTGTAATGTGTTAGGAAAAACAACTGGTTTTAAAAACGTTGCAGCTTTATATGGCTGTGAGTAAATAGGTTGCAGCAATGTTGCTGCAGAACGGAGCTCAGGCGAAGGGTGCTACCCTTTGTCCGGTCGCCCTATATGTAAGTAGGTATGTACTTTACAATCTTTGCAAGGGTAACGATTGCTTGTTTTCTACCTAACCCGTTTAATTCGGTAGAAAATTTGCTTTGTACGTTACATGTAAAGATTATATTGAAATGAATACATTTATGGGAAGATGATGTAGATTTTTGCATTCAGATTATGTGAGCTAAAACAAGATATAAAAAAGAGTTCTTCTTTTGGCCATGTGATTTTGTTATTATTTTACAAGAGTATGGAAGTAGTAAATACGTATGTATTTAAGTGGTAACTTCAATATTTCAAACCGCTGTCAAATTGTTTCTATTCAAAAACTTTTTTAATAAAATCCCGCAGTTTGTAGTAAATATATGTTTTAAATTTTTGGCAGTTTTAACACGAAGGCTAAAAAGTATGGTTTTGAGTTGTAAAGAGTTTCCGTTTTAGAAATTAGCGTGATCATAATGAGTTCATTTTGTGACACGACTGCGTCATAAGCAGATTAAATGTTTAAGGTTCTCACAGACTGGCGGAACTTGACAGAGCGACAAAAAAGCGATGATTTAATTTATTACGATCCATACTTCTATATCCATACTTCCATACTAATATTTTAAATATGAAAGTAACTCTGTCTGTATGTCTGTTACCTTTTCACGCCTAAGCCGCTGAACCGATTTAGATAAAATTTGACATGGGAATAGTTTGGAACCCTGGAAGGACATAGTTTTTATCCTGAAATTCCCACCTGATCGGGATTTACGCGGGAAAAACCTCCCACACGAACGAAGTCGCGGCAAAAAGCTAGTAATATATAAACTCAAGTTTTGTAGGTTCCTATGCCTTGAAAATAAACTCTCATTTGTTTTCTCTAAAGATAGGAAGGTACCTATTCTCATTCTTAAAATCTGTAGTTTCTAATTCCGGTTTTTTTTTTTAATTATTGATAAGTTTGCGTTTGAGCACTATCTCACCTTATGTTAAGCGATGATGTGTTCGAAGATGAAGCATGCTTGCCTAGAAGTAACCTATTCACTCTTGACTTAAAGCCTCGCAGATTATAGCAATCAGGAAACACAGACTACGGCAGACAATTCCACTCCTTAGCTGTACGCACAATGAAACTATTCTCAATACGTTTTGTGCATATACTCGTATGTACCTGTGGGATGTCCACCATATGACGATGGTGCATCGCCATTTGTCTTGTAGTCCGATGATGGAACGGGCTTGGTGAAATTAGATTGAGCAATTACCTACATCGCAAACTCCCCGAAATGTAACCGATGGAAAACTGATAGGTTTGCAACACGTAACCGATATTCAAGGCTCTAGAGCTTTGTTTCTTTAAACCATTTATATTTGCACGATTCTCCGAGTCACCTAGTCATTGCCATTAACGTAACAATGATGCCAGTCTTCTGGGTACGTTTCCAGACGACAACGATGTAGAGAAGTAGTTTCACGTCTAAGTGTATTTTGAATCGATTTAAGTTCGGTTTAGAAGATGCGTAAAGTTAGTCAGTATTAAAGTCATTATTATATCTATACTTTCATACTATACCTATACCTAATATTATAAATGCGAAAGTTTATCTGTCTATTACGCTCTTAAGTCTAAGCCGCTGCAACGATTTTGATAAAATTTGGCATGGCAACTGTTGACTATCCGGGGATAACATACAAAATCGTATGACCGAAGTCGCAGAGTTAAAATGCAAAAATAATGATCAGTCTGATTAGGTTTTTTTTTATATAAAACAACTCCAACAAAAAGGCTACTTTTGCTCGAAATCATATCGGTATCTACAATATAAACACAAAAACCGTTCCGGCCCACCACTAATCTATATGCTAATACAGTATCTGCATTACGCCCGACAAATTGAACCTCATTGATTATACTTTTATTTTCATTCGTACGTTATTACGAAGGATAAAAACTCTTTTTTATGTCTGCGATGTAGACTGTTTTACTTACTCAAGACACAAATAACTATCCATTTTTTTAAATTATGGACGTGATCGCTATTGACCTCGATAACGCCTGATGATAAGCGATAGATGAGGTCTACGATGTGACGAGCGAGCCCAGATAATGCTTGTTCACTCTTGCTATGAATGACGGGTCATGTGTGGTAAGGAAAACAGAAGCCAGCAGTGCCTTCATAAAATACCATTTGATATTATGCAATTCAACGTAAAACAAATGAATAAACTCCAATGTTCTATGTATGAAATTAATTGCATTTCCATTTCCACGGAAATGCGTAATACTAACCTAGCTTTAAATTGCTGGTTTCGCGTGACGTCACGGGAGAAAAACATTTACCTACTCCATAATTATTATATAAGCGTTTAATGTTCCTACTGCTAGACACAGGCTTCCTCTCTTTGAGAGACAATGGGCTATAATCAGAGAGTATTCAAATCAGTGGCTATAATCCACTACTCAGGCCTAGTACGGGTTACATATCGCATGACTTCGAATTTTCGCGCCTAGGACATGCGGATTTTCTAAACCGATTTGAAAGCAACTGTGATGATGGAAATTACACAAAGTTTTTTGCTTGCCTGAGTTCTACAACTACCGGTTCACCACAGTTTCTAATCTCCTCCAATGTGAAGTTCAAATATGCTATATTACAACCTACAATTTAGCGTTACTTAGTACAATATGCTGCTTCAGTCACAAAAATACAAAACCCTTTCAGTATAAAAAACACGCAATGTCCGTTTTAACGAACACGTTTTAAAGGCCACACAAAAACGCTACAGAATGACTTATACCCCTTTATATACGCTATTATACCGATATCGGGATCACAATTGGCAATTCAAACGTTCCCCAGTCTAATTCGCTCATTTCGACCGAGCTCCGTGCAAAACGCAGCTAATGCAATCATGCAAAAACCGGATTCTAAAAAACGGATAAACCATTTTATTTAGCCGCCAATAAAGTTTGAATGGAACAGGTTTTTTGGGAGAGGGTTTCTGCAGCGCACAGGTACCGCGGAATGCAAACTTTGAGCTGCAGATCCCCAAACGGGTTCCCGGACGTGTTGCCGACAATGTCGTCAAGAATAAAAGGGGTACCCAACAATCATTCGCACAAATAAATACATACGACAGCTGCAGGTTGCAAAATCTGGTACAGCACGAAAAAGATCCGTTTACGTTTATTGTAACAATTCAATAGTCATTTAATACCTACACTACAAATTCACGAACTTGTTAAAAGATAATCCAATGCATTCTGTTGGTGTCGCTTCTCCAACACCGTTACGCCATTTCGGGAATAATAATTTGAATAATAACATTTCTTCCAGCGTTCCATTTGTAAATTAAATTTAAAAATGGAACGCTTTTTACACAAAAGCGTCATCATGCTGTTTTTAAAACTAACACCGAATGCCAAGAAAAGGAACGTGTTATGCATGAGAAAACGAATAAAAAAAATCGGCAGACATTTTTAAAACAACGTAATATTCACATTTTCCTACTAAGATAACGCTCCGCCGAGCGAAATATGAAAGGAGTTATCAAAACAATCTCGCGCGCACTAAATCACTATATATAAGGGGAAGAGGAGTCCTATTTACTCGGAAACGGACAAAATAAATGTTTTTATTACATAATGCGAATTTTCTCCAAAGTCTCATTCTAAACGTGGGGACCGCAAAAATGATCTTTGGTGTTTAGAACATAAGGTCAAGTTTTTATTGTGGATTTTTTCAAACGTTGACGCTCTTTTTTGATAATTACAAATGAACCTTTTATGTATGAAACAAGGACTATTTTCCTTTGTCTGGGATGTAGGCAGATGGTGGGCTTTGTATATAAAAAGGTATGGTGCACAATTTTAAGCAGAGGGATTTGGTGGCGCTCGACAGCCCAGTGGCTTTCGTCGCTTGCCTACCTCTGCATACGTGCCTACAAACTGAACAACGCTTCGTAGGTAGAAAACTGCTCATGGAAACATCTTTTATACAGTGATTGTGTATGAGAACACAGAATTCTCTTTGTTTTCTACTGTAGTTACTTACAATCTTTATACATGGTAGAAATCCTGGTAAATGGTTCAGTTACATTGCACTATTACTGTCGTACTAAGTGCTTCTCCTCTTGTGCGCACAGCCAACTCTCTGCTGGCTTCTGTATTCCCTGCCACATATGTCCGGTAAGTATTTAAAAGCAAGTGTGAACAGGGATTCGGAGGAGGCTCGCTCGTTCCATCGAAGACCTCATCTAACGCTCACCGTCAGTCGTGATTGAAATCACGAGCAGGCTCATCGGTAATAAAAACAAATACCTTTTGCGTCCGTAGTGTGTAGTTTGATCAATCATCACAGAGTTAAGATGTCATGGTCAATTAAAAATCCATTTAAGGACAACGATATAACGAGTGGAATTCCTTGCCAAGCCTGTGTTTCCTGATGGCTAAGTCATGAGTGAATAGGTTACTTCTAGGCAGGCATGCTTCAACTTCGACCACATCATCACTTAACATCAGGTGAGCTGGTGTTCAAACGCGAGCCTGTTATCAATAAAAAAAAGATATCGAAATAATGGCCGGCACTGTATCGAACTTGAACCAATTTACCCCCTTGCTGGAACTTAAGCGAGGAACTGAATAGACGCAATCGTACAGTCCACAAGTGAGTTATAGCTTACGTACGTCAGAATCCTGACCAGCTTCTAATAGAGGATAGGTTTCCGGAATTATTTCGGTTGGATACTATACGTGGGCCTCTGTTCGGGCAGCTTTATCTGCCTAGAATTCACCTAACTATGTTTCGGTCGGTTTCCGAGCCACTTCAAAGTATCCTGTATCTATGCTTTACAACGAGAAACTAAGGTTATATGACTAACCAATTGCAAAACTGCCTATATCTGAAATTTTAATTGAGAATTCCACATCGATTTTGTTTTTTTTTTCGTAGACGTAGACTTAACTTTAAAGAGCTTAATTAAGCTAGTCTTTTACAAAAGTAACGGCTATTGAGTCTGTACGATTAAGCACTCGTAAGTAAATAAATACAGGTACACACACTTGTATTTTTATTAAAAAACATCCTGAATAAAAGTACATGAAACTCACTCAATATAAATTTATTAAGAACTAAAAGAATTAATTAATTTTATTAAGATCTAACCGGTGCAGGTGATTTTGTTCGTGTGGAGATTTCAGACAAGCGGCAACCCTCTCACATTTGTCCTGCCACATTATCATGACCGGTCGATGGTGTAAGAACGCATAGAGGACAACTATGAGTTTTTATTTATATAGGAAGACTGGCAGTCGCGTTGGGTTTCACTTCTTTATCACAATAAATACTATTCGATGTAATATTTTGCTATCGACCACGTTTGCTGAGCAAGCTATATAATGCGGTCGCACTAAGTGCGCCGCGTGCTACAACGTGTAACGGAAACCCCATATCTATTCAAAAGGACTGAAGACAACATCTGGTATGGAGTGTTTATGCACAGTTTCAGGTCAAAATGAGTGACTCAAAAATTGATACCAAATTATCGGTTTCACATGTTTCTCACAAACATGTCACAGCACTACGAGGGTTAATAACTTTCCACGTCACTTGCTAATAACACAATAATTCTCTTCGTTCTTCTTCATTTGACTAAATCAGTCTCTGGTATCAATCTATTGAAATTTCTAATAAGTTCCACACATGTAGACATAGGATTACAAAAACCTTGCCATATTATTTGCTATCGTCCAAAGAAGGCGTGCGATTGTTATGTATATACCCTTTATGTTACATGTTGTATAATTCGTACAGCAACCGTGTGCACTCATTTCCATCATTTAGCGATAATTTTAGCCCTTACATTTCTTTGATAATTATACTTAGCAATAAACCCTTGAAGGTTATCAGTGTGTTTAAGTTAGTAGCATAGCGAATACCACAAGGTGCTACTTAGGTCGCGCCCCTATAAATACATATACCTCTTTCATTGGCAGTCTGGCATAACCTAAGTAGGCTAGCTTTCTCAAGCGTCAAGTCATACTAAATTTCATCCAAAAACACCCAGTACTTTCGAAGATTAGCGCGTTTAAACCAACAAACAAACAAATTTTTCGCTTTATGATATTGGTACGGATAGATAAAGAATTATTAAATCTAGATCACATGAACTACATTACTATTAACGGCTAGTAACTCATAGGAACTGAACGATATACCCAGTTACAATATACAACGTTATGTATTGTAACTACGCACTACGCCAGCAATATAAAATTCCATATACATATACATCTCCTATGAAACAAGCTTAGTTACCTACCGATCAGCGTCACTCGTTAGCGCTTGTGACAAACGTTGCCGGGTTCGATCCCGGCAAATGTAATTGGGATTAGAGTCTGAAAAAGTGGCGATGCCGGTAGGCAGGACATGTATCGAGGAGCGTGGAGTGATAATGTTCGCGATATTGGTTTGAAGTTCCCGTGTGATTGTCTAGATAATAGAGATTTTTGGGTTTTCATTTCAAGAATTTGGATTTTAGCTTCAGGATCAAACATCTTCAAAATTCTAAGTGACGGTTAGTTTGACCTTTAGTATAACATTGATACATATTTAAGTTTAAAACTGAAAAAAATATTTATTAAAAGTAGCCCACCGGTATCGGGAACAGATTCCAACTTACCTGCGGCTTATAGAACGAAACTTCTCAGCGATACACATACACATACATAGATGAAGTCTCTTTCTGCAGGCAATGCTTCATGAACTGTTTTGTATTGTACTATATGAAGCAACATTCTTCATCTAGTACAATACAAAACAGTAGGTAAAAATTATTTTCTTACCACAAGATACATAAATCACATTAAGGGCCTCACCTACCTCAGCGCTTCTCACTATTTATCTCACTCGCACACTACTGGCCGCGGCCACACGAGAATCGTGTTTTCGTCAAACATAGTACCTAACATTAATCGTCAACTTTACCATATATTTATTTCAAAATTATTGCTGCAGTATTTTCGACATAACGGAGGATCATGTTAAGCCATTTGAGGTAGTATAGGCCTTCGTTCGTCTGTTCCATTTATTGCGATCGATGGCATTCTTTGAAATAGTGCAAGTTGTTCCACTTCAGTTCAGTTCAGTTGATCCGACTATCGTAAATAAGATTTCCTATCCTCTACGTTTGCGCAGATGATCAGTTTTTCATAGCTATAATCTTATTTTTTCCGTGTGGGAAAATCATCGAATGACTTCTACTGCTCTGGGTAGAGCGGAAGGGACTGTTAGACTTCTACTGACTAAAAATCCACCCTGTTCCTTCTGTTGCCTTTAATTTCCGGGGCTGTGGTATCCCGTTATAACATCCCCACAACCCTGGCAGACATTTCCGCAACCCCGGCAGAAAGCTCTCATCTTGACGACGGACCATAATTATGGCTGAAGTATCTGCAAAGGTATCAATCATTTACGACAAAATAGTTCAACCTCAATCTTGATTTCCCATTGTCATTTTCAATCACTCGACAATTCTCCTGACATCTTCCTACCATATCGTTGAAAGTGAAAGTGCAGGCAGATGTATCAATACGCCCCCTAGTGTCGCGCCACGGAACTAACAACATCGCGCAGTAATCGTCCCCCACCAAGCATCAAATCCCGTATGCTGCGATCCGCTAATTGTACTAGATTGCAGGACATGTGTAGCTTAACTAGATCGGGCCGTAGTTCTGCCTGTGTTTGAAGACTTTTCATGTGAGTAAGCTGCGGATAATGAGATTTACTACTAACGTCATCTGTTCTAATATGGCATAATGTGATAGCTATAATCTGGGGGTCTTTAAGTCAAGAGTGAATAGGTTATTTCTAGGTAAGCGTGTTTCATCTTCGTCCACATCATTGCTTACCACCAGGTCAAACGCGAGCCTATTATAATAAAGAATCTGTTTAGCTTGATAGATTAAGTTTAATCAAAAAAAAATTAGACATTGCATGTTTTTTTTATTAGATTATTATACCTATAGGTGCCAAATCGCCTATATCAATAAAACAAAAAGGATATTACGAAAAATATTTCTCATTTTATTTTCATAATGTTTTGCCAAGCGTAACTCACTGGTTCCCTCTCTGTTAATATCGTACCTACGTGTGATAATCCCCATAGAGAAATGAAAGTATGAACAAAAACAAAAAAACAAAGCGCGGTGCCCCGCCTATTCTAACCTCAAAACATAACTCTTGCTCATAAGCCCTCCGAAACAAAAAAAAACGTACGCAGAGACCGCTCCAATTATAAAAGGCAGTCGCCCTGAAAACCCTCGGCTTTAAAAAAAAAAAGAATAACAAAAGTTATTTAAATAAAACCCGGCGCCCACGCTCTGTGTCGCATAAATTGCCTTCATTAATTTCCGGACCCTGCAAAATATTGTCTTGAAAGGATAATCAAATACAAAAACGTGGAAATGGCGGTGCGTCATTTCCATAACATTTCCCTGCGCCGCCCTCCCGCACTCTCCGGACCCCTCGCCCGTTTTTCGTCCCCTTTTCCGGTCCCTCCGTCCCCTTTATGAGTCGTCCAATTACGACCAGCGTCGGAGCTTAAGGCTCACATTAGAGAGAATGCTAATGGTGGCAATTAGATGTATATACTATGCAGACTCACGAGGTTTTATGTGCAAACCATTGTTTAAGAAATTAACTTAATCTTTTTAGCTAATCTCTGTGAATTCAGGAGAAATGTGAACACTAGCTCGCCTAACTTTCATTGCTACGCGCTGCTGCATAACGAAACGCAAACGAGGCGGAAACGAATAACCGATTATGACTTCTAAGTCCCTTCGAAATCTTGTATGACTTCGAATATTGAATTAGATCAGTTTTAGGAGTGCACGTTTGAATCAACCAAACAAAATGGTTTTCCTCCATGATATATGTTTATACTACCCTACTAATGGTTTTTTTTTCTTTATTTATTAGAGACTTTTGTCGTATTTCGACAATGTCAGCCTCATTGTTACAAAATCCTTACGCTATATACAATAATTTCTTAACATTATATACAATATTAAACTTATAACTACGGATAGATACACTTTGATAACTAATGAACAACAAGCATTGACTTTAATAAGTTATTAATATTAATGCCTGCAATTGCACATTTTATAAAGTTCATGAGCTATTTCAGAGGTAGGTTTTGCTAAAATACTTTGAAACACTCCAATGTCACTTCTGTTCAAATTATATTTTTTCATAAATGTGAATCGTGCAGTTTCATTTTTAGTACATATGGACAAAAAGTGATAAACGTCTTCTACTGTACCACACACTGAACAATTGGGAGATTCTGTTTTTTTTTCATTAAGAAATTAAATTTATTAAGTGGCATGTGACCAGAGCGTAGACGGAGGGCTGTTACAACAAGATTTCTCTGCAATGAAGTGTTAGAAAACCATGGTATATGAAATGGTTTCGCTTGAAACGTTCTGTACCAGATTCCTTTGACTGCTGATGTACTGTCAAAATGCTACTAATGGTTATAGAGTGGTCGAAATTCAACAATACTTCATTTAAATTTGAACATTATAATAAAAATATTAGCATTCTGTTATACTTCTCCATACAAACTATAACTGTATCTAATTTCAATCTCCTCAGTCCACACAATTTTCGTAAACAGTCTGAACTCTATAACCCAAAAGCTGATTACACGATACCACTTAGCAAGACCAGTGTCATATTGTCTGGGTCCTGACTATCCGTAACGGCTATCAAAGATGTACAGACGCCAGCACATCAAGCTACCACAATCTGACAAATTTCTTCAATAGATTTTCAACTTTATTGTTAAAGGAATTAGGTTCAAGGTTGATTGGGAAAATTTTACAGTTTCGGGTAGCTTCATGTGCTGGCGTCTGTACAAATGACAGCTGGGACCAAGGTCGGAAGCACGGGTCAAACTCAAACTCAAAATGTTTTATTTCGCATAGGCCTCCATGGGCACTTACACGTCAGCACACCTAAACGTCAGCAGTTAGGGCACGGTTTGAAATTGGACGTTTTCTATGGAGAAGAACCGGCAAGAAACTCCATAATTACTCTTTTCAAATCAAAATATAATTTTTACAATGTATCCATAATACAGGTACACATCCATCTTAAAATTCGACCCGCGCGTCCAGGAGAATAATCTATACAAATATTAAACAACGTGTAACAGATTAAGCGCAATACCTCAGACACCCCAATTAGATTTTTAAATTATAACTCTAAAACAACATCCGTAACTAAATAAATTGAAACCAAACCTAGGCGTTTTTTATAAAATAGTTATCCTTACTAAACGCAAAACGTATGTGCGTCATACAATATCCTTACGCAGACGCATACACTCATGCACACAATTTCCTTGAATTAAGGATTGTGTTAATTTGTCATGATACTGTTTCCATTTTAAGTTAAATGAAAGATTTTTCCATCAAAATTTAACACCTATTTTTTGTGACGGAAATCGATTTAGAAGCCGATTCTGAACCAACTACTGTCAGGAATTGCGTTTATTCTGTTACACGCTGTATAGAGGTATTTGTTGGCAAGTTTGTATGCAGGGGATTATCTCTGGAAGTGACGGTCCAATTTTAAAAATGTTTTTATTGATAGTAAGGTGCATTATTGTTGATTCAAAAGCCTATAAATTAATTTGATATCCTAATAGACGAACTAGAAATTGGGTTCGAACCTCACCCATTACACTATTGCTGTGAACCCACTCCAGACACAAGCATGTTTCGCTTAGTTAGGGGGATTAACAATATGGCTAGTAATGTGAATTCTACACACATTACTAGCTTTCTTTAAATATAACAATATATACTTATTAGAGATGGGCCGAATGTGGTTTGAACCGAATCCGAACTTCGGCCGAACATTCGGTTAAAATGAAAAGTTCGGCCGAAGTTCGGCCGAATTTTGGTTCAATTTCGCGCGCTTTCTCGAGAGCGACACGTCGTGACTTGTTTACGCATTTACTTCAATCTCGAATATATTTATCGTCTCCTGGAAGCTCTGTATGTTCTGAGCAACTTTTATCGGAGACAGGAAACGTATACGAAGAAAAAAAAACGTAACAAACTTCTGCCAGTTAAGGCAGAGTTTTTGGTGTTTTTGCACCATAGGCTGCCTCTGCTAAATTTTAAATATGAGTGAGTAGATAGATGAGAAAAGTTTGTTAATTTGAAAATTAAGTAACCTTTAGTTAATGAATGTTTAGTTTGTGAATCAAAAACGTGATTTTTAATTCAATTTACGAATTGTAATCCAGATGTTTGTTAGAAGAATAATAAGTTTATTTAATTTTTGTAACAGTATGTCTAATTATTATGTCAAATTAATTAGGCAGAGATTATCAAGACTAATAAGAAGAACCGATTTAATTTAAGATTTACATTTACCATGTTCGTAACTAAAATAAATGACCATGAGTGAGTAAAAGACATAATTTTATAACAGTAATGCTATTCTAATTCTATAAAATGTTACTCAAAATAGTGGAAGTAAGTATTAATTTTCTTGTGCCGAATGTTCGGCATCTGAACCGAATTTCGGCCGAATGCCGAAGTTCGGTTCAAGCTGCCGAAATTCGGTTGAACCGAATGTGAGTGAATTTCGGCCCATCCCTGATACTTAGTTACGTATACATCGATAAGGAGACCTATCGGCCGAAGTGCTGTTAATAGATACATAGGTACATATATGTACATAGATAAAGACACCTATTACCATACAAATTCAAGCACTTCTCCCTAATTCAATTAAACATAAAATCGAATTAGGATCTTCAAAAACATATACTATTATCTACATACACGTAATAGCAAACACAGACGCGCCACGAATTCATTTCGGCGTTGCGCCTAAATAAACAAAAACATTTATTGGTTGTGTTTGTCCCTACTTAATTAATTTTCTCATTTCCTATTAGCCCTGAGGTGAGGTAAAGGATTTTCGTAGCCCTGTTTGGTTTTTGGAATCATGTTATGTAAATGCCGTGAAGGGAGGGCCTATGTAAACGTTGTTGGCAGTCTCTTTGGGTAGCAGTAAGGCGTTCAAACAGCGTCTATATATAGCAACTTTGAATATGGCAGTAATGGTTTGTTGATAATAATCAACTGCTTAGCCTTTTTAACCGACTTCAAAAAAGGAGGTTCTGTATGTATGAATGTATAAATGTATGTATGTATGTTTGTATATCCGCGATTTTCTCAGAAACTACTGATCTGACTTCGATCTCGTTTTCGTCGTTTGAAAGCATATTTTACAAGGAAGGTTTTAAAGTTTTAATAAGTTTTAACACATGAGGTTCTGATGAAGATCTTCGGAGATAAGTGATGGAACTCTTCAATTAAAAACAAAACTTCAGTCATGTGAGTAGGTACTTAGCCCTTATTTGAAACAGAATTAGGCATCTAATGAAACAATATTTAAGGATATTTTTCGCTTTGTAGTGCAGTCATTTGTTTTGTAAGTTTTGAAGTCGGTTAAATTTTTTGTAATAAAGTTTTTTCCCAACTATTTTTTAAAGCGTTAACGCAGCGTATGTGCGAGTCACGTGTTTTTGTCGTACAACATCTTGTAACGCTGGTTGTCTTCGTCTGGAAAAGATCGCTTTTAGCAATAAGACCGCCCATAGAATCACCCTATTTAACACGCTTTTATTAGATCGACCTGTATGTAACTAACTATATAATGGAATCTAAGGTAACTAATTTAACCATCTTCCAAGGGTCGTAGCGTAATGAAAATTGGCAGCTGTATGTAGTTCTGATGACAATAGAATAATATGGTACTACCAAACTGATCTGATGATGGAGCCGGAAGATATAAACTGTAACTTCATGATGGAAAATCGTATCATAGCTGTTTTGGATTTCTTAGAAAAGTCTTGCGTCTTGCAATGAACTTTGGCCACGATTAAGTTTCAAGGTCTGATGATGAAGCCGGAAGATAGGCACTGGCATTCCATGATGGAATATCGTATCATAGTCGTGTTTGTACTTGTGAGAAATGCCACGTAATGGACTTTGAATACGATCAGGTTTCTATTTAGTTTTTACGTGCATTTATAAAAGCGTGTTTTGCTAGTGTTTTTTAAACTATTAATTTATTTAGTTGTTAAGTCCTTATTTGTTTTCTGTTATGGTATACAATAAAGAGTATATCTATCTATCTATCATCTTCATCGTCTGCTTGACCTTTTCCTAACTCTACTACCCAGTTAGCTGGGTAACACGATACCCGGAGCTAAGTCTCGTCAGATTTTCTCAGTTCTGACTACCTACGTTCTTTGAGTAAAAGACTGTTAAAGATGTTCTCAACTGACGCAAAAGATTAACGTGCCGTTCACTCATCCGTGGGCCAACTTCAGCAGGCGTCGGTTGCTTAAGTTTAGGTTAGGTTAGTTAAGTTAGGTCAGTGCGGCAGTTATTATTTGTCGCGAGCTCTTGTGCAATAATCTAAAGAAAGAACAAAAATTTTTACACTTTCAAAGACTTTTTTTACACATTACATAGGTACAAATTCTTAGGAGGTTACTGATTACCGGCCAAGCCTCAATTAATGGCTGAATAGACCAGCATGATACTTGACGTTAACACAGGCTGCGACCTTCCACGTAAATAGATAAAGCTTTTAGGTATTGGAATACAGAAGACACAACACACAAAATAACAGTAAATAATATTCCACAACTTTCACACAACGCCATCTAGTCCCAAACTAAGCAAAGCTAGTGCTATGAGTACTAGACAACTGATAAACTTACATTATATATTTCTAAATACATACATATTATGGATAAATTACACCCAGACAAAGAACAAACGATCGTGCTCATCACACAAACATTTGTCCTAGGTGGGAATCGAACCCACGACCTTGCGCATAGCAGTCAGGGTCACTGACCACTATACCAACGGGCCTGTCTAAATGTAGTATCAGATAATTTTTATCCCACTATTGTGACATTATTTTCGACTTTCAAGCGGGCATAACCACTGCCTAAAACCTAGACTTACGTTAATGCTATGAAAATAATAAAACCTAAGTACTGAAATCCCGCTCTGCAATGGATCGTCGAACTAGTACTGCTCACGTTACAAAAGCTTTATACACGACAAAACAAAAAAAAAATCACCACAAAACATTTCTGAAATATACTTTAATACATTTGCCAAAACAAAACATTTTATTTGATAGAAACTAGTTTTTTTTCTACAACAATAGTGCGTTTTCAAAACCAGATTTTATGTCTAAAAAGCTTTTAATGTTTTATTTCAAAACTAATAAAATATTTCTACGTCACATACACACACCTAAATGTTATGAGAGCTCAGCTTCCAAACATCAAACCACCCGTTGATGTTTTGGAACACACATTGAAGTAGGATTTAGGTTATGCATACTCCGGCTATGCCTGGGTTGCGGAAATGTATTAACGAGATTCCGCGGCCCCGCCACACAAAGGCAACTAAAGGAATAGGGATAGATTTTTTGTTAGTAGAACACATTGTCATTTATACAACACTAGTAGTTTTTGCTGCTGGTTACTACGGAATCCTTCTTGGAGGAGTCTGACTCGCACTTGGCCACTTTTTTCACGTCAAAACGGTGCAACGATTCGATGTGTGATATAGACTACTTAATTTTTTTTTAATTGATAATTCGTTCGCGTTTGACCACCATCTCACCTGATGGTAAGTGATGATGTGGTCGAAGATGGAGCACGCTTACCTAGAAGTAACGTATTCACTCTTGACTTAAAGACCCCTAGGTTATAGCTATCGGGAAACACGGACTCCAGCGGGGAATTCCACTCCTTAGCCGTACGCACAATGAAAGTATTCCCAAAACGTTTAGTGCGTTTGGGTGGGATGTCCACCATGTAACGATAGCGCATCGTCGGTTGTCTTGTAGTCCGATGATGGAACGGACTTAGTGGAGTAAGATTGTGCAATTCTATCGCACACTCTCCGAAATGTAACCGATAGAAAACCGATAGACCTGCAACTCGTCGTCGTAGTTCAAGGCTCTGGAGCTTTGACTCGACCAGTGCATCGTTGCCAATGAGTCTCTTGGCCCGTTTCTCAATGGACTCAAGCGCTTCCAGTTGGTATTTGGCATAATTTCGCAAAAAAAAATTTTACACTCGAGTAAAGCCGCGAACAGAAGCTAAGCTAGTAATACATATGCTTATGTATTACTAGCTTAGCTTCTGTTCGCGGCTTTACTCGTTTTCTATTTCTCTCGTTTATTTTTCGTTATTTCATTTTTACTAGTTTTCTATTGTGCTCAATAGAAAACTAAACTAACTATAGTTCCAAAAACTCTCAAAAAAACTTATGTTATTCCAAATGGTGCGATGGAGGTCCTCTTGCAAAACGAACACTGTCTATACTTACTATTATCTATGGTGGATTGTAGCAGGCTAGTCTATGCTTTATGGGGGAGGCCCATGCTAAGTAATTTACGAGCTAATTTTATGGTGCACGTGGTCATAAGTGTTGCCACATACCGCCCTTTTTTGCACGCGTTAGTGTTGTATTGGTAACATTTATTTATTTCAAAAAGTAGTCAGTAAAAATGTATTCAAGAAGCAAATCCGTGCAGTTCTTAAGGATCGGCAGTCGACTTTGGGATATAATGTGTATATCCTATCCCACTATAGTATTATAAATGCGAAAGTTTGTGAAGATGTATGTTTGTTGCTCTTTCACGCAAAAACTACTGCACGGATCTCAATGAAATGTCTCATATTTTTGTAAGTAGATAGTACGAATTCTGGAATAATACATAGGCTGGCTACTTTTATTCCGTAATTCCCACGGGAGAGGGAATAAAAACCGGGGAAAAACCTCCCACGCGAACGAAGTCGCGGTCATAAGCTATTTATACATAGCTAGTACTCACGCGGGGCTTCGCTCCCGTGGATTTTATCACGGTAAAAACATAACTCTCCTTTTTTGCAGTCGCGTAAAAAGTCTATAACCTTCCTCAAGCTTCCAGCTACTTCCAAACCAAATTTCATCCAAATCCACCCTGTACTTTCGAAGATTAGCGCGTTCAAGCAAACAAACAAACAAACTTTTCCGCTTTATAATGTTAGTATAGATGTGTGTGCCCAGATTATGTAACTTTTTATATATTGTGCATCCCATATACTAACTGTAATTTTAGTTCATTATTGCATCATATTTGTATGTCTGTATAGTTCCTTAATATTAAGAGTAAATGTATCATAGTTTAGTACCTATGTAAGCCTCCTTATTATAAAAATGTAATATGGTACAGTTTGTTTTTCCCACATACCTATATTCAATAAAATAAAATTTATTTTTTACGATAATAATTAATAAATAAATAATCATTATTAATAAAATAAAAAGCTCATTGCTAAATAATAAAAATCATAAGATCTTCTTAGTTAATGGACTCGTACCGAGGTCAGTTTGTGGATGGGTGACTATTCAATTAGTATCAAGATTCCTAACATGCCTTAGAAAGTACGTTAAGATAGATAGATAGATAGATATACTCTTTATTGTACACCATAACAGAATTAAATGAGGACTTAAAAACTACAAAGGGTGTTACAATGGGCGGTCTTATCGCTAAAAGCGATCTTTTACAGACAACCTTTGGATGGATTTGACACAGCAGGAGAAAAAAAATACGTGGGTAGTCCTTGGTGTCATGGTGTCATGGTGGTCCATTCACTTATATACAACATATGTATATACAACATGTAATTTAAAGGGTATATACATACCAATTGCACGGCTTCTTTGAATGATAACAAAGGGCCAGGGTTTTCTAATTCTATGTCTACATGTGTGGAAGTTATTAGAAATTTCAAGACATTGATACCAGAGACCGAATTTTTCAAATTAAGAAGAACGAAGAGAATTATCATTTTATTGGCAAGTGACGTGAAAAGTTATGACCCTCATAGTGATGTGACACGTTTGTTATTATTGGTATTCAAGAAATATATGAAACCGATAATTTGGGGTCAATTCTGTGAGTCACTTATTTAGAGCTGAAACTTTGCATAGAGACTCCATACCAGATGTTGTCTTCAGTCCTTTTGGATATATATGGGCTTTACGTTACACGTTGCACTTGGCCACTTTTTTCATGTCAAAACGGAGCAATGATTCGATGTGTAATATAGGCTACTTAATTTTTTCTATTGATAATAGGTTCGCGTTTGACCACCATCTCAATGTGTAAGTGATGATGTGGTCGAAGATGGAGCACGCTTACCTAGAAGTAACCTATTCACTCTTGACTTAAAGACCCTTAGGTTATAGCTATCGGGAAACACAGACTCCGGTAGGGAATTCCACTCATTAGCCGTACGCACAATGAAAGTATTCCCAAAACGTTTAGTGCGTATGGGTGGGATGTCCACCATGTAACGATGGCGCATCGCCGTTTGTCTTGTAATCCGATGATGGAATGGACTTGGCGGAATTAGATTGTGTAATTCCATCGCACACTCTCTGAAATGTAACCGATAGAAAATTGATAAACCTGCAACTCGTCGTCGATGTTCAAGGCTCTGGAGCTTTGACTCGACCAGTGAATCGTTGCCATGAGTCTCTTGGTCCGTTTCTCAATGGACTCAAGCGCGTCTAGTTGGTGTTTGGCATAATTTCGCTAAAAAAATTTTACACGAGAGCAAAGCCGCGAACAGAAGCTAAGCTAGTAATAAATTAGCACAATAGAAGACTAAACTAACTATAGTTCCAAAAACTCTCTTTATATGTTATTCCAAATAGTGCGATGGAGGTCCTCTTACAAAACGAACACTGGATATACTTACTATTATCTATGGTGGCAGGCTAGTCTATGCTTTATGGGGGAGGCCCATGCTATGTAATTTACGAGCTAATTTTATGGTGCACGTGGTCATAAGTGTTGCCACATACCACCCTTTTTTGCTCGCGTTAGTGTTGTATTGGTAACATTTATTTATTTCAAAAAGAAGTCAGTAAAACTGTATTCAGGAAGCAAATTCGTGCAGTTATTAAGGATCGGCAGTCAACTTTGGGATAATATAATGTGTATATCCTATCCCTATAGTATTATAAATGCGAAAGTTTGTGAAGATGTATGTATGTTTGTTGCTCTTTCGCACAAAAAACTACTGAACGGATCTCAATGAAATCTCTCACATTTTAGTAAATAGATAGTACGAATCCTGGAATAACACATAGGCTACTTTTATTCCGTAATTCCCACGGGAGAGGGAATAAAAACCGGGGAAAAACCTCCCACGCGAACGTAGTCGCGGTCAAAAGCTATTTATACATAACTAGTACTCACGTGGGGCTTCGCTCCCGTGGATTCTATCACGGTAAAAACATAACTCTCCTTTTTTGCAGTCGCGTAAAAATCCTATAACCTTCCTCAAGTTTCAAGCTACTTCCATACCAAATTTCATCCAAATCCACCCTGTAATTTCGAAGATTAGCGCGTTCAAGCAAACAAACAAACAAACTTTTCCGCTTTATAATGTTAGTATAGATGTGTGTGCCCAGATTATGTAACTTTTTATATATTGTGCAT
The DNA here is from genome assembly GCA_943138885.2 of Tholera decimalis. Lineage (NCBI taxonomy): Eukaryota > Metazoa > Arthropoda > Insecta > Lepidoptera > Noctuidae > Tholera > Tholera decimalis. The sequence continues at coordinate 29,792,774 of OW964565.2, forward strand.
CCCATATACTAACTGTAATTTTAGTTCATTATTGCATCATATTTGTATGTCTGTATAGTTCCTTAATATTAAGAGTAAATGTATCATAGTTTAGTACCTATGTAAGCCTCCTTATTATAAAAATGTAATATGGTACAGTTTGTTTTTCCCACATACCTATATTCAATAAAATAAAATTTATTTTTTACGATAATAATTAATAAATAAATAATCATTATTAATAAAATAAAAAGCTCATTGCTAAATAATAAAAATCATAAGATCTTCTTAGTTAATGGACTCGTACCGAGGTCAGTTTGTGGATGGGTGACTATTCAATTAGTATCAAGATTCCTAACATGCCTTAGAAAGTACGTTAAGATAGATAGATAGATAGATAGATAGATAGATAGATATACTCTTTAGTGTACACCATAACAGAATTAAATGAGGACTTAAAAACTACAAAGGGTGTTACAATGCGCGGTCTAATCGCTAAAAGCGATCTTTTACAGACAAACTTTGGATGGATTTGACACAGCAGGAGAAAACAAATACGCGGGTAAAAAAACGCAATAAACAAGTAATAACCACAGAAATATTTATAATAAGGCAAATTTCTGTGGTAATAACTTACATACTCAATACACATATACATATATATATATATACAACGTGTAATTTAAAGGGTATATACATACCAAGTGCACGGCTTCTTTGGATGATAACAAACGATATGACAAGGGTTTGGTAATCCTATGTCTTCATGTGTGGAACTAATTAGAAATTTCAATACATTGATACCAGAGACTGAATTTTTCAAATTAAGAAGATTGAAGATAATAATTATTACCCTCGTAGTGCTGTGACACGTTTCTTATGATTAATATTCAAGAAACATATGTTAACGATAATTTCGTATCAATTCTTTGAGTCACTTATTTTGTGGTGAAACTAGGCATAGAGACTCCATACCAGATGTTGTCTTCAGCCCTTTTGGATTGATATGGGGTTTCCGTTACACGTTGTATACATAAAAAAAAAAAAACAAAGCTGAGATATAAAAAAATTGTTACAATTTAAGTTAATTTAATTTAAGTAACAAGTTAAGTTTAAGTAGTAGTATTTGAAGATCAATGAAAATATTCATGTATAATCAGAAGCCAGGCAATCAAACAAGCCTCAAAGAGCGGTCAGCACCTTTGCTGGGGCTCGATAGGGCCATAGCCTGGTGGGGTTGCGGGAATGTTGTAACGAGATACCGCGACTCTAGACCACAAGAGCAACTAAAAGAACAGGGTGGGTGTTTTGTCAGAAGTCTGACACTCCCGCTTCACACAGAGTGAATTCCGACCGAAAAAATATTAAAAAAAAAAATGAGTGTGGCACTCGGGGACTGCCACGGTAAACTATTGCATAGCATTTTTTATCAACTTATACAACTATAATTATTTATTTATTTTATTTATGCAGTATTTTTATTTTCTTTGATATTAATTCAAGTTACACTTTTTGAGCATGGTGACCGATAAGAAAACATTTTTTTTTTCTTTTATTGAATTAATGAGAAGTTAATATTGTTTAAAATATTTTTATTATCTTACAATACATGTAGGTTATTCAGGAATTTTTATCATTGAAACTATAGGTTTATTAGCAGCTAGTCTACACGCATACGTCTAGTCGCACGCACACAAACACCGTGCCGAAATCTGCCGAACTGAAACGACGTTAGACGATGCATGGCTTTCAACGCCGCAACGCTGCGCCGCACGGTGGGCTGAAAATCGGCTTTCATAGACTTAGGCATTTTATTTTGCAAGTGCGAGTTTTTTTGCCGGATATCACTTCTATTAGTTATAACAATATACAAAAATGACACCAGAATTGATTCTGCACAGAAACGAAGGAATTATAATTTTTTTACGAAAATTTTGTATGGAGCTAGTATGAAAAATCGAAATATCTCTAAAACGGCAGCGATAACCGTAATATCCTTATAGGGGGTTATAGTACTAATTATTTATGATTTTTTGACATACGTTACATAATGGTTGTAGATGCCTTTTTTTTTTAAAAATCGTCAAAATATTTTTATTTATTTTTACATATTTAAACGTTCCTTTTAGTGTTTAAGTTGAAGAATTCAGAGCTTTAACAACTCTTATCATAAAATAGCATCACCCCTATAGACCTGAAGGACTAGACAGAGGTGTGTAGTGTCTTGTTGATCTTGTAAGATTTCCAACAATACCAAATAGTTGAATATCAGTGTCAAAGTGCCCATGCTGTCGCTTCTTTTTGAAAGATAGGGGAATGAAATTGTTAATTGATCATACCCTAAAAGTATGATTACAACATAACCGGACACATAATAATAATAATATCCTTATAGGGGATTATAGTACTAACATTATTTATTTTAACATATGAAACTGTTCAAAACGATCCATGAACTGTGTCAAAGTTAAGAACATCGTTAGGAAGCATGCTTTTTCCCCAAATATTAAGAATATGTGAAAAAAAAAAGACTGTATATAAACTTTTTATTGATAGGTAATTTAAATAAAACAGAAGTAACAAAAATAATATCTAATAAATTCAATTATACAAAATACATATTTGAAACTATAATTTATGAAATTATTAACTAAACATATTGGTACAATAAACTAACATAAATAACAAAAGAACATAAAGAAAAATAATTAAATTTTACAAATTTTCTTTACAACTTTCGTTGGCGGACTCCAATTCCGAGTCAGAATCCAGATCGGATATACCTACATACTCGAACTCAGTTTCCGGAAACTGTATTAGGTCGAGAGTTTCAGCAAAAAAGGTTGTCTTCCTTTTGGCATCTAACTTCGGCCTTTGTGCACTTAGAAAAGGATCCGAAGAAACAACAAGCATATTTAGGATATCTTGATTAGAATCTTGCCTGCTTCTTTTCCGCGAATGATGTTCCCGGAACCTCCTAAAATCTTTGTTTCGAGACTCTGAGGCTTCTTCCGAGAGAGTCCCAATCGGGACAATATAATTTTTTTCGATTATGTCAGCTCCGTGTATTAATAGTTTATGTACGGTTGATGACATGTAGTACCAGTCGTATAATTCCACGTACTTTTCTGCTGTTTTGCGAGCAAAATCTTTAAATTTGATGACATCGATCTTCTCACCAGATGTTATTGCTTGCAAAATAACAGCAAATCTTTTTATCAGGTTTTGATCCAACCCAGTAATAGCTGCAGTTTTATTGGGAAACTCGAAAAACTTCCTTGCGGTATTCCCGTCATTGGTAGTTCCCGAGCCTTGTTTTACTATATCAATTAACAGATTGAGCTCCTCTTTAAATTTATTTTGAATGTTTTTTTTTCTGTTTTGTAACATATCTTTATGCTCATTACTTCTTGCTGCCCACTGTTTGAAGTCAAGTCTGTACGCAATGTGTAACAGACATTCCATGCAATTTATACGGGCATGTAGGGATGATAGGCCAAATTCATATATGTCAGAACACACAGTTTTTGATGTTACAGCATCTAAGTGGTTCATTTCTGTTGGTTTTGCTAAGCACAGGTAGCATGATGCATTTGATCTAGCTTCAGAAAGGTACGTGCAGACTTTTGCGTCGATCATTGTCATCATTAGTTTATGAGTCACCCTGTTACTATTAATGCACTCTGTGGGGTTAAGGGCCTCAATTTCCTCATCCATTTTTCTTTTGTTATCAATGACAACTGCATGGCTTTCTTTTACAAAAGTGAACTGAACCGGACGACAATAAAAAGTTGAGCATGGTTTCGGGTTTGTCCATATAGTATTATCTCCATCTGTCAGTTTCAGTGGCACCAAGGAGGTCATGAAAATGCTTGAATCATCATGCTCGCCGTCCATTTTCTGCTTGTATCGGCTTTGATTGGAAGCACCATCAAATCCCCACTTCGATATCAGCTTTAACTGCTTATTTTCCACATTATCAGAAAGACTTTGAAGAATCCGCTTCACCGTGATGTCAAGTAAAGCTTGAAGTGTAATTCTAGCTGATGAATCCGTAACTGATACTGATTGATTAGGAGGGTAGCATGCAAGCTTAGTTTGTTGCAGTTTATAGTAGGATGGGTAAATATCCTTAGCACCTTCCCGAATGGCAGTCTCTCGCAACGTAATATATTGCCACTTTGAAAGCTTAAGTGAAAGAAGCAATCCAAGTGCTTTCTCTGGTGTAAATATTACTGTTTTCTTAATGCTTTCCTTGATTTTAACGGCAGCTTCTGGATTTTTGATCATATAATTGATTACAGATGCGATATCTTCATAACCTTCTTTTAAACGTGCTGCAGCTGCATATGCCAATTCACAGGAATCCTCGCCTATGTGCTCACTAGATCTTCTCTTTTTCTGTTTGCTTCCCAGATCTTTGAATGGTTTTCGGGACCTTTTTGTCATTGTTCCAACAGTCGATGATGTCGAAGGTTCTGGAGAGACTGAGCGTGCTCTTGGTATCTCATCAACAGTTGGTTCTTGATTTATTAAAGTTTGCACGCAACTCGGCCAATCAATATTTGCTTGCAACCACTCTCCGTACGTATTTCTAAACTTATCAAAGAATCGTTTAGATTTCTGCCACCTGTTTAAAGCAGCTCGCGTGAATCTCCGGCAAAATTCTTTGAGAGTTACTTGATCTTCGGCAGAAAGGCAATCGCCTATGCGGGACACAATTGCACTAAACAATACTTCATGATTAAATGAAGGACACTCACTTTTTAGAAGAACAAACAAATCTAAGTTGGTGATTAAACTTTCCATTCTAAGATTTTGTAGTCGCAAAGCAAATAGTTTTAGTGTTAGCAGTTACACGGTTGTGAACAATCTAAATTATGGAACAAAATTATAGCCCTTTTATTGTATAAAGTCAATAATTAGTTAACTACCCTCATTAAAGTTATAAAAAATATGATAATAAAAATTTATAATCGTCAAAAACATTTCGTAGAACTCATAGTAGAACTAATCAACATTAGCAAATCACATTAGCTCACTAATTATAAAAAGGTGAATGCAGTTCTTAGTTGGTATTGTTGCGAGATATTTCAAATCATTTAATCACTTAATAGGCTCATTAGAATCAGAAGACTACAACCATCATTCTAATTACTTAATTACTTGACATCAGACTCATTAGATGACTACACAATATGTTATTTTGTATTTTGAACGTATGCAAGGTTTTAAAATTCCTTTTGTGTCGATATTATTATGTGTCCGGTTATGTTGTAATCATACTTTTAGGGTATGATCAATTAACAATTTCATTCCCCTATCTTTCTAAAAGAAGCGACAGCATGGGCACTTTGACACTGATATTCAACTATTTGGTATTGTTGGAAATCTTACAAGATCAACAAGATACTACACACCTCTGTCTAGTCCTTCAGGTCTATAGGGGTGATGCTATTTTATGTTAAGAGTTGTTAAAGCTCTGAATTCTTCAACTTAAACACTAAAAGGAACGTTTAATATGTAAAAATAAATAAAAATATTTTGACGATTTTTAAAAAAAAAAAGGCATCTACAACCATTATGTAACGTATGTCAAAAAATCATAAATAATTAGTACTAAAACCTCCTATAAGGATATTACGGTTATCGCTGCCGTTTCAGAGATATTTCGATTTTTCATACTAGCTCTATACAAAATTTTCGTAAAAAAATTATAATTCCTTCGTTTTTGTGCAGAATCAATTCTGGTGTCATTTTTGTATATTGTTATAACAAATAGAAGTGATATCCGGCACAAAAACTGGCACTTGCAAAATAAAATGCCTAAGTCTATGAAAGCCGTTTTTCAGCCCACCGTGCGCCGGTCGGAGTAGGGGGTGTTAGGTTTATTTTCGTTACGGAATTTCTTGATTCGGTTGCCACGCTCCAAGCCCGCGATAAAAGCTATGCAATAGCTTAAAATCAGACAAGAGTCTTATCTATCGTGTTACCCAGTTCATAAGCAGTCACTCCATATAACTAACATACTTTTTTTTCCCTGGGTGGGAAAATCATCGAATGACTTCTCCCGCTCCGGGCAAAACGGAAGGGAGTGTCAGACTTCTACTGACTTAAAACCCACCCTGTTCCTTCAGCTGCCCTTAAGTTCTGGTGGCGCGGTATCTCATTAGAACATCACTGCAACCCATATCTAACATACTGGCACTAAGAATAATATCTGTTTGAACTGAAAGCTGACCCAATATGTAGATGGGAAGTAACTAGGCAGGAAAGTTATGTTCACGTGCCGTGACCAATAATAATAAATACATTAGACTGCTCAAATGTCTTTATAACTTTTTTTTAAATTGTTTATAGGCTTGTAGTTACCACCTTCTCACCTAATGGTAAGCGACGATGTGGTCGAAGACGAAGCACGCTTACCTAGAAGTAACCTATTCACTCTTGACTTTAACACCCCCAGGTTATAGCTATCAGGAAACACAGACTCCGGCAGGGAATTCCACTCTTAAGCTGTACACACAATGAAAGCATTCCCAAATTGAATAATATATTTTAGTTAAGATTAATGCATGTTTCATTGCGAAACAAAGTGGAATTCTTATTCATACATACCTACTTGTATTCTACCTATGTTTTACAAATAAAGAATTCTGATTCCGGATCTAAAATGGTAGAACAATAATATACAGTACATACCATATTCCAAAAACAAAGGTTCTAAAATTGTATCATAACAACAACAAAAATATTTATTATTTGTTACCATAGCGACAACAGAAAAACAAACATTGATTTTGACAGTTCATGAGATATCGCCCAGTGACAGGCAGACGGACAGACAGCTGAGCTAAATAGTCCGTCAGTTACCGTACGGTTACGGATCCCAAATAAAATGGACATGGCAAGTGACACGTCGCGTCGGACCCAAAAAGTACCTAAGCCTCTTAACAGACGAGGGTCGGCCCGATTAGAAAAAATCATTAGAATGAGAAAATAACTAATACAAAAGAATTTTGCATGTTCCTGAAGTGGTTTATAACGGTATGTCTCTCAATCATTGTAAATATTTAGACTTTCATATAAAAAACTATTGAACCTAAATAAAAAAATTGGCCAAGTGCGAGTCGGACTCGCCCATGAAGGGTTCCGTAGTAACTATGATAAATATAATATACTTAATATATTTATTTGTAAAAAAAAAAAAACAAAAAACCTTACAAATTTCTTAAAACTAGCTTTTTTACAATTTTACAACTACGCCAAATAACTTTGTTTTTCATAGTATTTGTATGAATTACAAAGTCATATTTGCGGTTTTTTTTTTTTAATTTAGAATAGGTTCGCGTTTGACCACCATCTCACCTGATGGTAAGTGATGATGTGGTCGAAGATGGAGCACGCTTACCTAAAAGTAACCTATTCACTCGGTTTTAGAAAATATACTGTATCTCAAAAACTGCTGACTCGATCTCGTTCGAACCAATTTTGGTTGAAAGTTTACATTAAGATCTACATATGTTTTTTTTAGATTTTTCACTTCATTATTATAGAAGTTAGAGGGGACATTTTACCACTTTGGAAGCGTATATCTTTTAAACGATTACTTTATGAAAAAGTCATTTTAGAAACCTTAATGTAATTTTTAAAGACCTGTCTATAGATACCACACACGTATAGTTTTCATGAAAGAAAATATTTTCAGTTTTAGTTCCATGTATGGGGAGCCCCCTTTATTTTAAATATTTTTTAAATTTTCTCTAACAATCGGAAAGCGGTTCACAGAATACATCTATTTACCAAGTTTTACATGTATAGTCCTAATAGTTTCGGAATAAAATGGCTGTGACATACGGACGGACGGACAGACAGACAGACGGACAGACATGTCGAAACTATAAGGGTTCCGTTTTTTGCCATTCGGCTTCAGAACCCTAAAAATGCATCGCCGAAATGTATGTACGCTAATAACTTCAGAACTACTGCACTTAATTCTGTTAAATTGTATACAACGTGTAATTTAAAGGGTATATACATACCAAGTGCATGATTTCTTTGGACGATAACAAACGATATGGCAAGGGTTTTGTAATTCTAAGTCTACGTGTGTAGAACTTATTACAAATTCTAATACACTGTACCAGAGACCGAATTTTTCAAATAAAGAAGAACGAAGAGAATTGTCGTGTCATTGGCAAGTGACGTGGTAAGTTATTGACCCTCGTAGTGCTGTGATACGTTTGTTATGATTGGTATTCAAGAAATATATGAAACTAATAATTGGTATCAATTCTTTGAGTCAGTTATTTTGTGCTGAAACTGTGCATAGAGACTCCATACCAGATGTTATCTTCAGCCCTTTTGGATAGATATGGGGTTTCCGTTACACGTTTTATATGGAAACGAGTACAGGCGCAGATGAAGTCGCAAGCAGAAGCTATATTTATAGAAAATCTTCATTTTAATTAAATTAGGGTCTAAAGCCTGAGTATCTACATAAAAAGCTAAGTTGAATAACTGAAATACAAGGGTGCAAAAGAAGGCAATGTTTGCAGTCACTTGCGTCTCGATGTCATAGCACCGCATAATTCAGAGGCTTTCTCTGTTATCTAGCATCAAAAATCTAAATATATATAACTCAAAGGTGACTGACTGACTGACTGACATAGTGATCTATCAACGCACAGCCCAAACCACTGGACGGATCGGGCTGAAATTTGGCATGCAGGTAGATGTTATGACGTGGGCATCCGCTAAAAAAGGATTTTGCGAAATTCCCACGGGATCGGGATTTACACGGGAAAAACTTCCCACGCGGGCGAAGTCGCTGGCACAAGCTAGTCCTTAATAATCTCCCAACATCCAACTCGTCTAATACTAGGAATTTTTGTTTTTATTAATTAGTAATGTGTTAACTTGTTAACCCCTCAAACTAAGCTAAATATGCTTGTGTATGGTGTGAGTTCACGGCAATAATGTAATGGATTGGTTTCGAACCCGGGACCTCTCGATCACAACTCCAATATTTTAGTCATTAAGCTAGTGTCACTTATTATTTGATAGACTATATTGACGGCAAAGCCATGTTTACACGATACTTTACGTTTCGTTAATAGTGACGTTACGTCATTATAGTTTTCTTATGTTAAAAGAAAACTATTGTCTTTACACACTAGTGCAAAGGTATTTCATACCGAAATTACTAGAGATGGGCCGAATGTGGTTTGAACCGAATCCGAACTTCGGCCGAACATTCGGTTAAAATAAAAAGTTCGGCCGAAGTTCGGCCGAATTTCGGTTCAATTTCGCGCGCTTTCTCGAGAGCGACAGGTCGTGACTTGTTTACGCATTTACTTCAATCTCGAATATATTTATCGTCTCCTGGAAGCTCTGTATGTTCTGAGCAACTTTTATCGGAGGCAGGAAACGTATACCTACGAAAAAAAAAACGTAACAAACTTTTGCCAGATAAGGCAGAGTTTTTGGTGTTTTTGCACCATATCCTGCCTCTAGTAAATTTTAAATATGAGTGAGTAGATAGATGAGAAAAGTTTGTTAATTTGAAAAATAAGTACCCTTTAGTTAATTAATGTTTAGTTTGTGAATCAAAAACGTGATTTTTTAATTCAATTTACGAATTGTAATCCAGATGTTTGTTAGAAGAATAATAAGTTTATTTAATTTTTGTAATAGTATGTCTAATTATTATGTCAAATTAATTAGACAGATTATCAAGACTAATAAGAAGAACCGATTTAATTTAAGATTTACATTTACAATGTTCGTAACTAAAATAAATGACCATGAGTGAGTAAATTGACATAATTTTATAACAGTAATGCTATTCTAATTCTATAAAATTTTAGTCAAAATAGTGCAAGTAAGTATTATTTTTCTTGTGCCGAATGTTCGGCATCTGAACCGAATTTCGGCCGAATGCCGAAGTTCGGTTCAAGCTGCCGAAATTCGGTTGAACCGAATGTGAACCGAATTTCGGCCCATCCCTGGAAATTACATTTTTATCATTATTCATAGCCTATCTTCCCCCCTGTACCCATTGCTGGTTCTGCTGTCATTCAGGGTACACCCGTGATGGCGACAATGTTATTTGCCAAAACATATTGACTATATCCCATCAATAAAAAAAAAAAAACTTTTTATGTAAAATGTCGCCATATGGCTCGCAGTGTCAAAATATTAACATATCTCATATTGAGCCAAAATTCTAACTCTTCACACCCTCACTTCATTTCGATACAAGAACTGTAGTATAACAGAAAAGTAATGAACAGTGAATAAATTATGGGAACTAATTTTTTGAGCTGTTATTTAAATATTCGAGATGTTATTATGATCTGTTGAAAAACATATTGAGCGTTATTTAATTTAATGGCGGTTGATTAATTATTGCGACAGTAAAACATGGACAGTGATAAAAAATCAATTAGTTGGTTATTTTATCATACAATGTCAATTCTAAAAATAATTGAGCAGTCCAATAACTGAATGTTCGGTAAAAATGATGGCCTCATATATACCTGCGTCAGGTCTCCTCTATGGTTGGTGAATCATGTGGGTTAGGTTAGGTTAGAACCATGACCATTAGCGCGCGAAGGCGAATGAGCGAAGCGAGCATGCCGCGTCAGCGGCCGCCGAGCGCCAGATCCCTTCTATTGTTGGTGAATCATTTGGGTTAGAATGAGATTTCTTACCGACAAATTCCGATTTATTACTGCTCACACGTAACCGCTCGTTCAATAATTTTTACCACCCATTTAATTATTTTCCTGCTCAATTATACTCACTGATCCATTTAATTATATTTTATTACTCATTTTTGTTTACTTTACTGCTTAGTTTTAACTGCTGAACTAGTTATTAAACGTGCCATTTATAATTTTTAACTTACCAAAACCGCTATTTACAACTGCCTCTTAAAATCAGTGCCATAAATTATTCACCTTACGCCCATGTCATGGTAGCGAATCACATCATTATTATTATAATCAGTCATCATTTCCTGAAAACTTCGTTTACCTGGTATAATCCAGTTGACCCGTCTTGTCGAGGACACGACCGTGCACCAAGATAAACCGAAATACTATAGACCATACAGAGCTTAAATTAAGTTTTTAATCTTCACAACCCATAAACATTACATTACGCCATTCCCCGGCACAATCAAAGTAAGCTATAAACACACCCACATAAAACACAGCACGCCACAGATGATATAAAACGCACACCACCTTCACACAAATAGGCTAAACTCCAGTAAAAAGCTGGCAACATTTGCATAATGACTTTATATTATGCCTGCGACTCCAGCGCAGAATTTTAATGACCCGAGCAGCGTTTTTGAGTTTTTAATGTAAGCAAACATATATAATAATGTGTAGGGTATTTAGGGTATGTGGCTGTGGTAGGTAAATATTGTATTTTTGTTAAGTTGAAAAATCGTGTGGAGACTAAGAACTAACGTAGAAACGAAACATTCAAAGATATGCGACATCGAACAATCCGCACTGGGCCTACGCGTTGAATTGATAATAAAAATATATTAATTGGAAAAAAAAAACAGTTCTCGTACTACATTGCATAGTGATTGGAGCCTCCTTTTAGACAAATAGTGCCTGTATTACGAGACTACGCTCTTCCATAACTAAAACATTGGGTTAGATTACGGCTCAATCACTCTCAGAGAGAGGCGACCTGTTTCCCAGCCAGAGAGAAGTGGGAAAGTTTTTCCGTAATTTGTCTAGATGCGCGTGCAGTCATTAGTCGATACTTGTTTTAACTTCTTGTGTTGTAGTAGGTATATTGAGTTTTTAAATCCAATATGGAAGCATGAACCTTAAAAAATAATTTGAAGTGTCATAACTGAATTTCAAAAAACTGACAAGAAGGGTTTTTCATAATTTCGTTACTTCAATGGTTAGTTCTGAAAATTATTATTTGTTAAAATCATTCTCACGTGCAGGCCATGTCCAAAAGGTAGATATATAATTATTTTCTCCAACAAAATCTCATTTTAAAACTCTCATTACGTAGGACCCATATTTACATAAAACAGCTATTATATAAAACACGTAGTATGTGAACAGACAGGGTAAATCCCAGCGATTTACGTCGTGTCATTAGTCATTACGCGTTCCCGCGAAGGCTTTGAAGGCAAAATTACTGGCCCTTGAAGGGTGGCCCCCAAGGGGAGCCTTGGGGAGGAAAGAGGGTGTATAATAAATGACGCGGCCAGACCCACAGGGCCGAAGTTGCCAACTTTTTTTGACAAATTGCTGTAAAAGTGCGTGCCTCTAATCGTAAAGGGTTAATGTGGGGGCGAAAGGGGTAGAGTTGCCATCTAATGCTAACTCGAGGTGCTTTGTCCTAATTTCTGACAGTATCATATTAGGGGATCTTTTTTGTATTATGTGGAATTCAGTTTATTTTTTTTTTAATCATAGGAGGTTCAATGTTTTCCAAGGGTTCTTATATAACTTTAGGGCCTAATTAGCGTCACTGACAATGTTATTAATATGGCTACCGTTTAGTTATTTTAGAATATTTCCAATAGTTCTTAGCTTTAAAACTAAGAAACCTTCTTCCCAAAAGTTTCCGTCCTTAAACTTTCTTTAATCTTCTTTGTTTTTTTTACTGCTTTTAGTTAGCTGTATTATCCTTTAGCTTCATCAAATAAATAAACTGATAATTTTAATAATAAATGTATGTACGCATAGTTTTCGGTAACTAATATATTAAAATGATCTTTAAATTAGAGCAACTGTGCGGTTCGTCTTCAAAAGCAATGTTTATCGAGGCTGGTCCCTGATTCTCAACATAATGTATGGAGATTTCTCCATGTCGTGGAAAACATGATAAAACATTGGTACCGACTATCATTTGTCTTATGCTGACGTAAAGAACGTGGATCCAAAAGGTATATTTATTGTCCACAAATCTATCTAGAATTAAAACTATTTCAACAATCCCAAATTGCTCTCACATTAAAACAGAAAGTAAGGTAAAAGCTCCTAATACGGCGGTAGTCAAAATCGCTTCCTATTACGGTGGTATTTCTATTTTCGAGTTTTATTCCTGTTTTATTCAGTTTAAGTACACCAAAACGTAAACTATTTATTCCAAATTTATTACTTCAAGACTTAACCGATTTTTGCAAGTATAGCACATAGACAACACAACAAGATCAATCAGTCTGTGTAACGGTATCGACGTGAGAGGCGTTTCCATACAAACGCGGAACAACAAAAGTAAGTACACTAATATTTATAAACTAAGTTTTTCGTATTAATAAGCCGTTCAAGTTTGTTTATGTATTATTTATAGCATTTTCCTACTATTACACCTACTATTTAAATAGCTTGTTTCATATTTGTAACTCATTTTTAGCCAAAAAATAAGAAATAAAATACCGCCGTAATACGATACAAATTTTATAGATTAATCCTAATACGGTGGTATAACTCCGAAATAGGAAAAATACTGGGCATGTTTAATTGTTTATAACTTTCAATTTATTAACTTATTGAATTAGTTCCAAGTTTAGTTGAAATAATTATTAATCTCATAAATTAGAAACCATATTCTGCGGTATGTGTTCTTAATTAGAAATCTAGTTAAATATGAAAATTGTTGAGTACAAAATGTTGGTTTCTTAGAAGGGGTAAAAATAGGAAGGTTGTTTTTTAATTTATCACAAATCATTTATTTTGTATAACTGTTGACTTGAGTTTGACACATCTGATCCAAAAAACTGTTATCTTTTGATTAAGCATTTACACTCTTTTGTTTATCGAAATTTTGATGGGTCAGAATTAGGATTATTAAAAACACGAGTAGTTTTCCTATTACGGTGGTAGTTATTTCCAGGTAACTCTGTATTAGGTTATATGATCTCCTATTACGGCTCTAGATTTAGGGTTGCGAAGATAAATAAAAAGTTTTGGTTTTTTTTTTGTGGATTCTTATTTGATATGCATGTTTTTTTTTATAAAACCTAAAGCGATACTTTTAAATTCATGTAAATATTTTTATTTAAATTTATGCAATCTGCATAATTTTTATTTACAACATGGACAGAAAGAAACGCAAGTGTTTTACAATATGGACAGAAAGAAACGCAAGTGTTATACTAATGCGCAAGTGGCTGAAGCACTTTCATCAATTCGACAAGGTATGAGTATTTACAAAGCCTTGAGACAATATAATGTACCTGAGACTACGTTACGGAGTAAACGAGATGAGCTTTACGAGAATGAACATTGTAGTAAGCAACCAATACTTAACCTAAACGAAGAGAGACAAATCGTTGATTGGATCCGCTACCTTGGTAAATGTGGCTTTCCAGTGACAAAAGATCAATTATTACACACTGTCTCTAAATTAGTTGAAAACCTGCAGCGCCCTAATCCGTTTAAAGATGGAGTTCCAGGAAAAAAATGGTTTTTAGGTTTTATGCAACGACATCCAGCAGTGTCAAAAAATATCATGTATAGCTCAATTCAGGCAGCGGTGGCAGCGGCCAGCAGCAGCGCGAAGCACTTTTAGCTTCGAAAGAGTTTTAAACTTTATCTTCATTATTTTATAGACCAGTATCGCTTGAAAAGATAAAACTGTCGGTGAACGATATGGCGGCCGCTGTCAACAGCTGGCAGTTTTGATCAGTATCAGCGATACTAGTCTTTAAAATAATGTTGATAACGTTTAAAATTCTTTCAAAGCTGAAAGTGTTCTTCGAGCTGCTGCCGGCCGCCGCCGCCACCGCTGTCTGAATTGAGCCTAAAACTTTACTTACCTTAAGCTTAAGTTTACTTACCATTACTTAAGTAATTATTTTCAGTTCCTTTTTATTATGTAATTTAGATCTTTTTATAAGTTAAGTACATAATGTGTAAAACTTCAAATAATATAACTACCTACTTTTAAATAATATAACTGGATTCCTAAATAAACTTGTATTTTTAATTCTTTAAAATCAGTGAACGCTATACAAACGCGTGTAAAAATACACTAAGTACTACTTATTTATTCTTAAATTCCTTAGGAATCCGTTGGAATTCAGGAATAAAAAGTATTGTATTTTAACATGAGAGAATCACAGGGGATTTTCATGTTAAAAGAACGTTATACACGCGCGTGTAACAATACACTAAGTGCTACCTATTTATTCTTAAATTCCTTCGGAATCCGTTACAATTCAGGAATAAAAAGTATTGTATTTTAACATGAGAGAATCCTAGGGGATTCTCATGTTAAAATACCATAGTAAAAAAATGAGCGAAGCGAAGTCGGTCTGTACGGAAAGATCTTTCTATACACACCGATTTCACTTCGCTCATTTTTTTCATTTCACTGAACGTAAAAAGAAAAATCAACCTTATTTTAATAAACCAAAACTGTTTTTAAAACGAGTGTGTGCATGCACGGTTATACTATATTTGTAATATATATTGTGTAATTTCATTAAAAGTGAATCAATGTAATTAAATCACTGGTTAATGAATGAAAAACTTACAATTTACTTTACTAACACATTTATATTATTTAATAAATATTATTTGTACGGAACTTCAATGAATATAACTTCTGACCCTCCGTATTAGGAGCAGTTTACCGCAGTAATAGGCTCTGACCAAAATCATACCTCCGTATTAGGGAAAATCGACCCGACTATTTAAATATTTTTTTAAAATAAGAAATATCCTGAAAAGAAACATAGACTCAACAGCAATACAATATGTAAGTTCCACTTTTGACGATAAAGTTGTTTGGTACCTTTAAAAATACTTACAAATGCTTATTTTTGTTTCTTACTTTCAAATGTTGCGAAATACCTCCGTAATAGGTGCTTTTACCTTAAACAATCAAAAACACACACATACTTACCTCTTAATACATACCAACCCAATTCTATTCCAATGCATTTTAATCAAGCAAAACACACGTATGGAATTATAAACATAGACCCAGGACTCCCCTTCGTAAACTTCCAATACATAAGCAGAGAGTTTCGGAGCAAATGGAATATTCATACAACCATCCCGTTTACGACCTTGTAAAGGGTGGGCATAAAAATTTAGAGGCATAAAACGTGTATATCCCTTCAGATGTACTCTTGGGATGGAGGTGAAGTTTGTAATTGAATTTTTGCCTGGAGCCCGCAAAGGGCCGCCTGCTTAATTTGTCGTGCGCGGTAAAGGGTTGATGGGTGTGGTGTTAGGCATCAGCGGGCGCGGATTGGGGACGAATGTAGGTTGGCTATCAAGAAGCTTGAGCTGAAATATATCAATGTTTTAAATTTTTAAATGCATTGTGCTGTCGATCAGTATTTGATTTTTTATAATAATATAATAATTCTTTCTACCACAATAAATTATACCATAAGTAGTTACTTCTTTTTTAAATTTTTTTAATTACTAAGTTTACATTTGTTTATATATGTAACTGCCATTAATGAGGCTCATATTTGTGCCGTTTTGTTGTATACACTTTAAAATAAATGCAAAGATACAGAGGCTTTATTTCAAGTTCTAACACCAATATACATAGATTTCATTTTAACCCATGCATACCCATAAAAATTGCAACCCAGTAAAATAATACAACATACATGTTTCAGCTAAATACCGACGCCAAGTTTTCCGTGAATTTTCAACTCACAGTACCATCTTATTTTTTTTAATAACGATCCATCCAAAGGTTGTCTGTAAATGATCGGTTCTAGCGATAAGACAGCCCCTTGTAACACCCTTTGTAGTTGTTAAGTCCTTATTTAATTCTGTTATGGTGTACAATAAAGAGTATATCTATCTATCAGTATTTTTAGCTAATCTAGGTGACGGACTCGATAGATCTTTGCAGGAAAATGATTTACATAGGTAAAACGCGAACTCTTAAGACCCGCTTTCCTCTCTTCACTTAGATCCCTACCCAAGATACAAATTATATTGTTGTAATCAAAAAGAAATATTCCATTTTTTACCAGAGTAAGGGTTGTTAGAGCCTCCTTTTTTTCAGCCTACGTGCTAAAATTTAATTCGGGCTTTCCGGATTACATAGCTACGTTCCAAATACATAACCTTTTTTATCTTTGGTGAAACAAAAAAAAAAAAAAAATCGATAACACCCTTTAAAAAGGCGTAGAGGCGTGGTAGGTATATTTAATTGTATTAAGTTTTGTAAAATGTTGATAGAGATTTATTTTGGAGTGTTTTTAATTTGCTGTTTGTTATAGGAAGGGTGCTGTAATGCAGGTTTGATAAGTTTGAGGTGTGGGTCAGTGAATGTTTTCGGATATTTACTTAAAAATTGCTGCTGCTGCTGCTAACAAATTGTTACGCCACGATAGTTATAAAATAAAAACCGAAAATGATTCCCTTTTTATTCACTAAGTAGTAGGTAAAAGTCTTTTCGCATTATAGTATGTATAAACTTGTAATAAAATCTCTTTGGCTATACTATTTGTATCTGGCTGGTTTTAGTATCATTGAAAGTTTAAATTTTAAAGAACATAATTCCAAATTCAAATTAGGAACATGTGTGATTTTCATTTGTTTTTCGTACTGTCAAGATGAGTGAATCTAATGAAGAAATTCGATACATTTTAAAATTTTACTACAAAAAAGGTAAAAATGCAACGCAAGCCGCGAAAATAATTTGCGATGTTTATGGACCTAGTGCAGTATCTGTGAGAGAAGCACAAATTTGGTTTAAGCGTTTTCAATCCGGAAATTTTGATATCAAAGATGCACGTCGCTCTGGTCGCCCTATAACGGATAAAATGGAAGCCATTTTTGAAAAAGTGGAGCAAGATCGGCATATCAGTAGTTACGACTTAGCTGAAGAACTGGGAATTGACCACAAAACAGTTTTGGCGCATTTGATAAAAACTGGGTACAAAAAAAAAGCTCGATATTTGGGTACCTCATGAGCTCACAGAAAGAAACCTAATGAACCGTGTACTCATTTGTGATTCTTTATTACGACGTAATGAAACCGAACCATTTTTGAAGAAGCTGATAACTGGTGATGAAAAGTGGATCATGTACGACAAGAATATGCGAAAAAGGTCGTGGTCAAAGGCCGGTCAGGCTTCACAGACTGTGGCGAAACCCGGGTTAACTCGCAACAAGGTGATGCTGTGTGTGTGGTGGAGGAAGTTGAGAGAAAGCGGCCGGAATTAATCAACAGAAGGGGTGTGGTTTTTCATCATGATAACGCTAGACCTCACACATCTTTAGCCACTCAGCAAAAATTAAGAGAGTTTGGCTGGGAGGTGTTAATGCATCCGCTGTATAGTCCTGATCTTACATCTTCAGATTTCCACCTGTTTCGGTCTCTTCAGAATTCTTCAGGCAGTGTCAGGTTAACATCACGAGAGGACTGCCAAAACCACTTGCCGTGGTATTTTGATCAGAAGTCCCTAAATTTCTATAGCAATGAGATCATGTGCTTACCTACAAGATGGCAAAAAGTTATCGAACAAAATGGTACCTACATACTTTAGTTAAATGTAATGTAGTACCAGAGTAATCTCCTCTAGTTTTCATCTCTACGCAGATGACTTGCAGCTTTACCGGCATTTTACTGTAGCTGACGTGGGTTCTGCAATTGCTGCAATTAATCATGACCTGGCTTGCATCAGCGTTTGGGCTAAGTCATTTGGTTTGCAAATTAACCCAACTAAATCCCAGGCCATAATCATTGGCAGCAGATTCGTTCGCAGTGCGGCTGTTGTTGCATCTCTGATGCCTTTATATCTCGATGGTGTTCGCATTGACTATACCGAAACCGCTAAAGATCTGGGTGTAGTTATTGACTCCAATCTCTCGTGGCGTGCTCAGGTCAATGAGGTCAGCCGAAAGGTAAATTTTTCCTTTCATTCGCTGAAATGCCTTCAAAGTCTTCTTCCCTTGAAGACTAAAATTTCTTTGGCACAAACACTTATTCAGCCGATTATAGATTATGCCGATGCCTGCTATTTGGATGCTACCAAGGAGCTATTAAACAAGCTTGAGCGCTTTAAAATCTATGCATTCGCTTTGTTTTCGGTCTTCAAAAGTATGAGCATGTTTCTCACCTTCGCAAGCAACTCAAGTGGCTCCCAATCCGTCTTCGCAGGAACACTAGGATTTTGTGTCTCCTCTTCAACATTCTACACAACCCGTCTTACCCTTCCTACCTGCGTGAGCGTTTTTCTTACGTTCGTTCTAGCGACGTACCGTGTAGATCACACCTTAGATCCCTCCTTAAATCTCATCCTCATAAAACTAGCTACTACTCTTATTCCTTCTCTGTCCATGCTGTAAGATTGTGGAACTCACTTCCGCCTAGCATTCGTGATTTAAAAACTATATCTCTATTCAAATGTTGATTAAAAGAGCATTACCTTTCCTCTTAACTGTGTTAATTATTTATGTATATATTTATATTATATGTTTATATATTATAACATTATGTATTTATTTAAGTATATGTTATTTTTATTGCATTGTAAGTATGTGTAAGTATATTTAATATTTTAGTTTTAGACTTCACATATTCATATTTATTTCTCTTCTTGTTCTCACACACTATTGTCTACATATCTTTTTCACTTCTCCTTTCGCAGGTCTGCTGGAAGAAATTTCTTAAGAAATAAGCAGTACCTTTGTACTCAGATATTATTATTATTTTTATCTTAATGTATTTTACTGTGTGTACATAAATAATAAAATAAATAAACTACATTAAATATGTTTTGAATTTTCTTAAAAAATGCGAAGAAACTTTTTGCCCAACCTATTACTTAGTTACATTAACAGCAATGTATTAGGCCTCGTTAAAAAAATGATGCGGAACCAGTGTGCATTGGTATTAATGATGATCTAATTTCCTATCATTGATTTAAATGGTAAAGTTCGTCCGAACATTTGACGGACGAGGTCACCCTACGAAAATACTAACGCCATCTATTAGAACCAGTATGACCTACGATGTCAATCGGCGTGGTCTGCTCCTAGACGTAACCTTGTAGGAGCGGGGTGTGGTATTTTTTGAGGTACAAAGAAATAAAAAAAACCTTTTATTTTTCGAAATTTATATTTGTTGTGCATAAAAATACATTTTAATTTGCTTTTAACAAACAATAAAAATTATTAAATATTTTCATTTCATCGGCTACAACGCGCGCCGCTGCAAAGTCGCACTTTTATGCGGCTTCGCGTCGTCTTTGCCAGAGGTTGAGACAAATAAGAAAGACAATTGTTTTAAATAATGTTAGAAGTAGATTTCATGGTATCATGACAAATTAATACAATCCTTAATTCAAGGAAATGCGCTCGTGTGCGTGTCAGCCGCTAAAATTGCATGAGTGTTTGCGTCTGCGTAAGGATATTGTATGACGCACATACGTTTTGCGTTTAGTAAGGATAACTATTTTATAAAAAATGTCTAGGTTTGGTTTCAATTTATTTAGTTACGGATGTTGTTTTAGACTTATAATTTAATATTCTAATTGGGGTGTCTGAGGTATTGCGCTTAATCTGTTACCTACACCTTGTATATAACCAAAATCAGAAAGTGCAAGAAGAAAATAAAATCACCTTTTTATTGTTTGTTCTGAGCTCGTTCTTGACCTCGATTACGCTTGATGGTAAGCAATGGATGAGATCAACGATGAAATGAGCGAGCAGAGAAGATGCCTGGTCACTCTTGCTTTAAAGGCTGACGGGTCATATGTGGTACACAGAAACCGGCAAAGGGCAACTTGGCTAAGAGCACAACAAATGAAACGCTTAGTACGACAAGATGATATATCAAACAAATGTGGGATTATTATCCCACATTATATCCATATACACATATATCCACATTTTTGTTTGATCTATACATACGCTATATGTCAGGTAGACTGTTAGTTAAGTTCTATAAATGAAGCATTTTATATTCAAATAATTTATAATTAGTAAAATTGATCTTCGATACTTTTAGATACATACGACAAAAATACTCTTAAATAATTTATAATTTTCTGTAATAAATGCTGAAAATAGATCAAAATACAAACCCTTATTTTTTTTTTTAAATTTAACTTGATTCTTAATTTCTTTGAGTGGAAAAAGGAAAGTTGATATCGAGTTCCGGCCATTATTGATTCAAGACTAACCTAATAAGTCAAATGCATTAAATATGTTTGCCTACTCAATAACCAATTACTTAGTATGAAACAGGTACTTAAATTTTCTGCCACAGATTATTTTCAATGGATTCTTGAAATAAGTAACCTCTACTTATAAATTGAGGGTTTGCTAATGGCTTCATGGATTAATTTAGAAACTTAGGAGATAGAAACTGATTTTCTCTATTTGAGTTTTGATATTTACAAACAAAATGTTTTGGGAATACTTCATTGTAAGCCGTATGGCTAAGGATTGGAATTCCCTGCCGGAGTCTGTGTTTACTGATTAGCGAAGTGAATAGGTTACTTCTAGGTAAGCGTGCTTTATCTTCGACCGCATCATCGCTTACAGGTGAGATAGTGAACAAACGCGAGCCTATTATAAAAAAAAAAGTTGCAGTCGTCAAAACGTCGTCGTCATTTTAAAGTTATTCTCTCCATTTTCATCTTAGAGTTAAATAAATTCTCAACTTCAAAATCTCAATTCTGAAATTGAGTACGTTTAATTGGCTATTAAAGAAAACCTGCCCAACTGGTTTTCTCAACTATGTCCGAATCAGCTACCAGTCTGACCGATAGCATATAGTGTTTGACATGGAGGGGCTTTTTAGCTGACCTCTTCAAAACATTAGCCGTGTAACACGATACCATTTACAGCATTTAGTAATATTCATAGCCTTTTATATTAAGTCTACTTCGATATCCTCATTGAATAAAAATTTAAAATAAGCAAGTACACAATGTCAGTGTAAAACCCTTATCTCCGAGCTTAAGCCCGCCAGTCCAAAACATAACACGACAAAAAACCGGGTGTCACTCTAACCTAAAAATAAACACAAATATCATTTATTATCTGTGGACCAAAAAAAAAACGTCATACAATCTTACGTTACGCACAAACAGAGCCCTGCTTAAAACCTATACGGCCTTTGCTTTTCCATTTTCCAGCACCAACGAACATAGAACCCCCTCAGCTCCCCCTTTCCGTCCAAATGTGCTGAAATCAGGGTCGATGTATAAAAAGTGGGAGGTCGGGGTAAAATGGACATTTTCCCCGGCAGCGTCGTATGACAGATGATTATCTACGGGCGACGTCAAAGTGAATAATTGGAATTTAGAATAGGCATGTTTTTGGAGTTTATGGTAGCTCGATACGGCGGGCTTGTTGATTATGTTGTAGTGTCGGACGGCGGACATTTTTTTAGTAATTTGAACTAGTGAATCAACACATCCGTAAGCTGTTATAGTAGGAATTAAAGTCATATTTTGGTTAATACTTACCCAATGGCAAGAAGTAAATAACACAAAAATCTTTACGGCATCTCTTACCGATCCATTCGACAAAATCCTCCACTTCATCTTATTTATATTCCAATGTCCTTAAAGTACTTAGGCATTTATCATGTGTCATATAGATACATATCTACAAAAACATTTAAAACGCCCAAACACAACTACCTACAAACACCTACGCATTAAAATTCTTTCACCCGGGCCTGCCCAAAAAAAACAAAAGAAAACCCATCCATGTTTTATAACGACCACCTAACACAAGCGGTGAAAATGAAAGGGTACTAATTAATTCTACAAGCCACACACATGCGTACAAAAATATCTATAGGTATATAAGTAAATGACCGCAGTAAAAAAAATTGCATATCAAAGGGATGCTCAAGAAAGATAGGCGAAAAAACGGTACCTACTGAAACAAAACCCCGCCTTCCCTGCGGGTCGCAACGGCCGCGTCTCCCCTGCCCTGGGGAGGCTGGGGCACGCACATGCGTATTTTGCCGCCCCCACTCTAAGCCAGCCTTCCATTTTGTTTTTGCGTGCTCGTTTTTCCCTCATTTTAGTTTCGCTAGACAACTGTTTTATAGAAGAACGGAATGTAATGGTATACGGAATTACTGCTACAAATTCCTGGTACGTGCTTAGCTTTTGATCATGGTAATTGAAGTTTTGTACAGGAACACGTCTTATACGCTGAATGAAAAAAAAACATGAAAAAACCAAAAGGTTTTTTTTTCTCCGCCCACTATTCTACCCCCTAACTAGCCTAGGTTAGTGTAACCCACATTGAATTCCATTAAATATTTCTACTGCATTTACCATGGTTTGACAAAGGTTCCTATAATTCTAACAATACTCATATATTAATTTGGATGACTGGATACATGATGATATATACTAACTGATTGTAAAATAATATCGTTTTACAATAGAGAAAAACTATGGCGTACTAAAATACGTTCAATTTTCATATTACTCACAAACATAAAAACTTTTTTAGTAGTGGCTCTTTAATTATGGCTTATAAATGGAATCCTCCGTATTGACTTTATTAATGGAATAAAAAAAAAGAACATCTATTACGAAACCTAGGAAAAGCAGATAGCGAATTAAGTAATAATTACCGCGTAGAAATGAAAATTATATATGAATCAACTTCTAGAAGTATACTGGTTCCCACTGCTAGGTTACAGGCCTCCCTTCTATTTAAAGGAATGGACTTAAAACTACGCAAGCCTAGTGCGGGTTTTAGAAGACACATGTTGGATATTCGGCCCTTAAACATAATGGATTCCACACGATGTTTTCCTACACCGGTTTTGAGAGCAATGACATTGACGAAAGTTACACAAAGCAATCTAGTTGCCTGGGTTCGAACCCACCAGCTACAACTCGCAAGTCGTACCTGTAACCGCCCGCCGGGAGAAACACGAGTAGTCAGTTAAGAATTACCGGCCTCATCTAGCTAAACTAAACTTAAGCCCGATTTACACTTCAACAAGTACAGTAGCGAGTTAAGAACTCAGACAGTTAAGTAATAAGTAGTAAGTTGTAAGTAGCGTCCAAACGTAGGCGAGTGAGTAGTCATAAATTACCCGAGAAGAAGAAAAGAAAATAACACGTGTACGCGGCCGCAACCTACAAATTTATGGACTGTACTAGGGATGTTAAATAATAATCGATTATGGAAACAATCGATTAAAAATCGATTTTTATCAAAAGAAAAATCGATTAATATAACAAAATCGATTATTTTCTTAAGAAAAATCGATTATTTATTAATCGATTTTTCATGTTATATATATAATCAATTAATTAAAAATCGATTTTTATGTACAATGTTACATCCCTAGTAGGGATGTAAAATAATAATCGATTATGGAAATAATCGATTAAAAATCAATTTTTATCACAAGAAAAATCAAAAATATAACAAAATCGATTATTTTCTTAAGAAAAATCAATTATTTATTAATCGATTTTTCATGCGAAATATATAATCGATTCATTAAAAATCGATTTTTTATGTACAATGTCACATCCCTAGACTGTACTAAACTCGCACGTCTACATGCCAGCCAGTTAAGTTGGAGGGGTGCGGGAGACGCCAGAGAGGGGGCTACTTCGCACTGGACTCGCCGAAAAATAGGATCGCGATCTATTTAACTCAACTTAATCAACAACTTACTACTTAACTCGCTTTTGCCGTTCAAACTACAATAACAACTTAACTCGCCGATGACGCAAGTTAACTCGCTACTGTACCTACTTATTGAAGTGTAAATCGGGCTTTAAAAAGCAAAAAAATTCATGACGTGTAAAAGTATTATTTATGACCAATTTACAAAATATAAGTATATTTCATTTCATTTCACTATCCACCTTAGGAACAAGAGATAAACACTATCTGAATTGGGAAACAAACTAGTAGTGTTACCACTAATCGGTAGCGGTTTCTGACCATAAGAAGAATATAGCTTAACCGGTTGCAGAAATATGAATGTAAACGAGATACCACAGTGGGTTTTTAGTCAGTAGAAGTCTGACACTCCCCCCTGCTCCACCGAGAGAGTCATTTGATAATTTCTCCCGATAAAAAAAACCGATATAATACAGTTGATAGATAGGGGTGAACTGAAAATAGAAAACGGGTATCGGTCTCCCACTTAAATACTCGTTCGTGTTACACTGTCGTGCCAAAGCCGGGATCAATTCTGCTTGCTCCGTATTCTTCTTTTCATATGCTTACCGAGACTGCTGTCCCGCAAGTGTGCCAATTTCCAATGAAAAAAAAATCGATCTCAACAAATATTAATCAGCGATGTACATTTTTTTTTTCTACTCGCTGGAATGGAGTGTGAACTGGAGTGGAGTGTGCCCAAACCCGTTCCCTCCCCGTTCGCCCCACCTATATACCATATACCCACAAAACGTTTTGGCAATACCTACTTTCATAGTGCATTCAGCTAAGGAGTAGAATTCCCTATCGGAGTCTGTGTTTCCTGATAGCTTAGATTCGACCCTTCTTAGACCCGGGTGTCTTTAAGTCAAGAGTGAAAAAGTTACTTCTAGGCAAGTGTGCTTGATTTTTGACCACATTCGCTTACCATCAGATGTGATAGTGGTCAAATGCGAGCCTATTATCAATAAAAAGTTTAAGAGATCCCTCCAAGACTCTTCTGTTCCTCTGCGTTTTCTATCCCCAGCTGTTTCCCCAAAAACTCTTAGAGAATATGCTCGTATAAAATGTTATTTATGTACCTATATGCTAATCATAGCTAATCACAGTCTTTTATATCAACATTAGCTCAGACTAACAAAAATAAAAATAAACCATCCATTAGAAATTAACGCATCAATTACCTAAAACAAATACTTCCACCCTTATTTCCTCTACAAACAAACCCTCGCCTATTTACCTAACGATAATGACAAACACAGTCTTGCAGGAAACTTGTAACTTGATCAATTTTGAACCTTATGTCTTTGAATTAAGGGCTCATAAGAAACACACATTGCTTGAGTGCTTGTGCGAGTGTGATGCGATTTTAGACTTTATGCCTTTGAGATAAAGGGAAGGGAAGATGGTTGTGCTTCCCCGCTTGGTTCGGTGATCCATCATAGTGTCGTTTCTATTTATCTTGATGAGGCCTCACTTCCGGCACTAATGGCCCTCTGTTTTTCTCCTTTTTGTGAGTGTAGGCAGATAAGTAGGTACCCTGTGGCTACACGGACTTGATAAATCATTTACGTAGTCTACGGCCGTTTTTGTTGAAAAAAGTCACATAAAAAAATGAAACATATGTAATTGTAATATGATTTAATTCAGATCACAAAAAAATCCATAAAATTTTAAGTAAACAAAAACTTACAAATTAATGTTAGTGTTTAAATAAAATAAAATGAATTTATTTGGCATTGGACGTCACATAATCCAAGCAGACGCATGACATCCAACTCAGTGCCCTAACATTGGAGAGTCCCACATACCGCACATTATATAAATTTATTTGCTATATACTACTATATTCTTGCAAATAAATTTAGCTAACATATGTTCTTAATATCTATGGATTTCTTTAAATTCGCCATTTTATCTGTACAATTTTTGCATTGTACATCTTGGTTATAATTATAATAGCATGCTATACGTTATTATAGTAACTACTTAGTAAAATATAAGATTGACTTACTATATAAAATTAAAACAATAATTCTTGCAACTTATACCCACTGGAAGTATAACCGTAATAATAATTAAGAGAAATAAATAAATAGGTACGTTTATTTCTATCTACCAACTAGTCTCAAGACAAATAATCGTAAGAAAAATTAAATACATCTACTGTACCTATTAAAAAAACCTGTACCATCCCTTCATTACACAAAATTTTTAATAAATCCTGTAAGTATTCAACAGAGTAGACCTACATACATAACAGTATTCAATCATTATAACCACAATATTTTCTATTTATTATATTACCATAACTGGAATCAAACTCACGACCGCAGGAGAACTGCTCCACCATTTACACCCTAAACTTGTTAACGTGATTACCTCACTAGCTGCAGCTAATACCTCCAGTCCTGCCTACCCCATAATCGGAATGAGGACAAAGATATATAGTAAGCTTTATCCCGCCAATTTGTGGATTGCAACCGTTAATTCATGGGGTCCTGTGTGACAATGCAGACGCGGGGCGTTATTAGTATGTATGGTGGGGATAGATTAGTTTTTCAGGTTTTCAAGGTTTTTCAAGTTTGTGGATGGGTTACCATCTTAACATATCGAGATTACTTCGTGCATTGAAAGCTCTTTAAGGAGGTCTTTAAGAGCCATTTGAGGTAGTATAGGTATACTACCTCAAATGGCTCTTAGCATGATCCTCCAATATGTCTAAAATACGCCAGCAATAATTTTGAAATAAATATATGGTAAAGTTCAGGATTAATGTTAGATACTATGTTTGACGAAAACACGATTCCATAAAATTTTCTTGATAGAAAAAAATTCCAAAATTACCTCCAAACCGAACAATAAACCGCTGATATTCAAAAATAACTTCAAATTAGATAGTGAAACTTTACATATTAATTGAACTAACTATAAAGCAGGTCTTATGTTATTTACATTTCCACCCTGTCTCGCTTGCTCGCGTGACCGCGGCCAGTAGTGTGCGAGCGAGATAAAGAGTGAGAAGCGCTGAGGTACGTTGGTCTCAGCTGTTATTTGTACATGTTTGACAGTCATAACGAATAGTAAGAAGCCAGAAAATCTGATATTAGTTTGGCCATGAGGTATGGAGTTGTTAGAATTTGCTAAAGCAGAATTATGTATTTGTTACAATAAAACAGGTGAATAGTATCTGTTCATACTTTGCTCTTCTCTCTGTCTCTTCAAGGAACTGAATATGTAATCCATTGTTTGTGACACGTATTAAATAACAAATAATAAATGAAATCCACTGGGTCTTTAATATTCGTCGACCCAATGTTATAATAATCCTAATATGTGCTGCCCAGCTGCTGGGTTGTGATCGACAGTCACTCCATGTAAAAGACTAGGACTCAGCTGCACTGACTAAAAAGATCAAGCAGATAATGGTGAAAACGATGCTTATATAGATAGTTACAAAAAATACTTTATTCCAATTATTTACAACCCTATACCCTAAGTACTACTGCTGCAATAATTTTCAAATACAAAAATTTAAATATAAAATACTCACTAAAAATGTTAAATTGATACACGTAAAAGAAACACTCTGTACACGCGTACTTGAAGGGCTGCAACGTCGCAATTCATTTATGAATGCGTACGCATGTACAGAGTGTTTCTTTTACGTATTAATTTAACATTTTTAGTGAATATTTTAATATAAAAAAAACATTCTGTTTTCGAATGGTAATATTTTTTAGCATGTATGGATGCTATAGGTACTATTGCGGGTTAGCGGAAACGCCCTCTGTTAGTTAACATACTGTAGGTTCAGAGGGCTCAGAAATTACTTCCTACAAACTCTTCCTCTTTGTAAATAGTTCTCATAATAACATACCATAAATAAATTCAACAGGACTGCTTACGTACAAAAGGCGACACGATTCGGTAGCTCCGCTGCATGTCGCGGGTTTGATTACCGCACCTGATCGCCATGTTTTATATCCTATAAATAGTTGTTGTTTTTCTGTCTGGGTGTTTGTAAAAATTAACTCACGACACAAGAAAAAACCTGGTCAAGGGCCATGTAATTTTTTTAAACAAATGTCCTTGACCCAATATTTTATATATCGGCGCAAATACAATAATTTGTCTATTAAAATAATTGAAATGATTAAAGTTTAATAATTTGATTGTTTTACAAACTATTAATTGATTTTTAAGATGTAAAATTAACGTTTAACATGTTTCAACTTAAAGCATTGTAATTTAAGTAGTTTAATATTTAACTAGATAATGTGGGCACATGTGTGACAATCCCTCTATATAAGGCCGCACTGTGAGCGCTAGATTCAATAACCCCACCGCGCTGATCCCAAAATTGCGAATTACCGTCTAGTTCGCAATGACAGAACACGTTGCCACGGCGGCGGTACCCTTATTTATTATAGAAAGGAGTTATACTGCATCCCTCTGACCCCACCCGCGCCTCTCTCTCACCTAGAGTACTCTGCCTGTCGACTAGGCATGACTGGTCATCCTCCGATAACCATCATCTCTGCCTACCATCCCCCACCATCGGTCGCGTCTCTTGCTTCAGACGATCCTATCGCGCTCACCAGCGATCTCACGACTCTCTTCGGCCTGAGTGACTCCGTCTTACTAGCGGGCGATCTCAACGCCAAACACCCCGCTTGGAACAGCAACACGACAAATGCCAGAGGCAGAATCGTGTATAACCTAGGCGCGACCCTAAACTACGACGTCATCGCTCCGATGACTCCCACCCACTACCCACACGACCCCAACCATAACCCCGATGTCCTCGATGTGGCGCTCCTAAAGAATGTAAACCTCCGTTTACACTCCATAGAAGCGCTTCACGAGCTCAACTCGGATCACCGTCCCGTTATCCTACACCTAGGTTCCCGCTCGGGTAACCATGATCCTACCCAACCTCCTCCGACCCAATTGATCACCGACTGGAGGAAAGTAAGTGAAAAACTGAAATCCACCACGTCGCCTCAATTGGACACCATTCCTGACCACATAGTCTCAGTCGCTGACACGACGGCGGCGATCGACTCGCTTACAAATCACGTACAATCCGTCCTGAACGATTGTTCAAGGGAAGTTCCTGTAGTGGAAGACCACCGCTGGAAACTCCCGGACGATGTACGGAATCTGATAACCGAGAAGAACGCAGCCATCCGTGCGTACAGCGCTTTTCCCTGCGCCGCAAACAAAGCTCACATGCGCAACTTACAGCGTGCTGTAAGGAAACGCATTACCGAGCAGCGTAATGCGAGCTGGGACAAGATGCTGAGCGAACTTGAGCCCACCCATCTTGCCTTCTGGCAGCTTCAGAGGAAGTTACGATCCACTGAAGAGGCCACAATGCCTCCTCTCATTCGTCCCGATAAGAGTGTCGCCTTCGATAACTCTGAAAAAGCAGAATGCCTAGCCGACAGCCTAGAGTCCCAGTGTTCTCCCAGCTCTCAACCAGTAGACCAAGCCCACCTCGATATGGTGAACGCCGAAGTCGAACGTAGAACTTCCCTTCCGCCCGTCGAAGATCCCGATAATCCACTGGCCCCCATCACTCCTGATGAGGTCCAGGATATCATTAAAAGTCTCCAACCGCGAAAAGCCCCTGGCTCCGACGGCATCACCAATAGGGTTTTCAAACTGTTCCCCGCCCAGCTTATAGTGCTAATGACTGCCATCTTCAATGGTGCATTGAGCAATAATATGTTCCCCGCAACCTGGAAACAGGCCACCGTCATAGGTATTCCCAAACCAGGCAAGCCCAAGTCTGACCCGTCTAGCTACCGTCCCATTAGCTTACTCAACGTCCTTGGTAAAATCTATGAAAGGCTTATATATAAGCGGCTCAAAGATTTTGCCGAAGCAAAGAGTCTTATACCCAATGAGCAGTTTGGATTTAGAACCGAACACTCATGTATCCAACAAGTCCACCGCATCATAGAACACGTCAGCGCCGGCTTCCAACGGGGCGCAATAACGGGAGCCTTATTCTTCGACATAGCGAAAGCGTTCGACAAAGTCTGGCACAATGGCTTAATCTATAAGCTATACCAACTCGGCGTGCCTGACCGTCTCGTGCTCATCCTACGGGACTTTTTATCGAATCGCACTTTTCGTTACCGAATTGAGGGGGAGCTTTCCTCCCCCCATCCCATTCGCGCAGGAGTTCCTCAAGGCTCCGTACTATCCCCCCTCGTTTTCACGCTATTCACTGGCGATATCCCCAAGCATAAAAATACTCAGCTAGCCCTATTTGCCGACGATACGGCTATCTATTATACCGGTCTTAAACCCGATGCCATCGCTCGCACTCTCCAAACTTCCGCAAACACTCTGGCCAAGTGGTTCCGGAAATGGAGAATCGAAGTCAATCCAGACAAAAGCCAGGCAGTCCTCTTTTCTAAGCTGCGGATAAACCCACCCTCCCCCCGTCCGATTACCATGTACGGCATGCCGATCCCCTGGGAAAAGCAAGCCAAATACTTAGGCGTGGTCCTCGATAAACACCTTTCCTTCGCTGAGCACATAAAGCAGGCACGTTCGCGCGCCGCTTTCGCTCTAGGTAGGCTCCACTTCATTCTTAGCTCCCGCAGCAAGTTATCACTCAGGTGCAAGCTGCGTATTTTCACCGCAGTCATCCGTCCCATCATGACCTACGCCTGCGTTGTTTTCGCACACGCAAAGCCCTACCTCCTCCACAAGATGCAGACCCTTCAAAACCGATTCCTCCGTAGAGTCACGGGAGCCCCCTTTTATGTTCGAAATGAGCTTCTTCACGTAGACCTCAAGATGCCCACCATCCAGCAGTTCATGAAACGTGTCTCCAAGCGTTTCTTTGATACTGCAATCCAACATAGGAATCCCCTTATCGTATCGGCCGCCCAATACGAACCCTCGCGTATCTCTAAGATTCGCCGACCAAGGCACACCCTTGTCACTCCCGATGACGCAATCACCCTGCTCCAAGAGAGCCGTAGGGAAACAAGTACAGTGGCACACAAAAACAAAAACCGACCGTCCTTCCGTCCTCGCCGCCGAGGCCCGCCGCGACGTCCCCGTAATAGTCCGCCCCGACCCTTGCCAGAGCCAGCCCGCGACGCTGAGCCAGTAGCTTTAAATTCCCTTATTAATAATAAAAATGATATGATCCAGCCTGTCCCTAGCTGCCCTCCCACTGCGACGCCCTAAGCCGAGGTCCGTACCCCACAGGGGGTGCCCTTAGCGTGTAGTCGCCTAGTTTGTAAGTTTTCTAATAAGCCCTGGCTGGAGGCTTTAATTAATTAATTATTTAAGGCAACCACAGGCAAGCCCGGTTAAGCAGCCGACAACCTCAGAGGTTGACCTGCGAGATGCCACACACAAAAAAAAAAAAAAAAAAAAACGCTAGATTCAATTCAGATTCATTCTTGTTCGAGCCGCTGGATAGTGCGGACCTCTCTGTAAAGTCGTTACGCTGTCAGTTGAATAAACGAGTCTCCGGTAACATTAACAAGTGCTTTTATTTGAAAATCAAACATGAGTGATCATCAAGACAACATTCGTGACGTCATCTGAGCTGACGTCACACTTTTGGAAAACACTTACGAGGCTGTCTCTCCGTCATATATAATATATTTATTAACATCTGACATAAAATTTTGCGTAAAGTTATATAAAAAAACTTACTTATAAACTAGAAAACTTACAGACATAATTATTCAAATAAACAGTTAGGTTCAATAAACTGACTTCCCTTGCCTTCGCTTACTTTGCTTCTAGGTAAACGTGCTTCAGCTTCAACTACATCTTCGCTTACCATCGTGAGGTGGTGGCCACATGCGAGTATATATATTATTTTATTTTTTAATAAGTTAAGAGAATCGTAAAAAATGTCTGTTGTTTTGTAACGAGATCATAATAAGCACTATATTACAGCCTGCTGAACTTCAAAGTTTAAAATGTTGATGAACTGTATTCATAAAGTTTAAAAGCAGGAATTACGTAAGTTAAAAAAGTATGCTATTACGACTAACTTAACTGAGTATGTTCATAATCGTGATGTTCGGAACTTCGAAAGCTTACTATAAAGAAATAGTTTAGTAGAAATCTCTGGCTGCAACCGTCAATGCGGTAGAGGTAACTGCAATCATTGACGCATTATTTTTCGTTAGATTATAATCTATAAAAATACTAATCGATAGCTAGAAAAATAATGAAAAGGATCCTAATGCGATAGGATCCTTTTCATGTCACTTTTCCTGGGTGTGGGTAACGCATCTGTTATTTATTTGTCGGTATATAATTACCTAGTGCGTAAGTATATTCGTGTATTTAAGTTTATTCATTCCAAAGAAAACATATGCTGATGAACCTGCAAAAAATCTTTCAGTAAAGCACATACATACATCCTGTAATTTTATATATATACTAGCTTTTGCCCGTGACTTCGTCCGCGTGGAATAGTTACTTTGGGCTAAAGTTAAATTTAACCCCGATTTTGAAGCATTCTTCATTGGCGCTCCGCTCCTATTGGCCTTAGCGTAATGATATATAGCCTATAGCCTTTCTCTATAAATTGACTATATAATTTAAAAATATTTCTTCAATTCGAACCAGTAGTTCCTGAGATTATCGTGTTCAAACAAACAAACAAACTCTTCAGCCTTATATTATTAGTATAGATAGCTGTTGCCCACGACTTCGTCCGCGAATCCGTCGTTCTTCGTAAAAAAAGTAGCCTATGTCCTTCCTCACGGTTCAGTCAGACAGTGTGTTCAAACAGACAGATTAACTTTCGTAATTTAGTAGGGAAATATAATATGTCAATCTATAATACCGTTCAAAAAATATCGCAATACGGAACCGCACAACATTATTGTTAATAGCTGTGCCCGCGACTCCGTCAGCGTAAGTTAATGTATCGGTAATATTGTTTAGATCACGTTCACATGAGGCTTAAGTACCTATAGAACGAAATTTTATACCTTCGGCCGCGAGACGCGTCGAGCGCGGCGACCGATTCTCAAAAATAATCCTTATAGCATGATTCAGTATTCACGTGCGATGGCTTATTATTAGCGGATTTCATGTATAACTTTGGTGTTTCTATACCGATTTATATGATTATTTTTTATGGAATAGTTAATAATGTCAACTTTTTCAATTAGGGGTGACTGAGAGTTCAAGTAGACAAATATTATAATCAGAAAGCTTCGAACTGCTAAGCTATCGGGAGTTACACGTGTTATTGTGAGTCAACCATAAAAGATAGACATATGCTGTCGTGCGATATTTTTTATATTATTTTAAGGAGAACATTTCCGTCATGAAATGATTTCTGTGTAGCTTTAACCATTAAGCTTGCACACGCGACGGAAGCTTAAAAAATGGAGTAACTGCTCCCGTTTTCCCAACATTTCCCTTCACTGCTCTGCTCCTATTGATTGTAGCGTGATGAAAAGTATACTATAACCAGCTCAGGAGTATGAAAAATAATTGTACCAAGTTTCGTTAAAATCCGTCGAATAGTTTTTGTTTCTATAACGGTTATACAGACAGACAGACAGACAAAAATTTTACTGATTGCGTTTTTGGCATCGGTATCAGATCCCTGATAGTTATTTTGGAAATATATTTCATGTACAGAATTGACCTCTCTACAGATTAATTATAAGTATAGATTTACAGTATAAATATAAATATTTATTTTACCTCTATGTATATTTGTGTATCTATCTCTATGTATCTTTCTAATTTATGGTATTAGTTAAGTATGTTTTAATTTACGTAATTTGTATTTATACACGCTGTGTAGACACAGTTCAAATTACTAGTACAAATTAATTCTTCTCTTAGCCAACTCTCATGTCGCAGGTCTGCAGAAAAAAATCTTATGAAATAAGCAGCACCTTTGTGCTCTTTTGTCTAAATTTAGTTTTTCTCTTTTAAGTGTCATATATTCATAGTTAAATAAATAAATACATAACTCAATTTTAAAAGTCAATAAAACCGATCCATTTCTCTCTCCCTCTTATGAGATTTCCCGAAATAATGGCTCGCCTACAAATGGCTGTTGCATTACACTTACGCCAACTTAAACTAAACTGTAACCACAGTGAGACTAATACGGCCATCAAATTAGGCTCACTAAGGGTGACGTCATTGTTTGATTATTATTATAATTTCTGTTGCGTGGATGGTCTTCGACTTCAATTAATAATTTTAGTTGAAATTTAAATCGATGTGAATGGTGGTTTGTTATTGGCAATACCTATAATAACTTCTGCCCGTGACTTCGTTCGTTTTCACGAGTAAATCTCGTTCCCGTGGAAATTCCGGAATAAAAAAACTTTTTATCCCGGAATTTCGGTGTCTTTAGTTTTGTACATTATATTTTCGTTTTTGACACCACCTTCCGAAATTAAAGTTATTTTTCACTTTACAGTGTTTTTCTAGGAAGTCGGTTTTATTTTTTGCTAAAAAGTTTTTTTTTTTCATGCTTTTTAGTGGGTCGGTTTGTAATTTATCTAGTTACAAAAGCCAAAATGTCAACTATTTATCACCTTTTAGAAAATATTGCGTTTCCCGATGCAGAGCCGTCAATTTTTGAGGAGTTCTCTTGGTACTTCACCATATAATTTATGACGAGCATAAAGTGCTTAACATCCATATTCAAGTAATCGAATCGCAATCCACGAAATAGTTATTATTGAGTAGTTCCGGTGGCCATCTGTGGTCTACATCATCATTTCCACTTCTCGGAATGGTGCTTTTCGAGAGCAACTGCACAAGGTACTATAAGAAATACCTAAAACACTATAGGTGTGCCTATAATATTTGAAGAGTTCCCTCGATTTCTCCATGATTTCATTATCATATTCTATCGTGATGATGATGGGACCAACTAGAAAGTATATCCTTACAAATAAAAAAAAAGAATTTTCCAAATCGGTTCAGCCGTCTTCGAGTTACGAGGTAACATAAAGTTCAAGACGAACTGAGAACCTCCTCCTTTTTTGAAATCGGTTAAAAAGTAACCTATGTTTTATTCCAATGTGTCAACTACCTACTTAAATTTCATTCAAATCTGTTCAGTATCTTTTGCGTGAGAGAGTATCAAACATCCATACATATACAACGTGTAACGGAAAGGGTATATACATACCAAGGGCACGGCTTCTTTGGGTGATATCAAACGATATTGGAAGGGTTTTTTAATCCTATCTCTGCATGTTCGGAAGTAATGAGAATTTTTAATACATTGATACCAGAAACCGAACTTTTCAAATTGAAATAAGTACATCACGGAAGAGATTTATCGTGATATTTGCAAGTAACGTGGAAAGTTATTAACCTACGTAGTGTGGTGACACGATTGTTATGATTTAAATTTAAGAAACTTACGAAACCGAAAATTTGGCATCAATTTTTAAAGTATTTTATTTTGAGTTGAAACCTTTCCAATATCGTTTGATATCATCCAAAGAAGCCGTGCCTTTAGTATGTATATACCCTTTCCGTTACACGTTGTATACATCCATCCCCCATATTAGGCAGGGGTCTGTCAGACTCTTACTGAGTAAATCCACCCTGTGTTCCCTTGCACACTTACGTTAGGGGCTGCGGAAGCACTTTAACGCGGTCATCTACTCCTGTCGGCTCCGTCTGACCTTATGAAGGTATACTTAGTTTAGTCTGCAGTTCACTGTAGTCAGCCCACTGTACATGCTCCTGAAATGGCTAGTCAAAAGCAGCAATAGCATAATGACTGAGGTGTCGGCCTTGTGATCGGGAAGTCGCGGGTTCGAACCCCACCCATCACACTATTGCTGTGAACCCAGTCCAGACATAAGCATATTTAGCTCTACCCACATTGGAGGTTCTCTTAAAAAAAGTTGTGGCCCAAGATCTTGGATTTAGCAGATTTGTGCGTACGGCTAAGGAGTGGAATTCTCTGCCGGAGTCTGTGTTTTCCGATAGCTATAACCTAAGGGTCTTTATGTCAAGAGTGAATAGGTTACAGGTAAGCGTGCTCCATCTTCGACCACATCATCACTTACCATCAGGTGAGATGGTAGTCAAACGCGAACCTATTATCAATAAAAAAAAAATTAACCTCCATACCAAATCTATGATCTTGGGCCACCAAAATACAGGCTGAGCGTAGGAGGTAAGTCTTTCTCTTCCGAATCTGTTTTACTTGTGTGTATGTTGGTCCGTGGATATTGAGATTCTCTGTGCATTGGAATGCACGTTAGTCATTGGCCGTAGCTGTCATTATACATGATATTAGATTTAAGAATTGAGTTTGGCTGAATTTATATCATTACACAGAAATTGTATTAAAAGGAGTTTTGGTAGATCACATTATAGTGATATGGAATGCGTATCAGTATTCTCATTACTTTATGCAAACATTTCTCCAGTCCGCCATCTGCATTTAACCACACGAAACAAACAAACGAGTACCTAAATAATGCGGCAATTCAACGCAAGATCATCCCTTTCTTTAAACAAAGACCATTCGTTGAAAACCACATTATTTCCCGGCTTTCATTGCCATAGGCTCTCACAATGGGCCCGACAACCAAGACAAATGAGAAATACACAATATCTAAAGCCTTAGTAAATAGGATAGCTTTGTCCTAGCCACGCAAAACTGGCACCTTCTTTTCACAAAAATGAACCAAGCAAAAATCGTCTTTAACTTGCAAAAATAGAGCGTTTTTTTGCTGAACGTCAAACGCCGCTTCAAAACTCCGAGACCGTTTCACTTACATATACTATGTTACTGGTTTACATTCACATGAAATCCAACCTAACTAGTAACAAAAGAAAGTTCAAATTCGCTCCGTATTATGTGTAGTATACGGGCTGTTTTGGCTAGTCAGACGCGGTCAAAATTTATTGCGCGTAAATGTGCTCTGGCTAACCCGGGAGTTAGGGGGTGGGGAAGTAGGCTTAAAAATCGGGGAAAGGGGTAAAGGGGTACGTTTTTAGCGTTCGCAGCGCGTCGGCCTATTTGGGGTGTTGATGGCCTACAGGGCCGGACTTGGGCGCTTTGAAACTACGTTAGATAAAACTCTCTTGTTGTGTGTACTTTCATGAATAGAAACAAAGTAATTCGTACCCTTGGAGTATGAGATACTTAATATTTTAATTGTTTTAAATAGAAATCATTCGTAAATAACAAGTCAGCCATAAAAAAAAACAGTTTACTAATGTTTGCGCTACTTGATAAAATAATATAGATTTACCCCATATTTCTGAATGACGATTACGAGACTATTTGTTAAACTATACTTTCATCTGAAACTTGACCAAATATTGCTTCAAAGGGTTTTTAACTTACTACTTACGTAATAGAAACCCGCTCATAATGTTAATTAAGTGTAATCACTATTATAAAATACATTATTTATTGACATATGACCATTTAATTATTTCAGGATCTTCGATAAAGGAAGGACGCTGTATCGGGAAACAACTCATGAGAAATTTTCCCTGCTACGCAAAAGGTATATTTTTAACGTCTCTACAAAGATACTTAACTCAGTACAACTATTATGAAAAAGCGTAACGTTTTTATACTTGCTGCGCAATAAAAATTAATATAAAAAATAACTTGTGATAAAAAAAACGAAAACATTTCTTGATCAAACACATTACTTATCTATAATTTAGTAACTACCCCCACGCTGCACTGCGGCAAAAGTACTCACTTAGTACCCACCGTCCTAATTCGGCCCTGCAACGCGTTTAACCCCGCACCCTCTCGACCTACGCACGTCTCACTCGCACAACTACAAAAAGAACTCTCTGTCGCTTTCCACCCTTCGCTTAAATTATTGCACCTCCGTTCCAACCCCGCACTACAAGGCGTAACCACCATAAAAACTGCGACAGAAATATATAACGTATTCTCTTCAAAATACGGTAGCAATTGCTAATGTTCCACACAATTGTAAGAACGAATTTCTCCAAAGAACGCAGAGCGATGATCTGATATCCCATTAGATACTGATCTAACGTTAATTTTTGGTTTAAGCAATTGTATACCTTAACGTTTAGCTTTAGAATATAATATTGTTTGTTCTTTTTTGTGTAAAATTCGTCTTTTAAGATTCAAAAGCAAAATCGGAGGGCATTAAAAAGGCTACCCAAGGGTGATAGCTTAGTGGGTGGGGTAGGGTGACAGGGTGGGGATAAGGGTAGTCGGCGTGCCCGACGGTAAAGACGCATTGCTAGGGAAACCGCTGGCATGAGAAGACGTCGATTGCTTGATTTTATTTATATTTAGATGACATTAAAAAAATCATAAAGTCGTTTGTATTTTTCATTCAGACTATTTGTCGTCTAGAGGAGTATTCATTTGATGGATATAAATTCGTTGGCTTGATATATAGGTCTTTTTACTAATTAGAATATTATTTAGATTAATAGATTAGAAGTACTTTAAAAACTTTTTAATACAGAAATTTACAGTTTTTTTTACTCTCATAATAATACATGTACCTACCCCTTTTTTCACTGTTTTAATATAAGTGTAAGTTGATTTATGAGATTTCTTTCCATCGAAACTTATATAATAAGCCACAACTGGAAATTAGGAATAATAAATACCACTGGGTACTTATTATTTCTGATTTTAAATTGCCCAAACACTTTATATCAAAACTTGCACAAGTACTTTACAAACTTTACATAAAAAATTGGCCAAGTGCGAGTCAGACTCGCCCATGAAGGGTTCCGTAGTAACTATAATAATAAATTATAATAATAATAAATTGTTTATTGTTCCAAAATCTTTACATGTTTGTTTTATGAGGCTGCCCCATTAAGTAATTAACAATACCTACTTGTGTTGGGGCCGACTCGCTACTTCCCTTTTCAACCGACGACAAAAAGAGGAGGTTATCAATTCGACGCGTATATATATATATATATTTTAATGTATGATCACCGAGTACTCGAAGACGGCTGAACCGATTTGGAAAAATCTTTTTTTGTTTGATAGGGTATACTTCGAAATTGGTACCATTTGTCACCAAGTCAGGATCTGATGATGGGATCCTGGAGAAATCGAGGGATTCTTCAAATATTATAGGCACACCTATGGCGTTTTGGGTATTTCTTATAGTAACTTGTGCAGTTGCTCTCAAAAAGTACCATTTGGGGAAGTGGAACTGATGATGAAGACCACAGATGGCCGCCGAACCTACTCAATAATAAGTATTTCGTGGATTGCGATTCGATTACTTGAATATGGATATTAAGCACTTTATGCTCGTCACGATGCATATGGTGATGTAAAGCTGATGGTAAAGTACCAGGAGAACTCCTCAAAAATTAACGGCCCAGCATTGGGAAAAGCAATATTTTGTAAAATGCTATAAGTAGTTGACATTTAGGCTCTTGTAACTAGGTAAATTAAAAATCAACCAACTAAAAAGAGTGAAATAAAAACTTTTTACCAAAAAATTAAACCGACTCCCAAAAAACACTGCAAAGTGAAAAATAACTTTAATTTTGGAAGTCGGTGCCAAAAACGAAAACACAAAACTAAAGACACCGACTACCGAAATTAAAGTTATTTTTCACTTTGCAGTGTTTTTTGGGAGTCGATTTAATTTTTTGGTAAAAAGTTTTTTACATTCACATAATGGAGAGTAACTACGCCAAATAACTTTGTTTTTCATAGTTTATATGAAGTACAAAGTTATTTGTGGTTTTAGAAAATGTACTATATCTCAGAAACTACTGACTCTATATAGTTTAACCAATTTTCATTGGAAGTTTTTATTAAGATCTACAGCATGTACTTTTTTATTTTGCACTAATTTATTATAAAAGTTAGAGGGGGGATGCCCATTTTACCACTTGGGAAGCGTACCTATGTCTTTTAAACGATTGACTTAAGGAAAAGATGGTTTTAGTCTATAAATCGAAAAGCGGTTTACAGAATACATATAGGTACCTCCCAAGTTTCAAATGTGTAGTCCTAATATTTACAGAATAAAATGGCTGTGACATACAAATGGACGGACAGACAGACAGACACACAAACAGACAGACAGATAGACAGACAGAAGGACAGACAGACATGACGAAATTATAAGGGTTCCGTTTTTTTTTCCATTCGACTACGGAACCCTAAAAAACGCTGTGTTGATAAAGTTTAACGCCTTAATATGGCATTAACATAATAACAGTGGTGGCTGAATGGCCTAGTGGTGCCGTGGGTTCGAACACAGGCAGGCACTTTACTTTGTGTAATTTACATTATTACCACTGCTCAAAGATCTTGAAGAAATCAGCATATCCCAGGGACAAAAACCAAAGACATGCAACATCCACCAAGCCGAACCGGATCTGCGTGGCGCCATTAGCTCCTAGATAAAACTTCTGTTTAAATATTAGGATCGAGGAACAAGAAACTATATTTATAACCCCATGAAATCCGAAAGTCTTTCTTATTAACCATATCTACTGTTAGCAGATAAAATGTCTTTATTGTGGTGCAGTATAATAACAATAGAAATACAAGGTGGCCCAAGAAGAAAATAGATTTAGTGACGCTGTCAGAAACTATCTATCTATTGGTACCTACACTCATCTAAACGGCAAATATCAACAATACTATCCTTTGCGCATTTTTTTACTGAACTCAGTATGCGGGTGTGGGCAACGTCAGCGGTGCGTACAAAGAAACGCAGCAAAATGCTAATAAAGCAACACCATCCGGGTAACGGAAGTTAGGTATTTCAATACTAAATAATACATTTATCTATTACTGTATAGGTTTTTATAAATTACTAGAAATCATGATAAAAACATATCCCACCTTTTTTGCAGTCGGGTAAAAAGTAACTTCAGACAATTCCGAAACCCCGGCAGTGAACGGCCCCCTTATGGGCCCAGACAATTTTGCTGACACTCTTTGAGGCGCGCAAGACTGTTGTCAGATTTTCTGGTCTCTGACAACTATTAACGACTGTAAACTGTTACGTAATTAATGTAAATGTTACATTTATTAGTTCGAACCTGTTGTATCCTACAGTAAGGCAAAAGCGCTCTTCCCTTCTATAACTTCCACTTACCAGTTTTCTGGAGTTTTTGGGCAGTCATCAAGAAATAGTTCAGCTCATCTCATTATCTCTTTCTTTTTTGACCACGTTGTCGTTTTCTTTGCGCAATATTCCTCCGACAAGCAAGCCAGACCCGCCCAATACCAATTAAAATTCCAGTTGAAAGGCTGCCTGTGTTTTAGGAAAAAATTAAATGTAACTCACAAAAATTGTGATATCTCTAACTTACTCTCCATATAATTCAGCCTCCCTACCTCTATCTACCGGCCCAGGTGAGGGTAGCTGAACAAAAAGCGCGGAGACAGCGTCGGTATCAGATGGGCGTAATTTTTCATCACATTACCATACGATAGCCATGCGCGCGTTAAGATAAAACCTCGTCCCTAACCCGGTACTACGCGACGGACGATAGAAACGATAGCGATACGACACGCGAACTTTTTTTGTTGTTTGGGCTAGCCCTTTCTTGCGACTTTGGTTGCGTTTGAGTAGACTCATACTTTCTTAATTAAATAGAATAATTTTATTTATTAATAAGCCATATATAAGTTTAAGTTACTAAGTTATACTCACGGAGGTCACACTTACATATATGAGATTTATGATTGATAAAAAAATGTATAGTGTTCAAACATTTGTATACCGGTAAATAGTGAACCATGCTCTGTTCTATCAAATCTAAACAGCTTACAAGTCACTTAACTTTTGTCTAAAAATATTCCTAGAAACTAGTAGATTAATCTACATGTTTATTAATCTTAACTAACTAGAAACTAGTCGATATTTAGGTCGTGGGTTCAAACCTAGATAAGAACATTACTTTGTGCCATTTTCATCATCAATCCAATTGCGAAAACATGACATCCTACAGCCCGCACGTGGTAGATTACTGAATATTATGGGTTAATCATGTTATTTTAAGTTTTATTTAAATAATGATATCAAATAAAAATATCCACAGCAGTTTTCCTGGGTATTTTCTAATTGACGCGTATATTTTTTTTTGCGATAAAAATAGCAATTATGCAACAAAAAAAGCATCAGAAATGCAACATTAGCCATTTCTTAATAAATAAGAGTTATTAAGAATGACGTCTTTAATCCTAAGTAGGATGATTGCTGTAAAGTCGTAAAAGACAAGTGTTTTGTCCCTTTCTTATTTTTGGTTGGCGTAAGCACGCTTACCTAAAAGTAACCTATTCACTCTTGACTTAAAGACTCCTAGGTTGTAGCTGTCGGGAAACAGACTCCGGCAGGCAATTAATCTCATTTACAGTGATTTTAATAACGGGTTGATTTTATTTTCTTTATGTTACATTTTGTATTCTTTTGCCTTCTGATTCATGGTGGTTTTTTATAGCTTATGTCATGCCGAAGATTCATTCACCTGCCATTTTCTTTCTTAAGACTTTTCCCTGCAACAATATCAAAACATTAAAAAAATACATTTATTGTTAATGATAACTCGAATATTGAAAACAATATCATAAGAATTATGCTTTTTAACTCTTATAAGTTTCATGTTTGTAACTCCAAAATTTGAAAGAGATTGAGATAGAGAATACATTTCCTCTCAGCTATAGCATGAAAACTACGTAGTGAAAAAATATCCAATCGCAATGGGTTTTCTTGT
Source organism: Tholera decimalis (assembly GCA_943138885.2). NCBI lineage: Eukaryota > Metazoa > Arthropoda > Insecta > Lepidoptera > Noctuidae > Tholera > Tholera decimalis. The sequence continues at coordinate 29,836,126 of OW964565.2, forward strand.
CGATAAAGCAAATAAATTGTCATATTTTAAACAAACCAAGCGATTTATCAGCAAAAAATAATAAAAAAACATTTTTTTCTTACATACAAAAATAATTGTCGCACGATTCCTTGGTACGAGGGTTGGGGTGTAGAGTTCCCTTAGGAAATTAATAGTCGAGTGGCGTAGACCCTTCGTTCTCGAAGTTCCAGGGAACTCCGCTAGGTGGCGACGCCTGATGGTGGCGCCACGAGGCAAGCGGTCGTCAACGTTTCCATTTTTAAATTGTTTTTTTTTTTTTTTGAATATAAGATTACTATGTAGTTGTGTTCGAGGGTTACGTACGTAGTTACGTATCTACATCTACACATGTTTTATTGTAATTGTAAGGTGTATCGTTTGAGTAGTGAATCTCGTGATAGTCAGATGCTTTGTTTCAATTACTTAAGCAATGAAGCTAGAAATAAATACAAGCTTCTAAGCATTGTAGATCTTTTCTTGAAAGAAAATAAAATTCTTTTATTATAATCTGGAAATTAACCTGTTATGACCTGTTTTTCTCTGTGTCAAAAGGCTGTCTGTAAAAGATCGCTTTTAGCGATAAGACCAACCACTGTAACAGCCTTTGTTATGTCCTTATTTAATTCTGTGTTATGATGTTCAATAAATAATAAGTACATTTATTTATTTAAACTTTATGTACAACAGTATTACATGGGCGATAAATATCAATCTATCTATTCATTAATAGTGCCCTCTATGTTGGATCAAATAATAAAGCAAGTTTATTCAGCCTTTAAATGTGAACATTTTTTTTTTGTTTAATGTAATGGGATCTTTTTCGCATTCCATCTATTTCAAAACTCTGCTACCATGCTGCACCACGTTTGTATAAATCATTACAAACAACAACATATTTCTCAAAAATAAATTCCCAGCAAACGCCACAGATGTCGCCACCCAACAAAATACGAGCGGATAAAATCAACAATTTTCAAATGCACGTAGGTAACAGGAAACTACGGACCGCACACAAAACTATTTTGATTACATCGAAACGGTTAATGGTCGCTACAACACTCGCCAAGCCGCTACCTGCTGAAGTGAGGGGGGAGGGGAGAGAACTAAGCTAAATTAAACCAAATGCTCAGCTTATTAGTTGTAGAAATTATTATGATTTTAGTTTTCCAACGCTAGCGGCGTAGGGTTAAAGTCGGAAACTCGCAAACTCGGAATGTTGGCTTGTTAATCGTTGCAAATTCTGTACGAAAGCGCTTTCATGTAATGTGCGAAATTAAAATTAGAATGTTGAAAGCTGGTACTTTATTCGTGTAGTTCCTGGTTAGATTATTAAGGCGTACTGCAGAAGGTGTGGAGTTAAATGCAATTAAAATTTTAGTACGTTTAATTATGAAAAGATCTTTTGAGGGACTGAATTGTTTGCTATGAATGGCAAACAATTCAGTCCTCAAAACTGGTAGTTCACATTCACAGACAAATTGTAACATTTTTACATGGATCTTGATTTGACGTTTACTATCAAAAACGGGGTTAGTCATAGCGATAGCGGTCCAATATAGTGGTGTCATGGCGTCAAAGTATTCACCAACTGTCTCCAACTTTATGCGTCTTCCTTAGACCAAATGCTTTCATTACATATTATTAGGTATAGTATTAAAAAAAAATCCTTCATTACTAAGCTAGACTAAAGGTTGTACACGGTGGAGCACACGGTCGAGGTGTGCCCTGCTTGGGAGGAGCACCGCCGTGTCCTCGTGGAGGCGATCGGTGGCGGTGACCTCTCGCACCCATCCCTGGTTTAGACCATGGTGCGGAGCGAGAGGGAATGGGATGCAGCCGTCTCTTTCTGCGAAGCAGTCATGCTAGCAAAGGAGGAGGCCGAACGCGCGAGGGAGAGGCATCCCTCTTCCTCACGCCCCAGCCAGCTGCCGCGGCAGACCCCCCGGGCGTCGGGGATCGCATGCAGATCTCTGGCCACCGTAGGCGCGGGCTTGCGGACGGCGAGCAGGGGTAGCTCACCGTCCGGTAAGGACCAGGCTCGGGTCGGCGGCGCGTTGTGTTCCACGCGCGCCTCAAAGAGCTGTCAGCAATAGTGACGGGGTTCTATAGGGTCATTGCCTGCCGGGGTTGCGGGAAAGTTCCAACAAGTTACCGTGGCCCCGGAACTTAAGGGCAGCTGAAGGAACAGGGTGGGTTTTTAGTCAGTAGAAGTCTGACACTCCGTTCCACTCCACCCAGAGCGGGAGAAGTCATTCTATAGTAATGATTTTCCCACCCAGAGAAAAAAAAAATACTAAAGGTTGTCTGTAAAAGATAACACCGCCCTTTGTTTCACCCATTTTACTTGTTAAGTCCACAAATGGTTCTTTATTATGTAAAATAATTAATAGTTTAAAAAACACTAGAAAATCACGCTTTTATAAATGCACGTAAAAAAGAAGCTAAGGTTTTCGTTCGCGCTTTTCCTTTTTTTATAATTTTTGCTATATTATTCCCACGAGTAGTAAACAATTAAACGGTCGATCCCCCCAGAGAATTTGAAAGTTACATCTATAAAAAAATAAATCTATGGATTACGCGGTAATTCAAAAAGGTTAAGAAAACCGTTAATGGATTTTCTTTAGGTTTGTTATAACATTGAAACCTGATCGTGTTCAAAGTCCATTACGTGGCTTTTCTCACAAGTGCAAACACGACTATGATACGATATTCCATCATGGAATGCCAGTGCCTATCTTCCGGCTTCATCATCAGACCTTGAAACCTAATTGTGGTCAAAGTTCATTACAAGACTTTTCTAAGAAATCCAAAACAGCTATGATACGATTTTCCATCATGAAGTTCCAGTTCATATCTTCCGGCTCCATCATCAGATCAGTTCGACGGTACCATATTATTGTATTGTCATCAGAACTACATACAGCTGCCAATTTTTATTACGCTACGACCCTTGGAAGGTGGTTAAATTAGTTACCTTAGATTTCATTACATAGTTAGTTACATACAGGTCGACCTAATAAAAGCGTGTTAATAAAGAGTATTATAACTGTATCTTTAATAAACTTGCCATATTAACTTATTTAGAACTTGACTGGAATTATTACAAAAAATAACAAGATCTTCGAGTTATAATTTTTTTTTTCATTGTTGTTAGGCTTGAGTTTGACCACCATATTACCTAATGTTAAGCTTTCTCTAAGTTTGAATATGAAGCATGCTTGCCTAGAAGCAACCTATTCACTCTTGACTTAAAGACTCCCAGGTTATAGCAATCAAGAATCACAGATTCCGGCAGATAATTCCACTTCTTAGCTGTACGCACAATGAAATTGTTCCCAAAACGTTTTGTGCGTATAGGTGGGATATCCACCTTGTAACGATTAAAAACAGCAGAAAGTGGCAGGAAGAACAAATACTTCAAAGAACAATATCAAATTAGTTTTTTGGGTAAATTCAAATTATTTGAATTTTACGAAAAGTTAAACATTGAAAAAAAGTAGGCGAGTCCTAATTTTATAACCAACCAGCATTCCCTCTACATACAAAGGAGTTTTAACGAGTTCCAGAATAATTCCAATTTCAAAACTATCCTTAAACCATCGAAGGCAAACATGGCATCCACAAGTCCAAACCTCTAAAAGCGAACGAATCTAATTTCCGACCTCGCCAGCTCCAACTATTTAACCCGAAGTTAGTTTTCAGTCTCGAAGTCCCAGACGCAACGTACTCTCAATTAGCGAGTCCCGTATGAAAGTTTTACCGCCCATACATAACCATTATGTGTAAAATACGAGTAAAGTGCAAAGTTAGACGGGGTTTCTATCCTTGTGAGGCTATAACTCATGTGCGGCCAACGTCTGAGAGTACTGCGCGCAAGCTAGGGTTTACAGTTTTTCGCTTTTTTGATTGAATGACTTCTCTTCAGGGTTTTGTGTTCATTGTACTTTATGAGATGGGAGTTGTGTTAATGTTAGCATTACTACTACTTAAAATATACAGTCCACGTCATCGTGGCCGATTACTGTGACCGTTGTTTGTTCTTTTCATGTGCCTGAATTTGACACGTAAATCTGAACTTGAATTTGGAAGTACGGTCGCATCCTAGCCGTTGGTATTGTAAGTATAGTGGTACTGAGCACACAACAGATAAAAGAGGTTAGAAAGTAAATAGTTCCTGATTTGTATGAGAACGCGTGTCGCCGCTTGTCTCCCCTTACCACTCTTTAGCTCTACTACAAGCAAGAGGCTCGTTACGTACGCGAATTACGCACACAAATAAATTACACACACTTAAATCGAGAGCTTGCTACTGATTGTAACTCACTGTTGATAAACATGCACCGTGCATCACGGCCAATCAGGGCAAAGGACAAAACGTCAATGGTTGAAGTGTGGCGCATGCAGTACATTGTAAGCGGACCTGGTCATTGCGTTGATTAAGCGAGTACACAACGAGCAATGTATACTTTTTGTAACTTGTTGCAATAATGTTGTTAATGTTCGGAATTTCATAGTGATCAGAATATTTTTATGTTTTTTACAAATAAAATTGTAATTAAATGTTATTTCCGACTTACCGATGGAAAGATATACCTCCTTGCTCTACACTTGCGGTCAAAATTTTGGTTTACATGTTGTAATTGCACAACACGGCATTTTAAAGCAGAGCTCTGTGTTCCGAAGTAATCCGAAGCGCACTAAACGCGCTTGTTAGAAGTGATAGATATATACATATATTACCATGATTACTAGGTGTTTTATCGAAATAATTAGCAATATCAGTTTATTAATTTACCACACGGTTCGGAAGGTAGCTATCTATGGAGAAGAACCGGCAAGAAACTCCACAGTTACTCTTTTCAAAACATCGTCACTTTCACATAATTTCAAGTAAAAATTAACACAATATTATTAGGACACCGATACAACAACATAATTCTATATATAAAAATAAATCGTACCTTAAGATGTTTACACTGTGGCTGTCCGAGAGAGACTGACTTAAACTACGGCGCTAAGGGCCTTTTATATGGGCAAATGACAGCTACAATGACAGATGATTCAACACACAAAGGAGGGTTATTTCTAAGTAACAAATTAGTGTTTTATATAATAAAATTATTAGATTAATGTGAATATCTTTAGCAAAATATAATATTAATTATATAATCGGACAGGCCCGTTGGTATAGTGGTCAGTGGCCCTGACTGCTATGCGCAAGGTCGTGGGTTCGATTCCCACCTAGGACAAATGTTTGTGTGATGAGCACGGTCATTTGTTCTTTGTCTGGGTGTAATTTATCTATAATATGTATGTATTTAGAAATATATATGTATGTTTATCAGTTGTCTAGTACCCATACCACAAGCTCTGCTTAGTTTGGTACTAGATGGCGTTGTGTGAAAAAGTTGTGGAATATTATTTATAATATAATAATCAGTGACTATTATCTAACACGGCCATACTGACATGTACTTCGTTCTCGAAGTACAATTATAATATTCTAACACGATCATTTCAACGTACAATTTAGGTACATATTATTAGAATAAACCAATAAGTAAGAAAAAATAAGTCACTAAATTAGCAACATCTGCAATGCTACAATATTTCGTAATCATACAATATTTCGTTTTCATCATACAATATTTCGTTTTGATCATACAATATTTCGTTTTCATAATACATTATTTCGTTTTCATCATACAATATTTCGTTTTCATCATACAATATTTCGTTTTCATCATACAATATTTCGTTTTCATCATACAATAATTCGTTTTCATCATACAATAATTCGTTTTCATCATACAATAATTCGTTTTCATCATACAGTCATTATGTTATTGTACATAATCCATCATTATCGTACAATAACCCATCATTATTTCATCGTACAATAATCGATGGATTATTGTACGATAATAATGAATGAATGAAATAATGATGATTATTTCATCATACAATAATCCATCAGTATTTCATCATACAATAATATACATAAATTCTATAATAAAGTCTTTCATTATACAATTATTTTTCTTCGTTTATATCGAAACGTATACATTATATAGAGATTACATAAAATAAAACAGTACCATTCAAATATTAAAAAAAATATACATATCAAACAAATTTAAAGTGATAATAACCCACATTCAATGTAAAAATAATTAATAGTACAATAAAACAAATAATCAAATAAAAAGGAAAATTGAAAACCAAATTGGTATGAAAAGATCAACATCAGAGATTTATGACAACTAAATTTAAAAAAAAAAAATTAAGCAATAAAATAATAAAAAATATGTGCAAAAATATTAACAATATGTCATCTAATTGTAAAATAAAATGTCAAAGATAAAATCTATAATTATACTAGAGATAATAAGTCATTTAATAATATATGAGTAATACAATAATAAAACAAAATGCCATAAAAATATCAATATATAAAAAGAAAAAAAAGAATCCAATTTAGAACAATAATTTAAATGTCGTCGCGTATCATCTAGATACTCAACGGCGCTGTATACACACTATTATCTTCTGGACTAACATTTTGTTCAATACCTAGACATAGATAGACGAAGTTTCGTTTTAGTAACTAGTATTTCTTAAATGGCCTATCATGATTTAATGTAATACAATTAAGGTCCTTTAAATTTTGCTTACTTCAACATCTACAATTTAGCCATCGTTATTATTCTTTATCACTATTACTAATCAAGTTTGTATGGGTGGAATTAACGAATGGTAGCCTCACTACGGTCAAAAATCAATTGCTGAATCACAGTATTCATGGATAGTTGAACTTTCCACGCACCGCTCGGCCAGTCTGACACATCAGTAGAAGAAGTGTTTATCATATTTGTAATCGTGGACACATTGTTTTACTTTTCCATTACTTTTAGGGCTTCCTGAAGTTATTAAGTGGTATGGTCCGTATTACAGTACCTACGTGACTCAGGTCCAGTACCAAATTTTTAAGAATAAAATATATGTATTGCACAGTTTCACTATAGAAATTAATATTTAAGAATTTGTTAGAGCAAATTCTTGAAGGTAAATGGTGTTAAGGATTTTTTCTAGCATATGAAAATATAGCAAGAGTAACTTGTTTTTGGAACGGAGTGGATCCTAAATAATATCTATGACAGTGCTGTTATAAATTGCTCACTGATTATATACTTAATAGTATTCAAACAAATATTGGAAAAAAATATCAATAGATATATTAAAAGAAAAGAAAGTTATAGTTAAAACTAAACCGAAATGCATGTTTTTTTTTTTACCTAGTTTTGGTAAATATATGGCGGTATTACAAATTGTAAATTGTACCACATCTTGTGAAAATGTATACCATTCCTTAAACTTATTAGCAAACTTGTATAGGATGCTGAAGTTCTGTTTTTCTAATCAAATCATTATTGAAATAAATAATTATAGTAATCAATTTAAGTTTAGGAAACACAGGATTCATCTAGTAACTGAAAATGGCAAAAATTATGGAACTATGTTCAATGTATCTGTACTTGAGGAACATGCTAAAATTTAATCTCGACTCAAAACTAGTTTTAAAGAGAGATCAGTGCCTATGTGACCTAATTTGACTATTGAAATAAATTATATGGCAACATTTTAAAAACCATTTCTGATTATTTAATAATTAGCGACTATGGAACCCATAATGAATTTTGTTTTCAATTGTGATAAGTGTAAGTTTCAAAAATTCAAATTAAATATTCTCTATACAAATCGTGTCGCATTACTACCTCCCAAATTCGTCAACAAGTAAACAGACATCAAGTTTTCTAAATGATATAAATTATCATCATTCTGAAATTTATTTGCGATTTCTGTATAAAAATGAGTTACAAATGGTGTACATTATCAAAACGTATAAATACTTCAGTAAAAACCACACAAAATTTATTTAATAAAAACAAACCGGTTTCGGATTTACACTTCTCACAATCAACGAGAAATCAAGTAAATATCCAGAAAAAATATCTTGGACTTTGGCTGAACGATAGGCTCAATTGGAAAGTACACATTGATCGTGTTAAAACAAAATTAAAAACATTGATAGGAGCGTTATACAAATCTACAGAATATCGAAAAAAATAAGTGCCTGATTCTTAAAATTTCATGTTGAATACTTAATCGAGACATGGGGATTAGCTTGTAAACCTAATCTTAACCCCCTACAAAGAACACAAAAAAAAAATAATCAGAAAATCCTTATTTCACTATCAGTATCTTCATCCAACATAGAAAAATCATTAACAACATCACCATTAATTCATTACAACTGAATATTAATAAGTTGCAGCTAATGACTAACAAGTGCATAGACTAATTACGGGAAAAATACTATATTGTTTGTGTACGGCTGTACTTTGGTCTGCCGGAGGATTTGAAGCGAACTAATAGCGTCCATAAAAAATAAACTGAAGAAGCATGTTCAAAGCAAAGTAAGATATCGCCTCCAACTTTTTCAAGAGTGAACACTACTTTATAATTATTATTCAAAAATATACAATACTTTGTATCTGATTTTAAGTGAATCATAATGTTCTTATGAGAAGTATATGACATACCTGCACAGGTTCCAAAGAACTTTCCAAGAAACTTTCTCAGAGAAATTGTGATGATATAAAGCCGAATACAATTTTTTTTTTCATATTTATGTCAAGACTACCATTATTTGAACAACCCATGACAAAATTTAAGTTAGTTAGTAATTGTACTTAGTTGGAAGTATATTTAATTAATTAATATTTAATATTTTTCAGCTCAGGAGCATAAAAATCTAAATTATTTTTGAAACATACACATATCATTATGGCGTCAATTTTAGGCATATTTTTACCGTGTGCTTTAACAAAATTAGTATCCGTTATCATAGATCTCTATCGAGTACAGTGTACAATTGTAATAAACCCTTTAACACATTGCGAAAAGTTAACGAAAATAAACACCATAACAGTAGTAACGAAGTGACATTGAAAAGTAGGGTTTGGAGAAAGAGAAAAAAAAAATATCGATATTCTTTTATAAAATAATCGACTATATAGAAAAAAATTTAAATCTCAATGAATCTATAGTCAATTTTTAAACAAGAATATGCATAAAACTTGACGAAAACAAAAAAATATCGATACTTATTACATTTCCTCGATAATAATCGTTACAGTTTTAAAAATAATGATTCCATATTTACCGATATATTTCTTTTAGTTAATTTATATGGATTACTTATAATAACACATTTTTATATATAGCTTATTGGTTCAATGTTATTTAGTAGTTTTTTTTTCTTACTTGACTCCCGTTATGATGTTGGTCCATCCAATTTCTTTGCAAAGTTTTTTGATTCCATAGCACCATCAGGCTGCACCGCTGTCACTGAACTGGAAGCGCCGCATAATCATCTGAACGGCGGCAATAGCCCGAGACAGCATCACGGATGAAGAGGCCTTCCAATATTGCAGGATTCATTCTGAAACATTCACTCCAATGCATTAGTATTTGGGCAAGAGCGATATACATACATGTACCTTCTACTTGAAATAAAGGCCTAAAACAAATGTACAGCTAACCAAAACTAACTTGCAAGAAAAGTAACTGCAAAACAATCTGACAATAGTGACCTATATTCAAGTACCCTCCGTTTAAAAAAAAAAAAAAAATATCACATGGGCTATGAATCAAACCTCAATACCGAAACAAAATAAGTGGGCTGTGAACTATCCCACTTCTGATGTTAGAAGTGATAGATATATACATATATTACCATGATTACTAGGTGTTTTATCGAAATAATTAGCAATATCAGTTTATTAATTTACCACACGGTTCGGAAGGTAGCTATCTATGGAGAAGAACCGGCAAGAAACTCCACAGTTACTCTTTTCAAAACATCGTCACTTTCACATAATTTCAAGTAAAAATTAACACAATATTATTAGGACACCGATACAACAACATAATTCTATATATAAAAATAAATCGTACCTTAAGATGTTTACACTGTGGCTGTCCGAGAGAGACTGATTTAAACTACGGCGCTAAGGGCCTTTTATGTGGGCAAATAACAGCTACAATGACAGATGATTCAACACACAAAGGAGGGTTATTTCTAAGTAACAAATTAGTGTTTTATACAATAAAATTATTAGATTAATGTAAATATCTTTAGCAAAATATAATATTAATTATATAATATAATAATCAGTGACTATTATCTAACACGCTGAATGAATTAATCGGTCGCGCTATGATTGTCGTATCATAAATGTGGCGCGCTCGCCACGCCCACATTACCATTCCAACCTTATTCATCTATTCCGTGGTACTGAGTATAAGGGGTTGGAAATCTCGTTACTACTTAAATTTATTTCCGTTAATTTGATTATTATCTGCTTAGCCTTTTATGTCTTATATGTCAGGGTTCGTTTCCAGTCTCACTGAATGCGGCTAACTCCTGGGGTTAAACATGATGCTATAGCCTGTCTGACCTGTGATTGACTGGTTTCAGATTTTCTGACTTTTGACTACCTGTAACGGCGGTCAGAAATGTAAAAATGACAGCCGGGACTTAACGTGCTTTTCGATGAACGGAGTAATATGTTACGATATGTTAAGATGATTGCTCATCTACACTCTCAGCAAGCATTGCTAAACCTTGAACATCAACCGCAGAATTTAGCCTCAAGCTTTTTAATTCCTTTGATTCGATGAGAAATTACAAATGAATGAAAATCTAAATATATACAACGTGTAACGGAAACCCCATATCTATCCAAAAGGACTGAAGACAACATCTGGTATGGAGTCTCTATGCAAAGTTTCAGCTCAAAATAAATAACTCACAGAATTGACCCCAAATTATTGGTTTCATATGTTTCTTGAATACCAGTTATAACAAACGTGATACAGCACTATGAGGGTCATCACTTTCCACGTCACTTGCCAATAAAACGATAATTCTCTTCGTTCTTCTTAATTTGAAAAATTCGGCCTCTGGTATCAATGTATTGAAATTTCTAATATGCTCCACACATGTACACATAGGATTAGAAAACCCTTGCCATATCGTTTATTATCATCCAAAGAAGCCGTGCACTCGTTATGTATATACGCTTTAAATTACACGTTGTATAACTCAAAGGTGACTGACTGACTGACTGCCACAGTGATCTATCAACGCACAGCCCAAACCACTGGACGGATCGGGCTGAAATTTGGCATGCAGGTAGATGTTATGACGTAGGCATCCGCTAAGAAAGGATTTTGTGAAATTCCCACGGGATTAGGATTTACACGGAAAAAACTTCCCACGCGGCCGAAGCCGCTGGCACAAGCTAGTTACGTATAAAACTCATATCAAGAAATTGGGGAAAAACATAAACATAAATACATATATTATATTGCCTGAAAAGGAACTTAAACTACATAACAATTATTTTTCTAGCTTTAAGAGCGATGAAACTACAAAAGTGCATGATATCGTAAAACAAATGCCCTTTGGGATGACAAGAAAGACGTTCTCTTGGAATCACGTCAAAAATCTACCAGTATTGAACATTTGCCTTTATTTCAGTTAGGAATTCAAGCCATAGAGACCGAAATACTTGCTGATAATCTTCACAAAATGAACTATCTAACAAAATAGCCTACACAGCGTGGTTTTGCCTACGAAAGTTTTGTGTTTTTATTACTAAGTAGCTTCCTGCGACTTTAGTAGTGTTTTTATAAAAATATGTATGTTACTCTCTGATAATGTAGTTCTAAATTAGCATATAGTATTAGTACTAGTATTTTCTTAATTATTATTTATTAGTTACAAACAAACGAAAAGGCATAACTTTACTTTATTACTAGTAGAAGTCTATATTATAATTATATGGAAAATATGACCTTAATGAACCAAACCGCAAAGAAGAAAAAATAGCCAGAATACTATGATAAATATGTATCAAGATTACTTGAGTGACGCAACTTTATAGTAATTTGACCTCGATCAAATATAAACTGACTATAATCGCAAAATTTCCTAGACCATAGCCCCCAAAAACCCTAATCTTTCAATAAATCTTTCGTGTGTTATTTTGCAGACCGTGCGAGAGCGTGCGGCGTGCGGGGGCGGCGGCAGTGAGCGGTAATTGTACAAAAGTTACCATCCTCAGCAACGGTGGATTTGTTCACGCTTCCTTAAACGCGAGCGACAGACGAGCGGCAGAAACGCGGCGTTTTTGATGCCAAGCTACTTTGGTGATAGATTCTGAGGAATTAATTTATATTCACGTCCTGTAAAAGTAGATTCTGAGGAATTAATTTATATTCACGTCCTGTAAATGCTAACACGATGTACTATATAGCTAAGACCAGTGATGTAACTTCGTCTTGCATACTAGTCTCTGAATAATGTTGAGTGAAGGCCATTTTATGAGTTTTATTTGCGTTGTACGGGTAGTCGTAAACATAGCTGTTGCAAATCAATAGTTTTCTTGATATCATATAAGTCCGCTGAACAAAAATTGTTATCATGTGTTTTATAGACTAACCCAACTAACATCTGTCGCCTTGGAACGTCGTACCCAAGAGATTGGGTACACTGTCACGTTGTATATTAGGTATTACATATATAATAATAAATCATAATTTTTTGAATCCAAGTACAGATGAAAGTAGAATACAGATCTTATGCTAGAAACTAAAATGCCATATACCGTCGTTGCGCCTGCCAAGTTCGATAAGTGATTTTTGTAAGGTTTTGGGAAACAACAAAAACATGTTATTGAATTGAAAATAAAAAACTCAGCAAAATTATTGATACCACAGCACAGACGTTTATTTAATACTAGCTTTTGCCCGCGACTTCGTCCGCGTAGAATAGTTACTTTGGGCTAACGTTAAATTTAACCCCGATTTTGAAGCATTCTTCATTGGCGCTCCGCTCCTATTGGCCTTAGCGTAATGATACAATATAGCTGTGCCCGCGACTCCGTCAGCGTAAGTTAATGTATTGGTAATATTGTTTAGATCACGTTCACATGAGGCTTAAGTACCTAGAGAACGCTTCGACCGCGAGACGCGTCGAGCGCGGCGACCGATTCTCAAAAATAATCCTTATAGCATGATTCAGTATTCACGCTGACACAAAATGATTCTTTTTACGGTTTCGTAGCCGAATGGCAAAAAACGGAATCTTTATAGTTTCGACATGTCTGTCCATCTGTCTGTCTGTCTGTCTGTCCGTCCGTCCGTCTGTCCCAGCAATTTTATTCCGAAACTATTAGGACTATACATGTGAAACTTGATAGGTAGATGTATTCTGTGAACCGCTTTCCGATTCTGAGAAAAAAATTAAAAAATATTTAAAATAAAGGGGGGCTCCCCATACATGGAACTAAACCTGAAAATATTTTTTTTTCATGAAATCGATGCATGTGTTGTATCTATAGACAGTTCTTTAAAAACGACATCGGAATTTCTAAAACCACTTTTCCATAAAGTCAATCGTTTAAAAGATATAAGCTTCCAAAGTGGTAAAATGTGTGTATGGCGGACACAACCTCTAACTTCTATAATAATGGAGTAAAAAATCTAAAAAAAAAATATATGTCTGTAGATCTTAATATAAACTTTCAACCAAATTAGTTTGAACGAAATCAGTTCAGCAGTTTTTGAGATACAGCATATTTTCTAAAACCGCAAATATAACTTTGTAATTCATACAAACACTATGAAAAACAAATTTATTCGGCGCAGTTGTAAAAAATGTAAAAAAGCCAGTTTTAAGAAATTTGTAAGGTTTTTTTTTTTTCAAAACAAATTTATTTGGCGCAGTTGTAAAAAATGTAAATAAGCTAGTTTTAAGAAATTTGTAAGGTTTTTTTTCGTCAAATAAATTTGCATATTATATTATAGTTACTACGGAACCCTTCATGGGCGAGTCTGACTCGCACTTGGCCAATTTTTTTATGGAATAGTTAATAATGTTAACTTTTTCAATTAGAGGTGACTGAGAGTGTTATAAACGTAAGAGTAGACAAATATTATAATCAGAAAGCTTCGAACTGCTAAGCTATCGGGAGTTACACGTGTTATTGTGAGTCAACCATAAAAGTTAGACATATGCTGTCGTGGGATATTTTTTATATAATTTTAAGAAGAACATTTCCGTCATGAAATGATTTGTGTAGCTTTAACCATTAAGGTTGCACACGCGACGGAAGCTTAAAAAATGGAGTAACTTCTCCCGTTTTCCCAACATTTCCCTTCACTGCTCTGCTCCTATTGATTGTAGCGTGATGAAAAGTATACTATAACCCGCTCAGGAGTATGAAAAATAATTGTACCAAGTTTCGTTAAAATCCGTCGAGTAGTTTTTGTTTCTATAACGGTTATACAGACAGACAGACAGACAGACAGACAGACAGACAGACAGACAAAAATTTAACTGATTGCATTTTTGGCATGAGTATCGATCCTTAATCACCCCCTGATAGTTATTTTGGAAATATATTTCATGTACAGAATTGACCTCTCTACAGATTTATTATAAGTATAGATATTATAAAAATACAAAAGTTGCCAAACCTATCGGTCATTTAAAGGTCTAGAATTTTTTTAAGAAAAAAAGTGCACATAAAAATGAAAAAATGCACAAATGGAATTTGGCAGGCGCAGCGACGATACAATCTTATTAACTACAATTATTATGCTAAGAGGTGGTATACATCTGTTGACAATATACGTACGCTGCCTCTTAAACTAGGATATACCTGTATTTTAAGAGACAGTGGACGGCCATAGAGCTTTGTCTTTTTTGTTTTGTATGGACTCTGTCGATTTACTCACAATTATACAATTATTAAAAGAAAGATAAAAATAAAAATTAATAAGTAAAGAAAGAAGCTTAATTCTAGTATGAATGGGCGTGTGTATGCTTTTGAGTGTGTGTGTGCGTGTGTGTATGTGTGTGAATATATTTCTATGAGTGAATGCCGTAAGTGTTCGTGTGTCTGTGCATATGTTAGGTTATGAATGTTAATAAGGACTCTGTGTGATTATAATCTTATTGAAGTAGCCACTCTGTAAGTTTACGTTTACGGTTCCATTTTGTCAGATCGAGTATGTTAAGGTGTTTATGAATTTTCTTTATTATTATTATTGTTTTAATTTGGAACAAGATAGGAACCGTTTTTGTTAGTACACACCTTAAATACTACAACTTATACACTAGGGTTAGTAACACATACAAATACAAATACAAAATAAACATTATTGGGATGACCCAATAATGTTTATTTTGAAAATGAAATGCCTCGTAAGTACATGAGTACTTACGAGGCATTTCATGCGGACAATGATTCCGCATGAGATGCCTCAGCACAGGAGCTCTCGGTTCCTCAGCCAAGGCTTTAAGGATGCTATTGCCACTCCCCCGCATCCTCGTCACCAGCGATGCCACCTTTTTCCTGATGATAGCATGGAAACCATGTGTACGTAATCGGGCAAACATCCCCGAGGCTAGTGCCTGTGCCAGAAACGAGGGAGTTTCAACATCATCCTGAAAACATTGTTGTATTGGACGCGCAGGGCATTTAGCGCCCCCCGTGAACAGTTGAACCACAGACTTCCCGTGTACAGGCCTTGACAGTACTCTCCACGTCATCATAGATATAGATATCTTACTTGTAATGATAATAATTCAGCCTGTAACGTTTTCACTCCTAGGACACAGGCTTCCTCCCTATCAGAGAGTACAGACCGTCATCTACCACGCGGGCACAGTGTGGGTTGTTAAATGTCAAATTTCTTCGAATTAGTCCTAGAACATATCTGTTTTTGCTTCCGATGTTTTCCTGTACCGTTTTAAGAAAAGTAGTGATGATATTATTTACACAAAAATTAATGCACCAGATTGAGTTCAAACCCAAAACTCGTTAGTCGTGCCTGTAACCACTCACTCGCTTTGTTTATTTTTGCAATCGAATATCAACCATATCCTCTGGGCAGTAGGAGTGAGTTTTCATTATTTCAAAATGGAAAAGAGTCTTTCGTCAGCGACCGTGATTACGCTGCTTATGCCTACTTATACACAGTATCTTGGACGACATAACATTTCTTTCCGTTTGCCTATTTAGTATCATACATATATATTTTTTCTGGGTGGGAAATTATCGAGTAACTTCTCCCGCTCTGGGTAAAGCGGAAGGGAGTGTCAGACTTCTTTTGACTAAAAACCCACCCTGTCCCTTCAGCTGCCCGTAAGTTCCGTGGCCGCGGTATCTTGCTAGTACATTTCCGCAACCCATTTATTATCATACCTGCTCTCACTCGTCATGATCTGCTTAGTCTTTTCCCGACTATATTGAGATCGGTTTCCAGTCAAGCAATTAAGCAGCTAAGTAGTAGTGTTTTTATGAAGCGATTACCTTTCTGAGCTCCAGAACCCAGTAACTGGGTAACACAATACCCCTGGGCAAGACCAGTGTCAGATTTTCTGCCTTCAGACAACCTGAAACGACAGTCAAATATGTACAAACGATTGCTGGGACGACGAACTACTTTCCGAGGTACGGAAGAATCTTGATACTTGTTATGATAAAATAGACCAATCCAGAGACCGATTTCGGGAAACGTTGCTTGTCCTCGAAGATTGAGACTTGCGGCTGTTAAGATCCACTACTCTCACTTGTAACATAGCAAAATTCATATAAACGTTCCTATCAGAATCCCACGCCAATCCCGCCCATTATTGGAATTACACAATTTAATTCCAACAAGCCCGTTCCATCATCGGACTACGAGACAAACGGCGAAGCGCCATCGTTACATGGTGGACATCCCACCCATACGCACCAAACGTTTTGGGAATACCTTCATTGTGCGTACGGCTAAGGAGTGGAATTCCCTGCCGGAGTCTTTTAGGTAAGCGTGCTCCATCTTCGACCACATCATCACTTACCATCAGGTGAGATGGTGGTCAAACGCAAACCTATTATAAAAAAAAAAAAAAAAAAAAAAAAAAAAAAATTTAAATCCCGCGATACCGCACAAATCTGTTTGAGCATTCACCCGTTGCAAGAGTGACAGGTCTGTATAATACTATAGCTTGCTCCTCGGTAGACATAGATAATAGGTATACTAATCTCACTAATGCCAATCACATTATAATCTTAATTTATGTAAATTTTTAATTGTTTTTTTTGTTGGGTGTTAATTAAACAAACTTCTTTTTAATATCATCATTCACCTCTAAAAATATACATTGCCTTCTAAATTTAAACCCTTTCTTCGCTTTTCAGCAGTTTATCCTGATAGTTCCTATCCTGATTGATCCTAATAGTATTACATCAAATTATTTTTTTTAAGAAATAGATTAGTGCCTTTTTTCGTGTATTTAACGATTTTTCATGTATTTAATTATTTTTCTTGTAATTTATATACTCACGCATGATATGTTCCCCTATAATTGAAAAAACACAAGGTGATATAGTTTTATAAGATATTTCAGCACGTAAGTGTATTATTTGTTGGGAAACCTAAATAAATAAATAATTAATTAAGACATTATGACATAATGGGTTTAAAGTGGATACAAATCCAACAATATTCTTGGTTTATTTAAACTGTTACACTCAGTTCTTGGAACGAAAATAATTACAAAATTAATGAGACAAATCAACAAGCTGGCGTTAAGTACTGTGATTGTGACAATTAATTATCAGCAGCCAAACGCGTCACCTGACTAGCATTAAATCTGTAATGCCTGAGTATAATGTTGTTTCAGAAACCGGGCTTAATAGATTTGAAATAAATCTGAATAATAATTGACTTTGAATAAGTCTGTGGTCTTAATCTGGGTTGCCAAAAATATTAAGAAGTAAAAAGTAAGTACTTATCAGTCAGTCAGAGAAGCTAGAAATTTTTACACCAGTCTTGCTAAGGTGGTATTATGCAGTTACTGGGTTGAAAAGGTCATATTGTCGCTTCGTGTAAAATATTACTAAAATGTACCTATCTGAAATCCCAACCAAAATCTTGGAATTCAAAATTTATAATCGACTTTAGCCAAGGGATCCGGTATCGATCTGTCCATACACAATCATGGCAACCAAGTGACTCAGAAAAACATAAAAAACAAATTAACACAATATTTATACAAAATATAAATTAAAATAAATAAAAACAAGCCTAAGAATATAAATATATATAAGAATCAAGAATAACACTAATTCCGCCAAGCCCGTTCCATCATCGGACTACGAGACAAACGGCGAAGCGCCATCGTTACATGGTGGACATCCCACCCATATGCACAAAACGTTTTGGGAATACCTTCATTGTGCGTACGGCTGAGTAAAATTCCCTGCCGTAGTCTGTGTTTCCCGATAGCTACAACCTAGGAGTCTTTAAGTCAAGAGTGAATAGGTTATTTTTAAGTAAGCGTGCTCCATCTTCGACCACATCATCACTTACCATCAGGTGAGATAGTGGTCAACCGCGAACCTATTTTCAATAAAATAAAACACCTGACATCAAAACAAAAAACTTAATACGAAAAAAAAAAATTAATAATAAACATTTTACTTTTTGGGAACAACCTGTATCGTCTAACATTCCACCAGCGCATTTGTTATAGTAGTTATATATCGTTAGTTGTAGTAAATAATTGTTACTTTTTAGTTTATACCCCCAATGTAACTTAATTTGTTAAACAAGTATTTCTTAAGATTTTTAAATTATGTAGTCGATATTTTTGGTGCACGGTAATACTCTAATGAGTTTATTTTGGCACCAACTTAAATGTGAATAATGTGTGTGAACTATGGAACAAATAAATAAAAAAAAAACTGAGTTATGTTGAGGGCGTTCAAAATCACGTGGAATACGGAGCGGAGCTAAATAGGGTTATTTTTTATAGTTTCCTATTTATACAACGTGTAATTTAAAGGGTATATACATACCAAGTGCACAGCTTCTTTGGATGATAATAAACGATATGGCAAGGGTTTTCTAATCCTATGTGTACATGTGTGGAACTTATTAGAAATTTCAATACATTGATACCAGAGACCGAATTTTTCAAATCAAGAAGAATGAAGAGAATCTTCAAAATTTATTGGCAAGTGACGTGGAAAGTGATGACCGTCATAGTGCTGTGACACGTTTGTTATTATTGGTAATCAAGAAACATATGAAGTCAACAATTTGGGGTCAATTCTGTGAGTCACTTATTTTGTGCTGAAACTTTGCATAGAGATTCCATACCAGATGTTGTCTTCAGTCCTTTTGGATAGATATGGGGTTTCCGTTACACGTTGTATAAATCTTGAAGAACCAATCGGTTTGGTCATTTCTACCGGCACAAATATATTGGCATCATTATAATTATTAGCGGGCGCCTGCCTACGCCTCAGCTGATTTTTCTTTCAGAATATCATTTGGTAACTTTTAAAGAGAACTACTAACGTGGGTAGTATTCACATTACTATTCTAGCAATCTTGTTAAACCCTCCAATTAAGCTAAATATGCTTGTGTCTGGAATGGATTCATGGCAATTGTGTAATGGTTGAGGTTCAAACCTGCAACCTCTTAGGCTAATGACGCTTTAACTACCACCGGTAGCATATAAACTTTAAAATATCAACTGAGAAAATCGCTGTATTAAGGACAAAGAGTTTTCAGTTTTTTTATATGGTTTCTGGCCAAAAACCAGCTGGCGTAGTTACAAAACGCACGTTTGATGAACTGTCACAGTAATAATTTAATTATTCTTGTAATTGAAAAAAAATGGGGCCTGTGAGTTTGACAGGGATAAACTGAACTCAAATATTGCTAGTTTTGGGGTTGAGTACAAGGTCTTTAAAAAAAATTGGCCAAGTGCGAGTCAGACTCGCCCATGAAGGGTTCCGTAGTAACTATATTAATATAATATAATATAATATGTATATTTATTCAACGAATAAAACAAAACCTTAAAAATTTCTTAAAACTAGCTTATTTACATTTTTACAACTACGCTTATTAACTTTGTTTTTCATAGTGTTTAAATGAATTACAAAGTTATATTTGCGGTTTTAGAAAATATGCTGTATCTCAAAAACCGCTGACACGATTTCGTGCAAACCAAAATTTTACATTAAGATCTACAGACATATATTTTTTTAAAGACCTGTCTATAGATAACACACACGCATAGGTTTCATGAAAAAAAAAAATCAGTTCTAGTTCCATGTATGGGGACCCCCCTTTATTTTAAATATATATGTTTTTTCTAAAAATCAGAAAGCGGTCCACAGAATACATCTACCTACTAAGTTTCACATGTATAGTCTTAATAGTTTCGGAATAAAATGGCTGTGACATACGGACGGACGGACAGACAGACAGACAGACAGACAGACGGACAGACATATCGAAACTATAAGTGTTCCGTTTTTTGCCATTCGGCTACGGAACCCTAAAAATGGTTTCCAGCCAATTTGAAAGAACACATCTCGCCCGTGATGGTTGTCTCTTTATTACTCGTAATTCAAACTCTTGTTACCGCATATTTAGAGAAGTATTTAAGGTTCGTATAATAAATATCGTTTGTTACAGGAAATCATTGTTATGTATACGTAGTTAACTTTCATTCTAAGCATGCAAAATTAAAGGAGTTTTCCATAGCCCCATGTCACCAATCGCGTGAATTTGTAAGATTTTATAACACTACCTACCGTCAAATGGTAGGTAAACATTTTTTTTGTATCCAACTATCAACGTGTGCCTATACTATGAACGTCGTAAGCTCAATACAACAGTCTCTACTATATGCTCAAAGGAAAAATTACACGAAACACCTCACAAATTACCTAGCTTTATCCCCCATTTACTACGGGCCCATATTCCGAACTTAATCAAATACTTTCCAAGTCATTTCACACACGCCCGGGCCCCTAAAACCGTAACGTTCGATTTCCGACCCGGCCCTAATCGTAATTTTTCTTCAATCAACCGTCTACGAATCGTAAAAGTAAAATCTAATTACCGCCTACAGATTGCCATCGGCGCAGGGCTGTGCGTGATTAAAAATTTAAATTATGATTTAAAATTAGAACATTTTAATCTGGGGTCCTGGTTTGGAAAAGTTTTTATTCAAGAGGGATTGCTTGAAGTTGACGGTCGTTACTGAGTGTGACCCGAATAGGGTTGGCTCGAACTTAATCGAGTTCTTTTTTTAAGATTTTCTTTGTCTTCATTATCATTTCCTTCGATCAGAAAAGTTTTTAAAGGGGACTAGCAATGTGAATAGAATTCAAATTACTAGTAATCGTATTAACTCCTCCAACTAAGCTAAATATGCTTGTATCTGTGGTAAATAGTATAATGGGTGGGGTTCGAACCCATGATTTCTCGATCATAAGCCATTAGTCTATTGACGCTTCGAACAAGCAGAATCGTATGCAGCTAAGTACTAGTGTTTTACACGGAGTGATTGCATAACTCACCCCCACAAACTCGAAGTTGGATAACATGATACCCCTTAGGGAAAACTTGTGTCAAATTTTCTAGCTCCTATCCGTAACGAATGTCAAATTTATCATTAGAACTTAAAACGGCATATTTACTATGTGTATCTTTTGTTTCGAGTATCCTATATTTCAGCGTTGTTGCAAGCGCCATGATCACGAATGAACCTGTTTTAAGTTCTAATGATACTGTCAGTGACCAGGTTAGCTTTTTTTTTATTATAGTTGATAGGCTTGCGTTTGACCGTAATCTCACCTGATGTTAAGCGATGATGTGGTCGAAGATGAAGCACGCTTGCCTAGAAGTAACCTATTCACTCTTGACTTAAAGACTCCCAGGTTATAACTATCACGAAACACAGACTACGGCAGGGAATTCCACTCCTTAGCCGTACGCACAATGAAAATATTCCCAAAATATTTCGTGCGTATGGGTGGGATGTCCACCATGTAACGATGGCGCATCACCGTTTGTCTTGTAGTCCGATGATGGAACGGGCTTGGCGGAATAAGACTGTGTAATTCCATCGCACACTTCCCGAAATGTAACCGATAGAAAACTGATAAGCTTGCAACACGTCACCGATGTTCCAGGCTCTGGAGCCTTGTCTCGACCAGTTTCCCGTTGCTGATGAGCCTTTTGGCCCGTTTCTCTATAGACTTAAAAAACTTATAACGTCAAAGTTGTCAAATGACAGTTAGGACTTAGGGTACGTTTCCACCAGAGATGTGCGATGGAAATGTGTCGTGCGAGGATGTCTAGCTGTGCTGTGAAAATGTGTGGGCGTTTCCACCAAAGCTGTGCGATGAAAATGTGCCTACGAGGATGTGAAGCGGAGCTGTGAAAATGCGCTCACATTCCTCGCACACATTCCTCGCACACATTCCTCGCACACATCCCTCGCACACATTCCTAGCTTGTTTTGTATGCGCAAAAATCAAGCTCCGCTGAGCCGTTTCCACCAGAGCTGTGCTGACCGAGGCGAGGTAAATGAAGCGATTCTATTGGTTTCTTACAAACACGTTCCTCGCTACGCATCCTCGCACCTCTCTGGTGGAAACGCAGCCTAACCGCTCTTCTTGCGTTCCGAGGTAATCTCGATGTGCTAAAATCCGCAGACCAACCTCGGTAATCCTTAAACTTAAAGGTGCCACGCGCTCCTCTTTAGCCTTTTAAATACATAAGAATGTAAATTAGGGACTTTAAAGGCTCCTCAAAGTCTGCATATGCCTTAAAAAAACACTCCTGGAAACTAAACGAAAGAAACAATTATTTTGTTTTGAATGTGTAAATACCACAGAACAGATAAAAGAGGTTGTTGTTAATGTTTGGAATTTCATAGTGATCAGAATATTTTTATGTTATTTACAAATAAAATTGTAATTAAATGTTATTTTCGACTTACCGATAGAAAGATATACCTCCTCACTCTGTACTTGCGGTCTGACTTTTTGTTTTACAGGTTGTAATTGCACAACACGGCATTTTAAAGCAGAGCTCTGTGTTATTCGAAGTAATCCGAAGTGCACTAAACGCGGTGAATGAATTAATTGGTCGCGCTATGATTGTCGTATCATAAATGTGGCGCGCTCGCCACGCCCACATTACCATTCCAACCTTATTCAACTATTCCGTGGTAAATACCGACGAGCTACGAAATAATTCCCAAAAAATGATACATGATTAAAATATCTCTTCAATAGAAAATAATCAGTTCCTTAAATAGTATACTTCTTAATTATGTATTTTCACTAATTGTGTACTTGAAACTTTCATTGCATTGGCCGTGGTTTTATCCAATATCAATAATTTTAATAATACGTAATTTAAACTAACCTTAAATGTTCATAGGCATCATTATCATTAAATATGAAAACTTATATTAAACTAGCTGAGCCCCGCGGTTTCATCCGTGTTAATTTGAAGAATACAACAAAATCCATTAAAATCGGTTAAGCGGTTTGAATTTCTCATAAAAAACTTTCATCACCTATTTATCTGAGTTGTTAATCAGTTATTAATTCTTATTTAGGTATTTTTGCCTAATGCCTAAGGCATTCTCTCAGGTAAATAAGAATGGAAGGTGATGACTCACCACGGAATAAGCATTCAAAACACAAAACATTCGGAGTATCATTGTGGATACTTAAATAGCACAAACACTGCAACACACACCCAAACTCTCACTCACATACATTCCCTACAGTTCACAGAATGACCAAACATACTCACTTACACTCTACTCCCTCATACTCATCTACACACACGCATACACACAGAAATATACATTATAGTCATAGTCATTTTTAATTTTATTTTATGTATTCTTTTATTTTTTGTTTTAACTACTTGTAGTTTTAGTCTGGAACAATTGTCTTCTTTTTTTGTATGGGCGCTGATAGCTGCGACATATGTAGTTGTAAACTTTTGTAGCTATCATCGTTTTCTTTGTAATGTAGTCAATTGTCTATGTTTCCAAAATAAAGACTTTTGTTATCTTGCTTGTCTCAAAATCTCAATTATTCAGAGTAACGGCAGGCGTCCGTCACTCGCTCAAGGCCACGCATTATATGCCTACCTCTTCACGTATCGCCGTCGGTACATCCGACAGTGGGCTGTAGCACGCCTGCCTGAGCCTTTTAAAATAATTTAAGCAACGTCATAAAGGATCGACCTAAAAACAATTGATTTTCCTCCACTTTGCTCCTGTTTTCCTTTTGATTATTTATTTGCGCGGAATTTTATTAAAATTAAAATTATTTACGCGGTTTTGGATATTTTCGACACTAAAATTTAATAATCGGGAATTCAGGGAAGGAACAAATGCATCTATCATTTTATTAAACTGAAACATATTTGATCAACAAATAAAATATAATTGTTTTTCTATATTCGTTATTTCGTTTTATTACCAATATCATCATATACAACTCTAGGACATTCGCTCGATGACGTGGGTCGCGCGGCGGGCAAAACAATCTCAACTATCTGTTTGCGTACTTATGGTACATTTCTTCTTTTGATTTTGATTTGATTGAAGATTTTGTAGGCTATTATAGCGTAGGTATTTTCGTTTTTGTATGAGAGTGATGTATCTGTTACGAAGTAACTATTTAGTAATCTGTGGTAACGGCCAGTACCCACTCTTATGGATGTATAACATAAGCAACCTATAAAACCCTACTGCTGGGATATAGGCCTCCTCTTTACGTGGTGGACTTTATTCTATTGGAAACTGATTAACTTATTAGAATTCACATTTCTAGCAGTCTTGTTAACCCTACAAAGCTTGTCTGAAGGGGGTTCACGTAAATTACGAATGAATGATGAATGAAATTATATTAA
Source organism: Tholera decimalis (assembly GCA_943138885.2). Lineage (NCBI taxonomy): Eukaryota > Metazoa > Arthropoda > Insecta > Lepidoptera > Noctuidae > Tholera > Tholera decimalis. The sequence continues at coordinate 29,861,006 of OW964565.2, forward strand.
ATAACTTTTTTACACGTTTTTTAAACTTGACCAAAAAGTGGAGTGTTATAAGTTTTTCATGAATTTGAACTAGATGAGGCCGGTGTTTCGTAGCTGAATACCCTGAGAAGAAATACCGAAACAAACTCAGAGATCAGTCTCTTTTAAAGTCCATACAATCTGTACTTGCCAAATTATATCAGAATCTTTTGAGGCATGATGCACGAGATTTGAGTGTACCTGTCTGCAAGCATTTGTCAGATTCTGTATAGCTCAACTTAGAACTTTAAGGACCTCAACGATTTGACGAACAATACCAAGGTAAGGACGTTTGGGTAGACCGCAAAAATTATTCAGACTGCCAGACAATCATGTTTATCTCAAATATGACAACCTACATAATTCACATATGTTCACCATAAGTTATGAAAAAAAAAACATTATTTTTTAAACTTGCTAACAATTTAGTTACAATTTACATTACTATAGATGACGCCAAATAACTTGGCAAGGTTTTGGCGCAGTGGGGGTAAGTTCGCGCATCGTGCACTTAGTGGAAGAAAAAAGTGGTCACTTTTACTGCTTGCCATTATTCCATGGTTATTGCCATCATTTATTTTTAATCATATCTGTTCAGAAGAATGTTAAAGAAAGAAGAGGAATTCATTCGTTAATTCGGTATTATAAATAAAATAGATATAATACATAAATACATTTAAAAGTGAAAAAAGTATTTAAAAAAACATTAAAAATAATATGTTCTGGTCGTCACAATTAGTTAATAAAACTGCTACCCCTTTTATTCTTCTTTTTTCTCGGTGTCCTAAAGACAGTGACGAATTCGGAATTTAAACCTTCCTTAACTGTAGTGTCTAACTGTTCTTTCTGACGTTTTAATAGTCTGCGTAAAACGGTATTTGGTCCTGGCATTGTAATCAAGGTAACAAAAAATAAATTTAAAACAACAACTCGTAACAAAAACAAAGCTTACAACTTTCGTGTACGCAAGTGTATTCGGGAGCAAATTGAACGAGAACTACTGACGCACCAATCGCGCGCTCGGAGCGGTGCTACGTCATACCCCGCGTCCCGCTGACAACCGCTGACACCTAAAAATCGACTTCTGCGCATTGAACGACTCTTGCCAAGTTATTTGGCGTTACCTATAGCAATTTTGTTAACCCCTCCAACGAAGCTAAACATGCTTGTTTCTGGGTACACAGCAATAGTGAATTAATTATTTTCTATAAATTGTTTTTAATATCTAAGCTCCTAGACAGCCCTGTAGCTCTCACAAGTTAGGCAAGCGGTAGCCGGGGCGGGTCTTGCGGCGCAGGGCGGGCGGGTAATGAGTTGGGCGGTTGGACTCGCAGAGGCGGACGTAGGTATTAAAGTTTCGGAGGGCTTGGTTGGTCAAGAGTTCGCTAAAGTCCGCGACACTGACCAATTGGTTAAATTAATAGTTTGAAGACAAGTTTGTCTTGAGTTTGACTTTGAAAGCTAAATTGCTAAGAACCTATTTCACAGTAAAAGAAAACTATTTCCAACGTTCTTAAAAATTCATTTTAAGCAATTTTCTTGCAAAACCATTTCTAAATTTTTATATAGACTTTTAAATCTAAATTAATCCAGAGTTTGTTAAGATATATCTTGAATAATCTAAGGGTTTTTAGGTCTAGAGTGAACAGGTCACTTCTAGGTAACAATAAAGAGTATATCTATCTATTTACAGTCTGACGAACCTTTTATTCGTACATTACCTGTACCATTTGCAAACTATCCAGCGTAAGTACATTATTCATTTGACAGCTGACACTGATTGATCGCTGGTAACCATTATTACATATACAGAATGTTTCAAAAATCATATATACAGCATTCTGAAGCAGGTAAATCACAGAAACGGTACCGTCAATGGCATCAGACTGGTTATAAGTTTGATCCAGTTTTTTATATATTTATTTGCCCTATTTTCTTTACTATATATATCAGACACAGAATATTATCCTTATATATGACTTAGCATTTTTAAACATCCTGTATATGGTGTGGATAGGTTTTAGCAACATTGTTATTTGTATTGTTAGTTAGTGTTTTAAAATTGATTATTGATTTCTGAAAGACATTGGAAAAGCTTTAGTCATTGTAATGATACTTTTATTACATGAGGTATATCAAAACTACATATTTTGATACCATGGTGTGAGCGGGATATAGCTATCTGGCTGAATAGCGCTATCCTTTCTTACATCAGATTTATATGGTACCAATCAAAACTAATCTTATGGCGTTACGTCATTTTTAGTACATAATTTAAAATTAGCTTTTCAAGTGCTAAAATATACGATCGGTCTTAGTTTCTTATTAGATAGCAGCTTCGTAAAGCTTCTATTTAGCTAACAGAAAAGAGATTTTTAAAATAAGAAGTCAAAACTGTTGGGAACAGCGTTATACTTTTTCTAAATTCTATATTGCAATATTTGATCCTTGGTCCTTGAGATCATCGGAAAATCTAGAGTTAAGTATTCGTATGCATTCCACTTCTTTCTATAACAAATATTTTACTATACAAGCAGCTCGTTTGTGGAATGCGTTACTCATAGAAGTGAGGCGTGCTCAAACGCTACCAGCGTTCAAAAGAATGGTGAAGGAGCATTACCTCTCTAACCTATAACTTTTCCGCTTCTTTCTCAATTATACATGTATTATTTATTAGTATATGATCTTGGTATTGTATGTATTTTATATTATTATGTTCAATTAATCTTATGATGTTTTTACACTGACAGCCCTTAATCTGTCTCTTTGAAGTTTGTCCATCCAAAGGTTGTCTGTAAGAGATCGCCCTGTGCGATAAGACCGCCCATTGTACACTAGTTTAAATTTTTTGTATCCATAGAAATATTGTAAGGTGTACAATAAAGTATATAATAAATAAATATAATGTTATTACATAGTTGTTATGAAAAAAGTTATATAAGTCACTATTATGGACTTAGTCCCACAATTATGACCCTGTAAAAAGACACGCAAACCTGCCGAAATGATGGAAAACATGGGGATGAAAAGAGTGTCCTGTCTACATTTTTTTCTTCAAAGTCTTTGGTGAAAAGTTGAAATTTGGCCCCGCTCTCGAGACTACAGATAAATATCTGGCCGTGGCCGGACTTTTTTAATATAAATGTTCTTTGTTCCTGACGGGAGAAACTTTTAATGAAAATTCAAATAAGGACAACTTTTAACCTTTTGTTTTTTTTTCATGAATGTTTTTTTTTTGGCGTAGGAATTGTTTTTTGTTATTCCAAGTGCCGGTGATAAGGATCGTGGTTTGTTTCGCTTTGTTCTAGTTTGTTTTTTTTTTTTGTTTGTGGTATAAATTAAGTTTAATGTTCTTACTTATACATTAAGGTTTTATTTTTGTTAGAGGAATTTATATAGTATTACGTAAAACAAAAACTGTAACCGTTTTTAGATAATTTACATAGATTGAAAAAACATTATTTATAATTTAACGTACATACTTAAAATTCAAATGAATTATGATCAAATTTCAGCCACTAGGTGACCAGTACCTTTAAATTGAATCAGGAAAGCCAACTACATATTTACTATTACTGTTTATTAACAAAACTCTTCGACGACATACAACGCGAATGCGTAGATGGACTTTATGGGAATTATATCAATACTATAGAATACTTGTAAAATAATAAGCAAGCTTTATAGTAGGGCACTTGTAGGATTTACATTTTTTCTTTAATTAAATGCATTTCTTTTGTATTGTTGGTATATTTTTACAAACACCCAGACTCGGAAATACGCTAGCTTTCGATTAATGTGTAAACACACCCACACTTGAAACCCACGTCATTACCGTTTCTCTCTCTCCGTCATTACCCCACAAAGAATCCACGGTAATGAGCATAGGCCCTTATTTATTCGGCCCCATTGCCTCAGGGACGTAAAGCAAATAAAACCCTGTATATTTGGTCTACGGCAACATACATTTTAATCAAGTAACCCTGTCAGAAACGTGGGACCTACACTTAATTACTTAAGTTGATTAGGTTTTTGTGCCTACGTGTACTTGTGGGCGTATTTAATATTACTGAAGTAGTGTTGCAAGTAAATGTATGTGGTCGAAGAAAAGTGTTGTGTTGGCTGGTGTAATAGATAAAGCTGGGTTATTTTTGCTGGGTGTAAGTGTAACTGAGAGAAATGTTGGTCCTGTGATGGTAATGAGTTCGGTAAGTTACTTACCATCACCACTGCTCTCAAAACAGTGAAGGAAAACATCGTGATGAAATCGACATGTTCTTGAACAATTCGAAGATATGTAACATCCACCAAACCCCATGCCCTCTCATAGAGAGTAGGCACATTTCGCATAAGTGGGAACATTGTAGGCGGAATGTATTATACAACGTGTAATTTAAAGGATATATACATACCAAGTGCACGGCTTCTTTGGATAATAACAAACGATATGGCAAGGGTTTTGTAATCCTACGTCTACATGTGTGGAACTTATTAGAAATTTCAATACCAGATACCGAAATTTTCAAATTAAGAAGAACGGAGAGAATTATCGTGTTATTGGCAAGTGACGTGGAAAGTTATTGACTCTCATAGTGCTGTGACACGTTTGTTATGATTGGTATTCAAGAAACATATGAAACCGATAATTTGGTATCAATTTTTTGAGTGACTTATTTTGAGCTGAAACTGTGCATAGAGACTCCATACCAGATGTTGTCTTCAGCCCTTTTGGATAGATATGGGGTTTCCGTTACACGTTGCATAAGTAACACAATCGCAACGAAAATCGTTGATGGCTTTAAAAAACTGAGTCTTAAAAATACAGATTTCGTAGGCGAGACATTAGAAACCACAACGATACGAGTACCTTTTTCGATACAAAATGTATTATCGCCTTGTTATCCAGTTCTTGTCCATCAAGACTAATTGTAGTGTTTGCTCTACAAATAAAGTCAATAATAAGTACAAATAAAAAGCTGGAAATATTTTTATAAGTTAACCCTTTCATTGAATTATTCAGTGAGAAGTAAAGAATACTTCCCACTTTCCCAAAAACTCAAACTCACACTCGTCATTACGAGGAGGGTATGTAAATAAATTACGTTATTTTAATATTTAAGTTTGTTATTTATATTTAAGTTTGTTATTTATTAGTTTGTTATTTTAATGTTTAGGATTAATAAAACAAAATAATAAAAAAATACTATTTTGTTTTATTAATCCTTAATGACTTCACCTCATAATCTCTCAAAGAAAATCATCCTACTCTGGGTGGAGCGGAAGGGAGTGTCAGACTTCTACTGACTAAAAACCCACTCTGTTCCTTAAACTGCTCTTACGTTTCGAGGCTGCGGTATCTCGTTAGAACATTCTTGCAGCTCCGGCAACGGCCCGGTTCTAACAAGAAACCGTGGCCCCGACGCGCAGGGCAACTGAGGGAACAGGCTATGCTTTTAGTCAGTAGAAGTTTGACACTCCCTTCGATCCGCTTCCAGAGCGGAACGACCCATTTGACGACTATCCCCTCGAACGAAAAGGTACACAAGCGGCTATTATCACTAAAAAAAAGCTATTTAAAACTTTTTTGCAAAAAATTAAAACCGACTTCCATATCAAAACGCTACAAAGCCAAAAATAATTTTAATTTCGGTAGTCAGTGTTATTGGTTTTGTATTTTTTTTCACACCGCCTTCCGAAATTAAAATTATTTTTGGCTTTGTGGTGTTTTGATATGGAAGTCGGTTTTATTTTTTGCAAAAAAGTTTTTATTTTCGTGCTTTTTAGTGGGTCAGTGAATTTTCTAAATCTGTTCATAAATGACGGAATTATGCGCGAAAAAAAAAAACGCAATGCAGAGTAAACGAAAAGATCATCATCGTAAATATTTTTTTTGACTTTTGTTGATTTTTCAGAAACGGTTTGTCTGATTTCGATAAAATGTTCATGGGACCATTTGGAAAGTAGGTATACCCTTTCTAACAAGATAAGAATTTTTCAAATCGGTTGGCAAGCGACGGAGTTACGCGCGGAAAAACATAAAAAAAAAACAAACATCCGAATTGAGAACCTCCTCCTTTTTTAGAAGTCGGTTAAAAATCAAGCTTGAGATTTCACGCCAGATCATGAACTCCCGAATAGGTAATTAAAAACAAAACAGACTCGAACATTACCGACCAAAATAAACGACCCCTCACAAAATTAAAATTCTCAAACAGCTCTCACTTTGAAAAAGATATATGGGGGTGTTCTTTCATCTTTCCCAAGCGGTGACCTTACCTTAGTCGTTTGCGGGTTAGGGGCGGGTCTGGCGTACCCCTAAGGGGGGTAAAACCCGGGAAAAGTTGGGGAACAGACCTCTGCGGTGTTATTTATGGGTCTCTCGAGTACAGTGAAGTGCCCGCTGAATATAAATCCTGGGGCCGGCAAAGACTTAAAATGTAAAATAAGAACGGAAAAGGGACGAATTTAAAACGGGACCATACCTATGTTGTTTAATTTAGAAGGTATAATGTTTAGGTATATGTGGTAGGTACTGACGATACATAACCTAAGTAAAAAGTAGTAGGTATTTCCGAAGGTACAAAGTCCATTTTAAAATTATTGGCGTGGTTGGTACAAGTAGATCGAGACCTTGATTTATCCAAGCAACTGATTAATTGAGTTTGCTTACCGCACGTCCTCTAAAGACCTGTTGTGAAACACAAAAATAGGTAATTACACGAAGACAGGTCCTTTCAATCTACCTCGCTTTATAATTGACAAAAAACTCGTCATAAATTGAATGCTTAAATAAGTCACCAGGTGGCAACTAAGGGAAAATAATTTTGTAATCAAAAAATTCCGTTTGGTATTGACGTACACACAAAAAAAATATTATCTATCTCAAAATTCATACTTTTGCAAAAAGGCAGTTTTTCCGAAAATAATTGTAATGTTTGATTTGATTTAAACAATCTAAATAGGTATTCAGAAGATAAGATAATTCCGAGGAATGTAGATAAAATTTAGGAATCGGCATGATATGTTAAAAAAATTATAACTCATTAACAGATCGACTAAGGTGGCTGTCATTATTAAAATACAATCACATAAAATATTCACCATTGACATCTTTTAGGAATCCGTAGCCGAACAGCAAAAAAACGAAACCCTTATAGTTTCGTTATGTGTGTCTGTATGTCACTGCCATTTTATTCCGAAGCCATTCAGATTACACATGTGAAACTTGGTAGGCAAATGTATTCTGTGAACCTCTTTCCGATTATTTTATCTTAAAACAGATCGAATTTTCGACAGAGGGAAAACGAATAACTTTGTGAGTTTTAATCTTTCATAGTTCTTCAAACCGTTAAATATTGAACAGTTTTCGCAGTAACAACCTCTAAAACAAATAATATTTCACCCAGTAGGATTTAATATCATGTTTGACCAAGTCGATCCAAACAAGAAAAATAAAATTGAAACAAAATATTTTTGACGCTCATCAGTGACGCATTTTTCCAACTAAATAAAATATGTTATTTAATATCGAGAATGTTGTAATGAAGCTATTTTTTTTTTTAACGTGGTAAAATTATCAAATAAGTCCTCCCACTCCGGGCAGGGTGGGAGGGACTGTCAGACTTTTACTGACTAAAATCCACGGTGTTCCTTCAATAACCCTTTACATACCGGGGCCACGGTAACGGGATGAGTCCCACGACCCCGGCGGGCTTCGGCCCTCTGCAGAGGGGGCCTCGTCATGTTGCTGACGCTCTTTGAGGCGCGCGTGGAACACGACGCGCCGTCGACCCGGGCATGGTCCATGGTCGGACAGCGAGTTGCCCTTTACTCGCTGTCCGCATGCCCGCGCCTACGGTGGCCGGAGATCGTCGGCCGACGTCCGACGCCGTGGGCGTCTACCACTGCGGCTGGGCTGGAGGGAGGACGCCATCCTCTCCCTCACGCGGCCCGCCTCCTCCTTCGAAAGCATGACTGCTTCGCAGAAGGAGGCGACCGCTTCCCACTCCCTCTCGCCCCGCAGCATGGCCTCGACCAAGGCCGGGCGCGAGAGGTCTCCGCCTATCACCGCCGTGAGGACACGTCGGTGCTCTGCCCAGGCGGGGCAGTCTTGCACCGTGTGCTCTACGGTGTCCTCAGGGCGATCCTCGCAGTGGTGACACCCAGGCGTTTCCTCCTTTCCCATCAGACACAGGTACCTCCCGAAACTTCCGTGTCCGGTGAGGACCTGCGTCATGCGGTAGGTCAGGACGCCGTGACGCCGATCTAGCCACTCCTCAAAGAGGGGTCTTACCGCCGCAATTGCGGCGTGCCCGGCCGTCGGTTGCGACAGTCGTTCCCTCCATACTGCCCTGAGATCGCGCCGGAGCTCTTCCCGCCGCGCCTCGACTTCTCGAGGCAGCGGGGATACGCCCCGGCGCTGCGCCTCCACGCGCCATTCATAGACGCGCTGGAGGGCAGTCGCCTCCAGTTGTAATGAAGCTAGGGGTTCTATTTGGTGAGTGAGTAGGTACAAACTTACATAGGGACTGCACTATATGACTGCTCAAAGCTTTCATTGTAGGTATGTACCTACAAAGAAAGCTTTTAAGTTGAATGGATATATTTTTAATGAGTTGCGTGACATGCGTGTCTTAAGGGCGTCTATGGTAGGTCTTATTCTCGGAAATTAAATAACTGAAGTTATTTGTTTAGTGTCTCGGAAATTATACAGGGTTAATTGTAAAACACCAAAAACCTCTCCGGACTATGTTACTAAAATCATAATCAACAACTTTTGTTCTATGACTTTTAAAAATTCGTCATTTTTTAGTTCACCAGATTTTCATATAAAAATAAAAATATTTAAATTGAACGCCCTAAACGCATGTGGCGTCTATGCAAAGCAAAAGAAAGCGATAGTATAAATTGCTTTCTTTTGCTTCGAATAGAGTTCGTATCAGTTAAGGCGTTCAATTTAAATATTTTTATTTTTGTATGAAAATCTGGTGAATTAAAATATGACGCATTCGTAAAAGTCATAGAATAAAAGTTGTTGATTATGATGTTAGTAACATAGTCCTGAGAGGTTTTCAGTGTTTTACATTTAACCCTGTATATTTAATAAATATTATTTATGTTCACTAACAGCCCTAAATCTATCTCTTTCAAGGTCTGTCGCCAGTGTGTCGAAGATTGCCTTTTACGACAAGACCGCCCATTGTACACTAGTATAAAAATAATAATTTATTCGAAAAAGAGTTTTGACTTTTCTAAAAACCAAATATTTAGACCTAGGTATATTGTGTAAGCGTATGAAGTCTCACTATTATCAATTCTTTAATTTCGAAGAATAAGTCTTTGAAAGTTCGAATAAAACGGTATAAACGGGCTTAATTTATTTTCGTGATTCCAGGTAACTGCCTCGTGCATTTCTTCTTCTTCAAAATTTTCTTTTTAACACAACTTTTTGTTTTGGGGAATGAATAGAAATGATCAAATGAATATATAATGTAGGTATATACATAGAATGATGACAAAGGCCTTTTAAATGCATTTCGAGAACACTGTGTACCGTAATAATTCAAATTAATTTTAAAATTTGCTAAAAGAGAGTATAATTTGCTTATACAACGTGCAATTTAAAGGGTATATATTTACCAAGTGCATGGCTTCTTTGGATGAGAACAAACGATATGGCAAAGCTTTTGTAATCCTATGTCTACATCTGTTGAACTTATTAGAAATTTCAATACATTGATACCGGATATAAATTAAGAAGAACGCAGATAACACTAGTTTACAAATTAAAATAAATTTCATGTCCTTCCAGTGAATTTCACATCGTTTTATTTAGTGACAGAAACTAAATGCAAACATATAATATTTGTTTTATTTTTATTACGTCAAAGAATGAAGTTATCAACACATTTTATTTTAAGACTACCCACAAGTTGGTTCTGAAATCATTCTAAAGTTTTGCTGCATTGTAGTGTTCAGTTAAATAAATATTTGTATTTAAAATGTCAAAAAGGTCGTGTAAAGCACATCCTGACCGTTTTTGTTACGTTTGTGGTGAACTTATTATATTTAACAAAGGATATTCTATAACGGAATCTCTTAAAGAAGCATATTTTTGTTATTTCAAAATTTCGGTCTCTCACCAGGACAAAAAATGGGTTCCTCACGTTTTTTGTGAAAGATGTAGGAAAACACTAAGCTCCTGGGCTGCAGGTGCAAAAAGATTTTTGAATTTTGATATGCCAATAATATGGAGGGAACCATCCAACCACGAAAATGACTGTTACTTCTGTCTCACTAAGACATTTGGTTTTAATCGGAAGAACAAAGATAAAATTATATATGCAGATGTTCCTTCGGTTACTAATGGGTGTCAGCATGTCTCTGAAAATTCATTTCCTTCATTCGCACCTCGATTTTTTCCCTGAAAATCTCGGAGAAGTCAGCGACGAACACGGAGAGCGTTTTCATCAGGATTTGAAATTTTTCGAACAAAATTATCAAGGATACTGGGACCAAGCCATGTTAGGTGATTATTGCTGGTCTGTTATAAGAGAAACAGACACAAATAAATACAAGAGAAAAGCTAAGGCAATTCATTTTTTTTTTATATTTTTGTAGGCCTTTTTTTGTAAGTCAAAAATAATAAATATTTAGGAAATGTGACGTGTTGGATATTTTTTCATATTTTTTTTAAAACTCAGTATATCTCAAGTGATAAAAAAAAAACACTTTTAATTTCAAGGACAAAAACCGTGTAAACTAGTGTAATTATCGTGTTATTGGCAAGTGACGTGGAAAGTTATTGACCCTCGTAGTGCTGTGACACGTTTGTTATGATTGGTATTCAAGAAACATATGAAACCGATAATTTGGTATCCAATCTTTGAGTCACTTATTTTAAGCTGAAACTGTGCATAGAGACTCCATACCAGATGTGGTCTTCAGCCCTTTTGGATAGATATGGGGTTTCCGTTACACGTTGTATAGACAATCAATTGCCACGTGTATAGTACAGCATCACTTTTTTAAATTTGGAAATCATTTCGTTATTGGTAAGTCGATTGAAACCGCTAGGCAGATGATGAAATATCCCTAGATCTAAACCATTTATATTTAGAGAGACAGGATCCTGTGAAGCAGGGCATCCTAGTGCGGGATCCAATGTCATATTAAAATTGTAACACATTTTACAGCTAATAAACGATATTGTATTATATTAACATGCGAGTGGCGAATGTTAAAGCTATTCTTTCATATCTCAAAACTTTACCTATGGAGGTCAAACAGGTTCTAAAGCTTCGTATAAACGAGGTCGCAGTCAGAGGGTTAGTACCTATAATATTAAAAAAACCCTGAGTTAGCACCGAATCGTCTAAAACTGCTTAGGCGAAGTTTACACAGGTACATAGGTAGCGGGTAATCTGCGAAAAACACGCGAATTCGTCATAACTCGTAAGCCCGTCCGTAAAGTACGCACTTCACTAAAAATATGAGTTTTGGTACAAGTGAAAGGCGATTTGGTTTGATGTGAAATTGTATTTTTTATAGATATTAGTGCAGGTTTTTGCACGTGTAACGATCGCTATAAAGATATCAACATTTTATAAATAAACCTCATTTAACGCTTACTATCAGGTGTGATCGGCGTAAAAAAAAAACCTAGCTAAACATCATTTAATGACAATAAGGAAAACCTAATTTTTTTCTGAACAAATTGACAGGTAATTATTATGTGAATGTTTACGTTGGTATGATCAAGTAGCTATGCTTAAAAATGATGTTCTCTGCTGATTGATTTACATATCAACACATAAATTGGAATGTCGATGGGTCAATGGGCGGGACATTTTGTCTTCTTTTTAACTTTTTTTGAGTGACAAACGTAGATCAAGACACGTATGGTTAGCTGGGACGCTTAGCGTTTTAGGCATTGAGTATACATATTGTTTTTATTTTTCTAGATCATAAAGGTTTAAGGCCGTGCGCGCACTGCGGTCAGTCTACCGGTGCGGTAGAACTACCGGATTTGCGGCCACCGCAAGGCAGTGCGCGCACGGCCTAAATAACTTACTTAAAATAGTTTTAAATAAATGTTAAGGGATATCGCTTATATTATAATGATGATGAATCTTATACTCTGATTATAATACTGACATAATAATCAGAGCCAAAACCTTTTCAATATTAGAAAGCGCTGCCACATAAATTGGTACTATTTTGCTTTACAAATCTAGATTAATATCGCAAATGATTACGCACACGTAGTACTTTAAAATTGTCCATGTGTACAGCGGTGTAAGTGTGGTAGTGGGTGCTGATGAGGTGCTGGTACCTTGGTGCTGAGGAAGATAAAATAAAAAGCGAACGAGTTAAATTCACGTTTGTATTGGACCAGTATCACAGATGGAAGGGAAAAGTGTTGCCACCGTTTTCTCTACAATTTACATTTTAATTTTGGTACCCGCTACCGCCCATCGCTTGTACCACTCCCCACACCGTGATGTCGCACACAATCCCTCATTAAACGGGACACGACGCACGCTCCGCATTACGGCGATAATTTGTACCAAACTCGCATTGAACCCATTTGTACCTCGCTCCACGTACCGACTGTGAAAGAGCTGAAACTATTAGGACTGCGTAGACGATAGACTAAGTGGAGTTAGTCGCTCAGTAATTCTAGCTACATGAGTCAATCTTCGAAACTAAACAGTTTTTGTCTTCAGTTTTTAGTTGTTAAGTCCTTATTTGTTCGTCTGTTATGGTGTATAATAAAGAATATATGTATGTGTCTTGTCGATTTCGGTCTGTTAATGGGTTACTTCAACATTGTGTAATTTCTGCCAGCGCAATGTCCGTGGTCTCAAGTATGTGATGAAAGATTATCTACTTCTAGCTTCTGCCCGCGACTTCGTTCGCTTGAGAGGATTTTCTCGCGTAAATACCGATACCGTGGGAATTACGGGATATTAGGTAGTCAATGTGTTACTCCAGGATGTCTACTATCTACATGCCAAATATCATTCAAATTCGTTCAGCAGTTTTTGCGTGAAAGAGTAATAAACATACATACATCCATCCATCCATACATTTATACATCCATTCTTAAAAATTTTCGCATTTATAATATTAGATAGATAGATAGATATATTCTTTATTATACACTATAACAGTAAAACAATAAGATAATTAGTAAGATATACCATTCTCTTAATAAAACTGTGAGCCTAATCTCAGCAAATGTACCTACTTCATCGTTGACCACATTTTTGCTCACCACCAGTGAGACAGAGGTCAAACACGACTCACAAGCCTATAAATGAAAAAAATGTAACACTTATATTTAAATTCTCCCCATTGGCGAACAAAAAATGTGACAGCTAATAAGTTTAGAAAAAAACGCAGGTTTTTCTGATTCAGTATTAATCGGTTGAAAGTCTGTGGTCTACGTTGTACCTTAGCATTGCGTTCGTAAGCACTCACTGTGTTACATTTTAGTAGTCGCTGACGATAAAAGGCACTGGTTTCATATTTTTACGTAAATCTCTTTTTGGGATGCGCCAGCGTTACATGGTGGACATCCCAACCACACACAACAAACGCACAAAACGTTTTGGATGTACTTTCATTGTGCGTACGGCTGAGGAGTGGATTTCCCTGCCGGAGTCTGTGTTTCCCGATAGCTATAACCTGGGGGTCTTTAAGTCAAGAGTGAATAGATTACTTCTAGGTAAACGTGCTCCATCTTCGACCACATCATCAATTACTATCAGGTGAGATGGTGGTTAAACGCGAGCCTATTATCAATAAAAAAATGCTAACACACATGTTATTTCATTACGTTCGGTTGGCCGATCGCATAGAAAAAGACGAAGTTCATAAATATTCCGGCTCTGAAACGGAAACGGTATATTTTTAACTCTTAAACGGTATATTTTTATACATACAAAATCTTAGATAAATATTGAACATCCCGAGAAAGGTTTCAACCAACCAACCAGAAATCCTTTTCAAATATTTAATTTTATATCAAGACTCAAACGGTAAAGCAATGGAATGCTGTCGGTAAAAGTGATACGCGTTTCATTCGTTTGAAAACGAGAAAAAATTTAACTTATTTTACCATACACAGCGTTATTCAGAACCTCTTCAGAATTAAATATATTAATTGATAATTTTGTTATTATTTATTAACAAACAAAGAGATAATAAGAGTCAACTGTATCCTACAAAACAAGCGAATTTATGGATCACACGCGCGACATTACCTAAGAAACTATATTGTGTGCTTTTGCCGCGGTTTCGATTCCCACATATGAACCCTAGAGATATTTTACCAGGTCTCAATGCATGTGAGTTTTACCCCTGCTCCACACTACTCGCGAAGTTGGTCGAAGTTAGGCGAAGACAAATAGTGTAGAGGGCCACTTCGCTTCGCTTCGTGCAATCTCGGCCTACTTCCGATCGTTCGTCGAAGTAACTTTGCGAAGTTCTTCGCGAGTAGTGTGGAGGGCGCTTTAAAGTTTTTTAACTAACACACGAAACAGGAGAAAATCTTAGTATCGAGCAACGTTTTTAATAAATAAAAAAACGTCACCTCCTTAGCCTTTTCCCTAAGTACTGTTACTGTTGTTAGGGTCATCTTCCAGTCTAACCGGATGCAGCTGAGTACTAGTGTTGTACGTGTAGTGACTGCCTATCTGACCTCCACAACCCAGTAACTGGGTATCACGATACTCCTTGGCAAGACCAGTACCAGATTTTCTGGTTTCTGACTACCCGTAACGACTGTCAAACATGTACAATTGACAGCCGGAACCATCGGACAGACAAAAATTAAAATTGCGTAGATAACTATAAGCACTAGAATAAACACAACAGTGAATTCAAGAACTTTAATTTCATATTGTATATATAGGTTGTATAGAGATGCGACCAATTAGATTGTATTGCAGTTTTTCAGCCACAAAACAGGTTACTACAAAATTATATTTTTTGACGGTAGGAAAGCACGCTTAACAAAGCAGAACGCTTCATAAGTCTATTCAAAATATTTCGCACTAATCTACATAATGTTTTACCAAAACAATGTAACCGGAGAAGCTGGCACAAACCCGAGCCTCCCCTAATTTTCCATTATCACGAAACTCCGCCATAAAGAGTGTCCCTCCAGCCTGAAAATATCTTATGAAAGAATTTATAATGAGCCGCTGAAAAGGGATAATTGATATGAATTTTCCGTCGAGCCTTCGTTGCTCGGAAAGGCTTTGTGATGAGACAAAAGGAATTATAAACAAGTGGTACAGGCGATGACGGGTTGTAGTCAGGGAGCCCGGTACATCCACGGGGAGGGAGAAAATTTGATACGGCCAGAGACTCTGATATTAAATCCAACAAATTTAATAAGTGTGAAAGTTTTGATGCTCGTGTTTCAATAGCGCAAACATGGCATGAGAGATTTGGATTACACTTAGCAAAAATATATAGGTAGTTTACAACCTCTTACATCACATAACCTACTTTTATAACGCGTTTTCGAAATTCCCGTGAACCAAGTTGCGGACAATAGTGAGTAGGTATTCTTTATACTTTATTTTTAATGCGTATTCAAAATTGATGGCTTAAAACGAACGATTTCTTTATCAAATTCAAATCCTGCTATAATTTCAAACCATTCATCAAAGTAAAAGATCATAGTCCCTTTAGGCTTAAGCTGAGTTTTATATAAAAACAAAGAGGCAAGATGTCTTGAGTCAAGAAATTTTTCCTCATGTAGGAAAGCTTTGTCTTGCAGTTCCCGTAATCCCCTGTCCCAAACCAGCCGTAAATATTCCGCGATAAAAAATAACTTGCTAGATGTCAGTGATTGGCTTTTATATTAAAGTTTATACTAATAAGATATCTTCTTAGATTCGATTTTTTCTTATCATTGAATAAATATTAAGTTAACAATTGGTCGACAGTTTATAATCTGTCAAGTGGGTTTATAAACTAACGAAGTTTCAAATAATCCGATGATGATGTCGTAACTTCGTAAAATTAAACACACATATTTTGTTCTCTAAATTTTATTAATGACATGCTTTTTTTATATGACTAGCTCCCGAACCAGCACACCTATCTATAGGGAGGCTCCTACGCATATACATGGCTATAGAAATTTGGATAGGCTAATTAGCAATTTTGTGAGTAAAATAGCCACTGCGGAATGATAAACATTCCGGTTTTGTTCAATTTACTGGTTTGTTTTTATTGATCCGTGTTTGTGGAATAAACTGCATTGGCTGCTCATAGTTCTTTTATTATTTCAGTACTTATATTTGTTTTATTGTTCTACTAGCTTGTGCCTGTGGAATCGCTTACGCAAATCTATATCTTCTAATATTATCATCCGGAAAGGTTTGTTTGTATAAACGTGTTAATCTTCAAAAGTACTGGCTGAATTTGTATGAAATTTAGCATGGAAGTTGCTTTTTTTATTGAAAATAGGTTCACGTTTGACCACTATCTCACCTGATGGTAAGTGATGATGTGGTCGAAGATGGAGCACGCTTACCTAAAAGTAACCTATGCACTCTTGACTTAAAGACTCCTAGGTTATAGCTATCGGGAAACACAGACTCCGGCAGGTGATTCCACTCCTTAGCCGTACGCACAATGAGGGCATTCCCAAAAAGTTTTGTGCGTATGGGTGGGATGTCCACCATGTAACGATGGCGCTTCGCCGTTTGTCGCGTAGTCCGATGATGGAACGGGCTTGGCGGAATTAGATTGTGTAATTCCATTGCACACTCCCCGAAATGCAACCGATAGAAGACCGATAGACTTGCAACTCGTCGTTGGTGTTCAAGGCTCTGGAGCTTTGACTCGACCAGTGCATCGTTGCCAATGAGAAAAAGTATATAACGAAGTGTATACTTCAAGTATGAAGAATGTTATAGGCTTTTTACACGACTGCATAAGAATGAGGGTTGTGTTTTTATAATGATAAAGTCCATGGCAGCGACAGCTAGTAGTCTATAAAAACTGATCACGCGACTGAATCGCAGTTTTACGCGAATAAGCCAGCTTTTCGCCAAATAGTAAGCGAAAAAGTAGTTTGTGGGGCCAACGAAACGATACCACGTCATAGTATGACCCAATGTCGATACGACTTTGGTGCTTGTGTGTACATGCACCTATGTGTATTATGAAACCTCTTATTTTTTACGAAACATTGTTTACTCCTTGTATATGATGTTAAAGATTATTTTAAGGACGCGACGTGGTCGATGATTTATGAAAACTTTACGACATAGATTATTTGTTCATTAATATACAGTATGTTAACTAACAGAGGGCGTTCCCGTTAACCCGCAATAGTATAGCATCCATACATGCTAAAAAATATTACCATTCGAAAAAATGTTTTTTTTTTTTTTAATATTAAAATATTCCCTAAAAATGTTAAATTGATACGTAAAAGAAACACTCTGTACACGCGTACGCATTCATAAATAAATTGCGACGTTGCCGTCCTTCAAGTACGCGTGTACCTACAGAGTGTTTCTTTTACGTATCAATTTAACGTTTTTAGTGAATATATCAATATTAAAAAAAATCTTTTCGAATGGTAATATTTTT
The DNA here is from genome assembly GCA_943138885.2 of Tholera decimalis. Classification (NCBI taxonomy): domain Eukaryota; kingdom Metazoa; phylum Arthropoda; class Insecta; order Lepidoptera; family Noctuidae; genus Tholera; species Tholera decimalis. The sequence goes on from OW964565.2 coordinate 29,878,649, forward strand.
TTAACACGTATAGATGTATAGTATTGCGGGTTAACGGGAACGCCCTCTGTTAGTTAACATACTGTATATTTTACTATTATAAACAATATAGAAGATTAAAACTATGTATTTGAGTGAGAACCGATAAAACATTTTCAGAAGTTATTTAAATACCACCACTAGTTAAGTTCATTTAAAATAAATCTACCACAAAAAATGTTCTCCACAAATCGGTGTCAGCATCCCACTTTAATTTACTTGAAACCCGCCTGAATCTACCCATTGAGCGTTCAATTAAAACAAAAGATAGTGATTACTTCGTTCAATTTCCTCTTGCCACAAAAGAAAGTGCTTACAGTAGCAGCGCTGCCTAGCGGGGAGCCGCTGTAACTCATTTCGGCTAACCAAGTTTCATCAGCGTTTATCTAGAAATGTGTAATTATGAGATTGAAGTTTTAGGGAATTATTTTGGCATAGGTAGACTTATTCAGTGTCTGTTATTAAGCAAATTGAAAATGCAGCATTTTACCTATATTTTGCGGTACGTTTTTAAAAACGATAACATTCATAAAATTACTATTATTAATGTAATAAGACAATCTTTTTTTCATTTAGAATCTTTTCGTTGCCTGAATTTCTTAGCGACAGACATAAGACACAAGAAACAGAACACAGTAATTACAAAGGCGTAATTTGGAGGAATCCTCGAAAACTCCTCCCACTGTGGGGAACCACAAGTCAGTGTCAGACTTTTACTGACCAAAAACCAACACTGTTCAGTTGCTCTTGCATTCCAAAGCCACGGTATCTTCTTCAAACATTCCCTTAACCCCGAAAGTCCAAGTTACATCACTATGTATTTTTAGAAGCAGTCTTAGAAGAAAAGCTATTATATTTCACAAGCTTTTATTTAACTCGTTCTAATTTATATCTGCAGGTTTTTAATAAACAGTGACAGATATAGCAAAATTCCTGTTTGGAAAAAGAAACCTTTTTTTTTCGAAACAGAGGTATTTTGTGATCACTATATAGCTGAACCTGAAACTGATTAGGTACAACTCTATTAATAATATTGTAATAATATTTTGAACGCTTTTTATGTCCGAGAATCGGTTTTCTAATATTGAAATTCAAAATAAGTGTAAGTCGCACAAGACTAAGAAAAGATAGTAAAAAAATAAAACTCATTCCTTTTTGAAACTACCCAATTTAAAACAGTCTAATTCTAAAATTAAAATCGAGCGAGCGCGAAAATAATCGTTCTATTTCTAATTAGGTACTGTTCGGTACGTTGAGCAAGTCGCGTGGTCAGGCTCTCCTAATGAGCACGGCAATTGTTTCAATTTCATTTCGCAGCTGCTCGTGCCCAGATGCCCAGCTGCCCAATGCCCAGCTTTTTGCCCGGCCCTGCGTACCAGATGGATCTGTCGCACGGCAATTGTTTAGACCGACTTCTAATTAATTTTATTGTAACTTCAGACACGGTAGAAAATTCAGTTTTAGAGGAAATTCGAGTGTACTTGTGTTTTAGGGACGTTTTCTAATTTGGAGTTAGCTTTTTTGGATTGAATTGTTTTGTTTTGTGATTTTAATCGGTTCGTTTAAAACGGTAGGTAGATACTTATTTTGTATTTAAATTTACTTTCTGTTTCCTATCATTTGAGCATCACAAATACAAAGTTTTCTTTTTACCGAACCGTTTTTTTCTTTGTAACGAACTGCAAACTCAAGGATTATTCGTAAGCAATAATTTTGAATAAAATATTATGTGAAACAAGAGACCAGACTCTTTGATAAATATTTATGATTCCGTCTTACGTCGTGATAATGACAAAGCCAAAATAAAACTTTCCAGAGACAGAAATTCTAATCCTTTTTGGCTAATCCACACTTACTCGTATATTATAACGACGAAATCATGTACAATTTTTTGTTCTTCTTTCACGTCAAAATGGCGCAATGTATTGATTTTGTTTGTAGTGTGGAGATATGTGAAGCGTTGAAAAGTTACATAGGCTAATTTCTTTTCCTGAAAAAATACTTATGACGCGAGCGAAACCACGGGAAAAAGATAGTATAACTAATAAACCCTCGCTACCACCTAGACATTCTCCCTCATTGAACCGAAAGCACCAGAGCTCGTAAATAAGGCAGTAAACACAAGACGTGAACAAATATGCCACTATTACTCTACCAACATTCACCAATTATAGCCAGTCTCGGCCAGCATCCACCAATTATGGCCACTCTCATTTAATCTAGCTGCATCTGAGACCACCGTTAGATATATGGATTGTAAAATAAAATGTTTACGAATTTTATTTATTTGTTGCAAGATTGATTTAGAATTGTATTCGGCGATTGCGTTACGAAAAAATAAAAGTAAAGTATTTTTTGCAATCGTGAAATAAAATTTTAATTAAAAAGCCTCATTTAAAAAAGAATTAAGAATTAGATTTGTTTAAAGTTGCTTAAAAATCAGATTACGTTTCATTTTTAACCAACTTAAAAAATAAGAGGAGGTTCTCAATTCGTCTTGACCTTTTTTTGTATGTTACCTCATAACTCGCAGATGACTAGACTAGGTATACTTTCTAATTGGTCCCATTGTCGTCACGTTAGGATCTGATGATGGCATCATTGAGAAATCGAGGAAACTTTTCGAATATTATAGGCACACCTATAGCGTTTTGGGTATTTCTTATAGTTTCTTGTGTAGTTGCTATCGAAAAGCACCATTTGAGGAAGTGGAACTGATGATGAAGACCCCAGATGGCCACCGAAACTACTTAATAATAAGTATTTCGTGGATTGCGATTAGATTACCTGAATATTAGTTAAGCACTTTATGCTCGTCACAATGCATATGGTGAAGTTTAGCTGATGGTGATGTGCCAGGCGAACTCCTCAAAAATTAACGGCTCTGAACCGGGAAAAGGAATATTTTGTAAAAGGTGATAAGTAGTTGACATTTTGGCTTTTGTAACTAGATAAATTACAAACCGACCCACTAAAAAGCGTGAAAAAAAAAACTTTTTAGCAAAAAATAGAACCGAATTCCATATAAAAACACTACAAAGGCAAAAATAACTATAATTTCGGAAGACGGTGTCAAAAAAAAAGAAAATTCAAAACAAATGACACCGACTACGGAAATTAAATTTATTTTTGCCTTTGTAGTGTTTTTATATGGAAGTCGGTTCTATTTTTGCTAAAAGTTATTTAATTGTATGTGTGGGTCGATTGGTCGCAAATGCGACTGCTGAGCTCACGAAGGCTTGATTCCCGGGTCGGGAAAAAAAGGCTTTTTTTTTAACGTGGTAAAATTATCAAATAAGTCCTCCCACCCCGGGCAGGGTGGGAGGGACTGTCAGACTTTTACTGACTAAAATCCACGGTGTTCCTTCAATAACCCTTTACGTACCGGGGTCACGGTAATGGGATAAGTCCCACGACCCCGGCAGGCTTCGGCCCTCTGCAGAGGGGGCCTCGTCATCTTGCTGACGCTCTTTGAGGCGCGCGTGGAACACAACGCGCCGTCGACCCGGGCATGGTCCATGGTTGGACAGCGAGTTGCGGACCGGAGATCGTCGGCCGACGTCCGACGCCGTGGGCGTCTACCACTGCGGCTGGGCTGGAGGGAGGATGCCATCCTCTCCCTCACGCGGCCCGCCTCCTCCTTCGGAAGCATGACTGCTTCGCAGAAGGAGGCGACCGCTTCCCACTCCCTCTCGCCCCGCAGCATGGCCTCGACCAAGGCCGGGCGCGAGAGGTCTCCGCCTATCGCCGCCGTGAGGACACGTCGGTGCTCTGCCCAGGCGGGGCAGTCTTGCAACGTGTGCTCTACGGTGTTCTCAGGGCGACCCTCGCAGTGGTGACACCCAGGCGTTTCCTCCTTTCCCATCAGACACAGGTACCTCCCGAAACTTCCGTGTCCGGTGAGGACCTACGTCATGCGGTAGGTCAGGACGCCGTGACGCCTAGCCACTCCTCAAAGAGGGGTCTTACCGCCGCAATTGTTTCTCAGTGTTAGCCCGGAGTTTGGACATTGACGGTATGGTACCCCCTCACCTCGGAAAACATGTTAAGCCTTTGGTCTCAGCTGTCATTTAGACATCTTTGGCAGTCGTAGTCAGAAGCCACTTGCTCTATGTAAAACACTAGATAAAACTCAGCTGTATTCGGTTAAAAGGCTAAGCATATGTATTTTTCAACCGACGACAAAAAAAGGAGGTTATCAATTCGATGCGTATATTTTTTTTTTATGTATGATCACCGATTACTCGAAGACGGCTGAACCGATTTGGAAAATTATTTTTTTCGTTTGAAAGGGTATACTCCGAAATTGGTCCCATTGTCACCAAGTTAGGATCCGATGATGGGATCTTGGAGAAATCGAGGGAACTTTTCAAATATTATAGGCACACCTATAGTGATTTGAGTATTTTTTATAGTAACTTGTGTAGTTGCATTCGAAAAGCACCATTTGTGAAGTGGACCTGATGAATTTTGATTTAAGCATTTTGTTTTTTTTTGTTTTTTTTTTTTCTACACTATCACTTTGGGAATGCCTGTAAAGATAGCTGTATGTATGTACTGAAATAAATAAATAAATATATAAGTAGGAATAATAAGTAGGTATTTCATGTGTTCCGCTTCGATTACTTGAATGTGGTTATTAAGCACAATATACTCGTCACAATGCATATGGTGAAGTGAAGCTGATGATGAAGTACCAGGAGAACTCCTCAACAATTAACGGCCCAACATTGGGAAAAGCAATATTTTGTAAATGATTATTAGTAGTTGATATTTAGGCTCTTGTAACTAGGTAAATTAAAAATCGACCAACTAACTAACTAAAAAATATAGGGCTCAAGTTTCTTCTTCCAACATCTACTTATTAATTGACAAACAATGACGTCAATAGAATCAGTTTTCAGCAACTCACAGTGAAAGAGGCCTGTCACTATTTACAGTACCTATGTACTTTGGCCTGTGGCTTTGGCTAAGGCTCTGTTCTAACTCCTGTTCATTCAAGAACACAGCAGAAGGACAGGGATAGACCTGCTACACTAAACAGGGCTCCCACCGATACCTAAATAAACCTGGGGAGTTGAGGCACCACAATTGGCAGACTTCTCCCTAAAATATAAGATTTAATACTTTTATTGTGCGTACGGCTAATGAGTTGAATTCCCTGCCGGAGTCTGTGTTTCCTGATAGCTAAGACCTGGGGGTCTCTAAGTCAGGATGGATAGGTTACTCTTTGTTAAGAAAACTCCATCTTCGACCACATCATCACTTACCATCAGGTGAGATGGTGGTCAAACGCGAGCCTATTATAAATTTAGAAAAAAAGTAGATGAATAACCCTCTGTTCAGTAGTCCGCTGGCGGTGCTAATGCCTCAGAGCCTGCCAACCTGCTGAGTTTATTTAAGTGTCCACCTTATGCTCGGTTCTGTTCTAAGGTGCAGAAGTCCCAAGGTGGACGATAGAGACGTGGATGACTAAGACTGGCTGAGACTCGTGTCCACTCACTAACACAGTAGAAGGATACACTTGCTATTCTAGACAGGGCTCCCACAGATACTTAAACCTTGGGAGTTAAGGCAAAAATCGTATAGTGCCCTCCGTGTGCAATACAATAACGCATTCAGGGTTCTGTTGGGACTGCCCCACTACTGCAACGCATCAGGAATGTTCGCGGATGCACATGAGGATTGTTTCTTTGCCACAATATGTAAACGCTGTGCATCCCTTGTGTGGGGCAGTAACTACAGCATCCTGTCCCTAATAGCGAGCAGGCTGGACTGTTCGTATGTGAATCGCTGTTCCACCATTTCCCATGGAATGGGATTGCCACGGTAAACAGGCGTTCATTTCAGCCTCTATAGTTGTGTATGTGTATGTAGTTTTTAAAATTTATTTAGTGTTTAGTTTAAGAAAAAAATATTATTATTTTGTTACTAACATAGGATAAGTGCTACTAACAAATGAGTCATAGTAACTTGTAATAAATAAACTGAATAGATTGAATTTAGTAAACGAATTAAAAAAGACTAATCATATTACAGTTACTCATATCAAAGTTTAAAAAAAAATCGCATGATATAGATTATGCGATTTATGAATCTAAATCACATATTATAAATTACCTCTATAATTGGAGAAACATAAGGTACTATAGTTTATAACATATTTTACCATGTAAGCGTATTATTTGTTGGGAAACCTAAATAAATCAAAGGAAAACCACCACAAATAAAAGTAGTGAACTCAGTTCACTTCTTTTATGATGACTATGATATCTGATTTCATTCGATCAGTTCATCCGTGATCATGAAAATATCGGAAACTCGAAACAATAAATGCACATGGTAAATATCCCGTTTTAAGGGGACTACCTTGCCCAACGACCTTGAGGATTTGAAAACTTTACGGCCATTTGGCCCTCTACCGGCTAATATCTGTACCACAACGAAAGATACGAAAAGCGTTATAGATTAAGGATACAGACACGGCGCGATGTCGTCTTTGCCTATTTAATTTTGTTCTCTGAGAGGCTTACTACATTTTTACTATTCCTATTTATATATACATAATAAAACTGTAGAAGTGTCAATTCTGTACATAGAATATATTTGAAAAAAAAAAAAACTTATGTTACTGAATCGGTACCAAACACGAAAATGTTATTTAAAAAAGTTGTCTGTCTGTTCGTTCAAGCATCAGGAAAAAACTATCGGTTAGATTATGATAAAATTTTGTATTATTATACTTTAACATCCTGGGCACCACACTGGATGCTTTTATTCCTGAAAAGTACATACGATAAAAACAAACTTAATTTTATGGTTTAGTTGGATGGGTTTATCCCTAGACACGATTACTGTACCAACCACAAATAATAAGTTTGTCGTACGTTACGTCACCCGTAGTGGAGTTCACTAACGTTTTACGCTGTTAATGTGGGGCCGAAAGTCGAATTTAGCTTGAACCATTCGCGACGCCACTGATTGCAACCAATCCTATAATATAAGGACAGAGTCTCGTCGGGCCGCGCGCGTAAATTTTATGTTATAAATATTTTTTTTTTAATATTCGTCTGTTTGTCTGTCCTGACCGAACGAAATCATGGGAACCGTTAGTTATGTTATTATATTGTTATAGTGTTATGTTATTTTACTCATACTATAAATGCGAAAGTTTGTGAGGATGATACACCTGCCTGTTTCTGACCTTAACTAAGATTACCTTGTTCACGGTTGTTTTGTTTAACTCGGCTGCTACCACATATTATATTTTGAAGGTATGATGATGACCAGCTAAATGCTACCGGATCTCTGTAATGAACATAGGTAAATGGCCTAGTTTTCACTTGTTGTTTTGTTTAGCTCGGCTGCTACCACATGCTACATTTTGAAGGTCCTATGATGATCAACTAAATTATACCGGATCTTTTTAATGAAATTAGGTAAAATGGCCTAGGTTTTACTAGTTCTCTTATGTAGCACGGGTGCTACTACTACACTTGCTATAAAATCTCTTTTGCGATAAAGTTACCTGATTTTAGTTATAAAAGTAGGATTAGGTATCTAGTTTTAACTAGTTGTTTTATTTGATATTTCTATAAAATAGAATAGTAAAGTTGCATATCTGATAAAGACTGGGGCTGGTATACATAAAAACAGAAAGTAAGTGTATAAGTATAATAATGATTCCGTTAACAAAAATTCAACTTAAACTACTAAAACTGATCAAAATCTAAATATCTAGAACAGGTTGGCTTATTATGTAATGTGATTGGTGTTGAAGGTGATTGTTGGTCGTCAGTAACAGTCATATCGAGCTCGCCGATATTGTCTTCAGCTGGTAAGTTTTCCTTATTATGTTTATTTTTTCGGTCATTTTTATTTTTCATAGCTTCTATGATATATGGTGGATTTTTTATTTCCATATTACGGGTATGCCTTGGATCTAGAAGCTCCGGCAAAATACAATTTAAATAAAATGTACATAACTTACTTCTCATTTTCGTCTCAAAAAACTCATCATCTCTACAAATAGTTTCAGTTTTCAAAGGCTCTAACTCACTATACCACACCCCGAATATACATTTATTTTTTCGGGCTATGTGGAGTTGTCCTTGAACTTGGTAATACCAGTTATGCATTTTATTTACATTTAAATTTCCTGATTTTTCCTCCCAAAAATTTACTTTTCTTTTTTTAATAGCTTCTTTAAGGCCTAATTTGTATGCTGAAATTGGACATTTCACTTCTACAATTGTGTCGTTTCCAACAAGTCCATCTGGTGTAGCTCCTAAATAAGGAATCTCGGGATCTATAAATAATCCACATGGCATTATTTCAATTCCTTCTTGTTTAGAGAGCTGATCTAATGCTTTGTTTTCATATTCTTTTCCATGCTTAATAGACTCTGCTTCAATATTAATTTTGTAAAGCAGCTGCTTGACTAAACTAACACAACTAGTGTCAGGTCTCATTTTAATAACTCTTCCGAAGTTTGAAGCCGTCAACAAAGATCGCCGGAGTTCTAGCCATTCGCTTGACTCACTCTGCAAAATCGTTTGTTTTTCAATTCTTCTTCTGTCTTCATCACTTTTGTTCAAATTTAATAAGAAATTTACTTTCATATTTTCCAGAACACTATCACTGACATCAGGCTGAATGCTTTGATCCCCGTAATCTTTATTTGTTCTTGCCCGACAATCGTTTATAGGTCGATTTCTATATTTTTTGCATTTTAACAAGCTTCTTCTTTTTTTATATTTATTATCCAATGTGCGCATCCTGCCTTTAGGACTTAGCCCAACAATTGTTTTATTTAATACAGAAACAGGTTTTCTTTTTGTATTAAAGTTAACCGCAGACGCTGAACATCGAGTTTGGTATCCACGCCGGTATGAATAATTTACTCGTTTACCACCAACAAATTTCGCCACTATGCTATGAAAGTTTTCCACGATGTTACTGTCAACATCATGAACAAGGCTTCTGGAATGCCCTGCAATAATATTAATAACAAAACATATTCTTTGCCATAAGGAACTAGTGAAAAAACCTTCTGGCAAGATTTGAACATTTTGCGGATTGCTACAAAAATGACTTTTACATTTTGTATGGTTACCAAAGGCGTGTAAATGTACCGTTTGTATGTCTTCAAAAAGTTTTTGAGTGCAATAATCTATGTTTTCCAGTGAGTCATGATATTTCCTGCTGCATTTACGAATTGCCGATCTAATGCTCATGATGCGTTTTTTTGTTATTAATTTTCTAAAATGCATGGGGTATTTTGTATCAGTGATCAGGTTATCCAGTTTGTTGCACAAATTTCTTAGAAGGTGGTTCCTACATTCTACCTTTTCAACGGTAAAAAGAGGGTAAGGTCTTGCTTCCAATATTTTTGCATACGTGCTAGAATCCCCATCAGAAATGAGGCGACCGTAAATTAGACCATACATGTCTATAGATGCCTTAAAGCCTTCTACTAATATTGTAGATTCCATGGCAGTTGATGGACCCGTAAAATTTTTGAAACACTCGTGACGTCTTGGTTCTAGGTTTCTGTTATGGTCCTGCGCACATATACTGCAATATTTATTTTTAATACCGAGAAATAAAATTTTCTTCGTTTCTCTACCTATTATGGCTGCAGCTCCTGACAATGCTGAGTAGTTTTTTTATATGATCTTTTACTCCAACATCCATCTACAACCACATCTATAATAGGAATACCATCTTTGCTGACGCGACCTTTTTCTATGACAATTCTTTTTTCTTCTTTGGCAGCTTCATTCATGGATAAACTAAGTGCTTTATTCCAATTATTCGATACAGTGTCATGCCGCTTCTGATATAAATGTTCAGTCATCAAAGGTAAGTCAATTGCTGAGAAAAGTTCTTCTAATTGCGAATACCCAGTACCAATTGCAACTGCACCCGCGACGACTGCTGTATTTATATCTAAATCGCTAGTAACATTACAAAGTGAAAACTTTTCTTTACACATGAGACATTCTATTGTAAATTTAGATTCAAGACCAACACGTTTCTCTCCTACAAGTTTTAAACTTTGTATACCACAGTTGAAAACACCATGACTGCCTATTACTTGAATTTGAGAAAAAAAATGAGCTACGTCAATGATGCGTCTTCCATAGATATTCTTTGATTCCTTTTCTTGTGGAACTTCTTCAATAATAAAATCTGGCAAATTTCCTTCATCGTGTTCAGGCTGCAACAAACATATAAAGATCAATTATGAACTATTTTTCATTTTGATAGATATGATACAAAACAAATTGGCGAAGTGCGAGTCAGACACGCCCATGAAGGGTTCCGTAGTAACTACGCAAAATAACTTTGTTTTTCATAGTACTTATTTGTATGAATTACAAAGTTATATTTCCGGTTTTAGAAAATATGCCATATCTCAAAAACTTCCTAACTGATCTCGTTCAAACAAATTTTTTTTTGATTGTTTACATTAAGATATACAGCATAATTTCTTTTAGATTTTTCCCTCCATTATTATAGAAGTTAGAGGGGGAGGGGGGGGGGGGGGGGGGTACACATTTTACTACTTTGGAAGCGTATATCTTTTAAACGATTGACTTTATGAAAAAGTGGTTTTAGAACCTCAATGTCATTTTCAGGGTTCCGTAGCCGAATGGCAAAAAACGGAACCCTTATAGTTTCGACATGTCTGTCTGTCTGTCTGTCTGTCCGTCCGTCCGTATGTCACAACCATTTTATTCCGAAACTGTTAGGAGTATACATGTGAAACTTAGTAGGTTGATGTATTCTGTAAACCGCTTTCCGATTTTATGAAAAAAAAAATATTTAAAATAAAGGGGGGCTCCCCATACATGGAACTGAAACTGTAAATATATTTTTTCATGAAACCTATGCGTGTGTGGTATCTATAGACAGGTCTTAAAAAATGACATTGAGGTTTTTAAAACCACTTTTTCATAAAGTTAATCGTTTAAAAGATATACGCTTCTAAAGTGGCAAAATGTGTGTCCCCCCCTCTAACTTTTATAATTATGGAGTGAAAAATCTAAAAAAAATATATGTTGTAGATCTTAATGTAATCTTTTAAGCAAAATTAGTTTGAACAAGATCGGGTAAGCAGTTTTTGAGATACAGCATAATTTCTAAAACCGCAAATATAACTTTGTAGTTCATACAAACACTATGAAAAACAAAGTTATTTAGCGTAGTTGTAAAAATTTTAAATAAGCTAGTTTTAAGGATTTTTTTTTTTCTAATAAATGTATTAAATTATATTTATTATAGTTACTACGGAACCCTTCATGGGCGAGTCTGACTCTACCTTTACTACCTTACCTTACCTTTCTATAGATACCATACACGCATAGGTTTCATGAAAAAAAAAATTCAGTTTCAGTTCTATGTTTTGGGAGCGGGCTTAAATTTAAATATTCTTTTCTTAAAATCAAAAAGCGGTTTACAGAATACATCTACCTACCAAGTTTCACATATAAAGGCCTCATCAATCATAAAGTTTTGGAATAAATTGGCTCTGTGAATAAAATGTAATATACATCAAAATCAATATAATATAAGGTGTATCTATTCATACACGAAAAATTTTAAGAGATATCCACCATCCATACTAATATTATAAATGCGAAAGTAACTCTGTCCGTCTATCTGTTACCTTTTCACGCCTAAACCACTGAACCGATTTAGATGAAATTTGCCGTGGGAATAGTTTAGGACCCTGGGAAGGACTTGTAATAGTTTTTACTCCGAAATTTCCATGGTATCGGAATTTATACGGGAATAACATCCCAGGCGAACGAAGTCGCAGGCGAAAGCTAGTACTGATATATGGGACTAGACTGGCGAGGCGCGGGCGCCGTGAAGGAGCGACTGCCGCCCGCCGCTACCGTCTCAAATACCGTCGCCTGCGTAATTAGCGTAATGGATGTTTTTTAAATAATATACCTAGATACCTATATATTTTTTTTTGCTATGGCTTTTTACCAGCTATAGGTATATTCTCTTAAAATATTTTGTGTATGAATATATAAGACATACATATAGGACGCTTTATATGAAACTTTTTATTTCTTCGATGGTTTACTTGAAACTTTGTATATAGGTTCCTCAAATGACGTAAGTGAGCACTAAGAAAAGACTTATGGAACTTCCCCCCTTAAGGGGTAAAAAAGGGGTATGAGATTATGTGAATCTTTTTGTTTCTTCAATGGATTCGCTCACTTGAATGGAAGTACATAAGTAAGGTCAGTTCCTCAAATTTTATATGTAGATAGCTGAAACCTTGGAATTATAGGTAAGCTTCTTATCCTAAAATTCCCACGGCATCGGGATTTATACGGGAAATATCTCTCATGCGAGCAACAGCTAGTAAAGTATAAAGAATTACAGCAAAATAGTTGGTCTGAAAACCCTTGCGATTTGGTAAATGGCCTTAAAAATTTGTTGATAACATGACATTTTTTTGCTGAGCGCACTTTTCGCAACAACGAATCATCAAAACCAAAACAATCAAATCTAAATCAAACAGGTTTTTAAAGATAAATTACACTCTTACACGGTTATAACAATTTAAAATAAAAGTAAATAGAAGCAGGTAGATAAATAACTCACCGACACAATCTGTAATACTTCTTCCTCAACTACCATACTAGATTGGTCGTATGGTTCTGTTATAGGTGGTTGAATTACGTTTGAAATGTTAGCCAAAGGCGAGTGAGGACTCCGGTTTTGTTCTTGAGTACTCATTTGTTTTCTACGTTGCCTAGAAACAAAATATCGTTGTAATTACGCTAGTCTAGTAACAAAGCACATAATTAACCCAAAATACTTTTTGAGATCATTATATGCTTTGTAGTGGATCACCATCAGGTAGACGAGATCATCACAGTTATCTTGGTCTCATCGAGCCCTTTTAAATGAGTCGTGACATGATAGTTCTACGAAGTAGGCTGAGATACTTTTCCTATATTTAGGGTTCATCATTAGGTAGTCAAAATAAAAACAATCATGTTTGTCTCGGCGAGCTCTTTTAAATGAGACCAAACATGATAATCCTACGTAGTACCATGACTGAGATATTGTTCCCATATTTGGAGCTTATTATCAGGGCGGCGAGATTAATCCCATTGTAAACAAAAGAACGGATTTCTTAGAAAGTTCTGTACATAATGAGGCCGACAGTCGAGTTTATTACGTGCTAGGACAATAAAGCGACAAAAAACGTACACAGCTGCGCAGTTTTTTCATATTTTGGCGACTAAAAAGTACTTTGCCCGCGGCTTCGCTCGAGTTTTGTAAGTGTTTGTGGTAGATTCGTACTTCGGTTAATAGCATGATCGTCAAATAATTACTAACATAACTTTCGTTCTAAAAAGTACCACATATCTAACTTTTATAACAATTATAACAAAGCCACAATAAGGCATGTTATGTAAAAACAAAATATACATGACTTTGTAGTATTATTATTATTATAGGGCCATATTAATACTCACGTTTGAAAGTGAGCTCATCATTATGGCAATTTTATGAAGATAAACTTTGCCTTTTACTGTAAGTAATTTGGACGCATATTTTGAGAGAAAATGTAAAATTATTCAACATCGTTATTTACCGAACGCTCGGCAGCGCGTCGAGGAACGACGCTCTGTATGCAAGTCCCGTAGCTTAGGTAGGTATAACTTCAGTACTTACTGATAGGTACCGCTCCGATACTAAATTCCTAAATTTCTTTGCTTACGAAGTTGAACTGAAATGCGCGCCCGGCTGACAAAATACCGTAATTATTTATTTATATATATAGAGGTTTATTCCGCTTTTTAATTATATTTAGTTATCAGAGTTAGAAGTATACGTATTATATAGATTTTTGCCACTTTAGTTAGTAGGTTATCTAGATCTGGATACAGGGAAAACTAATACCTACAAAATAATACCACACGAAAATAGGAATAAAAATAATATATACCGAAATACTCTAAATCTATTGTTAATAATATCATAAACTCCTTATCTTTATTTAGCGACAACGTTATATGGAGTTTACGTTGTATTTTACTTTTACGAATATTCATAAATATTACTAGCGATACAACAAAAATTACCAGAATTGAATAAATATTGTCATAATAATAATAAAACTAACAGTCGCATGGGGCTTCGCTCCCGTAGACTTAATCACGATAAAAATATAACCTCGTTCTTTTGCACTCAGGTAAAAAGTAGGCTTAAACCTTCCTCTAGCTTCAAGCTACTTCCATACCACATTTTCTCCGAATCCACCCAGTACATTGAAAGATTAGTGCGTTTATAGAAACAATAAAACTTTTCCGCTTTATAATATTAGTATAGATAATTTATAACTTACCAATAAATTTGAAGAGCTCAGCCACGCCTCACATTATTTTTTCTTTTGTATTTAGGCATATTTGTATTAGGTTTAATCTATGACTAATACGAAAAGAAAAACAAACTTAAAAACACTTTTATGTGACTTTCCAAACTTAAATTCTGTTTTAATTTACTTGTTATTTATGTCAATACTATTTACAATACCATTTAATTAAAAAGTCAGTCATAATTCTTCACTTTAGATATTTTTACGAAACAAAAAACGCACGCACAGTCCTTCCGTCTCAAGAGTCGTCAAGACACTAACAAGACGCGTTCCGAGTATGCGCCACAGGCGAAACGGAGGTGTTTCACGCGGGGTGCAGGTGGTATTTTTTATTTTTATTTTTTAATAAAAAATATACTTAACAAAATAATAAATTTAGCAGTAGAAATTGATAAGGAGATCATTACCTTTTTGTGGTTTAAAAATCAAATGTGTCTATTAACTAGTGAATAGTAAAATTTACAATTTAGGTTTGAAAATGCCTTTTTGTTTAGATTTATTACTTTCATTTGGATAAATCTATCAAAATTGTAAACAAAACATTCGAATCACAAATATCTTAACTTCAATATATATTTTTCGTTTGGTGAAAGTATAAGAGGATTCATCAGCAAACTTCTTTAAAGTTACGATATTTTTACTATTTGAGGATGGTTCCCACCTTAAGTTCTAATGTTAATGACCATTTAAGTTAATGACCATGTTAGCTTAAAAGTATAAACTTTTTTATTCTAAATTCTTTTTTATTAAATACTAAGTAGTATTTTTTTTATAAATAAAAAAAAATACTACTTTTATAAAAAAGTAGTATTTTTTTTTTATTTTTAGACCAAAAGCCAGTAGCTTTCGAGGCACCTCTCTAACGCCACTATAACTATTTTAAATTAGCCTGAGACTCCGGTTAATTCAAATCCAGAACTGGCCAGTATTAGGATTGACAGCCGCTCGAGAGCTCTCCGATCGTCTATGAATAAGATTCGTAATGTTTGGCCAAACATAGACACCATGGCTGTATTCTGTCAGACGTCACATCTATAGGTAATATCTTATTTCTGGATATGATTGGATACATAGTTAACGGCGTCATTAAATATCAGAATGGTGCCGATAATTCTGATTGGCCAATGTGGTTTTATATTCTAAAACTTTAAGATAAAATTTTAATGTGAATAGAAAATCTCCTCATCTATGATATTGTGTGTTCATGAATATTCAATTAAAGAACTTTACATGGTGTACATCACTACCCATAAGCAAAAAATGTTTTGGGAATACGTACATTGCATGTACAGCTATAGCCTGGTGCTCTTTAAGTCAAGAGTGAATAGGTTATTTCTAGGTAAGCGTGCTTCATCTTCGATTACATCATCGCTTACCATCAGGTGAGATAGTGGTCGAACGCGAACCTATTTTCAATTAAAAAAAAACTAAATTTTATTAATAATTTCCAATAAAAACGAATCGTATTTTTATGAATAATCTACACCAACTTTACAAGACCTTAACCCTTTATAACTCAACAAAATATTATTTAATAAAAAGTAGCATTTAGGATAGGATATCTTAAATAAAAAAAACAGGTATTTTTTTTTAATTTTCAATAATTTTAATATATACCTCACAAAATGAAAAAAAGGGAGTGTGCCATTACGGGTACATTGCTGCAATGTGTTCCACTAGGAAGTATGAAATGTTTTAAAACAATTGTTTTGTTGGTTGTTGCACAATGCAGCTCCGCACTTTTCACAAATGGTCTGTGATTTGCCAGACCATTTAGAGAACTTGCAGCAGATACGTTTTTCAACCCATACTGGCCTGGAGGAGGCACGAATTTAGCTGGACCCTTGCGTTCTTTCGCCTGGATGTCTGGATCAATGCTTCGGCGTTGTACATACATATGCTGTTATCCCCATCTTACAGAGCACCGTACCAATCTCTTCACGGAAGTCAGCAGATGACAGCAGTGGTCCATTCGTAATCTTAGTCTTATAAACCCTTTTGTACAGTAACCAGGCATTGGACATGGCAAGGTCCAGATAATGGTAAAACATTTGAACCTGCCATATCTTGCTTCGTAGTTTTATTTTATATCTACCCATTATACTGTCAATAAGATCGACACCACCCATATGGCGGTTGTATTCTCCTACCACGTTTGGTCTATCAATGGTCACATACCTCTTGTGGTGCTTGTCGTATCTAGAAACTTGTGACTTGGGTAGTTCACCCATAAAACTGAAGGCAAGTGTGACTATTTTATTGTCTTTCCAGGCACCTGTAGATATGTCTGTTTCTTCAACATAGGCAACATATTTGACTGAATAGCCATTTTCTTTTTTGGAGATTTCTTTTTCCGAGGGTAGTCTGCAATCAGGTATTCGGTTGCGTCGAATGGTTCCCAAGCTCAATATTCCTCGTTTTGCAAAATATTGTTTCATCAAGTTCTAAAAACTCTGCTGGCAAGTCTTCGTCACCTGTAAAGCAGAATTGCTACTCATTTAGCTGAAGGTTATTTTTTTTTCCAACGTAAATTCAATATCTGCTTGGCTTGACTGCGTCCTGATGATCCAGGTCTGGATGATGGTCCTGGTTGAGGAACGGTTTCAGACGAAGTTGGCGGTTGGGAAGCACTACTTGAATTCTCAATATTTTCAATGATTGTGACAATATTCACTCCATCAACCTCTTCAAAATCATCTACATCTAATGGCACCTCCAAATCCGGAACAAAATCAGGATCTACGATGCTGCCGACATCACCGTCGAATCCATCTTCACTCTCTGCATAATTAAAGAGGACCTCCTCTATTTGTTCGTCTCCTAGACCTATGGATGCCATCCTGTCGCGATAATAAAAAAGTGCTCAATGTATGACACTAAATGTACTTATTAACACAATGTACCAGAACTGGCACAAACACAAAACGACAATTATTTTAAAAAATACGGAAAATTATTCAATGTCTACAATAAATAGCAAAGAACATACACTTACCTAGTAAATTCACACCACAAACAAACGGTTTTTAAAGTAAGAATATTTTTTGTCTATTTTCAAAACTTACTAAACAAACGTATTTTACGAAACGTCATATTGTTCGATTCAAATTCGTTTGTCTTGAAAAAGCGCCATCTGAGGGCTATAAATTATACTAAATATTAAAGCGCGCTATGTCCCAGAGCAGGAACTCTGTACTAAAACCGAAAATATATTTTGCTTTAGGTTTTATATAGCAAAATTTGGTATGTTCCAATACTGTCCCACGGTGATATAAAGGGTTAAAGATAAGGTAGCCTCATAAACTGTAACTAACATTGTTAGGTAAAGACGTTAATATGGCCAGGTGGCAATATTTCAAGTAGACCGCTAGACAAGCTTACGCTAAGTCTTGCAGCTGCATAAAACAACCAAACAAATCCACTTCGTTTGCTAAGTTCAGGGTTGGCACGAACAGAAAAAACAGTTGAATTTTTACACATATTTTATTAAATACTAGCAGTTACGCGGGGCTTCGCTCCCGTGGACTTTATCTTGATAAAAACATAATCTCCTTCTTTTCCAATCGGATGTAACCCTCCTTAAGCTTCAGGCTACTTCCACACCAAATTTCATCGAAATCCACCCAGTACTTTATAAGATTAGCGCGTTCACACGAACTTTTCCGCGTTATAATTAGTATAGATTTAAACTAAACAAAAATCTTTTTACACGTTGTGTTGCAAAAAGTTTTAATAAATAAATAAAAAAGAACATAACATATTCGTCCTTAATGCCGTCATTTGGAAATGTACCCAAGACATAGATGGCATTGCCACGATGTATGTCAATGCTTAGGCTTTGGATATAGTCAGCTCTTGGGTCAGGGCAACCAGCATTATTCGAAATTATTTGAAAAGGATGTGAGCATAGAGGCGCCAAGGACCGAGAGTTTTGATTCAAAACGCTTCGAAATTATATGTAGTTACCAGTAAGATTACTATGTATATTGACGCACGAATTGAGATTTTCAGTAGCAACAGTACCAGCACATCAACTATATAATAAAAAAAAATAAAGCCAATAATGTTGACTATAAATGAAATAAATAATGTCTATTTTCATAGAATAGTATATTATATAAGTGTTAAAACAGGTGCTTTCTTGTGGCGAATTCTATATTCTCTCTTTAAGACGTATTTAAAATAAATAAAAAAACAATAATTTTATGGCAATTTACTCACAATAAGATATTTAACGCATTGCTTGGAAATACTAGATCGCAATTAATGACTTAAAAAAATTACTTGTACTCGGGAATCATTGAAAGTTTTTCTTAAGAGAAGTATTTTTTGTATGATGTGGCAACCCTAAGTAAAGCCCCAGACACGGGGGCGAGGTTTGTTCCAAGTCTTTGTTTTTTCGCTGTTATTTAACGGATTAGGTTATTACGGAGCCAACATAAATTCTTATCTTGGCTGACTTGGACGACGCTTTTAAAAACCAACGAGCTTTATGCAAGATTTCTTGAATTTTTTATAGCTTCCATGATGAAAAAACCGTTTAATGGTAGCTTATTCTGGGGTGACAGGAATGTTGTAATTAAAAACCGCGGCCCTGGAACAACAGAAAAGACCAGGGTTGGTTTTTAGTCTGTAGGAGACTTATATTCCCTTCCCCTCCACCCAGAGAAGAAGAAATCCTGCGATGATTTACTCCAGAAAATAAATGTAGCTTTTTAATCAGGCTCTAATGACTAGATTTTGAACATATTTTTGGTATTATTTGTCTCAAATATTAGTTTTAGTTATATGTTGTGATATTTTATAATTTTTTACTTTTGTCTCGCCATTTGGTACCTACTTTAACGGTTTTGGCCAGTATGATTTTTTTGAGCTACGCTATAACGAGACGTTAGCCTTTGAGTCTGTTTTGGGCTTTATTCTAAGACTACAAGGTAAGAGTAGCTAGGATACACTGGCCACATCTTGTTTAAATTAAATACGAAAAAGAATACGCTATACGAATAAAGGCTATATACGAATAAAGCAAAAATAATCTCTCAACTTCCCCGTACATTGCCAGTGAACATTTATTGTTTTAGTAGTACAGTATTAACGTTCCGGCTAGAAGGCGTCTATTTGAGTTCGGACAAGTAGTGATTCACATTTAGAGCGCGTTTAGCTCTTGACAGACGGCTCGCGGCGTCCACTAATGTTGTGCCGACTGCACCCCTCTACAGACCTTGGAATATTTAGACGTACACATTCAGATTCTCGCCCTAAAAAGGTTTGTGGGACGAGAATATACAACATGTGTTGGTGGAATATGTCCGATACAATCGCGAAAATACTAGTGCTCTTGCACTTGTTAATTTAATTTGGGACTTATAACCATTTTGATAGCAGCTGTTATGATGCATGTTAGGTACACTGCACAAAGTAATGTGTCTGCTTCGTTTCAAACCTTCAATTCAAAAGTCGTGTAACCACCAAGACCACTCCTTTATTCCTTAAACCACATACACTTTATTGAAATAATATTGTTTTTATAATATGCAAGCAGAGTGATACATGGCAGAAAACTCCAATACGCTTCATGCCTACAGTATGGACCAGGTACCTCTATACTTTTCCTAACTCTCCAGGCCCTAAGCTTTTAGACTTGCACATCGAGCTTCTAAACTTTAAGCTCCACTCATATATAATTCTAAAGCAAGCTTTTGTTCCACTGGGAAATGGCGGAGAGTCCACAGTTAAATAATTTATCCGGCCCGGCTCTAGTTAACCGTAGACGAACCGGTTAAATACGTAAATGTATTACGCTTTAGTTTAATATGAGATTTAATAAGAATTTTTGGTGTGAAAGAGTTTAAATGGTTTAAGGGTAGGTTTAAATGTTGGTTTAAATATAGTGATTTTATGATAGTGATTATTTGTAAATAGTAAGGTACCTGTTTCTATTATAAAGTTCTCGTTTTAAATGTAATAATATGATCAATGATAATCGAAACAGTAGGTAATTTTTTGGTTAATAAGAATAAAAATACAAGGTGTAACTGATTAACCGCAATACCTCAGACACCCCAATTAGAATATTAAATTATAAGTCTAAAATAACATCCGTAACGAAATAAATTGAAACCAAACCTAGACATTTTTAGAAAATAGTTATCCTTACTAAACGCAAAACATAGGTGCGTCATGCAATATCCTTACGCAGACGCATAAAATCATGCAATATTAGCGGCCGACACGCAAACGAGCACATTTCCTTGAATTAAGGATTGTATTAATTTTTCATGATACCGTGTTTCCAATTTTAACCGACTTCAAAAAAAAGGAGGAGTTTCTCAATTCGTCTTGAACTGTTTTTTTTTTATGTATATGTGTGAAAAATTCTTTTTTTTTTTGAAAAGGTATACTTTCTAATCGGTCCCATTGTCGTCACGATTGGATCTGATGATGGGATCATGGAGAAATCGAGGGAACTCTTCAAATAGTATAGGCACACCTATAGCGTTTTGGGTATTTCTTATAGTACCTTGTGCAGTTGCTCTCGAAAAGCACCATTTGAGGAAGTGGAACTGATGATGAAGACCCCAGATGGCCACCGAAACTACTCAACAATAATTATTTCGTGGATTGCCATTATATTACTTTATGCTCGTCACAATGCATATGGTGAAGTAGAGCTGATGGTGATGTACCAGGAGAACTCCTCAAAAATATTAAAAATATATTAAAAAATATTGTAAAAAGTGATAAGTAGTTGACATTTTGGCTTTTGAAAAAAAAAAAAAAGAAAATACAAAACAAATGACACCGACTACCGAAATTAAAGTTATTTTTGCCTTTGTAGTGTTTTTATATGGAAGTCGGTTTTATTTTTTGCTAAAAAGATTTTTTAAGTTAAATGAAAGATTTTTCCCTCAAAATTTAACACCTATTTTTTATGACGGAAATCGATTCAGATGCCGATTCTGAACCAACTACTTTCAGGAATTGCGTTTATTCTGTTACACGTAAGTACTAAGTAATGACTGACTTAATAACTTAAGCAGCTTAACACGTTCGTACTGCTAGGACATAGGTCTCCTCTTTATGAGAGAGAGTGGGCCGTATTCCACGCGGGCCCATTGCTGGTTGCTGTTGTAAGTCTTTGAATTTTCGGTTCTTATAGGATGTGCCGATTTTCTCACAATGTTTTCCTTTACCGTTTTGAGACTAGTGGTGATGATGAAAATTACAAAGTAATGTCTGGGTTCGAACCCACGATTCAGAACTCGTACATCGTGCCTGTAGCCACTACTACTCTAAAAGTAATGATAGTGATTACTTGTAAACACGTGTTTGTATATTATAAAGTTCTTATTATAAATGCAATAATATAACCAATGATAATCGAAACAATAGCTAATTTCTTACTAATTATATTTTGTTTACAATTCGTTACTATTGGTACAAAATGTTTAGCTTTGCAAAATTTAAATACAAGACAACAAAAATAGATGAGGTATTATTCCTCGAAGCGCTACCATTTTGAAGCGCACCTAATGAAGCGCTCCTTTTTTATTCCTCGGAGCTCTCCTTTTAGTATAACATGGTATCGGGAGCGCTACTAAAAGGAGCGCTCCGAGGAATAAAAAAGGAGTGCTTCATTAGGTGCGCTTCAAAATGGTAGCGCTTCGAGGTATACCTCAAATAGATACATCTTTGTCGTCTACGATCAAAAGCTAACTTTGTCACCGATAGTGACGTCTGACCTGCCCAGTCTTTGGAAAATCTAGAAATAGGATGATCCACTCTTTCCTAAGTGGATAGTACGCGATTATATTTAGAGTAACTTCCACCAACAGAACACCAGTGAATACTCCCACGTCATCGCCGGTTGCAGCTGGGTATTAATGTTTTACATGGAACGACAGTATCATTAGAATGTAAAACGGGATATTTACCATGTGTGTATCTTTTGTTTCGAGTTTCCAATATTTCGGTACTGTTGCAGTTCATCCGTGATCATGGCGATTGCAACATTGCCGAAATATCGGAAACTCGAAACAAAAGATACATAATGGTATATATCCCGTTTTAAGTTCTAATGTTACTGTTAGTGACCACGTTAGTTTAAAAACTTTTATCGTTTTTAATACAGTTTTTATTAATAGCAAGAACTATACATAAAAATGGCTTTTGTATATTATTCGCACTCGTGCATAGTCTGGGCGGTTCGTTCATATATAATAATATATTAACAGTTACGTACGAATGTATTACTTCAATCAAGAACTCCATTTGTCTAGAATGAAATACGATTATTTCGCCACTGCGCTTTGAAGCTATTGTACAAGAGTAAACATAAAACAGACACCTAACTTTATCTAATTGCGTGGTACTTACCTTACACAGAGAGAACACAATATTTTGCTAAATGTACTACAGAACAACGAATTGTGATATAAATAGAAATATAGATTACTTCAGTATTCCTGTAAACTTTAGAAGATCGCTTTTAGCGATAAGACCACCCATTGTATAGCCCTTTTAAGTTGTTATGTCAGGTGTACAGTAAAGGGTATATCTATCAATCTTATTTTCTTAATACTTATCCATATGATATCATTTATTCATCATAATAACTACTTACTCACTTTTAACAAAAAAAAAATATGATTTTGCTTTTTTTAATTTTTGTATTCTTCCATGCTCGGAGTAAAAACCTCTTATTATTGATAAATCGAATAAAAATAGGACGGAAATAACTACTTTGCCACATAAAAACAAACGATATAGCCACGAGTAGGGATGCAGTGATACGAGTAAATAAATACTCATTCTTACTTGATACATTCCTTTCGATACCTAGTACTTATTGTATTGATACTTTGAAGCTATGTATCAAGTAGATGTCGGTCAAAAGTAATCGTATCAATACAAAATTGTATGTTGAAATTTAACGAATTTATCTAAACATTGTCGATACATTTGTACACTGCGAATAGGGAATGTTGCGGGCGCAATAGGCACTGCATCCAGAAATCGTTTAACAGGCTAACACTAATATTTTTGGGGATTACTATAAAAATGGACTTTTTACATAGAATTTGTTTTAAAGATATATTTTCGTGTCAATAAAGAATGCCAATTGTTGCTTGTTTATTTATTTCATTCTAAACATTACCTAACTAAAACGATCAAGTAAGTATCAATCGTTACAGTATTTTACGACCAATACTGTATCAATTTAAAGTAGGTATCAGAACATCCGTGGTATCGTTTCATCCCTAGCCGCATGTGTGGGAAGATTGTGTTAACGCAGAGATAAGTCTCTGTCTTCCACTATACTCTGTGTCCTCAGTAAACATGGCTATCGTCCATTGTTGGCTGGTGGAGTAAAAACAGGACGGTGATGGATGAGCGTAAGACGCAGCTGTGCGCTTAATTATCTAATACTGTTGAGTGCTCGTCTAGCTGTATGTTAGCTTCTATGTGGGGGTAATTTATTTTCTATGTACATGGTGCAATTGGCGAGGAGGAATGTGGGTGTTAAATGTGTTGCAAGCTGAGCATATTTATTGCTGTATTTTTTGTTGTTAAACAGATATATTATGTGGTTGCGTGCTGTTTCTTCGTTTATAGACATACAATCTATACTAATATTATAAAGCGGAAAAGTTTGTTTGTTTGTTTGTTTGCTTGAACGCGCTAATCTTCGAAAGTACTGGGTGGATTTGGATGCAATTTGGTATGGAAGTAGCTCGAAGCTTGATGAATGTTATAGGCTACTTTTTACGCGACTGCAAAAAAGTAGAGTTATGTTTTTCCGTGATAGATTCCACGGGAGCGAAGCCCGGCGTGAGTACTAGTATCTTATAAACCTACAATGTTCCCATAGCTGGGACACATAGCGAAACTATAAGGGTTCCTTGTCAACTACGGAATCCTAAAAAGGGTAATGCAATGGGTGGTCTTATCGCTAAAAGCAATCTTTTACAGACAACGTTTGGATGGATTTGACACATCATCTTCATGTTATTTTTATGTATGTGCCCGATGAACTGATGCCACATATATTTATTTATTTATTTTATTATTTATGTACACACAGTAAAATAAAATAGGACAACATAATTATAATATTTGAGTACAAAGGTACTGCTTATTTCTTTAGAAATTTCTTCCAGCAGACCTGCGAAAGGATATGTTCTTTTTTATTTATTTTCTTTCTCATAGTTTCAGTTTTCCTAGCAGTTGTCATAATCACAATTTCATACTATTTTTTCCTGTGAGCGGTTGTGTTAGAACAATCATGAATCGGTCCACCCACAACAGGCTTTACATTGTTGTATTTACGCGTGTCTAGTGTACAAAGATAAATAAAACTTGGATAGTCACTAATTGAAATTATTCCACTTTACTTATTACAGATTAACGAGATACAATATCGTACTTAGTGTGCTCGTATCTGCAGTGCAGGATACGGAACAACTTATGTTTTAATTCATATGAACTAACAAGCTATAGTCTAAATATATGCGTCTTCCCTACATATTAATGACGGACCGTATGGTCAGTGCATCGTATGAGCGCTCTACCACACGGCCTGGTGCCTTCAACGTTGCCTTGCACTATACATAGGAAATTCAATGGAGTCATTAACCTACCTAGACACTTACCCCCAAAACTAGAGATATTCTTCTTTCTTTTTTTTCCATCCTCATGGATATCCTTCGTCCTGGAGCAGGTGAAGGGGTCTGACAAACTTTTACTGACTAAAACCACCCCGTGTTCCCTCGTACATATGCACCGGGGGCTACGGGAACACATAAGTATTCTTCAACGCGGCGTCTAACTTCTTAATGATGGATGGATTGTAGACGTTTGTTACTCTTTCACACAAAACTACTGTTTTGTAGTTTATTGTTTAGCTATCTACACAACGTGTAACGGAAACCCCATATCTATCCAAAAGGGCTGAAGACAACATCTGCTATGGAGTCTCTATGCACAGTTTCAGCACAAAATAACTAACTCAAAGAATTGATACCAAATTATTTGTTTCATATATTTCTTGAATACCAATCATAACAAACGTGTCACAGCACTACGAGGGTCAACAACTTTCCACGTCACTTGCCAATAACACGATAATTCTTTTCGTTCTTCTTAATTTGAAAAATTCGGTCTCTGGTATTGTGTATTAGAATTTGTAATAAGTTCTACACACGTAGACTTAGGATTACAAAACCCTTGCCATATCGTTTGTTATCATCCAAAGAAGCCATGCACTTGGTATGTATATACCCTTTAAATTACACGTTGTATAACAAAATTCATTAAGTTCTGTTTCGAAATTAAAAGCTGAATTTCCGGTAAAAAAAAATGGTCGATAACAAAACGGGTACTATTAATGTCCAAAATAACAATAATCTTTAAATAACACTAAAGATAAAGTTGCATTATTATTTTGTATTAAACACAAAAAAAAAACAAAGGAATATAACTAGTTACATGTTTGACCTAAAAGAGCTACCTGCCTAACACACGACTGTTAAAGAGAAGACAAATCTGAGAATAGCGAATTGTACGGCAGCAACAGACTTTCAGTTAAATATAGTTGAACCAGCCTCGTTTGAAACCTATTGTACGTAACCCTCGCTTAACAGAAGGGTAAACTACTTCGCGGTTTTTTACCGTTTATATGGGTACTTATACCGAATAACATTTTCAAAAATGGAATAACTGTCAACTGCTAAGCATTTTATACGAAGTCTTGACTTATAACGTCACTATCTTTTTTTTCCAAACCTCTATCATCGGCACAAGTCAATAAATCAAAAATCCTAAGCGCCTCAAAAGCTAATCGAACGAACATCAATCCGATCCCTAATTAATTCTTTGTCCCTAGTAAACATTGAAAAAAAAAAAACATACGCACGGTGGAGCCTCTCAAGCGAAACATACTCGATTGAATCAATTTAAACTTCAACCGAATCTCATCTCGCAGGGTACGTCCCTAATTATGCCCGCGAAAGGACAGGGGTAGGGAAGAGACAAAGTTAGATTTGCGCGCGCAAAATTCGAAAATAGAACACGCCTATACTGTACGCAACGGCATTATGGACCTTTTTTCATTTACCATTTCATTTGTCAAATTAAAATGTTACGTTTTCGAAGTGTAATCGTCTGTTTCGAGCAGTAGAGGGTGGGATAAGGGATTCAAAATGGCCGCGCGTAAGATTTTGTTCGGTTATATTAATTAAATCTTCGTAATTTATGACCGGCTCGTGTACCATGTGGTGTTCATGATTTATCGTTTTTGCTGTATTCATTTTACATTAAGCTGATTCGGGAACAATCTTGTACATATGGGAAGGTATCTAGGGAGTCATTATGTTTGTAACATAAATTATAAGTGTGTTGTAGATAAGTAAAAACGTATTCTTATGACGGAACAATAGCAAAACTCAATTTGTTCTTTGAGGACAGTTACTAGTCCTTAGCCCAGTGATCGAAATTCAAACAGAGGTCGAAGGATTAATATAAAAATATTAGCTTCCTTCACTTCTTCTTTTTTTTCTGTCTAACCTTTAACAGTGCCAACATACTCCTACAGCTGCGTTATTTTCGTAAAAAAGTGTACCTACAAAGTTTTTGCTTCATGTATTAATATGTAAATTCCTTGAAGTAATTTTAAAAGTACGCTACTGAAATTACTTTTAAAATTACATCTAAGTGTATCGTCAAATAATAATGATATAAAATAATAATATTTAGTTTGTATCTACAACTTTAAAACACTCCACTATTATATAATTCAAAATGGAAACGATTTAAAAGAAAGATGGTGATAACTTTTCCGCGCTCTAAATTTTATTTAAAATGCAAAATTTTAAAATACATTTCCTATATTTTAATTTATAAAAAGCCTGAGCTTAACACGTGCCTAAACACGTACAAGTCAATTGACGTCAATGAGATCCCGAACACAGATAATTCCATTATACGGGGACCCAGCCTCTTTTCAACTAACCTCTGCGTAAAAAATTAGGGCATCCCCCCTTCGACCCTTCCCCCTTCCCCACGGGCCATGCGATAACTCACCCCCCGTGTGCGGCCCTTGAGAAAAATAGCTCGAAAAACA
Source organism: Tholera decimalis (assembly GCA_943138885.2). Lineage (NCBI taxonomy): Eukaryota > Metazoa > Arthropoda > Insecta > Lepidoptera > Noctuidae > Tholera > Tholera decimalis. Next base: position 29,906,203 of record OW964565.2, read on the forward strand.
GACAAGATTTAAACTCGGCCCAGTTTTTTAGGCCGATATGTCGAGCAACGAAATGATAACGTCATTTATGTTTTGTGTTATCTTTTTCTGCAGAATTTCAGATTTATATTATGTAGGTTTTAAATTAAAGTCTTTTTATTTTAAAAGTTTGTTTAGGTATGTCAATTGAAAATTTATAAAAGACAATCTTCTGTGATCAATTCTACAACAGCAAAATATTTAACTTTTTGTAACGCAAGCATATTATTTTCTTACTTTTATTTTACTGGCCACATTACTGGTTCCACATTTAAAATTAACGAACATTTATATAATCTTTCACCCTATTCATCCTTTTTGTTGATGAGTTTTTAAAAACATTGCTTATCACATGCTATAGACCTAGCAATTTAAGCTCAGCATTGTTGGTTAGGTATTTTCAGATATTAACTAAATAGCAGTAACTGTAGTTATATAGTTTTGAGACTTTTAAACTTGCATTTAGGCCAGTCAATCGTGTTACCATAAACGTTCCTTTATATCAATGTTTATACCAAAAATGGGTTTCCGTACACTGCACGAGGGCATTAATTCATATATGTTTACTAGTTTGGGTTACCAGTCACAAAGGCTTATTTTGTAAAATCCTAAACAGTAAAATCTCTCAAAGTTTCTGCAGATTTACGCACAACGTGTCCCAGTCAAATTATCGTAAAAATTAACGTTTCAATACCGTTCATCAAGATAACTACTTTTAGGTAGGATCCCTTACGCGTGCCGGTAATCTAGGCAAATGTACCGCCCGGGCTGGACCGGACGGGGGCCACGGCCCACCTAAACTGTTTGATGTTTTAACTCACAGGATTTCTACAAAACTTTGTTTATTTAATCTCCACCCTGTATGTAGATGTATAAGAGGCATATTATGTATACGAGAAAGAATTGCCTTTGAACTTTGAATGAAAACCCGTCTTTGTACATTATTGATGTTGATTTGGGATTTGCAGAGAATGTGTTGTAAAATAATATGTTATGTTAATAAATGACTTAAAAAAAATTAAAATTAAAATTATAATAAATACGAGTATTAGAATAATGATCAGCGTAATGTGTTTTATTTGACTAGCAACCAATCATACAAATATTTTAGATGACTTTTGGATACCAAAAAGACTAAAAAATTACAATTCAGAATAGTAGCCGATAATACTTTGCAATAATCCATGACATAGAATTTTGCCTCTCCATGGAGTATACTCAAATGTTAACTATTCATAAAGACGAATCAACATCGTTGTCGCGATTTAGGTTTGGGTTACATGTTGCAGCCTGCATATACTTACAGGTAGGATAGGTTCTTGGTGGAATCAACAGAGTATTTATTTTAAACATAAATTATTAAAAAAAAAAACAGAAGTAGGTACAAATGTATAATTATAAATACTAATAGTCGCGTCGGGCTTCGCTCCCGACTTTATCACGATAAAACATTACCTCCTTCTTTTACAAACGGGTAAAAAGTAACCTGTTAAAACCACACTCAAGGTACTTCCATACCAAATTTCATCCAAATCCACACAGTACTTTCCGAGATTAGCGCGTTTAAACAAACAAACTTTTCCGCTTTATAATATTAGTAGATACATATTTTAGGGGTACACTTCTAAAAAGCAATCAATAGATCTCTATCTACCAAAATTGCTCACCAAAAAGTTTTCATACCCCGTACTGAAGTACCTATTAACCTGTGGAACAATCCAAGGCACCAATAGGGTTGTCACGAAGGTAAGTGTTATCAAAGATGTCAGGTGTCTAACACAGGTTGGCCAACCCTCCTCAAGTGTGATGCGTGAACCGAATTGACCTGCACAGCCCTAGAATTAATTAACTTGTCTTGTAGGTACCTACTTCCGAGGGATGTAGGATTGGTGCTGTCGAATTTTTGGTTGTATAGTAGGCGATGTACAGGTATGGTATTTTGTGGAAAACTGAAAGCTTGACTGTTTCTATTACAATTACGTAAAAAGGGCTTAAATAAGGTTTATTGTTCCAAAATCTTTACCTACATAATTGTATTGTGAGGCTGCCCCATTAAGTCACAAATAAAATATAATAAGGATTTGGCTCGTAAATAGTTTACAACCTGGAATAATAACAATATAATACAATTGTTTTCTCTACAAACTTATAAAGTAAACGTACATACGCTATTAATACAATAACTAAAATGAAATAACACAAAGGCTACTGTTTATCCTAGGAAATTGTGCGATATTAGTAGTAGTGATTTGCCGGTTCTGGCGCACCAATCCCGTGGCTCACCGGTTCTGGCGCACCACCGCTTCTGGCGCAATCGCGGTCCAGGGCGTTTCAAACCTAAAAAACAAAAAAAAAAAAAAAAAAAAAAAAAAAAAAAAAGGTTTTGGGGTCCGCTGATCACGTTTCTGCAATCCGTTTTCGCGTAAGATGCATGGTTCCGGAGATACAGAAATCAATTAACAACAATCTGTTTCATTTCCGGTGACCCGAAACCCTCATTATCGACTTTCATTGTTCGCCTTTTCTTATCTATTGTCCGTGCGTCCGGCCGCTCACCCTCATTAGGATTGCATTGACGTATGCATGTATTACTCATTGTTACTGCTACTGCTATTGTATACTTTTATTGTTCATAAACCATTGCTTACTTTGCTATTCGGGGTCATCAAAACGGAATCAATAAAACACATGCGTCATTAACAAATTTTATTTTTATCTACAAAATATGAGCGGAACATCTCATCCACTAAAATATCGTTGTACAGTGTGTTCCCTGTAAATATGTTTGTAAAACTATGCATTGAACATCCCTGAAACTTATATAGCAAATACATTAAGCAATATTCACCACAAACTGAAGTCCAATCATTCTGAATCCTATCAATACTCCAGCCCCATCTTTTACAATTCCTTTTCAAAAACTCGAGATGATATCGCGCAGGTGTTCGCCCATAAGAATCAAAATATTGACCGATGCCATTCGTATCGATATGTACAGCTACCCAGTGTGAACCTGGCTTATCATCCGCATCCAAATTGCATATTATATACGTTGGTGCATGGGTATACATAGGGAGTCTATTAGCAGCATAAACATTATTTTCTAGACTGGGATGAATCTTTTTCAGATGTTTTTGTACTTCTAGTGTATCCATGATATAGCATATTATTACACTACCAATCTATTCAATGGTTGTCATAGGAATGTTCAATTATAGTGATTTGTAAATATTAAATCGCATTATTTTGTAGCACTCACAAAACAGGTTGATGCCAGCAATGTGAGATAAGTTTGTTGACTCATAGAGTTACTATCAGTTTCCGGAGGAACGTGAGATAATTTTGGTGATTCATAGAGTTACAATCAGTTTCGTTGTATTTAGGAATTTGTTTTAGATAAGAATGGTGCTATATAAGATCCTACCATTGCAGTCATGCAGTCAGTCTATGGTCGTTTGACCGCAGTGGATTGTATACGTCTACCAATACTACGTTTGTGTTACTTCAACGCATCAATGGCCATGGAGGTAAGTGTTTATTCTATTGACAAACTTACTTGTATTCTTGTTGTTGTTTCCTAACGTGTGTGATTAAGTGTAAACAAATTGATATTAACATGATAACTGTCTTGTTGCAGAAATCATTCAACTTCGATGAAAATACCTATAAACAGTATTACTACTCACCGCTCTCCCCTCAACATGAAGAAGAGAACGATGACATCGTTATTAATAACACATGTGATGGTGGAAAAAGGAAATCACAACCGATTGATCATTTTTTTGAAGTGGCACCAAAAATAAAAAAGAAGAAACTGTTATCGTCAACCGTGGCACGAGCCGCTAGAGATGGTGTATCATACATTTCTAGTAATTCTGACGACGGAGACCAAGCGACGCATCTCATTAAAATTGAAATGTACGATATGAAGAAGCTATGTAAGATTCCAACTACTGATCATTGGAAACACGCTACCACGAGGATTAAATATTATGTAAAGAATAATAAGGATAGCATCTACGACAGCACAAACGGGCTCGTATACAACATTACAAAGACAATAGCAGAAAGTGAAAAAGTTAAAAAATACTTTTTTAACAATGACACCCATTAGTTGATTAGTGAATGTGATTCTGTTTACTTAAATTACTTCTGTGTACTCATTAGATTCTACCTGACTTTCTAATCCTTTGCTAGACTCTATGTAATGAACATTATTTGAAATTGGGTATCGGTTTGTCTACCAACACTTAACTGTTACTTACTGTGCTACCTAATTTCTTCTTTGCTATAAAGATGGAAAACTTCAGTGAAGTGTGTACCAGTGCTTTCTTTTCCGCACCCATGGAAGAGAATATGGAACTATTCATCAACGAATTCGATCAGGAGCTGCCTAAAGTTTGTGATGAAATGGAGAAGTGTGAACTGTTTGATTCATCGTATGATGATGAGTTGTATAATCACTGTGCGATGGTTGAAACAGCGTTGATGTAAGTATTAGAAGTACAAACTCAATAAGAAAGATTATTGTTGTATTGTTTTATTTTAAGATTTGTCTAATAATTTTCTTGCTGTTTTGTTACAGTCAACCACAAGTTGGAAGAGGTATCAAACGAGGTATCACTACTGACGAAAATAAGGTTCCCAAGAAAGCAAAATTTGATGAAGGAGCTTCTACATCATCGACTGAAACAAATAACGTGGACAACAATAAGGTGGAATGTGACACATGTCATGTTTTTATTAATAAAAGGTATCTAAATAACCATTTAAAAAGCAATGTTCACAAAAATAATCTTTTAAAATCACATAATTCACTAGCAAATGTTACAGTTGTTGAAACCGCTTTTGGCAACCGAATTTTAACATATAGAATTAATAGTAAAACAATTCAATCGGGGCAATATTTTGAAACACCGGAATCGTTTTTAAATTCATTAAAAATTGATATCTTATTTTTAATCAATGAATGTATTCAACAACATACAATTTTTAAAATAAACTTCATATTGCATGCTGATTTCATACAACAAACTAAAGATATTAAAAATACATTTGATTTTCAAACGTTTAATTATATAATTTGTCAGGGTGATGACTTAAATATATTTTTTTCATCATTAATAGACACTGTTGTTGGTAAAATTTGTCAATTTGAAAAAAAAGATAGTGGTTGGAGTCTTAATCAAATTAAATACATAGATATGAATGTTAACAAATTCAACCCCTTACGTGGTAGTTCATATATCGATCTTCCTCAGGATATTAAATTAAAAAAAGCTGTAATCAATGTTAAAAATAATGATAATATGTGTTTCAAATGGGCATTACTCTCCGGTTTATATCCTGTATGTAAAAGTGTAGATCGCGTAACATCATACGCAATTCATGAAAATAAACTAAAATTTACTGGTATTTCTTTTCCGGTTAAAATTGTAGATATATCAAAAGTAGAGAAATTAAACAATATTAGTATAAATGTTTTTGGTTTAGAGTATAATAAAGAAAAAAAGTGTAATTCAGTTGTAGGTCCTTTATATTTAACAAAATGTCGTACACCTAATCATATCAACCTACTATATTTATCGAATGGTACTAACAATCATTACTGTTATATTAAAAAGTTATCGCGGTTAGTTAGCTCAAAAATCTCAAGTAATCATCACGCAGTTTATATATGCGATTCATGTTTACTTCATTTCCCATCAGAGGAAAGACTTAATAACCATCAACAATATGATTGCGCTCACATTTGTACGGAATTACCAAACGGTAAGGATTCCAAAAAGGATTGGTTCGGTAAAGCAACATCAAATAATAAAATAAAATTTGATAAATTCGTGAAAAAGTTGGAAATGCCTTTTGTGGTTTATGCAGACTTTGAAGCATTTTTGAACCCAATAGAATCATGTAGTAACGATCCATCCAAGCCTAGTACAATTAATATTCAAAAACATGAAGTGTATAGTTTCGGATATTACATTAAATGTTCATATGATGACAGATTATCAAAATATGAGACGTATAGTGGGCCAAACTGTGCACAAGTGTTTATGAATCGCCTTTGTGAAGATGTGAAAACAATAGTTAAAAAAAATTGTTTCCAAAAATGTCCCGTTCCATTATCAGATGAAGATAAAATTAAAATTTCAAATTCAAACATTTGTCATATTTGTGAAACTCAGTTAAATGAAGATCCTTTTTACGATTTTGATTGGTACACTGGCAGTTTTAGGGGTGTTGCGCATCAAGTGTGTAGTTCTAAGTACAGAACCCCTCGTTATGTTCCAATATTTTTACATAACCTCGGTCACTACGATGCTCATTTTATTGTCCATGCATTAAACCTCGATGATGGCAAAGTTGAAGTTATTCCACAAAATAAAGAACGATACATATCATTTTCAAAACAGTTAACAATAAATAATCAACCTGTAAGTTTAAGATTCGTAGATTCATTGAAATTTTTATCATGTAGTTTAGATCAGCTAGCTAAAAATCTTAATGACGATCAGTTTAAAGAACTAAAAAGAAACTATCCTATTAATGAAGATTTTTTACGTTTAAGACGGAAAGGTATTTATCCTTATGAATTTATGCGTAATAGTGATTGCTTGAAACATCCGTCACTTCCTGATCAACACCAGTTTTATAGTTCACTCACAGATTCAAATATTTCAAACGATGATTATAATCATGCAAAAGATATTTGGCAACATTTTAAGTGTAGTAGTATGTCTGATTATTCCGATTTGTATTTAAAAACTGATGTTTTACTTTTGACCGATATATTCGAAAACTTCAGAAAGCTTTGTATTAAAACTTATGGATTAGATCCTGCCCATTACTATACTGCTCCAGGTTTAAGTTGGGATGCAATGTTAAAATTTACGAAAATAGAATTAGAATTGTTAACGGACTATGACAAAATTGCTTTTTTTAAAGCTGGTATTAGAGGGGGTGTATCTCAGTGTAGCAATCGTTTTGCTAGAGCAAATAATAAATTCATGGAGGATTATGATGGTGAAAAACCTAATTCATATCTAACATATTTTGATGCGAATAATTTATATGGTTGGGCAATGTCCCAATCCCTTCCTGTTGGTGGTTTCGAATGGATAAATTGTAATACAGATTATAATGTGTTGGATACGTCTGATTTTGGTTATGTTTTAGAAGTTGATTTGGAATATCCTGATGAACTTAATAATTTGCATTCTGACTTTCCATTATGTCCTGAAAACATATGTGTGGGTAATACTAAAGAAACTAAATTAGTTCCTAATTTAAATAATAAAAATAAATACATCATTCACTACAGGAATTTAAAACAATGCATTGAAATGGGAATTAAATTAATTAAAGTACATAGAATTTTAAAATTTAAACAGAGTTCTTGGCTAAAGAAATACATAGACTTAAATACTAGTTTGAGAACGTTAGCTAAATCAAACTTTGAAAAAGACTTTTTTAAATTAATGAACAATTCTGTCTTCGGTAAGACAATGGAAAATATTGAAAAAAGAGTAAACGTTAAACTACTAACTCACTGGGATAATCGTGGTAAAGTTTTAGGTGCTCAGGAATTGATTGCAAAACCAGAATTCCATAGTTTATCAATATTTTCAGAACATTTAGTCGCAATACAATTACGAAAAACAAAATTGATTTATGATAAGCCAATTTATTTAGGATTTTGTATTTTAGATATATCTAAGACCCTTATGTACGAATTTCATTATAACTACATGGTTAAAAAGTTTAATAACAAAATTAAGTTATTGTACACCGATACCGATAGTTTGATATATCAAATTTTTACAGATAATTTGTATGAGGATATAAAACCTGACCTACTTCACTATTTTGATACATCAGACTATCCAGAAAATAATATTTATGATTATCCAAAATTAAATAAAAAGAAGTTAGGTTTTTTTAAAGACGAGAATAATGGTAAAGTGTTGAAGGAATTTGTAGGGTTGCGATCAAAAATGTATGCCTTGGAAGTAGAAGATAAATTTATAGCAAAGGCAAAAGGGGTTAACAAAAGTGTTACCAAAAAAATGAATATGGAAAATTACAAATCGTGTTTGTTTAATAAAAATGTGCAATATTGTAGTATGCTTCGGTTTAAGTCAATCAAACACACCATTTTTACACAAAAAATAAATAAAGCATCTTTATCATATAATGATAGCAAACGATGTATTATGGACAACAACATTGATACATTGGCTTGGGGACATTATAAATTACGTTAAGTGTTGATACTTTTTACTTTTACTTCTGTACCTATACGAAATTTATATTGATTGTAAAATTATGATATTACTATAATGTTATATAATAGTTTATTACATATTTAAAATGTATTGTTTGATTGTAAATAATGTAAGAAAATTGTGGTTTTTATTTGTAGGTTTAAATTTGAGATTGTAAAATTCTGATGTACTAATTGTGTTAGTTTTAATTATTCGATTGTAAATAATGATATCTAAGTAATAATAAAACGGTGAACATACATTTGAGAAGATTGTAAAGTTCTGATAAGTAATAATTTTAGCAATATATATATATTTAATTTTTACAACATAATTTTCATTTTTTATTTCCTCCCTTTGAACTCTAGACGTGTGAAATGTTTCACTTTATCCATCCGTTTACTGCTATTGTGGCAGGACCAAGTGGATGTGGGAAGTCAAATTTTGTAACAAATTTCATAAAATCAGTTAAAGAAATATGTAATTGTGATTTTAATCAGATCACATGGTGCTTTGATGAAATGCAACCTTTATATAATTTACCAAATGTTAACTATCATCAAGGAATTCCAAATCTTAATATGTTTGATGGTGAAAACCCACATCTTGTTATTATTGATGATCTAATGAGAGAGTCTGATGGAAGAATTGTGGATATATTTACAAAAGGTAGTCATCACAGGAATCTGAGTGTATTTTATTTAACACAAAATTTATTTCATCAGGGTAAAGGTCAAAGAGACATTTCTTTAAACTCAAGTTATATAATATATTTTAAAAACCCTCGAGATAAAACTCAAATAAGATATTTAGCACGACAAGTGTCACCAGACAACCCAAAATTCATTGAAGATGCCTATAGGGATGCAACTTTAGAAGCGCATGGATATTTAATGGTTGATTTAAAACAGAATACCAATGATTTTTGTCGTATCAAGACAAATGTCTTCCCATTTAATGGACACTGTACAGTCTACGTCCCCACAAAAGAGTTTAAATACACCAAGAATCAAACAATTCAAATCATTTCTAAATGATGCATCGTCGACTCACAACGCATAAACATTTGCTAAGCGCTTTGCATACGCTTAAACCAAAATATCAAAGAGCGTTACTTAAAACATGTGATGAAGAAGAAATAAACTGTATTTGTGAATGTATTCATAACGTTTTACAAGGAAAGGTACCTCTTAAAGATCAAGATAAACAAAAATTGAATAAACACAAAAATATACTCCGTAAACTGGTGCATAAGTGTAAACATAAACTAAGAAAAAATATAATCATACAAAAAGGAGGGGCTTTCTTACCAATAATATTAGGTGCAATATTGAGTGGATTAGTAAGTGGACTAGCCAGTTAACATGGAAAATGCAAAGAAAATGATACTTATTGAACCTGGATTGATTGAAAAATTAAAACAAGAAAATAAGGTTAATAGTAATTTGTCTCGATTAGATATTGAAATGCAAAATATTATGAATAGTAAGACGGAAGACCGCAAGAAGTGGATGTTATATTTACAAACACTACAAAGATACCTTCACTTTACCGAAGAGGATCGTCAACCACTCAGATTACCAATTTATTCTGATACATCTAATGAAGATTCAAATGAATCTAAAATTGGTTTTAAAAATAAAGATAGAGATCTAAAAAGTTCAGTTGATGCTGAATCTTTGTTGGATGAGAAAGGATCCATTAAAAGTAAAGAAAATGACACAAATCCACTTTACACACCAACTCAAATACTCAGTTTAATACCAAAAACATATAATAAAAAAGGTGAGTCATTATTAAACTTAATTGGAACAAGTAAAAGTAAAATACATTGGGATAATGAAGGCACAGTCATAATTGATAATGAAAAAATTCCTGGAAGTAATATTGTTGATTTAATAAATGATTCACTAAGACCCTTAAAAAGAAGTGATCCGATAGGGTGGGATAGATTTGCTAAAGCATTAAAAGATATTAAAGTACCACTTACTTATATTGGAAATCCAAAGAGATGTGAGTTTATTAACCAACTTCAAGCAAAAGATCTGAACAAAACCTCTGAGATTGAAGTTCAAGAGTTTTCTACACCGAGCAGTGGAGATAAAAGATCTATAACTAAAATACGTAAAAAGCTCGATTGGGAAAAATGGACCCCGTACTAGAAGAAATTAACAGGATTTATTATGATCCATCTAACCCCGCTGGTTTTGGTAGTATTGATAAACTATCAAAAGCCATGAAGGGTAAAATGGATAAAAAGCAAGTAAAGGAATGGTTACAATCACAAGAAACATATACATTACATAAACCCAGTCGGAAAAAATTTCCACGTAATAGGTACATTCTATCAAATATTAATGAACTGTGGCAAGCTGATTTAAGTGATATGCGAACTTATTCTCAATATAATGATGGTTTCAACTATATACTTTGTGTTATTGATGTATTTAGTAAATATGCTTTTGCAAGACCAATGAAAAAGAAAAACTCAGAAACTACTAAAGAATGTTTTGAAAGTATATTTACTGAAAGTAATTCCACACCTACTCACATACAATCTGATAAAGGTACAGAATTTGTTTCAAAAGATGTACAAAAATACTTTAAATCCAAAAAGATAAATTACTATACCACTAACAATCCTGATATTAAGGCTAGTATTGTTGAACGATTTCAAAGAACTCTAAAAATGAAAATGTGGCGTTATTTCACTCATAACAATACTTATAGATACATAGATGTTTTACAGGATTTAATATACTCTTATAATCACAGCATTCACTCTAGTATTAAGATGTGCCCATGTGATGTAAGTTCCGCCAATATTATGACAGTTTGGACTAATCTTTATAATAGAGGATCAAACAAACTTTCTTTAGAAAATCCAAAACCAAATTTCAATGTGGGTGATTATGTTCGAATAACTAAATATAAACATGTTTTCCAAAAAGGATATGAATCAAATTGGAGTGATGAAATATTTATTATATCTTCAATAATTGATAGATCTCCATGGGTTGTTTATACAATAACAGATTTACAAGATGAAGCAATAGTTGGTACTTTTTATGAAAGAGAATTACAGAAGGTCACTTACAACCCCACCTCACAATATAAAATAGATAAAATAATTGGTACTCGTTATTCGGGTAACAGAAAAGAAGTATTAGTGAAGTGGAAAGGTTATCCAGATAAATTTAACAGTTGGATTTTAGCTTCTAGTTTAAAAGAAATATGAATAAAGAAAGTTTTTATTTAACTTTGCTCAGCAATAGTTCAATGGAATACTTTCCTGATAACAAGACCACAAATTTTTCAACAAAATTACCAAAAGCTATGAAATTAGAAGGTGAATGGTCGGTTGGAGTTGTCGAGTTTCAATATCCATGCACCATGTTTACTGTTCAAGATCATGAAAATGTTGTGTACATTACAAAAACCATGTTAATGCCTAATGAAGATAAACCATCAACAGTGTACTACAAAAAACATATTCCGGCTACCAACTATGATAACGTTGAACATATTTTAAGAGCGTTAAATGGTATCAGAGAGAACTTGAAATTTCGTTATGATGAAATAACAAAATTTGTGTCTATTTCTGTTTTGGATAAAAATATAACATCCGTAACATTATCACCCAAATTAAGTTTACAACTGGGTTATGAACCAAATACAAATCTTCTAGACAGAAATTTTGGGAAGTGTCCTGCTAATTTACACTTAGGGTTACCATCTCAACTATTTCTATATTGTGACATTATCGATCCTCAGATTGTGGGTGATGTTATGACTCCGCTATTAAGAGTCATTTCATTAGATCCTTCAAAATACATTTATGGTGCGAATAAAATGCACGTTTTCTCTCCACCTCACTACTTACCTGTAATGCGAAGAGAGTTCGATACGCTGGAAATAGATATAAGATCGAGCACAGGACAAAAAATACCATTCCAGTTTGGAACCGTGTGTATTAAACTACATTTCCACAAATTATAATAATGTATTCTCCTCATGATCATCATAAATGTCCATATGAAAATTATTATTCACATCAAGCTGGATCAGGAGTTGGTGTAATTTATAAGGGTTCACCATACCAACGCGGTCATGGTATTGGGAGCTTCTTAGGAGGGTTATTTAGATCAGTTTTACCTTTACTTTCAAGTGGTGTTCGAGTGGTTGGTAAGGAGGCATTAAACGCTGGAGTAGGACTTTTATCGGATATGGTTCAAGCGCGTCCTATGGAAGCCTCAATAAAAGATCGTCTTAAACAAGTTAGTACGAACTTAAAACGAAAGGCTGATAACAAAATTGATCGATTTAACATGACAGGATCTGGATATATAACTAAAAGAAAACGATTGGCATCGTTCATTCCACCACTAACTGCTAAAGTGAAAGCTACGAAAAAACTTGGTCTAAAACCAAAAAACATCGAAGATATATTTTCAAATTAAATATGTCTTTCCTTCATAATCATTCTTGTGAGTGCGTTAAGTCAGAATTAGATTTATTTGCATTACCGTCTACACAAACAAGCATTGAAAATGGATTGTGGATTCACTATAAACCAATTTCGTCTCTTGCTGATGATGGACCTATCGAGTTTCAAGTTCCTGGAACAGGCGATGACTACATAGATTTGTCTCATACATTACTCCAGATAAAGGCAAAAGTATTAAATCAAGATTCATCAAACTTGATATCAGCTACCGCAGTAGCACCTGTAAATAATTGGCTGCATTCACTTTTTAGTCAACTTGATGTTTATTTAAACCAAAAACTTGTATCACCACCTAATAATACCTATGCCTATCGAGCATACATGGAAACTCTTTTAAACTATGCTCCTGCTGCTAAACAATCTCATCTTACTTGTAGCCTTTGGTATGAGGATACAGCAGGAAAAATGGATTCCACAGATGGTAAAAACATAGGATTTGTTAAAAGACAGGAATTAGTTAATGAAAGTAGGGAAATAGAAATGATTGGTCATCTTCATGGTGACATTTTCAATCAAGATAAATTTTTAATGAATGGCGTTGAAATGAGTGTAAAATTAGTTCGATCAAGAGAGAGTTTTAATTTAATTGCTGGGTCAAATGATGTAAAGTTTAAAGTTTGCATTACAGACGCAACTCTTATTGTTCGAAGAGCACGAATTAATCCAAGTGTATTACTCGCACATCAGAAAGTTTTAGCTTCTACCACTGCTAAATATCCTATTACTCGTGCTGAAGTTAAAGTTTTAACAATTCCATCAGGTGTTCAAGGAAAAACTCTTGATAATATATTCTTAGGACAGGTACCCAAAAGATGTATTATTGGATTTGTAAACAATTCTGCATTTAATGGTTCGCTTACTAAAAATCCATTTAACTTTGAAAACTATGGTATTAACTCTTTCAGCTTATATATTGATGGTCAACAAATACCTTCAAAAGCTTTGCAACCATCTTTTAATAATAATATATTTACATCAGCATATCATACTCTATTCTCGGGGACTGGTATTCACTTTCTAAATGAAGGAAATGCAATCTCTCGTGAACAGTATGCTAAAGGTTACTGTCTTTTAGCATTTGATTTAACTCCTGATTTATCAGCTAACTCATCAGCTCATTGGAATCTCATAAAGCATGGTAGTGTAAGATTAGAAGTACGATTTGAATCCTCACTAATACAAACAATTAACTGTATTGTTTATGCTGAGTTTGATAATATTATTGAAATAGATAAAAATAGAAATGTTACTGTAGACTATAGTAGTTAAGGTTATGTGGTTGCGCTGATATACGATTCTTTTCGTTTATATTTTTAATTATTGGCAACACGCATAATCGCTAATTGGTTAGACATTCCCCTTCCGCATATTATCCTTTCTCCCTTGCACTAGACCTTCGTCTATTCGAGAGTGAGGGAGAGAGACTATACCGCTCTAGAAAAATCGATCGCGTCTGGATCTTCCGATGGACGATCGGACCTTCAATGGCTGTCGAGTCGCGTTAGAGCACACACGCATCGAATCGCATTCGAACGGTCGTGTCGTTTTGTGCGACCAATTCGTAGCAGAAGAACGGTTATACTGTGGTGGTGAACTGTGATCAGAGTGCTGGCAGTCCTGAATATCCTGGATTATCAAGGTTAGTGCTGCCTTTCCTATACGACGCTGGACTCTTGTCTTTTGTTCCAACCAGCGCCGGTTCCCGTCAATTGTGTAACCGAAAACTTCTAAGTCGCATACGTTGCATTACCGCCCACCCATTAATGGTCCTTCCCGAGTCGGATAATAATCAGCACAGCCATTCCCTAGAATTCGCTAGGTATATCGTAGTTTCGTATTCGTATTTCGTAGTCAACCCCGCATAGATACTTATTTGCCAACGCGTGGCAAGTAAGTACATCATAATTCATTACGTCGTTTTCGTGTCTTCCTAGCTAATAATCGATTAGTAAGGAATTTCGCAACCCCGCTAGTAGTTAATTATCGTTACTTGTAAATTAAATACCAATCGGTCGAGTCAAGGTTACTCGAGACCGCGTCGCGCACCCGGCCGTTATTTCGCAAAACGGTGGGTAGTTACTAAATATTTCTTATAATAATTAGTTTGATATTCATAGCTCATAAATATGGCACCGACCGATATTACTCTTAAAAGACTGATAGCAAAGAGAGATCGTATCTTTGCTCGCATGCAGAGTATTGCAGATAAAATAAAACACATTCATTCGGATGAAAGCGTTAAGGAATCATTTTTGTGCGACATCTCGTTAGTACAATCACTACGTGTGGATTTTGAAAGTGCTTTGGATGAAATTGTTATTCATGAGCTAAAATTAAACCCTGAATATGTTGTAGATTATCAATCGCTTTCTGCGTTCGAAGACCTTTTAGGGCGCATTTTACGGGCTGAGAAGAACCTGACGGCTCACTCTCATAGTGAGGTCCAAAGGTCACCTCGATTGCCGCCAATTGAAATACCCGAATTCAACGGAGATATTAAGAATTGGCCATTATTCGTCGCTAGTTATCGTAATGTCGTGCATAATAATGTTTCTCTAACAGACTGTGAGAAATTATATTATTTATTAGGTAAATTAACACATAAAGCTCGTACAATTTTCGCTGGTATTACCCCGTCTGCGGATAATTACCCACTCATTTTCGATTTGCTTTGTAAAAAATATGAAGATAGTCGACAATCGGCAACTTCATACTTAACTCAAATATTTGAATTTAAATCTATTACATCAGGTACCCCTAGTAGTTTAGAATTATTTATTGATAAGTTCGCTTCGTCGGTAGTTGCTTTAAAACATACAAAAGTCAGTGACCTGGCTGATTTTATATTATTGCATGTCGCGCTTAAAAAACTGGACCCAGACACCGTTCGTACGTTCGAATCCAATTATCAATTAAAGTCGAATGGATCCGAAATCCCATTGTTTTCCGATTTAGTTAATTTCGTTAGTGATCATATAAAGGTTTTAGAACGAACTTCGATACCTGTTGCTCGAGTCAATACTAATAAAAGGCCTTTAGATCGTAAATCAAGTAACGCATATGTGTCCAGTTCTCAACCAGTCGCTTGTAGTTTGTGTAAGGAAAACCATGACTACATTTATAAGTGTACGGTTTTTAAGAGTTATAACCCCGATCAACGTTTTAAATTCGTTAAGTCAAACAACTTGTGTATAAATTGCTTAAGTAGTGGTCATCGCGTGTCTGCGTGTGAGTCGACGTCTACATGTAAAAAATGTAGGTACAAACATCATACATTGCTATGTTTTGGAAATAGGCCTGCGTCAAATATGTCGCCGTCACGCTCAGTCGAAGAGCCGAGCGCGGGTTCGATTCCCGCGAACTCGGATGTAGCATTATGCTCAAGTGCAGTCGGCCCTTATAAAGGCTCTAGAACTGTGTTGTTGGGTACCGCACGTATCGTTATTCTAGATTCTCGTGGTCACGAACATTGCGTTCGTGCATTGTTGGACAGCGCGTCTCAGAGTAGCTTTATTACTCGCGATTGCTGTCAACGTTTAGGATTAAACATAAATAATAGACCTACTTGTTCCACTGTTAGGGGTATAGGAGGTTCGAGTAAACCCATTCAAGGTTCCGTACAATTTAAAATTCATTCTCGTTTCGATCATAATATAACTTATGATATTGAGTCGTTGGTAATAGATAGGATTACCGAACGTCTGCCAACCGCGACAGTCGACACTTCGCGACTGTCTAACTTCGAAGACTTACCGTTGGCAGACGATACATATTATTCATCAGGCCCGATTCACGTATTGATCGGCGCTTCGATTTTTCCGCACCTGCTTTTGTCGAACAGAGTTCAAGGATCGACTTCGAATTTATCGCCGCTCGCATTAGAAACGGTCCTTGGCTATGTGATCGTAGGTGACGCACCAGCATGTACTGACGGTAATTCGACCGTATCGCATTGCTGTATCGCGGACACATTAGACTCTGCTGTCCGGAAATTCTGGGAATTAGAGGAAGTGAGTGTTCCCCCGGTATTCAGCCCGGACGACCAATTGTGTGAGGAATTTTACACCCGCACTACCACTCGGGATAGTGAGGGACGTTACGTAGTAGCTTTGCCTTTCAAGGCTGATGTCGAATCCCTTGGCAATTCGCGCCAAGCAAGTGAACGGCGGTTTTACTGCTTGGAAAGGAAGATGCAAGCTTCTCCACAATTAAGGATCGCGTATGACAGTGTCATCCGGGAATATTTAGAAAAGGGCTACATTTCATCTACGAATCCTGATTCGGCGGGAAGTTCGTATTTTATTCCGCATCATGGTGTGATCCGAGATGATAAGGTCACAACCAAACTTCGTGTCGTTCTCGATGGTAGTTGTAAAACTACTACCCGCATCTCGCTTAATGATCTCTTGTATGGTGGACAGAACCTACAAGGGAACTTGTTCAATATTATTATTGGTTTTCGTTTGTTTTCGATAGCGCTTTCCGCAGACATTCGTCAGATGTTTCTCAGCATTGGAGTCCGAGAATCTGATCGGCGTTTCCAACGCATTTTGTATCGCTTTTCCCCGCAAGAACCTTTACAGGTTTATGAATTTAATCGTGTCGTTTTTGGGCTTAAGTCTAGCCCCTTTCATGCACTTCGAACTATTAAGCAGTTGGCTGAGGATGAGGGTGACTCCTACCCTCAGGCCAAAGATATTGTCGCTGCGGGGTTGTATATGGACGACTACGTCCATTCCGTTCGCACGGAAGACGAGGGCATTTCCACCGCTTCGGAAATGATAGGTCTCATGAAGGCTGGTCAATTTGAGCTAGTTAAGTGGACCAGTAATTCCCAAGTCGTATTAGATTCGATCCCATCCTCGCACCGCCTGCCAGTTGTCAAGGAATTCGATGAGTCCGACCAACATAAAGTACTGGGCTTGTGTTGGTCACCTACGTCGGACAACTTCGGCATGAAAATTAATACTCCCGCTCAGATTTGTACTAAGCGTACAATATTGTCGTGTGTCGCTAAAATATGGGACGTCATGGGATTTGTCGCACCTGTTGTCCTGTACGCTAAACTTCTAATCAAGCAGCTTTGGCTGTCTGATTGTGACTGGGATGATACTCCACCTGAAGATATAGTCAGGCTGTGGATTCGCTTCAAAGAAGAGCTTCCCTTGCTCTGTAATATAAGGATCCCACGTCACGTTGGTATCGTCGGCGATAGTGTGGTCACTATATTGGCTTTCGCGGACGCCAGTGAGAAAGCATACGGGGGGGTTATTTACTTCCACGTTCAAAATAGTGATGGCAATATCGTTAGGTTGTTGACCGCTAAGTCGAAGGTCTCCCCTAAAAAGGTCGTTTCTCTTGCTCGTCTGGAGCTGTGCGCTATTCTTGTGCTAGCTCAACTCATAAAAAATGTCGTAGTCGCTTGTCAAAACCGCATTATATTTCGCAACATATTCGCATTTTCGGATTCAACAGTCGCTCTCTGTTGGGTACATTCGTCGCCCCATCGGTGGAACACCTTCGTGGCCAACAGAGTCTCGAAAATACAGGACGACTTATCGCCACAAAACCTGTATCACGTGTCCGGTACGGACAATCCCGCAGATTGTCTGTCACGTGGGCTCACACCTTCCCAAATCATTGATCATCCGCTTTGGTTCAGTGGTCCTCCGTGGGCCAGCTTAGACGTTTCGAAGTGGCCTGTCGTCCCCTTCAATCCCTCTTCGGTATGCGAAGTGCCCGAAGAGAAGAAACATTCGTTGCTCTCCGCTACACCAACCGAAAGATCTACTATTCTTTCTTTGGTCGATCGTATCTCGTCTTGGAGTAAATTACTTCGAGTAGTAATTTACATTTGTCGTTTCGCTAAACTGTTGCCTATTGGTTACCGCATGGCGGCAGCGGATTACAACTTCGCTGAATTGCTCATACTTCGCGAGCTTCAACGCTTTTATTTCTCCACTGAGTTGGTTAAACTCAGGAAAGGCAAACATTGTAGTCCTGCTTTTCGACACTTAAAACCGTTTCTCGAAGACGGACTCATTAGAGTCGGAGGCCGTTTAAGAAACTCGGATTTAAGTTATGATGGGAAACATCCCATTCTGCTTCCAAGCAAGGACCTCGTTTTGAATTTGTTAGTCGATTATCATCATAAATTGAACTGTCACGCAGGTCCCGACCTGCTAATGTCGCTCTTGCGTCAGAAGTATTGGATCCTTTCTGCACGCAATTTAATTAGGAATAGGATCCATAAGTGCCTTCCCTGCTTTCGGCTGCGCCCTAAGCAGAGCTTTCCTGAGATGGCCGATCATCGCTCTTGTCGTATCGTTCAAACCGCTAAGCCATTCGTCCACACGGGCACGGACTACGCCGGTCCGTTTAAGGTTACGATGTCTCGCGGTCGAGGTGTTCGCTCCACCAAGGCCTACGTGTGTCTGTTCGTCTGCATGACTACACGCGCGGTGCACATAGAGCTCGCTGGGGATCTTAGCACAGCTAGTTTTATGGGCGCCTTTAAACGGTTCCTGTCAAGGCGTGGCCCGGTTAGTAGAATTTATTCCGATAACGGGACTAATTACATAGGCGCTAAACGGAAACTCTCGGAACTTCACGCATTTCTTTGTTCGAAGTACCATAATTCGGAATATGGTCATACATTAGCTATAAATCGAATAGATTGGTCACTCAATGTCCCGACGGCTAGTCACTTTGGCGGCAATTGGGAAGCTAATATTAAAAGTTTAAAGTCACACCTATATCGGGTCATAGGCGATACTATTCTGTCGTTTGAAGAATTAAGTACCGTTCTTATTCAAATAGAATCGGTAATGAACACTAGACCTCTTTGTAGGACACTCTCTAGTGATCCTTCAGAGCCGCTCGCATTGACTCCAGCGCACTTTTTGAATCTCACGCCTCTGAAATACTTGCCTGCCGAGGAAATAGACGAGAGAACTCTTACTGCTAGACACGAGCTACTAGATAAGTTAGTACAGTCGTTTTGGAAGCGCTGGAGAACTGGATATCTCCATACTTTGCAATCTCGCCGCAAATGGAACACGCCGGTCGATCCGGTCTCTGTCGGCACGGTCGTGATTCTTATATCCGACAACTCGCCCCCACTACACTGGCCTTTGGGTGTCGTGGAGGAAATTTTCCCTGACTCAACCGGAGTCACTCGTATCGTTCGGGTTAAGACAACCACTGGATCCTACTTGCGTCCCGTGGTGCGTCTTTGCCCATTGCCTAACCAGTAGTTTATTTAATTCGTCTTTAAGGTTAGGTTAATATTAGTTATTAGGTATTTAGTTTCGTAGTTATAGGATAGTAATTATCGAATAGATTAGTTTTCTTGTGGTTTGCCTCACTCTTGAAGGCATCCCTTCAAGCCCGGGGGAATGGTTGCGCTGATATACGATTCTTTTCGTTTATATTTTTAATTATTGGCAACACGCATAATCGCTAATTGGTTAGACATTCCCCTTCCGCATATTATCCTTTCTCCCTTGCACTAGACCTTCGTCTATTCGAGAGTGAGGGAGAGAGACTATACCGCTCTAGAAAAATCGATCGCGTCTGGATCTTCCGATGGACGATCGGACCTTCAATGGCTGTCGAGTCGCGTTAGAGCACACACGCATCGAATCGCATTCGAACGGTCGTGTCGTTTTGTGCGACCAATTCGTAGCAGAAGAACGGTTATACTGTGGTGGTGAACTGTGATCAGAGTGCTGGCAGTCCTGAATATCCTGGATTATCAAGGTTAGTGCTGCCTTTCCTATACGACGCTGGACTCTTGTCTTTTGTTCCAACCAGCGCCGGTTCCCGTCAATTGTGTAACCGAAAACTTCTAAGTCGCATACGTTGCATTACCGCCCACCCATTATGTGTATGTAACTAAAGGAAACATTATAAAATTAAATAAAACAAATTATATGCAATATACTATTTTTTTATTTCATTATAAACACCCTATTCAATCTTATACAGAACACTGATCGAGTTTAAACTTTACATAAGCACACTGACTAAACCACTGAACATGCTGCTGCCAAGGATCATCATCATCTTCCCAATCTTTTAAACCGCCACCACAATGGAAACACTTGGTCCTGTCTTCATGACCAGTATAAAAGAAACCGGTTTCTGCAAGATCTTCAGGCTTCTGTTTCATAACGAGTGGCCAGTCTCCGAAACTGAACAACCGTCTAGATTTTGAACTGAAAAATGGATATTCAGCTCTTGGGTACTGCATATTCTTCACTTTTTCTTCTCCAATCAGTTTTGTAGTTTTGCTTTTCAATGAAGTGATCTGTTCACGTATGCCACACTCATCTCTTCCTTCTAATCTTGTTTTTCTCTCAGCACCACAAGACGACACCTCCTTGGATCTAATGAATACACAGAAGTAATTTAAGTAAACAGAATCACATTCACTAATCGATTAATGAGTGTCATTGTTAAAAAAGTATTTTTTAACTTATTCACTTTTTGCTATTGTCTTTGTAATATTGTATACGAGGCTGTTTGTGCTGTCATAGATGCTATCCTTATTATTCTTTACATAATATTTAATCCTCGTGGTAGCGTGTTTCCAATGATCAGTAGTTGGAATCTTACATAGCTTCTTCATATCGTACATTTCAATTTTTATGAGATGCGACGCTTGGTCTCCGTAGTCAGAATTAGTAGAAATGTATGATACACCATCTCTAGCGGCTTGTGCCAAGGTTGACGATAACAGTTTCTTCTTATTTATTTTTTGGTGCCACTTCAAAAAAAAAATTATCAATCGGTTGTGATTTCCTTTTTCCACCATCGCATGTGTTATTAATGACGAGTCAGGTAGAATCTAATGAGTACACAGAAGTAATTTAAGTAAACAGAATCACATTCACTAATCAACTAATGGGTGTCATTGTTAAAAAAGTATTTTTTAACTTTTTCACTTTCTGCTATTGTCTTTGTAATGTTGTATACGAGCCCGTTTGTGCTGTCGTAGATGCTATCCTTATTATTCTTTACATAATATTTAATCCTCGTGGTAGCGTGTTTCCAATGATCAGTAGTTGGAATCTTACATAGCTTCTTCATATCGTACATTTCAATTTTAATGAGATGCGTCGCTTGGTCTCCGTCGTCAGAATTACTAGAAATGTATGATACACCATCTCTAGCGGCTCGTGCCACGGTTGACGATAACAGTTTCTTCTTTTTTATTTTTGGTGCCACTTCAAAAAAATGATCAATCGGTTGTGATTTCCTTTTTCCACCATCACATGTGTTATTAATAACGATGTCATCGTTCTCTTCTTCATGTTGAGGGGAGAGCGGTGAGTAGTAATACTGTTTATAGGTATTTTCATCGAAGTTGAATGATTTCTGCAACAAGACAGTTATCATGTTAATATCAATTTGTTTACACTTAATCACACACGTTAGGAAACAACAACAAGAATACAAGTAAGTTTGTCAATAGAATAAACACTTACCTCCATGGCCATTGATGCGTTGAAGTAACACAAACGTAGTATTGGTAGACGTATACAATCCACTGCGGTCAAACGACCATAGACTGACTGCATGACTGCAATGGTAGGATCTTATATAGCACCATTCTTATCTAAAACAAATTCCTAAATACAACGAAACTGATTGTAACTCTATGAATCACCAAAATTATCTCACGTTCCTCCGGAAACTGATAGTAACTCTATGAGTCAACAAACTTATCTCACATTGCTGGCATCAACCTGTTTTGTGAGTGCTACAAAATAATGCGATTTAATATTTACAAATCACTATAATTGAACATTCCTATGACAACCATTGAATAGATTGGTAGTGTAATAATATGCTATATCATGGATACACTAGAAGTACAAAAACATCTGAAAAAGATTCATCCCAGTCTAGAAAATAATGTTTATGCTGCTAATAGACTCCCTATGTATACCCATGCACCAACGTATATAATATGCAATTTGGATGCGGATGATAAGCCAGGTTCACACTGGGTAGCTGTACATATCGATACGAATGGCATCGGTCAATATTTTGATTCTTATGGGCGAACACCTGCGCGATATCATCTCGAGTTTTTGAAAAGGAATTGTAAAAGATGGGGCTGGAGTATTGATAGGATTCAGAATGATTGGACTTCAGTTTGTGGTGAATATTGCTTAATGTATTTGCTATATAAGTTTCAGGGATGTTCAATGCATAGTTTTACAAACATATTTACAGGGAACACACTGTACAACGATATTTTAGTGGATGAGATGTTCCGCTCATATTTTGTAGATAAAAATAAAATTTGTTAATGACGCATGTGTTTTATTGATTCTGTTTTGATGACCCCGAATAGCAAAGTAAGCAATGGTTTATGAACAATAAAAGTATACAATAGCAGTAGCAGTAACAATGAGTAATACATGCATACGTCAATGCAATCCTAATGAGGGTGAGCGGCCGGACGCACGGACAATAGATAAGAAAAGGCGAACAATGAAAGTCGATAATGAGGGTTTCGGGTCACCGGAAATGAAACAGATTGTTGTTAATTGATTTCTGTATCTCCGGAACCATGCATCTTACGCGAAAACGGATTGCAGAAACGTGATCAGCGGACCCCAAAACCTTTTTTTTTGTTTTTTTTTTTTTTTTTTTTTTTTTTTTTTTTTTTTTTTTTTTAGGTTTGAAACGCCCTGGACCGCGATTGCGCCAGAAGCGGTGGTGCGCCAGAACCGGTGAGCCACGGGATTGGTGCGCCAGAACCGGCAAATCACTACTACTGATATTTCTACGGAACGAATTAACAGTCGGATATATAGTAAAATTATAACGGCAAATGTAAATATCGCAACTTGATTAAAAACGCGTTTCACCATAACGAAGATACGACGTCAAATTTTTTGAGATCTGTCAAATTGACGTCAATGTCTTGTTTACGTTTTCAAAGAATATCTTTCGCACCACCTAATTCAAACCACCAGTTGGCGCCCCTGCTAAACTAGTGGTGTGAATTTTCTTAATGGTAATCCTCATTTGATAAAACGGTTTGTGCAGTGGTTAAACGATTAACTGCTACGCTGCGTGTGTGTTCGATTCCCCAAACGAAACAAATGTTTATACAACGTGTAACAGAAACCCCATATCTATCCAAAAGGGCTGAAGACAACATCTGGTATGGAGTCTCTATGCACAGTTTCAGCACAAAATAACTGACTCAAAGAATTGATACCAAATTATTGGTTTCATATAATTCTTGAATACCAATCATAACAAACGTGTCACAGCACTACGAGGGTAACGGGGTACGTTCTTCTTAATTTGAAAAATTCGGTCCCTGGTATCACTGTATTGGAATCTATACTAATATTATAAAGCGGAAAAGTTTGTTTGTTTGTTTGTTTGCTTGAACGCGCTAATCTTCGAAAGTACTGGGTGGATTTGGATGAAATTTGGTATGGAAGTAGCTTGAAGATTGAGGAAGGTTATAGGCTACTTTTTACGCGACTGGAAAAAAGGAGAGTAATGTTTTTACCGTGATAGAAACCACGGGAGCGAAGCCCCGCGTGAGTACTAGTTTGTAATAAGTTCTACACACGTAGACTTAGGATTACAAAACCCTTGCCATATCGTTTGTTATCATCCAAAGAAGCCATGCACTTGGTATGTATATACCCTTTAAATTACACGTTGTATAGCTTAATAATACACCCAAGATACAGAAGAAATTCCTGGTGTGTAGCAAAGTATTTCTTAATTAAAAAAAAAAACACAGTTTATACATCAGGTAAAGAGCACAAAACGTTTTGTCTTATGTTTCTAGAACCAAACGCTATACAGATAAACCAACCCAACAAAAGATCCTAATATAAACCACCACAGACAGCTGCATCAAAAACTCGGAACCACCAATCCATAATGACACACTCTTACTTATTCCAAAAGGACAAACTCCATACGTCACAACCATGAGCCAGTCAATATTGATCAACACATCGGCTCGGTCAGACTCGGGTCAAACGTGCGCTCTTGAACCCTGCAACGGCCAAAGAAAAAAGAAGTCGCTACGGGCGTTTGTAAACTATCGAATGCCCGGCTTCCGTTGAAGTGGGGGACGAGTTCTGTCTTTGTTTTTGGGGGGGGTTATAATTTGGGAATGTGGTGCGGCGCGGCTCTGGATTCTGTTGAAATGAAATGAAATATTTATTTTGTAAATTGGTTATAAATAACACTTCTACACGTCATGTTTTTTTGCGTGTTTAGTTTAGCTAGATGAGGCCGGTATTTCCTAACTGACTACTCTGAGAAGAAACACCGAAACAAACTCAGAGGTCAAAGTCTCTTTAAAGTCCAGGCAATTTATATTTATATATGAGAAGCATGTAGGTTCATGTCTGTGGTATTCTTTTGAGGAAATAACCACGCAAATTTGAGCGGACCTGTCCAGACAGTGCAAGCATTTGTCAGTTATCGTGTATGTTATGTTGGTGTTCTACTTTGATTCTGATATGGGGACTGTTAGTAAAAGGAGATTCATTTCTATCAGATCCATATTACTACCTACTTATCCAACTCATATTATAAATGCGAAAATTTATGAAGATTGAAGTCTGTTACTCTTTCACGCAAAAAGAAATGAACGGATTTAGATGAAACTTTACAGTAATATAGCTTATACATGAATACAAAAACCTTTTAGCAAAAAATAAAACTGACTTCCATGTCAAAACACTACAAAGCCAAAAATAACTTACTCGGTAGTCGGTGTTATTGGTTTTGTATTTTCTTTCTTTTTGAAACCGCCTTCATCAAAAAAAAAACCATACACCCAAACAATAATACTTCTGTAACCGCTTCCGCATCACTACCGTCTCGCTACTCGCTTACAACTGGGCGCAGTCTTTATCTAAAGCAGTGAAAGTGTTTGGCACCCTAACCAGTTTACGGGTAAATTGAGGGTACAAAACCCAAAAGGTTAGAAGAAGACGCTAATAACTGATCGATCAGGAGGAACAACCCATTAAATATCATAAACCATGGCGTCAGAAGGGTTCCTAAGAGTGATGGTGGACATCACACCCATGAAGCACAAAACGTTTTGGGAATTCTTTCATTGTGCGTACGGCTAAGGAGTGGAAATCTCTGCCAGAGTCTGTGTTTACTAATAACTATAACCGGGGAGTCTTGAAGTCAAGAGTGAATAGGATATTTTTAGTTAAGTGTGCTTTATCTTCGATCACATCACTTACCATCAGGTGAGTTGAAGAAAAATAGAGAAAATAAGCATGCTGTTTCATTTCTCAAGGAATAAGCTATTATATAAAAATTTTTTTTTACAAAAAATTGAACCGACTTCCATATCAAAACACTACAAAGCCAAAAATAACTTTAATTTCGGTAGTCGGTGTTATTGGTTTTAGATTTTCTTTTTTTTCACACCGCCTTCCGAAATTAAAGTTATTTTTGGCTTTGTAGTGTTTTGATATGGAAGTCCGTTCTATTTTTTGTAAAAAAAAATTTTCACGCTTTTTAGTGGGTCGGTTTGTAATTTATCTAGTTACAAAAGCCATAATGTCAACAACTTATCACCTTTTACAAAATATTGCTTTTCCGGATGCATAGTCGTTAATTTTTGAGGAGTTCTCCTGGTACTTGACCATCAGCTCTACATCACCATACTCGTATGTATTGCGACGAGCATAAAGTGTTTAACATCCGTACTCAAGTAATCGAATCGCAACCTTCGAAATACTTATTGTTGAGTAGTTTCAGTGGCCATCTGTGGTCTTCATCATCAGTTCAACTTCCCCAAATGGTACTTTTCGAAAGCAACTGCTTAAGGTACTATAAGAAATACCCAAAACGCTATAGGTGTGCCTATAATATTTGAAGAGTTCCCTCGATTACTCCAGGATCCCATCATCAGATCCTGATTTCTTAAAAATGGGACCAACTAGAAAGTATACCCTCTCAAACGCAAAAAGAATTTTCCAAATCGGTCCAGCCGTGTCCGAGTTATGAGGTAACATACATAAAAAAAATAAAAAGTTCAAGACGAATTGTAAACCTCCTTTTTTTGAAGTCGGTTAAAAATCAATTACTGTTCGTTAGTCTCGCTAAAACTCGAGAACAGCTGAACGGATTTATCTTATCTTGGTTTTGAAATGTTCGTGGAGGTCTAGGGAGGTTTCAAAGTTGAGAAAAAGACAAAAAAAAATTGCCGGGAAAACCGTCAAAACAGCTCTTTTCTATTTCCTATACAAACGTTTTCTAAATAAAATGGAGAGTAGGGTAGGGGTAGATAGGGGTAGTGTAGGGGTGGGGTAGGGGTAGGGTAGGGTAAGGGTAGGGGTAGGGTAGGGATAGGGTAGGGATAAGGTAGGGGTAGGGTAGGGGTAGGGTAGGGGTAGGGTAGGGGTAGGGTAGGGATAGGGTAGGGGTAGGGTAGAGGTAGGGTAGGTGTAGGGTAGGGTAGGGATAGGGTAGGGATAGGGTAGGGTTAGGGTAGGGGTAGGGTATTGGTAGGGTAGTGTAGGGTAGGGGTAGGATAGGGGTAGTGGTATCGGTTGGGTAGAGGTAGGATACCACGCGAACGAAGTCGTGGCGGGTCAGCTAGTTTAATATAAAATAATTACTTATTTAATGTCTTAAAACAAATATGATTCCGATGTTTGAGATACGGAGTTACACAGAACGGATTGCACTATCTCTTTCTCACAACGGCCGTAGGCAGTCTCGGTTTGATGCTAAGTAAACCTAGACGAGTTATTATCCGACTTCAAAAAAAGGAGGTTTACAATTCGTCTTGATTTTTTCTTTTTTTATGTATGTTACCTCATAACTCAGAGACGGCTGGACCGATTTGAAAAATTCTTTTTGCGTTTGAATGGGTATAGTTTCTAGTTGGTCCCATTGTTACGAAATCAGGATCTGATGATGGGATCCTGGAGAAATCGAGGGAACTCTTCAAATATTATAGGCACACCTATAGCGTTTTGGGTATTTCTTATAGTACCTTGTACAGTTGCTCTTGAAAAACACCATTTGAGGAAGTGGAACTGATGATGAAGACCCCAGATGGCTACCGAAACTACTCAATAATAAGTATTTCGTTGATTGCGATTAGATTACATGAACATGGATGTTAAGCACTTTATGCTCGTCACAATGCATATGGTGAAGTAGAGCTGATGGTGATGTACCAGGAGAACTCCTCAAAAATTAACGGCTCTGCACCGGGAAAAGCAATATTTTGTTAAAGGTGATAAGTAGTTGACATTTTGGCTTTTGTAACTAGATAAATTACAAACCGACCCACTAAAAAGAGTGAAAAAAAAAACTTTTTAGCAAAAAATAGAACCGACTTCCATATAAAAACACTACAAAGGCAAAAATAACTTTAATTTCGGAAGGCGGTGTCTTTAGTTTTGTATATATTTTCGTTTTTGACACCGCCTTCCGAAAATAAAGTAATTTTTGCCTTTGTAGTGTTTTTATATGGAAGTCGGTTCTATTTTTTGCTATAAAGTTTTTTTTTAAGGCACAGTTCATTTATTTTTTTTACACAAATATGTATTAGTGCATAGTTTTAGGTGTTAATGCTCATGTATTCTTTTCTCTATGGGCTTAGATACTTAAAGTTAATAAATAAATTTAAAAATGTATTAACATTAAACTTATTGAATGACCACAAAACTTTCATTCTTCAGTGCTACAAGACTTCAATAAGAATTTTACCTTAAAAACTTCACGCGTGCAATACAAAAACTTATCAGTATACACAAACGCCAACCCAATCGTTATTCCGATCACAAAAGCCCATAAAATACTCTGGACAATGGCGCTCAAAAACGAGGAACAAGAAAGCGATAGAATCGCAGTCGAAGTGTTGAGTCTACGGAAGTCTGACTCTCGGCCGGCCGCTCCATAACACTTGACCATTACTGCACTTTTGTGAAGCGAGGCTGAATTGAAAACTGTCCCCGATTAAGCAGCACAGCTCGTGGGAAAAGTAGTTGCAAATACGACTAGCCTGTATAAGTTACGGTATTTTAATGCTATCCAAATCTACATCAAGTAATACATACTTATCTCTACCTATTTATACTAACTCGTACCAAAAAAATATTAATTAATTAAATATTACAACATTCTCGCAACCCTGGCTTGTCACTCACAACCACAACGCTTGTTCGTACCTACCACGAACGCGTTTTGTTTTTTTCTACAGAACTTGATAAATCATAAAATTTGGCCAAAACTATAAAAACTAAGCAATTTCATCTTATTGACTGACCAATATCATGAGGATGATAATTCAAAAGATTTTTCTAAATAGTTTATCTAAAACAACAATTTGCTAATATGGTTAATTGGAACCGGTTCTTGGGTTACACCTCTTACTTAAATCACGCAAAGCTAGTAACGTACGCTAGCAAAAGATATATATTTTATATTACACTAGCTTCCGCCCGCGACTTCGTCTGCGTGGAAAAAAAACCCCCGATTTTGAAACATTCTTCATTAGTGCTCCGCTCCTATTGGTCTTAGCGTGATGATATATAGCCTATAGCCTTCCTCGATAAATGGGCTATCTAACACTGAAATAATTTTTCAAATCAGAACCGTAGTTCCTGGGATTAGCGCGTTCAAGTAAACAAACAAACAAACTCTTCAGCTTTATAATATTAGTATAGATTTTAAAAGTGATGAATGTACTGAAGGTAGTCCCTAGGAACACAACGAGGTACACTTACCACTAAAACATGTTACAAAAAAAATGTTTTAAAAATACAACCACACAAAAAGGAGCGAGGACGAGAACATTTCGCCTCAAAACATATTAGACCTTTATTCTACCGCCCAACGAAAATTCGAGAGAAATCCTTTCACATAAACATACAAAAAAGTTGATTATCATCTGGACCCAATACCCAGAGCGGAAAGCCCTTTTGTTATTGTCAAATTATCCAATACTCAAGATAACAAAACAGCCCTTTATTATAAGGGACAAAAGCCCTTTTATTGACGGGCGAAATTTATACAGGGTGGGGTTTTAACTATCTTCCGTACCTACGTAATCCGGAGGTGGGGGAAGGTCGTATTTGTTGGTGGATGGCTGCGGTCGTCTCCCTTTGGGGAGACTTATCTGTAGCTTTGAAATTGGAGCAGGTTTCGGACGAAAATTTTATTAAGTGTGTTGACGTTAAGTGTGAGTTTTTGGTAACTTACTGTTGTGCTATTTTAAACAGTTTTAATGGAATATGGGATTTCTTAGGTAAATATAAATAATCAATCAAATATTTGTACTACTGTCTTTAAATTTGGGGTGTGAGTATCAACTCTTTTTCAACTTCAACGGTTACGTAAAACCAGTCCCTAATACGATCTTAAAACCAACAAAATACTTTCAAATAGACGATCATATTGTGAGCCTAGAAGCTTGTACCTCCTCGCATCGTGTTCTTCATTACTGAGGGTCGTGACCACCTCCATGGTACACCTTGCTGTTTACAATGACTCGCCATCGGTTCCTATTTTCGGCAGCATGTACAGCATCGTGTAAATTTTCGGATTCGAGAGCGCTACGGGTCTGGTCGGACCAGCGTATCGGACTGCGGCCACGCTGTCTGTTTTCTTCAATCTTTCCAATCACTACCTATAAATATACAATATTCAAGGATATTCTTGAGAAAGTTGGCGGGGAGTCTGGTTCTTATCTTAGTTGTTTTAGTATTAATTGTGTATGTATTTATTAATATCGCACTTCTATAAGTGACGTAGGTACTCACTATACCTACAACTTTCTGTGATTCTGTGTTAGTGAGTAAGTCGTTGCAGTGCCTAATCAATAAATAAATAAATATTGATATTTTATATCGATATTTTCGTCGACCGCCACATCTCAAACTTTATAGTTAGTTATGATTTATTATTGCCAAAATATTTGCCAAAACACACCTGCAAACTCTTTGAGCGCGTAAACTAAACATAAGCCTTATATTTCCCGTCTCAATGTAAGTACACGAACTCAAATATTAACACTCAGTACGTGAGCTATACGCTCAAATTTAAGCGTTCCACCTCGTTTTATTAAAGACATAAAACCTTGCAATTCGCCACGCGAGGGGAGAAGGGGGAAATTTTAACTATCCTTGTATGTAATGAGGGTGGGCGCGGGTGTTAGGGTAGAGAGGGGATTACGAGGGTGCGTCTTGCAAACGGGTCTGCGTGCCTAGCCCCGGGCAACAGCGATTTGTCCCTTATATCGCCGGTCTACCCTTGCGGAAGACAGCGGTGCTCAAAGTGTCACGTAAAACTTGATAGATATAAGGATTTGTGGAGGATTTTTATGAAGTAATTTTATTTTTGTCATACGAAGGTTGGTTATAAATAAAAATCATTTGTTTCGGATATCATGATCGATGTGTGTTAAAACATAAATTATATTTTAACAAAGGACTTTTCAAGGTATTCAGCTAAGAGAAATCGGCCTCATCTAGTTTCATTTTACTAAAAAATATACGTAACACTGAATTTATAACCACCTAACTTCTGCCCATGGCTTCACTCACGTTAAATGTGTTTTTAACGAATAAAAAGTAGGTAAAACAAATTTCACCAAAATCGGTTATATGGTTAAGATGTGAAATTAAAACAGACAGCCAGAGTTACTTTCGCATGTTTTCGCAGGTTTAAATAATATATTCTCAAAAAAGAGATAACAAGCCACTTACATGAGAACATAAAATAAAAGTTTGAAAACAGGTCACCGTAACGGGCCAGATAATAACGTTTTAGTCGTATACAGGAGGGCCACTCGATAAACAATTTCATCCGCAACTGCATTATGAGCATTTATTGCAAGAATAGTTTTTTAAATATAATTTTGCAGCTGCAATTTAAAACCGTTGAACGAGTTTATATTTTTATTTAATTGCGCTCCTTCATAAGTTATGCTCCTTTTTGCATAATTTATATCGCGCTAGTAAGAATCTGTAATAATATTTTATTATTAATCTAGCCTAGACTTAGTGTCTTACTTCAAAATTAAACAAAAACTGATTAAGCCAGCTTTTAAAAAACGAAGTGTTTTAATCACAATTTCACTAAAAACTTTGGCATCCTGTATAGAAGCGCTTGTTTACGTCGTAAAAGGTGGTCGATAGAGACGCGCCCCCGCGAGCCAACACGAGCCCTCCGCGAGCGTACTGAGCGCACGTAATCGTCAGAGATGGCGCGTCGGGGGCGGCCCTTTTGTTATTAAATGCTACTCAACCTTTATAGATAAACAGAAGCATATACAAGGTGTAACAGATTAAACGCAATACCTCAGACACCCCAATTAGAATATTAAATTATAAGTCTAAAACAACATCCGTAACTAAATAAATTGAAACCAAACCTAAACATTTTTTATAAAATAGTTATCCTTACTAAACGTAAAACGTATGTGCGTCATACAATATCCTTACGCAGACGCATACACTCATACAATGTTAGCGGCCGACACGCACACGAGCGCATTTTCTTGAATTAAGGATTGTATTAATTTGTCGTGATACTGTGTTTCCATTTTAAGTTAAATAAAAGATTTCTCCGTCAAAATGTAACACCTATTTTTATGACGGAAATCGATTCAGAAGCCGATTCTGAACCAACTACTTTCAGGAATTGCGTTTATTCTGTTACACGTTGTATAAACACAAGCATATTTAGCTTACTTGGAGGGATTAACAAGATTGCTAGTAATGTGAATTCTACCAATATACAGTATGTTAACTAACAGAAGGTGTTCGCATTAACCCGCAATAGTAAAGCATCCATACATGCTAAAAAAATATTACCATTCGAAAACAAAATGCTTTTTTTTTAATATTAAAATATTCACTAAAAATGTTCAATTGATACGTACAAGAAACACTCTGTACACGCGTATTTGAAGGACGGCAACGTCGCAATTTATTTATGAATGAGGGGCCGCGTGTGCGTCGATCTAATTGATGTGCTTATACTATTGCAGGTTAACGGGAACGCCCTCTGTTAAGCTTTGGTTTCCTAGGATAGCGGTGCCGTCAAATAGCGGCCGTAATACAGCGGTGAATGACGTCACTAGAACGTTGTCTATGTAAACAAAATGGCGCAGTTTCCTAGAAAGCGGTAACTGACACCGTAACGTCAAAAAGCGGTGCCGCCATTTGCATGACGGCCGTCTTGTCAGTGTCAGATAGTTTCGTGAACGTTTCCAAAGAGAATGTAATATACTAGATAGCGATGAAGCAGACCGTGTGTTAAGGACGCATTTACGTTTATCACTCGCTCAATTTTAGGTATCCTAGTAGCAACACAACAACATTGCGCGCACACACACTTACAAACCATTGTTCGCCCGATTTTATACATTACTTAACTAATAATGATACTTGAAGGTAATATTATATTTTCTTTAATATTGTTTAATCATAATAAGTTGTAACTTATTGTTTACAAAGGGTTACAGGCTTATTGATTAGATGCTAGTTTCAATTTTGTATTAATGTGTTTAACGCCCGATTAGGAGTACTAGGGG
The DNA here is from genome assembly GCA_943138885.2 of Tholera decimalis. Lineage (NCBI taxonomy): Eukaryota > Metazoa > Arthropoda > Insecta > Lepidoptera > Noctuidae > Tholera > Tholera decimalis. The sequence goes on from OW964565.2 coordinate 29,939,570, forward strand.
ACTTTGGAAATAAAATACTCATATGTGATAAAAAAATTAATAAGAAATAAAGAAAAGTTTCGTCATGCCTGTCTGTCTGTCTGTCTGTTTGTCCATCCGCCTATATGTCACAGCCACTTTCAACCGACGAAAAAAACGGAGGAGTTTATCAATTCGACGCGTATATTTTTTTTAATGTTTGATCACCGATTACTCGAAGACGGCTGAACCAATTTGGAAAATTCTTTTTTGTTTGAAAGGGTATACTTCGAAATTGGTCCCACTGTCACCAAGTTAGGGGCTGATAATAGGATCTTGGAGAAATCGAGGAAACTCTTCAAATATTATAGGCACACCTACAGTGACTTGAGTATTTTTTATAGTAACTTGTGTATTTGCATTTGAAAAGCACCATTTGTGAAGTGGATCTGATGATGAAGACCACAGATGGCCACTGGAACTACTCAATATATAAGTAGGAATAAGAAGTATTTCATGGGTTCCGCTTCGATTACTTGAATATGGTTATTAAGCACAATATGCTCGTCACAATGCATATGATGAAGTGAAGCTGATGGTGAAGTACCAGGAGAACTCCTCAACAATTAACGGCCCAGAATTGGGAAAAGCAATATTTTGTCTACTTTCTAACTAATTTCGGAAGTCGGACACCACCTACCTACCGAAATTAAAGTTATTTTTCACTTTGCATTGTTTTTTGGAAGTCGGTTTAATTTTTTTGGTAAAAGTTTTTATATTCCGAAACTATTAGGACTATACATGTGAAACTTGGTAGGTAGATGTATTCTGTGAACCGCTTTCCGATTTTAAGAAAAAAAATTAAAAATTATTAAACAAATATAAAAAAAAAATATTTTCATTTTCAGTTCCATGTAACCCACATGGAACTGAAACTGAAAATATGTGTTATGTTATATGGGTGTGTGGTATTAATAGAGAGGTCTGTAAAAATGACATATGGGTTTCTAAAACCACTTTTTCCTAAAGTTAATCGTTTAAAAGATATACACTTCCAAAGTGGTAAAATGTGTCCCCCCTCTTACTTCTATAATAATGGAGTGAAAAATTATACAAAAAATATATGCTATGATCCTTAAAGTAAATTTTCAACCAAAATTGGTTTGAACGAGATCGGGTTGGCATTTTTGAGATACAGCATATTTTCTAAAACCGCAAATAAAACTTTGTAATTCATACAAACACTATGAAAATAAAGTTATTTGGCGGAGTTACTACGGAACGCTTCATGGGCGAGTCTGACTCGCACTTTGCCAATTTTTTAGTTTTTGTACGAACTGAACATTTTGAAGTATGAAGTAAGCCCAACAAAAGGTAACTGTTGTATATCGTTGAGGAATTCCCTCGACTGTCTATGGTCTCCATCATCAGACCTGTAATGGCACTTATAACCCATATGGGTGCAATGTTCTCATCAATATAAATGAATTAAGTCCAAACACAAAGTAGCTACTGTAAACCGTTGAGGAGTTCCTTTAACTGTCTTCGGTCTTCATCATCAGACCTCTAATGACAGTCACAAACTATCTAGGTGTAAAGTTCTGGTCAATTCAAATTAATCAAGCCCAAACAAATGGTTACTGCTGTAAATCGTTGAGGAGTTCCCTCGACTGTCAGGAGTCAATCTGATGAAAGGCTCCATCATCAGATCAACTCTAGACCTTCCTTAATTTGTAGTACTTTAAGATACTTAATGAAACAAAAAAAAAAACATTTATACGGTCGAATTGCGAAACCTCCTTATTTGAAGTCGGTTAAAAAAAAATTGTTGTTTCATGCTAGGTTCAGTAACCAATATCCATCCAATTATAAAAATAAGTATGGTTCTCGTTCTTACTTTTGTTTCGGTTCGAAAAAGTATCAACGTATTCTAGTCACAGTATACAAGACGCCACTGTCTTTATTACAGGTTTCGACGTATTTATTTTATCGAGGAAAGCGATACACCCCTGCGTTCACGAGCGCGTCTCAGCGCGGAATGACGGTCGGAGCCGCGCGTTCGGTAGAAAAATGTATGAAGAAATTTGAGACCGATTTTATTTTTCTCATAAATCATAAAGTTTTTTATGTATGTTCTAAATAATTAGCTTAACGTATAGATAAATACATAGGCTATAATTTCATGTTATTTTGAAGTTAAGAATATGCTCCAGATTTGGCTTACAGGTACGTATTCAGACCCCATTTTTTGTAATTTTCTACGATTATTGCGGCGATAAAAACGTATTTGTGTGAAAAAGATGTATAGGACTGTGTAATTATAATGCATTCAATGTGGAGATGAATAAATTATCTTGAAATTAATACCATAACATTGTCAAAATTTTAACTCCTTATGTATCAAAATGGTACCAGAAAACATTGATATTTGCGAGAAAACGTAAATGCGTCCTTAAAACGGCCGCGCAACTTTCCACATGTCGTCACCGTAAAGACGGCCGCCTTTTTGCGGCCGTAATATTACGGCCGCTATATGACGGCACCGCTTTCCTAGGAAAACAAAGCTTTAGTTAACATACTGTAGATAATTCTCTTAAAAAAAAAATAGACAGGCACTTTCAAGTAATCAAAAGGGAGCTAACAAAAGGTAATAATAATTATTAATTTGTGTACAGATAGGCAGTTATCATCTGCTTAGTCTTTGCTCGTCTAAAACGGTCGACTTTCAGTCTGAACTGATGCAGCTGAGTTCTAGTGGAGTTCACATGGAGCGATTACCGATTTGACGTCCCAGTAGCTGGATAACACGACATCATTTCATAAGACAGGAGTTAGAGTTTTAGGCCCCTGGCAGCCCCCCCCCCCCGGCCAGCGCAGCATATCCTTGTTATTCGAAAATCCGAAGACATGCAACTTCCACCAACCCGGATTAGGCCCGAGTAGTGGATTCAATCGAATTCAATTCAATTCATTTATTCAATAACGATTTTTACATCATGTCTGAATCTCTATAACTAAACAATTATTTGCAATTATATGAAATATATTAAATACAGAAAAACATAACAATAATAAAAAATAACCAAAAAAATATTTTGTGTCAAATTGCATATTATTATCTAAATTACAATTAAAATAAATCATAAATCAATTCATAATATTCTATAAAATTTTCATTTCTAGTCAATAAAGTTATGTAACATTCAATCATCATTATGGGAACCTTAAAGGCTGATTATTATTATGGCAGACAGGTTTCAGGGAATGCCTGCTACGTTGCGTGTCGCCGGTTTGATTCCATATTTGAATGGCCTACATAAAGCGGTTCCGGGTCTGGTTGCTTATGTAACTATGTCAGTTTATATGTATATAAATGATCAAACACACTATACCGCAACGTCCTCAAAATAAAAACGGTTCGTCCATCTTATTTTCAATGATAGGTACGTGAGCTGCCCGGTGCACTTAGAAGTTGTAAGGAGAAACCGGAGTTTTTCAGTCTTTTTGTGACTGATGCTTTACTGATGTATTGGAAAGCCAAAAGAAATGAAATTAATTGATATCGTCCCAGGTTCCAGGCCAAAATGTATACTACAAATTAAAAAAAACTGCAGTTCCTTCTTGCTACCAAAACAAAAATTTTGGAATATTTTTTTAAATCTAAATAAATCTGTAAACCAATTGTAGGTAAATATAACCTAGTGGCTCACGAAATATTTGACACTATTCAATAAAAATAGTTTAAATATAACAACGAGTCTAACCCTAACGCTGGCGCGCGTGTCAAAAATAACCAAATCAAACGTGTTCGAAGGTCAGCCATGTGACCTGTGACCCGGCGACGTCGCCCCGAGCCCATAACGGGTTTACAACCGACCAGTTTTAAATCAACAAGGGTTAGAAATCACTTTAAGATCAACCCTTTAAAAAACCCTGTACCGTAGAAGAAAGATTCTTACACAAAACCCGCGAAAAGAACCAAACATACTAGTAAAATAAAAAACAACATGTGATATCACCAACACTGCAGCACATAATAAAGATATGAGTAGGTACTCATTGTGAAAGTGATAATGACATTGAAAATTAAAACACGATGCACTCGTCCCATTGACCGAGCGCTCGTAACCGAAAAAAAATCAACAACACGCAGTCCAATAAAAACGTAAAATTGCCACTGACATTATCCTATTACGTCATCATTCCATTCATGAAAACGATGTGCGAAAAAACAATCGCATCGGAACACGTGTTAAGGGGCAGATATTCGATTTTCGATGATTTTTAATCCAAGATCACGTCTAAACGGCTAGTCGGTATGCTTTGAAAAAAAAATAATGATAAACTAGACTATTTCCTTAATAATTTGATATATGAATATTTAAATATTTTTTTGTAAAACATTGTGTAATTTATTTTTAAAAGTACGTCAAACGCGGGCATAAAAGCGAAGATCAGGCAACAACCATTGGGTGTATTTTTATGAAACTTTCACAGTCTAAAAGATTATTTAATTGCCAATCTTTTAGTATACGGCTTTTCTTCATATTGTGTTTGGTAAAGTCATGGTGTATTATTATTCGAATAATCTAGGTGCGCAATGAATCGGGGGCTCTTGCGGGCGACGGGCGGCAGTGCATCGCTGACCACTGTCACGAGTAGACGCTAACGCTCCGCGCAAAAAATACAAAATGATTTTATTCGCATAGAAGTTTAACGCCAAAATGGTTGGTAAACCCAAAACACTAAAAAAGAAACGCCTTACAATGTTAAAAATAGATTAATGAAGTAACGAATTTTAATTATTTATATAATTTACTGCCGCCATGGTCGAGTGGTTTAGGGGTTTAACTTGTGTGTGGTCGTGGGTTCGATTCCCGCGGGACGCATACTTTGTAAATTTGTTTCCACTTTGGCTAGGACATTGCAGGCCTGAATCACCTGATTGTCTGATAAAAAGATGGTTCCGTGCTTCGCAAGACACATATAAGCCGGTAGTCCCGGTCGCCAAATGGCGGTCGTCAGAATAGACCACGTCAGAGGCTCTTGAGGCAGTCTAGAAACTCTGACACTAGGGTGTATGGGGTCATTAGACATTACTACCCACACGATAAGAAGAAGATTATTTATATAATCTCTATCAATAGTTTAAATTAGCATATTGGAATAAAATAAATGTGATTTAAATGTAGTAAACAAACTTTTATTTTATTGAAATAATTGTGTTATTTCCTTTTAGGAGAACACCAAATAGTAAAGATTCTTGAGTCAAAAATGTAGAGACAGGGTGAGTATTGAAATGTAATTTACGAGTAGGTAACCATATTGGAGCGTAGTAAGGACAGTTCGATTAGAGTTTCAAAAAATACTTGAGTGTTGCTGATATTGGAATAGTTGTAGGTATAGCTCTTGATACGTAAGTAGCATGACCTTGAATGCGGAGATCTAATATTTAGTAGGTACTTACTTAAAATTATTTTTATTTTATTCAAATTATGTTTTTTTTTTTGAGTATATCAAATAACTTAGATTCTCGCCGCGAAAATGCAGCGACGAGGTAAATATTGCAATGTAATAGCACCATACTACAGCGTAGGTACTAAGGACAGTCCGGATTAGAGTATCAAAAAATACTTGAGAGCTGATATTTACACGAGTTGTAGGTATAGGTCTAGGGTAGGTACTTATGTAGCATGACCTTGAATGCGGAGATCTAATGTTTAGTAATTTTTTATTTCATTGAAATAATAGTGTTTTTTTGTGGTAAGTACGAGGTGAGTATTTAACTATAATGTAACCATACTACAGCGTAGTAAGGACAGTCCAGATTAGTTTAAAAAATACTTGAGTGCGGTTTTTGATATAGTTGTAGGTATTTATAGCTAGCTATGGTACGAAAGTACCATGACCTTGAATGCGGAGATCTAATGTTTTGTTTACGCACAACTCTCCAATATTCCAACTTTCGCCCATATGGTCAATCCTACTTTCGCGCCCGTGCCAATACTTACCTAAATTTAATTTATATTATATAACTCGCTTTATATTATATAGATCGCATCGAACTTCTTGAGGTTACGTTGACATCCACCCTTAATTTTGGTCCGTTTATCGAGGCTAAGGCTCAATTGGCTGCCAAAAAGTTGGGAATCCTAGTAATTACACCCTAACTATTGATGATAATATAATAACATTAGATTCACAAGTCGCCACAGAATTTGAAAATTTTTTCACTGACATACCCGTATCGACAATCAAGTCGCTAAAATCATCTGCCATTGCTGCAGACACATTACTTAAAAAAAGTGTTCCAGTTTGTAGTTCAGAGTTTAAATTCCAATATGTTACTTCTAATGACATCATCAAAACTTTTAATTCTTTGAATGTTAAAAAGGCTGCAGATCTGTGGGGTAATTCTGTTCATGTTACTAAGTCCATTATACACATTATAGCTCCTACATTAGCTGTTATATTTAATAATTGTATTGATTGCGGTGAGATTCCTGATTTAATGAAATATAGTAAAATAATCCCACTATTTAATTCAGTTAGTACATCTGACCCTACTAATTATAGACCTATTTCTGTATTGCCCACTTTCAGTAAAATTTTTGAGAAAATTATTTTAATGCAGATGCAAAGATATTTTAATAAACACAAATTGCTACATAATAAACAATTTGGTTTTACAAAAGGACGTTCAACAACTGATGGCCGGTGTTGAACTTTTAGGACACATTTATAGTGCATGGGAAGATAAGTGTTGGTAAGTGTTGGGCATTTTTTGCGATTTTTCAAAGGTATTTGACTGTGTTCCCCATGAGACATTAATCAGGAACCTGCACCACTACGGATTCCGGGGCGCCTCTCTGAATCTTCAGACCTCATACTTGAGTGAAAGGATTCAGAGAGTCGACTTGAACGGCAAAAGATCGCCAGGATCTGTGACGTCGAGATGGGGGTCCCCAAGGCTCAATTTTACGTCCCTTTTTGTTTCTTATTTATATAAATGATTTACCGTACCTGATCAAAAATCATGACATAGTGTTATTCGCTGACGATACTTATCTTTTATTTAAAATCAATGTTAACAGCAGGTTACTGAAGAAGTAAACAGTGCCCTTGCAACTGTAGTTAGCTGGTTTAATGTTAATAATCTTCTTGTTAATGAGAAAAATACCAAATGCCTAAAATTTACGTTACCTCATGTTAGACAAGTGAATACAAGTGTATCAATAAAGAGCGAAATATTGAAACCCGAAGATACCACAGTTTTCTTGGGCATAAATTTGGGTGCGAAGCTTCAGTGGGGCCCCCATATAAATTGTCAAAATAGCCAAGTTCTGCAGCATATGCCGTTAGAAAAATACGTGGATTAACTGATATCGAAACAGCACGTTTAGTCTACTTTAGTTACTTTCACAGAGTGATCTTATACGGCATTATACTTTGGGGAAACGCCGCCGACATTCATACAATATTTGTATTACAAAAATGGGCCATTCGTGCAATTTATAAATTAAGTCCTAAGCACTCCTTAAGAGACAAATTTAAAGAGATTAATATTATGACTCTGAATGACTCTGACTATGAATATTAATCTCAGTATATTTATGAGAATCTCTTGTATGCACACAAAAATATTAATCTTTTTAAAAAATACAGTGATATTCATAGTGTAAATACAAGGAACAAAGACACATATGTCATTCCTAAAACAAGGAAAAAAGATTGGTAGATCGTTTAGATGCCAATGTATACGTTTTTATAATAAAATTCCTAGCCATATTCAAGAACTAAGTATTAATAAATTCAAATTATTTATAAAACCTAAGCTATGTCAGAAAGCTTTTTACACAGTTACAGATTATATTGAGGACAAGAAGGCCTGGGAATGAGATGCTCCAGTGATATACGTGTGCCTTTTCTATTTAGTTTTAAAATTTTGATTGATGATTTATTTTTGATTGATTAGAATATTTGCGTTCTCAAGTATTGTATATCCTTATAATCAATAAAGAGAAAAAAAAAGTATTGTATATACCTATTAATTTTGTTTTTGTTTATTGTTTTTTTTATGTACAACGTGTAACGGAAACCCCATATCTATCCAAAAGGGCTGAAGACAACATCTGCTATGGAGTCTCTATGCACAGTTTCAGCTCAAAATAACTGACTCAAAGAATTGATACCAAATTATTGGTTTCATATATTTCTTGAATACCAATCATAAAAAACGTGTCACAGCACTACGAGGGTCAATAACTTTCCACGTCACTTGCCAATAACACGATAATTCTTTTCGTTCTTCTTAATTTGAAAAATTCGGTCTCTGGTATCAGTGTATTGTAATTTATAATAAGTTCTACACACGTAGACTTAGGATTACTAAACCCTTGCCATATCGTTTGTTATCATCCAAAGAAGCCATGCACTTGGTATGTATATACCCTTTTAATTACACGTTGTATATAAATATAATTATTTCATTATTGTACTTGTGAGGACAATGTAAGTTATTCTATCTTCGTAGTTTTTACTTTCACTATAATTTATTTAATGATGTCAAGCAGTTTGAGTACTTGTGTGGCCTACCCAAATGGCCTTACTTTGGTATTGTTCGTCAAATTGTTGAGCTCCTTAAATTCTAAGTTGAGCTACACGATAACTGACAAATGCTTGCACTGACTGGACAGGTCCGCTCAAATTTGCTTGGTTATTTCCTCAAAAAAATACCACAGACATGAACTTACATGCTTCTCATATACAAATACAAATTGTCTGGACTTTAAAAGAGACTTTGACCTCTGATTTTGTTTCGGTGTTTCTTCTCAAAGTAGTCAGTTAAGAAATACCGGCCTTATCTAGCTAAACTAAACACGCAAAAAAACATGACGTGTAAAAGTGTTATTTATAACCAATTTACAAAATAAATATTTAATTTCTTTTCATTTCAAAAGTGAGACGGTACTTCACACCGGAACAGCTGCTCAACCTCTATCAAGCGCAAGTTCGGTCGTGTATGGAGTGCTGCTCTCATCTCTGGGACGGATCTGCCAAATACCAGCTTAATGCACTTGAGTCTATAGAGAAACGGGCCAAAAGGCTCATCGGCAACGAGAAACTGGTCGAGACAAAGGTCCAGAGCCTAGAGCATCGGCGACGTGTTGCAAGCCTATCAGTTTTCTATCGGTTACATTTCGGGGAGTGTGCGATGGAATTGCAGTCTTATTCCACCAAGCCCGTTCCATCATAGGACTACAAGACAAACGGTGATGCGCCATCGTTACATGGTGGACATCCCACCTATACGCATGAAACGTTTTGAGATTACTTTAATTATGGGTACGGCTAAGGAGTAGAATTCCCTGCTGGAGTCTGTTTCCTGATAGTTATAACCTGGAAGTCTTTAAGTCAAGAGTGAATAGATTACTTCTAGGCAAGCGTGCTTCATCTTCGACCACATCATCGCTTAACATCAGGTTAGATTATGGTCAAACGCAAGCCTATAAACTATTAAAAAAAAAATTCAGCTCTGGCTGTATACAAAAGGGAAAAACTCAACTCAGCATGTCGAAAATGAGGACATGATTGCTGACAAGTAAATTCATACTTATTTCAATATTCCGATTTCAATGTTATTAAAACTTAATTATTTACGAGTATCAAATGAGTCTAAGTAGCGTAGCCACATAGTCATTTTTATATATATAGATAGATAGATTTAGTTGTCTAAATACACATAGTAGTTTTCAATGACCAGACAATTAAAGTCCAGAATAAATTTGGATGGTGATAATAAATCAGGCAGTACAGTCTTTACTATTTGAAACGTATGGTTACCTTACGAAATTTCGAGCTTGCGTTGCGGGGGTGCATTGCGCGGTCGCGGGGAGTGACGCAAGCTTCTCCCCAGTCGCTCAAGGTCGCTGCCATATAATGTCGCCTTAAACGATGCCATTAAAAGGCTGCCCGTCGAAAAATATTAATTATTAATTAATACGCTTGCGTCGAATTAAAATATTTTTATTGGCGCCAAAAGGCAAAAAGTCGGGAGTTAATTCGGTGGCCGTGATGGCATTGTTTGCGGGCCGCGTGCATAAAAAAGGAAACGAGACCGTGGTTAAAAAAAATACAGACGAAACTTCGGGGAAATAAAAAAACTGAGCCGCGTGGAGCACCGTGATTTAAAAATAAAAAACGTCGGACGTCCGTAATGAAATCGAAAGGCGGTTCGTCGATGGCCATTGGAAAAACGTAAAAGAAGAACAGCACTTTCACGCGTGAGAATTTTGGCTTTTTTGGCATCGGACGCGGCTTCGACGCAACCGCGAAACCGTTTGTGTTTTAAAGGGTTAATAAGACAAGTAGTGGAGGGTGATACCTCAGCTGCTGCAGGGTTTGTTTCAGCTGTTACTGGCTGCTGGATCCAGTATCTCATCTCGCTTGCCGATGTCAGTTTCTCTTTATTCTCGATCTTTTGGGTTTTATTCTTTCCCAACAAATCAATATGTCACTTTTTACGTGTGCTACGTTAAAGGATACATTTTGCTTTGTAGGTGTAAGTCATTGTAGGTGTTAAAACCTGCTTTTTTGTCAACACTTAAGATTTCTAATACATACCTGCATTTGCTTTATCTACTACTAGTCCTTAATTATTTTAGTATTAGGTGATATCTTATATATGTATATATAAAAGAAAGTCGTGTTAGTTACACTATTTATATCTCAAGAACGGCTGAACCGATTTGACTGAAAATTGGCAGGGAGGTAGCTTAGAACCAGGAGACGGACATTTTTATTTTTATTTTTATCCCGGAATTCCCACAGTCAATATAACGTCCTTGCAAAATAAGTTCATAATTTTCTCAAAATCGGCGAAGCAGACGTACTGCAGGGTACCATATAAACTTCGTTAATATTCAGTCTTGTCGTATTGAGCGCTTTTCCTCTACATTTATAGGGCGCACAGCCAATACCGCATATCGCATCAGTCTTGAAGAGGCATCTTCTGGGCTCGCTCATTTCATCGTAGATCTCTTCTATCGCTTACCATGAACAAAGAGATCAAGAGCGGGATCATCATTTATAAAAATTGCAATTTAGTTTCTCAAAAAAATTACAGGTTTTTCTTTCGAGAAACACCAAGTTATATTGGCATTTAGAACCCGGAAAAATCTCATTATATTTCGTTAAATATTCTAAAAAAATCTAACACAAACATCCCGCAATAATCTAACCCGTTAACAAAACAAACTCAACGACCTATTAAAAGTATATCTCCTTGAAAATTTTACGGAGTAATCGCCTATTAATTTTAATTAAAATACTAATTAACAGGTGCGGTGCGACAGACTAAATTGCCCAGTTTTGTGGAACGGTAAAGAGCTTAGCTGGGCCTCCAACAAAAATATTCTTCGAAACAAACACTCCATAAATAAAAATATATAGCCGCGCCCAACTCTTAGCGCTTAATTTTTATTAAAACCCAAAAACAGTTGATTATGTAAACGTTTAATCCTTAAAAGTGGTCTTTTATTTTATAGCTAGCTAGCATTTGTGAAATGTTGAATGAAATTTAGGTAATCTAGATGGACGAGGCGTTTAGCTGAGTTTTAGTCTAGTCTAATTATATATCTGTCCTTTAATGAAGCTGTAAATTAAAACTCTGAAAATTCGAAATATTTATATAACGCTTGAGGGCTGTTCTTTACAAAAGACATGAATGAAATAGTTATTATTTTATTTACCAGATGTACCTATGTATAAAAAATAAGATAAGATCACTGTAATTTAATTCAGGCATATCTAAGCCACACGTACTCAGCGAAAAACAAAGCCAAGTTAAAATTACTGCGGCTAGAGACAAGGTAAAAAAAACAACATGATTAAAAAATATAAAAAGGAACTCATTATGGGCCAACATCGTCAGCTACTGTTCCCTTTAGCCCACCCTCTAATATAATAACCCTCCCACGCCACCCGGGGTCATAACGGACGTCCCTTCAAAATATTCTTTCAACAAAACTCGGCTTCGTCCCTTCGAAACAAAAAAGAAAACGCTGCATCACGGTCATTTTTAATTTTAACCCTAACGACGCCATTGAAGGCATTTAACGTCGGCCATTACGGCGTCACTATCGGTGCGTGCATCTTCCCGCGCTAAATGGACGGGAAAGGGTCTGGAATAACACGGATAGCGCACGGAGCCTGGGGAAATTAGTAGGTTTTGTACAGAAAAAAAATGTTAAACCTTTTTTTTCTGGATGGGATTCTCCCGCTGTGGGTGGAGTGGAAGAGACTGTCAGACTTCTACTGACTAAAAACCCACCTTGCCCCTTCAGTTGCACTTGCTGGCAGATAATAACTAGCTCTTAATATCTTGCTGTTTAAATATAATTCAGGATTCATTTGTCAAAAATTATGTCTCATAATTGATCTGAAATTGCAGATGCAACGCATATGACCCAATACATACAAAGCCGAAAGAATAAAACCCATAATATCTAATAAAGCCATTATTTATTCAACCCAAACTACAGTTCGGAATCCCGGCTGTCTCAACAGTCACTAACGAAAAATATTCAAGAGATTTCGTATCCCATGAAAGGCTAAAGTAGCAATGCATAAATACGAGCCGGGAGATTTCATCTCTCCGTCCATATTAATATTAATACTCGTGATTTGCATTTTAGCACTTGGGTCCAGTTCCCCCGGAGTCTGGTGCGGAAAAATCTCTGCTATGACGGACATCTGAGTAAATGGCGCGAGAAAATAACGCCCGTCGAGTACACGCGCGCGGAAATTGAGGACGCGGTGGAATTTCGAAGTGTTGCGCGGAATTTTTCCAGTATTGCTGTACAGATGTCGCATTCTTGGGTTAATTCGGTACGGAAATGTATTTATGTCATAATTATTTTTGTAGTGGAATAATATTGTTTGTGGAACTACTTTAAATTACAAACGTTTTGACTGGTATCATTTGTATTGTTGATGGAGAATTAGGAAGTGAAAATGAAACCATTCAATAGGTCGAATTATAGTTGAAATGACGTAGCGCCATCACCGCGGTATCCTTGAATTTCTTTACTTTTCCCTTTGATTCTATTTTGTACAAATAATTGGCAGATGGCCGGCTTAAAATCCCTCATAGCTAAGCACCAAATAATTTTCAGCGGAGTATCTTCGTGCTTAATGACTAGTAAACACTGGGTGAGGGCGGGTATTTGGGAACGCTCCGTAAATGAGGCGCCGATTATTTGCCCCTAAACCGGGCCTGTTTGCCCGCGCCTCCTCCACTAATTGATGCGAGCCGTTGGCGCGGAGGCTTTTTTGCCAAGACCAATGTAATGGGGCTCTTTGGAGTGAAATATCTTTTTCGGTTTTTTGTATTTTTTACCCGAGACCCTTTTTTGGGTAAAGGGTACGTGGAGGTAGAATGTATACTTAGGGTATTACGGTAATCAGTTGTGGAAAGGTTACTTTTGACCCACACCTCTCCTAATGTTGCTGTAAATTTAGCAGCGTGATAGCGAGGGATTTAATGAATAGGATTAATTAAAAGCAATATAGTGTAACATAAGTGATACGAGCGAGAGAAGGGTTAGGATGTTATAGGATACCATTTGTACCAATTTATTTCAACCCACGATGTATCGTAACAACAAATCGTTCTGCAATTTACAGAAAAAGAATCACTGAAGATATACAACGTGTAATTTAAAGGGTATATACATACCGAGTGCACGGCTTCTTTGGATGATAACAAACGATATGGCCAGGGTTTTCTAATCCTATGTGTGGAACTTATTAGAAATTTCAATACATTGATACCAGAGACCGAATTTTTCAAATTAAGAAAAACGAAGAGAATTATCGTTTTATTGGCAAGTGACGTGGAAAGTGATGACCCTCATAGTGATGTGACACGTTTGTTATTATTGGTATTCAAGAAACATACGAAATCAACAATTTGGGGTCAATTCTGTGAGTCACTTATTTTGAGCTGAAACTTTGCATAGAGACTCCATATTAGATGTTGTCCTCAGTCCTTTTGGATAGATATGGGTTTTCCGTTACACGTTGTATTGTACGTTTTAAAAAAAAACTGCTTCATAAACGATGTGCTATCTGCTTAGCCTTTTCTAACTCAGTCTATCCAGAAGCAGTTAGTATTAGTGTTTACATGGAGCTGCTTATCAAAACATGATAACCCTTGAAAAGCCTGGTGTCGGATTTTCTGGTTTTTGAATACCCGTACCAACGGACCAACGGCAAACGTGCTTTTTAAGGCCCGGCGCGGAGGAATCTCAGTGTGTACGTCAGTATATCGACGGTTAAAAGGAAATAGGGTATAAGCGACATTTTGGACTGGTATTTTTTGTTTTTTTTTTTTTCTTGTGTTCTATTATCTTTTATTTTGTCATATTTCCCGAAAAGAAAATTAAAAAAAGTTTTAGTTTTCACGATGTTTTACAAAAGTTTAGAATTTTAGAAAAACTGATGTATTTTATCAGTTTTTCTAAAATTCTAAACTTTGAACGGCTCTCCTGAACATTTCTTTTTTTTTGTCGCTTATACCCTATTTCCTTTTAACCGTCGATATAATGTATGTAATCCACCCACGGACCAACCTCAACAACAAAAATAACATAAACTCATGTGCCATTGTTGGGTCCAAGTAGGTATGAGTTGCGTCTATGAATGGCGCGTGGAGGCGCAGCGCCGGGGCGTATCCCCGCTGCCTCGAGAAGTCGAGACGCGGCGGGAAGAGCTCCGGCGCGATCTCAGGGCAGTATGGAGGGAACGACTGTCGCAACCGACGGCCGGGCACGCCGCAATTGCGGTGGTAAGACCCCTCTTTCAGGAGTGGCTAGATCGGCGTCACGGCATCCTGACCTACCGCATGACGCAGGTCCTCACCGGACACGGAAGTTTCGGGAGGTACCTGTGTCTGATGGGTAAGGAAGAGACGCCTGGGTGTCACCACTGCGAGGGTCGCCCTGAGGACACAGTCGAGCACACGGTGCAGGACTGCCCAGCTTTGGCAGAGCACCGACGTGTCCTCACGGCGACAATAGGCGGAGACCTCTCGCGCCCGGCTTTGGTCGAGGCCATGCTGCGGGGCGAGAGGGAGTGGGAAGCGGTCGCCTCCTTCTGCGAAGCAGTCATGCTTCCGAAGAAGGAGGCGGGCCGCGTGAGGGAGAGGATGGCGTCCTCCCTCCAGCCCAGCCGCAGTGGTAGACGCCCACGGCGTCGGACGTCGGCCGACGATCTCCGGCCACCGTAGGCGCGGGCATGCGGACAGCGAGTAAAGGGCAACTCGCTGTCCGACCATGGACCATGCCCGGGTCGACGGCGCGTCGTGTTCCACGCGCGCCTCAAAGAGCGTCAGCAACATGACGGGGCCCCCTCTGCAGAGGGCCGAAGCCCGCCGGGGTCGTGGGACTCATCCCGTTACCGTGGCCCCGGTATGTAAAGGGTTATTGAAGGAACACCGTGGATTTTAGACAGTAAAAGTCTGACAGTCCCTCCCACCCTGCCCGGAGTGGGAGGACTTATGTGATAATTTTACCATGTTAAAAAAAAAAAAAAAAGAAAGTATGTATGAGTTCTATAAGTACTAACTAACACTATCCCACATGTATCTCACATAATTTTATACCCAGATAATAAGTAGAGTCTAGTATCTTTGGGATTTTGGTCTAGATATAAATCATATTATCTTTTTCAGTATTACTCAAAACATCATGAAGGCTTTATACGAAAGATACTCAGATATTAATTACGTCTAAAAAAACTAGCTCACTACATATTAATGAACCCACAGGTGGCGCAGTGGTGGAATGAATAGCTGCTATAAATAAATAAATAAAATAAAATTAAAATTCCTTTATTGCAGGCACGTAGGCCCATATAAAAACCTAACGAAATACAAAAATAAATAGATAAAGAAATACGCTTACAAATCAATTCAACTATACAATTAATTCCATTCAATTCAGTCAGTTCAGTCGTTAAAATCATATTAAAACATTATAAACAAATAAAACAAAAAATGTCAGATCTTTTAAATTAACTAATTAGCAGGAATATTGACAGTCGTATACAAAGAAATAATTAGCTTCATATATGGCTCTCAATATTCGATTGTCAGAATCATGAACACGGCTCATAAAGGAGGCCCTAGCTTTGCGTAATACAGCATGGAAACCGTCAACCCTGTTCTCCGCGAACATGCCAGACGCACTACACCGCCACGGTAACCTGAGTTAAGTTAGTTAAGCCTACAGATATTATGTGTTTCATATCTTGGTGTTTGGGAGCCTCGATCACGCCTAATGTTAAACGATAGATGCGGTCTACTATGGGACGAGCGAGCCCTAGAAGGTTCCTGTATACACTCGTTTTGAAAACAGCCGGGTCATATGTGGAAGGGAACACAGAAGTCGGCAGAGAGTTCCAAACCTTGGCCTGTAGGCGAAATTTTATTTTTAGTACCTAACCGTGGCTAATATCAGTATTGGTGTCTTCTCAAGTTTAACGTATTTCACAAGTCTTTTCTCAAATGATATACTTGAATAAAATCCATGATCACAACCCCAACTCATTTCTAACTCAATATATCCTAATGATCATCACATTATTTTTTTAAAGCAACATTCAAAGCTACAAATTTTTGCTCTGGTAACTCCGGTGGTACTGGCCTTCCGTATAATTTGTGCGAAAAATTTACATATGTCGACTTAACCCGCCCTTGCTTGGTGATTGATGATACTTTGGGATATTCGGATATACGGGTATTATATGAACGGGCCCCGTAGAGGGTTCTGGGCATAATATCGGTATTATGTGGGCGTTGGCCTGTCTTGGGGGAGTATGTAAATTAAGGCAGGTTTTGCTCACAAAAAATAGCTGAGTACCCTTTTTTATTGGTAATAGGCTCACGTTTGAGTTTCGAGTGATGATGTGGTCGAAGATGGACCAGGCTTGTCTAGAAGTAACCCAATCACTCTTGACTAAAGACCCCCAGGTTATAGCGATCAGGAGACATGGACTCCGGCATGGAATTCCACTCCTTAGCCGTAACTCAGTTTATGATAATATGATATTTATTTTTGCGTCACTGATTCACACACTCCACACGAAATTCCAGTAACTCCAAGTGCTAGGAGTCTCAAATTTTGCATGAGGGTTCCTTTTAGGACGTAGGTACTAGCTAAGATGGGATTTTGTGAAATTCCCACGAGATCGGGAATTATGGGGGGAAAACCCACGCAAACTAAGACGCGGGTTAAGAGCTAGTTGGTTATAATACATAATAACACTTTTACACGTCATTTTTGTTCTTAAGGCCGGGTTATCCAGAGCGCCGCAGGTATTCGACGCTTACCCCAGCCCCCGCAACGAATAGCAAAACGTAACAAATTAAGACGCGCGGGAGATGCGCGCGCCAAGCGCACCGCTCATGAGTTCACGAACTCAAGCAGGTACGAAGATGCGTCACAGAATAGAGCAATGCAGTAGATCAACTTGAATTGATTAGTTTATGTTTATTTTGTTTTGTTTTAATAGTAAGTATTTTCAAGTTTATAGATAGAATAGGTACGTATTGTATAAACTTGAACCTAATTAGTAATAATTAAAAATAAGTACATATATTTATTTTTGTGAATAAGGTGAATAAAAAATCTGACTGACATGCAAATCATGAATACGGGTACGATTCAAAATTACACGCCGCGCGCTATTCGATTTTTCCAAAGGGTGCGAAATCTTCATGGCACAGTATAAAAAATCAAGTATTAGGTAGGCACACTTACATTAAGAGATTTGTATTACAATTCATTTATTGTTATATTGAATGAGGGCTTAGAGGTATTCTGTGTGAAATATTATGTTTTTAAATAAAAAATATAAATATTTTTCAATCAAATAGTTATACCAATAATAGCAACACATAAACACTTTTTGGAACGAATTTATTTTACGCGGCTTCTAAACTGGCAGAAATTGTAACGCAAGTGTTAATACTTACGACTATCTTCTGACGAGAGAGACGACGAGGGTCCCTCAACCACACCCTTTTTTCTCTAAAAATCTACAATCATTTATGCACAACTGGCTAATGCCGTGATTCGACTTCAACTTCAACTCTTGCGGCTTTTGTGGAGGACCCATCACAATTTCACAAACGCTGGAGGTTGTTTGGTAAAGTATTTTGGATGATGAAAAGTATTAAAATTGAAGTAAAAAATAAAACAAAATTATTTTGTACGCAAACATGACATGACAGGTTTTTAATGTCAAATGTATTTCACTCAATGTGTTACCAGTTTACCAGTGGCAGCAAGAATAAAATGAGTATGAAAAGAGAAAATTAGAAATATGGCATAGAACTGTTAAAACGATAATATAGTACGCTACAGCTTTATTTTATTTATCTCAATGAACCTACATAGATCATAAACAAATCGAGTAAATACAAAAGGGAGAAGGCATTTAATGAAGGTTGGACGGGGAACATTAGGGAGTGCGCGTGATTCGAAATGCAGTAAAAAGCCATAGATCCTGACACGATATGTCACATTTTTGACATTTTAAAACATGTTATCTGTTTCCCTTTCGTACATGAATACTTTATTGGAAAACTCTTAAAAAAGTAGACATACACAAAGATGTGAAACTTTTTCCGATTAATCATTTTCATGAAAAAGGAATGTAAGCACTTTTCTCAAGACAATCTATGTTCGTTGTTGGTGTTGTTTACTGATTGCATAACGGTGAACAGGAGACGACTAGGCTCTTCGACCACCTTACGAAGGCAGCTGCAGGAGCTGAACTGGCCCAGCGCAAATATCCGATGGCAAAGCTTGTTTTTCTAAGAGATTTTAATTCCCACCATAAAGAATGGTTGTTCCCGTACCAACAAACAGAGCACGCTGGTAGAGAGGCCCGCAGGTTTTTTATCGCTAGATCTCGACCAGCTGGTTCACCAAGCAACCTGCATTCCAGAAGTCGACGGCCACACGCCCAATGGCTTGGACCTAGTGCTCACAAACGTTGCGTCGCCAGAGACTGTTAGTATCGGTCTGGGCTTCGCTCGGATCGTATGACCACTTTCTGGTGAAAACAGTATCTACCTTTTCTCCTCCAGATAAATGCCCCAGGGGCATACGACGAGTATGGAAGTATGGGTCAGCAGACTCCGAAACTGCGAAACGAAACTCGAACTTTAACCGTCCTTCGCTGCCTCCTAGTTATGATAAAACTGGATTTAAATGCCTCCGTCTTTGCGGTAAGTTTACGTCTCGACACGGCGTCTAACTTACCACCTAAAATACCTCACTTTGGCTCCGTAATGCTGAAAACTGCATTTCATGTTAAGGAAGTCCGCAAAGCCCTTTCCAGTCAAGATGTGAACAAAGCCAGTGAACCAGAAGGAATACCTGCTCGAGTCTTAAAGAACTGTACCCCGAATTTGTCTCCTGTATCGCATACTCGCCTGTATCGCGTTCTATTAAAACCGGAGTGGTGCCAGTGTCCTGGAAGCCAGGTAATGTGCAACCAGTACT
Organism: Tholera decimalis; assembly: GCA_943138885.2. Lineage (NCBI taxonomy): Eukaryota > Metazoa > Arthropoda > Insecta > Lepidoptera > Noctuidae > Tholera > Tholera decimalis. The sequence continues at coordinate 29,959,102 of OW964565.2, forward strand.
CAAAAAAGTAGCCGTGCCGTACAGACGATACAGGCATCGCATAGTCCCGTTGACTCTTTGGCTTACACAGTACACTGCAAACCTGACTTTGCCAGCTAAGCAAAGTCAAGTCATGCAAACCGAGATCTTTAATTGAAAATGATAGGAGGGAGTGAATTAGTTGCCACTCTAACGATCATACGTGAGTTTTCGATCACAATGGCCTGACACTTTGAGGGGCTTATAGTCACCCCAAATCAATCAGACCAGTTTTGATAGCATCTAAATCTCGGTTTAAATCTCCTATAGCGTCTGACAAACTTTCCACCCGCGTAGATGCATACAACTGCAGATCATAAGCGTAAAGTTGATACGAACACCGAAGACCGTTTACCGAAGTTTACCGAAAATAATAAATGATATTTTTGTAGGAAGTGTTCATGCTGTATATTTCTACACTATGGCACGAGTGTGCTGCGCGTAATATCAATATTAAAAATCTTTACCGTTTTAAATAAATAGATTGACTTGGCCATCGCATGAAAACACAATATATCTCACAAATAATACATATATAAATTAAATTGTTTATTGCGATTGCCAAGTCAATCTATTTATTTAAAACGGTAAAGATTTTTAATATTGATATGGTCACTATAAGATGTCGTTAGGTTAGATAATTACGTAACAACTTAAGACGGAAGGTCCCTTAAGTAGAGACTGAATAAATTAATAACCGACTTGGTATTACATGGATCTCACAACTTTTTACGGTAGAACAACTAAGTTGCGAGACTTGGGTTTTTGACAAGTATTGTTTTTTATGGGATCTCATTGCTTTTTGTAGAAAGTCCGACTTTTTTCCTTTCCGGTACCTTCTACTTCTTGTAGGTATACCAACAACGAGTTTTCTTAAAGCCCTCTCTCTGTCTTATTTTTGTAGGTAGCCTTCCTTTTTTTATTTTCCGGTACTGCTTCTTGAACTTCAGCTAAAGTTTTTTCAAAGCCCACTCCCTGTCTCTATGGGTTATTTTCGGAGGCTTTGATACGCACATATGGATACGCACGTACGTCTTTTGCATTAGTTAGTAATAATTAATGCCGCACTCGTCAAACGTCTCGGTTAAAGTTAATCCATAAGTAAGTAATTATGCAATTTCGGGCAATTTACTCTACTTAATACTGGGGAGTATATAATACTCTTAATACTTCTTGCTTTTTTATTCCGTTGAGCATTTAACAAGTTACCTTTGAGCATAATTATTATATCTAGGCACCTATCTACACTGGAAGACACGGTGGAGCATATGGTCGAGGTGTGCCCTGCATGGGTGGAGCACCGTCGTATCCTCATAGAGGCGATCGGCGGCGGCGACTTCTCGCGCCCTGCTCTGGTTTAGACCATGGTGCGAAGCGAGAGGGAATGGGATGCAGTCACCTCCTGCTGCGAAGCAGTCATGCTAGCGAAGGAGGAGGCCTAACGTGCGAGGGAGAGGCAACTCTCTTCCTCGCGCCCCAGCCGCCGGGGGAGACGCCCCGGGCGTCGTGGATCGCGAGTCGATTTCGGGCCACCGTAGGCGCGGGCCTGCGGATGGCGAGCAGGGGTCGCTCACTGTCCGTTAATGACCAGGCCCGGGTCTCGGCGGCGCGTTGTGTTCCACGCGCGCCTCAAAAAGCTGTTAATACCAGTGACGGGTCCTCATAGGGCCATTGCCTGTCGGGGTTTATGGGAAAGTTCCATCGAGATACCGCGGCCCCGGAACTTTAGGGCTTACGAAGGAACAGGGTGGGTTTTTAGTCAGTAGAATTCTGATACACCCGAGCGGAAGAAGTAATTCGACGATATTTTTCACCAAAAACAAAAAAAGTACCCATCTACATCTATTATTTCATTATATTATACAGGTACACTGATTAATGAACTGCAAATGTAACTTTGTAATCCTATATATTTATATGGGATTACAAAGTTATTTATGCAGTTGATGTATCTAGAAAATGGAACGAAATTGAAAAATATTATAGTTTTTCCTTGACTCATATACTAAACACTAATTGTATTCTAAATTTGAAGCTTCTATGTCTGCTAGAAGTGCTTTATTTAGACTTTTGATGATCGGTCAGTCAGTGAGTGACAAAATTTACAAAATTAAGGAACTTTGACTCGTTATAATTCTTAAACTACTGGTTCAAATTGAATGAAATTTGAAATATACCGTGTTTATACTATGCTTGTTTGGTTACTGAAAATTCAGGCTTCTAGTTTTATCCACAACGAAGTTATAGGGGGTCGAAAATGGCCTGAGTTGCTTCGAGAAAAGAATGGTACGGCCGTGCCGCTTTTTTGCTCGACTTGGCGGGGGCACTGCCGGCCCTCAGATCTTTACTATATTACTTTAAACTAGTTTAAGAACTGTGTTTAAATTCTTACTATTCCTAGAATAGTTCAATTCTACCTATCTCTCCCCTAAACCACAGAATTATATTCCAAATCAATTGACACCTGTTCGTAGTGTAGTAGCCTATTTGTAGATAATTAATAAACGCATCAATAGCGATAAAGTTGCTACTATTACCATAGTGTTGGGCTCAATGAGGAGAGCATTGTCGATACACATTAGTGGCCCGTACGAGGATACCTAGCTCAAACTGTACGGTCTGACTAAAAGGAGAGATTAGAAAATTAGATTTCATTATATATTATAATAATTTAATTATGAATAATGCATTTGATTTCAACTAAGCCTTTCTTCTTTACTTATGCTTTGTTTGTTTGGCGAGTTTTAACTCGATATTTAATACTCTATACTTTTATGGCATTCCATAAGCAGGTATTCTTAGGTGGTAAAGTTATAATTAGATCATATGGACCCTGTCAGGCACAGCAAAAATAAGTGATTTAGGAGAGAGGAAGCATTTGTTAATTATGTAATATTATATATATAAGCATTAGGGCCATTATTTTTTTCCAGGGCCCAAATTGACTAACTATGTCGTAAAAAATAATTTTAAAACATATTCGTTTTTTTATAATTTTTAGGTTAATTTAGTTTTATCTATATTTAAAGTAAACAGTACAGTCATCAGCAGCGACGTTTTTTTACTATTTATTGTTTTATTCGATGTTAATACAAGGAAAGGAGTAGAAAAACAACAACTGTGTTACTTACTTAGAATAATCAGTTTTATTGGTAGGAAATTTTATATCAATTTTAAAAACCTATCAGACTTAAACTTAGACAAGAATTACAATAATCCTATAATGTAAAATCACAATCATCTCAGTCTAATATCTTATTTTTTAATTAAGTTTACCAATGCGTTACGTTATTTTAATTTAAGCTACTGTAATTTCTCAAAATATGCCTTAATAATAGCAATTTAAGCTCAATCTTTTTAGTATAGGTTGAAATATGGTAGATAAACAAAAAAATATAAAATTTGTGATGATTGAAAATTATATTTAAGCTTTATAGCTCTTAACGTATTCAGGAAAAGAGGGACAGAAAAGTAATGCAGTAGTTGGATAAGTAAAACAGTGGTAATCTTATCACAACACTAGGTTTTTTTTCGCTTTAACTAATAGAAACGCTCTAGAAACAATAATAAAGTATTTTAAATCAAATAAAACTTCTCCTTAAAAAAAAAACAAAATCCTCTCAAATTAACATTTTTAAACGTAAAATCTTTGTCTCATCAGTCTTATTTCTCAAATATATTTAATTGAACATCAAATTCGTAATACACACGTTTACCTTTCTTAAATATTTTAGGGTTTTAATTATACCGAGAGTTTCTTGAATAATGGAGGTTTTCAGCCTGGAATTTTTATGACATGTTCGCCAAAAATACGCCTGATAGCTAAACGGTCTTTAAGTTTCTTTATTCTGGAGTAATAGTTTTTAATAGCGTTAGACAAAGCTATGTATTTTTTGTCTCCGTCCTCCGACTTTTTTCCTTTTTGCCTTTGGTATCTTTTCTTGTATTTGTTACATTTTCTTTTCAATTTCTCGTTTTATTCCTCCGACTTCTTATTTTGTCTATATAATGCAGATCTGTCTCGTCTTACTTGTCTTCTTCCTTTTGAACTTGGAGAAACCGGAGTTCCTGATCGTGGTGTTGAAGCCGGTGTATAATCTAGAATAACTTGCTCTCTTTTCTGACGTTCTCGAAGTTTCTTGTTTGCCATCTTCCATTTACGCTTTGCTGATCTATGTTCTCTCTCTGTCATATCCTTTACAAGTTTTTTAGTAGCAAAATACCTCTCAAGATGTTTTCTTTTAGTCTCAGCATTTTTACAGGGTCCTGTTTCAATTTTTTCCCTATAACGCTGTTGTTTTTCTGCCGGTGTTAACGCCATTATATTGAAAATAATATACTGTAACAAAATAACCCAATAATTAATTAAGTGAACTGTAAATTAGATAAATACACTTAGAAAACTGTTTACTTTCCAACTGCGTTATTTCTCGTGGTAACGCAGTGTAGTGGTAACGCAGTTGTAAAAATAACGTGTATTCTAACATTTGGGTCATATGATAATAAATACCTAATCATTTTTGATGACAGGCAAATATTTACTAAATCTATTACAAAACGCAATAAAAAAACAATTAAATATCTTAAAAACTCACCGTTTGTCGTCGGTAACTCAGCGGCCGCACAATAAACACACGCGCCTCTCCGGTCGACTCGCGCTCGACTGATGCGGCCAGCGTCAAGGCCACGAACACCCGCCTCACCCCGCCAGCAATTCACATTAAATCAAACTAACTTAGTCGAAAATATACTAAAAAAGCCGAATTAAAAGCTCAATTTTGCTTGGTAACACAGAGTACTTACGTTTTTTTTCTTCAACAGGGACAAGACAAGGAATATTTCGTAAATAATACACGGTTAAAGGAAAGATAAACTTATTAGCCTGTTAATAAAGTTCATATTTATCTTAATTTCCGTAAATATTTTAATTTAATGGTGCCGTAAAGAGTTTTAATGTAATGTCAATGTATTTGAAGCGAGTTGCTTGCTGGGACAGCCGGATTTTGTATAAGATACGACTGAGTTACCGAGAAAAGCGACTGAGTTACCGTAATTTACGTCAAATTATAACATTTTTCACTAATGTTTATGTCTTCTTAGAAGGGTATTATTATTACGTTTCTACCAATAGCGATTTTATTTTAGTAATCATAGCTTTTTTTAATGTAATAGGTTCTGTTCTTGAGAGACCGATTATGGGCCCCCCAAAAAAATAATGGCCCATTAGATGCCGTAATATTAAATGTCCACCAATATGGGTCACTGCAGACACGTAATGATTTAACTTTCTTCTTTATTGAGCTGTATTTTTGCTATATTTTGGTATACAACATCATCAGCTTATAACTATAGAGCACAGGTCTCTTCTCTGTGAGAGAGAATGGGCCATAAACCATCACGCGAGATCAGTGCGCGTTAAGTGCGCATTGTGTGTGCAAGACAGTTTCCTTACGATTTTTTCCTAAAAGTAATTTGCCTGCCTGGGTTTAAACCTAGGACCTACAGCTCGACCTAGTTTAAGGTTGGATACATTCATAATATAGTAATATAGTGATCTATAATACCTACAATAGACATCAATCTCTATGTTACTTTCCATGTGACTCTGTACTGTTTTCTTTCATAAAAAATAATTACATAAATAAATTATATAATAAATAGTTAAAATGACTACTTGTCTTGAATACCATTATTATTTGAACCCAGATTGTTATTAAAAAGTAATTCAAAATGTTCATCTCCAGTGTGGGATTGACTTGAACATTTCAAACACCGCTACCTAATCTGCTAACCATACATCTCACAGCCCCGTTACATAGTTAATAGTGTCGCACGGACACGAGGTGACGTCATATAAAGGTTCACTTTCACCATACCACAAACAGTACACACGTAAATACCAACAGTATACCTTGTCCCGACAAATTGCGGTACCGAATACCGGTAACGGGTACAGGGTACCAACAGATTGTGTTACCTGTTATGGTTTACGGTCTAAGCGTTTAGTGTTAGATTGGTTTGTAAACGATTTAGACTGTCTAGATAGATAGATAGATAGAATATACTTTATTGTACACCAAAATTTAAACACACCTATTTAACATTATTTCTTAATTCTATGGTTACAATGGCGGTCTTATCGCTAAAACCGATATCTTCCAGACAACCTTTGGAAGAACTTTTAAAACTTTAATTAAAGTGGGGAGGGCTAAATTAGTGTACTCATAAAACAGAAAATAGTATATATATACATATATATATAAATATATAAATACAATACAATACATAAGTAGATATATATAAATATAATGTGTTCTTTAACATCATGTGGAAAGGAAATAAAAGAATAATCTTAAAGAAAGAAAATGATTAGAAGTGCTACGGTATTCGGATGGCAGGAAGCGGGGTTGCGGTACGCGTTAAAAAGATTTTTCCTAGTCCTAGTCCTATAAAACAATCTACTCTTCATAGTAATTGTTTTGTAGACGTAATGAAGCGTCAATAGCCTAATGGATAAGGTGTCGGACTTGTGATCGAGAGGTCCCCAGTTCGAAGCCCACCCATTACACTATTGCCGTGAACACACTCCAGACACAAGCATATTTAGCTTAGTTGGAGGGGTTAACAAGATTACTAGTAATGTTAATTCTATTAAAAAAATAGTCAATAAACCAGCAGCTGTTACTGCATATTATGGATATGTCAAGCATTCTTTGCATGGCCCCAAAAGAAAAAACTTAAATATGAATGAAAGACTTAAATATGATTCAATTTAAAAACAAATTAAGAAACTGAACAGAACTGGAGAAATGTTATTATACCATCGATGAATTCCTTAATGACAAATTGTAAATTATTTGATATTCCTATTTATTGAATTAATTTTGACCACATACCTATTAATTTATTATTTATTGGTTAATTTAGAGTTGTTTATGTTTTAATTGTTGTTTTTCTGTTTTAAGTAATATTGTAATTTATTTATTTATTCAGAGTTTTTCGTGTTTTCATTGCTTTTCTATTTGAAGTTACCTATATTGTAAGTTTTATTTCTTTTCTGGACATAATATGCATACTATTAATTTTTTTCTTGTAATATACAAGTTCTGAGAAATAGTGTACCTACACCTATAAGGTAGATTTTTGAGGAACCAATTAATGTATTGATATGATCCCATGTAAATATGTATCCAAAAATCATACTAATAAAATGAATTGAATGAATGAATTGAATTGAATTGCTAGTTATCTTTAAAAAAAAATTGGCGTAACGAACCAGCGGGCCTAGACAAAATCCATTTTCTGTAAGCGTTAACGCCAACGGAAAAATTAAATTGTATGGAGTTGACATTTACTAACACGTGACAATCACGTGACATGTGGTTAGCAAATGTCAACTCCATACAATTTAATTTTTCCGTTGGCGTTAACGCTTACAGAAAATGGATTTTGTCTAGGCCCGCTGGTCTGTCAATGTCAAATCTTAACATATCGAGATTTCTCTGTAACTCCGAAAGCACGTTAAGTCGTTAGTCCCGGCTGTCATTTGTACATTTTTGACAGCCGTTACGGGTAGTCAGAAGCGAGAAAATTAAATGAAATATTTATTTTGTAAATAAATATTTTTAATAATATTTTAATATATATATATATATTTTTTGTAAATCTAAATATATATAACTCAAAGGTGACTGACTGACATAGTGATCTATCAACGCACAGCCCAAACCACTGGACGGATCGGGCTGAAATTTGGCATGCAGGTAGATGTTATGACGTAGGCATCCGCTAAGAAAGGATTTTGCGAAATTCCGGATCGGGATTTACACGGGAAAAACTTCGCACGGGGGTGAAGCCGCTGGCACAGGCTAGTTGGTTATAAATAACACTTTTCTACGTCATGTGTTTTTGCGTGTTAAGTTTAGTTTAGCTAGATGAGGCCGGTATTTCCTGACTACTCTGAGAAGAAAAACCGAAACAAACTCAGAGGTTTGTTTTTGTTTTGGTTTCAATTTGTCTTTGTATATGAGAAGCATGTAGGTTCATGTCTGTGGTGTTCTTTTGAGGAATGCATTTTTGTTTCAAAATAATATTTGTTGAAATCCGTGCTTTTTACTTTTTTTTTCGGATCCCTCCCTTTAAGCATTCACGGATTGAGGAGTTTCAAATTACAATTTGTACAATGTATCAAAGTTTATATAGAAGAAGTATGGAGTAAAGAAAACTAATATTTTTTTACGACTACGTTCAAACTTAATATTTTTTTAAATAACGGTTCAATTTTGACCCCTTCGCAACCACTTCTAAACTAATACCTTTTAATATTGTTCGATTTAAATGACATCATATTACGATAAAGCAGTCGTGTGTGGCTTTGCTCCTATGGCTTTTATCACGACAAAAACATAACCTTCCTTTTTTACAGTCGGATAAAAAGTAGCCTGTAGCAAGATATAAAAGATTAGCGCGTTCAAACAAACAAACAAACTTTTCCGCTTTTTAATATTACTTACGATATAGGTCCAACAAACCATGTCGTCCTATGACCTAGACTTTAGACCACATACCTAGCTACCAACCGCTCTTAACCCTGAATCTTGCCACATGCTACAAGCGCGTATGTAAATACATTACTGTACACAGTGTACACTCTCGCTTCGACTGACCTACGGTACCTTTGAACCGGCCGTGTATCGGAATGCCTTCGCTCGTACTACATTTATAGTCTGAGAACTAGATTAGAAGATAAAGGCTGTCATGTTCTATGAATGGGGGAATAATAGCTAGACAAAATGTGGATAAGACAAATAAAAATATGATGACAAAAACCTATTTATGTTTTCTCTATAAGTGAATTTATAATTCTTTTGAGAAATTCTCTAACCGAATAATGGTCCTATCTACAATTTACATAGGTACCCATTTATGATAACTGTTTTTTCTTTAAAAGTGAAGAAATATTTTGTATTTGTTGGAAACATCAAAAATTTAATCATAAAATGACAGAGGTGCTTAAATAATACTTGTCGATGAAAAAATTCAGATAAGTCTGGCCTAAGAGTTTTTTTTTTGGACGGATAAGTACTTAGTGATTCTATTTGGCTCGTCATAAAAATAAAAAATAATATTCGTCATGATTTATTTTTTAAGAATTTTTAACTGAAAATACCCTATTTAAGAGAGATTTATAGCTCTTTTAATTATTGTTTACATCGGAAAAGACAACTGTACTTGCACTGTAATTTCTGTTTTAAATAGATTATTGTACAGAAAAAAATGCGATTAAAGTTATGCTTACGGTTCTAAAACTCGTCCGTTTGTTACCATCAATTCACTAAATTGACAATCAATTATTTAAACACTTCTTCCTTTCTAACCCAAACCACAAAACACTAACATCAAAACCAAATTTGTTTACACACTGCCATTTATCACTAATTTTCTAACATTTCATTCACTATTACCGAACCCCCCTCCACTACAAACAGATCTAACACCACAGACCACAACATAATTGCCTCTCGAATTGATTCACTAACATATAGCTGTCATCAATGAACGCATGTATGTACTGTCTAACGCGGTCTAATGGCACTCTCACTAGCGCCAGTAACTGTACTAGTACGCTGCCCGTATTTGTGCTGCTATTAGCCAGTGGGTCAAGGCACCACTTTCACTGTCTTTGATTAGTGCACAAGGATGGGGGAAGATGGGGGATTGTGTCTTTATAGTGGTGGGGGACTATGTCTTTCTAAAGTTGGGGGATTGGGACTGTAGCGAGATGAGGTTTGGAAAAAAATGTAAAGCACTTTCACTGTCTTTGAATAGTGCACAAGGATGGAGGAAGATGGGGGATTGTGTATTTGCAGTGGTGGGGGACTTTGTAAAGTTGGGGGATTGGGACCTTAGTGAGATGCGGTTTGGAAAAAAAGATGTATAGCTCCGTGACTATGTTCTTTTTATTTTTAAATGTGATGTTTGGTCTTTCGTGATTTTTTAGTTTACGACATTTTTTATTTCGACATTTACAATAGATTATTATGAGCTATGGGACGTATCCAACAGAATTGACATACAGGTGAGTTAAAGGATACTGTTGTTTGATAGATTATGCGATAAGCATCAGGCTTGTTACATTCCTGCCTATTTATAAAACTAGTAAAATAATAAATATCATCTATTATAGTTAATTACCTATGATTCTAGAAATAATATAAACACAACGGAGCTAACTTAATGTTATTTTTTGAGCTCTAAAACAGTTTTTTATTATATCTTTAGTTACTCCATTTCAAATGACACAAAATCAAACCTACCTAACAAAGATATCTAAACCGAATCAACCCGACAAAGTCCCCCCGCCTACGATTAAAGAAAATTATAACGCGGGCTTTATCGACCCACGCAGTACGAAGGCGGCGTTGCCTAGCAACCAGGACCAACGGGCCTAACCCTTCAGATGCCGCGACCGCTTACTTTGCGGCCAGCCCGCGGCGGGGGACACAAACCCCCGTTTTTCGGCATTGATCCGAACACCAGCGCGCCTGCGTGCTGAACGAAAAACGAATCGAGGAAAAGCAAGGTCACATCACTACAAGTTCTTTTTTCAAATTCGGATATTGAATGGAGAATGATTGCGTTCAGAAATGTTGCTTGTGTCGCTTTGTGTAGTTCAGTAGGACAGTGCTCGCCGGCCGCCGAGATGAATGGACGTCCGTCCTACGCGATTGATTGCGGCTAAGATTAACTCACTACTCGGTAGCGACTGTACAGTGTACACGTGCGGTCTGTCTCGACAATATTCAGATCTCTAGAACTTGCAACACTACTTGATGAGAGACTGTCTTTCGTAATCGAGAAAGTTAAATCTCTTTCTATTTTCATTTTGCACAGAAAGATTGTCAAACTTCAAAAAGCAAAGCACCACTCATTCATAGAGTCATTCTAGCGTTAATTATCGAAATTATGGAATCGCATGATGCGATACACATTGGTAGAACGCTGTCTGGCACATTTCAGGCTAACTATTGACGTTAGAACTACGATTGGCAAGCACAAATATTTGGCAATCACCCCGCGCGGGTGATGCAAGCCGGGCATTAAATATACGAAACAAAGTTACAGTTACTCTATAAATTTAGTTAGTATATAAGTTTAGTTATTATTGATAACCCTTTATATATAAAGGGTTATCAATAATACTCATCATTTGATTTCGGAAAACTATAAAAGCCATATTAGTTATTGTTAATAATATAATAATAATAAAATACTTTATTTTCAGACCAAAGTCCATAGACACATTTACACATAAACAAAAAATAAACACACACATTCAAAATAAATATGAAACATATATTAGATATGTTTCCTATTTTCTTAGACATACCTCAATGCAACTAGGTAATCAGTCTTCACTGGCTTAACAAAGCGGAGGAATTTTTTTTTTTTAGGTAGGGCCACTCGTAGATCAGCTCAGTAAGGCTGTGCGTCTACTTAACCGGTCTGTAAACGCGGAGGAATTATATGAGACTGCCTTTTATACTTCTCAGGAGTGAGACCAATTTTGCAAAGGGTGGCATGAGTTACCTGCCGCCAACATTACTTCTCAGGCGCTGCAAAAGCGAGGTTGACTTAAAATCTGAGGTCGCAACAACATCCTTAACGTATTATTATATTATCACTTAGAACATCCAGTGATATTTTTGCGCATTTATTATTTAAAAAAATCAATCTACACCAGCTGCTTCTAACAAGTACTTACTATCTTATGACTTCAAGAAACTCCATTTCATTATCAGAGCTTTCATTTACGATATACTAAGTCATAGCAAGCGGTATAGTAAAAAAAAAACATTGTAATGTCAGTATAATATTTCTGGCGTATCCATTAGAACGACGGTGCATACTTTAATTGAAATCAACTCAATGTTCTAAAGGCCGTTTTTCTATAGATTATACCTAAATAATAAAAATGGGACAGGTTTGCCAATGCCTTCTACGCCTGCGGGAATGTTCTAACAAGATACTGCGACTTCGAAACTCAAGGGCAATTGAATGAACAGGGTGGGTTTTTAGTCAGTAAAAGTCTGACACACCCTCCCGCTTAACCCAGAGGGGGAGAAGTCATTCGATGATTATTCCCACCTGACAAAAAAGAAGGTACCAAAAGATAAAAATAAAGAACTTCGAGACAAACTTCGAGTGGTATTTAACCACTTATGTAAATAAAACGTCAATTCTACCTTAATACCGATCTTACATAATAAACTCTACTTCAATATCGTAGCTTTAAGATCTTAATTATTTCGCAGAAATCCCGTATAAAAAATAAATAGTCTTTACTCTAATATAATATAGCATTCTAGTAGATTGGTTTTAAAAGATAAAAACAATAATTTTTTCCACATTTTCGCGACATCAGCAATGTAGACACGATTGTATAAGTGAGCAACAACACTATAATAATGTTCGTCTAACCTCATGCTAGAATAAAATTATGCTTCCACGTGCTCATTAAACGCTGTAATCGTAAAACCTAATTACCCACTACGGACGGACCCACCGGTCGGAAATCAAATTATCTAATAAATTAGCACAACCGTCGATTATATTCGAATAATTGAAAAGGAATCGTGGAAAACGGCACTAACTAATCGTTTTGTCGTACCAATTAACTTTAAATTGAGACAAATCCGATATGAATAGTTAGGCAGTGTCCACACTAACATGCCAGACGCGAGTTAGCGGCCAGTCTACGCTACGCGTGGTTATAATTTACATCTAGTTATTTTCTTTGGGATGTCAAAGCTTCTAAAATTACTGAGCGAAGGGTTTGTTTCTTCAAGTTGAATTAAATTAACATGATTATTTCATTTCAAAACTGATGTCACTATAAAAACGTGAGAAAAAAAAAAAAAAAAGTAAACAAAATATTAAATCCATATGACACCTATGTTATACAAGGTGTAACAGATTAAGCGCAATACTTCAGACACCGCAATTAGAATATTAAATTATAGGTCTAAAACAACATCCGTAACTAAATAAATTGAAAAGAAACTTAGACATTTTTTATGAAATAGTTATCCTTACTAAACGCAAAATGTATGTGCGAAATACAATGTCCTTACGCAGACGCATACACTCATGCAATATTGGCGGCAGACACTCACTCGAGCGCATTTCCTTGAATTAAGGATTGTATTAATTTGTTATGATACTGTGTTTCCATTTTAAGTTAAATGAAAGATTTTTCCGTCAAAATTTAACACCTAGTTTTTATGATGGAAATCGATTCAGAAGCCGATAAGGAACCAACTATTTTCAGGAATTGCGTTTATTCCGTTACACGTTGTATATCAATCAGCGCTAGGTATTTCCTACCTGGCACATGATGAGCTGGGTATCCATTTGGTGCAAACTCGAGACACACAGTGCACTATGAAATTTCACTTTCTTTCCTTATTGTTCCTATTGCGCTACGAGTCACGATGTATCAAATGTTTGTATGGCCTACAGATAGTTGTTACGGTTATGGGGGCTTAGGTATACAAGTATATACAAATATTGTAAACCCAACTAAGAGACCCACTATAGGCGTATCTTCTGGGTTTTCTCTTTCTGGGTTTCTGGGTTTGCGGGAATATACTAACGAGATACTGCAGCCCCAAAACGCAAGAGCAACTGAAGGAGCAGGGTGGGTTTTAGGTCAGTAGAAGTCTGACACTCCCTTTGGCTCCACCCACAGCGGGAAGAGTCCTTTGGGGATTTTCCCACCCAGAAAAAAAGGCATTTCTCCTGTGACACAGAAATTTTTAGTGTGGGACAAGGTTTAAAAAAAATCCGGGTTGCATTCCGGGAGTGCCGGCAGAAGTGAAAACTTGAATATTAACGTGGTACATTTTTGATATTTTGGAATGGTTAGGGAATAATTTTGCACGATTTGCTTTAATTATCAGTATAAAAGTACTATCATTTATGTGGTAGAATATAATATTTATTTATTGCGCTATCGTACACAAACATGACAATTTATATTACATTAAAAAGTTTATCTCTTAGAAAAATCAACTTTCATGTTAACACACACGAACATTCGCGCAAGCGTCCTGCGCCGCCTAAACAAAACAGCAGGCGCAGGCATACATTTTCGCCGCGCCGTAGAATGAGAGGGGGATACTTCCTCTCCTACGCCGCGCTGGCTGTCTACTCTCCGTCCGTCTTACGAATTTTCGATCAGGTCACGTGTCTTGACGCGAGTTTAACATTTTTTACCCATTACAAAAAAAGTGCACAACGCCGCTAAAGGTTTCACTTCAAAAAAATCCTTCAAAAATTTACGAAATTTCAAAAATTTCAATTTATATTACATTAAAAAGTTTATCTCTTAGAAAAATCAACTTTCATGTTAACACACACGAACATTCGCGCAAGCGTCCTGCGCCGCCTAAACAAAACAGCAGGCGCAGGCATACATTTTCGCCGCGCCGTAGAATGAGACGGGGATACTTCCTCTCCTACGCCGCGCCGGCTGTCTACTCTCCGTCCGTCTTACGAATTTTCGATCAGGTCACGTGTCTTGACGCGAGTTTAACATTTTTTACCCATTACAAAAAAAGTGCACAACGCCGCTAAAGGTTTCACTTAAAAAAAAATCCTTCAAAAATTTACGAAATTTCAAAGGTATACATTTGCCCTGGTTTGCCCATATAAAATTTCCACGACATAAGAAACACTGTATAATGCTCCCTATCTCATTTTCTCCCACGTTAAATCTTATGAATTTATATGTCTGTCTCTTTTTACTGTTGCTTTTTCGTTTCATAAAATTTCAAATCACAAAGACGCTAAAGAAGTTTTCACTTCAAAAAACCCTGTTTCTTGCTGCAATTCAAGGCTAATATTTAAACGAGTTTCCCGTTTTATTAAGGTAAATAAAATATAACTTAATTTTAATTACTTTTGTAATAGAATTTACTTAATTAACAATCCACATTATCAACTATTTTAAATAAATCGCATCCCGACTTGGCGTTTCATTTGAAATTTCGGAATTCTTAAAGTCATACATGTTTACATTATATAATTGTTACATTTTTGGAGATGGAGACAGATGGAGTAAACGTAACGCAAGATCCATCATCACGTTTCGTGTCATCATCAAACTTAACAGCATTTCAAGGGACAATCGGTGTCGTAATTTGTTTTTCAGTATATGATATATCGAAAAAGCGCGTTCAATTTTAAAATGGTACAGTCATGAATGCAAGTGCAAGTTTGGAAATATTTTCAAGACGCTTATTAAATGCCCACTAGCGTCACAATCATCAAATACTTCCGAATACTGCCTAGTACTAGTACCTACATAGATATACTATTTCCTAGTACTAGTACATAGATAATCTGTAATGTAGTAGTACTAGGCCGCTGACGGCCACGCGCCCCGCGGGCATATATGTGATGCTTGTAAATGTATGTATGCCCCTAAAAATAGCCCTACTTATTTTTGGGCCCAAAAAAGTCCCAATAAGCATTATTTTACCCTAAATTTGGGGCTAATAGCCCTAAGAAGTTTAATCCTGGATAAAAATCCCCCTCAACTCACCCCTCAACTCGCCCCTCAACTCACCCCTCAACTCATCCCTCAACTCATCCCGCACCTCATCCCGCACCTCATCCCTCAACTCATCCCTCAACTCATCCCTAATCTCATCCCTAATCTCATCCCTCAACTCATCCCGCAACTCATCCCTCAACTCACCCCTCAAATCACCTCTCAACTCACCCCTCAACTCACCCCTCAACTCACCCCTCAACTCACCCCTCAACTCACCCGCCAACTCACCCGTCAACTCACCCGTCAACTCACCCGTCAACTCACCCGTCAACTCAACCCTCAACTCACCCCTCAAATCACCCCTAAACTCACCCCTCAACTCACCCCTCAACTCATCCCTCAACTCACCCCTCGACTCCCCCCTCAACTTGCCCCTCAACTCACCCCTCAACTCACTCCTCAACTCACCCCTCAACTCCCCCCTCAACTCACCCCTCAACTCATCCCTCAACTCACCCCTCAACTCCCCCCTCAACCCACCCCTAAACTCACCCCTCAACTCACCCCTCAACTCACCCCTCAACTCACCCCTCAACTCACCCCTCAACTCACCCCTCAACTCATCCCTCAACTCACCCCTCAACTCAGCCCTCGACTCCCCCTCAACTCCCCCCTCAACTCACCCCTCAACTCATCCCTCAACTCATCCCTAATCTCATCCCTAATCTCATCCCTCAACTCACCCCTCAACTCATCCCTCAACTCAGCCCTCAACTCACCCCTCAACTCACCCCTCGACTCCCCCCTCAACTCCCCCCTCAACTCACCCCTCAACTCATCCCTCAACTCATCCCTAATCTCATCCCTAATCTCATCCCTCAACTCATCCCGCAACTCATCCCTCAACTCACCCCTCAAATCACCTCTCAACTCACCCCTCAACTCACCACTCAACTCACCCCTCAACTCACCTCTCAACTCACCCCTCAATACACCCCTCAACTCACCCCTCAACTCACCCGCCAACTCACCCGTCAGCTCACCCGTCAACTCACCCCTCAACCCACCCCTCAACTCACCCCACAACTCACCCCTCCCTCCCCCCTCAACTCACCCCTCAACTCACCCCTTAACTCACCCCTCAACTCACCCCTCAAATCACCCCTAAACTCACCCGTCAACTCACCCCTCAACTCATCCCTCAACTCACCCCTCAACTCACCCCTCGACTCCCCCCTCAACTCCCCCCTCAACTCACCCCTCAACTCACCCCTCAACTACTCCCTCAACTCCCCCCTCAACTCCCCCCTCAACTCACCCCTCAACACCCGATGAGACCCCCCTCCCCCACCCCGCCATACGGGACACCTTACCCCTCACCTCCCTGAACTCCCCACGAAACCTCCTGCCCCCCACCCCCACCCCCCGCCCCGCCCCCTCTCAGGGATACCTCAACCCCTACGACCTAACTCCTAGGTCCCAACAGATAGATACTGTCGCTTTTTCGTTTCATTAACTTTCAAATCACAACGATGCTAAAGAAGTTTTCATTTAAAAAAAAGTCTTACGCTTTTCGATCGGTCACGTGACCCTGACGCGAGTTTAACAGTTTTTACCCATACAAAAAGTGCTCAGCGCCGCTAAAGAAGTTTTCACTTCAAAAATTAACTTTATACCAAAAAATTAAACCGACTCCCAAAAAACACTGCAGAGTGAAAAATAACTTTAATTTCGGTAGTCGGTGTCTTTAGTTTTGTATTTTCGTTTTTGGCACCGACTTCCGAAATTAAAGTTATTTTTCACTTTGCAGTGTTTTTTGGGAGTCGGTTTAATTTTTTGGTAAAAAGTTTTTATTTCAGTCTTTTTAGTTGGTCTATTTTTAATTTACCTAGTTACAAGAGCCTAAATGTCAACTACTTATAACCTTTTACAAAATATTGCTTTTCCCAATGCTAGGCTGTTAATTGTTGAGGAGTTCAGCTCTACATCAACATATGCATTGTGACGAGCATAAAGTGCTTAACATCCATATTCAAGTAATCGAATCGCAATCCACTCAATACTTATTATTGAGTAGTTTCGGAGGCCATCTGTGGTCTTCATCATCAGTTCCACTTCCTCAAATGGTACTTTTTGAGAGCGACTGCACAAGTTACTATAATAAATACCCAAAACGTCATAGGTGTGCCTATAATATTTGAAGAGTTCCCTCAATTTCTCCAGGATTCCATCATCAGATCCTAACGTTTATGAAAATGGGACCAATTTCGGAGTATACCCTTTCAATAAAAAAAAAGAATTTTCCAAATCGGTTCAGTCGTCTTCGAGTAATCGATGATCATACATAAAAAAAATAGAAAAAAATAAACGCGTCGAATTGATAACCTCCTCTTTTTGTCGTCGGTTGAAAAATAAAAAAATGACCTCAGAGTTTAATATATATATTTTTTAATAAACGTTACATATCCAGCCAGTGTGAGCGCAGCCTATTGCGTGGACGCAGCAAATCTGTCGGTAATGGTAGTTACCTCCCCGCGTAAATACTTTATCGGCTATTTAGCGGCGTCTACGCCCCGTTCGGCTGGAAATCGGTTAATAATTTGATTAAGTGTAATGCATTTGTATCTACCGATATAGAATCTTATACAGATTAAACTTTTGCGGACAAATATATAGATCAGTAGTTTCTATCTGCGTTTTTACTCACGTGAAAAGTTTTCTTTTTCGGAGAAAAAATAAGTTACCTATGTCGTTTGCCAAGGTTTAATCTATCTATATACCAAATTTCATCAAAATGTGGTCAGTAGTTTAGACGTGAAAGTGTAGTAGACACTTTCGCTTTTATAATATTAGTAGGGATAAAAATGTAGGTAATTTTGACAGTACATCTGAAAGGATTCCAAACTGGTAAGGTAAACAGACAACGCCAATTAGGTAGAAGGGCAATGGAACGTTATTTCTAAGTGTCATCTGCATGTCCGTCTATCCGTCAAATAGTTGTATCACAAGAACTGTTATATTTAGGCAGTTGCAATTTCCACATGGTATGTATTTATTTAAAGCGTCAGTAGTGTCCACCCACTATTGACGTACCCACTCCAGAAACAAGCATATTCAGCTTAGTTGAAGGGGTTAAGGCTATATTGCTAGTTCCCTGTATAAAACAAAAGAAAAGATTTCTATCACTACTATGATCTGAAGAGAAGGGTATATGGTACAGGACAATTCAGTCTGAGCCACCAAGGATTCCTTGGTTTGCTGACGCACAGATGAACAGAAAATTGTTAGCTACAAGTATGCGTCTGCGATCCGGGCATCATTGAATGCATTTGGACATCTCATGAGAGTGGTGGACACCCCAAACTGTCTGACTTGCATGTAAGGGAAGACACCTACCATGCTTTGGTGGAGTGTGCTCGAGTTGCAACGGAACGAAGAGCGTTAGAAATTTAAAATAAAATAAATTTAAGGGATGTAGGTATGTGCAATCTGGTCTTATCTAAACCCACATCTAAGTTAGCTATTAAGTTGTATTGTCTGATTGTAAACTTAATTAAGTTAAGATCGTAGTTGTAAATTATTTTTACTCATTTTGTAAACCTACGGGGCTGACATAATCGCTCTGCGATTAATGCCTTTTTCCAAATAAAGATATTAAAAAAGAAATCACTACTATGCTGCTTGATTCTGGGCAACTCACGCGCTTTTTGGTGTCGAGTGATACAAATTACAATTTAAAAGGTTTTTATTTTTAGTACGTAGCACGATATTACACCGTTCAATATTATTTTAATTATGTATTTAATACACTACACATTCTTTGAAATTATTTTATTTACCCTCGTCCGTGTGTCACTGCTGGGTGCCAACTGAAAACCAGTGCTGGTTGTCTTGCGCCCAACAAATGCTGAGTTGGTAACCCTTTCGGTGCGGACATGCTCAGCGAAATATTTGTGCTATTTCTTGTTATGTTTGATTTTTCTATTGTATGTTCTCATGTGTGTTTGTCACTGAATAAATAGTTTTCAATTTCCATAAAACAAAAAAACATAATAAATTTCATTTAAATAAAACCCGCATACAAGAATGCTCTTTCTTAGGGTTCCGTAGCCGACTGGCAAAAAACGGAATCCTTATAGTTTCGTCATGTCTGTCTGTCTGTCCGTTCGTCCGTATATCACAGCCATTTTATTCCGAAACTATTAAGACTATACATATGAAACTTGGTAGATGTATTCTGTAAACCGCTTACCGATTTTAAGAAAAAAAATAAAAAATGTTTAAAATAAAAGGGGGCTCCCCATACATGGAACTGAAACTGATTTTTTTTTTTTCATGAAACCTATGCGTGTGTGGTATCTATAGCCATAAAGTTAATTGTTTAAAAGATATACGCTTCCAAAGTGGTAAAATGTGTGTCCTCTCCCCTCTAACTTCTATAATAATGGAATGAAAATTTAAAAAAAAATATGCTGTAGATCTTAATGTAAACTTTTAACCAAAATTGGTTGGAACGAGATCGGGTCAGCAGTTTTTGAGATACAGCATATTTTCTAAAATCGCAAATATAACTTTGTAATTCATACAAACACTATAAAAAACAAAGTCATTTGGCGTAGTTACTACGGAACCCTTCATGAGACAATTTTTTGTTTTTGATATGGAACATTTTTATGTTACCCAGTTACTGGGTTGTGGAAGTAGAAGTCAGATAGGCAGTCACTACATGTAAGACACTAGTATTCAGCTGCGTCCTATTAGACTGAATGCTGACCCCCACATGTTAAGAAAAGGCTGAACAGCCGCTGATGAAATGGAACTTTTGTGTGATTCTTTTGAAGTCATACCTAACCGATTTTTTTTTACTCTGGCTAAACTTGAGGTAAGTTTGTCCAGAGTAAATAGAAAGTACCTCCTAATTGCATATTAAGATAGATATGCTCTTTATTTTACACCATAACAGAATTAAATGAGGACTTAAAAACTAAAGGTCAAAGGTTAAAAATTAAAGGGTGTTACAATGGGCGGTCTTATCGCTAAAAGCGATCTTTTACAGACAACCTTTGGATGGATTTGACACATAAGGAGAAAATAAATACGCGGGTAGTCCATGGTGTACTATTCACATACACAATACACATATACATTAAAAAAGCTGGGATATATAAAAAATAGTAACAAATTCAAGAGAGAGACAGAGATTTACCATGTTTTTGAAAGAAGGAAGGGGTTAAGATATTTTCTTTAAAAAATATCTCATATACCTTAGCGCGACTAACATAAATGATGATTAGGGGGATCACAGGCAAACTCCTACTTACCTACTTACGAATATAACAAAACAAAAGGTTTTTTTGTGAACACGGAATCAGTGACAAATGTAGATTTTAGTGTGTTAGTTTTTTTTTTAATTATAAATTTAATAACAATTTTACTTAATACTAAATATTTATATCAAATGTTAAACATGGCTATCTATTCTTAATCAGCCCATAACGTACCCCCCACAGGGCCACAATTATAAATAGATAGATATAATATACTTTATTGTACACCAAAATTTAAACACACCTGTTTAACATAATTTCTTACTTCTATGGTTACAATGGCGGTCTTATCGCTAAAAGCGATATCTTCCAGACAACCTTTGGAAGGACTTTCAAAACTTTAATTAATGTGGGGAGGGCTAAATTAGTGTACCTACTACATAAATATACTCATAAAACAGAAAAATATATATATACAAATATGAAACGTGTAACGGAAACCCCATATCAATCCAAAAGGGCTGAAGACATCATCTGGTATGGAGTCTCTATGCCCAGTTTCAGCACAAAATAAGCGACTCAAAGAATTGATACGAAATTATCGGTTTCATATGTTTCTTGAATATCAATCATAACAAACGTGACACAGCACTACGAGGGTCAATAACTTCCACGTCACTTGTCTATAACATGATAATTCTCTTCAAACTGCTTAATTTGAAAAATTCAGTATCTGGTATTAATGTATTGAAATTTCTAATTAGTTCCACACATGAAGACATAGGATTACAAAACCCTTGCCATATCGTTTGTTATCATCCAAAGAAGCCGTGCACTTGGTATGTATATACCCTTTAAATTACACGTTGTATAAATGCAATACAATACGTAGGTAATTATATATAAATACTAGCGACCCGCCCCGGCTTCGCACGGGTGCAATCGCGAGAATCGTTAACGTACGGCAGTTTTTTCGACGCCTTACTCCACAATTTTCACTACCACGAAAAGTCCTATCTATTTTCCGGGATAAAATATAGCCTATACGGATTCGGAAGAATCCCTCTAAGTAATGGTAAAAGAAATTTTGAAATCGGTCCAGTAGTTTTTGAGCCTATTCAATACAAACATACAAAAATACAAAGGTTTCCTCTTTATAATATTAGTATAGATAATGTGTTCATTAAAAACATGTTGAGAGGAATCAAAGGAATAATCATAAATTTGAAAGAAAATGATTAGCAACCGAGCTCTTAAATCTTAGATTATCCTCCTCTAAATGAGAAGAAATGGGCCGTGATCCATCACACAGGCCCAGTATGGGTTGATGAATATCACATGTCTTTGAATTTTGATCCTAGAACGTACTGGTTTCCTCAAGATTCTTACCGTTTTGAGAGCAGTAGTTATAATGTGTATTACAGCTTAACATCAATAAGTTTATCTTAGTTTTAGCCTGTGACGGAAAGGGTATATACATACCAAGGCCACGGCTTCTTTGGGTAATATCAAACGATATTGGAAGGGTTTTTTAATCCTATCTCTACATGTTCGGAAGTAATGAGACCGACAAAAGAACACCGCCTGTACGGTAGGCTACTACAGTACTAGGCGCACAGAATAAAATTACGGAAGAGATTTATCGTGATATTTGCAAGTAACGTGGAAAGTTATTGACCTACGTAGTGCGGTGACACGATTGTTATGAATTCAATTTAAGAAACTTACGAAACCGAAAATTTGGTATCAATTTTTAGAGTATTTTATTTTGAGATGAAACCCAATATCGTTTGATATCATCCAAAGAAGCCGTGCCCTGTATATACCCTTTCCGTTACATGTCGTAGATCTACAAAACAGTTTAAAAGGGCACCTGATAAACTCGACTCTTGACCATCTAAAAGCTAATAAAAAACTTAAAATAACTTCCATAACTACTCAAAACTTATTTAATCTACGTACCTATATTCTTGAAATTTATTGGCATGCATAAAAGCTTAAGAGTACCTTTCTTTTTATGGGAAAGTCATCAAAGAACTTCTCCCGCTGTGGGTGGAGAGGAAGAGAGTGTCAGACTTCTAATGATCCACGCTGCTCCTTCAGTTACTGTTGCGTTCCGGGGCCGCGGTATCTCGTTAGAACATTCCCGCAACCCCAGCATAACACTCTTATACTAATCTGCTTAAGCAAAAGAAACTTACTTAAACTCGCACCTCCTTGCACAATATTTTCAAATCACAACACTTAATCCAACTAGCAACAAAAACTAACTGAACACTTGCATTAAAAAAAAAATAACGACCATAGTCAAGTCCAGACTCCACTAGACTCGTCCCACAGACAACACTTAATCACGACAAAAGAGGCGAATTTTAATTACACAACGACTCAACCCTTCAACCGCCAAGTTTAAAAATTTCACACGACGAAACAAACCTGAGCAAAAATATCTAAAGAAAATCTTAACAAACTGCGAGCGACAAAGATTTATTCTTATTCTGTCTATTTTTACAAAAGTTATGTTAATTAATAAATTAGGTATGCAAGTAACAGGTGGGGTCATCTGACTGGTGAAGGGGTCATATTGACCCGTATTTTTGCCTGTTGTCATAGATCTAATTAGACTTGCAGATGTGTAAGATTTCTCACGAAGCGATTCGTTAATATGTTTAATTTTATGTTTATGCACAGCAGTGGAGTACTGAAATGAGATGTGCATATTTTTACTGTGTTGTGGGAAACTACTGTAGTTTCTTTAAAGTTGGTCCATTGCATTTGCACTTTGGACAACGTGGGAGATTATGATTTGCGTTAAATGTAAACCTTTTTGAATTAAGCTGAGAAGCCCGCAGTCCTGATTTACTTTTATTAGAACTTGGTCGTTAATTTAGGTCAAGTTTATTTACTTTAATTTAATTAAGTAAAATAATTAATTCTTCATTCATTAGTCACATATTTCCTTGAATAGGAGAGAGAAACCCTACAGGTACTTATAAGACATTATTGTATCTATTATAAAATTCTTAGAAATATTTAAGAACCTTTTATGATATTTAATAAACATCTTACCAAATTACTATTAGATAAATATTATTATTTAAGTATTTTTTTTAATCTTCAACATTTGTAACATCTGGTTTGTATTCCTACATTCTTTTCAACTGAAAGTCAAAGTTAAATCTTTGTTCGGCTTAATACAGGAAGAAACAATAAGAAATAAATTTTATTCGTTGCCTCCAGAATGTAAACCTTCAGTTGTCTTACAAGCTTTTAGTAAATATTCATAATCCTTTCCAACTGCCGATCCAGAATCTTCTCATACTTAACCCGAGCTGGCTGCAAGAAATTTAAATTTTAAATTCGCTACTAAAATTTCGCTTTATGCAAATTCGTTTCTCAAGGCTTATTTGACAAAGGATCATCTTGCGAACGAGACTCCAACTGGACCAAGCATTGTTATGATCTCGAATGGTCTTATTGTGTCTTTTAAAAGCGTCTTTATGTTAATCTGGCACACGTAGGGTCAGAGGTCCCGACTTTTATGTGGGGTCACTTTTGTCCCACAACAGACAGGTCAAATTGACCTTTAACCCCGGTTTCTCACGGTTAACCCTCGCGAGATGATGCGCCCTTTCCTTTTGAGAATTCTTAATTGGGTTAAGGTAAGTGTTTAAAAATCTAGTTTGGCGATTTAAATTAAAACGCTATGTTGACAGTTTGCATAATTTTAAGAGCGAGTGGCTCCTAGTTTAATTTACTTACTAGATTTGTACTTAATAGATGTGTCGTGTGTGTAGGATAGATATCGAGAAAAAACGCGGGTTGAGAAATAGATCAATCGGGTCAATCAATATGAGACCAGTTTTGGGTCTTATAAGGATTGATAAAAGAGGTAAGGTAAGTCTCGATTTTTTTTCTCAAATATATGCTCTCCAATGTTTTCTGCCTTAAATTCAAAGTAGTAACTAAATTTTCGAGCCGTTTGGGGTTGGAACTCTCTTGTGCTAAAATCCCGTTCAGAAAAAATCGAAGAACTGGTTGATGCTTCCTGTGACCCAAAAGCTGGCTATACCTTTAACTGTGCAACGTAGCAATGCCGCCACTCTCTTGGGTACGTTACCAGCCGACAGCGTTGAGGACGAGTATTTTATGGATTATATTAGTCTTTAATTTAATTTATAAAATATTTGGTAAAAATAAGAAAGTAGTAGTATTATATAAATTTGTAACTTTCACAGAACCTTACGAGTAGCTAACATGCCATAATGTTTCACCAATCAGAATTTATTCATTTTTGTTCACAGTAGAAAGCGAGCTACTTTGTAGACTGTAGTGTGAGTGTATGCTAAGGTCGCATGTAACTTGTATAAATAGATATTAGGCATGGAAAATATTTCTATAAATAAAATATCATGATGTTTGTCCAATAGGATCCAAAATATTTATCCGTGATATAAAATTAACATTAATTTAATAACGAAACTTAAACAAAAATTCCTTAAAATTATGAACGCAAAAGTACCCCTGTTTGTATGCTTGTTACACTCTTGACAACTGAACAGGTTCAGATGAAACTTCATTAAGTAAGTTACATTGGGATAATTTTTTACTTTCTTGCGGGTGAAGTCTCGAGCCAAACCTTAGTCTCTTTATACAATATTAATTATTACATTTAGCTGGTAAATGGCATATAAATGGTGTTTGTAATATTTTGTTCGGTTTAAAAATCACCAAGTGGAAGAAAATGTCAAATTTCTACTGCCTATAAAAACTCACCCTGCTCCTTCTCGCAATAAGGTTCAACCTGGGGTTTCTTGTAATAGTGCATACGCAAGTATATTGTAGTAGGTATCATTCCACCGACAATTTACTCATCATCGGTTATCATCGGCGGCTATCGGAATCGCTCGATTTTTAATATTTTCATTCGGATATTTTCTTGCGGAACATTTAAATTGTATTCGTTTCTGTTTGATGGTGCGATACCGATATTCTTTTTTTTAAATTTAAAAGATTTTCGAACCGTTAACGTTACTTTTTTATGGAAATTTGTTCGTTTTTGTTTTCAATGCTTTCTTCGTGCACGATTGCACTCGTATCGTAATATATACAGAGTTGATACGACCGAGGGGCTTTCCTTTAAACTGCATATACTGGTATGGTACCATTTTCAAGCTTTGTACCAAAAATCAATTAAATAGGAGAAGTAGTTTAGTCGCAAATGATTTTGATGAGATGCACCTTAAAGCGATAAATCTGACCAAGACAAGAGATAACACATGCCGCGCTACGTTGCCACTTTGTTACCTAGGTATTTAAGGTCAGTCACATTTATTTACAAAGGGTGGTTGCGTTTTACTCTGATATGTAAGCTATTTAGTTTGTTAGAAAAAAAAAAATTTGGCTCTTTTTATTTTTTAACTGTATCAAATTAACACTAAACACGTATAGTATACGTAGTGTAATTTAATGCCCCTCTGTCGTATCAACTCTGTATATACAACGTGTAATTTAAAGGGTATATACATACCAAGTGCACGGCTTCTTTGGATGATAACAAACGATATGGCATGGATTTTCTAATCCTATGTCTACATGTGTGGAGAATATTAGAAATTTCAATACATTGATACCAGAGGCCGAAATTTTCAAATTAAGAAGAACGAAGAGAATTATCGTTTTATTGGCAAGTGACGTGGAAAGTGATGACCCTTATAGTGCTGTGACACGTTTGTTATTACTGGTATTCAAGAAACATATGAAACCAATAATTTGGGGTCAATTCTGTGAGTCACTTATTTTGAGCTGAAACTTTGCATAGAGACTCCATACAAGATGTTGTCTTCAGTCCTTTTGGATAGATATGGGGTTTCCGTTACACGTTGTATATATCTTCACGCCTTTTTCCTTTAAGGGAAAAGCTGAGAGTACAGATATGCTGCTCTTTTCTCTTCTATTTCATCATCGGAGCGATTGCCTTTCTTTTCTTGGCGGGAAAATCACCCAACGACTCCTCCCGCTGTGGATGGAGCCGAAAGGAGTGTCAGACTTCTACTGACTAAAAACCCACCCTGCTCCTTTAGTTGCCTTTCATTCCGGGGCCACTGTATCTAGTTATAACGATTGCCTAACTTACCTACACAGCCCAGTAGCTGAGTAACACCCCTTTGGCAAGGCTGGTCCACAATTTCTGGCTTCTAACTCCCTTTAAACGCTGTAAAAGATCTAGAAAAGATAGCCAAGACCAACGGCTTCACGTGACTTCCAAGGCATGGAGGAATCTGGATATATGAAGTTATACCAAACGCCACATAAACTTGGAATAAAAGTCATTGACCCACCTACATTTTTGTTGACTAATTTATTTCAAAAACGGAAATAAAGACAAATCTGTCTTGAATCCACATCTATCGCGACCCTTTACATTTTATAGTAATGAAAAACAGTTAATTGCTTGTTTTTCGGGTATCTACGCAGAGATATTAGAAAAAGGTCAATGTACTTTATTTCCCGTTTATCTGGCACCTTGTATAGTCGCTCATCGTTGGACAGACTTCGTCGACATGCATTGCCT
The DNA here is from genome assembly GCA_943138885.2 of Tholera decimalis. NCBI lineage: Eukaryota > Metazoa > Arthropoda > Insecta > Lepidoptera > Noctuidae > Tholera > Tholera decimalis. The sequence goes on from OW964565.2 coordinate 29,986,520, forward strand.
TAAACTTGAACATGTCCCGTGTAGCTGTTATTATTTTACCAGAAGCACTTCAATGAAAATCTTCACATGAAAATAATTAGGTATTTAGTTTAGACTAGCTGTTGCCCTTAACGTAACTCGCAAGTTTTTTGTGAAAACTTTCTCCCTTTTGTTTCATATATCGCACTCTCAGAATAAAAGGGACTTAACTCTAACTAACTAAAATAGTTTTTTTTTGGATTTGAACAGTAATAAAGCAGCTTTGAATAAATTATATTCATATATCTCAAGTGGCAAATGTATAAGCTGTCTCTTTATAACTCGTAATTCAGTTTCCTGTTTCCACGGCAATTCAGAGTAATGTTTCAGGCCAGTTTACATCAAAATCTGAAATTATACGAATTTAGAGTTAGGTCACGTTTATTCTAAGAGTGAGATATGTATCTGATTTTTTTTTCCATCTGGGTATGAATATTACCTACCTTAAAAAAATGAGACCAAGCCACGTGGGTACAATTCCCATTACTAGCAATCTTATCCCCTCCAATTAGACGAAATATTCTTGTATTTAGAGTGGGTTCACTGCAATAGTGTAATGGGTGTGGTTCGAACCTGCGAGCTCTCGATCCCAAGACCGACACCTTAGGGATTCGGCTATCGACGCTTTGATCGCAGGCGACGTTTAGTAGGGTATATGAAATAACTAGTATTCACGCGGGGCTTCGCTCCCGTGGATTCTATCACGGTAAAAACATAACTCTCCTTTTTTGCAGTCGCGTAAAAATTAGCCTATAACCTTCCTCAAGCTTCAAGCTACTTCCATACCAAATTGCATCCAAATCCACCCAGTACTTTCGAAGATTAGCGCGTTCAAGCAAACAAACTTTTCCGCTTTATAATATTAGTATAGATTCGATATTGTATGTATAATTTTCTGGTTTCGGTGCAAAATGTTTTTGATAAATTTGAAACTGTTGGTTGAAACTTATATGCATTAGGTAAGCACAAAAACCTGCTCATGCACGAGTACATAAAAATAATAATCTAACTCCTCAACCACATTTAATTACTTCCAATATTATTTACAAAACCGCCACAACAAAATCATAAACCACTTTCAATACATTTCCGGTTGGTACATCAACCAAACTATTTTCATAAAACTAGATGTGAAGTAAAATTTCCAGCTAATTAATTAGGCAACAAGCCGCCATGGACCAATCAGAGCGCTCATCATTTTCATCAACGTAATCGAAAATCATTTTTGTCAGTAATTATCTCATATGTCTACAGCGTGCAAACTAAGTACTCCAAAAACCGTGATTAAATATTCTACACCACTATTCATTATCTATAGAATAGCACGAGTATAAACCACCCCTAAAACATTACACGCACGGTCGTTACACCCTGACTCACCCCGACTACCCCCAAACGCAACGTTTTTCTCCCCGGCAAGATAAAGACCAAATAAAAAAAGAAAACGCGAAAAATCCCTCTATCTCTTTTTAGCGCGCGCATAACACGGTGGTGCGAACAGTGCGACATCTAAGCTACGAATGACTCACGAAAACTTGGGCCCCGCCCGAGACGGCCGCCTCTATCCGTCTCTCTCACTTTTTCACACTTTTCATCTGTTACCTCTGTTACCGTAACGCAGCAAGTAACGCCAAAACTCCAAACTAACTTGAACCCTATTTGCATTGGTATTAAGTTTAAAGTAAATCCGGCTAATATCGGTCAGAAAATATTTTAGAATGAAAGCGTTAGGGAGTGGAAGGTCTCTCTCGCTCGCAAAAAAGCTGTACACGGGAGGGGGGAGGGTTAGACGGCGCGGGAGGGGGGTGCGGATAGTGGCCGCCATATTGGTCGCCGACGGCGGACGAAGACTGGTATTAATTTCGGCTTAATTCGTTCGTTGATTTCAAGTATTATATTGCTAATGCCGTACAAATGTAGATAGTATAGAAAAATAAAAATAAAAAAAAAAACGATAAAAACTTTTTTTTTTAATTGCTTTGTTTGGATTTTTTTGTTTTGGTGACTCAATTAATGAATATAAAAATGTTTATTGAACCATTTGCAGTATCGTATTCTGAATATTTTGGTAAGCGGCAACTATTACTATAGCGGCAAATATAACTAAGGATAGTATTTTTATGGAAAAAGAAATATCAGTGTATTTGCATTAATGTTCATTACGAATATTCTAAGCGCGAAAATAAAAACTTTTTTGCAAAAAATAAAACCGACTTCCATATCAAAACACTACAAAGCCAAAAATAATTTTAATTTCGGAAGGCGGTGTGAAAAAAAAAAGAAAATTCAAAACCAATAACACCGACTACCGAAATTAAAATTATTTTTGGCTTTGTAGTGTTTTGATATGGAAGTCGGTTTTATTTTTTGCAAAAAAGTTTTTATTTGTGGGTAGGTACTTCAATAAATAAAATCTTTTTTAATTAGTATTACTAGACTTAGACATTCCGTCTCATGTAGCAATGAATTGTGATTTGAATAAAAAATATTTCATTACCACAAATTTCATTAATTGATCACAATTTTCTAATAACATACAAATATTACCAGCCTAAAGTTTCTTAGATACGTAGTTTTAAAAACCATTGCATTAACTTTTGATAGGTATCAACATAGGTATTAAATTCAGAATTAAAATAATCATATATCATCCTGAAATAATGTGTAGGTAATTTGTGTTTAATATAAATTTGTAAGTTAATAAATCAATCCAGGCTGGAGATAGATCACCATATTTTATACCTGGGTAGGTATATCATCGTACATAGACCTAGGTATATCTATTTTATATGGCTCACTGTTGTTATAATAAATTATCGAATCATAAATCATCAATGTTTGTATTTCATTTTAGTTTTTGGTACTGCTATCGGCAAGCACAGTTCGCAGGTATTCAGTGTTCTCAACATTATTTTGATAATAATTAGTTGAAACATAAAAGCGTGAAAATCTTTAAAAAATACTTCCTTATCTGTAAATGGTAAAAATATTAGATCGAGTCGAGTTAAGGAACTTTTTTAAATATTTTATACCTCAATATTTTTTTTGTAAAATAAATAAACTGATTAGGCGTGTATTCTTAACGCGCACGTCCGCAAACTATAATACTCTACTACAAGCGATTATTCGGCTCATGTTTGTATTAAACCACAGTATAATAGTGTACTTAGTTCATCTAATATACAACATGTAACATACGGAATACACATTCTGAAATTAGTTGGTTTAGAATCGTTTACTGAATGATTTTTATAATTTGTGGCATGGGTAATTTTTTCCAAAATTAATTAAATCTAGATACGTTAATTACAAGTTCATACTTATTTTATTAATTAAACTTATTGCAAGGAAGTTAAACATACTTAACACCAAAACAAAATAAACTAAACTTCACTTCAAATTGTAATATTTCATCAAAGAAAGCAGATATTTTGAAAAAAAGACTAAATTAATGCTTACATCTAACTAGTTAACGTTTAAGTTGGCACTTGAGCTTTAATAAGTAGGTAACCTGTAGATTGTCGAAAAAATTTAATAAAAAAAAAGTTTTAATATTGTGCGCACATAAGCTTCTGCAAGCGGCTTCAATCGCGTGACAGGATTCTCATTATTTCTTCTCCTAAAGAAAGCAGCTTAAGGCATTCTCCAACCTCTCATCTATCTCCACATATATATATATATATATATACTTTATTTCGGATTCAGAAAATCCATAATGTGTTAGTAACAGAAATACTTATAAAAACTATATTAGTAAAAAAATGAATTAAACAAAATAAATTAACTTTAAAATATCGTCCCCTCTTAATTTAAATATTTTCCCTCAGCACCAGGCTCGTAGGCATGCCTGCGGGACCAGTGCATCAGGAAAGGATAGTCCGGTTTCTCAACTATTACCTTCAGGATGCTATTAGAGCTTCTACGTATCCAAGGATGCCGTTCTCTTGCGCATGATAGCCTCAAAACTATCTGTGTCTACCTCAGCAAACATGCCTGATGCGCTACAAAACCGCGGAAGCCCCAATAACACCCGGAAAGCATTATTGTACTGTAATCGAAGAGCGTTGTAGGCCCTCTGCGTATACGTGACCCACAGGCTGCAGGTGGAAAAAGTCTGGCAGTAGGCATGAACAGTGTAATTTTCACTTCTTTAGTACACCTAGCAAACCTGCGGGCCAACATATTACATCGGACCGACAACGCTCTTCTCTCTCTCCAAATCATCGTCATCATTCAGATCCTCGTTCAAAACGTGCCCAAGGTATTTAAATTGAGACACCCTCTTAAGCGCTACCCCATACAGGTACACTGGAGGAACAGACTTGGGTTTTCAGAAACACCATGACCTCGCTCTTCCTTACATTGTACAGGAGTCCATGAGCCGTGGCGTATCGCTCACACACTCCAAGCATCCGTTTCAAATATCTGTTTTGACATAAAATATGGACAACATACATTTTTACACTTATAATATACGTGTAGGCTGAGGTGTCGCACTTGTGATCGAGACGTCACGGGTTTGAACACCAGCCATTACACGATTGCCATGAATCCACTCCAGACACAAGCATATATAGCTTAGTTGGAGGGGTTAACAAGATTGCTAGTACTTCCCACAATCCTAGTTGTCTTATTCAAACAAAAAAAAATTGGAAGAGTAATTACACAATACTACAGATAGTGCAATCCACGAAGACGCGCCCCACTATTCCTCTTAACCGTTTAACGCACACTACGATGAATAGACTAATCAGGAGAAAGCGTCACGGTCAAAGGGAAAGATGCTCTACTTAAATTTTATATATTTTTAATTTAAGGTGGGGATATTTATACCCCCCGCACCCCGCGATCCCCTCAGCCTAATTGGTGGGGCGCATCTTCGTGGATTGCACTATCTATATCTTATGGCGGTTAAGCGTTGAATTTGCTAATAGTAGGTACCTACAAGCTAATCGATGTTAGCAAAATGTAACGTAGGTTTATACACAAAGTAGGTAGCTATCAGAAAAGTATATTGGAAATCCGGTCATGTTAACTGCGAGAGAAACCAATTTTCTTAGTCTCAAATATCTCCTACAATATTTTTTCAAAGATAGGTAACTAGCAATGTGGGTAGAATTCACATTACTAGTAATCTTGTTAACCCCTCCAACTAAGCTAAATATGCTTGTGTCTGGAGTGGGTTCACGGCAATAGTGTAACAGGTGGGATTCGAACTCGGGACCTCTCGATCACAAGACCGACTCCTTATCCATTAGGCTATTGACGCTTAAATTTACAATTACATATTTACGATTGATTAAAATAGGTACTAAACAAAATTCTAAACTCAAATTCTTTTCCTACCTATAAAAAAATTAATATCGAATCTGTTAATTTTTTTTATTAATAATTAAGGTTACATTTCGGAGAGTGTGCGATGGAATTACACAATCTAATTCCGACAAGCCCGTTCCATCATCGGACTACAAGACAAACGGCGATGCGCCATCGTTACATGGTGGACATCCCACCCATACGCACAAAATGTTTTGGGAGTACTTTCATTGTGCGTACGGCTAAGGAGTGGAATTCCCTGCCGGAGTCTGTGTTTCCCGATAGCTATAACCTAGGGGTCTTTAAGTCAAGAGTGAATAGCTTACTTTTAGGTAAACTCCATCTTCGACCACATCATCACTTACCATCAGGTGAGCTGGTGGTCAAACGCGAACCTATTGTAGTTAATAAAAAAAATAAAAATAAACCTGTATAAGTAAACTGCATCTTTAAAAAGACGTTGGTAAAACAATGTGAACACCAAGTTCAAATTTCAGATAATAATTTAGTGACAAATTAAAAATGAAGCTACTAAATGTCGTCAGAAATTAGTTCTTAATTCAATAGGTACATACACTTAAAGTTTAACACGTTTGCTGACAGTGAGCACTTACCCTGATACCACATTACGACAGTAGAATTTTCCACGACGTACTCTTAAAAATAAGTAGCCCGTCCCTCGCCGTCTACTGTCATAACGCACTATTTTAATTTCCCGCCTAACGACGTACTGTCAGCGAACGTGTTAAGTAAAATTTGTATCTCATATCTTTTCCCAACTACGCTAGTTTCGGCTTCCAATCTAACTGGATGAAGCTGTGTACCTGCTCGTATTTTATACGGAGTGACTACCTACCTTATCTCCACAACCCAGTAACTGGGTAACACGATACCCCTTGACAAGACTGGCGACAGATTTCCAGGCTTCTGACTGCCCGCGAATGATAGCTGGAACCAACGGCTTAACACGTTCGCTGACAGTACGTCGTTAGGCGGGAAATTAAAGTAGTGCGTTATGACAGTACGTCGAGGGACGTGGCACTTATTTTTAAGAGTACGTCGTCTCACGACAATTTTTCATATAAGTATTATAAAGAGCAGTATGCACTGTCTTATTATGAGCAATTTCATATTTCTTACAGCCGTAATTCGAGTATTTTGTGGGTAGTTTCATATTGATTGCTTGTGCACGAGTACTATGTTGATTTGTCATTTAGTATGGAAAATTCTACTGTCGTAATGTGGTGTCAGGGTAAGTGCTCACTGTCAGCGAACGTGTTAACTTGCTTTCAAGGTACAGAGTATAAATCTTGATACGTTAATATGGCCAGCCCATCCACGGATCCTCCTCAGCACGTGTTGCTTAACCTTGAAAACGAACCGTGCTGCTTTTTTTATTACGGATGAACCCGCTCTTGACCTCGATCTCGCCTGATGGTAAGCGATAGATGACGTCTACCATGTGACGAGCGAGCCCAGAAGATGCCTATTTACTCTTGCTTTAAAGGCTGAAAGGTCATAAGTGGCAGGGAACACAGAAGCCGGCAGAGAATTCCACAACTTGGCTGTGCGCACAATAAATGTGGAGGAGAAGCGCTTGGTACGACTGCTGGAATTATATTTAAGCTACTCAGCAAGTAAAATACATCACTCATTAAAAATAAAAGTGTTGTTTTTTTCGGTTATCATTGCGGTAAATTTGCGTTCAATAAAATCAGTTCTGTGAACACGTTTTTTTTTAACTCCGGTAATTTCTCGAAACTCCTGAAAAATAAAACTCTGATATACGTAGAAATGTGTAGCGTTCAATACCCGATCATTTAAACTCGCTAGAAGTATTCCAATATGAAAGCTTTGAAAAAATTGTTCTGAAAACTGATTAACAATATATGTTTTCTTTTTTATTTCTGAGGATAAATGAATGATTAATGGACATATGGTATTTATTTGTGAATTGGTTATAAATAACCCAATTACGTGTCAATTTGAACTAGATGAGACGGGCGTTACCTGGTTAACTACACTGTGTATGTATATAATTATAATAATTATGTTTTATACTGAGATATTTTTTAAGATTGAGCCTAAGCCTAAGTATAATAATAACTTATAAAACACACGCAAAACATGTCACTTCGAACGTTTATGAATATAACAATCTATTGCTCGAGTATCATTAAGTATTTAAAGTATTTCAAATATCATAAATAGCTTTATTTCCACACAAGAGAACTATATACAAAAAACATCAAAAAAAAGATCCTTTTGATATAAAAAGTGGTTGAATAAATAATGTTCTTATGAAAATAAATCTCCGTAGACGTAACAAGGAGCTACGAGGCTTAGCAAATTTACTAGAATTGACATGTATTCATTTTTAGCCGACTTCAAAAAAAGGAGGAGGTTCTCAGTGTCTTGAACTTTTGTATCTTACCTCATAACTCGGAGACGGCTGTACCGATTTGGAAAATTCTTTTTGCGTTTGAAAGGGTATACTTTCTAGTTGGTTCCATTGTTACGAAATCAGGATCTGATAATGGGATGCTGGAGAAATCGAGGGAACTCTTCAAATATTATAGGCACACCTATAACGTTTTAGGTATTTCTTATAGCACCTTAAGCAGTTGCTTTTGAAAAGTACCATTTGGGGAAGTTGAACTGATGATGAAGACCACAGATGGCCACTTAAACTACTCAATAATAAGTATTTCGTGGATTGCGATTCGATTACTTGAGTATGGATGTTAAGCACTTTATGCTCGTCACAATGCATATGGTGATATAGAGCTGATGGTCAAGTACCAGGAGAACTCCTCAAAAATTAACGGCTACGCATCGGGAAAAGCAATATTTTGTAAAATGTGATAAGTTGTTGACATTATGACTTTTGTAACTAGATAAATTACAAACTGACCCACTAAAAAGCGTGAAAAAAAATTTTAGCAAAAAATTGAACCGACTTCCATATCAAAACACTACAAAGCCAAAAATAACTTTAATTTCGGAAGGCCGACTACCGAAATTAAAGTTCTATTTGTTGCTAATAAATTTTTTATAGGTTTCCATGGGAAATGCTGTCCTAAAAATTCTAAATTGGGCAATAATAAAAATTGTTAATACCTTTGCACAACTTAGATCAATCATAACAAAAAAAATTGGCCAAGTGCGAGTCAGACTCGCCTATGAAGGGTTCCGTAGTAACTACGCCCAATAACTTTGTTTTTCATTGTGTTTGTATGAATTACAAAGTTATATTTGCGGTTTTAGAAAATTTGCTGTATCTCAAAAACTGCTGACCCGATCTCGTTCAAACCAATTTCGATTGAAAGTTTACATTAAGATCTACAGCATATATTTATTTTAATTTTTTCCCTCTATTATTATAGAAGTTAGAGGAGAAGACACACATTTCACCTATTTAGAAGTGTATATCTTTTAAACGATTAACTTTATGAAAATGTGGTTTCAGAAACCTTAGTGTAATTTTAAAGACCTGTCTATCGATATCACACACGCATAGTTTCATGATAAAAAAATCAGTTTCAGTTCCATGTATTTTATTTTAAATATTTTTAATTTTTTTCTTAAAATCGGAAAGCGGTTCACAGAAAACATCTAAAAATGGCTGTGACATACGGACAGACGGACAGACAGACAGACATGACGAAACTATAAGGGTTCCGTTTTTTGGCCATTCGGCTACGGAACCCAAAAAAGGTTTATTTTTCTCTGTCATTAGTAAGTACATGTATATACAGACACCAGCTCATGAAGCTACCCGAAACTGTCAAATTTTCCCATTCAACCTTAAACCTAATTTCTTCAACAATAAAGTTGAAAATCTATTAAAGGAATTTGACAGATTGTTGTAGCTTTATGTGCTGTACATCATAACTGCTTAGTTTTTTCCCAACCACGTTGGGGTCCACTTCCGGTCTAATTGAATGCAGCTGAGTATTAGGCCGTGCGCGCACTGCGTTGCATTTTGGAAACGCAAAATCTGTGAAGTATGGAGTGTCATAGAAGTGCGCGCACTGCGGTGGAATAAACGCGTGTGGTAGAGTCACCGGTGGCCCCGGTCATTCTACCGGTGCGGTAGAACTACCGCAATTGCGGCCACCGCAAGGCAGTGCGCGCACGGCCTTAGTGGTCAATCAGACTTCACTAGCGGGTGCTGGGGCAGGCGCGGGCGCTCGGGTCTTGGCGTTTGCGTATTCACAGTGCCGAACGAGCTACGAGTGTCATTGCACATGTGTTTGGTCGTTCTTAAACTTTGCTACGTAGGTATTTAGAAGACATGGATGAAGATTTGCTTTTATTAATGGAAAATTCATACTTGAAATGGAAATTGCAATATATGAAGTTTTATTTCTTCCCATAATTTATTTGTTCAAAAAATTGTTAAAAAAATAAATGCAATTAGCAGTTGTTATTCCTATTAACAACTGTTATTGGTATTTATTTTTTTAAAACCTTTATTTTTGTACGAGTGCACAAGCGCTAAAGTTCGCAGAGCCTAACTTCACACTCGCCAAGTTAGAACGGCCGTACTGTACCTGTGTATAGGAACAACTTACTTTACACATTTATTTTTAACATTTATTTATTTATAACAAAATCCACAGCCCTTAAAACAATGTTTTGTAGTAACTTATATCTAATCTTACAGCCAATTACGGATTTACAATTTATTCACTAGTGACAAACATGTAGAAAATATTTTTTTAATTAACATTATTATACAGTATTAAGAAGTGTGCATGGGGAGTATTAAATGAATGTGTCTGTGTGTGTATGTGGTGTATGGTGAATGCCTGTAGTGTACCATACTTAATCTCATACTATTTTACTTCTGTTAGGATCTGTTTAGGTAAATCGACATGTACAGAGGATAAAAGTAGCTTCCTAAACATACCTTTTTTGGTGTTAAATAAATAATAACTAAATTCTGAGCATAGTTTGTACTGGCATGTGATACATCGAAAAGCTGAGTGTCTAGTCCGTCGTGACGGAGTACTCAATCTCAAAACATCAATAATTATCAGTCTAGAATCCTTTTTGGTTCAATTATTTAATAATATCATGCGTATATTACAAAAATCTTGCAAAAATTTATATTTTAATTAAATTATTTATTTTTATTAATTCACACATTTTGTTTATTATTATGATTAATTCTGTTTAAAATAATTTTGTGATGCGTTGTGTGTTAATTATAAGTTAAGATACTAACATTAATTTAAGAGCACCTACTAACAAATGTATGGATATTTTTGTCTGATGAATAAATAAATATATATTACATTATAAAATGTCAAAATTTACATTCTAGATTGACATATTAAATAAAATCAACGAACCAACAAAGAAACACATTGTATTACTAAGCGACAATTGCCTAATTGCTAAGGTGTCGACCTTGTGATTGAAAGGTTACCCATTCAAACCCCATCTAAACACTATTGCTGTGAACCCACTCCAGACATAAGCATACTCGTATTTAGCTTAGTTGGAGGGGTTGAAAAGATGTCTAGTAATAAGAATTCTACCGACAGAGAGCGATTTCTTTAAAAAAAAAAAATAACATAGTTCACCATGGAATCTCTCCCTAAACATTAATAAAATAAAACAAACAAAAATTATCATTCTAGAGTAGGTACTAATATTTCGACCAATCAGACATTTCAAAATGTATTTTAAAGAACACAGAATTCACATTTTAGATGACAATTAAAAATCAACATACTAACAAAGAAACACATTGCATCAAAAGTCTACACTTAAACTGACGCCTACGAATAAAATGAACCCACCGCAAAACCTAAAAACGAATCTCAGCCTCCCTACACGACATAAACACTAGTAGGTACCTATCTACACATAACGACATTCACACCATCTCCCCAAGAAGATGTGCAAAGAGGGGAGGCTGACAATATCACCGTCAATGCAATCCCGACGCCACCCTTCGTAGATTGGTTGAACGCACTTAAACTGATTATAGGCGACAATGACGGCAGCTGAGGTTGTTATTATCTCGCACTTGGTTTATTATTTAGATAAGGCTTTGATAACGAACATTTGGTAGTAAGAAACCTTTTAGTCGATAAGAGCATTTTTCAAGGCGAACTAACGAAAAACTTATAATTGCTTTGGATGTGGTCGATGATGAAGTACACTTACCTAGAAGTAACCTATTCACTTTTGACTGAAAGACTTCCAGGTTATAGCTATCAGGAAATACATACTCCGCTAGGGAATTTCACTAATTAGCTATACGCATAATGAAAATAGCTATCAATAAACACATACTTCAACAGGAAATTCCAGTTCAAATTCCACCACGGAAAGTACTTATTCCCAATTAAGGAAATAAGAATATTTCAAAATTAACATAGTTGTAAAGTCCTATACACCAAAAACTAAATATGTTTATTCCCAAAAAATGAATTCAAGAAAAAAAAATATAACTAAGTCGAGAGTGAATAGTTTACTTCTAGGCAAGCGTGCTCCATATTCGGTCAATTGCGAGGCAATAACAAAATAAATCTAGTTGGTCTGGAGCAATTAATCTACCTAGTGTTTTCCCTACATTGATGTCAGCTTACAGTTACGTGGAGTTACATGAAGCGACTATCTAACCTCAACCCAATAACAAGGCTATACTAAACCGAACTTAAGATGGATAGCCAGGACACACGGCTTAACGTCTCGCTAGAAGTCTCGTTACTAATCCACAGAGCGACCTCGGAAAGTGTTGCTTAACTTTCAAAATCAGTCCTTCCAGATGCAAACTATAAACTACATAAACATGCTTATAATATTTTACAATTTTCATATTCCTTCAAACTTTGTTATAATTACATAAAATATCAGCCTGTATATAAAGTTCTCACTGCTAAGACACAGGTTTCTCTCTCTATGAGATGTTGTGGGTTGGTTGATGTCGCATGCCCGTTTCCTCATGATGTTTCCCTTAACCGTTTTGGAAGTGCATATACATCATAGACTTATACAAGGTGGAGAAGATGATACGACAGTAAATGAAAACACCGACTATACTAATCCCAAGGAAACCATAGTGAGGATAAAATAAGGTGTGACATCAAAATAACAATAAAAAATATTTTCAAATAATCTAAATAATACAGGTAAAAGTATGAAATAACCGTTTTATAGTGAAATATGCTTTGAACTGACTCAACACCTTCATGGTGTGAGAGATTTTGGGCTTAAACGCAGGATATTTGACCCTGCGTTGAAGTACAGTAGCTAAATAGAGTCTGTGGTAAAATATGAAAATACGGACTAAGGAGATCATCATTTAGGCTATGGTAAATTTATGATCGTATTGTCTTCTCCACTTTGTATATTCAATTACGCAAATATATTAGACAGTATATTATAATAGATTGAGACAATATAGGCGTCATTAAAAATTTAAAATGTTTTTTTATCATATGTTGCAGAATTGTTCTAAAGAGTTGCCGCGGCCTCGGAATACGAAGGGCAAATGACGGAACATGGATGGGTTTTAGTCAGTAATCAGTATCAAATTATATTTAAGATAAAGACTACATCGTATTTGTTTGTCCTGATTTGAATGCTTTCGATTCGTGTAATACCGATGTAAGTATGTACGAGTACATATGTATCAATCAATATATCAAATATAACGTACGTAAATATTACGTTTAATTTTCTACTTAACTAAACGCTAATTTATTATTAGATTCCGAAGGTACGTGTAAAAAAACAAAATATTACGTAAGCTTTGAAAAAGCTAGTAGTCAAAATGGAAGACCACGTAATTATATTACTACAAGATTTTTTCTACAGCATTTATAATAAGACTTCTGAATAAATTACAGAAATATTTATCAAATTGCTTATATTTACTACAATTTATTGCATTATAAATTAATCATTGTTCGCTTCAAACTCTTTACTATCCATAATTTATCACCTCTCGTCGCAAAATGGAGAAAAAATCATAGCGAAGAAACAGGCGTCCTAACTAAAATTTAAATTTAAAAAATCTAAGCTTAACCAGTTTGCTTGCTATAAACGAGTCGTGTGGAAATATAAAAAAAAATATGACTACGATAGACACCGATAATCACATTACAAAGATTTGCGTATACATCAGAAAATGCGATCGATGCGTGAATGCATATACATTCAACTCAGTTCAGATGATATCTCAATCATATAAAGCAATGGAACTTTTTTGTCCTGAGTGAGAAAATCATGGAATGACTCCTTCCACTGTGGGAGAAGCAGAAGGGAGTTTCAGACTTCTACTGTCTAAAAACCCATCCTGCTCCTTTAGTTGCCATTTCGTTCCAGGGCTGCAGTATCTTATTACAATTTAAAAATGGCTCTTCGACACACTTTCACGCTGTTAAATATTTTGAATATGTTTCAAATACTTTTTCTGGCTGATCGCTGTCTCTTAAGACACAGGCAAAATTCTTGCATAAAAAAAATTACAAAATGTCTATGCATACAAAGGTTATGAACCCAGTCTCTTAAACTAGGCCTACTAGTTTAAGAGACTGGGTTCATAACCTTTGTATGCATAGACATTTTGTAAACTTTTTTTGCAAGAATCAATGTACTACTTAGTTATATTTAAATGCTATAATTTTAAATTGTAGTTATAAATCACCATGCTGTAACTGTGTTTGTCTGTGTGCGTTTTTCTTTGGTAAATAAATTCATTTATTTATTTATTTTACAATATTCCCGCAACCTTGGAAAGCAATGAACCTGGAATAACTTTTGATTTTAAAAGAATATGCGGTTACATTACGCAATTTAGATTCAGGTTACTTTTTCTGTTTGGCAATCTGATTGATTTTGCGTATCACTAAAATACTACTACGTAAGGAATTTGAATAAACCAAGTATAATGTACGACTATCCCAGGTTTTTTTTTTTCAAAGAAAGGACTCCAAAAACTTGCAAGGAATAGAAATAAATTTATTCGAGTACATACACGCAACAACTACAATAGAAACTTACGACATCAAGAAAACAACAAAAGTTGCGTAGAGCATGTCCAACCAAATCTAAATCTCCAGAAAGTAATAATAATTGTAAATAATATTACCTAAAACCTTTCCTAAAATTCTACAGTTTAAATTAGCTATGCTAATTTATAATTTAAAGTAGTGGTTGGTCAGCGGTTTAAATTAGGCGTTCATTTGAATTATAATGAATACATATTATGACTTGATTTAAACCTACAATATCCCAAATCTCACACTTCTCCGTCCACGTAATGATCGTAAAAAACGGTACTCATTTTTTGCACGTATAGGTAGGTTTATTATATTTTATTAATTTTAAGGAACCTTACAGCTAATCAATTTTAAAAAAATCGTGTAGTCATTGACAATATTTTTAAAACACACAACAATTACATGTACAAAATATCACAAGTCTCAGCTATCTATTTTTAAAATACCTTTAAATTTTTATTCAGTTTAAAGTGCCACACAAAACTAATAGAAGTAAGATTACATCTATTACAAGCGAGCTGTTGATACAGGTGGAGAACACATCATTATAACTTTGTAAGTTACCAAACAAGAGAATTCCTCATCAGTAATTTGAGATTGAATATATGACTGTTTGAAAGCAAACTATTTTTTTACTAACATTTTAATCAAAAGTTTTATTAGTCACGTTACGTTCAATATGTGAATATAGTTAGTAATACTGAATTGTATAAAGATTAATTAAAAAATGCAGTTTTTATTGCTATTAGTATCTTAGAAACGCTCTCCTGTAATATTGCAATTTATGGGTTACAACAACGTACGTGGGAGGCATCGAATTATGTTCAAATTATTATTAAGAGTAATAATTATTATGTACTAGCAAAACGTCGAATAGTTTGAAAGTCCCCGAGCATTTTTAAACTGCTTCCTTCTGATTTTTTATCAATAAAAATTAGCCAATTATATAACGTGTAACGGAAACCCCATATCCAAAAGGACTGAAGACAACATCTGGTATGGAGTCTCTATGCAAAGTTTCAGCTCAAAATAAGTGACTCGCAGAATTGACGCCAAATTATTGGTTTCATATGTTTCTTGAATACCAGTAATAACAAACGTGTCACAGCACTATGAGGGTCATCACTTACCACGTCACTAGCCAATAACACGATAATTCTCTTCGTTCTTCTTAATTTGAAAAATTCGATCTCTGGTATCAATGTATTGAAATTTCTAATGAGCTCCACACATGTAGACATAGGATTACAAAACCCTTGCTATATCGTTTGTTATCATCCAAAGAAGTCGTGCACTCGGTATGTATATACCCTTTAAATTACACGTTTTATATTTATTGTGAGAATAAGCTCAGCTAAAATCAGAAAGTCAATCAAAAATCATTGAAATAGTATTTTTATTTTTCGCATAATAAAAAAAGTCATGATGATTATTCTTTGAAGAGGTCCAATATACGTACACAAAATAAATTTAAAATCTTTATAGAAACCTCAAAACATTATACGATATCAATTCAGGCTGTGTGATTTATAAAAACAAAAAAATCTGTTTTAACCAGCGCCGAATTCACATTTCAAAAAGTAACTTTAATGAAAACGTAAATAATTATACCTTACCGAACTTTTCGAGAGAAATCGCCACATTTAACCGCTACGATCTCACATTTCAAGCCATCCACAGTTTTATGCAAACAAAAAAATTCAATAAAACTTCACATTCTTTCAGAGGCGAAGTGCAATGAACCGACTCTTGTTTTGATGAAGGCAGCGCCATCTGTTATCCAGTAGCAAAAGTACAAATTATAATAAAGTTATGAAGTGCACTAAAATTTCCTAAAAAGCTGATAGTAATTAAAAATTATTGATTGACGCCCAAAAAGAAAAAAATGGGCTTTATTTTTCCAATTAGAATGATGTTTTGGCCGCTGTTTAATTTTCAGCATACAAAAATATTTAATTATTTTTTCCCTTTCAATCGAGACAGAAAAGAGAAAATTTAATCAACATTAAATAGCACAAGAAAAAGTGTCATTTCATGCTTACTTATTTCAAATCTTTACGTATGAAGTTTAATTTACACTCCACAGGTTACAATAAAGGTACCGCTACTCGACCATAGATGGCAGGAGCTGTTGTGTTCTTGTATTTCTTATTGGATTGTATCGGGATCGTAAACAAACCGAGTGCGAAGCAGATATTGAATCACTCGTCCATTTTTCACCTCGAATAGGTGTTGTAAACAAAAATAGGATTATGTTTTCTTAGTTTCTTGTTGACTGTTGAAAAGTGTTATCAGTAAACGCTGCAACGTTTCCTGATAAATTTTTAGGTACTATTCTATTTTAGTTCGTATGGATATATCTGGTACAATTTTTACAAGCTTAATTTTGGTTAGTTTACAATAGGCATATGTTTCATATTAGAAATATATTGATAGATATTTTCTTATAGAAGATTTCTAGTAAGCATTTAATCACAGCGTTTTAAAAAAGAGTATGACCGATTCGCTGTCTTATAAGTGATCAGCTATCTCCCTAAGTATCGCTCACTTTTTGTACTTATGACATTATTTTCTAAAGTCTTATTCCCCATAGTGCGACAAACAGGATTTGACCTCGCGCCCCCTTAGGTACTCACCCTTTCGACACCGCAGCTGCTGGTTAGAAACTTTAAGATTTTATCCACACTATATCTCGTAGATAAAACAATAGAAAACTCATTCACCTGTATCAATCAAACTTAATTATATATTGTATTGGTAAGACTGTGTTTTTGGAATTATTTAGACAAGTGTATACCTGTTTCCCGCAACTTCGTTCGTGTGTAACTTATTTTGTGGAATGTTTCTTATTCTATTTCATTCACAATTTTTTGAATAAAACGTAAGTAAGATCGAGTTCATACTCAGTCTATGAACCCAGTCGTCAACTATCTTAATTTTATCAGTTAAACCGTGGAAGCGTAATACATGGACAGACATTCGCATTTATTATATTAGTATGGAACTATGAATTTGTATACAGTAATAAAATCATAAACCTGCTTATTTCTATCGCTTCTCTTCTTAATTTTGCACCGACCACTATTAAATGATACGTGATGTTTATTTTGCAAATTGGTAATAAATAACACTATTTACGTAATTTATTTTTTATAAATAAACAAAGTATGAATTTGTATACAGTAATAAAATAATGAACCTGCTTATTTCTACCGCTTCTCTTCTTAATTTTGCACCTACCACTATTAAATGATACGTGATGTTTATTTTGCAAATCGGTAATAAATAACACTTTTTAGGTAATTTATTTTATTATAAATAAACAACAAATACATAATACATCGTCGTCTGATTAAATTTTTCCCAACTTAGTTGGGTTTGGCGTCCGATTTAACTGGATGCAACTGAGTACTAGTGTTGTACATGGAGTGACTGCCTACCTGACTTCCACAACGACCACAACCCAGTAACTGGGTAACACGATACGTCTTGGCAAAACTAGTGTCGTATTTTATGGCTTCTGACACGGAACGACTGTGATATATATTCAAATGCCAATTTTTCAAGTGAGTCAAGTCCTCAAACACAAACACACGACGTGATACGACGTCAATATTTTATTTTATTCTTTTTTTAAAATATGTTTATATGAATGCTTTTTTTTATCTACTCGTACAACTGTTTAAAATAGTGAATATTTTTATGCAATTTACACGACCTAATAATATAGACTTAAGTTTATGTCCTGTTAAATTGCGAGAGCTCTGGTACCTAAGACACAAGTTAAATCTTACTTTCGGTACCAGTGTTCAACTAGTTCAGTTTACCTTACGTTCGAAATGTTGTCTCATAACTATGTCATGAAATTTAGTTGAATTCAATAAATATTCTATTCTATTTATTAATTATATACTTTATTGTACACCTTACAATATTTATATGGAAACAAAAAAACTAGTGTAGAATCTAGTGTAGTCTTATCGCACAGGGCGATCTCTTACAGACTATTCTATGAAGAACAAATAAATAAGACATGTTCCATTTTAATAGCCATCGTCAATTTCCTTAGATAGTCAAGTTCGATATTCCATATAAGTTGCGAGATAGTCCCCCATCCCCAATAAGTGGGTAGAAACTCATCCTCGTGGATATTGCATAAGTTTCCGAGGCTCCGCTTGTAAGCACGCTAGCCAACAACCCATCACGGTACAATCACCCACAGACTACTAATATACAACGTGTAATTTAAAGGGTATATACATACCGAGTGCACGGCTTCTTTGGATGATAACAAACGATATGGCAAGGGTTTTCTAATCCTATGTCTACATGTGTGGAGCATATAAGAAATTTCAATACATTGATACCAGAGGCCGAATTTTTCAAATTAAGAAGAACGAAGAGAATTATCGTTTTATTGGCAAGTGACGTGGAAAGTGACGACCCTCATAGTGCTGTGACACGTTTGTTATTACTGGTATTCAAGAAATATATGAAACCAATAATTTGGGGTCAATTCTGTGAGTCACTTATTTTGAGCTGAAACTTTGCATAGAGACTCCATACCAGATGTTGTCTTCAGTCCTTTTGGATAGATATGGGGTTTCCGTTACACGTTGTAGGTATATGTATATGTTGTAAGTTGTAAGTTCATTTACAAGATCAAATAAAACTTGGGAGTGTTATTAGCGAAGTACTTAAAAAAGAAACGTTGAAAACATGGGCTAAAGCTCTTACGGAACAACAATACGTTTATACTAATCCTACTATCCTATCCTACTTCCTACTTTCTACTATCCTACTAATATTATAAATGTGAAAGTTTGTGAGGATGTGCCTATGTATGTTTGTTGCTCTTTCACGCAAACACTATAAAACGGATCTCAATGTTTAGTTAGTAGATAGTTGACGTCCTGGAATGGCTACTTTTTATTCCGAAATTCCCAGGGGATCGGGATTTATGTGGGAAAAACCTCCCACGCAAACTAATTCATGGGCAAAAGCTAGTAATTTATAAAACCGAACATTTACGTGGACGAATGTATTGATATGTTTATGCTCAGTCATGCCAAAATGGCTGAATAAAACTGGGTGCAAATTTTCTCAAAGATAGACATATTGTAGTCTTAAATGAAGAACGGAGTTATAAAAACAAAAAGAAGCAACATATATGGCATACCATATACATAGGTATAGCGAGACCCACGTCATACGACAATTCGCTTCACGGGACTCAAGCAATTATCCCGAAGCAATCGAATTACTTTAACATCAGAGAAGTATGAAGACATGTTCTCTCTTCAAGCAATTAGCCCCCGAGGGGAGGGTCTGCACCCCTTTCGCCCCCAGGGGGGAACCCGCACAATTCCGTCAAATCATCTTCACCCCGCGTTTTACAGATGAAGATATGTAAATTCGTGCGATCCCGAGATATTGTGACGTCGACCGAGGGGGCGACCTTTTAGTTTGAGGTTTTTCTACAATGTATAGTTTCAAATTGATCGGTTTTACATAGAATATGTATGGTATGATATACTACAAAAAAGGTTGTCTGTAAGATATTGCCCTGTGCGATAACACGATAGGCACCATTATTTTACACGAGTTTTATCGTTAAAACTTCTTGTTCATACTAAAGTATCGAGTAAATTACTATAAGCGCCTGAATAAACATATAACACACTTATTTTGAAAACACAAACAGACCCTTCAATTTTATTTGTGTAGTATTTATAGATTAGCAACATAAACCATTATTCTTTTGTGGACTAGAGTTAATAATACGAGATACCTTCCTTTCTCGGGAAGCACTTAAAGCTATTGGTCCTGACCGTGATCTGTAGGTTTTTGGCAATCGTCACAAGTAAAAAGAAGCTAAGAAAAATGTCGCCCGTCTTGTCAAGGGATATCGTGTCGTACCCAGTTACTGGGTTGTGATAAACAAAAACCTTAGGCTGATGATAATTTGTTTATTTAATAAACAATAGCTGTCACCCTCACCTCCGCTTACATGTAATTAGTTCTTCCACCTTTTAAACATTATTATGCCTAGCTCATATGTTATTCAGTTGTCTATATAACCTAACAACTTCATCAAAATTACTAAAGTTTGTGTGAAAGATGAAAGACTAAAAAATCTTATTCTTTAATTATATTATTGAAAGTATACTAAACAGAGAGCAATGCTGGCTCAGTGGTGACTGTACAAACTTACGATCGGAGAGTCGTTGGTTCGAATAGAGCCAGGCGCGTTACTTGATGTAATTTACATCATCGACGCTGCTCTTAAAAGTGTGACGGGAAACAACGAGCTTGTTCTAGGACCAAAACATTACAAGACATGTTTCATCCACCAAACCGGTCTGTGCCGGCGTGGTGGGAATTTTATAGACTGATTATAGTATTATAGCTTCAGCCCGCGACTTCGTTCGCATGGGAGAGTTTTGCCGCGTAAATCCCAAGCTCGTGGGAATTCCGGGATAGTAGATTAGTCAACTATCTACTTAACCAATTTTATTTAGATCCGTTCAGTAATCTTTGCGTGATAGAGTAACAAATATCCACACATCTTAACATGTATCTTCACGAACTTTCGCATGTATAATATATATACAACGTGTAACGGAAACCTCATATCTATCCAAAAGGGCTGAAGACAACATCTGGTATGTAGTCTCTATGCACAGTTTCATCACAAAATAATTGACTCAAAGAATTGATACCAAAAATTATTTGTTTCATATATTTCTTGAATACCAATCATAACAAACGTGTCACAGCACTACGAGGGTCAATAACTTTCCACGTCACTTGCCAATAACACGATAATTCTTTTCGTTCTTCTTAATTTGAAAAATTTGGTCTCTGGTATTGTGTATTGGAATTTGTAATAAGTTCTACACACGTAGACTTAGGATTACAAAACGCTTGCCATATCGTTTGTTATCATCCAAAGAAGCCGTGCACTCGGTATGTATATACCCTTTAAATTACACGTTGTATAAATTAAATTGTTTATTGCGATTGCCAAGTCAATCTATTTATTTAAAACGGTAAAGATTTTTAATATTGATATGGTCACTATAAGATGTCGTTAGGTTAGATAATTACGTAACAACTTAAGACAGAAGGTCCCTTAAGTAGGGACTGAATAAATTAATAACCGACTTGGTATTACATGGATCTCACAACTTTTTACGGTAGAACAACTAAGTTGCGAGACTTGGTTTTTTGACAAGTATTGTTTTTTATGGGATCTCATTGCTTTTTGTAGAAAGTCCTACTTTTTTCCTTTCCGGTACCTTCCACTTCTTGTATACCAACAACGAATTTTCTTAAAGCCCTCTCTCTGTCTTATGAGCTTTTCTTATTTTTGTAGGTAGCCTACCTTTTTTTATTTTCCGGTACTACTTCTTGAACTTCAGCTAAAGTTTTTTTCAAAGCCCACTCCCTGTCTCTATGGGTTTTTTTCGGAGGCTTTGATACGCACATATGAATACGCACGTACGTCTTTTGCATTAGTTTGTCATAATTAATGCCGCACTCGTCAAACGTCTCGGTTAAAGTTAATCCATAAGTAAGTAATTATGCATTTTCGGGCAATTTACTCTACTTAATACTCCCCAATACTCTTAATACTTCTTGCTTTTTTATTCCGTTGACCATTTAACAAGTTACCTTTGAGCATAATTATTGTATCTAGGTACCTATCTACACTGCAGGACACGGTGGAGCATATGGTCGAGGTGTGCCCTGCATGGGTGGAGCACCGTCGTGTCCTCGTAGAGGCGATCGGCGGCGGCGACTTCTCGCGCCCTGCTCTGGTTTAGACCATGGTGCGAAGCGAGAGGGAATGGGATGCAGTCACCTCCTGCTGCGAAGCAGTCATGCTAGCGAAGGAAGAGGCCGAACGTGCGAGGGAGAGGCAACTCTCTTCCTCGCGCCCCAGCCGCCGGGGGAAACGCCCCGGGCGTCGTGGATTGCGAGTCGATTTCGGGCCACCGTAGGCGCGGGCCTGCGTTTGACGAGTAGGGGTTGCTCACAGTCCGGTAAGGACCAGGCCCGGGTCGGCGGCGCGTCGTGTTCCATGCGCGCCTCAAAAAGCTGTCAATACCAGTGACGGGGCCTCATAGGGCAATGGAACTTTCCCGCAAACCCCGACAGGCAATGGCCTGTCGGGGTTTGCGGGAAAGTTCCATCGAGATACCGCGTCCCCGGAACTTTAGGGCTTCCGAAGGAACAGGGTGGGTTTTTAGTCAGTAGAATTCTGACACACCCGAGCGGAAGAATTCATTCGATGATATTTTTCACCAAGAAAAAAAAAGTACCCGTCTACATCTATTATTTCATTATATTATACAGGTACACTGATTAATTAACTGCAAATGTAACTTTGTAATCCTATACATTTATATGGGATTACAAAGTTATTTATGCAGTTGATGTATCGAGAAAACTGGACCGAAATTGAAAAATATTATAGTTTTTCCTTGATTCATATACTAAACACTAACTGAAGCTTCTATGTCTGCTAGAAGTGCCATAGACTTTTGATGATCGGTCAGTCAGTGAGTGACAAAATTAAGAAATTTGACTCGTTATAATTCTTAAACTACTGGTTCAAATTGAATGAAATTTGAAATATACCGTGTTTATACAATGCCTGTTTAGTTACTCAATTCAGGCTTCTAGTTTTATCCACAACGAAGTTATAGGGGGTCGAAAATGGCCTGAATTGCTTCGAGAAAAGAATGGTACGGCCGTGCCGCTTTTTTGCTCGACTTGGCGGGGGCACTGCCGTGCCCCCAGATATTATATACAACGTGTAACGGAAACCCCATATCTATCCAAAAGGGCTGAAGACAACATCTGGTATGGAGTCTGTATGCACAGTTACAGCACAAAATAACTGACTCAAAGAATTGATACCAAATTATTGGTTTCATATATTTCTTGAATACTAATCATAACAAACGTGTCACAGAACTACGAGAGTCAATAACTTTCCACTACACTTGCCAATAACATGATAATTCTTTTCGTTCTTCTTAATTTGAAAAATTCGGTCTCTGGTATTGTGTATTGGAATTTGTGATAAGTTCTACACACGTAGACTTAGGATTACAAAACCCTTGCCATATCGTTTGTTATCATCCAAAGAAGCCATGCACTTGGTATGTATATACCCTTTAAATTACACATTGTATAGAAGGAATATAGGAAGGTAAGTACAAAGATCAGCTTAACTCTTTAATTCATCTGTCCTCGCGACTTCATTCGCGAAATATTTACATTCCAGCAATAGAATTTTTATTCCTGAAAACCAACAAATTGAATGAATGAATGACTGAATGTTTCATCACTTATGCGACAAATTTACACACATTTATTTAAATATTTATAGAGAAGTTTTTTTTTATTGAATGATGCCGTGACATTTGACAGGGGAGAACAGACGAAGAAAACGTGTTGTGTACCAAGCTACTCAAGTACACAAGACATACCTCCACATATTTACCTGCCAAGAAACATTCAGTTTATTACGTTTTGCGGGTAGACAAAACAAGAGTAGCTGTTATGACCTCGGTTTTGTAACAAGCGCGCGCGTCTATTAATCATGTCAGCACTTATACATCCACTGCGCTTAGACGCGGAGTTTATGTTTGTGTTATACTTCTTGTATTTGAGAGATTATGTGCTGTGTCATCAGAAGCGAATACCATACATACGACATAGCCTACTACGTTCCCAGTTCAGACATAGGTAGGATTAAGCGCAATACCTCAGGCACCACAATTAGAATATTAAATTATAAGTCTAAAACAACATCCGTAACTAAATAAATTGAAACCAAACGTAGGCATTTTTTATAAAATAGTAATCCTTACTAAACGCAAAACGTATGTGCAGCATACAATATCCTTACGCAGACGCATACACTCATGCAATGTTAAGCCTGCAATACATGTTGGACGAGCGTTGTCGAGTGAAGGCCAAAACCAACATGTAGACGGTATATTTGCCTTGTCTTGCTATCGCTCGGTGTCACTTGCCTAGTTGGCCGAGTGAAGGCCAGCGCCAACGTGTATAGAGCTCATTTGGTGCAACTTGTCTTCGCTCGCCGTTGCTCGTGTTCACTTGCCTCACTTCGGATCAGTGTCGGTTTTTGGTCACAAATCAAAGGCGCTCGCCTGCGCTCGGCCAATGTGTGGGCAGCTCTACAGACCCTCTTCTACATTGGTCGTCTGCATTGGCGCTCGACGAACTTGTCGAACGTGTGGACATTACTTCTTGCCTTGTACCTATTTGCCATTACTTGCGTTGGCCTACGCTCGGCCAACATGTATTGCAGGCTTTAGCGGGCGAGACGCACACGAGCGCATTGCCTTGAATTAAGGATTGTATTAATTTGTCATGATACTGTGTTTCCATTTTAAGGCGATACCAAAATAAATTAGGGGTTTTTTCGTCAACATTTATTTCACTATTCCAGCAAGTATGGATTTTATTTTTGGTAATATGTTTATTGACTATTTCATTAATACTTTGACCGAAGGAAAACGCAATTGGGTTAAATTTGCTCCGTCGAATTTGATTCCGAAAAGACCTCTATTCTTTTTTATTGTTCACTATAATTCTAAAATCCTAAGGAATTTCATTTCAAAATTGCATTCAAAATGTGCATAATAGGTAATTGAAAACTCTGTCTGAAAATATTTTTTGATACATAGCTTAATTTATTTTTAAACAATTTTTATTTGGTTTGGCGCTTACGTTGTTTTATTTTGGTTCCAGCGTATTGTTGCGCTCTCTTTTTTTCGCACGTGGAAGTAATAGACTCTGTCACTTTCTTATGCCCGCCCAGTTCGCCTGCGGCCTTTGTCAGTGATAGACCTGTGTCGATTCCTCCCGCAACCGTGATTATAATTTTTTATCGAAATAGTTATTGTTTAGTCTTGTTTTCTGATTTTATTTATCTATATTTGACAAGTGAACAATGTTTATATATAACATTAGTTTACCGATATGGGGAATAAGTATAAAAGACAACGAAAGGTGAAAAAATTGGCCAAGTGCGAGTTGGACTCGCCCATGAAGGGTTCCGTAGTAACTATAATAAATATAATATAATTAATATATTTATTTGAAAAAAAAAAAAACCAAAAACCTTACAAATTTCTTAAAAGTAGCTTATTTACAATTTTTACAACTACGCCAAATAACTTTGTTTTTCATAGTGTTTGTATGAATTACAAAGTTATATTTGCGGTTTTAGAAAATATACTGTATCTCAAAAAATGTTGACTCGATCTCGTTCAAACTAATTTTGGTTGAAAGTTTACATTAAGATCTACAACATATGGTTTTTTTAGATTTTTCACTTCATTATTATAGAAGTTAGAGGGGGGACACACATTTTACCACTTTGGAAGCGTATATCTTTTAAACGAATAACTTTATGAAAAAGTTATTTTAGAAACCTTAATGTCATTTTTAAAGACCTGTC
Source organism: Tholera decimalis (assembly GCA_943138885.2). NCBI lineage: Eukaryota > Metazoa > Arthropoda > Insecta > Lepidoptera > Noctuidae > Tholera > Tholera decimalis. The sequence continues at coordinate 30,012,386 of OW964565.2, forward strand.
TATAGATACCACACACGTATAGGTTTCATGAAAAAAAATATTTTCAGTTTCAGTTCCATGTATGAGGAGCCCCCTTTATTTTAAATATTTTTTAAATTTTCTCTTAAAATCGGAAAGCGGTTCACAGAATACATCTATCTATCAAGTTTTACATGTATAGTCTTAATAGTTTCGGAATAAAATGGCTGTGACATACGGACGGACGGACAGACAGACAGACGGACAGACATGTCGAAACTATAAGGGTTCCGTTTTTTGCCATTCGGCTACGGAACCCTAAAAACCGACATTTGGAATGCCTGAGGGATCATGCTCGTAAAATGACGGAAAATAATTGGCCAAGTGCGAGTCAGACTCGCCCATGAAGGGTTTCGTAGTAACTATTATAATATAATATGTATATTTATTTGACGAAAAACAAAACCTTACAAATTTCTTAAAACTAAGTTATTTACATTTTTTACAACTACGCCAAATAACTTTGTTTTTCATAGTGTTTGTATGAATTACAAAGTTATATTTGCGGTTTTAGAAAATATGTTGTATCACAAAAAATGCTGACCCGATCTCGTTCAAACCAATTTTGGTTGAAAGTATACATTAAGATCTACAGACATATATTTTTTTAGATTTTCATTCCATTATTACAGAAGTTAGAGGGGGGGGGGGGGGAGGTACACATTTTACCACTTTGGGAGCGTATATCTTTTAAACGATTGACTTTATAAAAAGTAGTTTCAGAAACCCCTATGTCATTTTTATAGACCTGTCAATAGATACCACACACAGATAGGTTTCATGAAAAAAAAAATTTTTCAGTTTCAGTTCCATGTATGGTGAGCCCCCCTTTATTTTAAATATTTTTTTTTATAAAATCTGAAAGCGGTTTACAGAATACATCTACCTACCAAGTTTCACATGTATAGTCCTAATAGCTTCGGAATAAAATGGCTGTGACATACGAACGGACACACGGACAGACATGACGAACTATGAGGGTTCCCTATTTTTTAATATTTACATACCAGTTTTATTTTACAGAGACAAAATCACAGCGCCGGAGCAGACCTCGGATATTACATGTGATTCGGAAAACAGAAGATTAGAGTCGCCATTATAATTTTTAAATTTGGATGATCAACAGTGTCTAACTACTAACTTTTTGGAAAAAAATTAGTCAGTAAACTGTTTATTTCCTATTAAGATAAAAAGAAATACATTGGCGCGGATTGTCTTGTTCACAAACTAAACTAAAGTTCAGTGCATCTTTTTCTTACTATTTCATTATAAAAGGACAGAAAATATTAGTTTATTTCTGTCAAATTAGTCAGCGTCTGACGTAAATTGACGTATTTTTAGTAACCAATTTTTTAATCGAGTCTAAAATTGTCTATGGAATATCTTAATTTGACAGGACTAAACTAATATTTTTCTTCTGCTTTTTTCTTAATGAAATAGAAAGAAAGTGCGTTGCCAGGGCCAAAATTCGTGGTGGCAAGGCATCTGCCGGAGATTTTTCACTCTTACTTTAAAGGTGGCAGACGGGTCATATGTGGAAAAGAACACAGAAGCCGACAGAGAGCTCCAAACCGATTCGAAGACCGGTCGAAGTCCGACCGAAGTCCGACCGAAGTCCGACCGACAAAGTGCGCACAATAAATGTAGAGGAGAATTACATAGTATGACAAAGTGGTACATTGACCAAGTGAGGATGGTGCCCTGTAGTACGTCTGGTATATTAATACTGAAAGCCATTACCAATGATATTGCCGTTATTCATGAAATCAGTCATCGTGTTTTTTTCTATATATTTTATTTCTATTTATCAAAGTAATCACCCATGCAATCGATGCATCTTTTCCAACGCACTGGTAGCTTATTGATACCCTTCTTGAAGAAATCAGTTGGACGGGAGGCAACAAATTCTGCAAAGGCATTTTTACTGCCTCTATGATGTTGATTTTTTTCCGAGAAGTTTAGAATTCAGGAAAAAGTAGAAGTCTGTAGGTGCAAGGTCTAGTGAGTACGACAGATGGCGGAGAACTTCCAACACCAGCTCTTGTAACTTGTAGACCGTCTGCTGTGTAGTATGAGGACGCGCGTTGTCGTGCAAGAGCAGCGGAGCCGAGCGATTGACCAAAGCTGGTTGGAGATGTGCGAGCTTCTCCATAATTGTGTTCAGTTCTGCAGTAATGCTCATCCTGTTTGGTAGATAACTCATTACACCAGGGTTAGACCACCAAACAGGGACCAACACTTTTCTAGGGGTCAGTTTTCGTTTAGGAAAACGTTTAGATGCTAATCCAGGATCTAATCAATTTCGCTTACGATTGTCGAACAGGATCCATTTTTCACCGCAGGCAACAAGATTATTTCGTTTGTGTGCCTGTTAAGCAGTGCAAGGTACGTCTCGATGCGTTCTTCGCGGTGATGATCACTGAATTCGTGGGGCAGACGTCAAGCTTTTTTACCTTGCCAATTTGACGCAAGTAAACCAATATTGTTTTGATACTAGCGTTGAAAGCTGCTTCTAATTCAGCCGCAGATTGGGTGTCATCAGCTCCCACAATCGCCTTTAATTCGTCATCAACAACCAAAGGGTTCATTTTTCAAGTCGAAATTTCCAGATCGGACACGAGCAAACTAATAACGGGTGGTGCATTCATTTTTAGAGTTCGTTTTGTAAACGTCGTTGAGGTTGTGGGCCGTAGGTACAAGGGGCACGGTTATGCCAAACTTTGAAACAAGAATTCCAAATTATAAAATAAAATTAATTTGAAATTATAATTATTAGCCAAAACAATATGATTATCGAACTCAAACTCAACATATTTATTTCAGATAGGCCCACATGGGCACTTACAATACGTCAGAAGTTAGTGCATGGTTTGAAATTGGTCGTTTTCTAGGGAGAAAAACCGGCAAAAAAACTCCACAGTATCCATGATACAGATTAAGAGGACAGTATATGATTTAATATTATAATTTGAAATTGCCAGTACGGCAAAACAGCGAATTCATAGGTAAAGCCCTGTTATTAAATATCAAATATTTATAAATTATTTAAAAATTAAACATAACTGACAACGAGCAGTACTGAAAGTGATGCTCTTTAAACCAAGAGACTTCTCTACTGACCATGGGACCGCCGGAGCCCTGCAGCACCGGAGCCGTGACAGAAACTAGAGGCATAGTTTCTGTCACGGCTCCGGTGCTGCAGGGCTCCGGCGGTCCCATGCAAGCTTATCCTCGCAGATGTGTTTCACGCTCACCACCGCGGCTGCGGCTTGCTGGCTGGCTTCGCCGACTAGCCTCAGCCGCGGCGGCGAGTGTTAAAACCACCTGCTCCTCACCTCGCGGGCCGCCTCGCCCCTCCGCGCCTACGCGTTTTTAAATAACACTCTAGGGGTAGGACAGACATGGAACAGACGTGGAATCGGTTTCGCAGCAATTCGTTTCTGTCACGCCGCTTCCGCAGCACGCTCAATCAAATTACTCGCAATATTATATATTTTAAACGATAGGCTTAATGATTTTCGATTAAATAAACGTTATATCCAATAACGTTATACGAAATAAGTTTTAGAGTATATAAATGTTATGTCTAAAGAAATTACATCAACAGTTGGTATAACTCACTATCTTGTGAACGTTATTGAAATGAAAATATACCAAATAACTTTTTATGATATGAGACGCACCCCGCTAAATCAGTACGGATTTGTTTCGAACAGACCAGTTAAAAAACCGTGTTCAATTCAATTGCACACTATTTTGTAAAACCTCTTTTAACGTTGCTTGACCGCAAAAACGTACTCATTTGACGCGAGTTGAGCACGGGTTGGTTGAATTGTGTAGTAATACAAAAGCGTGTGTATTTCGCGAGACCGATGTCGCCAGTTGGACACGGAAAGGGAAATACGCGACGATGATTTAGTGCATTCACTAGAGGTCAGTGAAGATGATGAGCCTCTACCATATGAAATAGAGATTGAAAATAATGATATGACTGGTAGATCCTCGGTACATGAGAGATCCGTGATCCAGAATATGTAATTAATAAAAATAGGGGCAAGGATACAAACAAAGAAAATAAAACACGCGGGGGAAATGTCTCTGATGAAATATTAAATGAAGGCGACAGACATGTATTCCAAGAAAATAGTGTAGTTATAGATTTTAGTAATTTTTAATTAAATCTCTGACTTTTATTCGTGAGAAAATATCCATCAAAAAATTTAATTGGATGAATAATCTTTAATTAATTAATAATAAATTAATAGTTTAAAAATCACTAGAAAAACACGCTTTTATAAGTGCACGTAAAAACAAAAAATTTGTTCGCGCTTTTCCTTTTTTTTTGTAGCCTCCGTTTTCTTTGTGTTGCTGTTTCTGTTTTTATATTATTCCCACGAGTAGTGAACAATTAAACGGTCAATCACCCCAGAGGATTTGAAAGTGACATCACAAAAAGTTGACAAAAAGGTTAAGAAAACCGATAACGGATTTTCTTTAGGTTTGTTATCCTCAAACCTGATCCTGTTTGAAACCTGATCGTGTTCAAAGTCCATTACGTGGCTTTTCTCACAAGTACAAACACGACAATGATACGATATTCCATCATGGAATGCCACTGCCTATCTTCCGGCTTCATCATCAGACCTTGAAACCTAATCGTGGTCAAAGTTCATTACAAGACTTTTCTAAGAAATTCAAAACAGCTATGATACGATTTTCCATCATGAAGTTCCAGTTCATATCTTCCGGCTTCATCATCAGATCAGTTCGACAGTACCATATTATTGTATTGTCATCAGAACTACATACAGTTGCTAATTTTCATTACGCTACGACCCTTGGAAGATGGTTAAAGTAGTTGCCTTAGATTCCATTACATAGTTAGTTACATACAGGTCGACCTAATAAAAGCGTGTTAAAAAGCGTAGTTTCGAAGCAACTTTTTGTTACTACTCATTTTAAGTAAATTAATTAAATAAAATCATAGTAAGAATTTGTTTACTACACTAGTAGTTCTTTTTCTTAGGTCAATATGATCATTTACTGTTACGGTCTGTGCATTTACACACGTTATATTATTTTTTGTCATTCTTAAATAAAGTAAAACACTAAATACCTAACAATATAATGAATAAGTTAGTTTAATTCAGATTAAAAAGAAATGTATTTGATTTTGGCGACTCCGTGCCTTCTCTATTCTAAAACATCAAAACACACAAACTACATCGCAAACTCACCGCGAGCGTGCGCTCGAGTTTGCAATGTATTCTAGCGGGGGTGCTCCCCGCGTCTTCCGTTAAGCTACGCCCCTCGAGCTATGTCTTATTTTTTACGTATCACCTTAAGTTAAATGGAAGATCTTTCCGTCAAAATTTAACACCAATTTTTTATGACGGAAATCGATTCAGAAGCCGATTCTGAACTAACTACTGTCAGGAATTGCGTTTAATCTGTTACACGTTGTATAAGAGGGAATAGACAATCCACCATGCGGGCCCAGTGCGTATTGGTACATGTCTCATGTCTTCGGAAATTTGACATGAAGATTTTTAGAGCAGTGGTAATGATCAACATCATGAAGAAGCCTGCGAATGGTGGCGGGGGACATCACCGGGCACTGCTCACTGAACAAACACTACCACATAATAGGTATAACGGACACTGGTGGACAGTCCCCTATGCAGGGCAAGCATGGAGACGGAGGAAACGGTGGGACACGCGCTCCTAGAGTGCACGGAAATCACCGACATACAGAAACAAGCCCTCGGGTCATTGAATTCCCTCACAGACATCCTGAATAGACCGAGAGACCTGACCTGCTTCTGAAGGGAGGTTGGCTGGATGGAGTGACGGCCGACACGGCAAACGCACAATGGTCTCGTGCAGAGACTAAGTGCGGAAACCAGATCAAAGAAGAAGAAGAAGATAATCAACATCTGTTTAGCCTTTCCCCAATTATGGTGGGGCGGCTTCCAATCTTACTGAATGCTGAGTATTGCTGGAAACAGTGCTCGGCCAACGGTCAGCACTGACTGTACGTCCTGACTGTCAGCGCTGACCGTCGGTTGTGAAAATGCATTCAGTGCTATGCCGACGGCGAACTGCGACGCGTGTGTACAGTTCACAAAACGACGTACGGTCGGTCGCTCCGTCAGCGAAGCATTTGACGCATCCATACAATCTCATAGCTCGTCGGTCGACCGACGTACGCGCGACTGACGAGCTGGACCGACGGCTCGACCGACCGTACGCGCGGACCGAATCACGCGCGTACCGTCAGCGTAGCTGAGTGCGCATTCATAGGCTTGCATAGATATAGCTACGCCGACTGACGGTCAGCGCTGACCGTCGGTCGAGCATTGTTTCCAGCCTTAGTGTTTAACTTGGTGCGACTGGCCGTCTGACCTCCACAATCGAGTAACTGGGTAACGTGATTCCTCTTGACAAGACTGGTGTCAGATTCTCTGGCTTCTGACTACCCGTAACGACCACCAAAGATATACAAATAGCAGCCGGGACCAACAACTTAACGTACTTTTCGAGGGTCTGTGCCTCGGAAAGTACGATAAACTGTTGGGATTCTCGATATAATAAAAATATACAATATGTTACCCGAATCAATAAGAAAAGAAAAATAGAACTCCATTTTTTTATTCAAAATAGGCTCGCGTTTTACCACCATCTCACCTGATGGTAAGCGATGATGTGGTCTAAGATGGAGCACGCTTGCCTAGAAGTAACCTATTCACTCTTGACTTAAAGACTCCCAGGTTATTCACAAACACGTTAAAAAGTTATTATTAAGCAAATGTTACTACAGTGTAAACGAATATTTTAATGATAAATCCTTGAAGCTCGAAAAATAATGTTTTAAGCTATTGCATAGCTTTTATCGCGGGCTTTGAGTGCGGCAACCGAATCAAGAAATTCCGTAACGAAAATAAACCTAACACCCCCCACTCCGACCGGCACAGCGGTGCGGCGTTGAAAACCGTGCATCGACTACCACAACGTTTCAGTTCGGCAGACTTGGGCACGGTATTTGTGTGCGTGCGACTAGACGTATACGTGTAGACTAGCTGCTAATAAACCTATAGTTTCAATGATAAAAATTCCTGTATAACCTAAATGTATTGTAAGATAATAAAAATATTTTAAACAATATTAACTTCTCATTTATTCAATAAAAGAAAAAAAAATGTCTTATCGGTCACCACGCTCAAAAAGTGCAACTTGAATTAATATCAAAGAACAAAAATTGGCCAAGTGCAAGTCAGACTCGCCCATGAAGGGTTCCGTAGTATATATATTTATTTGACGAATAAAAGAAAACCTTAAAAATTTCTTAAAACTAGCTTATTTACATTTTTACAACTACGCTAAATAACTTTGTTTTTCATAGTGTTTGTATGAATTACAAAGTTACATTTGCGGTTTAGAAAATACGCTGTATCTCAAAAACTGCTGACCCGATTTCGTTCAAACCAATTTTGGTTGAAAGTTTACATTAAGGTCTATAGATATATATTTTTTAGTTAGATTTTTCACTCCATTATTATAGAAGTTAGAGGGGGGACACACATTTTACTACTTTGGAAGCTTATATCTTTTAAACGATTAATTTTATGAAAAATTGGTTATAGAAACCCTTATATCATTTTTAAAGACCTGCCTACAGATACCACACACGCATAGGTTTCATGAAAAAAAATATTTTCAGTTCTAGTTCCATGTATGGGGACCCCCTTTATTTTAAATATTTTTTATTTTTTTTCTTAGAATCGGAAAGCGGTTCACAGAATACATCTATCTACTAAGTTTCACATGTATAGTCTTAATAGTTTCGGAATAACATGGCTGTGACATACGGTCGGACGGACAGACAGACAGACGGACAGACATATCGAAACTATAAGGGTTCCGTTTTTTGCCATTCGCTACGAAACCCTAAAAAGTACTACATAAATAAAATAAATAAATAATTATAATTGCATAAGTTGATAAAAAATGCTATGCAATAGCTTTACCGCGGCAGTCCCCGAGTGCCCCACTATTTTTTGAGAGACTCTCGTTTGGGCAACACTATTTTTTAGTAATATAAAGGTCTATGTTGTTAGAATAAGTTACATTATAAGATACTCAAATGATAAGTCCTCTCCACATATCATACTTTTGCTGTGTCCAACAGAGTTCACGATTATCTCTAAAAACATGTTTACCACCTAAGCTTAAATTGTGGAATGCAATAAAGAATTAAGTATTGAGTATAAATTCTTTATTGAAAGATTTATGTTAAGATTGTCACTCATCCACGGATCGACTTTCCAGATTAATTAATACTTGCCGTAAAGTGTTGATTAATCTGGAAAGTCTGCTTGTAATGCAGAAATGAAATGAAAGAAGAGCTTGTGGTTAAATAAAAATTATCAATCAAAAATACGAATTATCTATTTAAGTTTCAATATTCACTAAATAAGTCGTTTTTATATCATAGATATGCCAACACTAAGCTGTCGTTTTACCTACAAAAAAGATGCTAGACTCTACTCCTTTTTTTTCGGTGGGAAAATCATGTAATTACTTCTCCCGCCCTGGGTGGAGCGGAAGAGAGTGTCAGACTTGTACTGACTTAAAACTCACTCTTTTCCTTCAATTGTTCTTACGTTCTTGCCACCGAAAGAACATTCCTGTAACTCCGGTCGCTTTGTCTACTCCTACGGAGTCTGGAAGCAAGTGTCTTCATCGTAGGCATTCTGTAAGCATTAGAAATTTTGGTTCAAAGACTTGATAATGCCTTAGTGGGTGATTAAAATAAAATAAATGATTGATTATCTTTGCTTTATATATAAATGAATATAGCATTACTGTTTTTATACAACATTCTTAATGGTTTTTTTTTCCAAAAACAATACTATCGTATTATCTACACATCTCAATAAAATTCTTCACAATTAATAGTTAATTATGTCTAGCCATCCTGTTTTTATTTCTAATGTAATAAATAATAAATATCAACTCACCAGCACACAGATAAGCCTTAAGAGGCTTTCGTGTTTGGCAAAACATTTTGTAATATTGTGTGAAGTATATTGGATTAAATAATTACAAATGAATAATTATTTATTCGAAAAAAATCACAAAACAGAAAACCTGTCTGTTTGCTTGTCTTTTTATCCGGGCTAAACTCTGGCGTTCTAGAGATAATTAGAAATCAAATGCCAAAAATATATGACTACTTTTTCGCGCACAAATTCGCGCATTAGCGAAGTCTGACAACAGCTAGTAATTTTATAAATAACAGTCACATTCAAAACGTCATGCATTTCATAACTACTGTTCCTTTTATGTAACATACCTTGATCCGATTTGTTTTCTTGTTAAGCCAAATGTATATGAGTATGTTTTAAGTCGAAGTATAATGTGTAATGTTAGTTTTAAGATACTTATTTACGTACCTAGATACTTAAGTGTTGTAAGCCTATCAGTTTTCTATCGGTTACATTTCGGAGAGTGTGCGAAGGAATTGCACAGTCTAATTCCACCAAGCCCGTTCCATCCGACTACAAGACAAACGGCGATATACAACGTGTAACGGAAACCCCATATCTATCCAAAAGGGCTGAAGACAACATCTGGTATGGAGTCTCTATGCGCAGTTTCAGCACAAAATAACTGACACTAAGAATTGATACCAAATTATTGGTTTCATATATTTCTTAAATACCGTGCGTGTAATTTAAAGGGTATATACACTTGGTATGTATATACCCTTTAAATTACACGTTGTATAATAATAAATAATAATAAAAAATAATAGAATAAGAGCTATTCGCCAGCGTGCGGATTTGATCCGCATGCTAGTGATCACATTAAAGAAAAAGATTTTGTTTAACTCTTCAGTGTTCTGCATGCCGCAAATTATTATTTTTTAATATTTATTTTTATTTTTATATATAATAGGCTCGTGTTTGACCACCATCTCACCTGACGGTAAGTGATAATATGGTCGAAGATGGAGCACGCTTACCTAGATGTAACCTATTCACTCTTGAACTGTTTTTGTAACAAACTTCGTTTGAGTAAATCGTGACTTCATGCCCGCATGCTGGTGATATGTGAGCTAATGGTCTCAGACAATCCGCATTTCTTGGAGAAACATAGAAAGACAGGTATATACTCTCTATTTTACACTATACCAAAAATAAGTAAAAAAAGTAAAAACAGTTAAAAAGGGATGTTATAATGGATGTTTTTTTTTCACTAAAAACAATTTTCTACATACAGGTTTGACGGACGGATTTGACACAGAAGGAGATAGTCCATGGTGTACTGTATACTTAAATATATATTAATTAGCTACATATTATGTATTCCATATGTATATAAAAAGCTGACACATTTTCTAATAATTATTATTTAAGGAGAGAGAAAGAGATATTTTACCAAGATTTTGAAAAAAAGAAAGGTTTGTAATTGTGTAAAGATCTATAAAAAAACAAAGAATAAAAAAACATACTTTCCTACATCATATATTATTTTACTTTATATATCAAAAATTTCATTAAAAAAGGGAACTAAAAGTACAAAACAAGTTACATGATTTTAGTGTTGAATGGCAACAATGTAGGTACTTAATATACTATAATATTTGCTGTGCAATTAAAACTCCATTGTGCTTTAAAGTAGAAAACTAATAAACAATATTGTCATGGAAGTTGGGGGACCTGTAAAAAACAGACTATTCCAAGGAATCACCCTTCAGAATAACGCAGAATAACACAACGCTTCTAACGATACTACATACATTAATATCGGTTAAGCCATTTAGAAGTTATGGTGCTCACAAATATCCATACATACATGAATCCTCAAAACATAACACTGCTTCTTTTGGGCAGTGTGTAAAAATGATAGAATGCGGGTATCCCGCTTGCGGACAAGAGCCGCATGTGAGCCTACCAAACGGGCGTCTCAACCGCAGCGTTTACCCGCTGATCTGCCTCCTACTCCGGGCACCCACGTAGCGAAGATCATTATCTACCACGAGAAAGTTGGGAGGAATCTAGTTAGAACCCAACCCTCCCCCACAACCCGCCACCCTAGAAGCCTTAACTTGTTATAACCAGTTTAAGCCAGTTGAGTTTAGTTGGGCACCTGCGATACAAGGCAAACTCCATGGTTTGTCTTGTGTTGTTGTGCACGAGTCATGAGTTGTTATGACTGGTTGGTATTGCTAGTGTTTTATTTTGGTTCAATTACTCATTATTATCAAAGAGGTGAAAAATATTTATAGTTAATCCACTAATAGGCGTAGGTTTGAAAAAGTACAGGAGAGATTTTAAACCATTCATCTCACAATGTCAGGTTCAGTTTCAAAGCATAGTCAGGCACTAGTTGTCTGGAATATTATATACAACGTGTAACGGAAACCCCATATCTATTCAAAGGGGCTGAAGACAACATCTGGTATGGAGTTTCTATGCACAGTTTCAGCTCAAAATAAGTGACACAAAGAATTAATACCAAATTATTGGTTTCCTATGTTTCTTGAATACCAATCATAACAAACGTGTCACAGCACTACGAGGGTCAATAACTTTCCACGTCACTTCCCAATAACACGGTGATTTTTCGTTCTTCTTAATTTGAAAATTCTGCCTCTGGTATCAATGTATTGAAATTTCTATTATGCTTCACACATGTAGACATAGGATTATAAAACCCTTGCCATATCGTTTATTATCATCCAAAGAAACCGTGCACTTGGTATGTATATACCCTTTAAATTACACGTTGTATACTGAATACTGAAGTACTGAATCTGTAGTATTCAGTACTGAAGTACTGAATACTGCAGTACTGAATCTATTCGGCTCAGCCGTGAGGCACACTTATTGTAATTTATAACCATGCTTATTGTATGCGTTTAAGTTTGTGCTTATCTACTGCGAAACTCTTTTTTTATTAATTCAATTAAATTTTTGAGGTATGTGCCGACTACTAACTAATTCATATTTTAAAATCTACCTCTAGTTGGCAATCCCTTTTTCTGAATCAGATTTCTATTGATAGCAGAAATCATGGTACTTTACACCAAGCAAACAGAGTCAGGCAAACAATAAAACATGTCTATGAAGACATTAAACTATGAAGTCTTTATACCACCTACAGTTAATTTTATAGAATTTCATTTGATCACATAACATAAACAGCCCATAATAACCCTGCTGCTGGGATATAGGCATCCTTTCTATGAGAAAGAATGGGCCAATGGTACCCAGCAATGGTTGGTGGCTTTGACCACAATCTCACCAATTCAATCAATTCTGTTATTTATCTATTTTATTTTATTATCTTAGGAAAACTTACAGCTAGGATACAGATAGTTGAAAATATTTAAAGAAGGCCAATTACAAGTTTTCACAGACAGTATTATAATTTATTTATTTTATTTGGCTCTTCAGCAATGAAAACTCTATTACATACACAATTTTACATCTTAATCTATGTTTAAGTGCTCCATCACTTAGAGAAGATCACTGCATACATTATTTTATACGCGTAAACTGTCAAACAAAATAAATAAAACAAGAGACAGTCAAAGATAAAAGAAAGCAAGAAGAAAAAGCACTCGGACCGAGTTATGAATAAATAGAAGCGTATACAAGTAATAGATTAGTATTGTTAAAAAAAATTTTACATTGTTTTTTTGAGTTTAGTGATTATGGTGTACAAGAAAGAGTATATATATATCTATCTCACCTTATTGAAAGCGTTGATTTGGTCGACGATAGAGTACGATATCGTAAAAGTAACTTATTCACCCTTGACTACAATTAATTTGCTCTAAACTTATACGTTTCATTACTGGTTGAGAACATACTGATTACACATATGTTCAGCCTGAAACAGACACTAAGTATCATGACCAAAAGTCACTAAGGTTAGACCTACAAATATATCGTAAAATTTCTGGCTAGCCAGGTACAAGTACATACTGACCCTAATTGCTAAAGTTGCTGGTTTGCCACATTTTTTGTAAAATAAATTATTTTCAACCCCATTCGTCTACTGCCTTGTTTTTAGTTTTTCAGGAGTAAATAATCAAATTACTCCTCCCGCTCTGGAGCGGGAGGGAATTTGAGAACGTGTCTCTTGAGTTCGGGGGCCACGGTTCCTCCTTAGAACATTCTCGAAAGCGTGGCAGGTATTGGCACTATCGGACTATAGTATTATTATCATTATAATCTATAATCTATCTAGCGAACATTTTAGCCCTTACACCTGCGATCTAATTGCGCAGCCAGTTAAATCACGTACCTATACATTCACCATTGAATTGAATTTCAAATCCATGCGTAAGAAATCGTCTGATAAACAACGTATAACTCGCAATGAATACGTTTCTAATGTCACAATGAAAGTATATGCGGCTGATGCCAATAATTTTTGTATTACACGATTTGGTTCCAGGTTTTTATTAAGAAATAAAAAACCTCGTGACCATTAAAACTCAAGTTTTGAAACGCAAATGGCTGATGAAATTAGATATAATAATTTTACTGCACAAATTACTCCTCAATTCCTATCTTTATCAATGAACAATATTAGTCAAAAGCCTTACAAGTTGCTTAGAATCAATACTTTTTAAAGCAGCGTAATTTTTAAACACTTTCCAAAATTAAAATATTAATTTCAGAAACCCGCCCTAAGTATCAATATAATGTAGGTACGTTGAAATAGTCTAAAAAATCTTCCCAGCATTTAGTAAGTCCTGAATCTAACCCTTACATACCAAGGTCGCTAGTCTGGACCTCGCTCGTAAAATCTTATTTTCCACACAATCCGTCTGTTGCCTTATCTCTCGGCTTAGCCCCAACCTAAGTTGAATTATTAACATAATCTGATTAAAGCCTTCGTTTATCTTTAAGCTATGTTACGAAGGAGCCTGGTAGTAACACAGCGTAGTTTATGTGGGTGCGGCTTTAGTTTTATCTAAGTGAGTTAATTCTATGTAGTTGTCTGGTATCTAAGTAGGTTTAACATCGTGATGTTTTTTTACGATTTATTGGTCCGCTTTCAATAGATGATTGATAGAAAAATTTGCCAAGTCCGAGTCGGACGCCCCCGTGTAGGGCCCCGTAGAGACAAGCATAGATTAACGAAAATTAACTTTTTATAGTATTTGTATAAATGACAAATCATATTGCGGTTTTTTAAAATGTGCTATATCTCAAAAACTGCTGACTGTTCTCGTTCAAACCAATTTTTATCGAGTGTTCTTTAAGAACTACAAAAAATTTTTAGTTATCCATGCAGTGCTAGATACTTCAACTATATTAAAACGATTATACATATAAGGTGAATTGATCACACTTTTGAACAATTCACATTATGACACTATGTATTTATTACTCCACCTGTGTCGAATCCATCTAAAAGTTGTCCGTAAAAGATTGCTTTTTACGATAAGCATTCTAGTTGTTAAGACCTTAATTAATTAAGTTATGGCGTACAATAAAGATTTTTTCTATACCTATGGCTCAATTATCGCACTCTTAGAATGAAAGTGACCTAACTTTAAATTCGTGTATAATCAGATTTTGATGTAAATTGGCCTGAAATACCGTGAATTGCCGTGGAAACAGGGATCTGAATTACGAGTTATAAAGAGACAGCATTTGCCACTTGAGATATATGAATATAATTTATTCAGTGCTGCTTTATTACTGCTCAAATCGAAAAAATACTAATTTTTGAGTTAAGTCCCTTTCGTTCTGAGAGTGCGTTATGACTAGTAGTAGACAATAAGATTTTTTTTTAACTGATGTCCAACGTTTTGAGTGAAAATTGCAAGGTTGATTGAGATAAAAGCAGAAGTGAAGAGTTTTAAGTGCACAGCTCCTGGCACAAGTGTGCCAGAGAATACGGATTGGTTTTAGTCGATTAGAGTATGAGACCCCTTTGCCCAACCCAGGGCTAACGATATCCACCCAAGAAACAACAGACAAGTGACATTCTGTCAGCGAAGGAAATTGTCAAAACTTAAAAAATAGTTTAACAATAAGGCACAGACAAACACAACAATTGCAAGTCTTGTTGTTTAATTCTAATGCGGAGCTTTGTTATAAAATTGACACACACAGTCGGAATGTCATGTGATTTTTACAATTCAATTTTCTATTCAATTTTTATTTTATATAAACAATAATGGAATATACACTAAATAAAAACCCTAAACTACATATATACATCTAAAATAAACTAAAATTGATCATATATTCAAAGTTAAAATTTTATTACAAGTAAAAAAAAAGGAAAGTAAAAAAAGTAAAAAGATAGATAGATAGATAGATAGATAGAATATACTTTATTGTACACCAATAATTGAATCACACTTAAATAACAATATTGTAAAAAAAAAAAAAAAAATTGGTTACAATGGCGGTCTTATCGCTGAGAGCGATATCTTCCAGACAACCTTTGGAAGGACTTTATGAGCTTTATTTAAAATGGGGAGGGCTATATTAGTGTACTACTGTACAAATACTCATTAATAACGGAAAAACTAATAAAAATACAACAAAAAAAAAATATATACAAATACATAAGTACATAAAATAAATAAATATATAATGTGTTCTTTAACATCGTGTGGAGAAAGCAAAGGAATAATCATAAGTTTGAAATAAAATGATTGGCAACCGAGCTTTTAAAAACAGCAAGTGACTGAGCTTGTCTTACTGACACCGGCAATCCATTCCACAACCGAATGGCCTGCACCGTAAACGACTGGTCGTAAAATTTTGTGGAATGGGTAGGCATCAAAAGTCTCAAATTCTCTGATGATCTCAAATCTCTAACATGTGTGTCATGAAGGAACTTAAAACGTTCTTTGAGGTAAAAGGGAGTCGTTGGATTGAAAAGAATACTGTAGAGTAATGATAAAATATGTGCATTCCGGCGAAGGCGGATAGGCAGCCACTTGAGTTTAGTGCGAAACTCAGAAACATGATCATATTTGCGCAAACCAAATATGAATCTGATACAAAAATTTTGGAGTCGCTCAAGCTTATCTAGCTGCACTTCAGTTAGATCTGGATAACTTGCATCAGCATAGTCAAGGATAGGGAGTAGAAGAGATTGGGCAAGCGCAGTTTTAGTAGCAGTCGATAGGAAATTTTTTTAGGTCGGTATTTTGGAAACATAGAGAGTTGACTACATAACAAAGAAAACGATGATAGCAACAAAAATTTACAACTGTGTCGCAGCAAATATAATGCAATATAATAAAATTGCATTAATATAATAAAAACTAGCTTTTGCCCGCGACTTCGTCCGCGTGGAATAGTTACTTTGGGCTAACGTTAAATTTAACCCCGATTTTGAAGCATTCTTCATTGGCGCTCCGCTCCTATTGGCCTTAGCGTAATGATATATAGCCTATAGCCTTTCTCTATAAATTGACTATTTAATTAAAAAGAACTTTTCAATTCGAACCAGTAGTTCCTGAGATTATCGCGTTCAAACAAACAAACAAACTCTTCAGCCTTATATTATTAGTACAGGTAGCTGTTGCCCGCGACTTCGTCCACGTTTCCGTCGTTTTTCGTAAAAAAAAAAGTAGCCTATGTCCTTCCTCACGGTTCAGTGATTTTGATATAACAGACAGATTAACTTTCGTAATTTAGTACGGAAATATAATATGTCAATCTATAATACTGTTGAAAAATATCGCCCTAATATACCCTTTTTTTTTTTTTTTTTTTTTAGCGTGGTAAAATTATCAAATAAGTCCTCCCACTCCGGGCAGGGTGGGAGGGACTGTCAGACTTTTACTGACTAAAATCCACGGTGTTCCTTCAATAACCCTTTACATACCGGGGCCACGGTAACGGGATGAGTCCCACGACCCCGGCGGGCTTCGGCCCTCTGCAGAGGGGGCCTCGTCATGTTGCTGACGCTCTTTGAGGCGCGCGTGGAACACGACGCGCCGTCGACCCGGGCATGGTCCATGGTCGGACAGCGAGTTGCCCTTTACTCGCTGTCCGCATGCCCGCGCCTACGGTGGCCGGAGATCGTCGGCCGACGTCCGACGCCGTGGGCGTCTACCACTGCGGCTGGGCTGGAGGGAGGACGCCATCCTCTCCCTCACGCGGCCCGCCTCCTCCTTCGGAAGCATGACTGCTTCGCAGAAGGAGGCGACCGCTTCCCACTCCCTCTCGCCCCGCAGCATGGCCTCGACCAAGGCCGGGCGCGAGAGGTCTCCGCCTATTGTCGCCGTGAGGACACGTCGGTGCTCTGCCCAAGCTGGGCAGTCCTGCACCGTGTGCTCGACTGTGTCCTCAGGGCGACCTTCGCAGTGGTGACACCCAGGCGTCTCTTCCTTACCCATCAGACACAGGTACCTCCCGAAACTTCCGTGTCCGGTGAGGACCTGCGTCATGCGGTAGGTCAGGACGCCGTGACGCCGATCTAGCCACTCCTCAAAGAGGGGTCTTACCGCCGCAATTGCGGCGTGCCCGCCCTAATATACCCTAATATATAATTTGTGGATAACGGTGTGGGTGCACATTTACTAACATTTATTTGTTATGATTTTATAGTTTATAAAAAATGTGTTACTGTTTGTTATTCCCTAATAAATAAATAAATAAATAAATTATTGTTAATAGTTGTGCCCGCGATTCCGTCAGCGTGTAACTCCCTTGCGTGTTATTATGTTAATGTATCGGTAATATTGTTTAGATCACGTTCACATGAGGCTTAAGTACCTATAGAACGAAAATACTTCAGCGCAAAGCTTCCGGGTAAACTATGTTGAACATAAAGATTTCTAGAACTGCTAACCCGGGAAAGAGCGACGTACGACTGACCATGCGAGAAACAACTGACACCGAGATCTACTCCAGCAACACGAAAAGTCTGCCCTTGAGCCTTATTAATTGTCATTGCATAACACCGATACTGGGAATTGCGTTCTTTTAAATTGGAATGGAAATTATTTGGTATTATGGGAATTCTGGGAATAAAGACGATTTCTCCTGCACCGCAACCTGTTAAAATTTGAGCCTCGATTATATTTTGTTGCAACTGGGTTACTTTTAGCCGAGTTCCATTGCAAAGTTGTGGTGGTTTTAAATTTCGGAGCAGAATAATAATCAGAAAGCTTCGAACTGCCAAGCTATCGGGAGTTACACGTGTTATTGTGAGTCAACCATAAAAGATAGATATATTCTGTCGTGGGTATTTTTTATATAATTTTAAGGAGAACATTTCCGTCATAAATGATTTCTGTGTAGCTTTAACCATTAAGGTTGCACTCGCGACGGAAGCTTAAAAAATGGAGTAACTTCTCCCGTTTTCCCAACATTTCCCTTCACTGCTCTGCTCCTATTGATTGTAGCGTGATGAGAAGTATACTATAACCAGCTCAGGAGTATGAAAAATAATTGTACCAAGTTTCGTTAAAATCCGTCGAGTAGTTTTTGTTTCTATAACGGTTATACAGACAGACAGACAGACAGACAGACAGACAGACGGACAGACAGACAGACAGACAAAATTTTTACTGATTGCATTTTTGGCATCAGTATCGATCCCTAATCACCCCCTGATAGTTATTTTGTAAATATATTTCATGTACAGAATTGACCTCTCTACAGATTTATTATAAGTATAGAAGAAGATAAATAAAATGCCTTTCTTTACTAACCGCATTAGCTATTGCACCAGGCGCTACCATGGCTGCAGAGGCGACGAGCATCAGGATAGCATGATGGAATGAATAAGGGTCGTAAGAAAATAAGTCAGGTCACTAGCTGTTTAAATTATACTTTGTCTAGCGCAGACTCGTTGATCTAGTGGTTACAAGCGAGGCTACTGAGTTCTCGGATTTGATTAATTCGATTCGATTTTTCTATAAGCAATTGCTTATTAGTAGCCCGGAGTTTGGAAGATAGCGATGTGATAGTCCAATGCCTCGGTAATCACGTTAAGTCGTTGGTCCCGGCTATCATTTAGACATCTTTGGCAGTCGTTATGGGTAGTCAGAAGCCAGAAAATTTGACACTGGTCTAGCCCAACACCATTCTACCGAAATTAAAAGTTGTCAATCATAGCCCAAGGTATCAATCTGTATTTTTAACACGCATTTATTAGGTCGACCTGTATGTAACTATGTAATGGAATCTAAGGTAACTAATTTAAACATCTTCCAAGGGTCGTAGCGTAATGAAAATTGGCAGCTGTAGGTATGTAGTTCTGATGACAATACAATAATATGGTACTGTCGAACTCATCTGATGATGGAGTCGGAAGATATGACCTGGAACTTCGTGATGGAAAATCGTATCATAGCTGTTTTGGATTTCTTAGAAAAGTCTTGTAATGAATTTTGACCACGATTAGGTTTCAAGGTCTGATGATGAAGCCGGAAGATAGGCACTGGCATTCCATGATGGAATGTTGTATCATAGTCGTGTTTGCACTTGTTAGAAAGGCCACGTAATGGACTTTGAACACGATCAGGTTTCAAGGTTATAACAAACCTAAAGAAAATCCTTTATCGGTTTTCTTAACATTTATTTTGTTTTTACGTGCATTTATAATATATATAAAATTTATATATATTAATTTATAATATATATATATTATATAATATATATATAAAAGCGTGTTTTTCTAGTGTTTTGTAAACTATTAATTTATTATACAACAAGTTGCTGATAGAATTAAAAGTATTTATAGTGTTAATTTATTTAAAAACAAATTGAGGACCCATTTATTGAGGAAAGGTTATTATAGTATAAATGAATTTGTAGATAATTAATAATATTTATAGACAAATTTTATTAAATTGACATTTATTATTTCTGTAGGTACTTGAGTTTTTAATTGACTGTTATTATTTTGTATTTTTTTATTATTAATATTTTCAACACAATGTACAGACGCCAGCACATCAAGCTACAACAATCTGTCAAATTTCTTTAATAGATTTTCAACTTTATGGTTAAAGAAATTAGGTTCAAGGTTGATTGGGAAAATTTGACAGTTTCGGGTAGCTTCATGTGCTGGTGTTTGTACATATATTGTTATGAAATAAATTACTTATGACTTATGGTCAAGGGGTACTGGACGTCAGATAGACGAAAAAACTAGTTGTTAGATGCATTTGGTGAGACTGGTAGCTAACCCCAATTTATTTGGCAAAAGAAGATGATACTTTGTCTAGAGCCTCTAGTGAGAGACGCACGAGATCTATGTGACTTGCGTTTACAAGAGGTCTACGTCCAATTGCAAAGAACATCTTCAGATAACAATGATGACGATAGATTAAAACTGCTACTAAATTAAAAGATATGAGGAAATGTCAAACGCAAGCAGTGTTTTTTTTTATTTATAACAGGCTCGCGTTTGACCAGCATCTCACCTGATGGTAAGTGATGATGTAGTCGAAGATGGAGTACGCTTACCTAAAAGTTACCTATTCACTCTTGACTTTAAGACCCCTAGGTTAAAGCTATCGGGAAACACAGACTCCGGCAGGGAATTCCACTCCTTAGCCGTACGTACAATAAAGGAATTCCCAAAACGTTTAGTGCGTATAGGTGGGATGTCCACCATGTAACTATGGCGCATCGCCGTTTGTCTTGTATTCCGATGATGGAACGGGCTTGGCGGAATTAGATTGTGCAATTCTATCGCACACTCCCCGAAATATAACCAATAGAAAACCGATAGACTAGCAACTCATCGTCGATGTTCAAGGCTCTGGAGCTTTGATTCGACCAGAGTATCGTTGCCAATGAGTCTTTTGGCCCGTTTCTCAATAGACTCAATGTAAACACAGATAGCCAAAATTGTAAAACGTATGTGTTCAAACCATGTTCTCTCCGTTCTAAAATTCCCACCTATGAAAACGAACTCGTAAATCAATGGCCGGAATTCCTTATTTTTCCTTTAGCCGAATTATTGAAAGTGAATGGCGGCCGTTCGATACAGCGGTTCGTAGTACCCATACACCAACTGCAATGTAAAGAAAAAGAGCTACGCGCTACGTCGTAGCGCTGACGTCACAGCTACGTCGGCTACGAGCGTAGCACTTCACTGTTTTGAACAAACATGGCGAGTTTGTGTCTGATTGATATGTAAGGTCGGGTGTTTAGGAGACAAATGAAACGAACAAGGTTCGAGAATACACTGACTATATTGGAATAATGATACACACCTTCTCCTTTATAAAAAAAAAAATTAAGATAACACAATTATTATTTTTAAGTTTTAATATGGTATACCTGCGCAGGGTATATTGTTAATCATAATATTAATTTAATCTAATTATGGCTTAAAACTACATACACATACTACATATTGTAGCATAAGAATAAAATATTCTAAATTAATATACATTACACTGGAGAAGCCTATTTAGTAAATACACATTGGTTACTTTAATAATTTTTATAAAGTTTAGTTCTATTCTTATGAACTACATATTCTTTTCCATTTTTTTAAATTTTAACATTAGTATCCATGTCATCAATAACTACATAAGGACCCAAATATATAGGATCCATTTTACTATCTGATATATTTTTAATAACAACAAATCACCCTTTTTGTAATACACTGGGTTTATATTAGTATCATAGTTATGCTTTCTCTTAACCTTACTCTTGATTAAATTACTATTAGCATCTTTTTGCGCTACTTGTAGCCTATATTTTAGCTCAAGAGCATAATTGTCGCGAGCATACAAAGGGTCTACCGTATGTCCTTCTAAATTTGTCGGTAACACGCAGCGTTTGCCAAACACTAATTCATGTGGTGTGTACTTGGTCTCCGTATGTACTATATTAATATTGTATGAAAAACACCAATACGGCAACCAAGTACTCCACGCACTTGTTCGATTCTCACAATTAATCCTAAGATACGCACCCATCGCTTTATGATTGTTTTCCAACGTCCCAATACTCTCGTGATGGTAAGCTGTAGAAGAAATTTGAATGATTTTTAAGATTTGATATATCTCTCTCATAGTACTTGATATAAACTCGGACCCACGATTGGTCGCTATTTCTCTAGGTATGCCATATCTTAAAATAAAATTATCAACAAACGCACGAGCTACACTTACTGTATCTTTGCTGTATAGGGGGTACGCCTGCGTAAATTTCAATAACTCGCACTGTAGAGTCAAAATGTATTTGTAGTAAAAATTGTTAATGCTGACATATTCTTTTTAACTCATCATTTTTAAGTATATAAGAACTAAAGTCGTACCCTAATGACGTTTGCGTCGTTCCAATCAATAAAAGGTAGCAATAACAACAGTCCATAATAATTAAATTCCGTCCCATCAGAGCCTGGTGGCCAGTTTTCATTAAGTCTATCCGCAGATTCCTTGAGACCTGTGCCAGGAATACGTCTCCTATATTACAAGGCTATGCATTCAACCCCACCAGTTCCACATAACCCCTCGGACCTTCACCAGAAAGGAAAGAAGGGAGTTCTTGTTAAAATGGACGTAGGTAAGCGTCGCTTAAGGTATGTACAGATTAATGAATAATTTAACTGAAATACAAGACCACAGTCTTAGGTATTACTTGAGGATTTATGGCTTTTCCGCCGTATGGAGTTTTGGGATATACTGCATGAGTAAAACGGCTTGTACACTGCAAAATGCGATGCAGATGCCTGTAAATAACTGTGACGTATATTATCGCCAAGTTATTTTTTCTATTTATTTTAATCCGAATGAGCTCACTCTTGACCTCAGTCACGACTGGTGGTAAGCGATAGATGAGGTCATTTACTATACTAGTATATTTGACTAGCAGTCGCGCGGGGATTCGCTCGCGTAGACTTTATCAAGATAAAAACATAACCTTCCTTTTTTGCAGTCGAGTAAAAGTAACTTACAACCTTGTTCAAACTTCAAGCTAGTTCCATATATAATTTCATCCAAATCCACCCAGCAATTTCGAATATTAGCGCGTTTGAACAAACAAAAATTATACACTTTATTATAAACACAGAACGTTTTGAAAACAGTGTACAATGTGCAGTCTTATAATCAGTGATCGGAGTAGGTAGATTGATTTTTGGTACTTGTATCATAAATGCACACAGAAAGAATAACATGGATAAGCCATTTTCCCGGAAAGTAATTCCGGTATTTCCGGATTCAATTAAACATTGTTAATGTTGGTAGTGATATTATTCCTACTCAATTCAAAATTTAAAGGAAGGTATAAAAACTAAATTAATTCATTATTTATCTGTTGAATAATAAAAACAATCTAATTCCGATCGAAGCTTTAATTTTTATTTTTTTATTTTTAGCCTTTTATGGCTAGAACTTTTATAGATAGACATAAATTGTTGCACTTAAATTTAAATATTTTCATAGTGGTCATGGTAATTTGCATTAAGGGTAGAATAAATGACGGGGCCCCATAGAGGGCCAATGCCTGCTGGGGTCGTGAGACTGTTCTAAGGATGCACCACGACTCTGAAACGTAAAGGGCATACGAAGGAACAGGTTGATTTTAGTCAGATTTTAGGACCAAAAAAAAGGGGTAGAATAAAGAAAAAAGATAAAAATCAACATTGTTTATCGCTAAATATGTACATTTTACATTTATTCACATTTTTAATCTTCATCGATTACAATGTCAGCATCCTGGTAATCCTGATCTTTACAATTAAAATATATAACTATGAGTTTCTCTATATTTTCAATTTTCAACCTATTTCTTTTAACATCTAAAATCCATTTATAAATGGAAAAAGACCGTTCTACATCTGACGATGTCAAAGGAGCAAATTTTAAAAAAGGTATTAAATTATGTGCTTCATTTTTTTCAATGGCCTCACTATATTCTCTAAGTGTGTCTAAATCTGGGTTTCGTTCCATAACACATTCTATTTTATTTTTTATATTTTCTGAATTGCACTGATTTATAGCATCTCTGACGTTGTCAAATGCTAAAAGTGAATCTGTCAACGATAAATTATGCTTTTGCAATTCTTTTAAAGACAAATGAATTATAAAATAATTGTCTTTAATGTAATTTAAATCTTCTTTTAAATTTTCTTTTTCTATAATATTTTTTGCCTCTCGAATAGATACCGCATCAGAGCTGCTTAAACAAGATAATACTTCTTTTATTTTTTCAAAGTTTTGAGCGTAATAAAATGCTGCCTCTAACCAAGTGCCCCATCTTGTAACAACTGGTTGGGGAGGTAGCGGCAAATCTGGATATTTTTCTTTTAAAATTATGACTCTACTTGGGGCTTTCAAAAATACCTTTTTAACATTTGCTATTAAAATGTTAACATCGTGATATTCTAACCTAATTTGCTCAGATACGCGATGAAGAGAGTGCGCCAAACATGTTACGTGCTTCATTTCAGGTAAGTATTGTTTTAAATTTCGTCCTGCAGACAGCATATATGCAACGCTATCAGTGCAGAGGACAAGAATGTTACCTACCTTCGATTCAAAAGAATCTTCCCAAAAGTTTTCCAAACATTCTAACACAAATTGCGTGATTGTTTGTCCATTAACTACAGTTAGCATTTTACATGCTACCAAATAAGGTCTAGTCAAATTGCTAGGATGTAATGGTTTTATTAAAAAATGGACTATATAGCGACCTAAAAAGTCTGTCGTTTCATCTAATGATATCCATAGTTTCTCATTTTTATAATTTTGCCGAATCGAATTGATTTTATTCTTAAAAAACTTGTCCAAGTAAACTTTCCGTAACTGTGATTCATCTGGCAGAGTACGATTAGTACACGTACAACAACAGGTACTACACATATATTTTTTAAAGAAATCTTGAAAAGTAGTATTTTTCATCTGAGACCACGGAATATTGCACAAAATGAGAAATTTTATAAGATCGAAATAAAATTCCTCTTCGGGCCGCTCAAACTTTCCCTGGTGTACTGCTCCTTCGATATGTCTTTTAACGTTTCCTTTATTTATGGTTTTCAAATGGCTTTCACATTTTGAACAGTATATTGTACCACTAGCGTGATCGTAAAGTAGTTCGGGATGACCGGATATCCATTTTTCTACAGTTTCAGCCTTGACGTTTGCCATATCTGAACTCTGTTGTAGAGATGGAACCTCGTATATATCACCTAAAACAATGACATGAAAATAATACATTTTATTTAGTTTATTTAGCTTACTCCGTTTGTTTTATTTTTCGTGGATCAAATTTAGTCATTGAAATTTCACCCTCTTCCTGTCAACCGATTGATCTAAAATTTGGTATTCGCCTTTGATTCTGGTGACAATATAATTATGTATATTCAATATTATTGTCAATCTAAAATGGCTGCCGCTACAAGATGGCGGACAACTTAGTTTTTTTTCAATCCCATCAATATGGGTATCAAATGAAAGGGCTTGTTACGTAGAATATTTTGTAGAGAAGTAGATAAGGCCTATAGTAATTTATTTTACCAATACATTGCAAGAGGACACAGCACACAGAGCATTCAAATTATATACGGATTCCAGTAAAATGTCGGTTAATAGTGGAGTTAGCTGAATTGCGACTACATTACTAGAATATCATAATTTTGTTTCGCACTAAGCTCACTGGTTCATACTCTATTAAAGATTTAACAATATTAAGACTCATGGTATGTTCAGCAGGTTAAGCGAACAAACACAATACTAAAAATATTCTTATAGTACATCCAAACATGCTTTATACTCCTTGTAACTAGTAAAATATTACTTACCAAAGCTTGGTTTAAATATGTAGATCCAATTCAATAGTGAAAAATCTGAGTCCGTATATTCGAGCCAAATCGTGATTTAGAGCAGATTCCAGAAGTCAGTATGTACACAAGCCAGGGTCAAGTAACGTTTTCACAACACAGTAACAAACAAAGATGCGCACTCTACGAACCGAAGTAAACGAGTGAGCTACCTGGCATGTCGTCGGCGGGCGTACGCATTGTTCTGATAACCGGTTATTGTACCACCCATGATCCTTTGTTCTGATTGGTCGTTGGGTTTTGTCAAATCGTGACTGTGTGCCGTTAAAAAAAATATGAAGAATAATAAAGAATAATATTGCTCATTTTATTACAATTCCTACCTTTTTTTTGAGGATGGCAAATCATCAAATGACTCCTTCCACTCTGGCAGAATAAAATTCCTACATAAGTTCCGGTTTTTTTTTAATAATCCACCAATTCCGGAGGAATGTCCATATTAATATATACGTTTCGGATCAATGACCCCATTTCAATCTACCTACTCCGACCACTGCTTATAATACAGGGCAGTCTCTTATAGACAACCTTTAGATGAGCTGATCTAAACCAGATATGTAGCATTTATAAGTCGGAAGCGTAATTAGCGTCTTTAGATCGGCTGTCGATATGCGAATACCGTCAATACTACGAGTATTGTATCATAAAATACATTACAATATAAAATAAAGGGCCACAATAATAAATTTATAGATAGATAGAATATATTTTATTGTACATCAAAATTTAAACACACCTATTTAACATAATTTCATAATAAATGGTTACAATGGTGGTCTTATCGCTAAAAGCGATATCTTCCAGACAACCTTTGGAAGGACACCATTGGATAATTAATAAAGAAAATTAGGTAAGGAGAATTCTCCAGTTGTTAACATTTGAGCATGACTCAGTTCTATGGGTGATGCGTTCCACAAACGAACTGCCTGAAATATTAATATAATTGATAGCTAGTTTAAGAAAGGTTTGAAATACATACCTATACGATATTATTTTATTAAGCCATTTGAACTTACAATTTAAAAATTGGCCAAGGACGAGTCAGACTCGCCCATGAAGGGTTCCGTAGTAACTACGCCAAATAACTTACTTTACTTACTAACGTTTTAGGGTTCCGTAGCCGAATGGCAAAAAACGGAACCCTTATAGTTTCGTCATGTCTGTCTGTCTGTCCGTCCGTCCGTATGTCACAGCGTCACGTCCCTCTAACTTCTATAATAATGGAGTGAAAAATCTAACAAAAATATATGTCCGTAGATCTTAATGTAAACTTTCAACCGAAATTGGTTGAAACGAGATCGGGTCAGCAGGTATTGAAATACAGCATATTTTCTAAAACCGCAAATATAACTTCGTAATTCATACAAATACTATGATAAACAAAGTTATTTGGCGTAGTTACTACGGAATCCTTCATGGGCGAGTCTGACTCGCCCTTGGCCAATTTTTACTTCCTACTATCAATATCCCTAACTATGCCGGAGTCAGTTTCCAGCCTAACCGGATACAGGTGAATACTCGTACTAGTGTTTTACATGGAAAGATTGTACACCTTTTTTTTAACGTGGTAAAATTATCAAATAAGTCCTCCCACCCCGGGCAGGGCGGGAGGGACTGTCAGACTTTTACTGACTAAAATCCACGGTGTTCCTTCAATAACCCTTTACGTACCGAGGTCACGGTAATGGGATAAGTCCCACGACCCCGGCAGGCTTCGGCCCTCTACAGGCGGGGCCTCGTCATAGGTATTGCTGACGCTCTTTGAGGCGCGCGTGGAACACGACGCGCCGTCGACCCGGGCATGGTCCATGGTCGGACAGCGAGTTGCCCTTTACTCGCTGTCCGCATGCCCGCGCCTACGGTGGCCGGAGATCGTCAGCCGACGTCCGACGCCGTGGGAGTCTACCACTGCGGCTGGGCTGGAGGGAGGACGCCATCCTCTCCCTCACGCGGCCCGCCTCCTCCTTCGGAAGCATGACTGCGTCGCAGAAGGAGGCGACCGCTTCCCACTCCCTCTCGCCCCGCAGCATGGCCTCGACCAATGCCGGGCGCGAGAGGAAGATTGTACACCTTGTCAAGACTGATGCGAGATTTTCTGACTTCTATGTGCAAAATATCGATATGTTAAATGGTCGACCATCAACGAATCGACCTTAGCGAGCAATGCTTTACTTTAGAGATCGAACCGTGCGTTGCTGCTTACTATCCTAGAATGATAATTATCAAAACATGAATTATAAAAGTGAAAGTTCGTGAGGGTGTGTTTGTTATGCTTTCTTGCTAAAGTCACATAACGCATTTGAATGAAGTTTTATTTCCAAACAAATATATATAATTATGTACTAAAATACAAACTAGAATAAAGCATCAAAAAATTTATCCTCAACGCTGTCGGCTGGCAACGCACCCAAGATACTGGCGGCATTGCCTCGTTGTATGGCAATGCTTAGCCGTTGACCAAAGAAATAGAGCAGCCCTTGGGTTGCGGGAAGCGTCAACGAGCCTTTTCGATATTTCTTTAAAAAGGCTGTGAGCACACGGGCCCCATGGTCCGATAGTTCCGACCCCAAACGGCTCGAAAATATAGTTATCACCGAGATGACTATATTTACGCCGCTTGAGGTTTTCCGCAGCCGCAGCGGGAGCGCCAGCACAACATGATGAACTGGGAAGATGGGATGGCGCGACAGTATCGACACAAGTTGCGTCCCACACTAAAGGCCTACCCATCTTCCAAGGAAACGTATTTTAATGAAATTTAGCACACATATAGATTATATCTTAGATAACACTTTTTAAAGGGGTCTAATATCCACGGAGAAGAAATCTCGGTAGTATAGCTAGTCTGTTGCAAAAAATAATGAACAGATTTTGATTGAAATTTACTGTAATTAGTTTATTAATCATAATAACTAATTAATTTAGCTTGGAAGCTAAGTAGTCACATAATGTACTAACGTGAAATAATTTTAATAAATATTCCAATTATCACGATAGTATGCACAGCCACTTACGCCTCCCACGGCCGAGTGACTACGGCTGCGTGCGATGCGTACGACCCCGATGCGTAGCAGGCGTGAACGCATGGGGTGAAGCTAAGACACGCCGCGTATTTTTATCCAGCGTATAGAAATAGCGGATTATCGTCACCTGTTCGTTATGTGTGCTTGGGGAGGCGTGAAGTGCGTGGGTATTTCTGAAGAGTATGTAGGATAGGTGTAGGATTGACGAGCATTAAAATGGTTTATTTAAGAATAATATAGTGGCATATTTTGTAGACGTGTGTTTTATTTTATGATTTCGACATAAATTTGGATAAAGATGGTCTTTTGATAATGTATTTTTCGCAAATAATAATACTCGACTATGTTTTAAACCCGTGCATTAAGGTACCATAAACCAAATCAGATATGGGATGTTAAAAAGTGTATTAATAAAATATTGTTTAGATAAGTTGTTGCGATACAGACCGCGGAACTGACGGCAACTGCTATATAACAGGGGTGCATTGTTACTGTTTAGTCCAACGTGAAACAGAACGCGCATTTTGGTTGGCAACATTAATTATCTGTGTGCCTGACATAACTTTTTCACTTGACAGATAGACTTTGGTTCCGTTGTTGGAAAATGTCCGCCTTGGGACTTTGAGTTAATTATAATTGGTAAAATATCGTATTGAATCGTAGTTTGAAGTTGTAGTCCCGAATTGACGAAAACCCTGGGATATTTTTGGACATATCGCCGGTTTGTCGCCACCGCATGGCACGCGGATTTGCTGGAAATAAGTTTGTGCTGTGATGCTGTCTGGACCGCGCCATCTGGAGACCGGCGCCTTGTGAACGTCTAGAACACTTGACTTACATCACACTTTTCAATTACTCACTTCATACTTACATACATACCACACTTGGGCGTGGCCTAGGAAGGTCGAAGTTTGGCGTACCCAGCACAGAAGGTAAGTGGTATTAACTATTTATTGATAGGGCCTCAGAGGCTATATATTGTTTGTCGGCCGAAGAGCCTGTAGTTTTGTTTATTGAAAGCAACGGTAGGGCTCCACGAACCGTGGACAAGTTCGGACACACCAGTATCGTTGCACTGGCTTTATTGTAGTCCTGAACAGTTACTAAATCTGGTCCCCAAAAATTATTATTGTTTAAAAGATTCACGCAGCAGTATCGGAATACTTTTCTTGTGCGTAAAGAGTGGAATCCCTGTCAGAGTCTTTAAGTCAGGAATGAATAGGTTATTTCTAGGTAAGCGTGTTTCATCTTTGACCACATCATCGCTTACCATCAGGTGAGATAGGGGTCAAGCTACAAAAAAAATACTTATTTTTAAAATACACACATTCTTGGAACAAACTGACAGATTGATTTATCACTATCCAATATTTTAGCCAATAACAGCTAAACTTTGGCTTTTTATAATATTAAAAGTAGAAATAGACTTTTTTATCCAGGTAAATGTACGAAATTACCACGCAAACGAAGTCACTACTATAAAATAAATCACACACAGAATCCATACTTTCAATAAAGTAAACATGAAAGTAACTCTGTCTGTCTATCTGCACCCGATTCACATTGTTACTGCTGAACGGGTATAGATGAAAAAGGCACATGGCTAGGCCATATCAGGAATATTTTTTCCTGGTAAAGTTAAATAACGTGTAATTTAAAGGGTATATACATACCAAGTTCACGGTTTCTTTGGATGATAATAAACGATATGGCAAGGATTTTATAATCCTATGTCTTCATGTGTGAAGTATAATAGAAATTTCAATACATTGATACCAGAGGCAGAATTTTCAAATTAAGAAGAACGAAAAGAATCACCGTGTTAATGGCAAGTGACGTGGAAAGTTATCGGCACTCGTAGTGCTGTGACACGTTTGTAATGATTGGTATTCAAGAAACACATGAAACCGATAATTTGGTATCAATTCATTGAGTCACTTATTTTGAACTGAAACTGTGCATAAAGACTCCATACCAGATGTTGTCTTCAGCCCCTTTGGATAGATATGGGGTTTCCGTTACACGTTGTATAGGTACCCTTCACACGGATGAAGCCACAAGTAGAAGCTTAGGTCTCACTTTAAGCACAGGCAATAAAATCAAGCTTAAATACCGTAAGCAACTTAAATACCTGTAAGCTGAATGTTGCTTATCGCTCGATCAACATAAGCGATAATCAAACTACGCACATAAAGGACGTTGCACGCACATAAAGTAGTTATCTCAACACAGCCTTAGGCGCCAAGCCGGAATGTGCGTGTTACTGGTCATAGGAGGAAGCGACTACACAAATCAGTTGAATATTAAAGATGCGGCGAGCATTATTTAGTATTGGCATTTAATCACATTAACAAAATAGAAAATATTTTTAAAGATCCAAGACAAAAATGTAAGTCGAAATTAAGTGATTATTAGGATTAAACTACCAAAACACTGAAGCACTCCTGGAAATAAAGAAATAAAAATAAAACACTTCAAATTTTGAAATGTTTATAACCTCACAGTTAACCTAACAGTTCACACAAACATTACACTCACACAGTTTCACCACACACCACACATACTCTCACATAAGATCACTATCATATCTTCAATAAAAATACATACTGTACATAGCTTTTTACTTTAAAAGTAGATACCCATTGTCACAAGATTATTTGGCGGGGAACCTCAGTGTCTTGAAATACAAGTTTCGGCTTAGTTCAGGCACCAGTCTCTTAGAAATAAAATATTATTTACGTTTGTTCATGTTCTGAATATCTGTATTTCATTAATTATTTGTTAAAGAGAAATATACATAAACATTATTATTACATTATTATAATCTTATTTTGGTATGGATGTGTAGAAGTGCATTTTAATGGTACTTAACCTCTAGAGCCCCAGCGGCACAAAAATGTGCCAGTAAACAAATATTAGTTGAGCCCCGCTGGCACAAATTTGTGCCACCAAACCCCGACCGAATTAAAACTGTATTTGTAGTAAAGATAAGTCTTAAAATCGTTTGTGACCGGGGTCAGATTACGCTTACGATAAGAGCCCGCCCGCGGTGCTTGACGGATGGTTGACGTAAATAATGGCGGTCCTTGAGAGGTTAATTCGAATAGTTCAGCCTATTACGTTCGCACTGTTGGGACATAGGCGTCCTCTCTATGAGAAGGAACGGGCCGTAATCCACCACGTGGGCCGAGTGCGGTTTGGTAGATACCACATGTCTTAGAGTTTTTATCTTATGACATGCCGGTTTCGTCCCGATAGATAGATAGAATACTCTTTATTGTACACCAATAATTAAAACACACACTTGATTTACAATACTGCAAAAGGTGGTTACAATGGCGGTCTTATCGCTGATAGCGATATCTTCCAGACAACCTTTGGATGGACTTTAAGAACATAAAACAAAGAGGGGAAGGGAAAGTCAGTGTACCTACTTCAAGTATATAACATACACAAAAAGTAACTAAAGTAGTTAATATGGTATATATGTATATACAATACAATACATAAATAAGTATATATAAATATATGTGTTTTGTATATATAAATATGTCATGAGGAGAGAAATACATGGTATCACAGGAGTGTATAAAAATGATTGACAACAGAGCTTTTAAAAGCAGCAAGTGACTGTACTTGTCTCAGAACTGACAACGGCAATGCATTCCACAGACGAATAGTCTGCACCGTATACAATGAATCATAAAATTTTGTGGAATGTGTATCTTTTTGAGAGCAGTGGTGATGTTATAATACATAACTCAAAATCAAAAATTTTAAATTGGTCGTATTATAAGGAGAAGAACCGGCAAGAAGCTCCAATATTTGAAAAGTAAGTATTTTTGAAAGCGCGATCATAAAAACGACAGAAGCAAACGAATACTGAGAAATAAATACATAATCCTATTGCGAAGTTTGGGGTATTGTGGAAGATAGAAATTTATAAATTTGTCTGTGAACTAAAGAGGAATTAATATTTCCTTTTCTGCTCTTATCACTTTTTAGGATACGATGAGGCTGGCATGATCATGTTTGATCAAAAGCCTCTAAATCAATAAATATTTTTTTTTAAAGTACATAATTATGATATAAAACTTGCATGATACAAATGACTGAGGATGACATTTAAAAATTAGTTACTTAAAGATTGAAACTTTTATACAAACTATATGAATATTTAATCTAAATGTCTCCTCCCCGTCCCATCCTCAATGCGATCGGCCGGTTATGAACTCAAGAGCCTAGCGGTAATGCCACGTTGTATAATTGCTATACAACAAAGGCATTGGCCTTTGGCCAAAGTTGTACCCAGCCCTTGAGACATGGCCAATACCAACCAGCCCTTTTGAAATTTCTTTAAAATGACGAATAAAACAACATGACTATAGTTGGACTTTTTAAAATAAACCTTCTTTCCTAATCTCGTCCCACAAATCGCTCGCCGCTCATAACTCACAAACCCAAGAAGTAATTTGCACGAGGCGATTGTAAAGTATCGTTATGGTGATTACATTGTTACTAATTCCGCTCCGTGTATCTAAGTCATTCGGAGTTAGTGCTGGCGCCTCGGGGTGCAAAGTAACTAAATACATTATGTTAGGTGATGTTTTGAGGTACGGTTTATGTGCAACTATTAATTTCAAACTAAGCATAATAGGATATTTTACTGCGCTCTAAATTAATGATAGATATATTATAGTTTTTATTTGAAACCATAACAGAAACGTGTTTCAGTATTTCTTCTTAGAGTAGTCATTTAGGAAACACTGGCCTCATCCAGTTTACACTTACGAAAAAAAATGACGAGTGAAAGTGTTATTTATAACCTATTTGCAAAACAAAAATCATTATTTCAATACAGTAAAAGGATTTCAAAATTAAACAATGGGCAGTCTTATCGCTAAAAGAAAGCTTTTACACATAATCTGATGATATAATTACGTGACTCAAAAGGTTGCCCCATAATGGAATTGGACAGAACATCTCTAACAAGCTATGGGCCGGAAATACTCAAGATTAGAACCCTGAGACAGCAAGTTGGGGCTACAAGAGACCACGAAGGAGGACTGGAGGACCCCACGAATGGGGTGACCTGGATAGCGTCCTCAAAAGTTGGAAGGAAGAATCGAGAACCGAAACTACTGAAAGAAGTCTGAGAGCCCAGAAATATTTTCCACGCAACGCTGTACCTGATAGAAATATAAATATCCATCCTTTCGGCCGCCATGGCAACTGAGTTTCACAATCAGTTGTGAAAAAGTAATTTTTATTCTTTCTCAATACGCAGAGAAGGACAATAATAGACACCCAGCAAAACCTTCAAATGGTATAGGTCAACTTCTATAAAGAGATGCTCGCCAGCATTCGACGGTGGTGGTTGCGCTGAAATGTCAATTATAGAAAACGGAATATTTGCACGCAGATAGATGGCAACACCACCACCCCCGCTGCTTGTGCGGTCATTCCTTATTAGCTTGAAACCGGGCAAGGAATAGGATGTAGACCGAAGACAGGGAATTGAAAAAAAGGCCTGGTACTTTGACCGGGCCTTACCTGCTTCTACCATCTCGTTTTTTTTATTTCTAAACTTTTAAAATGTAGTTGCCTTTTTGTTATTTTATCGTTTTAATTTAAAAGTCAAACGTATAAATGAAAAGGATCGTGACATCCATATTCAAGTCCATATTTTTAAACTTTCTCATTATATTACCTACTTTTAGTACGGTAATGATAATCATGATATACCTTTTTGAAATCCTTGTGTTGAGCCCTTTAATTTAATACCCATATTGTAGTGTTTGAAAAAAAAAACTTTTTTTTACTTAGTTCAAGGGCATCACACAGCCGCCGTGTTTGATTTTTAGGGTTCCGTAGCCGAATGGCAAAAAACGGAACCCTTATAGTTTCGATATGTCTGTCCGTCTGTCTGTCTGTCCGTCCGTCCGTATGTCACAGCCATTTTATTCCGAAACTATTAAGACTATACATGTAAAACTTAGTATGTAGATGTATTCTGTAAACCGCTTTCCTATTTTAAGAAAAAAATTAAAAAATATTTAAAATAAAGGGGGGTCCCCATACATGGAACTAGAACTGAAAATATTTTTTTTCATGAAACCTATGCGTGTGTGGTATCTATAGACATGTCTTCAAAAATGATATAAGGGTTTCTAAAACCACTTTTTCATAAAGTCAATCGTTTAAAAGATATAAGCTTCCAAAGTGGTAAAATGTGTGTCCCCCTACCTCTAACTTCTATAATTATGGAGTGAAAAATCTAAAAAAATATATGTCTGTAGACCTTAATGTAAACTTTCAACCAAAATTGGTTTGAACTAAATCGGGTTAGCAGTTTTTGAGATACAGCATATTTTCTAAAACCGCAAATATGACTTTGTAATTCATACAAACACTATGAAAAACAAAGTTATTAAGCGTAGTTGTAAAAATGTAAATAAGCTAGTTTTAAGAAATTTGTAAGGTTTTTTTTATTCGTCAATTAAATATACATATGTAGTTACTACGAAATATATTATTATAGTTACTACGGAACCCTTCATGGGCGAGTCTGACTCGCACTTGGCCAATTTTTTGAACGTCACCTATCTAAGAACATCGAACAATACTTCAATTATGTAAATCCGTTCAGTGGTTCTGGAGATATAAGGTAATAAACAATATTACATACATACCAAGATACACGCGAAAAACATAACCCTTCCTTTGCAGTTGGGTAAAAAGTATAGTCCACATAATCCCATCGAGCATAAACATACTAGACAACATTTGAAGAGCGAGTGCAAGACGATTTGCAACAGGAAATGAACCCGAACAGAGGGGGGAGTGGCTCGGGAGCGGGTCTATGTGGAAATGCTTAGGTATACTTACAATTCTGATGTACGTGGCTGAATCGACTTGGTACCATGTCAAAGAGAAAATTACAATATTACTAGGTAGCCCGATGAACTTCGAGCTAAGTTGAATTTATTAAAAAAACACATATATAATAATAAAACTTTATGGTATAAGCTTCAGTAATAAACTAATTAAAAACCAGAACAAAATAACCTGTGCCGTCACATCATTGTATTTAATCTATGCCCAAATAAAAAGTATTCTGTATCGATTGATAATTATCGCATATACTCTTTCTATACATAATATATATGTATCTTTTTCTAATTAAGGCAGTGTATCATTGTACTTTACCTATAATATCCGGTTGACAAAATTGAGTTGCTTTAAATGAACCAATCCAGTACGAAACAAACAATAACATTCAAATACTTCAAAATTAAAAAGTGAAATAACATAATCATAAAGTGCTGAATAGGACGTAACTCACCAGTACGGTTTCGTGGATTTCGCATGTCTTTAGATTTTTCGGTACTGAGACATGACCATGCTCACAATTTTCACTTTCAATGTTTTGAGAGCAGCGGTTATGATGAAAATTACACAAAGTAATGTGCCTGACTGGGTTCGAACCCGTGACTTACAACTTGTAAACCGTGCCTTTAGAGGCACGGTTACCCACTGGCAAACCACTGCTCACCGCTGCCAATACAATTATTAAAATAAAAACATGATTCTCGACTTCAGCGGTATGGTTTGCGTTGCGACGAAAACGTACTGTCTTCATTCAAGTACGTTTCAGTATTAGCATACACAACTCCCTCTCCCTTAGAACAACTATTTGCCTTATTCCATTAAATATCTTCTCTAATACTCAAGCACCGCTTTTCATCTATTTTCCCAAACATCCACCAAACGGTGTTTGTCCTTGATTCAAAGACGTACTTAACGTAAACGCAAATGTTTACGTTACGTCCTGGTTAACACAAATGTAGCTTTGATTTGTAATTTACTAAACTTGTACATGTACAGGTAAGTAGTAAATTATTTAAGAAAACCTACTTATATACTTAGTCTGTTAAAAAACATCTCCAAAATGCATAAAAAAGATAATTAAATAAATCTCTTGTGCAAATATATGACTAAAAGGTTTCAAACAAATCAGTTTTCAATCCTATACCACCGCGAACTTTTGCAAGACCCTGTATAAAACGTAATTTCCGTGCGTTGGTACCTATATTTTATTTTATTAGAGAAAACCATTTGGTTTGCAAGTAAGTATACACAATTAAGTAACGT
This sequence comes from Tholera decimalis, assembly GCA_943138885.2. Taxonomy (NCBI): domain Eukaryota; kingdom Metazoa; phylum Arthropoda; class Insecta; order Lepidoptera; family Noctuidae; genus Tholera; species Tholera decimalis. Next base: position 30,049,396 of record OW964565.2, read on the forward strand.
ACAATCCATAAAGGTTCCACATATTACTTATGATATATTTTTGTATTATTTACTTACTTACAGTGTAGATGAAAGTTAGTCTAGAAGGATATCGGAAATGGTTCCATAAGATTATTGTTTATTAAAAAAAAAGAATGACACAGCTCCGCTCAGAGTTACGAAGGAAGACTAGGATGACCGACCCCAAAAGACATGAGAAATAACGGCACGGACAAAAAAGAAGAAGAGAAAAAAGGAATATTATTTTTCAAGCTTATACAACGTATAACGGAAACCCCATATCTATCCAAAAGGACTGAAGACAACATCTGGTATGGAGTCTCTATGCAAAGTTTCAGCTCAAAATAAGTGACTCACAGAATTGACCCCAAATTATTGGTTTCATATGTTTCTTGAATACCAGTAATAACAAACGTGTCACAGCACTATGAGGGTCATCACTTTCCACGTCACTTGCCAATAAAACGATAATGCTCTTCGTTCTTCTTAATTTGAAAAATTCGGCCTCTGGTATCAATGTATTGAAATTTCTAATATGCTCCACACATGTAGACATAGGATTAGAAAACCATTGCCATATGGTTTGTTATCATCCAAAGAAGCCGTGCACTCGGTATGTATATACCCTTTAAATTACACGTTGTATACTTAGCCGAGAAATCGATTCCTCTTCTCTCTTCTTCTCAGCGCTTTTGTTGTTATTTTTTTTTTGTTATGTTTGTACCAACTACAACATAGTTGTTGTGTGTGTCTATATTTTAATACATGTCTTTCTAGTCTATTCTAATTCACTATAAAAGATCTTTACAGAAACGATGCATATCCGAACCATCCTCTTCGTAAGTTACACGATCAACAAATATTACCTTTCTTAAACTTAGTAGAAGCAAAGACAAAATATCCATCCCTTCATCCTTCTAGACGGTTAGAAATGAGTTCCCACAGGATTCAATCTCCATGAGAATCCCACGACACTGGTACCAAACTCTAAAATGGATCAGGGTCAAATGAGCACGAGTTCAAATCTCGAATGCTCTAACAACGGGATGCTGCATCGAACTTAATGTATGCACACACCTTTCTATTTTGACCAACTTTACTTTACCTTTCAAAACCTTAAAAACATTCAAAATTCAACCTTAATACCTAGACAATAAGGTTTGCTTAAATTCCAGAGGTTGTCAACATTTAAAATGCCCGCTTACTCAGCACCCTTAATTTGTCCAGTAATAACCAGTTTCTGCACAATAGTAAGGCCTATTAACATAACTCCTTGACCGGACACAACCGGACACTTATTAATATTTATAATAATGTGTGTGTGTGTCTGTTATATTTTTAAGTTTATCTGTTAGTTGTTAGAGTGACGCTGGAGAGGTGACATCAGTTTATATGATTTGAAAAATGTTTGCGGCATCTGACATGTTGCGATTCTGTGACCCGTTTGATGGGTAAGTGAAACTTTTTTTTATTTCTTACAGTCATTCAGCATACGGCTTTTTTTTTCATTTTTGAAGACGGGTAAGTAAAGTATACATTCTGCCAGGGTTGCAAGAATATTCTATCGAGGTACCGCAATACTGGAACGTAAGGCCAATGGAAGAATAGGGTATTTTTTTATCAGTAGAAGTCTGATACGGTCTTACACTCCACCTGTAGCGGGAGCAGTCATTTGATGAGATTTCACCCCTACAATAAGTAAAGTTAAGTATACATACATATTTCAACATGTACACCTAAAACTTAAAAACAAACGTATTTCTAAACCACACATCCATCTCCACCCAATGTAAATATATCGGAGATATATACGTACCGGAACCATTCCTGCCCAATAAACATTACCAAACCCTACAAACGGACAGTACATCTTGCCCATCAAATTCTTCGATACGTTTCCCAACACTAAAGTGCCAATAAATCGATAAGCGTCGTGCGACTGGCCGGCTCATCACTAATTTACAATTTTATGGCTTGTGGGATCGAGTGGGGGCTAGATGGGGTAAGAGGGGGGAGGTCGCCACTCCATTAGTGGAGTTTGAACCCCCCGCGCGGACCGGTTAACCCTAAGGGACAGTTGACAGAAAAATTAAGTTTTCTCGTAAGATTTTCTTTCGTCGGTTTATATTCCTACCCTCTTTTGTCTATTTGCGATCAATCGTATATTTAAATATGTTTATTACACATTAAATGCGTTAAATAACTACTAAAATTAATGAAAATATAATCATGAGAAATATAAGTAAATACTTGCCACTGATTTACACAGGGCCGGATAGATTATAATTGTAAATTTTATAGAAAAAAAAATGTATGCAATTAATAAATACTCAACCATCTAATTCTATTATCATTCCTAACTTTTGCTGGTGTTTTTTTTATTTAAAATCGTTTTTAGAACAACTATTGTTTTACATGCGGTAACAATGAAAACATGTTCCTAAAAATAATCATCACAATTACTGCGGCATAATCGCTAGTATACTAAAACTATTACCCAAAAACTACAAATCCAACTTTATTTGCCGACTGTACAAATTCACGCCTCCCGACAAGAAACGCGTGCAAAGGAGAAAGGACAAAACTGAGACGAGGCAGAGAGGGAGATCTTTAAGATACGTCTCCATGGCAACGGGTAAACACGCACACAGACACACCTACCCAGTTTAACGATAGTTGCCACCCACACTCCAGTCGTTGGTATTAGGAGAATTCGACCCTACCCCCAAAGTTTCAGTTATTAAGCAAATGCTTTGTAAACATTCTGGGTGGGCACCTTTACTTTTGCGCACTATAAATAGGATGGGTAGGGCTTACAGCCTCAATTAAGTAAATGTATGTAAACGTTGTTTTGTTCAAATCTAGACGGGACATTGAAATTGTGTGGTATTGAAGAGTTTCTAGATATTGTTTAGGTAATATTTTCAAACCTCTAAATGATCCTACTTCTTGGTTTAATTCCCCAAGGAGTTTCTATCAAAAATACATTTTCGGTTGAAATACATACCTACAAATAAAAATGTGAAGGACAACTTTTCTATTTAAACATTTGAGACCATTAAAAGATTATTATAATTAACATTGAAAATTAATTTGTTGTATACACATTTTACACTGCTTTTGAATGCCCAGAAATATCATCGTAATTTTAATTATTACCAATAAACATACGTACAGGTTACTTTTAATTCAGAGGGTTTAAGTACCTACTCATGGATTACTTTTACTTTGGGATAAGCTCCCTAGTAAATATTACGTTCGCAAAAATAATTAAAAATGTAAGAAACAGCTGTTAATTCTTCATGAATTTCAGTAATGAACTTGCAATAAAAATTGTTGTTATTTATGACTAGCATCTGCCCGCGCCTTCGCTCACCTGAAAGTTATTCTTGTCAAAATCTATCATAATTTCCTAATCTATCTGTGTAGCAAAATTCAATAAAATCGGTTAAGTAGTTTTGTCAAGAAAGTGTAAGAGATGTACACCAAGATAGAGTTGCTTTAGGATTTAAAATATTAAGTAGGGAAAGGAATTTCTTTCACCCGTTGAAATATTGAGTCAATTAATTAAAAGTCATCTCACCATCTGGCTGGTCTGAAGAGGCGCCCGAAAAGAGAACCTAGAAGGATTTAGAGGAGGCTTTGCCCAACAGTGGGACATTAAAGGTTAAAAAATCTCCCACATCGATTTTTAACACAATGTTTATTGCTGATTCCGGATAAAACTAGTTGTTTAAACATGAAATGAAATATTTATTTTTTAAATTGATTATACAATACTTACACGTCATATTTTTATGCGTTGTTTAGATAGATGAGGCCGGTGTTTCCTAACTGACTACTCTGAGAAGAAACATTGAATCAAACTCAAATCTCAATAATCATGACGGTAATGGTGTCTTCACTGCATTATCCATCATAGACCACTATTTTCAAAAGAAAACCTACCAAGATACAAAACACCAAAATTAAATAGTTGCTTTTCAACGAGCTTGCAGTTTAAACTACCAACAAATTGCCACGTCCGCTAACGACCCCGAGCTTCCACGAAACGTTCTAAGAACTAATAATGAGTAGTACACTCAATTATCCTGTAGTACTGGTACTCTCTGGTACATTCTGGTATACTTTAGAATAATCTGGTAGATTAATGTTCTGTTGTTGTACTTAAGTGAGAAAAGGCGGACTTTTTACAATCAAGTATTACTTTCATATCTGTACTAATATTATAAGGAGACTAGTATTTGCGTGTTGCGCGAGGTGCAAGCACCTCGCGTGCTTGTGAAGAAAACTAAAGCATTGCCCCTCTAAATCAAGTATTTGCGTGTTGCGCGAGGTGCAAGCACCTCGCGTGCTAGTGAAAAAAAAAAGTGGGGGGGGCGGGGGTGATGGGGGGGGGTTTAGTATTTGCGTGTTGCGCGAGGTGCAAGCACCTCGCGTGCTTGTGAAAATAAAATAAGGGGGGTGGGGGGGGGGATGGGGGGGGGTTGCAGAAGTATTTTGACTAAAGCATTGCCCCTCTAAATGAATCTGAAAAAAAAATGTTCCACGTCTCTTAGATTCCGAGATCCGCCTAAAGGGGGGAGAAGGGGGGCGGGGGGGGGGACTTTGAAAAATGGTTTTTACTTTACCGAGCCTCCTCTATACGAATCCCTAAAAAGAAAAAAATACGGGTCTCGTAGTTTCCGAGATACGATAGGGGGGGGGAGAAGGGGGGGAAAAGGGGAGGTTTGGCACTTTTCCCGTAGGTTTGAGAGTTACTTGTTTACGAATCTGTCAAAATATACCCACCTCCCCATCCACCATCTGGGAGAACAATTATGTCAATGAGTGAGTGAGTCAGTCAGTCAGTGAGTGGTAATTTAGCTTTATATAATATAACTAGTATTTGCGTGTTGCGCGAGGTGCAAGCACCTCGCGTGCTTGTGAAAAAAACTAAAGCATTGCCCCTCTAAATCAAGTATTTGCGTGTTGCGCGAGGTGCAAGCACCTCGCGTGCTTGTGAAAAAAAAAAAAAAAAAAAAAGGGGTGGGGGGAAATGGGGGGGGGGGTTTGCACAATTATTTCGACTAAAGCATTGCCCCTCTAAATGAATCTGAAAAAAAAAATGTTCCAAGTCTCTTAGATTCCGAGATCCGCCTAAAGGGGGGGAGAAGGGGGGCGGGGGGGGGACTTTGAAAAATGGTTTTTACTTTACCGAGCCTCCTCTATACGAATCCGTAAAAAGAAAAAAATACGGGTCTCGTAGTTTCCGAGATACGATAGGGGGGGGGGGGGAAAGGGGGGGTTTGGCACTTTTCCCGTAGGTTTGAGAGTTACTTGTTTACGAATCTGTCAAAATATACCCACCTCCCCATCCACCATCTGGGAGAACAATTATGTCAATGAGTGAGTCAGTCAGTCAGTCAGTCAGTCAGTGGTAATTTAGCTTTATATAATATAACTAGTATTTGCGTGTTGCGCGAGGTGCAAGCACCTCGCGTGCTTGTGAAAAAAAAAAAAGAAGGGGGGGGTGATGGGGGGGGGGTTGCAGAAGTATTTTGACTAAAGCATTGCCCCTCTAAATGAATCTGAAAAAAAAATGTTCCAAGTCTCTTAATTTCCGAGATCCGCCTAAAGGGGGTGAAAAGGGGGGCGGGGGGGGGGCGACTGAACAATAGTTTTTACTTTACCGAGCCTCCTCTATACGAATCCGTAAAAAAAAAAAAATACGGGTCTCGTAGTTTCCGAGATACGATAGGGAGGGGGGAGAAGAGGGGGGAAAAGGGGAGGTTTGGCACTTTTCCCGTAGGTTTGAGAGTTACTTGTTTACGAATCTGTCAAAACATACCCACCTCCCCATCCACCATCTGGGAGAACAATTATGTCAATGAGTCAGTCAGTGAGTGAGTGGTAATTTAGCTTTATATAGTATAACTAGTATTTGCATGTTGCGCGAGGTGCAAGCACCTCGCGTGCTTGTGAAAAAAAAAAAAGGGGGGGTGATGAGGGGAGATGGGGGGGGGGTTTAGTATTTGCGTGTTGCGCGAGGTGCAAGCACCTCGCGTGCTTGTGAAAAAAAAAAAAAAAAGGCAGGTGTTGATGGGGGGGGGGAGGTTGCACAATTATTTCGACTAAAGCATTGCCCCTCTAAATGAACATGAAAAAAAAATGTTCCAAGTCTCTTAATTTTCGAGATCCGCCTAAAGGGGGTGAGAAGGGGGGGGGGGGGCGACTGAAAAATGGTTTTTACTTTACCGAGCCTCCTCTATACGAATCCGTAAAAAAAGTTAAATACGGGTCTCGCAGTTTCCGAGATACGATAGGGAGGGGGGAGAAGGGGGGTGAAAACGGGAGGTTTGGCACTTTTCCCGTAGGTTAGAGAGTTACTTGTTTACGAATCTGTCAAAATATACCCACCTCCCCATCCACCATCTGGGAGAACAATTATATCAATGAGTGAGTGGTAATTTAGCTTTATATAATATAACTAGTATTTGCGTGTTGCGCGAGGTGCAAGCACCTCGCGTGCTTGTGAAGAAAACTAAAACATTGCCCCTCTAAATCAAGTATTTGCGTGTTGCGCGAGGTGCAAGCACCTCGCGTGCTTGTGAAAAAAAAAAAAAAAAAAGAGGGGGGGGGGTGATGGGGGGGGGGGTTGCACAAGTATTTCGACTAAAGCATTGCCCCTCTAAATGAATCTGAAAAAAAAAATGTTCCAAGTCTCTTAGATTCCGAGATCCGCCTAAAGGGAGGGGAGAAGGGGGGCGGGGGGGGGGACTTTGAAAAATGGTTTTTACTTTACCGAGCCTCCTCTATACGAATCCGTAAAAAAAAAAATACGGGTCTCGTAGTTTCCGAGATACGATAGGGAGGGGGGAGAAGGGGGGGGAAAAGGGGAGGTTTGGCACTTTTCCCGTAGGTTTCAGAGTTACTTGTTTACGAATCTGTCAAAATATACCCACCTCCCCATCCACCATCTGGGAGAACAATTATGTCAGTGAGTCAGTGAGTGGTAATTTAGCTTTATATAGTATAATATTTGTTTGTAAGTTTGTATATTCAATTTAATATAAATATGTCATTAGGGTATTTATTACATACTAGCAGTTGCTCGCGACTTCGTTCGCGTGCGAAGTTTTTCCCGTGTAAATCCCGATCCCGTAGGAATTTCGCAAAATCCCGTCTTAGCGAGTATCTACGAACAACCCATGCAAAATTTGAGCCCGATCCGTCCAGTGGTTTGGGCTGTGCGTTGATAGATCACTATGTCAGTCAGTCAGTCACCTTTGAGTTATATATATTTAGATTATGACGTTATAATTGTAACTACTAGTACGTCAATACCTACTTGCAATTTACTGGCAATTTATTTACCGGCAATTTATTCACACTCTTCCTTCTGGAAAAGATCGCATTATGTTGTAAATTTTTGCTTCTTAAAAAGTAATATCTTTTTACCATGTACAGTATATAAGTCCTGGTTACACATTTATGAATTTGGTTTACGATCTACCGGGGTTGCGGGACTTTCCTTCGAGATACCGCGACTCCGGAATACAAGGGCAAACGAAGGAATAGGTTCCACTCCATCCATAGCGAGATGAGTCACTTGATGTCATCAATCATTTGAAAAAGAAGAACTTTGGGGCACAATACTAGCTGCACTAGAATGCTTTGGAGGAGGTCTTCACCTGAAGGGATTCAAGTAAAACACTAAATTAGTTCCTACATACTAAAAACCTAAAATAATGTTTTACCTAATTAAAATAGACTACATCGATATCTATACTAATATAAAGCGGAAAAGTTTGTTTGTTTATACACGATAATCTTCGGGAGTAGTGGGTGGAATTTGGATGGTATGGAAGTACTTAGTTCGAAGCTTGAGAAAGATCTAGTACTTTTAGAAGGGTTATTTATCTTCACGGGATCGAAGCCCCGTGCGATAAAAGTAGATAATCTATTCTTTACTCTAAATTATAAAATTTAATATAAATACACTAACCTAAGATAGTTGTAGAACATTTAAATAATTTATTTAAATATATAAGTGTAAACAGTTGTTGGTTAGCAAAATAAAGAAAATAAAATAAAAATCTTTTTATTTATTTTATCCTAGCTGCACTAGTCTGTTTCAAAATATAACCGCTATTATGAAGCGGTGATAATAATAATAGTGACTAGTTCGGTAGCGATGCGGCACTGACCAACAAATTGCCCACAGCCACTAACGACTTTACTTAGAACACTAGTTTTGTTACTGCAGATAATACTGATAGGGATAGTGAAATCATATTTTTGCTAAAGATAAACGTAAAACATGTCTGGAGTAGGTATCAAATCAATTTATTTAATATCCAATTAAATTATTTAAAATTTAGTAATTTTGCATTGAAACCATGTAGTTTAAGTTTACGGTAAGTGAACCTCGATAAACTGAAATGGATTTTTTTTTAATCCTACGTCTTACGCAACTTTGTATAACAATAATATAACAATAGGCGATCTCGATTGATTTAGATAAGGGCAACTGCACATTTTTCTATCAAAATTCGGTGCGCCTTAGCTTTTTTTATTGTGTATAGGCTTGCGTTAGCTTCGCAATCTTCGGCCGCGATCGGTAATCTATGGAATCGAAAATATCATGCTTCATGGTCAGGAACGGTGCAAAAATTGACTGAAACTTGAATAAAATAAGTACGATGTTGGTTTTCCACGTCGCAGTTTCAAGAAGTGGCGCTACTGTTTCGAGAAACGTTTGAAAATGCCTTATACCTATAGTGAACACCAAGAAGTAAAATCCGTAGCAAGCCTAACGCCAATGTTCCAGCAACCGCTTAAAATCTCCATTAAAAGGCTCAAACACTAAAAACAAACCTACCTACATATAAACCTGAACCTAAAAGCTAGTAATAATCATGAAAACACGTCCGACCATCAAGCACTCGACCCAAACTACGTCCAACCCTCCCCCGCCCCTTTAATAAGTTCCTATCGACCTGAGGCCGGCTTAAGGCGGAGACCTTAACCCCCCCGTGCCACCCCAAGACATATTTCATCGAAACTCTTAACTGCCGGCCGAACTTTGGCTAATATTTCACGTACGTACACAAGTTACGTGAGTAAATATACAGGGTGACTTGGTAGACGAGGGACTTCGGACGGAGAGTGAGAGAGGCCAACGGAACTAACGGAATTCTATTAGCAAGCTTTCGCCGTCTGTCCCTCTGTCTGACAGCGGACAGTTGATATATTCAGTATTTAATATTTAAAGACAATATTTAGCGTTACTTCGAATAAAAGTTCTTGCTAATCAAGCTTGATCGCAGTCTGCAGCACCTTCCCACGCAAAATATTATTATGCACTCTAGCGGCTGCCCACGGCTTCGGTCGCCTGAAAAGTATTTTTCAGCAAAAAGATCTATTTATGTCCTTCCCCGTGTTCTTGTCTATCTCTGTAACAAACTTCATTAAAATCGCTTAAGAGATTTAGTCATGAAAATATAATAGACAGGTAGGAATTGTGGTGTAACATTCAACGCAATCTTTTGCTTGGTTTGGGTTGCGTGTTGCCAACCCTCCACGGACAATCGTAGTCGACGAGTAAACATCTACAAATATATTGTAAGTTTCCTCGCGTTTTAGGGTAGAGTATCTGAATCACAAAAAACAGAAGCCTTATAGATTTGGCATGTCTGTCTTTTCTTTCCCAAAGTCAACTGTTTGAAAGATAGATACTTCCAAAGTGGTAAAATGTGACTGTGTGAAAGACAGAAAAAAGAAATGTGCTGTAGATCTCAATGAAATCTTTCAGTGAAAATTGCTTTGAACGAGATACAGTCAGCAGTTTTGGAGACAGCAGATTTTATAAAACCGCAAAGTTATTTTTCGCGATTTTATGCTTGCTTCTACGGAACGCTTCACGGGCAAGTTCGTTTCGTACTTAGCCACTTTTTTTTTCTGTTTATAGTTCACACTTAGGCAGTTTTTAGCTACAAACAATCTCGGTGTCAGTAAAAAAATTATATAAAAGGTGTAACAGATTATAAGCGCAATACCTCAGACACCCTAATTAGAATATAAAATTATAAGTCTAAAACAACATCCGTAACTAAACAAATTGAAACCAAACCTAGCCTTTTTTATAAAATATAGATATATACATTTAAAAAAAATAAGATATTGTATGTGCGTCATACACACATGCAATTTTAGCGGCCGACACGCACACGAGCGCATTTCCTTGAATTAAGGATTGTATTAATTTGTCATGATACTGTGTTTCCATATTAACTTAAATGAAAGATTAATCCGTACAAATTTTACACCTATTTCTTATGACGGAAATCGATTCAGAAGCCGATTCTGAACCAACTACTTTCAGGAATTGCGTTTATTCTGTTACACGTTGTATAATTAATTTGAAACTTGAAAACACATTCTTGCGCTAAAAATTGGGACCTGAATATAAACATGATAACGATTTTTAACACGATATTTATTTTAAATATCTAAAAAATAGCACGTAAACAAAAAAAAATCCTGTATCAGATTGGCATGTTTGCTTATACTAACTACACTTTACTACGTTAAATTCATCCTCATATGTAGAACCACAATGCCGCCCATATTATTATTTTGCACTATTAGAATGAAAGTGACCTAACTCAAATATTTAATTTTTTGGGGTTTGGGAAAAAAGCTTTAATAAAAGCGGCCAAGTGCGAGTCTGATTCGCGCACGATGGTTTCCGTACCATTTTCTATAAAAACGGTAAAAAAATCATATCTGTTATATGGTAGCCCCCATTAAATATTTGTTTTATTTTGTTTTTAGTATTTGTTGTTATAGCGGCAACAGTAATACATAATTTGCGAAAATTTCAACAGTCTAGCTGTCGCAGTTCTTGAGATACAGCCTGGTGACAGACAGACGGATGTACTGTCTGTCACCAGGCCTCGTTAGTTGTCAGTTTTAGTAATAGGGTCCTGTTTTTACCCTTTGGGTACAGAACCCTAAAAAGCAAGATCGATGCTATTCCTTAATCACTCGCCATTCAGACCTCACGTTTTAGTACTGTTTGAAGGTCAGTTTTATCAAAATCAGAAGTTACAGAAATTTTACTAAGTTCATTTTAATTCTGAGAGTGCAATATTAGTCCTCTTTGTCTATTCTTCATTCTTTATTGGTCCGTCGTTTAACCAGTCATTCTGTATACACGATATGTACGTGAGACTAACAACATGTTTTAAACGATTATGTGATGTTAGTGTAAGGTTACGTACAAATGGTGGTGGGTCATCTTTTGTTTATGTACCTAACAGCAGTCACGCAGGGCTTCGTGGACTTTATCACGACAAAAACATAACCTTCTTCTTTTGCAGTCGGAGTAAAAAGTAACCAAGTTACTTCTATACCAAATTTCATCCAAATCCACCCAGTACTAGAGATAATTAGCGCGTTCAAACAAACAAACCTTTCCGCTTTATAATCAATCAATCAATCATCAATATACAACATGTAATTTAAAGGGTATATACAAACCAAGTGCACGGCTTCTTTGGATGATAACAAACGATATGGCCAGGGTTTTCTAATCCTATGTCTACATGTGTGGAGCTTATTAGAAATTTCAATACATTGATACCAGCGACCGAATTTTTCAAATTAAGAAGAACGAAGAGAATTATCGTTTTATTGGCAAGTGACGTAGAAAGTGATTACCCTCATAGTGCTGTGACACGTTTGTTATAATTGGTATTCAAGAAACATATGAAACCAACAATTTGGGGTCAATTCTGTGAGTCACTTATTTTGAGCTGAAACTTTGCATAGAGACACCATACCAGATATTGTCTTCAGTTCTTTTGGATAGATATGGGGTTTCCGTTACACGTTGTATAAAAAACGCTTCCGTTACTGACTGACTGACAGATAACGCACAGCCGAAACTACTGGCTGGGCGCAGCAAGCTGAAATTTGGCAGGTATGTTCCTTGGGGTGTGTAGGGGAGTTCTAAGAACGGATTTTTGGAATTTCCCACGCAGACGAAGTCGCGGGCAACAGCTAGTATTAGTATAGATTTGTACATTAATGTGCAAGTACCCTGAGTCAGTAGGATGAAAGAAGAAGACTTCGTGGCCGCATTCAGATACGCTGGTCCAAACAGATCCGTAGTGCTCTCAAATCCAGAAAACTCCACGAAGCTGTGCATACTGCCGAAGATAGAAACCGATGGCGAGCCATTGTACATAGCAAGGTATACCATGGAAGTGGTCATGAGCCTCAGTAATGAGGAACACGTCGCGAAGACGAGGACCACGAGTTGACGACGCGTAGTGTTCTACACGCGCCTCAAAGAGTAGTGAGTAGCAATGGTGGCATAGATCTATTGCCCGCAGGGGTTGCGAAAATGTTCTTAGGAGATACCTCATCCCTGTAACACTATAGGGCCACTGAAGGCACAAGGCGGGTTTTTAGTCAAAGAAACTGATACTGTCCTCTGCTCCACCCACAGTCATTTGATGAGTTTCTCCCGAGAAAAAAGAATATAGTGACTTTCGTAGCAACTGTATCATATGTACAGTTGCTATGAAAGTCGCTACTGACCATGAATACTTCAGTTCGATACCATGTCGGGCAAAGCGCTATTCGTTTTTAGGGTTCCGTAGCCGAATGGCAAAAAACGGAACCCTTATAGTTTCGTCATGTCTGTGTCTGTCTGTCCGTCCGTCAGTATGTCACAGTCATTTTATTCCGAAACTATTAGATTATACACATGAAACTTGGTAGGTAGATGTATTCTGTAAACCACTTTCCGATTTTTCCGAAACAAATATTTAAAATTAAGGGGGGCTCCTCATACATGGACCTGAAACTGATAATATTTTTTTTATGAAACCTAGGCGTGTGTAGTATCATTAGAAAGGTCTTTAAAATTGACATTAAGGTTTCTAATACCACTTTTTCATAAAGTCAATCGTTTAAAAGATATACGCTTCCAAAATGGTAAAATGTGTCCCGTCCCGTCCCCCCTCTTACTTCTATAATAATAGAGGGAAAAATATAAAAGAAATATATGTTGTAGATCTGAATGTAAACTTTCACCGAAAATTGGTTTGAACGAGATTGGGTCAGCAGTTTTTGAGATATAGCATATTTTCTACAACCGCAAATATAACTTTGTAATTCATACAAATACTATGAAAAACAAATATATTTGGCGTAGTTACTACGGAACCCTTCATGGGCGAGTCTACTCGCCCTTGGCCAATTTTATTTTTTCCTGTGGAAATTTTCAGTACAAGATTATAGTCTGGATTTGTGCCGTGTACACAACAACGCGTGCAACTAAACATAAAAGTATGAGTTGCAATAAAATTAAAAATTTATCGTTTATGACACATAGTATTTTATTGAATGAATTCTAAATTCAAATTTAGATAGGGTCGTTATTATAATTGATATATGACGTCAATAAAGATTAAAACTATTAAATATCGGATAGCCATCACACTTCCATAATTAAAGGTTTAGCCCACAACGGAATAGTTCAAATATACGGATCGTGACTGCTGTTTATGAGGTAGGAACCCTTACAGATATTATTAAAAGCCGGGCAAAGTATTCCAGTTTGAGCACCAATGCTTAGAGCGATAAAGATAGCTCGAATAATGATAAATATTACACATATATAATTTTAGAAATAAAGTGTAAAAATATTAAACACTTTCTTATAAAAATAAGAAATGGATTTAGTACAGAAGAACCCTATAGTACTTTTTACCCGATCCGGGAATTGAACCCTAGACGTCCTGCTCAGCTGTCGCGCTTGCGACCACTTGACAAACAAGGCATTTATTTTTATGTATGATTTATAGTTTAACCTTACGAAGTGAAAAGTATTTAGCCTATCTTTTCAACATCATTTTTTTACAAACGACTTCTTCCTCTGTTATCTATTAAATACCTAACTTACACGACCAAATACTGTAATCAATACGGTAATAAATATAAACAGGTAGGCAGCCCGTATCGAAGCCATGCAAGTTTTAATGAGAACGCTCCTCCGCAAACACCCTGTACCTATACATGCTTACTACACACTCACCGTAAGTACATAACTTACGCTGGTACGCACTATCTTTTTGTGTGGCTTTACTCGTGGTAATAGTACGAAAGGGTATTTTATAGTAAAGGGTTTTAACGAAAATGGATGCAAACAAAATATTGCCTTGCTTACAATTAATGACCATTAGTTTCCTTGGCCCTAAAAATGAATTAAGCATTTACATATATTTACGATATGATCACTGCCATATTTCCATAACTTATACATGAATATAAAATTGAAATTTGTCTGTCTGTGATTTCAAAATAACTGTAATTTCTCAAGTGTTTATACTTAGTTATTTAAACGATACTAAAATACAAACCAAACTTTCTTAACATTGTGGTCTGTCCTTCGGTTTTCCGGCTTTTATCTGGACGGCTTTCAATGGAAGATATAGGGCAATCTGTAGTCTACTTTTCATCGCAAAATTCCCGTGGGAACGGGATTTACGTGGGAAAAACCTCTCACACGAACGAAGTCACGGACACAGGTAGTACTAAATAAATGTATACTAAATAAAGTACTAAATATTTATTACGAGCGAATACAAAAATAATAATATTATATTTTGAATCACCGTCATCTCTTATTCCATTTAGTTTGAGTTCAGCGCATAATGTCTTTAAAAAAACACATAATAGCTTCTAAACAGTATAAAAGCAAAGGCTTACTATAGTCTTCTAAAATATCATCAAAACAAACCCCTTAAACTTAATAGTAACAAAATCATCTCCTTCACAACAAAGCCCAATCTCAAATTGAAATAAACACCACACATACATATACAATTTATACATATACGTTCACAAGTTATCCATATACATACCCAAGTTATACATATACAAAGAGTACATAAAAGCGATAGTTTGTAGGCAGACCGGCCGGGTAGAATTACCACAAGATTGCTACCATTCTTTAGGGCTCCCGAGACCCTTAACCCTTAGAAGGCACGGACTGAATTTGAAACCTTGCGTGAGATAATTTAATTAATTAATTATTTTGATTTCAAGTAGATGTTGTAAATGAAATGGGAGACTGTAAATTATGTAGATACAAATTTGAATTTTCTATTCTTGTAACAGTATATATTTTTACACTGGTTCGTAAAAATTACTTGAGTGCTACAGTGTACATTAAATCGTGTACCAATATAGCAATTCAATTATACAGAAGGATATATGAATACATTTTCATTTGTATTGAGGAATAAGAGGAAGACCAGAACAAGAAAGAGTTTGAGTTCAACGAGCTACGCGTTACAAAAAATGCAACACACAGACATATTATGTAAGTACAATGCAATGAATCTTAAGTAAAATTCATCACACGCTTCTCGTACCAACTAAAATAAATGTACCAGATAAATCTTTCTTTCAAACAATCCGAAGTACCTAACTAAAGTTCAAAAGGAGATTTTCCGCGTTTTTTCACAAGTAGGCCAACGAAAGTTGTTGGTGATGGGGTCGGTTGTACCGTTTACGCGCGAGAGGGTTGAACGCGGGAACACTCAAGGAAATTGGGTCATTTGTCCTTTCTCCCTTTGAACACTTTGTTTATGCAGGATTGGGTTTGGTCGTAAGGGCAGCATGAATGTGATTTGGAAACTGGAAATGGCCTTGAATACGTGTGATAAGGAAAGGGTTCTGTTAGTAGACGAAGCTTCGAAATTCTGGCTTTGTCTTCATATTTTTGGTAGATAGGTTTACTTTTAATTGAATTCTTCGTATTTAAACTTAAAATACAAACTAATATAAAACTCAAAAAATCATCCTCAACGCTGTTCGCTGGGAACGTACCCAAGAGACTGACGGCATTGCCTCGTTGTATGGCAATTATTCGTATTATAACAAACTTCAAACCGTTTTTGTGTGAGATCCAACTCACACTAAAATCTAGACGTACTGTGCTAGTAATGATGACTCTTTTTAGTATATGTCGGAACAAGTTTGACTGCGTCGAACTTGTGAACAATTTGTGCTTTCTGGTCCCTCGGACTGTACACGGTCGAGAAACACGCACGAGACATTGGTTCGCAACCAACCTCCGTCGTACCAACTCTGGCGCACGCTCCCCATTACACCGCCTAGTTGATACTTATAATAAAAACTTCTGTTCTATAGATATTTTTTTCTTCGTAAAAATGTATTTAAAAAAGATATTACATCTGCTTTAAAAGATAGTAGTTAATAATTAAATCTATGTAGTTGTAAGCTAACAATGTAATTTCATTTATCAACAGCTAGCTAATCTTTATTATAATCTGTGAAGAACGTAGTGAGTAGTATATTTGTTACTATGATTCGATCCTGTACTGTTTATAATCTGTATTATACTACTGTTTGTTATTCCTATGAAATAAAATAAAATAAAAATAAAAACATCTCGAGAAGTTCCGTATGGAAGAATTTAGGCCAAAATATGTCATCATCGTCATTCTGTCGAAGTTTTGCGGCCGATTACAATACACCTCGGAGCGTTAGTAGTAACTGATACTTCGTGTTAGTTGAAAAGTATTTATGTTTTATATACCTAGTTATATATTTATTCGTTTTTTTATAGGTTGGCTTGCGTTTGATCAACATCTCACCTGATGGTAAGCGATGATGTGGTCGAAGATGAAGCACGCTTACCTAGAAGTAACCTATTCACTCTTTACTAAAAGAGTATTATTGTTGATTTGATTATTATTAGTGTATTGTCCTTCTTCTTATATAGGCCTATTTTCCTGAAATAATAATAAAAAACCGGTCAAGTGCGTGTCGGGCCACGCGCAGTGTAGGGTTCCGTAGTTTTTATAACAGCCAAGTGCGTGTCGTATTTGCTGACTGATCGTTTCGTACCATGCTGTAACTAAAAGCCAAACATGACTACCTAACTAATTTGACTTCCTATACAAATCCTCACCTGATCCGACAATTTTGCACGGAAAGTTTTAATTTTTTTTAGAGATTTGTATAAAACTTGTCATAGCCGGTGTTTTGAATTTAAATACGGACACACAGCTACACTACTCAATCGTCACAAGAAACTAGCACGATACAACTGGCGCTTAGCGCCATCTATCGACATTTCTATAGAGTTGTTCGAAATTTTCGAGTCAAATACAATTGGTCGACTATTACTCGTAAACTTGTAAAGCCCACTTATGTGTGATAGTTTTCCTTTAAATTTCGTTATATATAGGTACTACTGCCGTGACATTTGAATTTCTAACTACAACCGTTTAGTTGATAGAGGGGGCGGACACTTGACTCTAACGAAAATTGGTACTTTAAAGCTTGATAAGTCACGAACGGTTTACTTAATCAAAAACCGATCTTACCAAACCCCTAATATTTTTAAAAGACCTATCAAATGATATCCCACATTATGGGAAGAACGAAACAAAAAATATCATCCCACTTTACATGTATGGGAGGTACCCTAAATAATTGTTTTTTTTCAAAATTTTATTTTACCACTTTTTCGGCGTCATTAACGTGTATACTCATGCCAAAGTACAACTTTCTAGTACCAATAGTTTTTGAGCTAAACCGCGGAAAGACGGACAGACAGACGGACATGGCGAAACTATAAGGGTTCCTTGTTGACTACGGAACCCTAAAAATGATTTGGTTCGAGTATTGCGAATATTGAAATGCCAAAATATAAGGGATTGACAACGTGACCGTCACCAGCGTTTGTCATTCTATAAATATTTGACGTTTAGTCAATTCGTCTTAGCCACGCCACGCTATCATTGACAGAAAGTATTTTTCCACCAACTTCTTCGATTTTCCACGAAAAATATACCTAAAAAGCGGTTCTATATATAATATAGCGATAAAGTTATTGCGTCACAAATTTGGCCCACACCAATTCAATAGGATTGAATTAAATTTAATTATTTTATGTAGATAACGCATAAGAGACACAACCGTTACGCTAAAAGATCAGCAGTCAACTGGTCACTGTAAACTTAGCTTTCTAATTTGTTACGACCTTATTGGTCGAGAGGTGGTGGACAACGATGACGTCACCATTTTTAACCGACTTCAAAAAAAGGAGGTTCTCATTTCGTCTTGAACTTTTTTTTTATGTATGTTACCTCATAACTCGGAGACGGCTGGACCGATTTGAAAAATTCTTTTTGCATTTGAAAGGGTATACTTTCTAGTTAGTCCCATTGTTACGAAATCAGGATCTGATGATGGGATCCTGGAGAAATCGAGGGAACTCTTCAAATATTATAGGCACACCTATAGCGTTTTGGGTATTTCTTATAGTATCTTGAGCAGTTGCTTTCGAAAAGTACCATTTGGGGAAGTTGAACTGATGATGAAGACCACAGATGGCCACTGAAACCACTCAATAATAAGTATTTCGTGGATTGCGATTCGATTACTTAAGTACGGATGTTAAACACTTTATGCTCGTCACAATACATATGGTGATGTAGAGCTGATTGTCAAGTACCAGGAGAACTCCTCAAAAATTAACGGCTATGCATCGGGAAAAGCAATATTTTGTAAAAGGTGATAAGTTGTTGACATTATGGCTTTTGTAACTAGATAAATTACAAACCGACCCACTGAAAAGCGTGAAAAATTTTTTTTGCAAAAAATAGAACCGACTTCCATATCAAAACACTACAAAGCCAAAAATAACTTTAATTTCGGAAGGCGGTGTGAAAAAAAAGAAAATCCAAAACCAATAACACCGACTACCGAAATTAAAGTTATTTTTGGCTTTGTAGTGTTTTGATATGGAAGTCGGTTCCATTTTTTGCAAAAAAAAATTTTGTTAACTTGAACCAACTGTAAGATACTTATAACACAACTGCATTACTTAATAATATGAACTAAGTATCTATAAGCATTTCTTAATTTTAAAGCTCAATACACAGTTCCGATTAATTAATTGAAACGTACATTATAACTCAATGATTGAAAACAATTAATACTTGCTGCGTAGAAGATATTATGGCGACCGTCTTAACTGGGCTTTAGTTATCAAAAACCACCGACAGTCGGTTTTCAAACGTAACAGAAGTACCGAATTTTAGCTATGTCACAAAATATGATAGTAAACTCTAAACTTTAGGTAAAATACACTGCCCTAGTACATGCTATATTTATAAACTACTAGCTTCTGCCCGCGACTTCGCGCATTATAATCTGTGATATTAGTAAGAAGACTCCGTATTCAAACATACATATTATATCGATCGTCTAAACCATACACCACACATCATACCTTTAACGTTAATACACGAGAGATAGTTCCAATACAAACAACAAAACCGTCACATCCTTTCATCGCAAAACTATCGATCCCAACACGGCAGACCCATCTTAACACAAAACTACACACACACATACAAAATACATACTCATCATCCAATTTAATAATGTTCTTAGCACCCCCAAGTGGGGCCCAAGTTTCTGGTCCCCCCGCGATCGGTTCTTATCCCGGGGGGTGGGCCCCGCCTTAAAATTGAGCCCCGGGGGTGCACCCCTGATATTAGTTCCCACCGTCAATGTAATCTTAGGGCCCATCTGTGAGGTTGCTTATATTAATGGTTTAAGGAGTAGTGAGCGGTTTTGTGTTTCTCGTGTCATGGAGGACAGGGTTTTGAAAGAGGGATTTTAAAAGATTGGTATGTTATTATCTTTAACACTGCCCACGACAGCAGTCGCTAGCCTATATGAATACTACAATCTACTTTGGTTAAGGAACTAAAAATATACGTATTTACGAATAAAACGAAGCAGACCTCGTAGAGCTATGAGAACTTCAACGGAACAACTGAATTATACATGTTGGTGTTCTGTTATAATTATTATTATTTAACCGTTGTTTACACCTTTCAACGAGTATATGACTGGTTTTAACCTTGGGCATTGTCGTGGTTTGTTTACTCTGATAAAATAATAATGTGTCATATTTTAATGCTTCCATTTTGTGAGGGAGCACGACGAGGTATTTCCCGTCTCTATATTTTAGACTATATTTATTTACTTTTGCTAAAAGTACAGCAATATTATAGTAAGGTTATTGTTATGGCTTTTTTTTTAACGTGGTAAAATTATCAAATAAGTCCTCCCACTCCGGGCAGGGTGGGAGGGACTGTCAGACTTTTACTGACTAAAATCCACGGTGTTCCTTCAATAGCCCTTTACGTACCGGGGCCACGGTAACGGGATGAGTCCCACGACCCCGGCAGGCTTCGGCCCTCTGCAGAGGGGGCCTCGTCATGTTGCTGACGCTCTTTGAGGCGCGCGTGGAACACGACGCGCCGTCGACCCGGGCATGGTCCATTCGGACAGCGAGTTGCCCTTTACTCGCTGTCCGCATGCCCGCGCCTACGGTGGCCGGAGATCGTCGGCAGACGTCCGACGCCGTGGGCGTCTACCACTGTGGCTGGGCTGGAGGGAGGACGCCATCCTCTCCCTCACGCGGCCCGCCTCCTCCTTCGGAAGCATGACTGCTTCGCAGAAGGAGGCGACCGCTTCCCACTCCCTCTCGCCCCGCAGCATGGCCTCGACCAAGGCCGGGCGCGAGAGGTCTCCGCCTATTGTCGCCCTGTATAAATCTGTTTCGGTCCTACAATCTTGACAATTTATTCTCAGAGCCAACAAGAATCACCCCTACCAGTGCTACATGCCTTGATAATATTTATACAGATGTATCAATTAAACACAAAGAGATCATTAATTTACTAGAATCAGATCATAGTGGGCAATTAATTACTTTCCAATGTAAAAATAATAAAGCGGCTAAAAAGGATATCACTGTTAACCCAAAAACTGATAGTCGTTTAAAAACTTTCAAAAGTAAACTCACACATAGTTTACCAGTCTTGACCACCCTACATGATCCTAATCATTTATATAAGGACTTTTTTAACATGTACTGTAAGCAATTTGATTCTACTTTTTTGCCTAAAACCATTTCTATTAACAATACTGTGTCTTTCGGTGATTGGGCTACCATTGGTATTCACAAAAGTAGAACACTGTTGAATTTAATTTATGTGTTAAGAAATATTCAAAATTATTTAAAAAGGTTTGTTGTATGGCAAAGACGCGCCATTTGAGTTCTAAGATCAAAAATAGTAATAATATTATTAAAACGACTTGGGATATCATTAACAGTGAAACAGGCAGGTCTAAAAAACGGTGTAGTGACTACAAACTTGTAATTAATGACGAAATAATTAAATCTGATGCCCAGGTTACCGCGGCTTTTGAAAACTTTTTTTCAGAGATACCGGTATCAACAACGAAATCTCTGGATTCCTCGCCCACTGCTGCAGAGTCTCTGCTAAAAGAAAATGTTAAAGCTTGTGATTCAGTATTTAATTTTCAACACGTTTCTTGTAAAGATATAATTAAAACTTTTAATACATTGAATGTAAAAAAGACAAAAGATTTGTGGGGTAATTCTGTGGATATCGTCAGGTCCATTATTAATATTGTAGCTCCTAGTTTAGTATTTATTTTTAATAATTGTATTGATTGTGGCGAGTTTCCTGACCTAATGAAGTATAGCAAAATTATACCATTGTTTAAAGCAGGTAGTACATCAGACACTACCAATTATAGACCAATTTCAGTACTGCCCACTTTTAGTAAAATATTTGAAAAACTAATTTTAGAACAGTTACAAAGGTTTTTTAATAGACAACAATTATTTCATGCCAAACAGTTTGGTTTCACAAGGGGTCGTTCAACAACTGATGCTGGTGTTGAACTTTTAGAACACATATACAATGCATGGGAAGACAAATGTGATGCTCTGGGCATCTTTTGTGACTTGTCCAAAGAATTTGACTGTGTTCATCATGAAACATTGGTCAGAAAACTACACCACTACGGAATTCGGGACTCCTCTTTGAATCTTCTTACTTCTTATTTAAGTGACAGGATTCAGAGAGTCGAAGTAAATGGAAAAATATCCCAGGATCGGTTGTGTCTATGGGTGTGCCCCAGGGTTCAATTCTTGGACCATTTTTGTTTCTTATTTACATAAATGACCTGCCTTACCTCATAAAGGATAACAATAAAATTGTGTTATTTGCGGACGACACTTCACTTTTATTTAAAACTAGCTTTTGCCCGCGACTTCGTCCGCGTGGAATAGTTACTTTGGGCTAACGTTAAATTTAACCCCGATATTGAAGCATTCTTCATTGGCGCTCCGCTCCTATTGGCCTTAGCGTAATGATATATAGCCTATAGCCTTTCTCTATAAATTGACTATTTAATTAAAAAAAATATTTTTTCAATTCGAACCAGTAGTTCCTGAGATTATCGCGTTCAACCAAACAAACAAACTGTTCAGCCTTATATTATTAGTATAGATAGCTGTTGCCCGCGACTTCGTCCGCGTTTCCGTCGTTTTTTCGTAAAAAAAGTAGCCTATGTCCTTCCTCACGGTTCAGTGATTTTGATGTAACAGACAGATTAACTTTCGTAATTTAGTAGGGAAATATAATATGTCAATCTATAATACTGTTGAAAAATATCGCAATGCGGAACCGCACAATATTATTGTTAATAGCTGTGCCCGCGACTCCGTCAGCGTGTAACTCCTTGTGTGTTATTAAGTTAATGTATTCGTAATATTGTTTAGATCACGTTCACATGAGGATTAAGTACCTATAGAACGAAAATACTTCAGCGCAAAGCTTCCGGGTAAACTATGTTGAAAGTTGACCCGTCCGACACGTGAACATAAAGATTTCTAGAACTGCTAACCCGGGAAAGAGCGACGTACAACTGACCATGCGAGAAACAACTGACACCGAGATCTACTCCAGCAACACGAAAAGTCTGCCCTTGAACCTTATTAATTGTCATTGCATAACACACCGATACTGGGAATTGCGTTCTTTTAAATTCGAATGGAAAATTGTTTGGTATTATGGGAATTCTGGGAATAAAGACGGTTTCTCCTGCACCGCAACCTGTTAAAATTTGAGCCTCGATTATATTTTGTTGCAACTGGGTGAAAATAAAACTAATATAAAAAAAAGTGAACGTAAATTAGCCAAAACTTACCTATCGGTATACTAAAATAACTAATACCTATTTTATAAAATAACAACAAAAGGAATCTAAAAATAAATTATCAACGACTAAAAGTCACGCTGATAAGCACGGTTTGTTAATATCAATTAAGTATTGTCTGTCAATAAGGTCGAACGCTCTGAACGTCTATTCGGATCAACAGGCAATAATTGTATGAAGCTCGCACTTTTTTTTTAGGTAGGGCCTCTCGTAGTTCAGCACACTACGGCTGGTCACTACTCAACTGCGAAGCTCGCGCTCGGACGCCCCGCCGTTTTAGGGTTCCGTAGCCGAATGGCAAAACACGCAACCCTTATAGTTTCGATATGTCTGTCCGTCTGTCTGTCTGTCTGTCTGTCTGTCTGTCCGTCCGTCCGTATGTCACAGCCATTTTATTCCGAAACTACTACGACTATACATGTGAAACTTAGTAGGTAGATGTATTCTATGAACCGCTTTCCAATATTAAGAAAAAAATTAAAAAATATTTAAAATAAAGGGGGATCCCCATACATGGAACTAAAACTGAAAATATTTTTTTTCATGAAACCTATGCGTGTGTGGTACTTATAGACAGGTCTTTAAAATGATATAAGGGTTTCTAAAACCACTTTTTCATAAAGTCAATCGTTTAAAAGATATAAGCTTCCAAAGTGGTAAAATGTTCCCCCTCCCTCTAACTTCTATAATAATGGAGTGAAAAATAAAATATGTCTGTAGATCTTAATGTAAACTTTCAACCAAAATTGGTTTGAACGAAATCGGGTAAGCAGTTTTGAGATACAGCATATTTTCTAAAACCGCAAATATAACTTTGTAATTCATACAAACACTATGAAAAACAAAGTTATTTAGCGAAGTTGTAAAAATGTAAATAAGCTGGTTTCTAGAATTTTTTAAGGTTTTTAGGAACCCTTCATGGGCGAGTGTGGCTCGCACTTGGCCAATCGAGACGCGTCGAGCGCGGCGACCGATTCTCAAAAATAATCTTTATAGCATGATTCAGTATTCACGCGCGATGGCTTATTATTAGCGTATTTCATGTATAACTTTGGTGTTTCTATACCCATTTGTATGATTATTTTTTATGGAATAGATAATAATGTTAACTTTTTCAATTAGGGGTGACTGAGAGTGTTATAAACGTAAGAGTAGACAAATATTATAATCAGAAAGCTTCGAACTGCTAAGCTGTCGGGAGTTACACGTGTTATTGTGAGTCAACCATAAAAGATAGACATATGCTGTCGTGGGAAATTTTTTATATAATTTTAAGGAGAACATTTCCGTCATAAATGATTTCTGTGTAGCTTTAACCACTAAGGTAGCACACGCGACGGAAGCTTAAAAAATGGAGTAACTTCTCCCGTTTTCCCAACATTTCCCTTCACTGCTCTGCTCCTATTGATTGTAGCGTGATGAAAAGTATACTATAACCAGCTCAGGAGTATGAGAAATAATTGTACCAAGTTTCGTTAAAATCCGTCGAGTAGTTTTTGTTTCTATAACGGTTATACAGACAGACAGACAGACAGACAGACAGACAGACAGACAGACAAAAATTTTACTGATTGCATTTTTGGCATCAGTATCGATCTCTAATCACCCCCTGATAGTTATTTTGGAAATATATTTCATGTACAGAATTGACCTCTCTACAGATTTATTATAAGTATAGATTAAACGTCAGCAACCGGATTATGACGACATTAATAACGCCCTTTCAGAAATAGTACATTGGTTTAATGTGAATAATCTTCTTCTGAATGAAAAAAAAACGAAATATATAAAGTTTACGATGCCTCACGTTAGGCAAGTACCAACTACTGTTTTGATAAAGGGTAAAGAGTTGAGCCCTGAGGATGCAACAGTGTTCTTGGGCATTACTCTGGATGCTAAGCTTCAGTGGGGTCCACATATAGATAGACTATCCAAAAAACTGAGTTCTGCCGCATATACAGTTAGAAAAATCCGAAATTTAACTGATCTAGAGACAGCTCGTTTAGTTTACTTTAGCTATTTTCATAGTGTAATGTCGTACGGTATTCTTTTGTGGGGAAATGCCGCCGATATTCAGACAGTCTTTGTTTTACAAAAAAGGGCTATTCGTTCAATATATAAATTAAGTCCTAGATGCTCCCTCAGAGATAAGTTTAAAGATATTAATATAATGACTGTGCCCTGTCAATATATTTATGAAAATATTTTATATGCTCATAAAAATAAAACTATGTTTAAAAAGTACAGCGATATCCACAATATAAATACTAGGAATAAGCACACATTTATTGTTCCTTCAACTAGGCTCAAGGAAATTGGGGGCTCATTTAGATGTCAATGTATACGCTTTTACAATAAACTTCCCAGTCATATCCAAGAACTAAGCCTAAATAAATTTAAATCGTTTGTGAAGCAGAAACTTTGCCAGAAAGCTTTTTATTCTGTCAAAGACTATCTTGCTGACAAAAATGCTTGGGACTGAGCTGCTCCAATTACATTTATGTTGTAAT
This sequence comes from Tholera decimalis, assembly GCA_943138885.2. NCBI lineage: Eukaryota > Metazoa > Arthropoda > Insecta > Lepidoptera > Noctuidae > Tholera > Tholera decimalis. The sequence continues at coordinate 30,075,054 of OW964565.2, forward strand.
TCTGTTTGTTTTTTGTTTTTTTTTTCTTATTACTTTTACATTACATTTTTCTTTATTTTATTTTATTTTATTTTAATGATTATTTGACAACATTATTTACTTTTTTAAGTAATAGAATATACTTTTAATTTTTTTTTTTTAATTACTTTATAGTTTTTAATTTTGTTTGCATAAAATGACAATATTTTTTTATATTTTTTGTAATAGCAAAAGCTTTATTGTGAATGTGAGAGCAATGTGGGATAACAACAAATATTATTAATAGATTACCGCTATGTTAGATTACCGCACTGTCTGGCAGTTTGAGTGCTTTATACGGCCCACCCAAATGTCCTAACTTTGGTATTGTTCGTCAAATCGTTGAAGCTCCTTAAGATATAAGTTGAGCTACACGATATTTGACAAATGCTTGCACTGTTTGGACGGACCTGCTCAAATCTGTATGATTCTGTCCTTTAAAGGGCGCCACAGGCATAAACCACAGAAATCAAAAATTATTTTATCTATGGGCATAAACCTACATGGCTCTCATATGATTTGATTACTACACATTGTATGGACTTTAAAAGAGACGTTGACCTCTGAGTTTGTTTCAGTGTTTCTTCTCAGAGTAGTCAGTTAGGAAACACTGGCCTCATCTAGCTTACATTTACGAAAAAAAAAATGACGTGTAAAAGTGTTACTTATAACCCATTTGCAAAATAAACATCATTATTTCATTATTGTGTCCTCAGGGCGACCCTCGCAGTGGTGACACCCAGGCGTCTCTTCCTTACCCATCAGACACAGGTACCTCCCGAAACTTCTGTGTCCGGTGAGGACCTGCGTCATGCGGTAGGTCAGGACGCCGTGACGCCGATCTAGCCACTCCTCAAAGAGGGGTCTTACCGCCGCAATTGCGGCGTGCCCGTATTGTTATGGCTAGTATAAAATAATCAATTAGAAGCATATATGGAGTTATACATATATACAGTTACACATATGGAGGGATATCTAGAACTGTCCAATTACAAGTCTACAGGAAGAAAGTTCTTTTGAAATAAGCAGCAACTTTTTGCTCTTCTGTTTTTTATGTCATAAGTGTACATAAATAAATAAGTGGTCTGATTTCTGATTTCTTGTAGGGTACTTACTTTCACTGAAATGTGTATGTAATCGAAATGAGTGAAACACAACAGATGGTGCCAGTCTATAAGTATATTATGTATTAATATGGGCTGGTTGGTTCTAAGATCGAAATTGACTAAATTTCTAACTTGATTCTAGCATGCACTGTATGTAGGTTTGTCTCTAGAATTTGTTTCAAAACTATTGCATAGCATCTATTAGTGTTTGGTTGCGTGATAATTAACCTTAGATAAGTGGAAATTTTACATATTTCCTTGGATAAAAAGTGGCTTATTTATTTATTTATTTAAACTTTATGTACAATAGTGGTACATGGGCGTACTTATGTGTAATTTCAAAACCAAAACCCCTAAGCTGTTTTCGTGTGCATTTATAATATTCGCAGGATAACCTATCACTTCTTTTTCAAATAAACTTAAGATAAATAAATGTATATGCTTCTACCTCGGATTCTTAAAAAAATGTGTAAGATATTTGATTTCTATTTTCTTAAATGTCTTTTAAATATAGCCCCACACATCACTGTTATCTTGCTGCACTAAGAAGCTATTGTTATAAGTACCTACCCGTAAGTTTAAGCACCTTACTTACATAGGTACCTACATGTTACATATTGTATCGCAGACATAAGGTTGCGTCATGAATTTGAATTTAGAATTTAACGTTTTTAAGCATATATAAATAAATGTTTAGAGTTATAAACTACAACTGTCACAAAATTCGAAAAAGGAATAAATCATTACGTCACAAACAGAATCATGCTGTAAGGGAGGTGTCACCACCTTTTAAATAAACATTGGGTGTCGGTCAAGAGGGGCGATGTCATTGATCTCTGTGTCTTGCATTCATCCCACCACTAAGACATCTGAAACAAACAGTATACTATTATTATTTTGATACTTATAAATAACGCAGTGCGTTGTAGGGAACGTAAAAATTTTTAGCGATTAAATGATAATAATATTTATTTAATTTTTCAGACAAATTCTATAATTGTTAGTAACAAATGATATGTTACAAATTTATACTGTTGTGGGTTTGTACCTTAGCAGGCACATTATGTGTTAATTAAATTATCATCACTGCTCACAAAACTGTGACTGAAAATATCGTGAGGAAACCAAAATGTCCTAGAACTGCAAAACCTGAAAACATGTACTTACGTTATCCAGTATATTAAAACACATACATACATACACTTTTTAGGGTTCCGTAGCCGAATGGTAAAACACGGAACCCTTATAGTTTCGTCATGTCTGTTTGTCGTCCGTCCGTATGTCAGAGCCATTTTATTCCGAAACTATTAAGACTATACATGTGAAACTTGGTAGGTAGGTGTATTGTGTAAACCGCTTTCCAAATTTAAGAAAAAAATATTTAAAATAAAGGGGGGCTACATGGAACTGAAACTGAATTTTTTTTTTCATAAAGCCTGTATGCGTATGTGATATTTATAGACAGTTCTTTAAAAATTACACTAAGGTTTCTAAAACTACGTTTTCATAAAGTTAATCGTTTAAAATATATACGCTTCCAAATTGGTAAAATATGTCCCTCCTCTAACTTCTATAATAATGGAGGGAAAAATTAAAAAACAAATATGCTGTAGATCTTAATGTAAACATTCAACCAAAATTAGTTTGAACGAGATCGAGTCAGCAGTTTTTGAGATACAGCATATTTTATAAAACCGCAAATATAACTTTGTAATTCATACAAACACTATGAAAAACAGAGTTATTTGGCGTAGTTACTACGGAACCCTTGAAGCGCAGCATATTAGGCTAACAAAATAAGACGCAAGTTGCTGACGTTGCTGGGCTGGTCACGTCTGCCATATGTCCAAAATATTGTGGGTCAAAATTACCACTTTCTGGAGCTCTGACACAGCTAGAAGGCGTCGCGGTAGACCCCGTAGAAGATGGCGGTATGAGCTGGACCAAACTAACGACCAGTGGTTTACCTTGGTCCTGAACAAAACCAACTGGAAATCATAGGGAGAGGCTTTTCCCAGCTGTGCGTTAATGCAGGCTATCAGTATCGGTATCAGAGAGTAATATTTAGTAAACTGTATGAACTACAAATTAAAATAAAGCAAAAAAATATCGTCCACAACGCTGTCGGCTGGTAACGTACCCAAGAGACTGGCGGCATTGCCACGTTGTATCGAAATTCCTTCAGCCAAAATATTAGCCTGCCTTTGGGTCACATCACAAGATGTGTCAACCATGCCATTTAGAAAATTTCTTGGAAATGTCAAGATAGAAATGAATTGAGATAAATTCAGATCAGCGGGATCTTTGGATTTCAGGAAAATTTAGCATTCTCAATACGATAGCAGATGGGACAGCCCTTTATCTGAGATATTGGGTACGCCTACATGCCAATGTGTCATAGTTATTAAATATTTTATTTTTATTTATTATTGAATCGCCATTTTCCTCCCTAAACATAAACAAGTCAAGGCAGTACAGTCTTCATGTGGTAACAGTTAGTAACTTGCTTCGTACAAGTTATTATATTCTCACTAGCGGTTTGCGTATAGCTAACTATTACTTTACAACTTTTGTTAAAGGTTTGGTCATAGACGCGAATAATGTAAACGAGATGTAAGTTATTTATGACGTAATGAGTAAGTGTTAGCTACGGTCAGTTGCCATGACAACGGAAAACACTCATGATTTTATAGTCTTCAAATGTCTAGGTAAAACTAAGAAAAATAATTATTCGATATTGATTCAAAGTAGATAAATTGGACCTGTATAAATGGAAATGTATCGCCTAAATCTATGTACGAATATGTGCGTAACTTCTGAACGATTTCACCAGATTGTATAATTCTTTTTTTGTTTTGTTCTTCGTTATTGTCAAGACGAATTTTGTGCCTATAAAATAAAGCATAAAGTAATTGATCAAAAAATATTTGCAGTACAAAGTTTGATAAGTCAGCTAGTAATTTATAAGTACAAGATTAAGTCGTTTTTATAACAAAGTACGGTCAAATTAATTTAACAAAAACAAAAAGGTTTCAAGAAGGAGTTTCAATTTCAAACAAAATTACGGACGCTGGCCAGGAACGCCCGAAAGTTCTAAATTCAAAACATTTGCGAAACACACTTCAATTTAGAGTTGTAAAGAGGCATCTCATCAGCAACTGAGAAGGTTACGGACAAAAGGCGGGTCCAGTGCGAAATTTAAATCCTACCCACAGCTGCGGAATAGAATGGACCTTAGAAACAAACAAATCGTCCCTTACCCCTCCCCCTACCCCCGGACACGAAACAGGAATGGCCGCCTTATACGACCACATCTTACAGGCCCCAATTCCTACTTCCTTTCCATTACACAGCGAGCGCTGACTAAACATAATCGCCGAACTTCCTTACGACTCTACCCTTCCGGCCAACTGCTCGCAAAACCAACACAAGCCAAATCAAACTTTAGAACACAACAAACAGAGTCGATTATATTTTCGTCCGTTTAAAATTCGTCTATCGATACCTATCGAGCGAATGTAAACTTCAATAAGTGCGTCAAAAAGTCTATTTTCGCGCGCACGTCTTTACGTTTTCCAATTTTCCTCGAACGACCGCTGAAGCACCCGAGTTAAGAACATACCCGAACAAGTTGTGCTGTTAGCTGGGAACGTTTGAATAGTTTTCGTTGTCGAAACTTGTTCTCTCGGTTGTTTCGGGTGTATTTCTTACACAAAAGAAGGGGGCGAGGGGGGGTAGGGTCATGATAAATGGTACAATATTAATACTCGGGCCGGGCGTTGTATAGTTTTATGATCTTAGTTGGGCAGTAATATAAATCTGCTTTTCCGGGCCGGTACTCTTCGCTAATGTTTTAGTTTAGTACTAGCTATCCCTACTGGAATATTTAAGTACTAACAGTTAATAGTTTCTATTATCGTAACGGGTACATACTCGGTCGTTTTATGTACACCGTCTATGATAATGAATATAATTTTGTTTATTACTTTGGTATGATTTTAATGTATTAATATTATCTTGTTAGAGTAGCTCTAACGCCAAACGTGAGTTATTTTCTAATAATACATACAAAATCTACAAAAAAAGTTTTTTTTTGTTTGTCGTTTTGTGTTCCACACGAGGTATTATTTTTTGTTAACAATTCCTTAGTCTAAACAAAATTTTCTTCTTCTGCTACCAGTCAAACGCATAATTTAATATAAGACCATTATTATAACTTTGCCTATGGACCATAAAATAAAACTTATACATGACATAGGATGGAACGGAGTTCAAATTTTAAATCACTTCGCAACGACATAACAGAATACGTAAACACACATACAGTAGGTAATGCAAGTTCCTATTTTAAAATCTTAATTTCTAAGATGGCTCTAGAGTCACAATCTAAAAAAAAACACATCATGATACATGAAAGATAATATAAGCACACTTGCAGAACACAGAAAGTTCCAATTTCAAAACGTGAACAATCCTCTTTTTCGAACGAACGAACCTGATTTGCCACAAAGAAAGAAGAAAGTTCCAATCTCAAAACCTATCCGTATGGACTGATATGGACGCATAAAAAAAGTATCTGCGGCAAAATGCATTCTGAAGTTCCAATATCAAAACCTATCCGTATAAAAAAAAAGTTACACACAGCAAAGTCTATTCTCGAAGATCACTTTTCAAATTCTCCAATCATATCTCGTCTGCTATCCTCAGATAGCTGTAGAGTTGAACTGATTGATGGTCCGTGCATTGACTGACCTACTCGATGACACTCGATGCTCTCTTGTTGCGAAAAATTTGAACTTCGGTGACCAGTTGAATATTTAGATTTTGATAGTAATGCACGTATCTTTTATATATAATTTGAATTTTGAATTTGAATAACGTTAATAATAGAATTTTAATTATTTGGAAAACTGTCGACTTTTAAGTTAATGTCTTATGAATACGATTAATCGGGATGGTTTTGGATGGTTGGATGGGATGACTGGACATACAAAGCTAATACGAAGTCTCAGTGTTATTTAAGACTGATCGAAAATGTATTATAGTAATAAGTGACCTCAATATCATCTGTTGCCATAAGTTATTTTTGTATTTTATTTAACAGTTTCTAAAGGCAAAATAAAAAAATAAACATATAAAAGCCAATTTAATATTAATTTTAAAAATTGGCCAAGTGCGAGTCGGACTCGCCCATGAAGGGTTCCGTAGTAACTATAATAAATATAATATACTTAATATATGTATTTGAAAAAAAAACAAACCTTACAAATTTCTTAAAACTAGCTTATTTACAATACAATTTTTAGGACTACGCCAAATAACTTTGTTTTTCATAGTATTTGTATGAATTACAAAGTTATATTTGCGGTTTTAGAAAATATACTGTATCTCAAAAACTGCTGACTCGATCTCGTTCAAACTAATTTTGGTTGAAAGTTTACATTAAGATCTACAACATATGATTTTTTTAGATTTTTCACTTCATTAGTATAGAAGTTAAAGGGGGGGGACACACATTTTACCACTTTGGAAGCGTATATCTTTTAAACGATTAACTTTATGAAAAAGTCATTTTAGAAACCTTAATGTCAATTTTAAAGACCTGTTTATAGATACCACACACGTATAGGTTTCATGAAAAAAAAAATATTTTCGGTTTCAGTTCCATGTATGGGGAGCCCCCTTTATTTTAAATATTTATTAAATTTTCTCTTAAAATCGGAAAGCGGTTTACAGAATACATCTACTTACTAAGTTTTACATGTATAGTCCTAATAGTTTCGGAATAAAATGGCTGTGACATACGGACAGACGGACAGACATGTCGAAACTATAAGGGTTCCGCTTTTTGCCATTCGGCTACGGAACCCTAAAAATGTAAGCCTGACATAACGCTCCGCTTAACTTTGAACTGTTTCATATTTAAATTTTTTTATGAAGCATTAATCACATGTTCTATTTTTTTAAATCTTACTGAATGCTGCTAAATTGCGTCATATTTTTTTTTATTGAGTAAACTTTCTTTATTGAGGTCACCATCATTAGCGAAACACTAATCTATTCCAGTTTACTTTATTATCCAAACACCCACACCATTTCCATAAATTATTGTTACAACCGACCCCACACTAAAACTAGAAGCAAACGTAGAAAACTTAGTTGAGTTTGTAGTCGCCTTATCTCGCTCAACTGTAGAACAATATTCATAAACCGTGCGCGTCGACGACAAGATTTTATTACAGCCAGTACAGCGCCGTAAACCTAGTAGAATAGTGAGAATATACCGCTGAGCAGACTTAGCCAACCTTTAGTTCAAGATGTTGAAAATCAGGGTTCGTTAAGCGTTGACATAATCGTCAGCGATGATCGCGTAAATACTAGATCGTCAGGTTATTAAGATTTTATTACAGCTAGTGGAGTGCCTTAGTAGGATAGTGGGAATATACCAGTGCGCAAACTTAGCCCAACTTTGGTTCGAGATATTTGAAATAGATGTGTGATGAGAGGTGCGTTAGATGTTGGTCTAAATACTAAATCGCCACGTTACTAAGATTTTATTACAGCGAGCACGAGTGGAGTGCCGTAAACCTAGTAGGATAGTGGGAATATACCGCTGAGCAACACACTTAGCCAACCTTTAGTTCAAGATGTTGGAAATAAAGGTGCCTTAGAGGTCGGTCTAATCGACAGCAATGATTGCATAAATACGCCGCGTTATTTAAAATCGGACAGTCCCCTTTATCGGCATGTGTCGTCATGTAAGTCAATATACAACTTGTAACGAAAACCACATTCTATCCAAAATGGCTGAAGACAACATCTGGTATGGAGACTCTATGCACAGTTTCAGCCCAAAATGAGTGACTCAAAGAATTGATAACAAATTATAAATATAATAATAAAATATATATTTCTTGAATACCAATCATAACAAACGTGTCACAGCACTACGTTGGTCAACTTTTCACGTCACTTGCTTAATTCTCTTCGTTCTACTTAATTTAAAAAATTCGGTCTCGAGTAATGTAATGTAATGTATGTATGGCAATGTATTGAAATTTCTAATAAGTTTCACATAATGTAGACATAGGATTACAAAATCCTTGCCATATCGTTTGTTATCAATCATCCAAAGAAGCCATGCACCTGGGATGTATTTAACATTCCATAGCTAATCATAATTAAGAAGTACATTATTAATAAATTGACAACGGCTTTCAAATACACTTCTGGACACATCTATTGGCCCACCTTGTATTTTCAGTTTCGTTTGGTCCTAGCTAAAATTTTATATTAGGTCGAGCAAAAAGTTTTTATGCAGTTTTGAACCTGGCACATTCACAATTTCATTCAATAGTCTTTTTTTGAATTTCGAACACAGAATTTAAAGAAACAAAAGACAATTTGGAGCCTGTTTGTTGATATCAAACAATCGAATACTAAGAAAACTTGGTTTTATTGGTTTACTTGGATTTAATTCTTGAAAAAGTGATTGATATCTTTGCTTTTGCAACAAACATTACTTATTCTTAACATTAAGGTGAGGTTCTATCAATAATCTATGGATACTTCACCTGAAGTCGCCGCCCAAGCTGTGGCACTTATTCAGGCCGGACACAGCCAAAGAAACGTGAGTGCTCAACTTAATTTAAGTCGATCTGCGGTCCGAAATGTTTATCGGAGGTACCTAGAGACTGGCGGCTTTGTTCGTCGCCAAGGAAGGCCACGATCTCGGGTCACAACTGAAAGGCAGGATCGATTCATCGTGACGACCAGCTTGAGAAATCGTCACCTTACCTCCATTGAGATACAAAACCAACTTCGCGACTTCCACGGAGTATCTGTGAGCGCTCGAACTGTTCGGAGAAGGTTAAAAGAACGCGATATGGTACCACACAAGCCAGCTAATGGGCCCAAACTAAAGCGAGCCCACCGAACAGCGCGCCTTCATTTCGCACGCAGTCATTTAAATTGGACACAGCAAGATTGGAGCCGTGTACTCTTTTCTGATGAGTCTAAAATTGTGTTACATGGCAATGATGGAAGGAAGAAGGTCTACCGGCGTAAGGGAGAGCGTTTCGCACAATGCTGCTTTGAAGAGAGGGTTGCTTATGGCGGTGGCTCATGGACTGTCTGGGGCGGTATATCCGCGAGCGGCAAAACTCAACTTGAGGTTGTTACAGGACCACGGCTGCCAACATTAAATGCTGAAAGATACATTCGTGAGTGCTTAGAACCTCACGTGATACCATACGCGGACTATGTGGGCCCAAATTTCCTTTTTATGCATGATAATGCAAGAGCCCATGCGGCCGGCATCGTCAGGGAATATCTTCGGGATGTGAACATCACAGTTATGGACTGGCCAGCCAGAAGCCCAGACATGAACCCCATTGAGCACATGTGGGACGAGCTAAAAAGGCGTGTTAGGGCTCGTCAGCCAGTTGCCCAGACGATGCAGGAGTTGAAAACTGTCATAGAAGAGGAATGGGAGATGATCCCTCAAAATTTCATAGAGCGGTTGATAAACTCTATGCCTAATCGTATGAGAGCTGTGGTAGATGCCCATGGAGGCAACACGCGTTATTAAATTAAACCTTTATTTGATAAAACATGTTTTTTATTCAAAAATTAATTGCCTTTAACAAGGCGCATATCCGACTTGTTAGGCGTAGGTCCATGTCGTATGGTATTCTGAATTCAAATTTAAAACTATACGATCGAAAAAGATGGTAAAATGTATCAGGTTTAAAACTGCATCAACAGTTTTTGTTCAATCTAGCAATCATATTTCGGTAGGGGCCATCGAAACCTAAACTCTAAGGTGGGCCAATAGATGTGTCCAGAAGTGTATAATAAAAACCGTATGATATATAGTACATTATTAGTGAATATTAAATTCAAAATCCATATATTGCTTGAAAACAAATGACCGAGTCCGTAGGCAGTTTCGGACAATCATTTGAGTTACTGCTAATAAAATATAATTTTAGAAACTATTTCTCATCTGTTGTCAGGCTGTTAATTACTAATGAGCCTTCTAAAATAGTAAAGACATAGTCACTTCTCTATTACTATATTTCAAGTGCTGGAGCGAATGGAACGCTGCAAACCAAGTAATAGATATAGTACGAATAAACCACTGGACAAACGTTGCCAACCTTCGGCTCAAAACTGTACAAAATATAATCATTATATTTTAAGGGCCATCGTAAACTGAGTAGGAGGGTATAAACCACACTGGGCCAGTACCATGATCCTTCGATTTTAGACGGTAGGAAAATGATGCCTTATAATTTTAACTAAAGAATTTTCGACCAAATACAACCTAGGTCTCTATGATTTAGCCGAAACCTATTCAAAACATCCTGCCTCCTGTTACCACTGATAAGGTAGGATAATAAAATACCTAATCATATTCTTAATATAAATATCTTTTGATAACTTTAAATAGCACAAATGATTAATTTTCACAATCTATGTCAACACGTAACTATTTCGGCAAAATCATTTTTTTTTTAATTGATAATAGGCTCGCGTTTGACCACTGTCTCACCTGATGGTAAGTGATGATGGGGTCGAAGATGAAGCACGCTTACCTAGAAGTAACCAATTCACTCTTGATTTAAAGATCTCCAGGTTATAGCTATCAGGAAACACCGACTTCTGCAGGGAATTCATTCTAGAGTTCCATAACTAAGCGCAACCAAAGGTTTAGAACGCCTGCTATTGATCGTATTCTCTCCGGAAGATCCTTGCACGCTTTCTATTCAACGATTAAGTCTAATTGTCTCTAAATTTATCGCCTACACACTGCTATTATAGCTCGGTATCTCTTATTTATAGCACGCAATTTGTGCACTACAAGTATCAAGATTATTTATTGGTTAATGCTGGTATGAATGGTGGATGTTGGTTGGTGGTTTCTGGATTAGTTTGGTAGTAGGTTTTGTGTTTATTTCAAATGATATATTGTTGTATATTGTCGTTAAGTTGAAGTCTTTTTCGCCAAATATTCGATCATTTTGCTTTACTATAGAATAATAAACCGCTGTTACACTTACAAATTTCAAACCTGTGGTGCTATCTAGACATTGCGGCCCCGGAACGCAATGAGCAACTGAAAACGGTAGGTTTTAGTCTGACACTCTTTTCCGCCTTACCCAGAAAGGGAAGCTTAATGAATTTCCGCACGAAAAAAAAATGGTAAAAATTTTTAAAAAAACCTGACTGCAACCTTATACTAAAACTAACTGGAAAGATAATAAAAACAAGCCCATTTTAAATTAAATAAAAGTTGGAAGCAGGCGGGGCCCATACCATTATTATAGTTTCAAACTCAAATGGGTCCCGCCTGCTTCCATCTTTTATTTAATTTAAAATGGGCTTGTTTTTATTAGCTTTTCAGTTAGTTTTAGTATAAAGTTGCAGTCGGGTTTTTTAATTTTTTTAATCACTTTTTTTTATATCCTGCTTTTTACTTTACAAATGTGAAAGATTTCGCAGTCGATTTAGTTCTTGATAAGTGTTTTTTACGATTTGTCACTTTGAATTACTTTTAACCATATAAGTTGTATATATGTTTGTAATTACCTTTTAAAACCCTTTATTCTGATACCCCACGCGATAGGTTTTAAGAAAAAAAACTTTTTTGATGGCATAATATTATGGCGCCAAAAATCCGCCTCTTTGGTTGTTTTATTTTTTTTTATTTTGATATACCCAGTGTCACTCTCACGGTCAATACAAATCTAACGATACCTCTTAAGCTAAAATCCGTCAAGCCGTTCAGGCCACAGAGCGTGCCAAACAATTATACATACATACATACATACTCTCGAAAAACATAACCCTCCTTCTGGCGCAGTCAGGTAATAAGCAACGTGTTTGTATAGATTTCTTTGTTTTATTAATTTCCACTAACAATTGCTTTAGCGTATGCACTAAAACTTACAAATTTTACTCAAATTGTACCCAAAGCTGACACAACACTCAAAGACGGAAGAATAATGTTAACAATACCACATGCAAAATCAATCTCCAAAAAGTTTCAATCGTGAGAGACAGATGAAAACGATCGTTTCAATCCCACGTTACTAACAAAAATGAAGTACAGGTTTTTTAAACCTTTAAAACGCACCGGTCGTACTGATCCCTGGGTCAAAACTGTAACCCCAAGGTCAGACGGGCATAACGGGTGAGAACAAAATATTTGACAATAAATTACTTGTAAAAATTGGCCAAGTGCTAGTTAGATTCGCCCATGAAGGGTTCCGTAGTAACTATGCCAAATAACCTTGTTTTTCATTTCATATTTGCAGTTTTAGAAAATGTGCTATATCTCAAAAACTACTGAACCGATCTGATTCAAACCAATTTTTGTTGAAAGTTTTTATTAAGATCTACAGCATGTTTTTTTTTTTAATTTTTCACTCCATTATTATAGAAGTTAAAGGGACACACACACATTTTACCACTTTGGAAGCGTATATCTTTTAAAAGATTGACTTTAAGAAAAAGTGGTTTCAGAAACCTCAATATCATTTAATTCAAAGATCTGTCTATAAACACGACACACATATAGGTTTGATGAAAAAATATATTTTTAGTTTCAGTTCTATGTATGAGAAGCCCCCCTAACTTATATATGTATTTTTTTTTAATATTTAATAAAAATTGGAAAGCGGTTAACATATACCTACCAAGAATACATCTACCTACCAAGTTTTACATGTGTAGTCCTAATAGTTTCCGTATAAAATAGCTGTGACATACATACGAATTTGCTGTGCCCGACAGGGTCCACAATGATCTAAAACAATGTATATCTTGTATGTACCTACCACCTAAGTTCACATTGTGGAATGCAAATAAATGTATTGAGTATTGAGTATTGACGGACGGACGGACGGACAGACAGACAGACAGACATGACGAAACTATAAGGGTTCCGTTTTTTGTTATTCGGCTACGGAACCCTGAAAACTATCATGACACTAAGACATAATTAAGTGAAAGATATCTATAATAATAATATAACGAGATAATGTTTGTAAATGAGTTTGTATGTAAGATGTTTTTCGATGAAACTGTACATCCAATTTTAAAAAATCTTTCACCAGTGGAATGTTAGTTTATCACTTAATAAATAATAATAAAATTTATTCAACCAAAATAAATTCAAATGTTAACAAACAGAATAAATTAAACAATTGTATATCTATAAAATTTAACATACGCAAGGTAGGCATAGCGACCACTACCCTTACTAAGTTATAAAATAACTTGGATTTAGGGCAATGAAAGAAGCCAAAATAAAATAATATATAACTATATAATTCAATAATGCAAGAGAGCAGATTATATAATAAAGAGTGGCTACTTTTACTCATAAACATTTTCACGCAAGCAAAACCGCGGATTGAAGTATGTTTGTAATTTGATTATTATTACGAATGAGCACACTTTTAACCTCGATCACATCTGATGATAAGCAATAGATGAGATCTACGATGGAACGAGCGAGCCTGGAATATGCCTTTTCACCCTTGCTTTCATGTCATATGTGGTGTGGAACTCAGAATAAAGTTATAAAATATAATAGGTACCTTAAGGAAAATTTTGCCAGGATTTTCTATCCGTTTTCCTGTCTCAAATATCTGAGTAAGCGTTTTCAACCCTTCACAAGGCGACCGGTTGTTATGACCTGGGGTCGCGGTTGACCCGCGGTCGGCCTGTTTTGTTGCTTGTCTGTTAAGCCTGACGATCATTATACAAAACCTTTCATAGTTGTAACTAGAAAACTGAACATTAAACCTTACTGTCGAAATCTTACTTTCGAAGTAAATTAGCGTCATGATTCTCAAACAAAATCTAATCACTTATTCATGAAAAACTATTTCTTTTTCGGTTATGTGTAAATTCAAATGATGAAATATTTATTACGAAATTGTTTATTAAATCATACTTTTATGCGTAAATTTTTATTCCTTCTTTTAAAAAAATGGGCAAGAGTGAGTCAGACTTGCCCATGAAGGGTTCCGTTGTAACTAAGCCAAATAACTTTGTTCTTTATAGTGTTTGTATGAATTACAAAGTTATATTTGCGGTTTTATAAAATATGCTGTATCTCAAAATCTGCTAACCCGATCGCATTCAAACCAATTTTGGTTGAAAATTTACATTAAGATCTACAGCATGTATTTTTTTTATTTTTTACAGTTAGAGGGGAGACACATTTTACCACTTTGGAAGCGTATATCTTCTAAACGATTAACTTAATGAAAAAGGGGTTTTAGAAACCTCAATGTCATTTTAAAGACATGTTTATAAATGACACACACACATAGGTTGCATGAAAAAAAATTTCAATTTCAGTTCCATATACAACGTGTTACGGAAACCCCATATCTATCCGAAAGGACTGAAGACAACACCTGGTATGGAGTCTCTATGCAAAGTTTCAGCTCAAAATAAGTGACTCACAGAATTGACCCCAAATTATTGGTTTCATATGATTCTTGAATACCAGTAATAAAAACGTGTCACAGCACTATGAGGGTCATCACTTTCCACGTCACTTGCCAATAAAACGATAATTCTCTTCGTTCTTCTTCATTTGAAAAATTCGGTCTCTGGTATCAATGTATTGAAATTTCTAATATGCTCCACATATACACATAGGATTACAAAACCCTTGCCATATCGTTTGTTATCATCCAAAGAAGCCGTGCACTTGGTATGTATATACCCTTTAAATTACACGTTGTATAATATCCTTTATTTTAAATATTTTTTATTAATTTCTTAATATCAGAAAGCGGTTTACAGAATACATCTACCTACAAAGTTTCACATGTATAGTCTTAATGGTTTCGGAATAAAATGGCTGTGACATACGGACGTACGGACAGACAGACAGACATGATGAACCTATAAGGGTTCCGTTTTTTGCCATTCGGCTACGGAACCCTAAAAACTAGAAGAGGCCGATGTTTCCGATAAGGCTCATTATAGAATCAGCTGTCACTATTGGGACATAGGTTCCTCTCTATGAGAGGGAATGGACCGTAATCAACCACGCGAGCCCAGTTCGGATTGGTGGATGCTACATGTCTTCAGATTTTTGAATCTGTTCCAACACCGTTTCGATAGCAATGATGAAGATTTAAAATTTTGAACAGTAATTAACCGTTTGATTTATTACATAAGAATCTGTTTGCATGTTAGATTTTACATTATAATATTTGAAAACCTTACTTCAATAAGAACTTTAATTATTTGTATAACTTTTTACTTCATCACATTTACGCATGCTATTTTTTCTCAATTAATAATATTTTTTCTTACACTAAACACTACACACAATACAACCAACTTCTTACATATTACCATATACTCTAATCATCACTTAGATCATTTAGCGCTTGGCTGTGATTGCTGTAAACTATTCACCCAGCTATTTAAATGTAAACATCCCTTTTCAACTGTCGGACTGTTTCCTTCACCTGAATTACCTTTTTTACCCCAAATTCGATCACATAAACTTATTAAATAATAACTTGGACGATTTTTCTGTATCTGAAATTTATCAGTGCTCACCTGAAGACTGTATAGCTAAAATTAGTAACCCGGATACCCAGTTAAAGATTATCTCTCAAAACATTAGGTCAATTAATCGAAACTTTCATGATTTTGAGACACTACTGGCACGTCTGTCTATTGAGTGTGACGTCGCTGTCTTAACAGAATGCTGGCTCCCTGTTTAACTAACTCCAACCTGCCTCAGCTTCAATACTACTCTTCTTACCACACTACTAAGCACTTAAATCAGAGTGATGGAGTAGTTGTATATATTAAATCGCAATTATCATTTACAACTAATGAACTGGAATTTCATGGTTCGGCCTCCGGTTTAATCATTGAACTTGAATCGAAAGTTGCAGCTATTCTATGTATATATAGGTCTCCCTCTAACGACAGTATTGAAGTCTTTCTTAGCTCCTTAAATGTCATACTTACATCATTGACTGGTTTTCAAACTGTTGTGATAACGGGTGACATTAACATAAACATAAACATGGATGTCATGGCGTCGTCAATGGATCAACGTTCACATGATTACCTTAACTGTCTCTCTTTTCATGGGTATCTACCAGCACATCATCTTCCTACACGAGGCAATAACTGCCTCGATCATACCATATTGAAAACTAAGATACCCTCTTCAATCTTTGTATTCGTCTCTTCTGTCACTGATCATTTTTCGACCCTTCTTTGTTTAGATTTAAAACCACCTCGTAATTCCTTAGTCAACTCAACATCTAAAATCGACTTTATTTCACTTGATAGCTGTATGCAAAATCTTGATCTCTCTCATATATTATCCATGAGAGATCCAAATGCTGCTATAGATTGTCTCACTAAGGCACTGTCTCAGGAAATAAATAAGAATACTACATTGACGCGATATGCAAAACGTAAAAGAATATTGAAGCCTTGGATTACTCCGGGCCTAGTACGTTGCATGAGAAATAGAGATGTGTTACACAAAAGGCACAAACAATCTCCTGATAATGACATACTTAAAACAACTTATACTAGATACAGAAATTTCTGCAACAAGATTCTCAAGAAACTTAAAAAACAATTCGACTTAAATGAATTTACCAAAGCTGGTCGCAACTCAAAGCTAATTTGGGATACAGTCAAGTGAGTCACAAACACAAGTAAAACAATTCATATCCCTACGGAGCTACTCTCATCCTGTGAAACCCCTTCGCTTTCGGTTAATAAGGTCAACTCTTTTTTTGTTAATATGGGTAAAAACCTTGCTGAACGTATTAGTGACTTACACGGAGATTTTTCCAATCAGCGTCTCATAAATAGCTCCTCCACTTCGAGCTCTTTCGTTCTCCTAGAAACGGACCCAAATGAGATAGCGTCTATTATAACTAATTTAAAACCAAATGCTGCTGTGGGCTATGATGGTATTTCTACAATCTTTTTACAGAGGTACTCAAAAATCCTGACCCCCATACTTAGTCATATTTTTAATCTCTGCTTTCTCACAGGGATTTTCCCATCTACCCTTAAGAAAGCCATAATTCATCCCATTTTTAAAGGGGGTGACCGGTCGTCTATTAATAACTATCGTCCTATAGCGGTCCTCCCGGCTTTATCCAAAATCTTAGAACGACTCATTAACACCAGACTCATTAACTACCTTGAACACAACAATTTATTGTCAGCCAACCAATTTGGATTCAGAAAGAAAAAGTCCACCTCTGATGCTGCCTTGCAACTTATAACTAGCATTGTTGATAAACTCAATAGCCGCAAAAAGTGCCTCACAGTGTTTATTGATCTCGCCAAGGCATTTGATACGGTGCCGGTTCCCTGCCTTTTATCTAAGCTTGAAAGCTTAGGTATACGTGACTTGCAGCTTCAACTTTTTAAATCTTACCTATCCGACCGTACACAAACAGTTAAGATTGACAATTATTTAAGTAATGACCTACTTATCTCTTATGGCGTCCCTCAAGGCAGCGTGATAGGCCCTACTTTGTTCTTGATCTTCATAAATGACCTCTGCAACATGAGTCTGGACTCTGGTAACATTATCTCCTTCGCTGATGATACTGCAATTACATTTTATGATGACTCCTGGACTAAGCTGCGAACTACTGCTCAGGCTGGTTTTGACATACTGCACAAATGGCTAATCACTCACTCACTCACGCTAAACACTAGTAAAACTAAACTCATAACATTTTCTATAAATAATGGATCACAACCTTTGACACCCATTACTCTTAAAGCCCACTCTTGCCAACTCAATCCTACTTCTTGTAACTGTCCATCAATTACGTCTACTGATTCTATTAAATATCTAGGTATAATTCTTGATAAAAACCTCAACTTCAAAGCTCATATCACCCACCTAACTGGCAGCGTTCGGAAATTGATTTATCTTTTCAAAACCCTTAGAGACGTGGCCAATGCCTCCATATTACGAACTGTATACCTCTCCCTGTGTCAGTCAGTAATATCCTACTGCATTACGAGTTGGGGTGGTGCTGCTAAAACTACACTCAAACAACTGGAGGTGGCTCAGAGAGCCATCCTTAAAGTAGCCACATTTCGACCTAGACTTTACCCAACATTTGACTTATACCAGAAATGTCAAGTCCTTACGGTTCGTCAATTATTTATAATCAACACCATATTACACCAACACACAAGAACACCTCTCACACATAACCGACCGTTATCTAGACGTAAGGACAACATATGCCATGTTCCATTTCCACGCTTTACCTTCACAAAACGTTTTTTCTACTATTTGGGCCCCTTTTTGTTTAACAGAATTAGTATATCTATCCCTCTGTATCAATCTTCTTACCAAATATGCAAAAAGGAAATAACATGTTTTCTGTTAAATAAAAATTATGATGACACCGAATCTCTCCTTGTATCACTTTCTTAGTAACATTTTTATTGCTCTTTCCGCTCCGTTAACATACTATAGTTTAGCTAACGCCCAATCAAACTTCACATTCACTACCACATACATCACACTCACGCTCAGAACATATATCACACTTCATAATATAAACATACACACATATCACACTTCACATTTTAATTATAAAGTAGATTAGGTAATATAAATATAAAAATAGAAATCATGAGTATTAAATAAAATGCAGTCTCTATAATATTGTTTGCAGGAATTAGGGACTGGTGGACCTTAATACAGGTTACTACGTAACCTAGCTAGGCCACCGGAGCCACTTAATTGTTACTTATTTATAGTTGTTCCTCATTTTAATTGTAAATTATATTATGTAACAGACTGTAACAACCTTATGAAATAAATATATTGATTGATTGATTGATTGATTGAAATCACACAAAGTAATATGCCTACGTGCCCACGACCTCCTATAATTATTAATTATATACTTTCACTATATGACAAAAAAATTAACTGTTTCATAGATTTTATGGGTTATGTAAACATAACATTTGTTACCTTTTTTCGGATTACAAAGTTCGTTTCATAAAAAAGATATTCTTAATACGTAACCCCTATGCAGTGTTTGCGATATTTTTGTCACATCAATAACAGAATCTATTTATAGACAGTGCGTCTAATCAATCAGTCAAAAGACTTTATATACTGTATGGTACTGATTATGCGGCAATAGACTAATGCCTAAGGTGTCGAACTTGTGTTCGAGAGAACGCGGGTTCGAAATCAACCCATTACACTATTGTCATGAACCTGCTCGAGACACAAGCAAATTTTGCGTAGTAGAAGGGGTTAACAAGTTTCCTAGTAATGTGAATTGTACCCATATCGCTAGATCTCTTAATTTTTTTTTTTAATATTCTGATCATTAGTTTCGGAGATAACTCCCTACATACAAACTTACAAAAAGTTTTACCTCTTTATAATATTAGTATAGATAACTTACCTCTTTCATATTGTCCATACATTTTTTTAACCCTTCATTCGGCTACCGGTAGGTACCTATGACCTGCGGGTCATGACTCTAACCCGGGTCAGCTTGCCCTGACGGTTGACGGATATTTCTCACGACTATATCTCAGCCAAGTAACAGATGATGTTAATTTCTGTAAAAGCGGAAAACATCTTAATTATATATACAACGTGTAATTTAAAGGGTATATACATACCAAGTGCACGGCTTCTTTGGATATAGCAAGGGTTTTGTAATCCTATGTCTACATGTGTGGAACTTATTAGAAATTTCAATACATTGATACCAGAGACCGAATTTTTCAAATTAAGAAGAACGAAGAGAATTATCGTTTTACTGGCAAGTGACGTGGAAAGTTATGACCCTCGTAGTGCTGTGACATGTTTGTTATTATTGGTATTCAAGAAAAATATGAAACCAATAATTTGGGGTCAATTCTGTGAGTCACTTATTTTGAGCTGAAACTTTTGCATAGAAACTCCATACCAGATGTTTTATTCAGTCCTTTTTATATGGGTTTCCGTTACACGTTGTATACTTTATTATACACCTAAAAATATTTCATTGGATACAAAAATTAAAACTTGTGTACAATGTGACAACCTTTGGATGGACAAAACTAAAGGAGATAGATTTAGAGCTGTCAATGTACAAACATCATAAATAATATTAATTGAAACATAATAATATAAAATAAGTACATATAATAAAATACTAAAATCATATACTAATAAATACTACATGCACAGTTGAGAAAGAAGGGGAAAAACTACACGGAAAGATAATGCTCCTTCACCATTCTTTTGAACGCTGGTAACGTTTGAGCACGCCTCGCTTCTATGGGTAATGCATTCCAAAAACGAGCTCCTTTAGATAGATAGATAGATAGAATACTCTTTATTGTACACCAATAATTTAAACAAGCACTTGATTTACAATAATGCAAAAAAAAATGGTTACAATGGCGGTCTTATCGCTGATAGCGATATCTTCCAGACAACCTTTGGATGGACTTTAAGAACATAAAACAAAGAGGGGAGGAGAAAGTCAGTGTACTTACTTCAAATATATAACATACACAAAAAGTAACTAAAGTAGTTAATATAACTATAAATATAGGTATATATAATACAATACAATACATAAATAAGTATAAATAAATATATGTCCTTTTTACTTTTATTGCGAGATTTTGTGTGTAACGTAGATAAAACATAAAATTAATAATTTGTGCCTGGTTAAAACTTCATGCACATATGTCGGTAGGAACGGAGACAATGCTGTAATTATTTTGTACAATTGAAGTTATGAGTAGGATAATTAATCTATACATCACAATCATCTCCTTACCCTTTCCACAACAATGTTGGTGTTAATCTTCTAGAGTGTAACCAGATACAGCTGAGTACTAGTGTTTTATAAAAATTGGCAAGTGCGAGTCAGACTCGCCCATGAAGGGTTCCGTAGTAACTACGCCAAATAACTTTGTTTTTCATAGTGTTTGTATGAATTACAAAATTATATTTGCGGTTTTAGAAAATATGCTGTATCTCAAATATTAAGATCTACAGACATATATTTTTTTTAGATTTTTCAGTCCATTATTATAGAAGTTAGAGGGGGAGGCACATTTTACCATTTTGGAAGAGTATATCCTTTAAACGGTTAACTTTATGAAGAAGTGGTTTTAGAAACCTCAATATCACTTTTAAAGACCTGTCTATGAATACCACACTATCATAGGTTTCATGAATAAAAATATTTTCAGTTTCACTTCCATGTATGGGAGACCCCTTTATGTTTATTTTCTTTTTTCTTAAAATTGGAAAGCGGTATACAGAATACATCTACCTGCCAAGTTTCACATGTATAGTCTTAATAGTTTTGGAATAAAATGGCTGTGACATACGGATGGATGGGCAGACAGACAGACATGACGAAACTATAAGGGTTTTGTTTTTTGCCATTCGGCTACGGAACTGTAACTGGGTAACACGATACCCCTTAATGAGACCAGTGTCAGATTTTCTGGCTTCTGACTACATGTAACTCAATAGTTACGTGTAGTCAGAAGCTATGACCCCGGCAAACAAACAAACTTTTCCGCTTTATAATATTAGTATAGATTTAATAAAAATGGATGCTAAACGAATAAGTACGTAACTAGATCTTATAACCTCAAAAACAGGAAAATAGGAGCTTTTTGTGGCTGTGAGTTGCACTAGGGGAACAAAAATCACTGGAAGCGTAAGAAGGGTGAAAATTAGCGCTATGATTCTCAAAAGGGAGTTATTAGAGCTAAAACTGCAGGTTATGACTACATTACAATGACGCCATGATTTTTTAAGAAAACTTATAATTCACTTGCAAAATTGAGTTGATATACATTAGTTTTTCAGTTAAATGTGCATTAAATGTACCGGTAAACAATCGGCCACTTGCGAATAGTAAGTTATCGACACGTAAAAATACGGAAATAAAATTTATTCTGTATAACAAATAAAAAATATCACATATCTTTTGTTAATTTTTTAAATATCATAAAAGCGCGTTAAAATTACTCGAAAATTATCTTATATATCTACAGTAAACTGGACAGCGTTTTAAGTATCTTTATATATCTTGCTAATACAGAATACAAACTTTTACTTCTTTTTTGTTTTATTTTCATGATGGCGACGAAAACACTTTACCAAAATATTACAAATAATGTCAAATGAAGATATACAATTAAGAACTATAATCAATTCATTCGTTCAAAGTAGTTCAAAATCATTCAAAAGTAGCGCTACGAGAGCTTTAGTATAGCGTTAATAAATCGTTATAGCTATTAAGGAACCTTTATGCAACCGTTGTGCAGGTTAAATGGAACTTTAGGTTGCATAAAATGGCGCCCAAATAGCGCTAAAGCGGCTGCTTTAAGTCTGTAGTAGACGCTCTAGCGCTACGTCTATTACCATAAGTAATAATCGGATACGCTCCAAAGCCCTAATGCAGCCCATTTGTGCTAGTTGGGACGTATAACGGAAACCCCATATCTATCCAAAAGGACTAAAGACAATATCTGGTATGGAGTCTCTATGCAAAGTTTCAGCTCAAAATGAGTGACTCACAGAATTGGCCCCAAATTATTGGTTTCATATGTTTCTTGAATACCAGTAATAACAAACGTGTCACAGCACTATGGGGGTCATCACTTTCCACGTCACTTGCCAATAAAACGATAATTCTCTTCGTTCTTCTTAATTTGAAAATTTCGGTCTCTGGTATCAATGTACTGAAATTTCTAATATGCTCCACACGTTTTGACATAGGATTACAAAACCCTTGCCATATCGTTTGTTATCATCCAAACAAGCCGTGCACTTGCTACGTATATGCCCTTTAAATTACACGTTGTATAGGTACAAAAGCAGACGTATTAATGCTTTGAGCATGTCTATCATTCAGTTGAAGTTGTAAGTAGGACGGTTTTTCTATACTCTATAGTTAAACATGAAAGCATTTTTATTTGTGCAATGTACTGATTTGTAGTAAAAATAAATTTATTTATTATTATTATTCATTTATAGAATAAATAAAATTAAATTGTCTATCTGTAATTTCAATATAGTTTTGTTTTCTCAAGTGCGTTTAACTATTTTCAGGATAATAAACACAATATCAAACATTTTTAGCTAATCTATGTTACAGAGAAACATAGAAGCTACTTTTTATCCTAAAACTTCCGCCGGATCAAGATTTACGGGGTAAAAATATCTCCAAAGCGAACGAAATCGTGGGCACAGCCAAACAACGGTAAACAACGCATATACAAATAAACAGTAAACAACGCATCGGTTGCAAAATCTAAACAACTCATCTTAGTAAAATGGAGTTGGAAAACTGAAGTTATCATATCTAAACAGTACGTGAAATAAAACTACTCACAATCACAATAATTTATTTGTCTGAATATGGTACATTGTAAGGTCTTAAAATTATTATTCAATAGTTTCTTCGCATTCTGCAATTCGTAACGTACAAATATTGGTGTTTACATACTTAATACATATAATTGAAAAAAAAAGTTTTTTTTATTACAAATTTTCCGATACGGTCCAGCCCTCTTCGAGTAATCGGGTAAAATACATTAAAAAAAAAAAGGTTCCGACGAACTGAGAACCTTCTCCTTTTTTTGAAGTCGGTTAAAAACAGATTCGCTCATTCTTAATGAATATAATAATAACAATAAAATAAATGTGAGTGAAAAATCAAATACTCAAATGATATGCAACATTAATTTCAATTACAACATCCATACCAACCTCCAACCGATCTCCAAATGAGATAACACAAAGAAAACACGTTTTAACACAAGAATATCATAGTGTAAACTCATCTCGATATACTCAAATCCAATCTCACGCGAAGCTTGGCCAGTAGTGACCCGGGGTCACGGAGACCCTTCATCTCCGCATTTCTCACGGCGCAGCATTCAAAGGGTTGATTCTAATGTAACTCGTTCTTTTAAGTTCTTTAAGACTGAGCTTATTTTTCTGTCACGGGATGTGAACCGAAAAAAATCCATCCATAGTATTACTTATTAATAATGACAATAATTCAGCCTGCAACTCGCAAGTCCATAACCACTGAGCCACCAATGCGCTACTTTTGAATTAACTTAGTTAAGTTATATATACAGCATGATATGAGACTGATAGAGAATACCTTGTTGAATTAAGTCTGCCTATGTACCACTATTATACAATGTACATAAAGTAAAAAATAAATAAATATATGATAAAACTCCATTCTCATACTATTGTGTCCTCGACTAAGAAGTCCTTAAATCGAAACTATTTCATATATTCGATCGGAATATTATGATGCGAGTAACATTGTTCTTGAGCTATATTTATTTTTAATTTTGAGAAATAAAAACTCAAAAAGTCAAAACGGGAGGGTCAGACTTCTACTGACTAAAAACCCACTCTGTTCCTTCAGCTGCCCTTAAGTTCCGGGGCCGCGGTATCTCGTTAGAACATTCCCACAACCCCGGCAGATATCTTAGTGTCTTAATATCAATGTCCATAGATTTGAATTTTCCATGCCCATATTTTATTACTGAAGACTGCCAGACTGAGTATTTCTAGACGGAGAATAGACTAATCTTTAATAGTTCGCTGTAAGTTTTCTATAGTATTTATACATACTGAAAAAAAAAACTTAGTACCCATTTAATGAAAATTACACTGTCGGGATTATCATAGCTTAGTTAAAGTTTATATGGAAAAATAATGCAGAAAATAAATGATTATTTTTATAATAACTTTTCGAACTCTGGGCGATTAATGATAATATTAAATTTATTAAAAATAAATGCGATATTTAGCTCACGAAGCTCACGAAGCTCACATTACCTACTTTTGAATTTGTTCTTTTAACACTGGCTGTTATACCGTGCGTCATTTAATTGTTTGGATACTCACTGGGCATTTTCCAGAAAATTACTAGAATATTCTATACTGGTCCAGTCAACGAATAAAAGAATAATTAAAAATTACACATCTTTATAACTTAAAAATAAAGATATGTAATTTTTAAATTATTCAGCGTCATTAACTTATCCAATACTTTTAAAAAACGAACAACCAAGACATACGCTGCGTTTAGACTTTTAGCTAAACCTTATAATAACGTCTTCATTAAAACTCTCCTTAATAACAATGTTATCTTTTTATAAACACAACGAGCTAGGCCAGTATGTAGGTATATATCTGTAATTAAATTATACGTGGGTCCACACTAAGGCCGATAAGACCGGGGTGGTGCGAGGGGGGCACGAAATGTTCGCGCAGGGGGGGGGGGGGGGGGCGCACGTGAAGACAGCGAGCTGAAGACGTGCTTGGAAATGTATAGAGTTGCAACTGCGATTGTTTTAGGGTCTTAGTTAATGTATCACATACAGCACCCATACGTTTTGGGAATACTTTCATTGTGCGTATGGCTATGGAGTGGAATTCCCTGTCGGAGTCTGTGTTTCCAGGTAGCTACAAACTAGATGTCTTTAAATCAAGAGTGAATAGGTTACTTCTAAATAGAAATAAAATAAAAAAATCATCTGCTTTCTGAACTATGTTGGAGTCATAATCATAATCGTCATTTATTATATATATACCAATATACAATATAAATATAAATATACCAATTCGGCATCCAGTCTAACTCGATGCAGCTGAGTATGAGTGTTTTACATATAGCGACTGCCTATCTGACCTCCACAACCCAGTAACTGGGTAACACGATACTCTTTAGCAAGACCAGCGTCAGAGTCATTTTCTGTCACTGGACTATCCGTAACGATTCTCAAAGACGTACAAACGCCAGCACATCAAGCTACAACAATCTGTCAAATTTCTTTAATGGATTTTCAACTTTATTGTTAAAGAAATTAGGTTCAAGGTTGATTGGGAAAATTTGACAGTTTCGGGTAGCTTCATGTGCTGGCATCTGTACAAATGACTGCCGGGACCAACGGCTTAACGTGCTTACACTGAGGAGACTCGATATTTAAATATGTTCAACTATCCGTAAGCTGACCTCAGCAAGCTCCTCATCCTCATCTTGGTTAATGTATATTATTTGATTGATACACTAGCAGTCGCGCGGGCCTTCGCTCCCATGGACTTTATCAGTCAGGTAAAAAGCATAGAGATATAAGAATAGAGTGAAACGGAAACAGAAACGGTTGAATATAACGATAGAGGCGAAGAGAGAGACAGATGCTGACTATTCATCTGTCTCTCTCTTGCAGAGTACTGCGATTGGCTAATGAGCAGCGTTTGCTAGCAAATCCTATCGCTTGTATATTGAGAGTGTAGCAGACGCGGAGCTGTATGTAATTTTGACTGATTCTTTGGTTTTTAGGATATTAAAAGAATCATGTAAGTATTATTATAATTCAGTGCCAATAACAAAGGTGAAAAAATGAGTGGGACAGTGTGAGAAAACTCCCACTTCACCATCTTCAGTAGGGCCAATCACAACGCTCTGCAAGAGAGAGATGGATGAATAGTCGGTGTCTGTCTCTCGCCTCGCTTCTATCGTTCCCACTTACAGGCCAGTGTAGCACTTATGCACTCTATTCTTATATATCTATGGTAAAAAGTAGCTTATAACCATAGAGTATATCATTACAGCTTATAGCTTTCCTCAAGCTTCCAGCTACTTTCATACCAAATTTCAACTGGAACTTTCGGAGATTAGCGCGTTTGAACAAACAAACTTCTCTGCTTTATTATATTACTATAGGTTTTAATAAAAATCTTGCCTGGGAAATATAATTTGGTCATTCGTGAATAGGTTTATTTATCTTCCTTTTCATAATGTGTATTCTCTCGTGAATGGACAATATAGACAATTTTCCATGATTATCGATTTTGTTATGAACTTACTCGGTATTTTGTTGACTAGTTTACACTGGCCACTCATACCTGTTAATACTACAATTTAGGAACATTGTAAAAAACAATCTCATTATGAAAAAGTAACCGTAGAGTATCTTGCCGATTCGTCGCAATATGATACAATTAATTCAAACCGCGTTTTAGCTTCTGACTTTTAATAAGGGTCCATGTAGGCTTACGTGAAATAAAATAAAGGAGAATGCCAAGGCTTCCTTCGAGACTCGGCCAGAACCGACAAAGATGAACTATATATCATAAAAAGGAATATAATTATATAATTTGACTGTATAGTTAGTTTTCTATAAGAAGTACACCAAATAAAGTTATAGTTCTTTGAAGTTGAACACTTAATACTTCTAATTTTAACGATAACATGAAATAAACTATAAAATTATTGAATAATGACTATTGATTTCGTTTTCAACAGCCAAGGTGATCGTTAGTGATACAGAAATCGGAGTCCGGTAACAAAACAATAAACAACACAAAACTCATAACGTCGCTCGTCATAAAACGCGGGAGAAGTAAAACTTTTGACAATTATCAGTGACAATGACAACTACAAGATTAGTGTATTATAAGTGTTACTAGCACTAAATAACTATTCTAAACTGTATCGATAGGTAATTGAATTGAATTACTTTAAATTATTAAAAGATTTTAAAAAATATAACTAAACATTATTAATTATTTTAAGAATTACGAGTTATGAGTTTAGTAACTAATAAATTTACTTACGTAAGTTCATAATGATATTAATGTAATCGATTTGCAAGTGCAATTTCGTATCGATATTATTTTATTTTGGTATTGGCAACATTTCTAATTGAAATTGTAGATAGAAAACGTGTTGATAAATTGAATAACTATTTAAAATGACTTTTAAACGGTGTACTTCTACAGATTTTATTTATACTGTATAATTCTTACAGTTTTATATAATGAATTATCATTAATTTAGAAAGTCTGTCGGACACTACATGATTCGAGCCGAAACTTGGCATTCACCTTTTAATCATAAATCTTGCAGTAGTCAATTATGTGACAAGAACAAAAAAGCTTTAGTTTAATTTTTTAAGACTTCATAATCACCTAAAACTTGTACGGAATGAAGGAAAATCCATATGAATTAACTCAAATCTTCTCTATTGTTTCAGGTATAATGTCCTGAGTACATAATCTACAAATATTCACAATCAATTGCTTCAAGATGCCATCACAAGACACAACTAGACTTTTGCGCCACGAACAGGTCCGAAAACAGACCTGTCAAGCATACTTCAACAACCCGCTGTCTTGGAACAATACGATGGAAAAGTCTACAACGCAACAATCTATTTTTCTGAAAAACTACCAAAATTCAAAATGAATGAAAGTGGCCGAAGTAGCCGTAAAGAACACAGAATAATACACTAATCCAGCTGACACTAATATTAACATAATTACGTTTACAAGAATACTTCATCAACCTGCTATCCTGGAACGAAAGTCTATGTACGCATCAGATTATTCATCTAAAAACCTTCAAAAATTCATAATTTGTGAAAGTTGCCGAAATAACCTAAAAGGACACAGAATAATACACTAATCCAACTGATACTAATATCAAAATAAGTTCTTTCCGTTACTTTTAAAAAATAATTAGGTTATACCATCTCCTTAAACTTCTCCCGTGGTCCAGTCGAGCAGAGTCCGGGCGACTTTCGTTAGGGTGAAAGCAGTTTGAAAGTCGGGTCGGGGTATTGATCGAGTGTCTTGCCCCCCTCTGCCTCACCCCCCGCGACCCGCGCGTACCCCCGCCAGCGTCCATAAGGAGCGCCCAATTCTGAGGATGGTCGTCTTTAATGTAGAATTAAGGCTAGCTTTAGTTATATTATGTGTATGTTGGTAGCGTGGGTTTTAGGTATGTACCTACTGGTGAATCAAGCTTTGGTTATACTCAGAAATGTGGGTGTATTTAAATAAGGAACTTTATGGAATCGAATGTGAGTAGCAATCGTAAATAACCGGCTGGTAGCGATAACGTTCGGATTTTAAACTTGTATGAAAACAACAAAGTTAATAAAAAGGAAACCGTTGAATTTCAAACTGCTTTTATTTACAAAAAATACCGTTGAAGTTTACAAACTAGACTAGTCTAGCCTGAGAGATAGAGATATCTTTTCATTAACCCAAAAGTACCAATATTGTGTATGTCTTCTAATTAAATAAGGTTAAAGCATATTTATAACGTCGCGCGCATAAATAACTTACTCAAAAATAAATGTCTCTCGTTCAATGAAAGACGTAGGGTACTTTTTTATATTTATGATACGTATTAAGTAAATTACAGTATTTTTACACATATTATTAAAGTCATAACTTCATCTCCTGTCAAAATACCCTTAATTACCCACATTATGTGATAAATATTTCTTTTGGCTCATGCGTTTTGTTCGAGCATTTTTTGGTGAAGTCCGTCACTAAAGGTCATACTCATACCTAACTCGTTTATTTATAGCCAAATTAAAAGTGTCTGTACTTCCATTTACTAAAATAATATATTAAAATATTCCATGACTTATTTATGTAAATGATTGAAAAGCATTGTCATGCCGGTTTTCTCATAGTTACATCTGCTATTTATTATAATAGGTGCATTTTAAAATCAGCCTCGAAAACAAGAAAAAAGAAATTCATAATTCAAAAATCACCCCTAAACTTAACTCATAAAAAATCCTAAAAGAGTATGTAGTCGGTACACAATGACTACTTATCATAAATAATGACTTTAGCAACACAACGATCTTACATTACGGGCAACCCTATTAACTGCGACACCTGAGAGGCAGCCCTAGCGAGATCGAGGGATGACACCCAATACGCGTACCTATTCTGTTGTTTAAACTTATTATTATTTTAAAATAAGAATATTATTATGTATTAGAAAGAAAAACCTGGAAACATTTTTAAATCCCGGTAATTAAAGATTAATAAAGAATGTGGTTGGAAATATAACCGCATTTTTATTCATCGGATAATTTATAATTTCTATTGAAAAAAAAAACATATTTCAACACAAATTATAAATTAACCGATTGTTAGTAAGAACTAGCTGACCCGGCAGACATTGTCTTTTTGACCTTATAAATGTTATAAGGTCAAAAAGACAATGTCTGTCGGGTTTTAATTTTTTTCATTCATTCATTCTCTGTATGAGAGGGAACATAATACAAAAACGATTAATATAATCGATGCAGCCGTTTTCGAGTTTTAACGAGACTAACGAACAGCAATTTATTTTTATATAAGAAGATATGTAGATACCAAAATCAAAAAGATGTGCAGTCAAAAATTCATTATCTGAATCTACTATAATGTAGCCAGAGAAATAAAAAAATAAAAAAAATATTTCTGGTGAAATCATTTATTTTCGCATTTGTACTGACACAGGCTTTCTTTTTATGCCTAACTTAGGTTTTTTTATTGATAATAGGCTCGCGTTTGACCACCATCTCACCTGATGGTAAGTGATGATGTGGTCGAAGATGGAGCACGCTTGCCTAGAAGTAACCTATTCACTCTTGACTTAAAGACTCCCAGGTTATAGCGATCAGGAAACACAGACTCCAGCAGGGAATTCTACTCCTTAGCCGTACGCACAATTAAAGTATTCCCAAAACGTTTTGTACGTATGGGGGGGATGTCCACCATGTAATGATGGCACATCGCCGTTTGTCGATGATGGAACGGGCTTGGCGGAATTAGATTGTGTAATTCCATCGCACACTCCCCGAATTGTAACCGATAGACTTGCAATTCGTCGTCGATGTTCAAGGCTCTGGAGCTTTGATTCGACGAGTGAATCGTTGCCAATGAATCTCTTGGCCCGTTTTTCGATAGACTCAAGCGCGCCCAGTTGGTATTTGGGAGATCCATCCCAAAGATGAGAACAGTACTCCATACATGACCGAACCTGGGCTTGATAGAGATTGAACATTTGTTCCGGTGTGAAGTACCGTCTCACCTTTGCTTTAATGTTCTTGACGGCTATGTTCTTCTTTTATTTTCCCGCCAAGAAAATAAAAAATCAATTCAAAATTAGAACGCAAAAAAACAGCATCTCCCATTATAAAAAAAAAACATGTACACATGTAGATAATCGGTAAAGCTAACGAGAATACAACCGCAGGCTAGCCACGGTACACTTTCGTCCGCTCTCGCCTTACATTCTCGACTTGATTAATGTGTGTACCGACCGAGTTAATCACCCACTCGAGATGCCGATGATAACCGCTCGTTTGTGCCATCGCCTGTGCTTGAAAAAAAAGCATAAGATTGTATGTATAGTTCAGATTTCATGTCGTTCAAATAATTGTGGAGCACTTGAGTTTAGCTCAACCTTGACTGTGACTGATGTAATTTCAGTTTATTTGGACACTATTGTAGTAAAAAACTCCAACGACAAATATCACTGAAACCCGGCGCAAAGTTTAAATAATGATGTTTATTTTGCTAATCGGTTATAAAGGATACTATTACACGTAATTTTTTTCGTAAATGTATACTAAATGAGGCCAATGTTTCCTAACTGGCTACTCTGAGAAGAAACAATGGTCTGAATTGTTATGGAAAAAAAAGTTTGTTACATGTCTTTTTCCCCATGAGCTCTTGACCCATATCACGCCTGATTGTAAGTGATAAATGAGATCTAAGTTGAGACGAGCGAGCACAGAAGATGACTGTTCACTCTTGCTTTGAGGGAGAAGAAGTCTTTTGGGTGTTGTTATTGTTTTAAGTAGCTTTGTATTTTTTTTTGTATTTAAATTTAAAACTATGGGTTTCTAATTTTCTATCAATTACATACTCAAAAAACGGTGAATTATTATATACTTTTCTTATATAGATGGCGTAATCTAATTATCGTGCTACATAAATTACATACATATCTTGAGAATTCCAAAATAAGTGCGAAACATTCTCCGCCAAGTTGAGTCTCCAATATGCGACATGTATCTTGTGACAACCCAACTTCGTTCCCAACACTAGCTTGAACATGTCCACACTTCCTCAGCAACTCGTTTCACGTCGTCCTGTCCTGTCCGCCATAATGAATGGTACCACGAACTGCCACTAAGAAGTGGCCGGTGGGCGGCGATCGATAGAACCCACACTTTAAGGATCCTTCCTTCTGGAAAAAAGGGGTTTCATTGTGTAACTGTGACTGGTAGCGGTTGCTTACTAATTGCAAGATAGTTTTTTTTTTTGTTGTTTTCTAAAGTTTTACTATTTTCAATGCTATGTTCCTATTCTAAAAACAAGACAAAGAATTTCTCATTTCAGATAGATTTCATACCTTATTAGAGTTTCTATGCCTTTTACGCGTATACAATGAAAGTGTAAGTAGGGTGATCCAGGTTACCTTAACAAAAAAATATGTTAAATATAAATAATAGTTTCGTACAACATTATAAGTGATTGAAGCTTCCTTTAGAGCAATTAAGAGATTCCACTCTTCCATAAAAAAGACATTAGATACTGAATTTGATACTACTAAATTTTAATAACTACATATTAAGTAACTAGCACGGATTAGTTTTATATGAAATCGAGAATTTGAGTTGAATATAAATTGAATTAAGTACTATTAAGAGACTGATTTGGTTGGAATTGCTTCCTTTAATACAACTTATCAGTTGCTCGGATGTCTCCATTTGCAACTGTCAAAATAGATGTCAAACAAAGTAAAAAATATTAATTTCACATAAGCCTACATGGGCACTTATTAAACGTTAGAAGCTATTGCACGGTTTGAAATGAATCCTAGAAAGAAAGAGAGAAGAAAAGAAGAGATGAAGTCAACAGTCGTATAGCAATCGCACAACGATCGCAGTTCCCCTTTATACGTGCTCTTCGTTCCGGCTGCGGTACCCCGCGACCCGCCGGGTGTTTCTTCTGACGTTCCTTACGTGTACCTCCTACCACCCAGCCAGGGTAGCAGGAACTCTCAAACTCCGGCCAAAGTTTCCATATTTGCCCAGCGTTAACATTAGGTAGGTTGCACATGAGAGACTTAAAACATTTTCGTCATAATGCGACTACAAACGCCGCATAATTCAATCTCCATTATATATCTAAATATATATAACTCAAAGGTGACTAACTGACTGATATAGTGATCTATCAACGCACAGCCCAAACCACTGGACGGATTGGGCTGAAATTTGGCATGCAGGTAGATGTTATGACGTAGGCATCCGCTAAGAAAGGAGTTTGCGAAATTCCCACGGGATCGGGATTTACACGGGAAAAACTTCCCACGCGGGCGAAGCTGCTGGCACAAGCTAGTTATATTATACACATGTATTTGTACTATTTAATGATTGTGAAATTCAGTACATTATTACAACTCTTAACCGCTCGAAAAAAAATTATTATTATTAAAATGGTCGCTATGTCGCAAGTCAGCGCTTTGTCCCCTCGGTGCATAATCTGCAATTAAATTCGCTTATACCTAATACATAGCCTTTTGGCTCCAAAAAAAAAACTGTAATTCTTGTCGATAGTCTGCAATCAACCTTAACCAGTATAAAGACCAAGCTACACTGGTAGTTAGTATGTTCCTTAGTGGGTTGGGTTGTATGTATGTGTGCTAACTTTAAGACTGTTAGTGGGGTCGCAATCAGTACCAGCAGTGATTTTCATTAGTACAAACGTTATCTCCATATTCGACGTGTTTTGTTACAAGCTTCTGTTTTGCGAGAATTTGATCAGAGAACCAGGCTGGTTAGATTCCATTGAATGACATTCGAATTTAGTTTCAAAAATGGAATGATTTTGCAATAATTAGTCTATGAATCAAAAAGCATATTTAAACATAGTTGCGGGTTAACAAGATTTCTAGTAATGTAAATTCTACCTAAATTGCTTGTTGTTGTAATAAAAAAAAACCTTTATTAGACATACTTAAGACCGCCCATTGTATGTACATTGGTTATTACACATTTTGTCCTGTAAAATTATGTATTTGTTCTGAAGTGTATCTACAAAAATAATACTTATTTTCGTATGAATGGTATAATTATGCAAGTAGTATAAATTTTGGGATGCCTTTACTGCGGAGATCTACTTCAAAATAGGCACATAGCGATAGCTACTTTTGTATTGAATCTCAATGGGTGAAATTTAAACTTTATTCTAAATTTATTTTAATTCATATTGCTGATTTCATACCTCAATGAATATACTTTTAAACTAATCAAATTATTAGGTCTAATAAAAACTTCCTATTAAATCGTACAAAAATAATATCAATATGGCTGCGATATTCGCGGCACTTACCAGGCTCATTGACATATTTTTCCTAATAAAGGCAGTAATGGCGGTGGTGGGTCGATTAAGGCCCGCTCACATTAGCATTCAACCCTCCACCGCTGCACTTCTTTAATTCGCGCGCGGAACATATAAACGGGTTCGATGGCACGTGAGCTGAAAGCTCAGCTCAAGACGGTTATTTATGGTCGTTGCTTTTGTAAAAAAAAAAGTTATGTAAAATACAAGGGCTTTCAGTTTTTGTATGATAAAGTGGAGTGGTATTTAAAATGTTAGATTAATGAAGTGTAAATTAATGATTATGTCAGTTATTAGAAAGCTTCACAAAAGGATAAAAACTTTCTTTTTAAGTACCTAGTTTTTCTAACCAAGTCAAATTCTAAAGCTACAAAAAAATGCACGAAAATCAAGTGAAAGTTTTTTTTTTATAAAAGTGAGTTTCCTTTATTGTATAAGAACAAGCGAACGTTTGTTGAAAATTCTTTACAAAGGAACACGAGAAAATTATTTTCATAACAAAAGACATTGCGTTCCTTCTTTGTGTCTTAACTAACTGTGCAGGATGATGATGCGTTTGTTTTAAAAGCAAAGGAATGATTTTGAAAAAATAATTATGGGGTTTCTTATGTGTGGTTATTTAATACATAATAATACGTACCTACATACCACCGTAAATAACTTCAGTTTGGTTAACCTTATTGAAGTTAAAAGTATAAAATTTAATGAAAGCTTTAAAAATTTACTCTCCTTTTCCTTTGTCTATGTCTATTACGCGGCAAGTAATGGGCAAAAATCTATTTTGATTTTTTTCTGAAAAGTTGTGTATATGTGATTACGATTTCATTCACCGGGATGGCGATATTAGCATTCGTTTAAAAAACCATCAAACATAAAAGTTATTCTAGAAATAAAAATCTACACAATGCTAAAAGAAACACAACGGATCAAGAATCTCCTCCAACAGATTAATAAATTAATAGTTTAAAAAACCAAAAACACGCTTTTAAGACTAATGTAATGACAGAGAGATTCCATCAGCCACCTTCCAATTCCATCGTCAGACTAGCTCGATGGTACCATAATATTGTATTGTCGTCTAATCTACATATAATTGCCAAGTTTCATGATGATACAACAATTAGAAGTACGTTTAATTCAGATTCTTAGATTTTATTGCATATTTAGTTCGTTACAGATCGACCTAATAATAAATCTATGGATTATGGGGTAATTTAAAAAGGTTAAGAAAACCGATAACGGATTTTCTTTAGGTTTGTTATAACCTTGAAACCTGATCGTCTTCAAAGTCCATTACGTGGCCTTTCTCACAAGTGCAAACACGACCATGATACGATATGCCATCATGGAATGCCAGTACCTATCTTCCGGCTTCATCATCAGACCTTGAAACCTAATCGTGGTCAAAGTTCATTACAAGACTTTTCTAACAAATCCAAAACAGCTATGATACGATTTTCCACCATGAAGTT
The DNA here is from genome assembly GCA_943138885.2 of Tholera decimalis. Lineage (NCBI taxonomy): Eukaryota > Metazoa > Arthropoda > Insecta > Lepidoptera > Noctuidae > Tholera > Tholera decimalis. The sequence goes on from OW964565.2 coordinate 30,110,936, forward strand.
CCAGTTCATATCTTCCGGCTCCATCATCAGATCAGTTCCACAGTACCATATTATTATATTGTCATTAGAACTACATACAGCTGCCAATTTTCATTACGCTACGACCCTTGGAAGGTGGTTAAATTAGTTACCTTAGATTCCATTACATAGTTAGTTACATACAGGTCAACCTAATAAAAGCGTGTTAAAAATTTAGACGATTCATGGTCCTGAAAAATAGATAACAAAAAAGGTCTACCTTGAGTAAGACGTCAATCCGAACAAAAATAGCTGGCCACTGAAAAAGTAAGAATTTTAAAGTACGAACCGCAAATGTCTTTAAAAATAAAAGAGCTGCTTACACTGTGAGTCTCTTCACACCACCGAAAAATAATTTTAACAAATTCCTAGCTCAGGGCTGGCGCTGACCGGACGTTTTTGTGGAGAACGGAATAGTTTCCTAACAAATATTTCCGTTTACTTTTGACGAGAACCTTCAGAGACTTTCTCGGGAATTGTACTTTTGTGTAAAATGGTACGATTCTGCTTCCGTTTATCTCGATCTTTTAAATGCAACTATATATTTTGGTTTAATATACAACGTGTAATTTAAAAGGTATATACATACGAAGTGCATGGCTTCTTTGGATGATAACAAACGATATGGCAAGGGTTTTTTAATCCTATGTCTACGTGTGTAGAACTTATTACAAATTCCAATACACTGCTACCAAAGACCGAATTTTTCAAATTGAGAAGAACGAAAAGAATTATCGTGTTATTGGCAAGTGACGTGAAAGTTATTGACCCTCGTAGTGCTGTGACACGTTTGTTATGATTGGTATTCAAGAAATATATGAAAGCAATAATTTGGTATCAATTCTTTGAATCAGTTATTTTGAGCTGAAACTGTGCATAGAGACTCCATACTAGATGTTGTCTTCAGCCCTTTTGGATAGATATGGGGTTTCCGTTACACGTTGTATAGTATACCAATATATCTATAATAGTCAGTCAAGAACTAATATTCCAAGAAAATGTATATAATTATTTAGTAAAACCTTGTTTTTTTAATTATTTTATATTGAACTTAGTCTACATTAAAGCCTAAAATCTAAAGTAATTCAACAAAATTACATTGCAGTTTTGTACGAGGTTTAAATATCAATTAAGTACTTCTCCAGACTTTTTAATTAACATAGGTATTCGGCTAAGCTTTTAATTTTGTTAAAAGACGGGGCGCTCCCCAATTCTAACTATAATTATGAATTGTGTTTCTAGAAGTTTGTTACGGACTAGAAATTTTATTAAAATTCATGCTTAATCTTACTTTGGTGATAATAAAAATTCTAACATTTAGATATTTTGATCAAACACTCTTTCAAATTACAAATAAATAAATAAAAAAGTTTGTACCTACGTCTGATATTCATGAAAAAAAAATACTAAAATGTTTTTCTTAGGAAAATAAAAAGCTTTAAGAAAAATAAAATACCTATTGGAAGTCAACCCTGAAGCCAGCACGGCGTTTGTTCCTCGAATGCTAAAGTAGCGGAAAAAGATTTGCATAAAATTGTCTTCTTATAAGGTCCACTCCGACGGTAATGCTTTCTCATTTTTATTATTTTCATTCACATTTTTATCTCAGCCTTCGTTTTTTTTCAAATTAGTCTTATATTTACGACGGCTTTAGATGCTCGTTTATTGGATTGGGTTTTTAATGTGTTCCTTTTTTGTATTGATCATAACTTGAGTGTTTAGGTATTGGGTTATAATATTTTTGTCGAATAATCTTTTGTTCTATAAACGATTTAAAATAAGCATTGCTAGATTTAGCAATGCTCGTAATATAAAATCAAAAATCGCTTTAGCTTAAGCTTTTTATCTTCAGTTTGTCTGACTTGGTGCAAATCCAAAGTGACGCGCTTGTTAGCTTTAGTTTGCAACAAAATCTATAACATTAAGGCTAGCCCGTATTATGAAGTTAGCATAACAACTATCATAAGCAGCATTCAGTGCCAAAGATTAACTCTGTAGAAGTAAATGTCTCCCCCGACAACAAAGCGGACCGGCCGCAATTCTAATAAAGAAATACCGAATTGTCGCGTTGTGACGCAACGCAATAGAAATCTCCAAGTGTCCCGCGCGAAATCGTAAACGGACGACCGAGCTGAATACAAAACAGGGCGGGGAGGGGCTGCCCCACCCCACCCACCCCACCTCGCCCCGCGCCCCGTCTTCATGCCCTTCTTCCTTAATGTGTAACAAAGACACCCCTCTTACGCTTCAATGTATTTGTGTAGTTTTTACATCTGTGTGAGTGTACTTTTACGTTCCTTTATACTATGTCCGCGCGTCGATGTGTGCGTTCGATGTTAGTGTTGCTAGTTTGAAATATTTCATATTAAATTTCAGGCCTCTATCAATATAGGGCGTGTTTGGGTTATCTTTTGTGAGGTATCCGTTATTGTATAGTTTGGAATAACTGTAGATGAAGCGTTAAATGTTTATTACTGTTGCTAGTGTTCCTGGTATACGGGATTAGTTATCCAATATTTGATATTATTATACTTTCGGCGTTTACATAGGAGAAACTTTTCGGCTGAGATGAAATATTTGGCTGAAACTCAATTTTAGAAAATAGCCTACTGAAATTCTAAGTTGTACTTATTATCTCAAAGATTCAGCACTAAATGTTGTACAAATTATATTTATTATATACTTAAATTTTGTTCACGTCCAACAGGACGTTTATTAGAAAAAGAAGCCACAAAATTCAAATTTGAATTCATTTATACGCTATCCTAACAGAATGTCATCCATAGAACTATTTCAAAATTCGACTATACCAACAGTAATGCAATTCCTATACAAAAGTACATTAAAAATAAATAAGTCGGTTCTAATAAGAGTTCCCGCGCAAATTGCCACTCGTTAGACACTTAACGATGGCAAAGGAAACGACCGACACAGCCTGCACGGTCTAATGTGGGAAAAAAGTTTGAAGCAAAGTGTGAAAACTTCGCGCCAATCGCGACCCCTACAAATGAAACTCGGTAGTAGGAACGCTGTAGAAATATTTCTCTATTCAAACCATTGATATACAAAAAACCCAAGATGGACAGTCTCGAATAAAAGTGATGCTCGAAACTGTCGCCGAAAATAGTTATGCTATGTAGCATAAAATATGTTTTTGCAAATTCCATCTTATAAAAATTGTTTAAAGTTGTTTTTACAAAGCAGTGTGCGAAAGGCAACAAAATTTTATGACTGACGTTGGTTGGTAGGACAAGGCATTGAGTGGAGACTTATATACTTATTAATATTTTTTTAATAAGACATTTTTGTTAGTATACTCTTATCTGAGCAAATTTTTAATGAGATTGGTTTTACGCCAAAGCAATAATCACACACATCATTAGCATGCATGCGCATCTCGTGAACCCATAAATTATCCCATGATGAATCGATATACATAAAATATTTTTTATTCCAATTATTTAACAATTTAAATTATTCCAGTATGGGGAGGGACTTTTAAAACTATAATAGGTACTAAGAGCGGAACGTTCACAACGGGCAGTACTTAAAGTGATGTCTTTCAAAAAACGAATTTATCCCACTGGACTGCTATACTCAGAAGCTCATATACTTATAGTTCGCCAATTATATATCCTCCGTTCCAATAAGCAAACGCACTGGGTTTCCCGTTTGTAAAGTTCCCAAATGTCGCACTAAACTTGCATCTAGACACTTTTGGGCATTAAGTTCTAGGATCTACAATAGAGCAAATAAAACTATCCCAATATATAAGCTTATGTTACATAAGGTCAAACTAATTTTAAAACCATGGCTTCAGTCTTTGAGCTATGACGATATTGAAAAATTTATTTCGTCAGTGCAGTAAATTAGGTTATTCAAAACACACACTCATGTTAACGCACACGCGTCCTGACACACACACAATTACGCGCATACACTCAAACTTACACACACACGTTTCGCTTCTATTTCTTTTAGGAGTCAGGGGCTTCACTTGAAATATGTGGGTCATTTTCAAAAAAAGTGTACACTATTAGAAAACTGCCGGTTTTCTTTTTTTATTGTAGTTCGTTTTTTTTTATTATTTTTATAAAAACTATTCTTTTCACAATCTGAATATTATAATAAAATCACTTAATCAGGCTTATCCTGTAATATTTTTATGTTCAATAAATTATTTATTTATTTTATTTATGAACATTAAAAAATCCGTAAAATTGACGACCTCTTCTCCTTTATTATATTATATAACGTATACATATTTGCCAAAAACTAAATTATTATTAACAATTGTAAAATAGGTCTGTTTAACTTTTGGTGTACAATAAAGTATATTCTATTCTATTATATAAATACAATAAAGGTCGAAACTACATAAACTTTTATAAAAATACAATAAAAGAAATCGCCTCCACTATTGTTCAACAGGGTAATTTTTGTTATGCGACTAAAATAAAAAAATTGGCCATGTGCGAGTCAAACTCGCCCAGGAAGGGTTCCGAAGTAACTATAATAATATAATATAATATAATATAATATAATATAATATAATATAATATAATATAATATAATATAATATAATATAATATGTATATTTATTTAAAAAAAAACCTTACATATTTCTTAAAACTAGCTTATTTACATTTTTAGAACTACGCCCAATAACTTTGTTTTTCATAGTGTTTGTATGAATCACAAAGTTATATTTGTGGTTTTATAAAATATGCTGTATCTCAAAAATTGCTTTTGCAATTGCATGACCCGATTTCGTTCAAACCAATTTTGGTTGAAAGTTTACATTAAGATCTACTATATATTTTTTGAAATTTTACCAATTTGAATGCGTATATCTTTTAAACGATTAACTTTATAAAAAGTGGTTTGAGAAACCGTAATGTCATTTTTAAATACCTGTCTATAGATACAACACACGAATTGGTTTCATGAAAAAAAATATTTTCAGTTTCAGTTCCATGTATGGGCAGCCCCCTTTATTTTAATTTTTTTCATGAAATTGGAAAGCGGTTTACAGACTACATCTACCTAAAAAGTTTCACATGTGTAGTTCTAAAAGTTTCGGAATAAAATGGCTGTGACATACGGACGGACGGACAGACAGAAGAAGGACAGACATGACGAAACTATAAGGGTTCCGTTTTTTGCCATTCGGCTACGGAACCCTAAAAAAAGATGCCATAATACATTGTTTTGATACTGAAAAAGCGGCCATTGAAATTTGCCGTATTACACTTTCACCGTTGAGTAAAATTTTAAGACAAATTAAATCCAAATCACATATTGCTTTCTATAATCAGTCATAAAAACAATAAAAACTAATCAATAAACTCTTTTACGTACCGAAAATTCAATATCCCATCCTTTTTTAGCCTTCTTTACGTAATATTTTTACAATTTGTCGCGTTACTATTTGAAATGAGCGCATAATTTATAATTAAGTACTCATTTTATGCGGACAGTTTTGAGACGTTGAGTGTGTATCTTGGGTTTTTTGTATATCAATGATTCAGACGAATAAGATCATGAAAGAGTATACAGCCTGTAAATATCAAAATGTCAAATTATTTTGATAGTTGTCTCAAAGGTCAACAGTCCAGCCTGTTTTTCTTTCTTACGATACTCAGAAATACTTCTTTTGTATGAGCTAATTCTAAATTCAAATTTCAGGCACTGTTCTATTATTCAAAAGTGTTCTTCATGAAAAGTTCGTTTTTATTTTATTAACGTATTTTTCTAATTGATCGAGACGTTCCATTTGAAAATAGAACAAAGTTTTGCTTAAGATATTTTTAATTTCTAAATTGTTGAGTAGCTTTTCAGAGGGTTTAAATAAAAATGTAAAGAATCAGGTCTGATTTTTAACTTCGAAGACTAATTGGCAGGAGTGACTTTTCTTTTTTTTTAATATCGCATTGGCATAACTTCTTTTAAATTAAATAAAAGTGGTATGAATGTACATGAACCTACTAGTACACGTATATTTTCTTTTGTACGGGCTACATATTTTACGGTTAAGTTATTAAAATCTGTTCTGCATTTTTTGCGAAAAAGAGCCACAAACATCTTATTAATCTATTCATCCCGACTAACTTACATCAAAGTAGGTACTGTCTCATTTATCGGACAGAGAGATACTTGTCCAGTGCTAGAGCTGGTAGGGACGAAATAACCACTCTTAAAAAGGCCATGGTAGAGCGAACGAATTTGACCTTAAATCTCTTTTCCCAATGGGGCGATGACAATCTGGTCAAATTCAACGCTTTAAAAACACAGGCTTGTCTTTTTTCCGCTACAAAAGAAGCCAATTTGAATGGTGGTTTCAGAGGTGCATTTGTACGGTCTATTACCGACCGCCTGGAGCTCTTGGGCATGGAGTTGACATCTGACCTCAACTTCGGCTCAACCATTGAGTCTAAAGCTCAGACTGCAACCAAAAAGCTGGGCATCCTACAAAAAGTGAGGCGATACTTCACACCTGGACAGCTTTTAAATTTACCTAACATAAAGCACAGGTCCGTTCCTGTATGGAGTATTGCAGTCACTTGTGAGATCAGCCAAATACCCGCTAGCTGCACTTGACTCGATCGAACGCAGAGCTAAGAAGCTCATAGGTGTCGAGGTTCAGGCAGACAAGCTTCACAGCCTGGCTCACCGGCGAAACGTTGCTTGCCTGTCTATCTTCTACAGATTATACTTCAGGGAGTGTGCGCAGAATCTCCCTTTTACTACCGGTCTACCAGACGTACCGCAGGATACCATCCACACTTGGTCGATATACTGTCTTGTCGTACTAAGCGCTTGTTTTCAACATTTATTGTGTGCACAGCCAAGGTGTGGAACTCTCTGCCGGCTTCTCTGCCACATATGACCCGTCAGCCTTTAAAGCAAGAGTGAATAGGCATTTTCTGGGCTCGCTCGTTCGATCGGCGACCTCATCTTATACTTGCCATCAGGTGTGATCGAGCTCAAGAGTGGGCTTATTCGAAATAAAAAAACTACAATAAATAATAATTAACCGATTACGTTCCCCACTGCTGGGACAAAGCCTCCTCTCTAAGAAAGGGGATGGGTCGAAATAAATCAGGCGGGCCTAGTCCGGGCTGGTGAACGTCGCATGTCTTCAGACTTTTCGGTGCTACGACATGCCAGGTCGACGATGTTTTCCAACACCGTCTCAAGAGCAATGGTGATGATGCTAAATACACAAAGTAATGTGCTTGTCTGTGTTTGAACCTACGGGATACGAGTCATCTTTGTAACCACAAGAATTTATAGAGCATCGAAAAATTCGCCATCATCGCTATCAATGGGAAAAGTGCCCAGAACACTGGCTGCATTGCCACGTTGAATGGCAATTCTGACTCTCTGTCCAAAGAAAAGGCCAGCCCTCTGGTCATTTGAGGAGTCGACTAAACATCAACTAAATACTCAATGCACACTCGGACCCCATGGTCCTAACTTTTCAAACCCAAACGGCATCAATCATATATATAAAAAACAAGACCGAATTTTCTAAGAAACATAGTGATTAAAAATAAATATATCGTACCAAAACACAAAAATGTATATGGGACTAGGGTTTCGGAGTATGTAGTACCTTACTATATTAACAAACTCCCAGAGGAATTGCAAACGCTATACATATCTAATACGAAAAGTTGTAAGTACAGATACAAACGTTTTTACTTAAAAAATAGTTAATTTTATTTTGTATTCCTAATTTTCCTTTTCTATGTATAGTCAATTAATTAACTAATGACGATTCGCTAGCACACATATAAGCCCTAAGAGGCTTTCGTGTATGGCAAAACATTTTATTTTTATTTTTTGTGTAATGTGTATTGGATAAAAACAAATAAAATAAAAAATATTACTTCGTTTAAGGCTGTTATATCGTTGTTAAACAAAACTTAATACAACAATGATGTAACGCATCTCCTTCTATTACAAACGCAATCCTAATTCACCCTTCGTTAGCTGGTCGTCTTAAGTCGTCCACTGTGACCCCTACCCCCTGATTAATGTCGGTGTCTTCCGACTGTGTTGTCATTATGTAAATAATATCCAGCATCATTTGGAAAGGGTTATGGTAATTCTTCATTTGTAATGTGCCCTTCTTTCTTCGCGAATGGCTCGTATTTATTGCAAGGTATAAAGTGTTAAGTATGGAATAAATAATTTATTCCATACTTAACACTTTATACCTTATAGCCATATAATACGTATAATTATTATACGTATTATATGGCTCTTAAAGCCATTATCTGCTTAGCTTTCTCCCGATTATGTTTGGTCAGCTGTGTTATTCTGTAAGACCTCATTCTAAACTTCGAATCTGAATCCGTTGTGAGTTTATTGACTGGCATTCTAAAAACTCGGTTGTTAATTCGAATTTACACTAGCGCTACCCTTGCGAGCGTGTCAGCGAGTTGAACTAAAGATTTTGACAGATAAAGTATGAGATGACGTGAGAAGTGGCATTTGGTAAGGTAATTCCTCCGTCACTTCGACGCTGTTTACAGAATGCAAAATCAAGGTCACTTTGAACAATAAGCGAAGTGACAGTGAATAGCTATGTGAGATGCGAGTTGTTGTTCGAATTTTACAGAATCGACGTACAGCTTCCTGCCTAACTAGATCCAGCTTGCATACGCCCCTTGGCAAAACTGGTGTCAGATTTTAGGGCCTCGCACTGGCTCTTAAATATGTAGCATCGATATCAAGATTGATCATCTAGTTTTTGGCGGAATTTACCTGAATGGAATCTGGCTCTTAAAGTAAAACAAAAAAATTGGCCAAGTGCGAGTTAGACTCGTCCATGAAGGGTTCCGTAGTAACTATAATAATATAATATAATATGTATATTTATTTGACGAAAAAAAAACTAGGTTATTTACATTTTTTACAACAACGGCAACTTTATTTTTCATAGTGTTTGTATGAATTACAAAGTTATATTTGCGGTTTTAGAAAATATGCTGTATCACAAAAACTGCTGACTCGATCTCATTTAAACTAATTTTGGTTGAAATTTTATATTAAGATCTACAGATATATATTTTTTTAGTTTTTCACTCCATTATTATAGAAGTTAGAGGGGGGACACACACAGTTTACCACTTTGGAAGCATATATCTTTAAAACGATTGACTGTATAAAAAAGTGGTATCAGAAACCCCTATGTCATTTTTAAAGACCTGTCTATGGATACTACACAAGCATAGGTTTCATGAAAAAAAAAATTTTCAGTTTTAGTTCCATGTATGGGGAGCCCCCTTTATTTAATTTTTTTTTTTTCTTAAAATCGGGAAGCGGTTCACAGAATACATCTACCTACCAAGTTTCACATGTATAGTCTTAATAGTTTCGGAATAAAATGGCGGTGACATACCGACGGATGAACGGACGGACAAACAGACAGACAGACAGACGGGCAGCCATGACGAAACTATAAGGGTTCCATTTTTTGCCATTCGGCTACGGAACCCTAAAAATGAGATCCCCAAAATTTGTCAGGTGTTATCAATTAACATAAAAATTGGAGATCTATTTGAGCAAAGCAATAACGTAAAACAATAAGAATTTCGATTCTTTTTTTGCATTTTAGTTACAGTCGTCATCTTACCCTTAACGAAACGTAGTTACTGAAATGAAAATTTACACAAAATTAAAAAAATCTGAATAAATGGGACGTGTCCATTCCCAAATATTTTAGACAGTAGAATTTCATTTTGTCCATAGTCTCTTAAGCTCAATGTTTTTAATTTACCCCTGATTGCCTGTAATTATAATGCCGATAACAATGTTTTTACTTATTTACAAATCAAATTAAAGCTTTAGATTTGGCAACACAGAGAAAAATTTTGATATCTATACGAGTATATCAGTAAATAAATAAATAGTTTATGAACAAGTTAAATTGAATTAAGTGAATTCTATGAAATTCATGTTTTACGAGTATGTAACTGATATGTCCATATCAGTTAACGCCACTGCCCGCAGTTTCACTTCTGTCATAGAAAAAATGTTGTGCTTATTATATTGATACTTTTTAAGTATTTTTAGGTTGGCAAGACCTAACTCCACAGTTTATTACTTATTATCACAAAAGAAGATTTTAATCTTGCTTTTCGTCATCCTGACGCTTTAGTGGCCTGGTGCCAAAAACCTCTTTGCACCGAGAAATTTATAGCGCGGGGGAGCGTTAGTTTCTGAAGGTATTTTTTTTAATTATTACTCGCGTTCGCCCTCAATGTCTCATGATGGAAATCGATGATGTGGTTTAATATGGGACACACTTAGGTAAGTGTTAGACCACACTAACTTCTAGTAACTTAAGTGCATAGGTTACTCTTTCTGTATATTTCCCAAATTATAGCTATTAGGACAAATACACCGGTATGGTATTCCACTCTTTAGCTGTATTTACAATAAAAGTATTCCCAAAACTCTTTATGCGTCAGTGTGGGATATCCACCATATACAGATGGCCGTACCTACGTCTTGACTCATTTTCATATCGAAATCCATTGTTTGGTTCTCAAGAAGTAAGTCGAGAAACACTGAACCGACTTTGGTACGTACGTCCGCATTTAAATATATTTCCAGCTTATGAAGAGAAGCTGTATGTTTAAAAAATAAAAGATCTTTGACTATCCCGTGAAATTAAATAATAGATATGATAGATATTTGTTGCAGCGTCTGCCGATTTTTACACTGCTTTTAATTTTATAATCTCGCGCGTTTAATGTGACCCGATTGCTCACGAAGATTAACGACTTTTTCCGAAGATTGCGATCCAAATACATTCGCGACAAACATCGGCGTCAGTAAAACTTGCTGTCCGCCTTGTTCTTGCGATTTATAACAATTTTTTTTATCGAAAATCATCTATGAATTTGGCTCTAAAATCCGCACGCGTATGGACGTGATAATGAGCTATTGCAGAGAGCATCATTATAAGTTTTTATCAGCACTTCACCACTATAGGCTCACTAACTGAAAATTAACGTTAATAAGGGACCGGTAACCACGTTAGTGTACACCAGGTCACGGCTATCCCGATAAAACCTATAAACTACAAATTTATTTTACACCTAAAAAATTACATTCAAAGGAAAATAGAACGTCGTACTCGGTATGAGGATTCTGGGGTACGTTTTGCGGCGGTAAAAATAAGTCTGTCGAGGTATTTTGGACAGGCCCGTTCGGTAATTTTCTTTAGAACGCTCCGTTGGCGCGAAAAATTGTGTTTTTCAAAGGAAGAGCAGCTGCCAACACTGTGGAAGATTGACTGCCGTTTGCTTGAAATAGGCTGAAAATTGTGGCTGAACAGTTTAACTAGGCTTTATATACGTATTAAGATAATTACTTGACTGTAGATAGAGATGTCAATTAATAAGTATATCTCTCAAGATTGTCTAATAAGAATTTGTTATAAACGGTTTTTGTGTATTCCATTTTAATTAAATATACTTTGTCACAGCCACAAATACAGGGATCACATCCACGATAAAAATAAATTCATTCCAATATATAAAAGTTAGCAACACACTCCAGTTTGTTCGTAAAGAGTTGACACGCGTTAACTATCTAACTTTGCATATTGAAGTAAAAAAACTACTTCATATTTTACGGTGAAGCTGCTGGTGCCATCTAGTATCGAGCAGTAAAATCAAAATAGTACTCTCTACTCGATCACAGATGACGCTACAAAAGTTTGAAATTTTACTAATAGTCGCATGTGGCGCTGCTATCGTTTTACGCCATCTGGTGTCAAATAGATGTACAAATTTCAAACCAAAGTTTGAAATAAATGAAATCTAATCGGTAAATACAAACGTATCGCGTAAGCTCATAAAATAAAAAATTAAAACAAGAATAAGTCTGGTACAAATTTCAAATCTAATTAAGACATTTGTATCATCGCCTTTTTCTTATTCACTACTTATTTGTTTATTTTTTATATATAACTAAAATATTTTAAAAAGGCAATAAAACAAAACAAAAAAAAATATTTACAAACTTCAGAACTTTCTAGCACATGCCTTTAAGATTATCTTAACAAACACGATATTGGATATTAGAAGTATTTAACGAGAACAAAAATCTATAAGACCAAAGGCCCACAAACTTACAAACTGACAAAATAACCAGTAATTTCCATTCACAAATATCTATTGAAACTGGCCACTGAAATATGGAGAGTGTACACAATAGCTTATTAGAATAACAAACAAACAGACATCGCGCGCAGCTGCTGGACCGGTCTCGGACACCGGCGCCACATAATACTCTCATACTCTGAATAATTTGTAATTAATATTATTTTTATCAATCTGTACAATGTTTGAAAGAGGTTACCTTAGATTATAAACTCGAACGTAAAAAAGTTGACCATGGCCATAGATTTGCATGACAGTCAAGAACTTGAATTTCGAATTTAGAATACTAAGGTACCTACAAATGGTGGCCAGGTGACCCATTTCTTTTGTGTTATTTGGTTTACAGATTTGTCTGGATTTTTCTAGTTCCTAATTTTTTATTCACATGTTTTTTTTTTTTAAGAACTTACTTAGTTTCGAATCTCGGTTTCAAGACGATCATTTCTCAATGCTTGTGTCTTAAACACGTATACACTGACTGCCAAAATGCATTCGGTCTTTATTTAACTAATCATCATTTCTTTTATTCAACTCAATTATACAAGTAAGTAAATAATATGAATAAGACCAGAATAAACGAGCCCACACCTTCGTCACTTCAGCCTTACTGCCCTTTGGTGACACATTTTCCTTTTACCTGATTACCCATTATACAACGTGTAACGGAAACCCCATATCTATCCAAAAGGACTGAAGACAACATCTGGTATGGAGTCTCTATGAAAAGTTTCAGCTCAAAATAAGTGACTCACAGAATTGACCCCAAATTATCGGTTTCATATGTTTCTTGAATACCAGTAATAACAAACGTGTCACAGCACTATGAGAGTCATCACTTTCCACGTCACTTGCCAATAAAACGATAATTCTCTTCGTTCTTCTTAATTTGAAAAGTTCGGCCTCTGGTATCAATGTATTGAAATTTCAAATATGCTCCACACATGTAGACATAGGATTAGAAAACCCTTGCCATATCGTTTGTTATCATCCAAAGAAGCCGTGCACTCGGTATGTATATACCCTTTCAATTACACGTTGTAGAAACAATATAAATCGTGTAGTGTTATTGTTATTGACACTGGCTATTTCTAACGCTCCGTTGTGAGTTAGCAACATCGTAATAACCTCATTGATTGTTTACAATACAAAATAATCGTTTCCAAATTTTAAAAAGGTTACAATACTTTCAAATCTACTAATATTTAGATAAGTCATTATTAGTCTATGTTATATGATCTAAAATTAAAATGTAACTGTCATGCGTAATTAGGAAAAAAATTATTAATAACAGTGTACCGAACTATATTATACGAGTTATTAATATGAATTATTATGGGAGAGATTATTAGTTGCTTATTAGTGTTATCATATTAATGTTTCAAATAATTAATTTTAGATATTGAAAATCTATATGTTACACAAAAGCTCCATTCTAATTTTCTAAATCGTCTCGTTTATAATATTGATTAAGGCAACTAATTTTTTACGCCTAACTGTCAATATCAACTAATTGATATGGCTATCGTTATAACATGAACCAAAATGCCCTAATTTGTTGATATCAATAGATTTATCAACGAACAATTTAGAGTCACATCAAATCAAGGTTAATAGCATAATATCATTGGTGTGATTATTAATTTACTGTATTAGATAATAAATCAATTGTTTGTTTCTTAGTGATAATTTCTAACCCGTACGTGTGTTTTGAAATTGGCTTAAAGTTGTATGTATTTCGCAATCTCCCCGCCACGGATGGCGTCGTGGAAGTGCCGAATTTCTGGCGGATTTCTAAAAAAACATAAACATTGTCGTGCCGTCGACAATAGAAGAATAAAAGAGAAAGAAAGAAAACACTTTTATTGACACATGCCACAAGTACACACAGTAAACCCGATCGGTCTAAAACCGATCCAAACAACTACCGGCCTATAGCGCTATTACCAACTGCTTCTAAAATCTTTGAGAAGGCTATGTGTGACCGTGTATACTCTTTTTGTGAAAAATATAAAATACTAGATGATAGCCAAAATGGCTTCCGTAAAAACAGGTCTACAACATTAGCAGTCTACAAATACGTACAAGAGGCTTTAACCATAATTAACAACAAAAACTACGCCATAGGTATGCTACTCGATATGACCAAAGCTTATGATAAGGTAATATTTAAAATACTTCTAGACAAGTTATACGGGATAGGAATAAGGGGTAGAGCTCATGAATGGTTTGCTTCGTACCTAAAGGATAGAGAACAAATGGTAGAGATTGAATTTTTCGATATTAACAGCAATGAAATAATAAAAATAAGATCCGATAGTAAAGCAGTAAACGCGTCAATTCCCCAAGGTAGTGTAATAGGCTGCCTTTTGTTCCTTATATATTAATGATCTACCTAAAATTATAAACGAACCATGTATTTTGTTTGCAGATGACATCTCCCTACTCACTACATGCCAAAACGATAATAATATAAACACCAAATTAAACTCCCTTCTTTCTTCAGCCGTCAATTGGATGGAAAATCATAATCTAGAAATAAATTTTACCAAAACCAAAATAATTACTTTTCACCCCCACCAAAAATCCCCGTTAAAACTTAACTTCATGTTTAATGGCACAAAACTGGAACAAGTTAACGAATTCACTCTCCTCGGTCTGTCTATAGATACGCACATAAATTGGAAATCCCACATTCAGAAAATAAGAGCAAAATTATCAAAATTCGCATATGCTCTTCGTGAAATTAAAAAAACTACCAACTTGCAAACTGCACTTGTCACTTACTACGCATATGCCCAAGCATGGCTCAGTTATGGGGTAATGCTATGGGGTGACAGCACAGAATCAACATCTATATTCACTTTACAAAAGAAATTAATAACCGACAGACAGCTGCAAACCATACTTTCAAAAACACAAAATACTCACACTTGCCTGCTTATATATCTATGAATTATGAAAATTTGTCAGAATTCACCCAGATTTTTATACCACTTGCCAAGAAACACAAGAAAGATATAGTACACGACACAACAAAAACAAATTACACAAACCTCAATCCCGACTCAAAATGCACTCAACCAGCCCTTTAATAATGTCCATAAAAATGTACAATAATTTGCCAATGGATATAAGAGATATAAGCAAAACCAACATATTTCTTAATAAATTTAAGCGATTCCTAGAAACCAAATCATATTACACAGTCAAAGAATTTTTAGATGATAAATCTTTTGGTAAATAAAATTTTCAATAACATATATTACAAATATACAATTACAAACTATACACAATATACAAATTTGGTCTATTTTTGCAATTTTTATGTACATAGATTATTGCATAATTATTAATTAATTTGACATCAAAATATACAATATACATATTTTTGTTTTATGACATTTGTAATCTGACATTGTTTTTTAATTCGTTTTTATTTAGTTTCTGACATTTTTCATTTTATTTTAAGTATTGACATTTTTGTATATTTATTTTGTATAATACTAAATTTAATTCCAATTTCATAATTATTGTTTTCTTCTTCTTTTTTTTTTGTATGTATTTCTATACGTATAATAGTGTAAGCCGACCAATGGCTCATGTGTAACTTTTTTTTAAGGGTTTCAGACCTGAATGAAATTAATTTTATTTTTGTTTATTTATAATTGTTAATATATAGCTAACGATAAATACCAATAAAATAATATATACTTATACATAAATAGTTAATAATAATTGAATTTCATAAATATTGTAATATAATTTATCTTAAAGTTGAAAACTTAAAAAATCGTTTATAATATAATTAGCGCTCTTCCTCTCTTCAAATTTATGCTGTGCCCGACAGGGTCCATATTGAACTAATTTGTATGTAACCAACCATGTAACACATATGGAATGCATTAAATAATTGAGTATAATTGAGTATTGAGTAAAAAAAAAACATAAAACAACATATAATTATAACAGAAAGAAGAATATAAAATAAGAATTTAATACTGACACGATTAATCTTACTGTGTGTCTCACGGCGGGGCCAAATAGGTCCAGTTCAGCAAAATGCTAGACATCTAGTGCCCGCCGCTGGTTTTCAACTGATGAAGAATAATATAAACGTTCCATCTACTCAAAATGACTATTGTCAATTATTCTTGAGACTAAACAAGTGATATTCCGTCAACCGTAGCGCAAAAAGTTTTAATTTGGATTCTAATATTTTAGCATTTTGACAATGCAGCGATTGCAGCGAGCAGAAAAACTTGTTGAAAGAATAACACATTCTCTGAAGGCTAACTTCTAGTAGTATAAAGAGTGATGTTTTATAGTTTAAATATTGTCAAAATAAATATTTACTATTTCTATATTAAGAAGAAAAATTATCGCCTACTATAGCTACTCACTACCAGTTTCATAGTTTTGTAAAAATATCTTTAGGTTTTATGCTTTATGTCAGTACTAATAATTGTAACGAAAATGTCAAGATCTTCAAATTAATAAGACCTTTGGTTTTTTAACATTATAATATTATATTTTAGCGTTCCTACTGCTGGGACACAAGCCTCTATGAGAGGACATAGGCCTCTATGAGAGGATACAGGCCTCTATGAGAGGACACTGGCCTCTATGAGAGGACACTGGCCTCTATGAGAGGACACTGACCTCTATGAGAAGACACAGGCCTCTATGAGAGGACACTGGCCTCTATGAGAGGACACTGGCCTCTATGAGAGGACACTGGCCTCTATGAGAGGACACAGGCCTCTATGAGAGGGCATAGGTCTCATGTCTTTGAATTTTTAGTCCACCGTAGTTCACCAATTTGAGATTAGTGGTGATGATATAACACAAAGTAATGTGCCTGACAGGGTTTGAACCCACGACCTGCAACTTGCAAGAAGGGCTCGTAACCTCGTGGCCACCACTGCTCTCATCATCACTTTAATCAATTAGTTTGTATTTAGTAAATTATATGACTCATTAAAGTCAAACTAACATTGTACCATGTATACGTACAAAACCCTAAATAACATCAAATACACGCATCAATTACGAACTCAATCGGTTCAAATCTCTAAAACACACTTGGAACTGTAAATTTAAGTGTAACAGATAAAATATTGTCATTTATACAGCGCTTTGTAGAAGCACAAACAACGAGACCGACACCCCGCCAAAGAATAAAAATCGTGTCTGAATACAATCCCTTACAAAACTGTTACTTACTGTCACTTTTATGTTATTCTTTTTTTTTTCTTTATTGATGAGCGTTACTTTTGGTGAGCTAATGATTACTTACATTTTATCTAGTTGTAAGCATTTCTAAAACTTTTATGTATGTAAAATCCGATACAAATGTTTAAATTTATTATTTGTGTGCAAAATTCTTGGTTGCTTTATGGTTTTTATTTTGTTTAATTTTTTTTTTCATAGACTCAGAATGTGGTTGAAATGCATTGTTTAATTTTGGTTCTTAATTAATTAAATCTGATTTTTTTATACTTTTTTCTTTTACTTCTTACTATCCTTCAATTTAATTAATACAAAATATATAACACCAAATACTAAAGTTTGTAAAAAGATTGACCTATTCATACAGAGTATGGGTTAAATCCGTCAATTCACAAGAACTACCGGACAGATAGCAGACGAAACGACACAACCGTCCAAAACCCTCAATCAGGAGTAACAAAACCATTCTAATCGGTGTAACTCTCTAACACTTTTCCCCACACCAGTACCTGTTGAACGTGCATCTTCTTTTTATTTCCCATACACCGCTCGCGTACTAAAAATCGAATAAATCAAAATAACCGATCACGGTACAAAAGCTCATTCACAATTTTAAAACCTGTTTTTTTTAAATTCTCCTTTTTTTAATACGCATGAAAACCGCGATGGACGCAGCATCCGCGGGCTCTCTATAGATCTTTTGTGAACACAAAAGACAAAGTACTCGATAGACCGGTTTTATTTTATTATAATGTTTTCTAAATCGCTATTTAGGTCACCAACGGCTAGTTTGCGTGGATCGGAATCAGTTTAGAGTGAATCCCGATGCGGGATGGCGATTTTTATTTTTAAAGAAACTAATTCGATTTTTAAATTAGCCGCTTGTGCGAACTTTTTAGAGAGATAGAGTTTTTGTCTGTGATAGTACTTTTTTTTAAATTGTTTTTATGAATAAACAGTGTGTTTCTAATTGAAGTTAGTTGTCTTGTTTATTGATAACTAGTGTTAATTGATAAACAATATATAGATGAGTTTAAAAAAAACAAGCTCAAAATGGTAAGCGACGCGACGCTCATTGTACCGTAAGTACCTATTCATTATACATATTTCAACATGTTTCACAATATACGTTTGAGAATCCACTTCCTAACTTTTCGCGACAGCTGTTATACCTACATATCGTAGGGTGACACGACAATTACTTACAGTTACCATATCGGTAACATATTGTAAACTATGATGATACAAGTGAATAGAATAATAGGTGTATCAATATAAATGTTTACTGAATATGGCGTGAAAAGTAATGTATAAAAACTATTGAAACATTAATTTACCTCTTTTTTAAATCTATTTAATTATATAGGGGGCTTTAGGTAAAAGACATAATCGCTAAGATATTTATTACGGCGTATATACCTAAAAGGTTTTGAAAGCGTGAATTTTAGGCATTGAATCCCCTAACTAAGAAGGTTCAAGGGTGGTATTTTAAGAAGGAACGAGACTCCTTGCTATGCACTGATGGTAATCACCAGGGGTGGTATTACAGAGTTAAAAATACAACGCTTCTGGTCTTTTCCTCCAAAAAGTTCAGACGCCTTTGAAAAAAATTAAAGACATGTTTTACAGATCTAACAGTATGAAGAAGTAAGTATTGAGACTTAAGAGGGATGTCCCAGCGGCGAAAGGCATGATTTACGAGGTGTTAGTTGCGGGTTCAAACCCAGGCAGGCATTTTAGTTTGTGTAATTTTCTTTATTCGTAATACTCTCAAAACGGTCTAACTATCTATCTAACGGTGAAGGAAAAAATCGTAACGAAACCAGTCCCGCGTGGTGGATTGGTAAAATGGAAACGTGGAAAGGAGACCACATAGGTCTCCTTTCTATGATAATCAGCCTACAATATTCCTAGCAGTAGGAACATTATGTTAAGTAATAAAACAAAATATCTCGCATGTAATTAAGGGAAGATGGCAGACAGTCTCAATACAAGTACTCTCGTAACTTACTGGGACCGCCTCAATTATTACATGAAAACAATGTATGAAATGTGAATAAAGATTGTATTTATTACTACGCGGGGCTTCGCTCCCGTGGATTCTATCACGGTAAAAACATAACTCTCCTTTTTTGCAGTCGCGTAAAAAGTAGCTTATAACCTTCCTCAAGCTTCAAGCTACTTCCATACCAAATTTCATCCAAATCCACCCAGTACTTTCGAAGATTAGCGCGTTCAAGCAAACAAACAAACAAACAAACTTTTCCGCTTTATAATATTAATATAGATTACTTTATATATACATATTATTTATATTTTTTAATATTCTTATAAAAATAAGAAATAAAATTAAAAAAAAAACAGTAGCCTACCGGTATCGAGAACAGGGTCCAAGCTACCGGTGGTCAGGGATCTTGAGAGAGGAACCTCCTAACAATTCGCGCCGTGTCCAGAAGTACTGCTTTATTGTTATGTATTTCTCGAAAAACTAGGCAGAGTTGCACCTACATTACATCAGTTATGTTCATCTTTAAAAGTGTATAGTCTTAGTAAATATTCTTCGAGCTACTTTGAAATATTAAAAATAAAATTGCAGCTAAAGATATCGTGATTTTTTTTATTGCCCAATAAAATCGCCAGCCATGTTGCAAACGGAACAACGCACCTAACAAAAAAAACCGATTCAATAATGAGTACATACCGCCATTCGGGTATCGATTTTAAGATCCCCTTACTGCTATTATTTTTTTTTCTACATAACAAAGCAAGAAAATATAAAGGAGGAGTTTTGCAAGGGCGCGCGCCCCCCAGCGCCGGGTGGCGTAGTGTGTGTGTGTGCGAATAGTGCGCGCTGTGTGTATGTGTGTGAGTTTGAGACGATCGGCGGACTCGAGTGAAATAAGGGGAGTGATTTGTTGCGCGAACATACCATTTTGATAGTTTTGGTGCAGAAATATATGTGGAAAGGACTTTTGACGAGAAGTTTTCTGAGCCAAATAGCGTTATTATGGGTTTGTAAAACGTAGCAAATTCGTCTACTCTCAAAATATTAAAAATCCCTCTTGTCGTGGAGAAAATCTTGCGTCCCGCGGTATCTCGTTAGAAAATTCCCTCAATCTCGGCAGGGGCTCGATACGGCCATTCCTTATCAGGCCTCGTCATTAGTGCAGACAGATTTTTAAGGCGCGCTTGGTTACGAAGCACCGTCGTTGACTTGGGAAAATTATATCCCTAAGTTACAATGCTTTGCCTACCGGGGTTGCAGAGATACTCGAAAGAGTTATTTATTTATTTATTATATACTTTATTGTACACCTTACAATATTTTATTGGATACAGAAATTAAAACTAGTGAATAATGGGCGGTTTTATCGCTCAGGGCAAATGATGGAACCCTTTTGCTGAATAAAACCCATTCGAGTTTTAGTCAGTAAAATAACACACCCTCCCGCTTTGCCCATATCGGGAGGCAGTCACAGGATGTTTTCCCATCCCTAAAAAAATGGTAACTACTTTTGGGAGTGACCACATGACTATCAGATAAACGCCACTATGTCTGGAGCCTCTGAAAGGCCTGCAGTTTACGCAAACGGATTCATGAATGGAAGGCTAAAGATTCTATGTCACTCTATAAAGAAAGCTTCGACTATTTTGAAAACTGTCCAACATTCATATTAAGTTGTCAGTTTATTGAGAAACTTGAAATTCATTCGAATCAGACTCATATGACTACCACAAAATAAACTCGTGAAAGAAAAAAAATTAGAACATATACTTCTAGGCAAGCGTGCTTCATCTTCGACCACATCATCGCTTAACATCAGATGAGATGATGATCAAACGCAAGCTTATCAACAAAAAACAATGTCGAGTAATTCATGCAAGTTGTAGTGATAATTTTGTAGTGTTTTTGCCGGAGTTGAATTTTAAATCGTGCCAGTGAGAAGTAAGTATTGTGATATCTAATAGTTACTCAAAAGCTGGCCATTGAAAAGTCAGCTAGAAATTTGGCACGAAAAGAATTCTGCATGCAAATATCAACTCTAATAAGCACTCCTATAAGAAACGAGGGTCCGAAGAAAGCATCTCTTAGCGTCTCCCCTCCTTGCACACACACACCCTCTGCGTTTGTGTTTAAAAAATACGCAACACACACATAACTAGAGTTATCAATAGATTCATTAGACGTATTTCTTTGATACAGCGTGCTTTTAGCAAGCCCTTAAACCACGATACGGCTGCTCAGGAAAATACGAGTGCTAAACGATTATGACCTTTACTGAAAGAGAACTTTCGAGTTTTAAAGTTTCAAGGTTGTATGCAAAAGTTTGTGGAGAAGTAATTGCGTCTTTGCTGGGCCGATTTTTTTCTTCACCCTTTTCTGGAGGGGTCGAAGTGTGGTGTGCTGAGTTTGTTTGATGTCTTTCAAGAATGGCAGTTTATTATAAATGTATAGTATCGCTCAAGGTTTTCGTACGTTTTTTCTGGTAAACAGAGGGCTAAGGATCGATACTGAATAAAATCTGTGGTGAAATCCTGCAGAGATTATAACATTTCCGACTCAAAAGTATCTATACCTACTGTGGTTTTCTCGAGTGTTGTTGTAACTGCATACTTATATAAATGCAACGTTACGGCATAATCTGAACTTTTGGTACCATGGCGTCTTTATTTGTCAACCCAAATTGGTGTATTTTGTGATTAGCGAGCAAACTACTAACTGACCTATGCGTATAAGTTAAAGCGGGATAATTACCATATGTATTTATTGTTTCTAGTTTCCGACATTTCGGCACTGTTGCAAACGCCATGATCACGGATGAAATGAAGTCATTACGAGTGGAGGTTTATGAGCAGACGAATCGGTCTACCCTTTGACCTATGTGTGTCAAACATTATCAAGTAAAGAAAAACATGTATGCAAGCGGTTGATTATTATCAAGACTTTTAATTGAGAACACAGGAATCTGCAATTATAAATGAAGTTCACAGATAAGTAGACTTCAGATAGATATCAAAACCTTTGAATTCAATATCCATAATCATAATATTAATTTGACGATACGGTTGGCGTAGTGGTTGAGTGATTGGCTGCCATTCTACGTGTCGCGGATTTGATCCCAACACTGTAAAAAAATTGTATGACCGACCGATATTTGTTCCGGGTCTGGCTGTTTGTACAACTGCATTCAAATATCTGTATATGGACCCGGTATCAGCGTTTGTTTTGGATATTCAATATCAGTTTAAAATTTTCTTTTTCTGTTAGATTTTAGCAATAATATTCATTTTAATTTGTATAGAATATTTAGGCAATATTTTAATTTAGATTTAAATATTTTCCTAGATACACACATGTCTCGGTACACAGGTCCAGAACTAGGTTTACCATTGTTTATCCAAGTCTGAAAACTAAGTCGCGCCCTCCTGTGAGCGTCGCGCACAAACTTATTCCAGCCTGGTACACGTCTATGCTTTTTAGGGTTCCGTAGCCGAATGGCAAAAAAGGGAACCCTTATAGTTTCGATATGTCTGTCCGTCTGTCTGTCTGTCCGTCCATCCGTATATCACAGCCATTTTATTCCGAAACTATAAAGACTATACATGTGAAACTTAGTAAGTAGATGTATTCTGTAAACCGCTTTCCGATTTTAAGAAAAAAATTAAAAAATATTTAAAATGAAGGTGGGTCTCCATACATGGAACTAGAACTGATAATATTTTTTTTCATGAAACCTATACGTGTGTGGTATCTATAGACAGGTCTTTAAAAATGTTATAAGGGTTTCAAAAACCACTTTTTCATAAAGTCAATCGTTTAAAAGATATAAGCTTCCAAAGTGGTAAAATGTGTCCCCTCCCCCTCTAACTTCTATAATAATGGAGTGAAAAATCTAAAAAAATACATGTCTCTAGATCTTAATGTAAACTTTCAACCTAAATTGGTTTGAACGAAATCGAGTCAGTAGTTTTTGAGATACAGCATATTTTCTAAAACCGCAAATATAACTTTGTAATTCATACAAATACTATGAAAAACAAAGTTCTTTAGCGTAGTTGTAAAAATTGTAAATAAGCTAGTTTTAAGAAATTTGTAAGGCTTTTTTTTTCAAATAAATATATTAAGTATATTATATTTATTACAGTTACTACGGAACCCTTCATGGGCGAGTCAGGCTCGCACTTCGCCAATTTTACATGACTGTTACAGGTTAACACATAAACAACAACATAAAAATTACTAATTCGAGATAACGAGACTTTTACGATAGTATGTTTATATACACAAACATACTATTATTTGTAAATAAATTTTCAGTTATTTAACTCCTATAATTTTCAACCGACGACAAAAAGAGGAGGTTATCAATTCGACGCGTATATTTTTTTTGTATGGTTTGAAAAATTCTTTTTTTTTGTTTGAAAGGGTATACTTCGAAATTGGTCCCATTGTCATCAAGTCAGGATCTGATGATGGGATCCTGGAGAAATCGAGGGAACTCTTCAAATATTATAGGCACACCTATGGCGTTTTGGGTATTTCTTATAGTAACTTGTGCAGTTGCTCTCAAAAAGTACCATTTGAGGAAGTGGAACTGATGATGAAGACCACAGATGGCCGCTGAAACTACTCAATAATAAGTATTGAGTGGATTGCGATTCGATTACTTGAATATAGATGTTAAGCACTTTATGCTCGTCACAATGCATATGGTGATGTAGAGCTGATGGTGAAGTACCAGGAGAACTCCTCAACAATTAACGGCCCAGCATTGGGAAAAGCAATATTTCGTAAAAGGTTATAAGTAGTTGACATTTATAACAAGTTAAATTAAAAATTGACCAACTAAAAAGAGTGAAATAAAAACTTTTTACCAAAAAATTAAACCGACTCCCAAAAAACACTGCAAAGTGAAAAATAACTTTAATTTCGGAAGTCGGTGCCAAAAACGAAAATACAAAACTAAAGACACCGACTACCGAAATTAAAGTTATTTTTCACTTTGCAGTGTTTTTTGGGAGTCGGTTTAATTTTTTGGTAAAAAGTTTTTATTACATTATCAATCAAATCATTATCATTAAAAACCTTAAAGGTCTCGTTATCTCGAATTAGTCATTTTTATGTTATGACACTTTTTTTGCCGGGCAGCGATGTAGTCTTGAGAGCTCCTTATAGCTTTATGTATTGACTTTATACATATTTCTTTATATAATATAATTAGCTTTGTGTGTGATGAGTATATGTGGTTACACTATCTTCCCCTCCCTACTTTGTTTATTGTATTTGTTTGAATGGTCAAAGGTTGACTAGTAGATATCGCTATCATCAATAACACTGCCATTGTATCTATAGGTAAAAGCAATATTGTTAAATAGTTGTGTTTTAATTTTGTTTTATATTAAGTCGCCGGCGGTGTCTGTATTTCCTGATAGCTATAAGGTAAGGATGTTAAGTCAAAATTAAATAGGTTACCTTTAGCTAAGCGTGCTTCATCTTCAGTCCCATCATCGCTTACTATCAGGTAAATTAGTGATCAAACGCCAGCCATCAATGAAAAAAAAAACTATCCATCCTCACTTGCCGCCAGTTAAATCACAAATTTCTCCACAAAGCCCTCTAATACCATAAACATATACATAAGTACTACATCGAAATAGAATAATAATAAAGGGTGTATGCCAAAACTGATCGATTTCAATAAGTAAGACCGCAACGACGCAACCACGGCATTCAGGGGGAAGATTAACGATATTGCTTAACACACATAAATCTTGTTTATGTTATATTTATATGATTATTAGTATATTTTACGTACCCATCGATGTATATATATAAACATCAGAGGGTTGTTTTAGTCCTGCACGTTTATTATTTTTACAATAATATATGCCTTTAGATTTTTATCTGTGTTATGAGAGCAGTGGTAACTCAATGGCCCACGGGTTATAGGCACCACTTTACACAATTTACACTGCCGCGGAATGAAATGCAATGGAAGCGTCAATTTCGCCTCATGACACGAGAAGGCGCGCAAATTCGCTGGTATGCTCGAGTATTCTCGCGCATTCCAGCGAATTCGTGCGACTGCGCCATGATGGACGTTCAGTCTAGACCTATTAAGTTGGCACCGCACTGCTGTGACCGACCCAACCAACTCGCCGACAGTAGCTAGGGGAATTCTCAAGAATGCGCGAGAATTCCCTGAAAGACGCGTGACCTTTTTTGGCTTCTATTTAGTTTGTACCTATATTATACGATTGACAAAGTTCATTATGCTATATACAATTTCGTTGCAAAAAGTCACTTCCATTCCATTCCGCGACGGTGTTATTGAGCTTTACGGTTAGTCGGACTTACGGTGGTGGATTCAAGCCAAAATATGTAATTTTTATTATCACCATACAGTGGTGGAAAACAACGCGAGAAAACTATCCACCAACCGAAAATAAATTCTTAGGACCGAAAAATCCGAAGTCATGTGCATACATCAATCCGCTCTGGACCCACGTGGAAGCGGTCTGTCTCTCAGGTGTGGGAGTGACTCAACCATGACCGGTGATGAGATAACTGCTCTGTTCCACTCCTGGGCAAAGACCTCCCTCCGCTTCTTCCATTACTCGCGAGCTTTTTGTGTAAAACTAAACTTCATAGTGCATTGCTTTTATTTTTAGTTCACAGGCTTAAATATTACTTTCAATTTTTTCCATTGGTTTTATCACATATTTGACGACACGAGATTCATTGTATTCATTGTCATTGTTTAATTTGGGGAGTGGCATTCTACAGTCATATTAGGTTTGGGTTAGAAGCGTTATGACTACCTCTCGATAAGACTAAATAGCAGATATGACTATCGCAATAGGACTAAATCTCGATATGACTAGATCTTGTTTGGACTAAATCGTGTTTGGACTAGATGGCAATAAAGCCAGATAGCGTAACGACTACATTTTCATTTGTTTTTTGAAGTACAACTAAAGAGATTTTTGTGTTTGCAATAGAGTGAAATGAAACAACGCAAATAAGTAGTAGACATCCACTCACGGCCGAGGAGTTCGTGGCTAAATAATAAGAGCCACAGATATCGATTTGCAAGGTTAAGCAACGCTTATCAAGACCAGTCCGTGGATGGGTGCCCATCTTAACTTACAAAGATTCCTCCGTGCCTCGCAAAAGCACGCTACACCGTTCGTCTCGGCAGTCAATTGAACATCTTTGTCAGTCTTTACGGGTTATCAAGCCAGAAAATTTTACACCTGTCTTGCCAAGGGGTTGCCTGTTACCTAGCCACTTACATGTCCAAGGTTACTACAGTCCCCAAAAAAATCTTGCTTAAATTGTCCATGGGGAGTACAGTCACCGAACGGCATCGTTCAGTTTATACGGTCGTAAAAATGAAATTGACATTTCATGCGCGGACAGGTGTGACTTGAGGGACTTGAGTGGCTAGCTGGGTTGTGAAATTCAGATAGGCAATCAGTCCATGTAAAACACTAGTACTCAATACTACTAGTACAGCTACAGTACTGTATCTGGTTGCACTGGAAGCAAACCACAAAACAGTTAAGAAAAAGGCAGACGATGATGAACACCGTCAAGAAATTTAATTTTATCAACAAAATCCAGATAAACGATCGTGTTAAATAACAACAAATGGTTGCTATAATCATAATCGTGTAACCAACAGGGAAGGGCAGGTCGTCCCCCGGTGTATCGTGGCGTGTGATGCGCGTCCAGCGCAGACCGGCTAGCGACGACACGCTGAGACGATTTACTTGAGCCCCCTGATCTGGTGAAGTGGTACAAGCGAAGACTTCTAAAAGGGTATGTTACTATTTTAACGGATCAGGATATTTACTGAACCAATCACGCTTGTGTACGCTTTGGTTCTGAAAACACTTGCGTCGAGCAAATTTGTATTTTAAAGCCAATTTCAATATACTTAGTCATTATAATTATGTATTTGTTAACTAAAAAAAATATTCAAATTCACGTTCATTGTCTCTGTGTTCATTGTCCCTACCAACTACGGCCCGTGTGCCTTTAAAACAACAGGGTACGGGCATTTTGTGGGCTCGCTCGGTCCATCGTAGACCTCATAGATGAGGTCTGAGGTTTCAGAATAGGTTAGGTTACTTTTAGGTAAGCGTGCTCCATCTTCGACTACATCATCACTTACCATCAGGTGAATTTATATGGCAAAATAATTTATGCAAAAGAAGAAGGTTATGTTTTTATAGTGATAAATTCAACGGGAGTGAAGTCTCGTGCAACTGCTAGTTTCATTAGTAAAATCAATTAACAATTATTGCTTTTTATAATTCCTTTTCATTTTTATTTTAAAAATCTATCAAAATCATTCTACACGTTTTCATAAATACCTATCGCGTCTATCGCCATATCTTGTCACTTGCACCACAGCATAAAATATATCTAGTCCACCTACTTGGCAACTGATAAGTGAACGGCAGTCGGAATAGATGCAGGAAACATGCCACGTATGTACCATGTTCATAACATTATAGTTATGTGGAAAACTATGAGACATGAGGGTAGGGTAGGTAACCTCTGTAGTTGGTATTCATAGCTTTGGACTTACTTAATAGGATTATATTTGTTCCAAAATCAACGTTTGTTTGAACTTTTATAAATGAATTTCACTTTGTGTTAATAAAAACAGTGTCTTTTTTTCGGTGGGAAAGTAAATTTATTACCGCTGTGGGTGGAGTGGATGGGATTGTCAGACTTCTACTGACTAAAAGAAAACCCTTCTCCTTCAGTTGCCTTTGCATTCCGGAGCCGTGGAGTCTCGTTAAAACATTCCCACAACCCTGGCAGGCAATGGCCCTATTGGGCCGCCCGTCAATGCTGCTGACGGCTCTTTGAGGCGCGCGTGGAACACGACGCTCCATCGACCCGAGCCTGGTCGTTATGGGACGGTGAGTTACCCCTGCTTGCCGCACGTACCCGCAACTATGGTGGACGTAGATCGGCTCGAGATCTCCGACGCCCGGGGCTTCTACTGCGGCTGGGGCGTGAGAAAGAGACGCCTCTCCGTCACGCGAAGAACAGCGTCAAACTGTGTCAAACATTTTGACATTGGAAACTCATTCATTACGTGCTTTACTTTTTGCGCGGGTACGCATTCTTTACACATATAAAGCAATGGGCATGGAATTACATTCGATAGTGAATAACATTGTAATGTTAAGTAACATAATATTAGGGTACGGTTTGTGTGATTTTTAATAAGTAAACCCGTTTTATAGCCTATTAGATTTATTAAATAGATATCAAATTCAATTATAATGTACAATATAAATAACAAATATTTAACTCGCTATAAATAATAATAAAAAAACGAAATAGAAAATTATTTAAATATCAATACTGTGTAAAATTATTATATTTTTGTACACATTATTTGAAACATTTTTTTATGTGTGTGTTACTGAAATATGTGCATGGAATAAAAGGCTTTTTAATAAAAAAAAAAAATTGTTTTTTTAAATAAGCTGGACATATTCGAGCCATATAATCAAAATCCACCTATATCCTAAAGCAATCGTCAATTGGTAATCACATTAGGCCGTTAGTGGAATTGCAATTAACGCCGTGAAGGTGGTAGCGAGCAGCGTTTCCGGCGGAAGTGAAGCCCGCCCTTAGGCCGCGGGGAACACGCCCGCCTAAGACAGTCCGCCCGCCCTACCTGAATACTATAATTTTGATGATTGAAAAAGATAAAAGTTAGTACTAAACATGTTTAGTTTATTACTACAGCTCCTTAACTTCTAAGTTGAGCTACACGATAAGTGTCAAATTCTCTTGCACTGTCTGGACAGGTCCGCTCAAATCTGTGTACTTCTTTCCTAAAAAGAGCACCACAGACGTAAACCTACATGCTTCTCATATGATTTGACTAATACGAACTGTATGGACTTCTGAGTTTATTTTGGTATTTCTCCTCTGAGTAGTCAGTTAGGAAACACCGGCCTCAACCATAACTATTTAGTAATCTGTGCCTCAACTAACTAGACTAAAACGGCAAAATATTACGTGTAAAAGTATTACTTATAACCAACTAACTTTTGCCCGCAACTTCGTTCGTGTGGGAGGTTTTTCCCGCGTAAATCCTGATCCCGTTAGAATTTCGGGATAAAAATGTATATCCTGTGTCCGTTTTCTGGTTCTAAGCTACCTCCCTACCAATTTTCAGCCAAATCGGTTCAGCCGTTCTTGAGTTATAAATAGTGTAACTAACACCACTTTCTTTTATATATATACATTTACAAAATAAATATTTCATTTCATTTCACTAGATTGAATGAGACATACTACCAACTTGTGATAAAAAAAAATAAACAAACCCATACAGTAGGTAGAACTAATTCCAAGACCTGCATTTTTCGAGGAATTCAGGAAAATCCTGGTTACATGATATTGATTTAATAAATTAAGTACAAATGACACTTTACACGTGATTTTCTTTTGTTCCTAGCTGTATACTCGGAGAAGAAACACCGAAACCATCTCAGAGGTCAACGTACTTTTGAAGTCCAGACTGACCGCAGATCCGTTTCAGTATATTATTTCAACAATCAATGAAAAGAGACTAAACACGTTTGTCCACTTTCACTAAAATCTTATCATCTCATTGGCAACGAGAAACTGGTCGAGGCAAAGCTTCAGAGCCTTGAACATCGGCGGCGAGTTGCAGGCCTGTCAGTTTTCTATCGGTTACATTTCGGGGAGTGTGCGATGGAATTGCACAATTTAATTCCACCAAGCCCATTCCATCATCGGACTACAAGACAAACGGCGATGCACCATCGTTACATGGTGCACAAAACGTTTTAGGAATACTTTCATCGTGCGTACAGCTAAGGAGTGGAATTCTCTGCCCGAGTCTGTGTTTCCTGTTCGCTAAAACCTGGGAGTCTTTAAATCAAGAGTGAATAGGTTACTTTTAGGCAAGCGTGCTCCATCTTCGACCATATCCTCGCTTGACATCAGGTGAGATGGTGGTCAAACGTAAGCCTATCAATTATAAAAAAAACTTTTTTGCAAAAAATAAAACCGACTTCCATATCAAAACACTACAAAGCCAAAAATAATTTTAATTTCGGAAGGCGGTGTGAAACCCAACTACCGAAATTAAAATTATTTTTTATAAGTCGGTTTTATTTTTTGCAAAAAAGTTTTTATTTTCGCGCATTTTAGTGGGTCAGTTTGTAATTAATCTAGTTACTAAAGCCAAAATGTCAACTACTTATCACCTTCACCAGCAGAGTAAACGAAAAGATCGTCAATGTAAATATTTTTTTCAGACTTTCGTCTATTTTTCAGAAACGGCTTGTCCGATTTAGATAAAAATTTTATGGGACCATTTTAAAAGTATACCCTTTCCAACAAAAAAAGAATTTTTCAAATCGGTTGGCAAGCGACGGAGCTATGCCCAAACAAACATAAAAAAAAAACAAACAAGCATCCGAATTGAGAACCTCCTCCTTTTTTAGAAGTCGATTAAAAAAGAAAAAAATATCTTGTTAGTCTTTGCCCAACTATGTCGGGATCAATTTCATATCTAAACGGATGCAACTGAGTAACAGTATTCTACATGGAGCAGTTGGCTATCTCACCTCCACAACCTCCAGTAACTGGGTAACACGATACTCTTTGGCAAGACTGGTGTCAGATTTTCTGCCTTCTGTCTACCCGTAATGACTGTCAAAGATGTACAAATGACAGCCGGGACAAGCGGCTTAGGGTGCGTTTCCACCAGAGATGTGCGAAGGAAATGTGTCGTGCGAGGATGTCTAGCTGTGCTGTGAAAATGTGTGGGCGTTTCCACCAAAGCTGTGCGATGAAAATGTGCCTACGAGGTGTGTAGCGGAGCTGTGAAAATGCGCATTAATGTGTGGTGCGAGGATGCGCAAACCTCGCAACACGTCCTTCTCAACACACATTCCTCGCAACACATCCCTCGCAACACATCTCTCGCACACATCCCTCGCACACATCGCAAAAATCTAGCTCCGCTGAGTCGTTTCCACCAGAGCTGTGCTGACCGAGGCGAGGTAAATGAAGCGAACACGAACAAACACATCCCTCGCTACGCATCCTCGCACATCTCTGGTGGAAACGCTGCTTCTCTGCTTTCCGAGGTGCAGAGAACTCTCAATTCAATTCCTCAACTTCGGCTCAACCATCGAGTCCAGAGCTCAGACTGCAGCAAAAACGCCGGGAATTCTACACAAGGTGAGGCGGTACTTCACACCTGGTCAGCTTCTGAATCTATATAAAGCACAGGTCCGTTCTTGCGTGGAGTATTGCAGCCACTTGTGGGATGGCTCTGCAAAATACTAACTAGCTGCATTGGACTCTATCGAGCGCAGAGCTAAAAGGATTATAGGCGACGAGATGCTAGTGGACAAGCTTCATAGCCTGGCTCATTGGCGAACCGTTGCTTGCCTGTTGGTTTTCTACAGATTGTACTTCGGGGAGTGTGCGCAGGAGCTCCATGACCTGATTCCTCCATCTCCATGTCACTACCGGTCTACCAGACGCACGGCTGGATACCATCCACACTTGGTTGATATACCATCTTGTCGTACCAAGCGCTTCTACTCCACATTTATTGTGCGCACGGCCAAGTTGTGGAATTCTCTGCCGGCTTCTGTGTTCCCTGCCACTTATGACCTTTCAGCCTTTAAAGCAAGAGTAAATAGGCATCTTCTGGGCTCGCTCGTCACATCGTAGACCTTATCTATCGCTTACCATCAGGCGAGGTTGAGGTCAAGAGCGGGTTCTGTAAATTAGGACTTAAAGAAATATGGACGTTGTAGGATTCAATTATTTATTTACGATTACAATGGGATGTTAAAATTGTTTTTAATTTTAACATCAAGCCTCCATTAGATGATAGACGGAAAGTGTCACAGACAATCATAGACTTTTATAAAGACCTTATACATATAATAACTTATTGTCTATTCCTACTAGATCACCTCACATAACACCTCCCCTCAATAATTATTAAACAAAAAAGAAAACAACACAAAACCAATACCTACTGTCTCACACTTTCCTTTTCTCAAAGGTTACACATATTTAAAACTGACCTCTAATCTAATTACCCCACTTCAGCCAACCAAAGATTAATTAAACAATTTTCTCCTCAAATATTTGAATGAAACCCCACCTAGAGCTTTAGTTAAAATATCTGCTACTTGTTTATCAGCACTTACATATTCAACTACTATTATTTTCTTATCTATCTTTTCTTTTACAAATCTCAACTTAATGTCTAAGTGTTTGACCCTAGTAATGCCTGTAGCCATATTAGCCATTTTAATTGTTGACTGATTGTCTTCATATAAAATAATTGTCCCCACACTAATGCCAAAATCACATAATATTGACCTAAGCCAACAAGCTTCACTAGTAGCATGACTGAGAGCTACATATTCGGCCTCAGTAGATGATAAAGCCACAGACTGTTGCTTTTTAGTTGCCCAAATGACTGAACCCCCAAAAACTTTAAAGCAAAAACCTGTTGTTGATCTCTTATCATCACTGCCCCCCCAATCACTATCAACATAACCAACAATATCATTTCTACCATCTCTATAGAAAGATAAACACAAATCCAATGTTCCCTTCACATATCTAAGAACATTAAGTAACAGTTTATACAACAGTTGGCTAGCACAACTTTGATATCTACTTAGTATGTTGACTACGGCACACAAGTCAGGTCTAGATCCAGCTACCGCATACATTAGACTTCCTATTATCATTCTACATTTATGTTCTATTTCGTCTGACTCTGACTTGTCTCTTTTTAACAAAATAAATTTAAAATTCTTATCAATAGGCAAAGATAATGGTTTACAATCTTTCATACCCCAATACTCTAAAATCTTTTTTATGTAATCTTTTTGACAAACTGTTGTACAACCTTTATCTAAATCCTGAGTTACTTCCATACCCAAAAATTTACCAACTACATCCTTCATTTTAAAAGAATCATATAACATATTTCTCAACTTGTTACTTTCTGTCTCTGAAGTACTGAAATACAATATGTCATCGACATACAACAATAAAAATTTTTTATTACCATTCTCATGTTTTGAATACAAACAGTAATCTTTGTCAGAACTTTTAAAACCCTGTGACCTCATCACTTTATCAAAAGTTTCATTCCAGTAACTCGGAGAACTTTTTAACCCATAAATAGACTTATTAAGTTTGCAAAACTTCAAATCAGACTCTATACCATCAGGCAATCTCAAATACACCTCTTCATTAATGTTACTATTTAAAAAAGCATTACATACATCCAACTGTCTTATTTTACAATTTAACTTAGTAGCAACAGCAGTAAATATTCTAAAGGTATTTAGTTTAGCTACAAGAGCATATAAATCACTATCATCACAACTTTGTTGAAAGCCTCTGGCTACCAACCTTGCCTTATAAATAAATTCCCCAACCTGACTTTCTTTTCTCTTTAACACCCATTTAGTACTTATTATTTCTTTTCCCTGTGGTACCTTTTCAATGAGTGTCCAAGTATTATGTTCCTGTAACTGACTCAATTCCTTTTCTATAGCTTTCCTCCACTTATCAGCATCCTCTCTTTCCATAGCTTGCTTGTAGCTAGCAGGTTCTTCCTCTGCCACAACTAATGCCATGTAGTCATTGAACCTCGAAGGTTCTTTTACTTGTCTCCCACTCCGTGTGCGTACTGTCTGTTCTGTGTCATTGGCATCAGAGTAATCAGAACTTTCAGGATTACTTGCCTCACTATCACTGTGCTCTTCCTGTTCTGGTTCTCTCTCTGCCTGGTCTTGCTCTGTCTGACCCTGTTCCTGTTCTATTTGAGCCTGTTCTGGGTGGATCCATCTGCATGGGCTCCCGGTCTATCTGTACCGGCTCCTGCCCTCTTTCCTCTTGGTATAATCCTATATTCTCTCTGTCTAAATAGACTACTTTCTCTTTATCATTTTCTTTTTCACCTGGTAATGACATATCTTCTGACACAAACACTACATCTCTTTTTGTCTGTACTATCTTTTTCTTCTCATAATAAATTCCCTTTGAACTCTCATAGCCAACAAACACTCCTTCTTCAGCCTTTGAATCCAGTTTACGCCTCTTTTCCTTAGGTATATGTATCCATACTTTAGAACCAAATATTTTATTTAATATGGCAATATCAAAATCATGCCCAGTCCACATCTGAAATGGTGTCTTCCCTTCAGTTCTGCTCTTACTGGTTCTATTTAGCACATAGACAACTGTATTAATGGTCTCAGCCCACAACTCTTTACCCATGTTTTTGGCATGCAGCATGGTACGTGCCGCCTCCACCAGGGTACGCATGTCTCTTTCAGCCTGTCCATTCTGCTCTGGCGTATAAGCCACTGTTGTTTGGTGCTGTATTCCCTTTCTAGTGAAGTACTCCTCCATATTCTTATTCACAAATTCACCCCCACCATCAGAACGAAAAACCCTTAAAACTTGCCCTGTTTTCCTTTCCGCAGACTGAGTATACTGCTTGACACACTGCACAACCTCCGACTTATTTTGCATGAAGTAGCCATGACGAAACTTAGTAAAATCATCCTTGATAAGTAAAAAGTATCTTGCCCCTGCAAGTGATGCTACTTCAAATGGTCCACATACATCAGCATGGACCAACTCCAAAGGTTGTGTTGTACTGGATACACTGTCTTTAAAAGGAAGCTTATGTGCTTTTCCCTTTAAACAATCAATGCACTTCTTATTGTCCTCAGTATATTTCACATTATTTGTTGAAAGTACAGACTTCACATAGTTTATGTTATGGTGACATAACCTCTCATGCCACTCACTGAGAGTCACTGCACATTGGTCATCATGTTTCTTAAATTTTACTACATACACATTGTTTTCTTTAAGTCCTGACACACACACTTGATTGTTTTTCTTTATTACACATTTGTCCAATGTTAAATTCACACTATACCCCTTAGTAGTAGCCTTTGTCATACAAATTTAGTTTTAGTTCTGGCACAAATAACACCTCACTTAGGTTATTGTACATAAACTCAATTTCTCCAATTCCTAAAATTGGTAGGCGTCGCCCATCTCCAACAACAACGAACCGGTTTAATACTTGACGCATTGACGTAAACAAATTTCGTTCTGAAGTCATGTGCTCACTAGCACCGCTGTCGATAATCCACTTACTTTCAGATGCATGACATGGTAACCCATTGTTGTCTTTTATTATTGTTGAAAAGGCGTTACTTTGTGCTCCAGTTTTTGTATCTTTTGTGCACTGTTTCTTTAAATGTCCAACTTTGTTGCAATTAAAGCACTTTCTGACATCCTTTTTACTCTTACAATCTTGAATAAAATGTCCAACCCTACCACACTTATAACACTTTTTCACAACAGTGTCAGATTTTTTTGCAATTAATGCCACATTTTCACTATCTGTTGACTTTGCCTTCAGTCTGTCTTCTTCCATACGAAGTCTAGCAACTAAACTATCAAAAGTTTGCTTAGATGTGTCCACTGACTCCCATGCTGACACAAAATGACTGTATTTCTCCGGCAATGCCATTAAAACTTTTGTCATAATAAATTTCTCAGAGATTTCCTCCCCTGCTTGCTTCAACTGCAGTTGTAACTCTTGAAGTTTTGATACAAATACCGACACCTCCATGTTATCCTCGAACTTGAAGTTAAAAAATCTCTGTTGCAACAAATGAATCGCTGTACACGATTTCTGCTCATAAACATTGAGCAACTTGTCCCACATTTGTGCAGCAGTTTCACAAGTGATGACATGTATCATTGCGCTTTCGGTCAATCTTGAAACGATTAACCCTTGAGCCTTCGCATCTTTCTTTACCCACCCATCTGCAGATTTTACCTCAGTGCCATTCACCACCGATAGCACGTCTTGCGCTCTCAGCAACACTGTCATCTGGAACTTCCATAAATTCCAATTTGTCGGACCCTCCAACTTGACTCCCCCTCCCATCGTCATCGCCACGAGCTGATCCATTGATCCCCGATCTGCTCCTCCGTCGAATTGTTGACGTCTATCACGTGTGCTCCTTTGCACCGTTAAACACCAGACGCCGCTGCCATCAGCACAATTGACTTCGACCTTTTTCTTTTCGGAAATACAAAGAAGCAAAAGCACGCTTCCAAGTGATCGCCGGTTGTTACACACACAACGTCAGTTCTTGTTCTTCACCTATATTATACAGAGTTACGGAACTACCGGGCCCATAACCTGTAAATTAGGACTTAAAGAAATATGGACGTTGTAGGATTCAATTATTTATTTACGATTACAATGGGATGAAAAACAATTTTAACATCAAGCCTCCATTAGATGATAGACGGAAAGTGTCACAGACAATCATAGACTTTTATAAAGGCCTTATACATATAATAACTTATTGTCTATTCCTACTAGATCACCTCACATAACAGGCTCATCCGTAATTTTAAAAAAATTGTTGAGATGGTCACCCATCCATGGACTGACCTTGGCAAGTGTTGCTTAACCTCGTAATGGCTGTTATTATTTAGACACGAGTTCTTCAGCGATTCATAAATAGAATTTATCGACGATTTTGGTTTAATACCAAAATCGTCGATAAATTCATTTCTATTTACATACTACCGACAGTGTTCTATAAGAAGAACCTACATTTGCCCCCCTTTTCTCCCCTTCCTCATCTGAAGACCGATCAGAGCTACTTGTACTTTCAAAGCGACTGGATACGTAACGTACAGCAAGCGAACGTGTAAGACAAATTAGTTTGTATCCACGGGGCGGTTACAGAATAGACTTGTGTGAAACAGTGAAAGGGGTGGAGTAGTTTGCGCTGCTTATTTTTTATTATGAGGCTGTTTTATGATGATTTTGTCCGGCAAACGAAAGTGTGAGACAAATTACTTAGCGGTTGAAGAATAGACTATTGTGAAATGCGTAGATTAGGAATACACAAGATTCTTTATTTCTGGAGATATGAGTAGGGTATTACATAAAGACCAAGCGGGTTACTATTACATTACATAATTGATCAGTCATGTCTGGCCTTTGTGGCGAGGTGTTGATACATTTGATATATAAATATGTTGATAAAAATGGTGATGGTGATTTCCAGCCAAAGAAATCTTTAAAAACTTACTACGAAGGACTATGTGATGACCGATCTTATTATGAACTATTGACAGACCTATCAATAGTATCAATGAAACTTCAGTTTCATATTATTATACCTTCTCCAAATTAAACCGGTATAATTGTAATTTTTGGATGGATCTCATGTGAAAAGTGACAATACTATTATACTGAACCTGAAATCTGAATTATAAATCTGAATTCTGAATTATTATGAAAATCTGAATTATTCCGTGCTTACCAGTAAATTTAAAAAGTCTTCTCTTATTATTTCTAGTGTCTCTGTTGGAACAAAACCATATCCTAATTCGTTTTGAGCAGCTCAATAACATTTCAAATAAAATATTTTGATATCCTCGGGCACTCCTCCCCATTTCCTGTCTGCAGTCCTCGCTAATTATCATCAAAGGATCGCTGGAGGGTAAAATGGCGGCCGGACCACGTGACCAGACCTTTTATTAATCCATATATTATTTATAGACTGAATTGTCACCCGCCATCTGCACGCCTTACAACTAACGTGCGGGCACACACAAACCTATCACAATGAAATAAGGTGTATTTTCCATGACTGAACTGTAAAAGAAGTTGTGTTCCAATACATTCGTAACCTGCCATCGATGGGTAAATATTTCCAATGTTTGTTTACTTCGAGTGGATTTTTATACGGATGTCGCCGGTTACCGAACCGTGTAGTATTTATACTGTTGCCAAGGTTAGCTTTGGAAAAATATAGGGTACAATTCAGTTGGCTTGAATATTTTTAGAAACGATGTTGCTGAACTTAAATACTATGGCACATTGGGTGCTCCTCGTATAAATAGAAATACATACGCAAATATTCTTATCTAATCAATAAAACAATCCATGACGAATTCAACATCAATAAATCAGATTTTATTATCTTCAGAACATTAATTTTATAATAATTCCATTTCTAAAATGCCACTGCAGCAGTTTACGTCACAAAACTTAGGGGAAAGAATCGGTAAAAAAATACAGCCCTACTCTAAATTACGCAATGAAACGTTCGCTGAGCGCGCGCAAATTCGCGAATCGTTGGCGGCCCCTAGTCTCCCCTTCGATATTTGAAAAATCAAAATGGCGTCTCCCCGCGTCTTGTCTTTATCTTTTCCTTATGTAAATGAAATGGAATTATTCGATGTTTAATGAGGTTAAGAACTTTCTAGACGACTATGGCGCCAAGCTAGAGGCGCTCGCTCGTTATGCGATGCTACCCGCTTCCTGGCTCCCGGATTTTTTCCTGTTTTTATTGTGACAAGTCTTGGGCTTCACGGGCTAAGTTGTTTTTCAACGCGCGTGAGGCTGGACAGAGGCATAAATATAAGTATGTGTGGACCAAAGACGGCCGCATCCATGTTAAAAAGGAAGACGGTGTACTCCCGCAGCGCATTCGTTCCGTTCAGGATATAACCCGAATTTTTGGCAATGTTACGGTTTGAAGGGTTTATTAGTTAGGTTAAAAGGCCTATTTGAACTATTCAATTGTTTTTCACCCGTGTTTTTTTTTGTTTGTTTTGTTATTTCCCTGATTGTTTGTTATGTATTTGTCTGGTTGCAGCATTCTCTGCCTAAAGGGTGCACTGTTTTAGTTGGTATTGTATGTAGTGACACATGTTTGATGATACTTATATGCTTTCGAAATATGATATTACTGTGTATTTACACATTAAGTTTACACGCTATGTTTAATAATGCATTAATTTTATACATTAAATTTAAGTTTATTTATTTAATACAATTTCACAAAGTATTATTTGTATATATTGACACTTTATTCACTCGTACACCTATTTTATTCACTCGTGCGCCTATTTTAAAATTATTTTATTTTGTTCATTACAAATCGTTAAGGTTGAATAGTTGTTCTTACAAACCGCCGTTGAGTATTGTTTTGTTTTATGGTATAGAATCATTATAATGAGTGCCAAGTATCTCAAATTTGGATTTCTCAACCCTGGCTCTCTGGGCACTCACCATGATGAATTTATCGCCGCATTAGAGCATCATGATGTCAGTGTAATGGCAATAAACGAGACCTGGCTTAGAGTGGGTGAAGAGGGACGCGCGCCCGCCGTGCCCGGGTACCGGTTGCGACATGTTCCGCGGCCGGTGAGCGTGCGCGGCGGACGCGGCGGTGGCGTTGGGTTTTACATCAAGCGCGGGATAAAGGTGCGCATCCATGCGCACCCGGTTGACTCTCTTCACGAATCAGTTGAACAAATGTGGCTTATCCTGAGCACAAATGGTATTAAAATCGCTATCGGTACCGCGTACAGACCACCATGGATGGATGTTGATTTGTTTTTTGATGCGCTAACTACGTCAATAAATTCCATAACGACTTGCAAACATACTGTTGTATTGGGTGACTTTAACATAAATGTCCTGAATCACACAGACTCTAAAACAGTTAAGTTAAATATTTTTCTTCAAAGTCTCGATTTAAGTCAACTGGTGACATCTGCTACTCATTTTACTCCCACTAGCGAGACCCTTATAGACCTTGTATGTACTGATGCGAAGGCTCGCAACATTGAAGTGGACTGGATAAGTGCGCTTGGCGCACATGCCTTTGTTACTGCCGTTTTTTATTTTAGAAAGGAGAAAATACCATCAATTGTTGTAACTCGTAGGAATCTAAAAAACATACCGTTGGAGAATTTTAAGGAAGACATGGCCTCAATGGTTTGGCAGGACAACAATTTGTCAGGTAACGTAAATTCTATGGTAGCACATCTCAACTCCAATATCATCGCATTATTCGATAAATATGCTCCCTCTAGGCCTCAAATTATTAAGGAAAGGTCATATCCATGGATAACAGATAATATCAGGTTTATGATGTCCTTACGCAATCAGGCACACCTACGATGTAGAAACTCAGGCTCCGAAAGCAAAATATTGTATTATAAAGAACTAAAAAGTCTAGTGAAGAAGTCCATATATCACGAAAAAGTAGCTTTTTTCAAACATAATATTAATAGCAAAATACGTCATCCTAAATTATTGTGGAAGAATCTAAAGTCTACCTTATTGCCTTTCAAAAAAGTGGCTGAATTACCCTCTCATTTCAATAACCCAGATACAATAAATTCACATTTTTTAAATATTCCTGGTGATAATATGGCACCAGTTTCATGTGTGGCATACTATGAGACCCATAAATTTAATGAAGGGGTTTTCTCTATTAGAACAGTAGACCAATCTGACATTATTAAGATCTTATCTAATTTTAAATCCAATGCGGAGGGTTTTGACCGCATAACACTTGACATGTTTTTCCTGACACTTCCTCAAACCTTAGAAATTCTTACGTCTATTATTAATGATTCCATTTCTACGTCGACCTTCCCTGATATATGGAAAATTGCCATTGTGCGACCTATTCCTAAACTCGCGAACCCTATCACTGTAAAAGACTTAAGGCCAATAAGTATTTTACCATTTTTATCAAAAGTACTGGAAAAAGTAGTTAACTCCCAACTGACTGCATACCTCGAGCAAAATAATATATTACCGGATGTGCAGTCAGGTTTTAGGAGGGGTCGTAGTACCGCTACGGCTCTGTTAGATGTTACAGACAACATATTGGCGGCTCAAGATGAGGGATGTTGTACTCTATTAGTATTACTAGATTTCTCCCGAGCTTTTGATTCTATCAATTTGTCTCTTTTGCTTTCAAAGATGACGTATTATGGATTTGACGCGCCCACGGTTAAATGGTTTAACAGTTATTTAAGCAATCGCAAGCAGCTTGTTGAAATTCAAGATGCAAATGGATCTAGCATTGTATCTAATATGACTGCAGTGGTTAAGGGTGTTCCGCAGGGATCCATTCTGGGCCCTCCTTTGTTTATTATGTATAGCGCTGATGTTGTTGATGTTTTGAAGAACTGTAAATTTCATATCTATGCTGATGACATCCAGTTATACCTTTCTTTTAAACCTGAACAATATGCTGATGCAGTAAGATTGGTGAACGAGGATCTCGAAAGGATCGTCGACTGGTCAAAACGGAACTCACTATTACTTAACCCTGCCAAAACTAAATTTATGCTTTTTGGTTCTAAAGGTCAACTAGACAAAGTCAACAGTTCTCTTGTTAACGTAAGCGTAATGGGTCAATGCATTGATCGTGTTTACGAGGCAAGAAATCTGGGTCTGATTATGGACCAAGACCTTCGTTTTGAAGCTCACATTGCAAATTGCGTTCAAAATTGCTTCTATCGTCTCAAGGTCTTGTACAAAATGCGCCCATTCTTAAGTGAGGACCTGC
Organism: Tholera decimalis; assembly: GCA_943138885.2. NCBI lineage: Eukaryota > Metazoa > Arthropoda > Insecta > Lepidoptera > Noctuidae > Tholera > Tholera decimalis. The sequence goes on from OW964565.2 coordinate 30,152,869, forward strand.
GTGTACAACTAGCTGAAAGTCTGATTTTATCGAAACTGAATTATGCCGACACCGTTGTAGGACCACGACTTCTTGCATGTACCGTACGATTAATCCAAAGGGTACAAAACGCTTGCGCACGGTTTTGCTTTAATGTACCACCCAGGAGCCATATTACACCATTTTTAAATCACAACAATATTTTAAAGATGAAGTCACGCCGAAAATTGCATTTAGCTTGTCTTCTTTTTGGCGTCATCAAATATAAATCTCCTTCATACTTGTACTCAAAACTGGCGTGGATTAATAATCACCGGCAGCGCAAGGCTAGAAGTTGCGCCCAACAGCTAGCTACCCCGCATCACCGTACTGCTGCCTTTCGTGGAAGTTTTCGGTACGCAGCCTCCAAGTGCTGGAATAATATTCCCCCACCAATTAGGGACTTAAAGAATTTAAATACTTTTAAGAAAAGTCTTAAAAAATTTGTCCTTCAGTCGCAAATTAATTTTAATAATATAAATATTGACAAATCATTTATTTAGTTACAATATGCTATAGGTAATTCTATTCTAATAAGATAATTAATTACTCAATTTTATTTGACAAACTTAGTATTAGGGCAGTTATTTGAAATCTCAACACAATTTTATTTTATCTAGTTTTAATAAAAAATCGTATTTCATTAATAACTTTTCTTGTCACTTTTTTGTTATTATTTATTTTTTTTTCCCTTGGCGGGCAGTTTGATACTAGGCAACTAACGCGCTTTTTGGTGGCGAGTTTCAAATTACAATTTAAAGGTTTTTATTTATTTATTTTTTATTTTTAGCACGTAGCACGATATTAAACGTTACAATTTTTGTTTTATTTATGTATTTAATACACTACACATTAATTAATATTAGTTTATTTACCCTCGTCCGTGTGTCACTGCGGGGTGCCAACTGAAAACCAGCGCTGGGTGTCTTTCGCCCAGCAAATGCTGAGTTGGTAACCCTTTCGGTGTAGACATGCTCAGCGAAATTCTTAATGTAATTTTTTATTTTTATTTTTATGTTTGTAATTTTCTGTTGTTGTGTGTGTTTATAACCGAATAAATGGTTTTCAATTTCAATTTCAATTTCAATTTCAATCGCAAAAAAATCTTTGTGAAAATTTATTGTGATTATATCGATATCTTTCGTGACTTGCGCTTATAATGGTGAAGAATGTTCTTTTTGTGTTATATCTGGACATTACCTGTGATTACACACATCATACAGAAACAATTCCCTTATTTGCATGAAGAATGAGATAAGTCTGAAATTATCCGTTTCTCAAATAAATATATTTCTATATGACTATGTTATCATAACTTTCTTTAGAAGAACTTCAGAAAGCTTACTAATGAGACTAGTAGGTATGCACTTAATCTTATATGGAAGTAAAAATCAATTAGTTTAGCTACTTTTTTAAAGTTAAAAACAGTAGGCGATACTATATAATTGATTCATGATCACACGTTTTTAAAACAGGGACATTGTTTCAAGCAAAACAAACATTCAAGGTTCAACCGTCTAAGCTTAAAGCTCATCGCGTTATATTTTTTGAGCAAATCATTATACGATGAGAAGTTTCAATAATACATCCATGATAATATGCTGATCGTAAAAAAAATACGTAAAACCTTTTCTAAGATGTCTGCATATTTATTATCCCATAGACAAGAATTTTGACAGCTTTGGTTTTCGAATTTTCTTCTGATTTCTACCACACGAGTACCTACACTAACAAAGATAGATACCACCAACTTAACCCTAGAACAGTAATGTGTCTTACCCCTCGCACCCATTCCTGAGAACAGAAACCATTGCCAAAACACCCGCGAATTTATGACACAGCGGAAATCTTTGCTACTTCCTCGACGTCACAATGGCTCATCCGTTTCCGCAGCACACTTGAGATTCAAATGTATTATTATTAGTTTCCTTAGTATTAATTTGAACTATGTAATTGTGGTATTTGTATACCTATAGTACCTATTGTTTTGCATATCGTCGCCTTAGAGTGAAGACCTCGGGAGTACATTTTGTCCATTTTTTTTATTGCGTTTGCAGAACGGAATCCTAGCAACGCACATCCTGATTTCACTAATATGTTCATTCGATACTCGAAACGCTATCTATGAAAGTAAGTAAGAACCTCGTAAACACTCGCATCGCGTCGTCAGTTTAGCGTAATCAGGCCATGGATTATGCATTTCTGAACTGTTCGATATTATGTATAATATTTTTCATATTATACATATCGAACAATTCTGGATATAAAAACGGGTTAAATTTACATATAAATTTATAAAAAAAGAACATAAAAGAAACCGTACAAAAATTTTATAGCACGCAGATTTTTCTTCCTCCTGAAAAGTTACTCCTTTTTCACTTACGAGGTTTTTACTCTAAGGCGTCCATATCGTGTATGAATTCTAAACTAACGGCAAAAAAATGGGAGGAATACTTTTGAGGTCAGCTTTTAATTCCAGGAGTATATTCTTTGCATGTGAAGATGTATGCAGTCTGAAAGTCCTACCAGTGGGTTAAATCTGTGTGAAAATCGGTTGTCAATGAAGGCGAGGGGAAGCTATTAGGAATATGTCGTGGGGTGAGTTTTGATAAGAGGTGGGTTTTACCAAAGATTGACCAGTATGGAAAAAAACTAACAGAACCCAAATAATTAGCGAGTCACTCCTCTTCGGTGTTGCCTAATTTGTGTTTTGGAGCGAAGTATCGATTTGTAGTTTAGTTATCGAGGTTTAAGTAATGTGTACCAACAACAACCTATAAGTACTAATATGTAGCCCAACTGCTAAAAAAGAGGTTATGTTTTTATCGTGATAAATGCCAAGAAAGGGAAATCCCGCGCGTCTGAAAGAATAGAATAGAATTTTTATTTTGCAAGTGATAAATAAATGCAAAGGGTTACGCATACACAGATGAATCGCCGTTTTCACCCAGTTACAGGCCGAATATAAAGTGTTCCTATATCTGTTCGGCAAATAACACCGCTATTATTAGAACGAGGTTGAGTAAAATCTAAAAACTCTCCCAATCTGACCGAAAAAGAATCGGAATTAAAATATCCACAAAACGGTTTTCTGGGATTTGAATCATGTAATGAATAATTCACATTTTAAGGGATAAGGTAAGTTCAAAATGTAAATGACTTAATTTGGTATCTTCTGAACATACTTACAGATTAACCTTTTTTTAGCAAGCTATATAAGACTAAGAAGTGTGGAATATGTACCTTTTTTGTTATTACTTAACTAGGTATACAGAGTTGATACGACCGAGGGACTTTCCTTTAAACTGCGTATACTAGGTACCATTTTCAAGCTTTGTACCAAAAAACAATTAAATAGGAGAAGTAGTTTAGTTGCAAATGATTTTGATGAGATGCACCTTAAAGCGATAAATCTGACCAAGACAAGAGATAACACACGCCGCGCTACGCTGCCACTTTGTTACCTAGGTATTTAAGGTCAGTCACATTTATTTACAAAGGGTGGTTGCGTCTTACTCTGATTTGTAAGCTATTTAGTTTGTTTGAATAAAATATTTTTTTTGTCTTTTTTTTTATTTTTAACTATATCAAATTAACACTAAATAAGTATAGTATACGTAGTGTAATTTAATGCCCCTCTGTCGTATCAACTCTGTATGTTAACTAACCATTCCGCCTGTGGAGAAGCTCGTGTTTGAATGCGTGGCTATACAGGCTTAAAGGTTAAGTCGACCTAGATCCTAACCTATTTAAGAGGTTGTAGTTTTCAACATTTCTGACGGCCTTTTTCAACATTTGCCTATGAAACACCCCACCCCAAACCTAACCGCTTTCTAGATATGGACTTTGAAGGTTTAAAAAAAACGTGATTTTGGCTATAATCCTTTTTTAACACGCTTTTATTAGGTCGACCTGTATGTAACTAACTATGTAATGGAATCTTAGGTAACTAATTTAACCATCTTCAAAGGGTCGTAGCGTAATGAAAATTGGCAGCTGTATGTAGTTCTGATGACAATACAATAATATGGTACTGTCGAACTGATCTCATGATGGAGCCGGAAGATATGAACTAGAACTTCATGATGGAAAATCGTATCATAGCTGTTTTGAATTTCTTAGAAAAGTCTTGTAATGAATGTTGACCACGATTAGGTTTCAAGGTTTGATGATGAAGCCGGAAGATAGGCACTGGCATTCCATGATGGAATATCGTATCATAGTCGTGTTTGCACTTGTGAGAAAGGCCACGTAATGGACTTTGAACACGATCAGGTTTCAAGGTTATAACAAATCTAAAGAAATTCCGTTATCGGTTTTTTTAACCTTTTTGAATTACCGCGTAATCCATAGATTTATTATTAGGTCGATCTGTAGCGAACTAAATATACATTAAAATTTAAGAATCTGAATTAAACGTACGTACTTCTAATTGTTGTATCATCATGAAACTTGGCAATTATGTGTAGATTAAACGACAACACAATATTATGGTACCATCGAGCTGGTCTGACGATGGAATCGGAAGGTGGCTGATGGAACCTTGGACTGCCTACTAATAAACATTTCTAATTTCTGCTCATTACATTAGTCTTAAAAGCGTGTTTTTGGTTTTTTAAACTATTAATTTATTTAATGTATGATTTTTGTGTAGAAGATAGGTTTGTTTATTATTCTCAACATAAAATTGCTGATAACTGAACCAATTGGGTCGTAATTGATAGTTGTCGTCGGGATTGATAGTTTAAAAAATTGGTCAAGTGCGAGTCAGACTCGCCCATGAAGGGTTCCGTAGTAACTATATATACGTAGTACGTAGTACTAATATTTGACAAAAAAAACCTTACAAATTTTTTAAAACTAGCTTATTTACATTTTTTACAACTACGCCCAATAACTTTGTTTTTCATAGTGTTTGTATGAATTACAAAGTTATATTTGCGGTTTTAGAAAATATGCTGTATCTCAAAAACTGCTGACCCGATCTCGTTTAAACCAATTTTGGTTGAAAGTTTACATTAACATCTATCTTATTTTTTTTTTAGATTTTTCACTCCATTTACACACTACACACACATTTTACCACTTTAGAAGCGTATATCTTTTAAACGATTAACTTTATGAAAAAGTAGTTTAGAAACATCAGTGTCATTTTTAAAGACCTGTCTATAAATACTACACACGCATAGGTTTCATGAAAAAATAAATTTTCAGTTTTAGTTCTATATATGGGGAGCCCCCCTTTATTATAAATATCTTTTAATTTTTTTCTTAAAATCAGAAAGCGGTTTACAGAATACATCTATCTACCAAGATTCACATGCATAGTCCTAATAGTTTCGGAATAAAATGGCTGTGGCATACGGACGGACGGACAGACAGACAGACGGATAGACAGACAGACAGACAGACAGACAGACGGAAAGACTTGACGAAACTATAAGGGTTCCGTTTTTTGCCATTCGGCTACGGAACCCTAAAAAGACAATTTATAACAACATATTTTTTCTTTTAGGTATACTTTAAAAAAAAACATTGGCAAATCAGTCAGAAATGATGGAAACTACAACCTCTTTACGGAGCTAGGTCGACTTAACCTTCAAAGCCTGCAATACATGTTGGCCGAGCGTAGGCCAACATGTAAAAATAGGTACAAGGCAAGAAATAATCTCCACACGTTCGACAAGTTCGTCGAACGCCAATACAGACGACCAATGTAGAAGAGGGTCTTTAGAGCTGCCCACACGTTGGCCAAGCGCAGGCGAGCGCCTTTGATTTGTGACCAAAAACCGACACCGATCCGAACTGAGGCAAGTGATCACGAGCAACGGCGAGCAAAGACAAGTTGCACCAAATTAGCTCTATACACGTTGGCGCTGGCCTCCACTCGGCCAACTAGGCAAGTGACACCGAGCGATAGCAAGACAAGGCAAAAATACCGTCTACATATTGGTATTGGCCTTCACTCGACAACGCTCGGCCAACATGTATTTGCAGGCTTAAGCAACGCTTGCCGAGATCCCAGCTGTCATTTGTATTATATCTTTGACAGTCGTTACGGGTTAGAAGCCAGAATCCTATACTAGTCTTGTCAAGGGGTGTAAACCAGCTATTAGACTCATCTAATAGCTGGTTTACTCAGAGCTCACCTCAGATAGGCCGTTGCTCCATGTAAAACTGCATCTATATGGATAGACCCCAATTTTTTTGGGAAAATCCTAAGCAGATGTTGATCTGAAGAAGGACGATTATAGTTGCGGCAGAGTTTATGCTTTTGCAGCTATCATCGTATTACTTGTAGTAGGTACTTAGTGCGGCGACCGGGGCGTGAGGAAGAGAGCTCCCTCACGCGTTCAGCCTCCTCCTTCGCTTCTAAGCTTATATTTTATTGAGCTTACAGCCTAACTGACAAAGGCTTGCACTGACAGGACGGGTCTACTCAAATCTGTGTGGTTCTTTCTTCAAAAAGCCATTTCAGACCAATCTACATAATCCTCATAAACTATTGTGAATATTGAACCACCCCCCCCCCCCCCCAAGCAATAACTCGGTAATCGAAAAATCAAAATTTTACAGGAGATAAGATTTTTTGATTTTATCAAATATGTTTTAACTAGTGGGACTATTGAAGTCATTGATGTATTAAATGGAAGCAATTTTTTGGGGAATGTTCACTGTGTCATTGATATGAAATTCTTTTAATTCAAAACTTAGTTATTTAAGAGAAAAAAATACCTAAAATTCTATACATACATAAAATTTCATATGTGTCATGATAACTTTGTGAATATCATTAGGAAAAATCTAAAAAATATTGCTAAGGTGTATTCCGGTCTATAGATGCCAAATTTGACATAACAGCATAAAGCCCATAATAGCACATTACCGAGTTCTTGGTTGGGGGGGTCGATATGTGAACTATGTAGGTTGTTTTATTCGAGTCAAACATGATTATCAGTCTGGCAGTTTGAGTGCTTTTTACAGCCTACCCAAACGTCCTTACCTTGGTATTGTTCGTCAAGTCGTTAAGCTCCGTGTTTTAAGTTGAGCTATATGTTATCTGACAAATGCTTGCACTGTATGGACAGGCCCACTCAAATCTGTGAGCATCTCGAGAGATCGCCTCAGACCTTCCCAGGTTCCCATATATTTTTAACTAGTATATATATGGATGGATATATTGTATGGACTTTAAAAGAGACGGACCCCTGAGTTTGTTTCGTTGTTTCTTCTTAGGGTAGTCAGTTAGGAATCACCGGCCTCATCTAGTTTAAATTTACAAAAAAAAAATACGTGTAAAAGTGTTATTTAATAATCAATTTGAAAAATAAAGATCATTTATTATTTATTACCCAAACAGTATATTATGTGGGTCTACAACGTGTAACGGAAACCCCATATCTATCCAAAAGGACTGAAGACAACATCTGGTATGGAGTCTCTATGCAGTTTCAGCTCAAAATAAGTGACTCACAGAATTGACCCCAAATTATTGGTTTCATATGTTTCTTGAATACCAGTAATAACAAACGTGTCACAGCACTATGAGGGTCATCACTTTCCACGTCACTTGCCAATAAAACGATAATTCTCTTCGTTCTTCTTAATTTGAAAAATTCGGCCTCTAGTATCAATGTATTGAAATTTCTAATATGCTCCACACATGTAGACATAGGATTAGAAAACCCTTGCCATATCGTTTGTTATCATCCAAAGAAGCGGTGCACTCGGTATGTATATACCCTTTAAATTACACGTTGTATACAAAGGCTTGCACATACAATGTTAATCATATAGTTATTCTATAAATCTTCTTAATAATCTGTTAACAATACTATACTAAAAGCATGTTTAAATGTGTATGTAGACGTCGTATAGCCTATGCAACATTGTAAATCAGGACTCGTATACAATTCGAATAAGTTCAATTGTAAACTATTTTGTAAAACAATCAAAAATCTTCCTTCGCTAGCATGACTGCCTCGCAGAAGGAGGTGACTGCATCCCATTCCTCCTCGCCCAGCACCATGGTCTGAACCAAGGCCGGACGCCAGAGGTCGCCGAAACCGATCGGTATCGGCGACCTCTGGCGTCCGGCCTTGATATATTATAGGTGACCTTCACGAGGACATGGCGGTGCTCAGCCCAAGCGCGGCACACCTCAACGTATGTCACCATAACCATTCTCGTAGTCATCATTAGTACATGGAGCATCATAGCACAAGGTGACACTTGTAGTAAGCCTACGAGTTTATCCAACAGTGGACGTCTTTGAGGTAAAGTGATAACGATGTAACACTTTCCCTCCTCCTGCCTCTCCTGTCAATCTATTGCACATAATCCTTGGCATTCTGTTCAAACTCCACGTGACCCGACGCATGGCTGCATGCATGGCCGTCCTCCCACTCTGATAATATCTCCCTCATTTATTTTTATGAAGAATTTTCCTTGTCACGCATAATGCACGTGTTTGTCTGATTAAAATAAAACGTAGAAGAAACAAAACAAAATTGATTATTTTGTTTTGCTCACTGGCCGACAAGTACCTTAATCCATTAATAAAATCGCTACTTTATGGTTAAATTATCAATGTAAGTAAATATGATTGAACTGTAAGCGTTCTTAATCCATCGATCGGATTGTGATGAGACTTTGGCAGGATGTTCCGAAGACACGCGAGCTGGTTTCTGCACCAAAAAAAAATTCTGAAAGAAGTCACGGGCAACAGCTAGTCTATACCGATAGGTATGAATATTATAAAGAGGTATTTGTTTGTAAGATTGTAGGGGGTTAATATCGGGAACTAATTATCCAAATTCTTTTTTTCATTCGGATTAAGTCGCGGGCGAAGTGCTAGTCAATCAAAATAAGATCAATCAAAATATAATATTTTATTTATTTTATTAATTATTGTTCTTAAGAACAATAACATCCATACTTCCATACTAATATTATAAATGCGAAAGTATTAAAGGAGTGTACATAAACGCTTGTGGCAAAGTAATAACAACGGGTTGATATTATCTTGACACTTCAAACTGATAAATGTTATAGAACATGTCACGTATATTTTTTTTTATAAATTGGACGTATACTTAACAGCCTATAAAGATGTCTCTGCTGTGGCACAATCCTCTCTATGAGACCCTATAGGTACATACTCGTTTGCATATTGCTGCTGAAAGTAATCCTTAAATTCTGACAAACATTCTTACCAAGGGGCTATATGTTGTTAAGGTAGTGTCTCTGTAGGAATTATTGGTATTCAGTTGCATCCAGGTAAACGGGAACCCGTTCCTTGACACAGTTTTGGGAATACCTTCATTGTGCGTACGGCTAAGGAGTGAAATTTCCTGCCGGTGTCTGTGTTTCCCGATAGCTATAACCTAGGGGTCTTTAAGTCAAGAGTGAATAGGTTACTTTTAGGTAAGCGTGCTCCATCTTCGACCATCACTTACCATCAGGTGAGATGGTGGTCAAACGCGAATCTATTTTCAATAAAGAAAAAAGTTAGGAAATATTCAAACATTTTCTTAATTTCTTTTCTTTCTTCTCTGTTTTGTGGCTTTCATTCTTTATTATCATTCCTTATTTTATTTCCTTCTTTCAAGAGATTTTGTGATTAACAGTATCTTCTTCTTGTAGTATTAGTTATCTAGGTACTTTCTACAGCTCCAAAGTACAACAATCAATTCGCACAGTATTTTCAAGTAACATCGAAGTCAAATACTTGAAGTTGTAATTTATATCAGTACAAACAATTTGTTTAGACAATGGCGCATTGTCCGTCCAAGACAAACTATAAATCTATCGGGTTTAGGGTTGAGCAGTGTTCAATAATTCGACAAGTTGCCAACTTCCCGAACACCGGACTTACGGACCAAGAAAATATACAACTCGCTTACTGACCAGTTTTTTTAGTGATGGGCACAGCGAAGTTTCGATATCGGTAGTAATAATTTATCATTATCGATACTGATATTAATAAACACGATTACATTAAAAGTAGCACAATGCGTTGTAGTTACAGTAAAATATCTAAGTACATCGTGAAATTCGCCTTATGGCTCTTATAAAAGCATCTTGACGCGTTGTGGGAATCGCAGAAATGCCCCGTGAAATACGTATTCTATTAACATTTCAAACAATAGGTATATGAGTGATTTTCTCAGGCGAAAAATTTACGCGTCTAGGCTGAAAACGTAGGGCTGGTTTACAGATAACTCAACGATTTTTGTTCTCATGATTAAAGAGACGTGAATCTAAATGAAGCCACTTAAATTATATTTATAAGACTTTTACTTTTTAAGAAAAAAATCGGTAAATGATCAATTATCAATTTCTGTGTCTTGTCCACAATCACTTTCATACACAGCATTTACCTCTCAGGAAGATAATCTTCAACATATATAGGAAAATGTATTTTGATTGCGTTAAGTAATAATTGACCTACAAGAAGCTAATTATTTTTGAATTTTTATGCTCATAGCGAATGAGTACATGTCAACGGTAGTTTTGTCCGAGCGAAGTTACCAATTTCTATGGTCATTTTGTTTCGCCTTCCTGAGCTTCCACCAATGAGTATAAACGAACAATAAATCCCTGCCCAGCAAGAGACAGCCGTGCCCTTACGCGTGGTGAGAACGGTAGTGCACCATATTGCCTGGTATTCCCGCCAAAAATGTTAGTACTTAATTTCAGTTTACTCGGAACGAAATTTTGCAATTTCGGTAATCAAGTTTTAAAAGGATTTTTTCATGAAATAAAGGTATTACTTTTATGCATGCTAAGTAACCTTTGGTACACATTTATGATTATAGAAAACAATAGTCATAGCCTTGATAATTTCTTGTAATAAAAAAAAAATAGCCACATTTCCAATTTCTGTGGTTTCTGTGGCATCTGGGCGTCCACGGAAATTACAAGACTCCACAGAAATTGTACCTACCAATTATTGTATTAATGTTAATGAAGGTTTTTGAAAAGAAACAATATTTGTTATGCCGAAATTACTTTGACAGAACTCATTAAACATCCCTAGTTATAGATTACACAGAGATAGCACTATCCAATCCTTTACAGTCTGTAATATCCCATTATTTTGCTCATGCCTCCTTTTATAATCAAATGTGAGAGTTTAAATTGACTCATCAGTATTTTAAATATCCTTTTTATTTTAGGAATCCAAAAATCGGTTCTCCATCTCATATCTGACTCTCCGTCAGAACAATACGGAAACAAAAAAAATCTATATTATATAGCAGCTCATCAAATTTTAATGTACTTGCCAGGACTTGAGTGAATTGTATCGAATGATATGGCATTACTATGAATGTGGGCACGAAAATGGAAAAGGAGCACCTGACGGTGTAGGCAATGTTCTTAAGAGATCTGCAAATCTTCTGGTTGCCTTTGGCATCAACGATATTAAAGCTTTAGTGGAAGGTCTTTCAACAACTGTCACAGGTGTGAAAATAAAGGTTGTTAACGACTATGAAGTGAATGAAATGGATTGGCTTTTGCCAAAAGTCCTAAAATGTTTCCTGGGATCTATGAAGATCCATTAGATCGTTTGGGCAAAAATATCCAAAGCTCTTGCAATGCGATCACTGTCATGCACTAATGAAAACTGTCTTCACAATATAAAATGCATTCACGGAAAACATTTAGGTTTCTATGAATTGCCTATTGAAATCCTGGATAATGCAACGGTCGTTCCACCTGCATCACAATCGGATTCCAGTTTAAAGCCATCAACAATTCACAGATTTAAAGAATCTGAATTATTTTACTTTAAAACCAAGAACATACCTCAAGATAAGACCATCAAATCAGCTGATGCTTTACACGACTTGGACAATATAGACTATGACAATCTAGTTCCATCAGCCTCATATTTCCAAAATATTAAGTGATATACCGCCGAATTTTGAAAAAACCATTGAGACTGATAATGCTCACATTGAATATTCCAAAGAATTAGTTACAAGACATAATTTAAATATTTTTGATAGTGATGATAAAAATATTTTCTGAAGATTTTCGCCATGTTAGTGATTATTTGTTTAAGCAATATTTTTTAATTTCTTAGTTACCTAAAAGTTGATTGATGTCTAATATAATTATTTTTTTATAGTTTATCTTCAGAGCGATGGCTTCTATTGAGCTGCTCTTATGATTATTAAATTAGTTGTTAATTTGTTATTTTGATACGTACAAGATATCAAAATTAAAGTTAACTGATTAACTGTGTATAGCAATAATTCGTTATTTAGTTTTAAGATTCTGACAATATGAAAATATAAAAAACGTTCTTTGATTTTGAGAAGTAAACTGTATGTCCACAAATATTTAAGTAATTTGTTTAGGATTTTTCTATTAGTTTCAAATTGATCATATTATTATGCTAATCAGAATATATTATTTCATTTAAAGGATTGGATTATATTAGTTCTGTTATTAATATTATTAAGATAAAACTACTGTTATTGCAGTGATAATATTTTTTTAGACTGGTTACAATTTGTGTAGGTTGTTAATACAAGTTTGATAAATATTTATAAGTAAATTTTACCCCATCATAGGAGTAAAAAACGTAATCAGTTCCTTGATTGCTAATTTTGTAAGACTGATTTAAGCAATAGTACACCACGTTGTATTTTTTATAAATGCTTATTAAAATGATTCGTATTATATCAGTTTTTTTTTAATACTAAAAACATATTTTTTAGTAATTTACAATTTCAGTGCGCACGCACAATTTCTGTGTCAACAATAAAATTTCGGTGGCAATAATAAAATTTCTGTGGCTCGCTAATTTCGGTGAGCCAAATAACTCTCTAAGTAATATAATTATATAATCCCCTTTTAGAAAATGTATTTATAATGTGGATATGTTGCGCTTTATTATTAAAGTTTTTTACAAAACCTGAAAATGAAAATGTCCATGGAAATTAGGTAAAAAATCGAGTTGTTGAAATTGACTCATATATCGAAATAGATTTATAAAATAATAGTGTAAGTCTACTAACAGTCAGCTCAGGCTCTAAAATCAGAAGAATCAAAACATTGAGACAAAGGTTTTTGAAAGTTAAAAATAACCTGTGATTATTATATTCATTTCCAGCTCACGGTAAAAAAAAATCATATTAACTTTTTCCTAACTAAGATGATTGAAGCTTTATTCAATAAAAAAAAACTTCTTTATTGTACACCATAACAGAATTAAATAAGGACTTAACAACTACAATGGGCGATCTTATCGCTAAAAGTGATATTTTGCAGACAACCTTTGGATAGATTTGACACAGCAGGAGAAAATGGAAGACCGAAAAAATCAAAATCAGAAATGGAAAATCAGAATACAATACAGTACATAATTTATCGACAACGACACAGTCCGTCGTCACATCACTAAAATATCGGGTGCGGTGTTTGCGAGCGGCAAGTCTGAGCATTTAAGCTGAAACAGTAGCTTACTTATTACCTGAGATGGCACAACTTGCTCTAACAGAACCGCGCTCTACTCGCATAGAGGCGCTCATGAATATTTTGAAAGGGATTTATGTCAGACTAGTACTCACGCGGGGCTTCGCTCCCGTGGATTCTATCATGGTAAAAACATAACTCTCCTTTTTTGTAGTCGCTTAAAACGTAGCCTATAACCTTTCTCAAGCTTCAAGCTACTTCTATACCAAATTGCATCCAAATCTACCCAGTACTTTCGAAGATTAGCGCGTTCAAGCAAACAAACAAACAAACAATCTTTTCCGCTTTATAATATTAGTATAGATTTAAGTTGGTTTGGAGAGCTTGGTTCTTCCTGGATACCAGAAAGATCTTTTATGATTGTGACTCATAGAGACGTTAAGTTTAATTACCCAGAATAAGATAAACTTATAACTTATTTAATATTTTGACTTAAAAAAAGTAAACTAGCAATGTGAGTAGAATTGAAATTGAAAACCATTTATTCGGTGATAAACACACACAACAACAGAAAATTACAAACATAACAAATAACACTAAGATTTTCGCTGAGCATATCTACACCGAAAGAGTTACCAACTCAGCATTTGCTGGGCGAAAGACACCCAGCACCGATTTTCAGTTGGCACCCAGCAGTGACACACGGACGAGAGTAAATAAACTAATGTTAATGAATGTGTAGTGTATTAAATACATAAATAAAATAATATTGTAAAGTTTAATATCGTACTACGTGCTAAAAATAAAAAAATAAAACTTTTAAATTGTAATTAGAAACTCGCCACCAAAAAGCGCGTTAGTTGCCCAGCATCAAACTGCCCGCCAGAGAAAAAAATTATAATAAAAGTGACAAAAAAATAAAAAGTTATTATTGAAATACGAATTAGTAATTAACATTTAAAACTAGATAAAATAAAATTGATTAAAAAATTTTACAACTGGTGTTGAGATTTCAAATAACTGCCCTAAGAATTTACATAGCTAACAATCTTGTTAACCCCTCCAACTAAGCTAAAGATGCTTGTGCCATACACGGCAATAGCGTAATGGATGGAGTTTGAACCCGTGACCTCTCGATCAGTCCGACAGATTAGACCTCATTTTAATTGAATACTCAAGGAAAATGTTTCAAATGTTTTGGGTAAAGATTGGTCGTACTCTAGAAATCACACTCTTATACTCATAAATTTTCGTCCGACTTCATATTTTTATATACTTACTACAATTTAATGGGCTAGATATGTAATCTAAATGTCCCATATTCACATGAGTAGCTTAACTTACTGTTCATGTGCTTTTTATTAGACCCAAAATCATAATTTATATAAACGTGTACTTTTCATTACAGAGCGCATTTTGATATGTCATCTAGATTGGAGAGAAGACACTGTCTATATGATGCCTGAAAGAGAATCGGAAAGCAGAAGACCGGCAACCTAATAACGTACGTAATAAAATTACATAATTATTCTGTCACAATCAAAAGGAACTCTAAATCCATTGCTTCATTTGTTTAAAAAACTTATGCCTAACAACGGAAACCACGCAATGAATATTGCGTTTACGCTGTTGCAAAGTCAAAATTAAAACATTTAGACTAAATTAGATTGCAGGAGTTCTGGCGAATGTTCTGGAGTAGAGTAAATGTTCTAAAGAGATACCGCGGTCCCGGAAGGCAAGAACATTTGAAGGAACAGGATGGGTTTTGTGCTTTGGCGAAGCTTAAGTATACAGCGATAGACTGATTTGATTTATTGGATTATTTTCCGACCATATAGTTACCAATTTCCAGCTACCTCTCTCTCCCTGTCGACCGTATCGCACTTAGTAAGCCAGGCTCGCGCGGCGCTCTATCTCCTAAACAATACATCGAAGTATTAATAACTTAAGACTTCGCAACTTAAGTCACAGCTGGCGCTCTTTCCTAAGCTATACCTAAACTATATAACGTGGTACTGGTTTTAGGCCATTTTAAGCGAAAGATTTTTTGTATTGGTCTTGAAGAAATACCCAGTAACTGTGTCTTCTGATTTCAGCGCCTGTTTCTTCTGATGCAGATTATATCCTGAACACTTTCCGTCCAAAGTGGAAGAATGGTGTATGAAATCAATACTGGTATCACGGATTTTATTTTCGTCGTTTACAATACCGGTATTGACGCCTCAATACCGTGATTACGGTATTACAAACATTAGATCTGAAAATTATGTGATCTTATTCTCACACTTGTTTTCACCAGCGCAAGCGTCTCACTGATATCCCTCCCGCGCCTCGCCTGCGACAATGCCCGAAGTCGAGCTGTACTTATGTTGTTTTTGTTATTGTCAGTCAGTTTCACGAAGGCGACGGGATAATGCGTATATAGACTTTGTTATTGTGTAGTGTTAACTTGTGACTGTGAAGTTGTGATCTATTCGCACGTATTTTTGCTAGTTCAATTAGATTACCGTCGTTGCTGCCTCTTTGTGTCTTACATTGATACCTATGTTGATTTTTCCATGAGACATAATGTCATTTAGATCATAATAAGAAATTTATATTTTTTTTATATTGTACTATACAAAGTCTATGTGAAATGCCTTCCTGCAAAAATACTAGTTTAAGTTTCAGTTTTCATCATGTTCCTAATTCTTAGTCCTACCTAAATAATCAACCAATACCAAATTGTTATATAAGAGAGCTATGTATAAAACATATTTGTTTTATAATTTTCAATAAAGAAGATCAATAAAAACTGATTTGAAGCATCAATAAAAGCATATTGTAACAATATGCTACAATAAACGCTTTTCAAACATTGACATACTTTTATTGTAACTAGAACATGTTTATTTTTAAGCTTCAAGGAATCATATATTAAGGCATTAAGTAGATACACTGTCACCTGTAAGTTATTAACACTCTTTCAATGCATTCAAAACTCAACTTAGCCAGGAAACTCTACTAAACTTGGCTAAGGAGTGGAATTCCCTGCCGGACTCTGTGTTTCCTGGTAGCTATAATTTAGTGGTATTTAAGAGCAGAGCAAATAGGTTACTTCTAGGCAAGCGTGTTTCATCTCCGACCACATCATCGCTTACCATCAGGTGAGATGGTGGTAAAACACAATCCTATCAACAATAAAAAAGAATCAAACAAATATAGGTATTGTTAGTAATAAACCACTTTTGGTGAAATGAATGCATTGAAGGGGTAACTTGTTTCCAACTAAAATTGTAACTGGCTATGACGAGCTATATGCACCTATTGTTATATGAGTGAACAATTATTGTTGTAAAAAATGAATAGTTTAAAAAACCAAAAACACGCTTTTAAGACTAATGTAATGAGCAGAAATTAGAAATGTTTACTAGTAGGCAGTCCAAGGTTCCATCAGCCACCTTCCGATTCCATCGTCAGACCAGCTCGATGGTACCATAATATTGTGTTGTCGTTTAATCTACACATAATTGCCAAGTTTCATGATGATACAACAATTAGAAGTTCAGATTCTTAGATTTTATTGCATATTTAGTTCGTTACAGATCGACCTAATAATAAATCTAAGGATTACGCGGTAATTCAAAAAGGTTAAAAAAACCGATAACGGAATTTGTTTAGGTTTGTTATAACCTTGAAACCTGATCGTGTTCAAAGTCCATTACGTGGCCTTTGTCTATTAAGTGCAAACACGACTATGATACGATATTCCATCATGGAATGCCAGTGCCTATCTTCCGGCTTCATCATCAGACCTTGAAACCTAATCATGGTCAAAGTTCATTACAAGACTTTTCTAAGAAATCCAAAACAGCTATGATACGATTTTCCATCATGAAGTTCCAGTTCATATCTTCCGGCTTCATCATCAGATCAGTTTGACAGTACCATATTATTGTATTGTCATCAGAACTACATACAGCTGCCAATTTTCATTACGCTACGACCCTTGGAAGATGGTTAAATTAGTTACCTTAGATTCCATTACATAGTTAGCTACATACAGGTCGACCTAAAAAAATTGTGTTAAAAATTAACTTTATTATGATTTTATTGAGAATAAAGTATCATTAAAGCTAAACCTAGATATCAATGTAGGTACATTTTATATCCCCACAAGTTCTTGAGAAAAAGTGCCGTGACGGACAAACAAGTGGTACCATAGCGTAGTGTATATAGTGAATTTTGTTAATAGGAATTTTAGCCAAGGGGAGTAATATTCCGGCATTTTCGAGGCCGGTTACCGGACACCACGTGATCCACAACGCCGATCACAAGTGTAAAGCCGGGTCCGCTGTGCCAATTTTCTAACAAAACATGTTATCAAAACATGTTAGCAAAACATGTTAGTAAAACCGCCCGTCCGCTGCGCCTACTGTTGTAATGTTTTTGTTTAATTTCAAAAATGAGTTCCGACGAAGAAGACGTGGAAGCTGTTATAGCAATAGTAGATTTAGTTGACATTTGAATGTGGCAATTCTGTCTCTGAGATTAAAAAATAGGGATAGTGAGCGCGAACCATTGATATACTAAAAACCCAAGATGCACAGTCTCGAAGAAAAGTGACGCTCGAAACTGTCGCCAAACACTCACCACCTACGTAGTAATAGTAACGCTATAAGTATAAAATATGTTTTTGCAAATTCCATCTTATGAAAATTTGTTTAAAGTTCTTTTTACAAAGCAGTGTGCGAAAGACAATCAAATTTTACGACTACTTTCCACGGTCCTAAACTATTCCCATGCCAAATTTCATCTAAATCGGTTCAGCGGCTTAGGCGTGAAAAGGTAACACACAGACAGACAGAGTTACTTTCGCATTTATAATATTAGTATGGACAATATGGACAATAAAGCATAAACTTATTAATAAAAAATAATTAAATACAAGAAAAAAAATCGACTCCATTATTTGTTCAACAGGGTAATTTTTATTATGCGACTAAAATAAAAAAGATGCCATAATACATTGTTTTGACACTGAAAACGCGGCCATTGAAATTTGCCGTTACTATTTGAAATGAGCGCATAATTTTGAATTAAGCACTCATTTTATGCGGACGGTTTTGAGACGTTGAGTGTGCATCTTGGGTTATTAGTATATCAATGGCGCGAACACAAAATGCGTCACTTTCGCCCTCCCCGCAGGCGAACGCGGGGGATGTTATCCATTCGTCTCGGCAACCATGTTATTGTATTTTTGCTAACAAAACTGTTAGACCACGCCTATATTCTGTTAGCAAACAATGTTAAACTGTTTGCAAACACGAAGACACGTCGCAGCGGACCCGGCTTAACAGAGTTTTAGTTTAGTAATATTAATTATTTATTTATAGTTTTTTTATTGATAATAGGCTCGGGTCTGACCACCACCTCACCTCATGGTAAGAGATAAGTGGAAGAAGATGAAGCACGCTTACCTAGAAGTACCTAACCAATTATTCAATATTGACTTAAAGACGGGAGTGATATGAAAATTCGAATGACGTTATTGCGACGCACGCTATTTCGAAAAAAATTAGGAGTGGTCCGTCAGTTCGAAAACACATTAAGTCGAAAACCACTATATCGTATGACGTTGTCGCGAACACGCTGATTCGAAAAACTGTTTGAATGGTACCCTAGTACAAAAGTCTTAATTGGTAGTCTTAATAAGTACTAATATTAATCATTTATACTTAGTAGTATAGACAACTAGCTCTATGTCAGTTTTATCATCGTAGCGTAGGTAGTTCTTGGTAATCACTGGGTCGCGAATTCGATCCCCAGACTAATTCAGATTGGAATATGCTATTCGCAACAGTGGATTTCAATGCCAAGACTTTTTTTTCGAAATAGCGTGCGTCGCAATAACGTCATTCGAATCTTCATATCACTCCCCTTAAAGACCCCTGACCCGTGGTTATAGCTATCAGGGATTACAGATTCCGGCAGGGAATTCCATTACTCAGCCGTACGCACAATGAAAGTATTCTCAAAACGTTATTTTTACACTATGTATGTTATTTGTATGGACCATGTTTGCCTGAAATAAATTGATAAGAAAGTAGATAACAGCCGCTTATCTAGCTCAGCGGCTAGAAAGCAGCAATATGCTCGGATCTGAAACTCGAATGAGACTTATTACCTATAACCAGTGCATAGCGTTTAATATGCTCTGTGCGCATCCCTTTTTTTCTAGATGGGAATATCATCAAATGATACCTCTCGCTGTTTGGTGAAACGGAAGGGAGTGTCAGACTTCTACTGACTAAAAACCCATCCTTCTCCTTCAGTTGCCTTGTTCCGGGGCCGAGGCATCACGTTAGAATTTTCCCACACCAGTGTGCTCCCCTGCAGGTTCTGCGCCCTGGGTACGGGTAAGAACGCCCCGTTTCACGACACTGCTTATAACTATCCTGGCATGCAACAACGCAAATTTTTAAAACCCAGAACGTCTAAAAATAAATTTAAAACCATGTAAAGCCAGAAGGAAACATTCAAAGAGTATTAGGTATTCATGAACAATGCACAGATAAATGGTCAGTCGATAGTTTGAGCGGGTCGCGGAGATTCCTAATCAAAGATGCGGGCTGCTCGAATCTTAGCAAATTGGTGAGGGAGTCACCCTCTTTTGGGATAGGGTCGTCGCGTCGCTATGAAGTATGAGTTTGAGTTTAAATACGCTCATTTTGTGGAAGGTTACAAATTAAGTTCTTTATGAAGCATCAATAGGCTAATGGCTAAGTTCTTGTGATCGAGAGGCCACGAACTCGAATCCCACCCATTACACAATAGTGAAATAGGGAACTCAATTCAGTCTCCAGGCACTTCCTGCCGAGGTTTGGCAATGTTCTTAAAATAACACGACCCCGAAAAGTAGAAGCAATTAAAGAAACATGTTGGATTTTTCGTCAGTACAAGTCTAACATTCCCTTCCGCTCCACCTAAAGCGGGAGAAATCATTAAATGAATTTCCCACCGGGAAAAAGGCTTGTCAGCTATGAAACATCGTTTTACACTTTTGCACTTGACCTTCTTTTTAAAAATATACTTTAGCGTCTCAACAAAGGAAGATGCAGAAGATGCATTTTACAATATTTTACAACGTAACATACGTTATAAAATATTGACTGAAGTTTATAACCCCCTAACACTTTCATTTGCCACTGAAAACTGATATACAGTTGCTTAGCTTCTACACTGTGGATCGCGGATTCGATTTCCGTACGGAACAAACGAGATAGTTGTTACGGCTTTGGACGATGCATTTTCAGGGTAGCAGGAATGTTCTTACGAGATACAATAATCCGGTAGCCACCAATAATGGTGGAGTATAGTACACAGGATAACTGGTGGGTAACGTTTATTCACAGCATAAAAATCTACTTCCAATTATTTTTTATTAAAAGAGTACGAGAATTTTGGGTAAAATTCAAATGACTACAAATCTTGTTCCTTGTTCCAAATATGCTTGTGTCTGGATTTGATTCAGGCAGTAGTGAAATGGGTGCGGTTGAAAAGGTCGACAACTTAGCCATAGGGCTAATATATTTATTACCTATACAACGTGTAATTTAAAGGGTATATACATACCAAGTGCATGGCTTCTTAGGATGATAACAAACGATATGGCAAGGGTTTTGTAATCCTAAGTCTACGTGTGTAGAACTTATTACAAATTCCAATACACTGATACCAGAGACCGAATTTTTCAAATTAAGAAGAAGTAAAAGAATTATCGTGTTATTGGCAAGTGACGTGGAAAGTTATTGACCCTCGTAGTGCTGTGACACGTTTGTTACGATTGGTATTCAAGAAATATATGAAACCAATAATTTCGTATCAATTCTTTGAGTCAGTTATTTTGTGCTGAAACTGTGCATAGAGACTCCATACCAGATGTTGTCTTCAGCCCTTTTGGATAGATATGGGGTTTCCGTTACACGTTGTATATTTTCACTTATTATTTTTGTGATTTTAAAGTACACCGTAGGTCATCTTTTTATATTGTATTGCTTATAATGGATGGATGGATGACTCCTGTAACACAGGTTTTCCTAGTATGGGGGTCATTGATCATATCTATTTAACATTTATCTCCTTGAATTCATACGTAATCTATGTCATATTAAATAATATGTGTACTTTTTTATGAATAAAACATGTATTTATTTATTGACGCTTCAAATACTTCCAGTTTTTAGCTTACACCTACTACTACACATACTTGTTTACATACCCGCTATTTGAGCTGAACGTTCTCTGAACGTTTTTAATACTTTATTATTTATTTTTCCAGCCCTGAGAACGTGGCAGCCCTGCTTTACCCAAGAAGTCCACCATAACGTCGTCTTGAGTGGTCACCGGTACCGCTAATGTTACTCAAAGAGCTTTCAGACGGCACATCACTATACTACACAATCATATCGTCCCCTCCCTACCCAGTAATTAATTAATTTAACTTAGACTTGTTACTGATCGGAATGGCCGTCGGGGAATTGTTTAATTTTAGTTTTATTGGATCTGTAATTGTTCACACTATGTTTTATATCTATACTCATCATATAAAGAGGTAAAATTTCTTTGTAAGTTTGTATGTAGGGGATAATCTCAAAAACTAATGATCCAATTCTAAAAATTTTGTCATTGGTAAGTAAGGTGCATTATTTGTAAGTACTACAGGTGATAAATTATTTCGAAATCCACGCAGATAAATTCGCGGGTGAAGTGCTAGTTTTATAATAAAGCTATTTATAATAATTATACCTTGGTTTTATTTTATTTCGATTACGGGCTGGACTTAAGGGCCTATACTACCTCAAATGGCTTAGCATGATCCTCCGTTATGTCGAAAATACTGCAGCAATAATTTTGAAATAAATATATGATAAAGTGGATTAGTGTTAGGTACTGTGTTTGACGAAAACACGATTCCATAAAATTTTCTTGATAGAAAAAAATTCCAAAGTTATCTCCAAACTGAACCGCTGGTATTCAAAAATAACTTTATGCATATTAATTGAACTAACTATAAAGCAGGTCTTATGTTATTTACTTTTTTTAAATTACCACTATTTTTTCTAAATTATCGGTGTCTAGGAGTCTTCCCTGCCACCCTGTCTCACTTGCTCGCATGACCGCGGCTATTAGTGTGCGAGCGAGATAAACAGTGAGAAGCGCTGAGGCCCTTAAGAGGTCGTGGATTCAAACCAAGTCAGACACATTACTATGGGTAATTTATATCCTCACTATTGCTGACAAAACACTGAAAGAAAACATTGTTAGGAAACTAGACTGACATACCAATCCCCACTCGGCTCTCGTCGTGGATTACGCCTCATTCTCTCTCATAGGGATGATGACTGTATCCCAACAGCGTCGACATTTAAAGTTAGTAGTGTTTTGTTAATAATTTCGTTACTTCGAAGATATAAAACCTTGCTTGGGTCATAACAAAACAATCTGATTATTATTATTATTAGAAAAATAATTCTTCCTAAGTATTGAAAACAAAAATGCACTGTTTTAAATTGCTGTTTTGTACATCATAGAAATTGACAGGAAATGATTGCATTATTATCTAAGATTCATTATAATTACGCGTTATTATCGCTATGCCGTTCAATTAATATTTTATTTCTAGTCTGATTTTGAATGCCATTTTGATAAGTTATTTTTAGAACTTTTAAAACTGAAATGTATAGCGACTTTTTATGCTGACAATACCTAAGCGATACCAAGAACGTATTTTATAAAGCTTAATCACATGCATAGACATTAAATAAATGACAATTTACGAAGTACCTAACTTTGAATCATGGCCACAGATTACTAATAAGTTACTAACGTAAATGGCACAAGAAATTCATATTCTTGTTATAATAATTAATAATTCATTTATTTATTCATGTAAGCTCACATAGTTGTAACAATTTAATGAACGCTATGAACGTGATTTTTTATTGTCATACGTCCCTTGACCGTTCTTGAAACGCTACAAGTGCTTCAGAGAATCAGAATCATATACCAGGAATATTAATAAGGTGCCAATATCACCTGTCCCATAAGAACCTCAACTGTTAATTAAGTAAGTAAGTAAGTAAATGGTTTATTTCTCGCCACAATACAATGGTTTTGTACATTAACAATATATTACAAATGCAAAGGCTCATGGCCTGTATTTCAGGACACCAGGCCTCCTCCTTAGTTATTTAAAATTTACAAATTTGTGCATAGAATAGTTTACAATAGATGATGGTCGAAAATTATACAACACAAAAAGCGAAATAAAAATAACAATAAAACTATTAAAAATAAAATAATAATAATAATGGACAAAGATGTGTGTGAGCGAGAGAGTACGTTAGATTGTGTGTGTGTGCGTGGATTAGAGTGAATGTGCGTGTGTGTGTGTGTGTGTGTGTGTGTGTTTGAACGAATCAGAGGCCTATACTAGTGCAGTAAACAGTTCCTCTGTATCGTCGGAACTTAACTCATGTAGCCAGGTAGTTTCAATTAACAAGTAACCAATAAGTTTGTTCTGAAGTTATGGTCAACTCATTACTTTAATTATACATTTACTTTCTTCTTCTTCTTAGTCGTTTCACTCTTGGCATAATGGTTAATGGTCATCACGTGGTATCGTTCATGTGCCACCATTCTTCCCTTTTTTGTGGTGGGAAAAATCATCAAGTGACTTCTCCCGCTCTGGTGAAGTGGAAGGGAGTGTCAGACTTCTACTATCTAAAAACTCACACAGCTCCTACAGTTGCCGGTGGCTGCTTTGATCAATCCATCTGCAGTCGCCCAGTGTATCCGTTATTCAGTTTAAGAAAATAACATCATAATGCAAAAGATCTTGGTGTCATAGTGTCTTCTTAAAATAATAGTTTTCAGCCTAGGACCATGTCTAAGTTTTCAGCGTGTGACCAAATCGGCACGACATCTATTGGGGAGTAGAGGCATATTACTCACTATTGCCATCTATTGAGGGGTAGCAGACACATGTAAAAGACGCTATCTAGTGGTGAAAAGTATTACTAACTTTAGGCGAGACATCTATTAGCGAGTAGGCTCTTTTTGTAACCTTAGTAGCTACAACTCGTGGGTACTATGGTCTCAGGTGTCTACAAAATATAAAATTGTGAGATAGATTACCGTGGTGTGTCTTTTTGAACTTCTAAATATGCGGTTCGAAAAGCGACATTATTTTGTTTAAATTCAGTGAGTTACTCGCCTAAGCAACAAATAAATAAAATAACTTTGTATAAGTATTGTTAATTACGTAATGAGTAAGTTAGTCATTTTTCTTGCTTGATTGAACTGTTGTTGGTTACTAAAAATTTCAGAATATTATAGTTTGAAAGTAGGTAATTTTAATCCTTTGTTTTTTTTATTGAATATATGTTCGCGTTTGACCACTATCTCACCTGATGGTAAGTGATGATGTGGTTGAAGATGGAGCACGCTTCTCTAAAAGTAACCTATTCACTCTTGACTTACAGGCTCCTAGCTATCGGGAAACACAGACTCCGGCAGGGAATTCCACTCCTTAGCCGTACGCACAATGAAGGTATTCCCAAAACGTTTTGTGCGTACGGGTGGGATGTCCACCATGTAACGATGGAGGGGATTGTGTCAATAATTGATATTAAGACTCAGACAACGAAACAGTACTTATTTAGACCTCTTTTCATGTTAAACCTCTTGAAACATGCCAGAAAATCAAAGGATTAAGAAACAGAAAAAGAATAGCAACTTCAATAATGACAATGATATTAGATTTTCTTTTGTAATAAATTTTAATTATTTCGGCATACGTAAGGAGTTTATTCAAACTTATTATTTGATTACAATGCTTATTAAAAAAGTGCTTTCTAAGCGAGTGGTAAGTTAACTATTGTAGATATAATTACTTAGAAAAAGAAGTGGATTTGTATTCTCAATTATTCTTCATAGCATATTCATCGTGAATGCTTGTCAAATTACTTTACACTGAAAATCCTCCTGTGTTTAATCGTTTATCAATGAAAGTACGTGTTATTGAAAAAATTGTGGCAGTTCCTTTATAAAAGCCTCTTATCAAGACTTGAAGTTTTTGACAAAGGATTGATGGCTGGTTGAACAAGTCCTAGAATGGAGTAGGTATGCAGATCGAAACGTCCTCCAGCTGAATGGACAGACGCCAATGGGGTGTGGAATTGTCTCACTCTTTCTGTCATAACTATTCTTCGATTCAATAAACTATGTAGACCTAGGTTATGTCCCACGTTATGTCATATAATATCCAAAAATGAGAAATTTATACGAAAGTTTATCAAGAAATATGGCAAAGAGTAAACGCTCTTATGGTCAGTCAATATCAACTCTATACATCCATATCATCCAATATAAATGCGAAAGTTGGTTTTTCCTTCGTTTACGACAAAATTGAGCAACGAATCTGTGGTTGACATTTTAGGGTGGAGTAACTTGAAAGGCTGGAGAGTGACATAGGCTACTTCTCGAAAAAGAATTTTCAACCGAACCGCGGGCGTAAGCTTATAGTTACAAGCAAATTTGACATTGCATTTCATTACGTATCATTTAATATATATACACGTATTTCATTGTCGACAAAACAGTTTTTAAACACATTCAGAATGACACGAATAATGTAATTATATAATCCTTTTTACTGTAGATAACTGATTTAAAAGTACCTTTTATTGGTATAAGTGAAATAAATTAACTCCAATTTTGAGTTTAGCAAGCGATTTTAACTGCTGCCAAATATTTAATTTTCTCTAACATGTCTTCTTAAAATGGATAAATCAAATAATTGCAATATTTATTGTAATGTTCTTTTTCCCCGACTGTTGACTGCCCACTTTGACAATTTAAAAGTAGGACCTGTAATTTTTTGATTTTATTATGATTTTTATTTTGTACTTTTCAGCTCTTCGGGGTAACAAAATATAAATTTAGCACACCTCTTAGTAAGACCTTGTGTAGACAATATCATCCGGTATATCAGGTTCAATATGTAACGTAAGTTTTATCTAAACATTATAATATTTGAAAGCTATAAAATTGTTTGATTGTCTGTAAAAGCCTATCTCACAGCACAGATTTAATTACGGCAACTCTTTCTCTGGTAGGAACCTATATTTTTATCTTGTATTTAATCCTGAACAGCAAACATTACAATTGACAACAATACTTATTAATATGTATTAATAATACGAAAGTCTGTCTACTACGCTTTCACGGTAAAACAGCTGTACTGATAATTATAAAATTTGGTATGGATACATAGTATTCTGTAGTTGAAGACCTAATGTAATTGTTGAAATTTAAGAAGTTTCTAAGCGAGCGACGTCGCAGGCAACAGCTAAAAATATATTATTTTTATTTCTAGCTCTATGATTAAGAATTCGCCGGAAATTATTACACAGCAGCAGCTGATTCGTAAGGTACACGTCACTACTGCATTATGCAAAGAAGAAACAGTGAATGCTCCCACCTTCCCCGATTCAGTCACCAGTGGAGATGTCAAGTAAATAAAGTCTTCTTCATATGTACACAGTAATGTGTACTCGATAATGAATCAATAACATACCATCTTCATTTCAAAATAATTAAATGTTTTATTCTATAGACCCGCCGTTGCCTAACTAGCATTTCTTGCCAAGTGTAAACAAGGTCATATGTCAACGAAAATAATGTCTATGAGACTGTCAGCTTAGATAGGTACTGTACCAACTAAAAAAAAATATTAGCTCTTAATAAATTAGAGCTAATTGAGTTCCAGAATATAACTAACTGAACACATGTATCGCTTCATGATATCGTTTGTGTTATGTCCGTATTCTTTTTTGTGTCAACCTTTTTAGATCAAAAATTATCTTTATCAAAAATTTTAAATATAATGTTTCTTTTTATCAAGTTACAAATTAAATTGTATGGCAACTATCAATTTACAGAAAATGACGCAGTTGGGTATAAAGTATAATACAATTTTCACAATTACACACGTGCAAAAGAGATAGCAAGACGTCACGTCACGTCACGCTTATCACTGCTTTATTTTATGACCAATTTTGACGTTGTTTGTTTTTATACCTACTTAGTGTTATTGGTTTTTTCGCTCAAAATATTGCAAAAAAAAACAAACGGAAAAAATACCCTATTCTGTTTGTTTGTGAACTGAATAATACTTTCTAGGTATGTATAAAAGCTCATTTTTATAACTCAAAATGTGTTAACGTGGTTCAATAAAAGCTAATGACAACGTTAACCCTCTTCTGCATTCACCGTCCATGTAAGTACAAACGGAATCACGAGAGCGAATGCGTCTAACACTCAATACATGGCAAAGTATGAGATGATAAGCGATGATGTGGTCGAAGATGAAGCACGCTTACCTAGAAATAACCCATTCACTCTTGCCTTAAGGACCGCAGGTTATAATTATGAGGAATCGCACACTCCGGCAGGGAATTCCACTCCTTAGCTGTTTGCACAATGAATGTAATCCCAAAGCGTTTTGTGCGTATGGGTGGGATGTCCAATATGTAACGCATATGGCGCATCGCCGTTCGTCTTGTAGTCTGATGATGGAACGGGTATAGTGGGATTAGTTTGTGCAATTCCATCGCACACTCCCTGAAATGTTATCGATAGAAAGCCGAAAGATTTGCAACTCGTCACCGATGTTAAAGCTTCTGGAGCTTTGATTGTGTAATTAATGCTAATGATCTCCAAACAGTATTTACGTGAAGCGCTTTTACTTGGGATATCTGGAATTCAGATATTTCGAGTTCAGACTATGCTAAACAACTGTTAAAGGTTTTGGCCCTAGACATGCTAGTTTTCTCATAATGTTTTCCGTCACCGTTTTGAGGGCAGTGGTGATGATATCACGACCTACAACTCAACTAAAAGAAAAAAAGAAAGAACGCATCCCCCTTATTATACTTTCCAGGCTCATCAAAAAGGAAGGTGACGCTGTGGCAATGGATGAAGTTGTTATGGAGGTAGAGACGGATAAGACGGCCTTGCCGGTAATGTGCCCTGGGCATGGCACCATTACCAAGATACTTGTCAAGCAGGGCCAGTCGGTCAAGTCGGGGCAACCGCTCTTTCAGGTCTTGGAATTTAATTTTCTCTCATCCCCAACATTATGTAGTCACTGTCCGATCCATGCATACATACCAACTGTGGCTTTTTTTGGCTGAGGTGTGTGTACATATGAGTTGCGGAAATGTTCTGACTAGATAACGCGGTCTTGGAAGGTAAGGGAAATTAAGGAACAGAGTGGGTTTTTTATCACTAAAAGTCTAACACTCCCTTTCGTTTCATGGACCTAAAATGCCTGGTCTGAAGAAAAGATTTAAAAAAATTATTGTTAATAGGCTGGCGTTTGACCACTATCTCCTAGAAGTAGCCTATTCACTCTTGAATTAAAGACCCGCAGGTCATAGCTATCAGGAAACAGACTCCAGCAGGAAATTCCATACAAGAACCATAAATTAATTAAGCTAATGAATGTATCCTGCACAGGTTAACATAACTGGAGTAGCCCCAGCTGGAAAGCCAGCGGCCAGACCTGCTGCGGCGCCGGCGGCCGCAGGCCCTGCTGCGCCTGCGGTAGCCCCCCCAGCCGTGCAAACGTCCCCCGCAAGGGCAGCATCCGCTTTCATTAAAAGGCTGGCACCCAAAGGACCAACTGTAAGTTTATAACTTTACGCTTTAGGCTCACAATAGGCAATAGGAGCGCATTTGACCACCATCTCACCTGATGGTAAGCGACGATAAGCATGCTTACCTAGAAGTAACCTGTTCACTCTTGACTTAAAGACCCCCAGGTTATAGCTAGCACCAAACACAGACTCGGGAATTCCACTCATTCGCCGTACGCACAATAAAAATATTCCCAATTTTTTTTTTTTCTTAGTGTTTCCTCTTGTGTCATTCATATAAGAGGAAACTTAATGATAAGAATATTATGTAAGTATATTTTGTTTTGATTGATAGACAGAACGTAGGTTGCCATATGACGTTAGACTTTTTGTTAATTTACAAGCAGTAGGTAGGGACTCGATTCATGGCGTTTCATTTTCAACCGACCACAAAAAAGGAGGAGGTTATCAAGTCGACGCGTATTATATTTTTTTATGTGCGTTCACCGATTACTCGAAGACGGCTGAACCAATTTGGAAAATTCTTTATTTTTTTGAAAGGATATACTTTGAAATTGGTTCCATTGTCACCAAGTCAGGATATGATAATGGGATCCTGGAGAAATCGAGGGAACTCTTCAAATATTATAGGCACACCTATAGTGCTTTGAGTATTTTTTATGGTAACTTGTATAGTTGCATTCGAAAAGCACCATTTGTGAAGTGGACCTGATGATGAAGACCACAGATGGCCACTGGAACTACTCAATATATAAGTAGGAATAATAAGTACTCGTATTTCATATGTTCGATTCGATTCTTCGATTACTTGAATGTGGTTATGAAGCACAACATGCTCGTCATAATGCATATGGTGAAGTGAAGCTGATGGTGAAGTACCAGGAGAACTCAACAATTAACGGCCCAACATTGGGAAAAGCAATATTTTGTAAATGATTATAAGCGGTTGACATTTAGGCTTTTGTAACTAGGTAAATTAAAAACCGACCAACTAAAAAGAGTGAAATAAAAACTTTGTGACAAATAACTTTAATTTCGGTAGTCGGTGTCAGTTTTGTATTTTCGTTTTTGGCACCGACTTCCGAAATTAACGTTATTTTTCACTTTGCAGTGTTTTTGGGAGTCGGTTTAATTTTTTCGTAAAAAGTTTTTATTTATATCATCATCAGCTCAGCCTTTTCCCATCTATCTTGGGGTCGTCTTCCAGTCTAACCACTCGACGAACGAGGCTGTTCCATTTTCTATAGGAGAAACATTTAATAGAGTCACAGCGGGGGACATGTTTACCTTTAAGGCTGCGTTTCCACCAGAGATGTGCGAGGATGCGTAGCGAGGGATGTGTTTGTAAAGAACCAATAGAATCGCTTCATTTACCTCGCCTCGGTCAGCACAGCTCTGGTGGAAACGGCTCAACGGAGATAGATTTTTGCGCATACAAAACAAGCGAGGGATGTGTGCGAGGGATGTGTGCGAGAGATGTGTTGCGAGGGATGTGTTGCGAGGAATGTGTGTTGAGAAGGATGTGTTGCGAGATTAGCGCATCCTCACACCACACATTAATGCGCATTTTCACAGCTCCGCTACACAAACTCGTAGGCACATTTTCATCGCACAGCTTTGGTGGAAACGCCCACACATTTTCACAGCACAGCTAGACATCCTCGCACGACACATTTCCATCGCACATCTCTGGTGGAAATGCACCCTTACTGTCATACCGCAAGGTTAAAACATTAATACAACAAAACTGTATCCTACGCAAACATGATAGATGTTATACTTGATTTTTTTAGTTACTCGATCAATCAGTATCGTAATACCTACTGTCCGTCAATGTATTAAGCTGATGACTCCTATACTGTACTTTTGTACATCATCTTCTGCTTAGCCTTTTCGGTCCTTTAGGGTCGACTTCCAGTCTAACTGGATGCAGCTGAATACTAGTGTATCACAAAGAGCAACCGCTTATCTAAACTCAGCCCAGTGGTTGGGTAATACGTTACTCCTTAACAAGACTGGTACAAAAATTTCTGGCTTCTAACTACTCGAAACGACTGTCGAAGGTGTACAAATGGGGCGTGCAAGTGAAAGCTGATCGCAGATGGTGCCACCACCGTAAGAACCTTTGTCACTGTCAGTGTTAGTTATATTGTGAGATAATTTAGTTATCTGTATCATCTATGGTTATCTGTGGTGAGCTAAACATTTACGCGCTTCGTATTTTTTATTTTCATTTAATTGATTTCAATTGATTTCTTTACAATTTTCCAATTAAAGAACATAATACAAGTTCTTTAATCGGAAAATTCTCAATAACTGTCTCTAATTTAGGAATTCACCACAATTTCCATAGTGTTCCATAGAGAAACTGCTTTGTTATTGGTAAGTGTGCTATTAGCGCCACTTTGACAGTTGCACGCCCCATTACAGCCATGACCAACGTCTGTACGTGCTTTTCAAGCACGGATGATCCCCATCTATGAACCAATCTCGGGAAGCGTTGCTTAATCTTGAAGGCTGACCCATGCGGCACTCTAGAGCCCCAGCGGCACAAAACGTGCCAGTAAACAAGTATTAGTTGAGCCCCGCTGGCACAAATTTGTGCCACCAAACCCCGACCGATTTAAAACTGTATTTGTAGTAAAGATAAAATCGTTTGTGACCGGGGTCAGATTAGGCTTACGATAAGAGCCCACCCGCGGTGCTTGACGGATGGTTGACGTAAATAATGGCGGTCCTTGAGAGGTTAAGTCACGAGCTACACATACTCCAGTTTTCTACATCAATTTATTTATATCCTTTGCCAAGTCGTAAACAGTCTTTTGTTTTTGCAAATAAGCTGGCAGCCATGAAAGTTGGCGACCCGACCAAGACAATTTCTGGTACTCGAACCGAGCACCCGGTGCCCATGAACAAGATGCGCATGCGCATCGCTGAGCGGCTTAAGGACGCTCAGAACACTGCTGCCATGCTGACCACATTCAACGAATGTGATATGAGGTAATGTTTTTTGTTCTTTAGAAATATATCTAGCAATGTGGATAGAATTTACATTAGAATTTCCATCAGGTGAGATGGTGGTCAAAAACAATGGTCAAAAAATGAAAAAAAAAAAGTTGCACTCCGGGAGTGCCGGCAGAAGTGAAAACTTGAATATTAACGTTGTGCATTTTTGATATTTTGGAATGGTTAGGGAATCATTTTGCACGAATTGCTTTAACTATCAGTATAAAAGTACTAACATTTATGTGGTAGAATACAATATTTATTTATTGCGCTATCGTACACAAACATGACAATTTATATTACATTAAAAAGTTTATCTCTTTCAATCACAATGCCATCTAGACAGTTTTCTTACAACTATTGTAACGAACAAAGTCATTTGGGGCTGTATTAGTTTCAATAAAGTCACATAGATGTCACTGTAGTAAAAAGTGCCCGTCTTACGAATTTTCGATCAGGGTCACGTGACCCTGATGCGAGTTTAACATTTTTTACCCATTACAAAAAAAAGTACACAGCACCGCTAAAGAAGTTTTCACTTCAAAAATTAAGCTAAATGTGCTTGTGTCAGAAATGAGTTCACGATAAAAGTGTAATGGGTGGAGCTCGAATCTGCGACCTCTTAATCACAAGGGCGACACCTTAGCTAATAGGCTATTGCCGCTTCTAAACGACTTAATGACTCTCTGAATCATTCTCTAAAACCATTTCTATAATTTTTTTGGTTCCGTAATATGCAAAACCTATATCGAGTTTCCTGACATACAAAGAATGTTCTAAAATGTTCATTACCGGCCACACTGAATACTATGATGGGCTTTAGGATGGCTGCCACGTCTAGAGGGCATTATAAAATAAATAATAATTTTATTAGTGTTTGGATAAATATTTAAATGCTTTGTTGCATTGCATTCTTACCAGTCAAACTTTGGATTAAATTGTACACAGTGGAGGATGTAATATTTAAAAGGTAAGATTACCTGTAAAAGGAACATTACAAAAATAATCTGGGTTATGAGTTAGGAAAGGGAAAGCTTCTATGCGAAACTAAGGTCTTATTTAGTTATAATAAACTATACACATGCATTTCTGAATTGACTAGGTCGGTCAAATAAATTAAGCTAGTTGCACGTACCAAAGCATAGATCATTAGATCTCTATAGAATTTTCACGGACATTTTGAAATCTTGTTATTTTGGTATTACAAAAATTCTTCTTTTTATTTATTATAATCTAAGATTTTAAATGGGTCGACAATATCCTAGTTTTACTGCGCGACGCAAAGGAGGGTAATTTCTTTGTTATCGGAGTACTTTACTGTACCTTCGCTTGGCAGCACGCTGGTGTGCAGATATTGAGAAAAATATCCCAAAAAACCGTTTCCTATATTTGTCCTTAGCAAGCTGATGGCCTTCCGGAAGGAACACTTAGCAGCGTTTGTCAAGAAATACGGAGTCAAACTGACGTTCATGTCTCCGTTTCTAAAAGCCGCAGCCAACGCCCTAATAGACCAGCCGGTGGTCAACGGGGTTATAATCGGTACAGACATTATTTACAGGTAAGCCAAGATTTTTGACTGGCTAACACAATTTTTCTGCCATCTAAGACAATGCTTTGCATATGTATTGTAATGTTATATTCATTGCGCTTTTAATCGTCTGTGACATCATGTTACAATCACCACAGATCACCATATTTTTATTGTACTTATGTGATATTTCATGAAGTAAAATGTCAAGTCTTTCTACACAGTAATTACGATTGGTCACATTTGGTTCTCTACAACGTGTAACAGAATAAACGCAATTCCTGAAAGTAGTTGTTTCAGAATCGGCTTCTGAATCGATTTCCGTCATAAAAAATAGGTGTTAAATTTTGACGGAAAAATCTTTCTCTTCTCTTTTTTCTTTAAAAATCCTTAATTCAAGGAAATGCGCTCGTGTGCGTGTCGGCCGCTAATATTTCATGAGTGTATCCGTCTGCGTAAGGATATTGTATGACGCACATACGTTTTGCGTTTATTAAGGATAACTATTTTATAAAAAATGTCTAGGTTTGGTTTCAATTTATTTAATTACGGATGGTGTTTTAGACTTTTAATTTAATGTTCTAATTAGGGTGTCTGAGGTATTGCGCTTAGACCCGCCGCTCATTGCAACTTTTTGTCACCGTGACTTTTTGTCACTTAGTCAAGTGCTATGAAAACTATACTGAGTGCGCTCATTATGGTGACTTGATAAGACGGTGACAAAAAGTTGCAGCGACAGGCAATACCGGAGTGACTTGACTGCCACTCGCCATGTACATTACTATGGGAGTCCGCTCACTGGTGACTTTTTGTCACTCAGCCGTAAAGATGGGCGTTTAAACGAAAAGCATATAATAAAACATGTTAATTAAAATAAGCGTATAAGCAGATTAGTTTGACAACCTCGTTGAAGTCCATTACAAAAATGAACGCATCGGTGATTTGTTACCCAAGAAGTCACCTCAGTGAGCGCATCGTGGGTGACAGCAGGTGACAGTAACAATAAGTCACGGTGACAAAAAGTTGCAATGGGCGGCCGGCCTTAATCTGTTACACCTTGTATAGATAGGTACATAGATACTATAATTATTTTACAGTCGAATAAGCTTAATAGCACAACATTCAAATATACCTTGAGTTCATAACCTCAACACTAGGCAATTCATTCCATTTAACACCATTTTTCACCAGGATACAGGCCCCTCCTCCTCCTCCTCCTCCTCCTCCTTTCTATAATAATTTTCTACTTTTGACAAAAATACGTTTAATTCACCAGAGACTATGTGGATATATCAATCGCAGTGGCAACTCCTCGAGGGCTGGTGGTGCCTGTCCTTCGTAACGTTGACTCAATGGACTATCCTCGCCTCGAGCTGGAGATGAACGCGATCGGCAATAAAGCCAGAGAAGGTAAGAAACTGTAGCGACAAAACTATAAATTTTAAGCACAGAGCTCGTCCGTGACAAAGCGCTGAGTGCACTTAGTTAATAATAATCATAATAATTTAACAATAATTTATTGATAAATAAAAATGTTGGTACAACTCGTCAATCTTAATCTAATACAAAGTACATAGACACACATTAAAGTTTCTAAAGATAGAGTGAAACGTCGATGTCCGCGCTAGTTGGAACTGTGTGACAGACATCGACGACTTCCCCCTGCACTATTGGTTACAGATTATTCCGTATGACAATTTTAGTGATTAAAGATTATACAAATAGCAATACAAAGTCTACATCTACATTTTACTATATAAAACGGAAGAATTTAAATAATTAATTAATATTAATATTTCTATTGAACATAAATTAAATTAAAAAGTAATAGCAACATTAATTATTGAAATATAAAATTAAATTTAAGAGCATGCAAGGAAATACGAAAGTGTGGGTGTTCGAAAGTGTGTATGGGAGAGTATTAGTGTGAGTGTAGTGTGTGTTTGAGTATAGTGTGTGTATGCGTTAGATATACGCTTTTTCACGACTATCGGGCGAACAGTCTTTCAGTATCGTCGTAGGAAAGACTCATTAAGTATTCACTTACAACCATCTTGCATTTGCGCTTTGTTAGTGGATATATGATACACTTCTTGTTTAAGTTTCTGCATAGCCCGAACAGCATGTTTAAAACTATAGCTTACAGATAGGTCGGCCCCATGCTGGGGCATTGGATATGCCTACATGCTCTGCATGCGTATAATAATTAGTTGTATTGTTTCTCTGATGGTTGTAAATTTTCTTAGTTGTTTGGATACTAACCAAATGGATTCTGTCCAAAATAAAAGAATTTTATTTTACACACATTTATATATATATAGTTGTAGTAGTCTTAGGCTTCAGTTATTTCTCTCACTGAGCTGCTTGGTTTGCATTATGGGAAATTTTAACAACCCCGTCTATAGTTCAACAGCGGCCGAGTCGTTACTGGAGCTGGACTCTCCTGTACCCTTACCATGAGTTACTGTCGAAAAACTACACC
This sequence comes from Tholera decimalis, assembly GCA_943138885.2. NCBI lineage: Eukaryota > Metazoa > Arthropoda > Insecta > Lepidoptera > Noctuidae > Tholera > Tholera decimalis. The sequence continues at coordinate 30,189,035 of OW964565.2, forward strand.
ATCTTACCATAGTCGATATCAGGTAAACGTGCATCGAATAGTTTACAATTTAAACTCGTACCATCGAGTTTCTATTCGATAGGTATTTACTTGTGAACTCATACTACCGATTTTAGTTCCGTAAGTGACCGCTAGAAGCGCTGTAAAATTTGTCATACAAAAATTTACGTAGTCTGTATCGAGTATCGACAAATACTAATGCTTTAAACTCATGGCAGAGGTACAGGTCTATTTCTCACCTAGTTGATGACAACCTGGCGCGTTTATAAACGCGGGGCCTATACTTACCTACCTGATCTTTCTTTGAAACCATTAAAAAATCTATGGATTTTTATTAATCCGCCTCAATATAGGGTCAAAGAGTTCAGCATAATCAGCAGCTCAGCATCAATATCCAAGACCACACAACTGCTGCTAAATACTGAATTACCCAGAGTTCTTGGGACAAGGAATAGTTCTGTCCTTGAAATCCTCAGCATTCTTCTCCAGCATTCCTACATGTCGATACCAAAGCTTCTACTTTGGAATCTTCCAGTTCTCAGGATGACCACTTTTCTCAGCTACATATCAAGTTCTATTCATACATTAGTAATCGATTTTACCGTGATTTTCAGGTAAACTGGTGCCAGCGGACATGCAGGGCGGTACTTTCACATTAAGCAATGGAGGAGTATTTGGATCGCTAATGTCCATGCCAATCATCAATCTACCACAGTCGGCCATTTTGGGCATGCATGCTATAATCCCGAGGCCAGTAGCAGTGAATGGCAAGGTATGATAGAGGTGCAAAATATACCACTGTGTTTTTGATGAACAGTACTTCAACTAGGGTTCTAGGGTTCCGTACCTCGGGGTGAAACTCCGCTACCGCATCAAATCGCAGCGATAAGTCCCCTTTTTGAGGAGTAACTGGAGAGACGCCACGGCGTCCTAACCTTCCGCCTGACGCAGGTGCTTACCAGACACGGCCGTTTCGGGAGGTACCTATTTCGGATTCAGCGGGAGGACACACCCGAGTGTCGACATTGTGTGGACCACCCGGAGGACACGGTGGAGCATACGGTCGAGGTGTGCCCTGCTTGGGTGGGGCACGGCCATATCCTCGTGGTGGCGATTGGCAGCGGCGACCTCTCGCGCCCGGCTCTGGTTCAGGCCACGGTGCGGGGAGAGGGAATGGGATGCAGTCGCCTCCTTCTGCGAAGCAGTCATGCTAGCGAAGGAGGAGGCGGAACGCGCGAGGGAGAGACTACTCTCTTCCTCGCGCCCCAGCCACTGCGGGAGAAACCCCGGGCGTCGAAGATCGCGAGCCGATCTCCGGCCACGGTAAGCGCGGTCTTGCGGACGGCAAGCAGGGGTAGGTCATTGTCCGGTAAGGACCAGGCCCGGGTCGGCGGCGCGTTGTGTTCCACGCGCACCTCAAAGAGCTGTCAGCACCAGTTACGGGGCTCCATAGGGCCGTTGCCTGCCGGGGTTGCGGGAATGTTCTAACGAGATACCGCAGCCCCAGGACTTAAGGGCAGCTGAAGAAACAGGGTGTGTTTTTAGTCAGTAGAAGTCTGAAACTCCCTTCCGCTGAACCCACAGCGGGAGAAGTCAATCGATGATTTTCCCACTCGGAAAAAAAAATGGTTCCGTACCTCAAAAGGAAAAAATCTTGAGAGGTGTCAAGGGACACCCGGATGGAACGAAGTTCCTTTCGATTAATTAGTGAAGGAATTGTAAAAAAAACATGTGTGCAATTCACACGTGGTAGAAGTGAAACCTTCAAAAATTTACGAAATTTCAAAGGTATACCGTTGCCCTCTCTCTCTCTCTCTCTTTACCTCAACTCCCCACGAGACGCCCCTCAACTCATGCCTCAACTCATCCCGCAACTCGACCCGCATCTCGACCCGCAACTCGACCCGCAACTCGACCCGCAACTCGACCCGCAACTGGACCCGCAACTGGACCCGCAACTGGACCCGCAACACGACCCGCAACTCGACCCGCAACTCGACCCGCAACTCGACCCGCAACTCGACCCGCAACTCGACCCGCAACTCCCCCCTCAACTCCCCCCTCAACTCTCCCCTCAACTCCCACCTCAACTCCCCTAAAGAAGTTTTCACTTCAAAAGTTCAAGACGAATTGAGAACCTCCTTTCTTTTGAAGTCGGTAAAAAAGTGTCGTTACAACTTTTCGTATGAATATATAATATAATGCAATGAATATATAAATAAAAACTTTTTACCAAAAAATTAAACCGACTACAAAAACCTACAACTGCCAAAAACAAAAATACAAACTAAAGACACCGACTACCGAAATTAAAGTTATTTTTCACTTTGCAGTGTTTTTTGGGAGTCGGTTTAATTTTTTGGTAAAAAGTTTTTATTTCACTCTTTTTAGTTGGTCAATTTTTTATTTACCTAGTTACAAGAGCCTAAATGTCAACTACTTATAACATTTAAACATAAAATATTGCTTTTCCCAGTGCTGGGCCGTTAATTTTTGAGGAGTTCTCCTGGTACTTCACCATCAGCTATACATCACCATATGCATTGTGACGAGCATAAAGTGCTTAATATCCATATTCAAGTAATCGAATCGCAATCCACTCAATACTTATTATTGAGTAGTTTCGGCGGCCATCTGTGGTCTTCATCATCAGTTCCACTTCCCCAAATGGTACTTTTTGAGAGCAACTGCACAAGTTACTATAAGAAATACCCAAAACGCCATAGGTGTGCCTATAATATTTGAAGAATTCCCTCGATTTCTCCAGGATCCCATCATCAGATCCTGACTTGGTGACAAATGGTACCAATTTCGAAGTATACCCTATCAAACAAAAAAGAATTTTCCAAATCGGTTCAGCCGTCTTCGAGTACTCGATGATCATACAATAAAAAAAGAAAAAAAATATATACGCGAATTGATAACCTCCTCCTTTTTTGTCGTCGGTTGATAAAATAATGAATTTACAAACTTAACTTTATAATAACTTCAAACAATTCTGAGACGAAATAAATCGGCGAGAAGAGCGACACGTCCATATAGCAACAGGCGTTGGCCAGCACTGTCGGTAGTCGGTACACAGGCGTTTACGCACACATGCGTACGTATTATATTGCGAAATAAGTATATGCGATTTACTGAAAATATATTGATTGGATTAAAAAAATAAAACAGTATTACGTTAGTATATATCTTGTTGAATAATTTGTCAAAAAATCAGAAAGATCGTATGTATTTTAATATGGTTTTTATTCGTTAAAAGATTTTTTAGAGGTTACTTTGTGATTTTTTTCTATTAATTAAAATTTGTTGTATTATGTTTTCAACACCCTACTTAACTAGATTATATCCTGAAGAATATCATATATTTTTCTGATTGTGTTAACTGCAGTGAATCATACTTTAAAGCATTATAAAACTCGCGTTTAGCTCTTGTAGTCCCCTTAAAAAGTGTCGTTACAACTTTTCGTATGAATTTTTTCCGGCTAGCCCCCTTTCGTAACGCGCGATAAGGAACTTCGTTCCAAAAACGGAACACTTATAGGATCACTTTGTTATCCGTCCGTCCGTCTATCTGTCAAGACCCTTTATTTCGGGAACACGCAATTCGTTTAATTGTAAATGAATTGAACGTGAAAAAAGATACGGCCGTTTATGTCGAAAAAAAAGGCGTATTTTGACAGTGAAGACAAAAGAATCAAAATTGATAGGGCTTCCTGTTGACCTAGAACAATGAAAGTTTGTCAAGTAACATAATTCTATAGTACAAGTTCACGGAAAAATCTGAAACCTATACATTTCTCAATAAATCATAAAACATATAGCCTTATCTGGTTCCATCCCACCATGCACGAACCATCCCATGCGACAGAGATGTCGCACGTATTCACTCGCAGCTAAATTTCACTTTTAAAAACTCGACAACCGGAATTCAGGACTGATTTTTCGCAGACTACCCTACACCACCGTACTCGTAATGAAATAATCTTTATTTTAATTTAATTCATTAACCAGACCGGTGCAAGTTACTGGTATCGATTTATTTTTATAACTGCCTACCCAAGAGTTGTGTCGGGAAAAAAATAGTCAACCTAACGTTTGCATATTCTATGGGCTTCATACTTTCGACTAGTATGGAATTTGTCTATTAACCAAACCAGTGAAATGTTAAAAAAAAAACATATTTTCAATTGTTAATTAATCATATTCTGGACTGAATTTTTTTAGACAACCCATTTGCAATATACATATTTATTGACATTTAATTGGATATAAAATACTTTTCATCCATTAATCAGCTCGGTGAAGGTCATTTTATAGTGGGATCCTATACTATTATGTTTATCCAGCAGATTACCAGCGTCTGATAAATATATTTACCTGGCACATGCTGAACTGAAGCTCTAGAAAGAACCATTCTATTGCGATTATCGTAGCGAGCGTTAGTTCATAAAGTTTGACAACCTCCTTTGCCACGCTACCGCTGACAGAATATCATGTCTCTAGAGCCTCTGGACTACCATTTGGTGCAACTTGTAAGAAAAAAAAAAAGAAAAAGACATTGTATTGTCCAGAAATGCGACATATCTTCCGTATCTCAGCCCTATCTAGCCATATTAAAGTATCTTTTCATAATTGGTAACTATGCAAACTTCATAGATCTTCATTAGAGAATAATTACTCGAACTCCAAACGTGTATCTTATACAAATTTCCTTTTTTTGTAGGTGGAAATCAGGCCTATGATGTACCTCGCCCTAACGTATGATCACAGGTTAATTGACGGTCGCGAAGCTGTCCTATTTCTACGAAAAGTTAAGTCAGGCGTGGAAGACCCAACTTCTATACTAGCTGGCATTTAATTCTTTAGAAGTCTGGAGGAAGTCTGTTTATAGCTAGGAGTGTACTCCGTCTTCAAGTCAGTATGTATAACCAGCGTGGGAGACATGTTGACTGACGAACTTGTGTAGCTTTTCGCTCTCAATTTTCTTATATTCAATAGGTGTTAGTCGTACATTCCATTCCCTCATATTTTACCTCTGACGGCGACCAGTTTGATACCTTATACGATAAAGATCACTGTGAAGCAAAATTTTGAATAACTAGATACAAATTGTATATTGTTTTCTTTCACACATGGACTTTTTCTACATTTCTCAATTTTATGACTCATGTCTTACTGCTTTCCTTATGTGCCATTAATTCTCATTCTCAAAAGTTATGTAATAGCCATTGCGGAAAAAATTTACAAGTGGACTTTTGAGAGTGTGTTTTATTAGTGACATTGTAATCGACCGACAGATGAAGATCAGCTCTAGGCTATTCTGTTAAAATTCTCTGCGTGAAACCTGAGAATAGTTCACTTCCAGATCGCTACACCTAAGAGTTTACGATGAAATATCTGCAAAATAGATCGGCTGATTCACACTCCGATCAGTCCTCCCCTTTTCGTTGAATAAAATATTTTATATTGTAAGTTGTAAATATTGTTCAGTCTTGTCTAGGGGTAGGACATTATAATTTCGAAATCAGCCAGATAGGCGTTTTATAAGAAAATAATTATGTTAAAACTTGAAATATAAAATAAATAAATTATGTTGTTTTTTTTTTCTTTCTGCTACATCTTAATTTTATGTAAAGGTTTTATATGTTTAATTTTGATAGCTTTTTCATATTTCTATTTAAAAACAGACTGTAGACAGAGAAACCTATTCGTTTCTCTGTCAATAAAATCAACAAACATTTATTTTGTCTACCTTTACTTTTTTATAATAGGTTTGTAGTGATCAAATACCTATAAACATATTTTTTGCCATTGAATTAGTTTTCATGTTTACATGGCGATTTTGAGACAGCCATTTGTTGATTTTATTAATATAATTATTAGAAAAACTAGAGAAACAATCAGTAGTTCCATCATGGAACTGGTTAGGCCCGCCGCTGATTGCAACCTTTTGTCACCGTGACTTTTGTTACTGTCACCTGCTGTCACCCACGATGCGCTCACTGAAAGTTCTTGGGTAACAAATCGCGTTGACGCGTTCATTTTTGTAATGGACTTCAACGAGGTTGTCAAACATTAGTTTGACAACCTAATATATATTTAATATATATTTATAATAAAACATGTTATTTAAAATAAGCGTATAAGCAGATTACTGCTTATACGCTTATTTTAAATAACATGTTTTATTATATGCTTTTCGTTTAAACGCCCATCTTTACGGCTGAGTGACAAAAAGTCACCAGTGAGCGGATTCCCATAGTAATGTACAGGGCGAGTGACAGTCATGTCACTCCGGTGCTGCCTGTCGCTGCAACTATTTGTCACCGTCTTATCACGTCACCATAATGAGCGCACTCAGTATAGTTTTCATTGCACTTGACTAAGTGACAAAAAGTCACGACGACAAAAAGTTGCAATCAGCGGCGGGCCTAATATTACTAGTGGCAACGAAGCCCTGTAGTTAATAAGATTCAGATATTGACTTCATATCTTAGGAATATTCTGAATCATCAAAATCGCAGTCTTTTTTATGATAAACCTATCAGTAATGTCGTCGACTATTTGGCCTAGATGACACACAGACAATACAACACACAATAACTCGGTATTTATTGTGTACAAGCAGGCGGGACCCAATCGAACATATTATATATTTATAAAAATGCGAAGGCTCCCGCCTGTTTGTCACTTTTTTAAATGAAAATGTGCTTGTTTCTTTCCTTTCAGTTGAGCTGAAGTTTTTAGTTTAAATATGTTAAAGATTTCACAGATTATTTAATTCTTGCTAGGAATTGTAGTCTTAAAGCGTATTTAATGCACTTACTCTGCTGAATACAATACCTATAGACCTTTTGTAAATAAATTAGAAATTAAATACATCGCAGCTAAGGTCGTCCCTTGCAATTAATGTCGATGTCGGGCCGGGTCAATAAGACACTGTTTCCTACAATTTTATAGAATTAAGCGTCCACCCTGTCGTTGTCTGTATCGGTGCCTGGCCGGGCCGGCCAATGAAGAAATGCCCAATTTATTGTTACCCAGCACAATATAACCGACAGCATCATCAGAGGGTTAAACTAATAAAATTATCACCACCTTCACCGAGTGAAGATATCCCAACTTTAGCTGGCCTATAATGTTATCAAATAACAATAAGTCAAGGAAGAAGGAATAATTCCTTCCTCCTTGACTTATTGTTATTTTATTAGGCGTTCAATTTCAAAACCCGCCAAAACGATTTTTTAACAAAAACATTATTTCGCTTGGATATGAAGCGCCATCATTCATTCTTTTTTCTTGGTTTAAAAATTATTATCAAATCCCACTATAAACCTAACAAATCAGCTTTCAAAAGTATCAGTTTGTTGCAAACAGCGCTAAAAGAGTTCCAGTGCATTTCAAATTCCGCTAAATCCAAATCGACCAATCACAGCACAGCATTTGCTCAACGTAACATAACAAACTGTATGGCGATTTTGTCAACAAAGTGAATAAGTGCTGTCGGTTTTTTATGTTTTTTATCAAGAAATAATCGATGATTTTACACAATTTGTTCCTAAATGTGATCCTAAACATGCCAGGAAGACAAAAAGTGATAGATAAACATGGAAACGTACGACGGAGCAAAAGAAACGGTACGTAAAGTTTTTTACACACATCAAAAGTGTCTAGGGATCAAGCATTTTTATGCGGATTTCTTGAGATTGAGATGTGGCTTTGTAATAAATTTATGATTTTATAAATTTATATGGATCCTTTTTGGTGCATTTCATAATTTGAAACAGGAACTGTTAATCAAATTCGAGTAAAAGATGAAAATCAGCTGTCAATATTTTCCCTATAAAAACATACAACGCATTGAAGACATTATTAGTGCTACTGTTTCCCTACTACTGATTAAAACCAACGTTATTATGGAGCGGCGACGTCATTTAAGCAGGGAAGAAATGCTCAGAGCCGTGGGAATGATAGAAGCTGGTTCCCGGCAACGTACTGTGGCTTTAGCTCTGAATACAAGTCAGAGTGTTATCAGTCGACTTTGGACACGTTACCGAAGCACTGGTACCGTGGCTGAGCGCCATGGAGGACGGTATCGCTGCACCACATGGAGACAAGACCGATACATTCAAATCTTAACTCGAAGAGCTCCAACAATAACCGCCATGATGTTAGCCGTGAGGCTTCATTACTCTTCAGGGAACTTAATTAGCGACCAAACAGTCAGAAACCGCTTGCATGAAGTGAATCTTCATTCCCGAAGACCGCTACGGGTACCACCTATAGCAATGCACAATCGTAGGATTCGATATCAATGGGCTCTTGAACACAGAAATTGGGCAGAAGAACAATGGCGTTTCGTGTGCTTTTCTGATGAGTCTCGTTTTGGTATGAGACCGGATACAAGACGTATACGACACTGGAGAACCCCTGGACGCCAACAGCGATTAAAATCCTGCCAGGAAGTCCATCCTTATAGTGGTGGAACCATCATGGTATGGGCGGGTATTTGGATCGACGGAAGAACTGAGTTGATTTGGATCAGAGGCAACCTCAACGCTCAAATTTATGCTGAGACGATTGTATCTGACGTCATCGTTCCTCTACAAGTGCAAATCGGTCCCTTATTTCAGTTAATGCATGATAATGCACGACCGCACACCGCAAGAGTTGTAAAACAGACTCTCGCCGCAGCTAACATCAATGTCCTGCTCTGGCCTGCTCAGTCGCCAGACTTGAACCCGATCGAGCATGCATGGGATATGCTACAGAGAAGAGCTCTGCCGAATATGGAGGGTATCCAGTCGCAAGAAGACCTTTTTTTGTTGTTGCAACGAACATGGGCGGCCATTCCACAGCGTGATTTGGATGAACTCATTTTGAGTATGCCAAACCGATGTTCTTGTGTTGTTAGTGTTCGCGGTAGAAACACGGATTATTAATTGTTTAAGTTACCCAATAAAATTTTAAAGAAAACTGTTATTTCAGTCTTTTTTTCGAACTTTAATGTTAGTGGTTCAAATGTCAAAAATCCCTTTATTAGGAAAATGGCAAATTTCTTTATTAATGCAAAGGTGACTTGGTTTATCGTTACTGTGACAAACGAAAACACTTTATTTGATGAATCCTTAAAGAAAATTTTAATTAATGTCAATCAGGAGAAAAGTTATTGCAAAAATATATGTTGATCCCTAGACACTTTTGATATGTGTACATGTTAAAGTAAAGGGGATGGTGTTATGCAAAATTTTATCAAATCTATAGTTTTATTAAAGTAGTTAGTTGTTTTATTAGTTGTAATTTAAACTATTCCGGGAGTCAATTTCCTCTTTATTTGTTCTTGCATCCATTTCTGCGAAAACGAAATCGAGATTTTGTGTAGGTAGGTATATAATATGCAGCTTACTTACTATTTATGTTATGTTGTAAAATCCAAGTAATAAAAATTAAATAATAATGAAAAATAACGAAGTAATCTTCCTTTTTCATGATAACAAAGGAAGATTACTTCATTATTTTTTTGCAAAAAATCTTCTTATATTTCAGAACAGAGAGGAGAAATTTACCTAATTTGGAATACTACAAAAAAATTGATAGCTTCGATAGTAGCAATGCTATTGAAGACCATTACTGTGAACATGGTTTTGGAGATGTTGAAACACATATTTAATATTCTTCCTGAACTCCTTTCTTTCATCTTCCATCCATTATTCTGTATTAGTTTTATTAATAAATAATTTTCACACTTTAACCCGTACTAATATTTTTCATGATTCTCCATATCTTATAAAATAATTTAAATTGCTTCATCAACATTTCAGTATTCATAGCTGTTGACTGCATAAAACCATCCACGTGTAAAAATCTGTCAGTTGCGAATCCCGCTAAAACGAAAATGTTTATTTCAAAACCCGCTAAAATCAGATGTATGCATCAAAATCCGCTAAAACAAAAATATGAATGGTTATTTTTCCGTTATTTTTAATTATTCTCCCAGTAAACAAAGTTCTTAAGTATTGCCACTCTCAATATAAATCTGTCACTGTGGTTTTTTAAAGATGTTGTTTAGAATAATGATTTGTATGGTTTTTTACGTTTTACCGTTATTTAATGAAAAGTGTTTTAGCGGGTTTTGAATTTGAACTCCTCAATTATTCCAACTTTATCCTTTCTGTAGTTCTACGATTTTTCAGTCTTGTATGATTTTTCATTTCTATTTAGTTTTATACAATTAAATCACATATTTATTTGTTATCCTATCGTAAAGCCTTTATTTTGATACCCCCACTCAAAATTACAGAAGAAAAGATGATGTTATTGTATACGGTTTGAAAGAAAACGCATCCTGAATATGGCACTCTAAATCCGTTTTAAAACTTATATATCCTAATCGATTGCTTAAAATTAGAGTTGCCCAACTATCGATAGTTTCACTATCGATAGTTTCACTATCGATAGACGACCTCTAAAACTAGTATCAATATCGATAGTGCTATCGATAGTTTCGATACTATCGATGTCACAAATTAATACTATTGATTGGAAGCTAAGAAGCTTATGTTGCAAGTAGTGTTAAAGTATTCTCACCCACTGTGCCTTATGTTGTGTCACCGTTACCAGCAAAACTTGTAGCTGATTGTAATGATGGGTAAGTTAAACATATTTTAAATTAATATTTTTATGAGATATATACTAGCTATGTAATTGAATATTGGAAGGCAATACTATCGCCGTTTATAAAACTATCGATAGTGTGAGCTATCGATACTATCAATACTATCGATAGTATTGCTACTAAACATATGCTGGTATTCGATAGTATTGATACTATAGATACTATTTTTGTATATCAATACTATTGCCCTGTATCATACTATCGACAGTATCGATAATATCGATAGACTATCGATACTATTGATATGACGTCAACTATCGATAGACTGTCGATAGTTTAGTGATAGTCGACTATCGATAGGCAACACTACTTGAAATGAATAGAAAAATAGGTACCTACCTAGTGAAGAAAACCTAAAAATGGCTAAGGTATCGTACATGTGATCGAGAGGTCGTGGGTTCGAACCCCTCCCATTACTCTATTGCAGTGAACCCACATTCTAATGTGCATATTTAGCTTAGTTGGAGGGGTCAACAAGATTGCTAGTAATGTGAATTATAACTGTCACTCGCACGGTTAAGATGAATTAATTAACGAGAATTATTCAAATCAACCCACGCGTTTAGCCTGTACAACGCCACATACATACTTACATAGACTGTGAAACATTACTCTCCTTTGCGTCGCGCAGTCGGATAAAAAGTTACGATTCAACAAACCGGTATCTCGTAAGTATAACACTGCACAAAAGAGCGGACAACATTATTTCTAAACTTGACATAAGCATGTGTAAATTTTCTGTGTCTAAGAATTTCTATGCCAAAGCTATCTAAAATCCCAAGAACCATAGGCTCGATTAAATGAAGGGAGGGAGATGTAGTGTATAAGCATGTACGGTCGGCCAAGAAAGTGGTGTACCAGTTTTGATTTAGTTTCCCGTTCATCGAAAATTACAACAAGGTTCGTTATAAAAAGATATTACTGAAAGAGACAACATTATCATGACGTAAACCTATGTATTTAGTATTCATACGTCATATGTCACATATAAGTACATGACATTTTAACCTTTAGTATAAATGAAAAGGACATTAGTTTCTACAAAGCAATTGAAATGTTTCCAAACAAAAGTAATAAAAACTATTTAAACAACCGAATTCCATTTGAAAAAGAAAACTGACAATTGACATTTTGTCAAATATATGCAAAAAATCGATATATTTTCCGTGTTATTTTTCAATCAACTGCATATAAAATCATCTCAATGCCTGCCAACTTGACCATTGCCGAAAGAGCACAAATAATTGCCCAATTTAATGAGGGAAGCAGGATCAGTGCGATATCCCGGAATTTGAATATATCGAGGCGTTCTGTCCGCTTTTGGATTCGTCGTGAAGGAGAGGAGGGAAGTTTGTTGGATCACAGAAGAAGTGGTCGCCGGCCTGCACTCTCCAATAACGATAGAGAATTCATGAGACGGGAATATGAAATCAATGGTTTTAAGCCCACAAAACATTTTGCGGAGATGTTCGATGTGAGTGCCCAAACAATAAGGAATCATCTACATTACATGGGGTTGCACCACAGGCATTACGCCAAGAAAATATATTTGACGGATGCTCACAGACTTGCTCGTCTGAACTTCGCCAGAGAGCACTTAGAGTTTGATTGGTCTAATACAGTGTTTTGTGATGAAAAAACGTTTAAATCCAGTCAGCATGGACGTCTTCACCTTTGGCGATATAATTCAACACGGTATAAAGATGATCATGTAATCCCAAATAGAGAATCAGGTCGAATTTCCGTAAATATTTGGGGCTGGATGAGTACGGATGGTGTAGGAGAATTGTGTTCTCTACCTCCTCGAGCGACGGCTGTAAATTATATCGACGTGCTTCAGAATGCAATGCTACCGACAGTCCGTAATGTTTACCCGGAGAACGAAGTGCCACAATTTGATTTTGTTCAAGATAATTGTTCAATTCATAATGCGAGGATCGTAAGAGCCTGGTTTCGTTCACACACTGACGTAAGGGTAATTCAGTGGCCCTCAAGATCGCCGGACCTCAACCCGATAGAAAATCTTTGGGGCCTTATGGTCCAACGATGGTCGCATCAAAATGAAAGAACCAAACAAGCTCTTATTAGTCACTGTAATTATATCTGGGAGGAAATGCGGGGAACCGATATTTGCTCACGGCTTGTTGGTTCAATGAGGTCTCGTCTTTTAGAGGTTATAGAGGCCAACGGCGGTTACACCCGTTTCTAATTTTTAAAAATTTTCAATATCTTCTAAATATTACTATATATGCTATGTTTTTGTTTGTTATAAGTATTTTAAAATTGATTGTAGAAATTTAATAAAAGGATAAATCTATTTTTAGCTTGTTTTTTATTGATATTGTAATTACAAGTTTACAGAAATTGTAGGTTTGTGGACTCGCCTTGTGCCTTTACAATTTTATGTAACTTGTTGATTACAATTCTGAATTTGTAAATACAATTTTGTCATCAAAATCTACAGCCCCCCGCCGTTGATTTTACGACGTCATTGGTTCCATCAAGTTCAAACTAAGAACAGCTGTCACGTTACAAACAGTAATAGTCGTTATCAATAATCAGATAAAGACAGCAATAGAAGTTGTCAGATCGATCTGCAAGCGAAACTAATCTTTATCACCTATGAATCTGCAAGCGATATTCAACCTTAGGGTGGTACACCACTTTCTTGGCCGACTGTACCTATTATAGTTAGTTCCTAGTTCGACTGATGTAACCTATATAATCAATGTTTATCCACAATAAAGTTAGGGCCAATTTCTCTGAACGTCTCTAAAACGGCGATCAGTAAAACTGCGTTTACACTAATTGCGTTTACTATCAAGATTTTATCTCGTTTAACATCGATTGCATTTCACAGAGCAAAACGCCACGATCGTTGATCGCGTTTACGAAAACAGAGTTTACGGCATGTTAGAATGGCAACCTCGTGTTGCGTTTGGTCTTTGCTCTGAAACTTGTCAAAACTATTGCAATAGTTGTGTTAAAATACATGAAACAAAACGTATTCCTTCGGTTGTCAAGTCAATTGACAACTTGCTACAGTGAGTAAGGTTCAAGCAAGGATCTTCTACCTACTAACTGGATTGCTTACGAATGATTCAAAGAATACAGAAAGTCTTTCTTAGCTGTTAAACAATAGAGTATAAACTTGCACGCATAAAACTGAAGGAACTATTCGTTCCGAGCGAGACAGTGCCGTGTGTGGACTGTGTCCCTTTCTTCTGTGTGTCAGATTAAAAATATTTATTTCAATGGTAATTTTTTCGACCTGTCTGTTGTAGTAATAACACCTAGTTTTAAACTTCTTTGGAATTCTATCTTTAAAATGAATTACCATTATTACTGTATGAAAATTAAAGTTATTTTACCATGCAATCACAAGATGTTTAAAACAAAAAAAAAATGGAATTTGTAACAATTAGTAGTAATATATTATACTATACATGGCAATTACTACGTTGCTGTCTGACGTTTACTTGACATCTGTATGTTTGTAAATTTGCATTATATTTAATTTTGTGAGTTTTCGTAATATTAAAGTGCAAGATACTGTAACCATGGTAAGAACGTGTTTTGTGGTTAATCGCAAGAGTGAAGGGTACCCCAAGTCTGGAATTTCCTTTTTTAAGTAAGTTTTGTGACTTTGTTTACAAATTGCATTTAGGGTGACTATGTTTTCATTGTAAAAGTGGATGTTCTTCTCTTTATTCTTCTTATTTATTATTGAAGTGAAAACTTCTTTAGCGGCGTTGTGCACTTTTTTGTAATGGGTAAAAAATGTTAAAGTCGCGTCAGGATACGTGACCTGATCGAAAATTCGTAAGACGGACGGAGAGTCTAAGAGATAAACTTTTTAATGTAATATAAATTGTCATGTTTGTGTACGACAGCGCAATAAATAAATATTGTATTGTAGCAAGATGAATTTTGTTTTGAATCTATCTTAACCATAAATATTAAAATATTGTTCTCATCAATCTATTATTATTTTAGATTCCTGTTAAAGCGAAACAAATAAATGTTGTAAGTACTATAATATTGAAACCCGCTAAAGAAAAGAATATACAACCTGTACTGGGCACATTCAAAGATCTGGTAAGTGAAAGTTATGAAAGGAGTCAAATTAATAAGCATAAAAGTCGACATTTTAGTTGATTTATTTACTTTTGCTTAGCAAATTGATGGCAAAAATAATTTATATCATTTTGGCCAAAAACTCAGCTACGCAAACTTGCTTACAAGTGTAGTTTATTATATTAATAATTACTTATAACTTAATTACTTAACTTTTATCCACTGCAGTTAGTTAATGTCGACAAATAATAATAGTAATTCATAATTTAAAGATTATTTCCATACTTTTAACTAATAATAGTGTAATACATTTTTTAGGGTTGTATGTCAAGCCAATCTTGTAACAATCCTGCAGCTGCAACATATGAGGAACTAGAAAATATAGAACCAACCTAATAATAATAACCTTATAATTGTCATTCGATCTGCCTCCTTTATGTTTAGAATTATGTTTGTTAATAATATTGATTTCTAACCTTAAATAGCACATGTGGTATTAGCCTGTAATTAATTGTTACACTTATAAATGTAATATGACTGTTTCATACAAATGTATAGTGTAAACAATTGTAGGTTAACCTAAATAAATATATACATCGGGCACGCCGCAATTGCGGCGGTAAGACCCCTCTTTGAGGAGTGGCTAGATCGGCGTCACGGCGTCCTGACCTACCGCATGACGCAGGTCCTCACCGGACACGGAAGTTTCGGGAGGTACCTGTGTCTGATGGGTAAGGAAGAGACGCCTGGGTGTCACCACTGCGAGGGTCGCCCTGAGGACACAGTCGAGCACACAGTGCAGGACTGCCCAGCTTGGGCAGAGCACCGACGTGTCCTCACGGCGACAATAGGCGGAGACCTCTCGCGCCCGGCCTTGGTCGAGGCCATGCTGCGGGGCGAGAGGGAGTGGGAAGCGGTCGCCTCCTTCTGCGAAGCAGTCATGCTTTCGAAGGAGGAGGCGGGCCGCGTGAGGGAGAGGATGGCGTCCTCCCTGCAGCCCAGCCGCAGTGGTAGACGCCCACGGCGTCGGACGTCGGCCGACGATCTCCGGCCACCGTAGGCGCGGGCATGCGGACAGCGAGTAAAGGGCAACTCGCTGTCCGACCATGGACCATGCCCGGGTCGACGGCGCGTCGTGTTTCACGCGCGCCTCAAAGAGCGTCAGCAACATGACGAGGCCCCCTCTGCAGAGGGCCGAATCCTGCCGGGGTCGTGGGACTCATCCCGTTACCGTGGCCCCGGTATGTAAAGGATTATTGAAGGAACACCGTGGATTTTAGTCAGTAAAAGTCTGACAGTCCCTCCCACCCTGCCCGGAGTGGGAGGACTTATTTGATAATTTTACCACGTTAAAAAAAAAAAAAAAAAAAAAAAAAAATATATATACATAAATAAATTATATCTCTTCTGTTATTCTTTCTATTTATAATCATCGTTTTTCATGAAGGGTTTTAGTAGTTTTAATTATATATAAACACTAGTACTCACGCGGGGCTTCGCTCCCGTGGATTCTATCACGGTAAAAACATAACTCTCCTTTTTTGCAGTCGCGTAAAAAGTAGCCTATAACCGTTGTCTGTAAGACAAGCTCAGTCACTGGCTACTTTCAAAAGCTCGGTTGCTAATTATTTTCATTCCAATTTATGACTATTCTTTTGTTTTCTCTCCACTTGATGTTAAAGATCACATTATATGTATTGTATTATTTAATTACCTATGTATTACATTGTATTTATATGCATATATATATATTTGCATATACATTTATTTATTTTAATAAATAAATATTTTTTGTTTCTCTGTTTTTATGAGTAATATAGTTAGTACACTAATTTAGCCCTCCCCACTTTAATCAAAGTTTTTAAAGTCCTTCCAAAGGTTGTCTGGAAGATATCGCTTTCAGCGATAAGACCGCCATTGTTACCATAGAATAAGCAATATTGTTAAATAGGTGTGTTTAAATTTTGGTGTACAATAAAGTATATTCTATCAATCTATCTATCTTCCTCAAGCCTCAAGCTACTTCCATACCAAATTGCATCCAAATCCACCCAGTACTTTCAAAGATTAGCGCGTTCAAGCAAACAAACAAACAAACTTTTCCGCTTTATAATATTAGTATAGATTGCATCATTTTATTTTTAGTCTACTGGTTCTGACCGTACAAGTGTCGAATAAACGTAGATTACCAATTATTGCACGTTTATTTGGACGTCTATACCACTGCCTATCAAAGCCAAGCCTTCGAAGAATTGTCAGCTGGTGATTCTGTTATTAATTCTGTATCTGCAATAATCGTATTTGTATCACGGGTCTTAACCACTTTGAAAGTTTATAATTCAAGGCAATAAAGTCTGCTTAACAAAACCAATTTAGCATTTAGCCCGCATAAGGAAGGGTTTATTATAGAAATTAGCGCGCTCAATATAAGTTCCTCAGATATATATTGAGAACTAGCTTTACGCCCACGTGGAATTCTGTTATATCGCGCTACCGAGCAACTGTTCAAAAATCTGAGATAGAAAGAACCCTATATAGTTCCCAGGGTTTTAAACTATCTCCATGCCAAATTTTTTCGAAAGCGGCTCTGTGATTTAACCGTGAAAGCGTAACAGACCGACACAGGCCTTTGTATTTATAATTGAATTTATTTCTTTCTTTCTATTTAATAGGTTGTTAAGAAAAAAACCGGCCAAGTACGAGTCGGACTCGCGCATGAAGGGTATTTTTATAGGTAGGTAATGAATGGTACGGAACCATTACCTATAAAAAGCGCCAAAAAAATAACAACTGTTGTATGGGAGTCTCCCTTAAATATTTATTTTAATTAATTTTTTGTATTTTTTGTTATAGCGGTAACAGAAATACATCATTTGTAAGGTTAATAATAAGTGTCTTAAAAAAACCTGCAAATATTGCATCAAATAAAATTGTCCTTACGTTTATCACGAATTGATATACACACTACTAGAAAGAGATAGCTAGGTCCTTCGAGGGTATACTCTTCGGAACGGATTTGAGCTTCGCGTCCGCATTCCAGTTTAGGTACAAGTTCCTTGGGTTCAAGGAACTTGTACCTTATTTGATGCAATATTTGCAGGTTTTTTTAAGACACTTATTATTAACCTTACAAATGATGTATTTCTGTTACGGCTATAACAAAAATACTAAAAATTAATTAAAATAAATATTTAAGGGAGATTCCCATACAACAGTTGTGATTTTTTTGGCGCTTTTTATTGGTAATGGTTCCGTACCATTCATTACCTACCTATAAAAATACCCTTCATGCGCGAGTCCGACTCGTACTTGGCCGGTTTTTTTCTTAACAACGTTTTAAATAAAAAGAAAGAAATAAATTCAATTATAAATACAAAGGTCTGTGTCGGTCTGTTACGCTTTCACGGTTAAATCACAGAGCCGCTTTCGAAAAAAATTCGCATGGACATAGTTTAAAACCCTGGGAACTATATAGGGTTCTTTCTATCTCAGATTTTTGAACAGTTGCTCGGTAGCGCGATATAACAGAATTCCACGTGGGCGAAAAGCTAGTTCTCAATATATATCTGAGGAACTTATATTGAGCGCGCTAATCTATACTAATATTATAAAGCTGAAGAGTTTGTTTGTTTGTTTGTTTGTTTGTTTGTTTGCTTGAACGCGCTAATCTCAGGAAATACAGTTCTGATTTGAAAAATTCTTTCAGTGTTAGATAGCCCATTTATCGAGGAAGGCTATAGGTTATATATCATCACGCTAAGACCAATAGGAGCGGAGCACTAATGAAGAATGTTTCAAAATCGGGGGATTTTTTTTCCACGCGGACGAAGTCGCGGGCGGAAGCTAGTTTCTATAATAAACCCTTCCTTATGCGGGCTAAATGCAAAATTGATTTTGTTAAGCAGACTTTATTGCGTTGAATTGTAAACTTTCAAAGTGTTAAGTTAGTTAAGAGCCGTGATACAAATACAATTATTGCAGATACAGAATTAATAACAGAATCACCAGCTGGCAATTCTTCGAAGGCTTGGCCTTGATAGGCAGTAGTATAGACGTCCAAATAAACGTGCATTAATTGGTAATCTACGTTTATTCGACACTTGTACGGTCAGAACCAGTAGACTAAAAATAAAATGATGCAATCTATACTAATATTATAAAGCGGAAAAAAAAAGTTTGTTTGTTTGCTTGAACGCGCTAATCTTCGAAACTACTGGGTGGATTTGGATGCAATTTGGTATGGAAGTAGCTTGAAGCTTGAGGAAGGTTATAGGCTACGTTTTACGTGACTGCAAAAATGGAGAGTTATGTTTTTACCGTGATAGAATCCACGGGAGCGAAGCCCCGCGTGATTACTAGTGTTTATAATTATATATAATTAAAACTACTAAAACCCTTCATGAAAAACGATGATTATAAATAGAAAGAATAACAGAAGAGATATAATTTATTTATGTATATATTTATTTAGGTTAACCTACAATTGTTTACACTATACATTTGTATGAAACAGTCATATTACATTTATAAGTGTAACAATTAATTACAGGCTAACACCACATGTGCTATTTAAGGTTAGAAATCAATATTATTAACAAACATCATTCTAAACATAAAGGAAGCAGATCGAATGACAATTATAAGGTTATTATTATTAGGTTGGTTCTATATTTTCTAGTTCCTCATATGTTGCAGCTGCAGGTTTGTTACAAGATTGGCTTGACACACAACCCTTAAAAATGTATTACACTATTATTAGTTAAAAGTATGGAAATAATCTTTAAATTATTAATTATTATTATTAGTTGTCGACATTAACTAACTGCAGTGGATAAAAGTTAAGTAATTAAGTTATAAGTAATTATTAATATAATAAACTACACTTGTAAGCAAGTTTGCGTAGCTGAATTTTTGGCCAAAATTATATAAAATATTTTTGCCATCAATTTGCTAAGCAAAAGTAAATAAATCAACTAAAATGTCGACTTGTATGCTTATTAATTTGACTCTTTTCATAACTTTCACTTACCAGATCTTTGAATGTGCCCAGTACAGGTTGTATATTCTTTTCTTCAGTGGGTTTCAATATTATAGTATTTAAAACATTTATTTGTTTCTCTTTAACATGAATCTAAAATAATAATAGATTGATGAGAACAAAATTTTAGTATTTATGGTTAAGATATATTCAAAATGAAAATTCATCTTGCTACGCTCATATTCTATTTCGAAACGGTGATCTTCATGTCATTTGTAAAGATTGATAACTTTCTTTAGGGAAAATGGATGGAATTGCATCATTTGATCTTGTTTCGAAATGCAATGTTTCTTCGGGCTTGTAATGGCGGCTACAAATTTTGGAACCGTTTCTGACCTTTTTCTGTGTAGAACACTGAGCCACCGGTCTCGAAGATCATCATTTATAGGAAAGCTTAAAATAACAAAAAATAATAAATAATGAGAAGAAAGAAAAAAAAACGACGGGTTGCGCTCCGGGAGTGCCGGCAGAAGTGAAAACTTGAATATTAACGTTGTGCATTTTTGATATTTTGGTATGTTTAGGGAATAATTTTGCACGAATTGCTTTAATTATCAGTATAAAAGTACTATCATTTATGTGGTAGAATATAATATTTATTTATTGCGCTGTCGTACACAAACATGACAATTTATATTACATTAAAAAGTTTATCTCTTAGACTCTCCGTCCGTCTTACGAATTTCCGATCAGGTCACGTGTCCTGACGCGAGTTTACCATTTTTTACCCATTACAAAAAAAGTGCACAACGCCGCTAAAGAAGTTTTCACTTCAATAATAAATAAGAAGAATAAAGAGAAGAACATCCATTTTTACAATGAAAACATAGTCACCCTAAATGCAATTTGTAAACAAAGTCCCAAAACTTACTTAAAAAAGGAAATTCCAGACCCGGGGTACCCTTCACTCTTGCGATTAACCACAAAACACGTTCTTACCATGGTTACAGTATCTTGCACTTTAATATTACGAAAACTCACAAAATTAAATATAATGCAAATTTACAAACATACAGATGTCAAGTAAACGTCAGACAGCAACGTAGTAATTGCCATGTATAGTATAATATATCACTACCAAGGATCTTCTACCTACTAACTGGATTGCTTACGAATGATTCAAAGAATACAGAAAGTCTTTCTTAGCTGTTAAACAATAGAGTATAAACTTGCACGCATAAAACTGAAGGAACTATTCGTTCCGAGCGAGACAGTGCCGTGTGTGGATTGTGTCCCTTTCTTCTGTGTGTCAGATTAAAAATATTTATTTCAATGGTAATTTTTTCGACCTGTCTGTTGTAGTAATAACACCTAGTTTTAAACTTCTTTGGAATTCTATCTTTAAAATGAATTACCATTATTACTGTATGCATATTAATGAAAATTAAAGTTATTTTACCATGCAATCACAAGATGTTTAAAACAAAAAAAAATGGAATTTGTAACAATTAGTAGTGATATATTATACTATACATGGCAATTACTACGTTGCTGTCTGACGTTTACTTGACATCTGTATGTTTGTAAATTTACATTATATTTAATTTTGTGAGTTTTCGTAATATTAAAGAGCAAGATACTGTAACCATGGTAAGAACGTGTTTTGTGGTTAATCGCAAGAGTGAAGGGTACCCCGGGTCTGGAATTTCCTTTTTTAAGTAAGTTTTGTGACTTTGTTTACAAATTGCATTTAGGGTGACTATGTTTTCATTGTAAAAGTGGATGTTCTTCTCTTTATTCTTCTTATTTATTATTGAAGTGAAAACTTCTTTAGCGCCGTTGTGCACATTTTTTGTAATGGGTAAAAAATGTTAAACTCGCGTCAGGACATGTGACCTGATCGAAAATTCGTAAGGCGGACGGAGAGTCTAAGAGATAAACTTTTTAATGTAATATAAATTGTCATGTTTGTGTACGACAGCGCAATAAATAAATATTGTATTCTACCACATAAATGATAGTACTTTTATACTGATAATTAAAGCAATTCGTGCAAAATTATTCCCTAAACATTCCAAAATATCAAAAATTCACAACGTTAATATTCAAGTTTTCACTTCTGCCGGCACTCCCGGAGTGCAACCCGTCGTTTTTTTTTTCTTTCTTCTCATTATTTATTATTTTTTGTTATTTTAAGCTTTCCTATAAATGATGATCGAGACCGGTGGCTCAGTGTTCTACACAGAAAAAGGTCAGAAACGGTTCCAAAATTTGTAGCCGCCATTTCAAGCCCGAAGAAATATTGCATTTCGAAACAAGATCAAATGATGCAATTCCATCCATTTTCCCTAAAGTAGGTTTTAAATCTTTACAAATGACATGAAGATCACCGTTTCGAAATAGAATATGAGCGTAGCAAGATGAATCTTCATTTTGAATCTATCTTAACCCTAAATACTAAAATATTGTTCTCATCAATCTATTATTATTTTAGATTCCTGTTAAAGCGAAACAAATAAATGTTTTAAGTACTATAATATTGAAACCCACTAAAGAAAAGAATATACAACCTGTACTGGGCACATTCAAAGATCTGGTAAGTGAAAGTTATGAAAGGAGTCAAATTAATAAGCATAAAAGTCGACATTTTAGTTGATTTATTTACTTTTGCTTAGCAAATTGATGGCAAAAATATTTTATATAATTTTGGCCAAAAACTCAGCTACGCAATCTTGCTTACAAGTGTAGTTTATTATATTAATAATTACTTATAACTTAATTACTTAACTCTTATCCACTGCAGTTAGTTAATGTCGACAAATAATAATAATAATTCATAATTTAAAGATTATTTCCATACTTTTAACTAATAATAGTGTAATACATTTTTAGGGTTGTGTGTCAAGCCAATCTTGTAACAAACCTGCAGCTGCAACATATGAGGAACTAGAAAATATAGAACCAACCTAATAATAATAACCTTATAATTGTCATTCGATCTGCCTCCTTTATATTTAGAATTATGTTTGTTAATAATATTGATTTCTTGATGTGGTGTTAGCCTGTAATTAATTGTTACACTTATGACTGTTTCATACAAATGTATAGTGTAAACAATTGTAGGTTAACCTAAATAAATATATACATAAATAAATTATATCTCTTCTGTTATTCTTTCTATTTATAATCATCGTTTTTCATGAAGGGTTTTAGTAGTTTTAATTATATATAAACACTAGTACTAACGCGGGGCTTTGCTCCCGTGGATTATATCACGGTAAGAACATAACTCTCCTTTTTTGCAGTCACGTAAAAAGTAGCCTATACTCTAATATAACCTTCCTCAAACTTCAAGCTACTTCCATACCAAATTGCATCCAAATCCACTCAGTACTTTCGAAGATTAGCGCGTTCAAGCAAATAAACAAACTTTTCCGCTGTATAATATTAGTATAGATTGCATCATTTTCAATTTCAATTCATTTTATTTTTAGTCTACTGGTTCTGACCGTACAAGTGTCGAATAAACGTAGATTACCAATTAATGCACGTTTATTTGGACGTCTGTACCACTGCCTATCAAGGCCAAGCCTTCGAAGAATTGCCAGCTAGTGATTCTGTTATTAATTCTGTATCTGCAATAATTGTATTTGTATCGCGGGTCTTAACCACTTTGAAAGTTTATAATTCAACGCAATAAAGTCTGCTTAACAAAACCAATTTTGCATTTAGCCCGCATAAGGAAGGGTTTATTATAGAAATTAGCGCGCTCAATATAAGTTCCTCAGATATATATTGAGAACTAGCTTTTCGCCCACGCGGAATTCTGTTGTATCGCGCTACCGAGCAACTATTCAAAAATCTGAGATAGAAAGAACCCTATATAGATCCCAGGGCTTTAAACTATCTCAATGCCAAATTTTTTCGAAAGCGGCTCTGTGGTTTAACCGTGAAAGCGTAACAGATCGACACAGACCTTTGTATTTATAATAGAATTTATTTCTTTCTTTCTATTTAATAGGTTGTTAAGAAAAAAAAACCGGCCAAGTACGAGTCGGACTCACGCATGAAGGGTATTTTTATAGGTAGGTAATGAATGGTCCGGAACCATTACCTATAAAAAGCGCCAAAAAAATCACAACTGTTGTATGGGAGTCTCCCTTGAATATTTATTTTAATTAATTTTTAGTATTTTTTGTTATAGCGGCAACAGAAATACATCATTTGTAAGGTTAATAATAAGTGTCTTAAAAAAACCTGCAAAAATTGCATTGAATAAAATTGTCCTTACGTTTATTACGAATTGATATACACACTACTAGAAAGGGATAGCTAGGTCCTTCGAGGGTATACTCTTCGGAACGGATTTGAGCTTCGCGTCCGCATTCCAGTTTAGGTACAAGTTCCTTGATCACTACTAATTGTTACAAATTCCATTTCTTTTTGTTTTATACATCTTGTGATTGCATGGTAAAATAACTTTAATTTTCATTAATATGCATACAGTAATAATGGTAATTCATTTTAAAGATAGTGTTTGGATTGTACACGAAACCATAGCACGATAAATCGAATTTTATGCAAGTTTTTGTTTTACTTCCCTAGATGGCGTTGGGATCGAATTAGATCGCGCTATGGTTTCACTACCGCAGTTTGGGTATACCATTTGATAATTTTATTTTTTGTGTGAACCTTGTGTTTAATATACGCTATATATTCGAACGTAGTGTTATATTATTTACTCCTCGCCATACGGACCCTCGGTATTGTACATGGTCCTTCTAACCGGAACGGTCGGGAGTGTTTTTGGTAGTCTCCGATGGTGGTAGAGATTACCACCCTTCGCGTCATTACTGGGCAGTGGATCGCTGTCCAGAGCAACCCCTTCATCGGGTACCAGGTTACAGGTGCTCAAGAGTTGGAGGTGGAACCGGTGCAGCAGCCAGGAGTCGAGCGTGGTGCGGCTGACTTGGTAGCAGCAGCCGGAGGAACGGCGCAAGGGAGGTGCAGTGAAGCAGGCGGAGGGCGCCACTTGTATGGTGCAGTTCAGCGCTTCGCTTGTGATAGTGATATGGTGTGCGAGTGGATTTTGAAGAAAAAACTGTGAGTACATTATATTACTGGTTAACAGGAAGAATAGGATTTCAACGAACAATATCAAAATTATTGAACTTTAATTAATTAAATATTAACTTAGTCATATTATTGCACTTTTCATTAATTAAATATTAACTTAGTCATTTTTAGTTAGTTTTGGACTTGTAATAATTTTAAGACAAAAGTGGTTTTGACGGGGAACCTATGCCCGATTTTGGTCCCAAGTTGTTTATAAAAAGACTTGTAAATTTTTACATTTAGATAGAACTTCTTAAAAAACATAATATTTTCTTAAAGAATATAGTTTGTTTGGATAAATTTATATTATTAGAACTTGTATTAAAATGGAGTCTTTCTGTAATGTACAAGAGGATGTTTGTGCTACGATGCGTAAGGCAAGATCAAACTTTAAAAAGTCTCCTAAAGATCGGTTAACTCCTGTATATTCGGAAACACGTCTTGAAAATTTACAACAGTTATGGGATTCATTCACAACTACTCATAAAGAAATATTAAGTACAATTAAGAAATCTGAATTTGCTAACTCAAGGTATTTTCAAAATGGTCTTTATGATGAGGTTGAGGAATTTTATGTTGAATTTAAATGTGAATTAAAGGAATTATTGTCTAATCAAATTTCTACTGAATCATGTGCAGATTCTAAGACTTGTTGTTTGACCGACAAACCTGTTAGTAGAGTAAAGTTACCCGAAATAAAAATTCCCTCATTTTCCGGGAATTATTCTGAGTGGCAAACTTTTAGAGACTTATTTATGGGATTGGTGCACGAAAACAAGACGCTGGATGATGCACAGAGATTCTTTTATTTAAAGGGACTTTTGACTGGGGAAGCTGAGCTTTTATTGCGAAATATTAAAGTTACATCTGATAATTATAAAATTGCGTGGTCTAAATTGGACAAAATGTATAACAACAAAAGGTTTCTGGCAAATGGTATAATAAAAAGACTACTCAGTCAAAAGAATTCGACTTATGAATCAGCTAGCGAAATAAAAAGGCTTCTCAATACTACTTCAGAATGTCTGGAGTCAATTGGTAACTTGGGTGTGGATGTGTCTTCGTGGGATCTTATTGTGATTCACGTAATTAGTGCAAAATTAGATAAAGAGACTAGAAAGGGTTGGGAACTGAAGGTAGCCTCAGACTCAAGTGACGAGCTTCCTACGTTTGATCAATTTTCAGAATATTTAAATAGTCGCTTTAGAGGTTTGGAACATTTAGACAAAGGAGATATTAGGGACCAGAGACAGGGAAGACCTCCACAACCAAAGGGAACTCAATCGTTTCATGTAGTTAAAGAAAAAAGATTATTATCATGTATGTTTTGTTCAGCTGATCATAAGATTACATCTTGTCCGAAATTTAGTAAAGAGTCAAATGAAGCGCGACGTAACTTTGCCATGCAAAATAATTTGTGTTTTGTTTGTTTACTCAATAACCACTCTGCAAAAAATTGTAAAAACACTCTAAAGTGCCAGGTGTGTAAACGCCGCCACCATTCTTTGTTGCACCCAACAGGGGTGTCTGGGTCTGCTGTTGGTGAAGATAGGAGTACGGTTCACGAGGAAATATCATCAGCCGCTTCAACGGCGATGAAGGATGATACTAAAAATTGTATTGCTGTAGTGACCGCGCAAGCGGAGGGATCGAGCAAGCCAATGGTCTCATGTCTATCGACAGGGAGCAATCATAAAACGGTTTTATTAACTACCGCCTTGATTAAGGCGGAGTCGAAAGACGGATCATATAGGGTTGTTAGGGCATTGCTAGATCAAGGGTCGCAGGGTTCTTTTATTACTGAATCCACGGTCCAATATTTAGGATTAAATAAAACACCTTCAAGACAAATTGTGATAGGTGTAGGCGGGGACAAAAGTGCTATGGCCAAGTCCAGTGTAATTCTTAGATTAAGGTCTAGAATAGACCCCAGGATCGAGATTGAGGTTAATGCGTTAGTCCTGAAGTCAGTTACTGCTTTTCTCCCAGCTACGAAGGTAACAAGGGTGGAATGGGTAGACTTGAGTGATGAGGATTTGGCTGATCCAGAATACTACAGGCCTAATAAGATTGATGTCTTATTAGGTGCTGAGGTTTACAGTCAAGTCATCCAGGATGGCATTAAAAGAAATATAAGTGGGACTTTATTAGCTCAGGACACTAAATTAGGGTGGATATTGTCGGGCACCTTTGAAGTAGACCAGGCAAGTAATCCATCACATATTACCGTTATGCATTCAAGTCTTGAGGCGGATGATATGCTCAAACGATTTTGGGAACTAGAAGCCGAACCGTCTAGGAGGAAAATGCTAACGGAGGAAGAAGGTAAATGTGAAAGGTTGTTTACAGATACGACCGAACGGGATGGTAACGGTAGATATATAGTTAGACTACCATTACGTGATATTGACCCGGTCGGTAAAGTTGGTGAGACAAGGAGTATTGCTAATAAAAGATTAAAGTCATTAGAAGTAAAATTTAGAAAAAACAACAATTTTAAGGAAGAATATAAAAGGGTTATCAAGGAATATTTACAGTTGAACCACATGAAAAGGGTCCCAGAAGGTGGAAAAAATAATCAGAAAGCAATCTACTTACCTCACCACGCCGTTGTCCGGGAGGATAAGGAAACGTCGAAGGTTCGCGTCGTATTCGATGCTTCCTGCAAGGGAACTAAAGGCATGTCACTGAATGACAATTTGTTAGTCGGTCCTACGTTGCAGGCGGAACTCCGCCACACTATAATACGATGGAGGACACATCGCATATGTCTCGTGGCTGACATCATCAAAATGTACCGTCAAGTGTTGGTACACAAGGAAGATACATTACTACAACGTATTCTATGGAGAGACGACCCTGAAAAGGAAATTGAAGAGTATGAGTTGGAGACTGTTACCTTCGGCACTGCGTCGGCACCATATTTGGCTGTAAGGGCTCTACAACAGTTGGTGTATGATGAGTGCCCTGAGGAATCTGGAATAGCTAAGATTATCCTAAATGATTTCTACATGGATGACGTTATGACAGGAGCTGAAAGTGTAGAAGACTGTTTTAAGATTTACACTCAATTAATTGATGTATTAAACAAAGGAGGTTTTCCATTACAAAAATGGAGAAGTAACAGTCAGAAATTACTAAATAAAATAAGGGATGGGAAAGAAACTATGGAAGAATTGAAGATACAAATGGATAATATTACGAAGATACTGGGACTTACCTGGAACTCGAACGAAAATGTCTTTCAGTACTCTGTAGAACTCCACCCGCTAACAGCACCTGTAACAAAAAGAAAGGTTATTTCCGAGATTTCACGATTGTTTGATCCTCTAGGTTGGTTGGCACCAAGCATTATTCTAGCTAAGATATTTATTCAAAAATTGTGGCTTGCGGGATTAGAATGGGATCAAGCAATTCCAAATAATCTATTACAAGAATGGTTGACTTACCATAACAGTTTAACTGCTTTGATAAACATTAGAATCCCACGATGGTTGCACCATGAGAATAACAACTTGGTAACTGAATTGCATGGATTCTCAGATGCTTCTAAAATGGCGTATTCAGCAGTCATTTACCTTAGAGTTGTGGACCACAAGGGAGATATTCATATTTCGTTGGTGACATCAAAAACAAAGGTGTCCCCCATTCGACAAGTGTCTATCCCACGACTAGAACTTTGTGGAGCAGCATTACTTGCCAAATTGATGGCTGAGGTGGGTGCCGTGCTGAATATTCAAAAGGCCAATTGGCATGCATGGACAGACAGTGAGGTGGTACTAGCTTGGCTCAGCAGTCACCCCAGTCGTTGGAAAACTTTTGTGGCCAACAGAGTCTCCGATATATTGAATATTTTAGAAACACAACATTGGTCTCACGTGTCGTCAAAACACAATCCTGCAGATTGTGCATCTCGCGGCGTCTCTCCTGCTGAACTCGAATCTATTTCGATATGGTGGAATGGTCCGGACTTCTTAAACCAACAGGTAGTGGAGTATAAAAAGCCAAAACATTTAGTGACGAACTTGGAAGAAGTGAAAGTACATATCGCTACGCTTCACGAAGAATTAGGCCTCAAGTTTTCATCTCTTAGCAGATTGATCAGAGTAATAGCTTATTGTCGTCGGTTCTTAAGTTTGAGAAAGTCAGCAACGACAAAATATAGAACAAAATATTTATCAAAATTAGAACTGGAGGATTCATTAGAGGTCTGTGTGAAGAAGTGTCAGAAAGTGTTTTCTCAAGAAATGGAAGACATTAAAAATAGCATCAATTAAAAGAAAAATGGCAATTTAAAATCATTGAACCCCTTTCTCGACTCTAAGGGCATTATCAGAGTTGGAGGCCGCCTTGAGATGGCTCAACTTAGCTACAATCGAATACATCCAATTCTGATACCCAAAGAATCTTTCCTCACGGATCTTTTAATTGCCCACGCACATATTAAGACTATGCATGGTGGTCCGCAATTGATGATCACGTTTTTAAGATCCAAATATTGGATCATAGGTGTTAAGCTTTTAGTAAAAAGGCACATAAGGAACTGTGTTAGGTGCATCCGACATACAGCTAAGGTAAGGACACAACTTATGGGGCAGTTGCCATCTGGTCGTGTGACAACGAATAAACCGTTCTTTTGCAGTGGGGTAGACTACGCTGGCCCAATAAACATTAGGTTGTCTAAAGGTCGCGGTAACAAGTCATATAAGGGTTACATCGCTTTGTTTGTCTGCATGGCTACAAGGGCAGTACATTTAGAAGCCGTTAGTGAGTTGACAACTAAAGCGTTTTTGACAGCTTTTAAACGGTTTGTAGCCAGACGCGGTCGCTGCGCGGAACTACATAGCGACAACGGAACAAATTTTGTAGGCGCTGCACGCGAATTAAGATTTTTGTTTGACGACCAGAAGGCAACATTAAATCCAGAGTTGGTTGATGAATTAGCCAATAATGGTACGGAGTGGCATTTTATCCCTCCTCACTCACCAAATTTTGGGGGTCTTTGGGAGGCAGGGATAAAGTCCATGAAATACCATCTGAAGCGAGTAATTGGTATTTCTACTTTGACTTTCGAGGAGATCACTACGGTGCTCACTCAAATTGAGGCCTGCCTCAATTCGAGGCCCTTAGCCTACGTTGAAGATCAGGAGAAGTTAGTAATTCTCACACCTGGTCATTTCCTGGTGGGAGAGCCACTTATTTTGCCGCCTGATGCTAACTATGAACAGTCTAATATTAGTAGTCTACAGCGCTGGCAACTTCACCAGAAAATGATGCAGGACTTCTGGCGACGATGGTCGCACGACTATCTTCATCCATTCCTGCAAAGACATAAATGGAATTATAAAATTCCAGAACCAGCTGTTGGGAGTATAGTCTTGGTAAAGGAGGACGATATGCCCCCCGGCAAGTGGTTATTGGGTAGGATAGAACAAAAGCATCCTGGGTCAGATGGCATTACCCGTGTCGTCACAATACGTACCCAATCGGCAAACATAAAGAGACCTACTTCGAAGTTATGTGTTTTGCCTATAGCAACTTAGTTATAATTGAATTAAGAAAGTGCCAAATGTTTATTAAGTAATATGTATGTTAATATTAAGTAGTTAATGTTGTTGATTTGTTGTCAACGATTGTAAACCTAGAAGTTAAGTTTAGTAACGAAAATGTTTTTTTTGTATTACAATATTATACACCAACCTAAAACCTATTATGCACGGTGGGCGGTGTAGAAGGACATTGAGCAATATGTCCTTGGTGGGCGGTATGTTTGGATTGTACACGAAACCATAGCACGATAAATCGAATTTTATGCAAGCTTTTGTTTTACTTCCCTAGATGGCGTTGGGATCGAATTAGATCGCGCTATGGTTTCACTACCGCAGTTTGGGTATACCATTTGATAATTTTATTTTTTGTGTGAACCTTGTGTTTAATATACGCTATATATTCGAACGTAGTGTTATATTATTTACACTCCTCGCCATACGGACCCTCGGTATTGTACAGATAGAATTCCAAAGAAGTTTAAAACTAGGTGTTATTACTACAACAGACAGGTCGAAAAAATTACCATTGAAATAAATATTTTTAATCTGACACACAGAAGAAAAGGACACAGTCCACACACGCACTGTCTCGCTCGGAACGAATAGTTCCTTCAGTTTTATGCGTGCAAGTTTATACTCTATTGTTTAACAGCTAAGAAAGACTTTCTGTATTGTTTGAATCATTCGTAAGCAATCCAGTTAGTAGGTAGAAGATCCTTGGTAAGGTTATAAAAACAGTGTTCGTTTAGCGTGGATCACAGAGTACATTGAATATGGTGTTCCTCTCTTTCGCGAATCCATTTTGGTCGTCGAAGTACAAATTCATCCTCATCTTCTTCAAAGGCCAATGAGTAAACTCTTCTCATTATATATCTCAAAATATTCGTAATTATGTGATTCAAAACAGGTAATATCACAACAGTATCACTTCTTCAACACAATATAGCTGAAGCGAATGCGAACCTATCTTCAGTAAAAAAAGGGCGCGCTACGTTATAAAATACCAGATGGTGGCGCACATAATCGCGTTTAGATCGTTAAACGGTCAAAATTGGGCGTTTAGTACAATAACTGCGTTTAGCACTAAACTAGTTTAAATATTGGTGGTGAAATGCCAAACCAAACTTTAAACTTAGATTAAAACTAAAACGCCGTTTATGTTCAGTTGATCGCGATTTATTTGATCGGTGAAATTGGCCCTTAGTATCATTTCATACGAGCTTGCGTTTGAATCTATTCTCAATCCCAACAATATAGTACAAAGCTACAACAAATACATTAAAACCGGCACAAATAATAAAGTATAACTATTATAAAGCCAATTATAATCTTGTTAATGATGAATTATCTAAAATAGACTGGAACGAGCTTTTCAAAGAATTGCCAGCAGAGGATTGTTTAAAAGCTTTTTAACCGACTTCTAAAAAAGGAGGAAGTTCTCAATTCGGATGTTTGTATTTTTTTATGTTTGTCCGGGCCCGGGCATAACTCTGTCGCTTACCAACCGATTTGAAAAATTCTTTTTTATGACATTATGTACATATAACTCAATAAAAACAAAATACTCCTTTTTCCCAATCGCGGTCGTCCAAATTTTCTATTTAGTTCTCTGATTCATTAAAAAATCTTTCTAAAAGTAAAAGAAGAGCATGGGTGAAATGGAAACCCTATAAAAATATCTCGGATTATGAGCATTTTTCTTTTCTTCGGCGTAGATTTCAGACTGCATGCAAGGAAAATTATACAAAGTATATCATGTCGGTTGAAGAATTAAAAAGAATGTAAAATACTTATGGAGCTACATTAAAAACTGGAAAGTTAATACTGGCATTCCTTCAACGTTACATTATACTAGGCATGCCTTTTAAGTTCTGTCGTTTCCATATTTCCCGGAAATTTTGAATTTGGAACTGTTCTATAATCGAATGTGTTTAAATTTTGAATCTCAAAACAGTTGAAAGTATTAGGATGAATGCTATTGTTTAGTCACAGCGTCGATTGGAATCTGTCAGGTTACTTACGAAAATGAATCTTTCTGAGGAAAATGTTCGTGTAATAATTTTCTACAACTTTAGAAGAGGCCTGACACGGCTTCAGTGTTTTGAAAAGCTGACATCTGTTTTCAGTGATGAAGCCCCATGTCTTCGGACTGTCGAACGCTGGTATTTAGAATTCCAGCGTAGACATACTAGTGTTAGTGACAAATCTCGCGAAGGTCGCCCAAAATCCGCCTTACTGAAGATAACATCATTACTGTGAGACAACTAATTCTCGAAGATCGTCATGTGACGTATCGAGAGACAGAGGCTCTATTAGGCATCTCAGGGACAACCATTCAGAAGATCTTGCATGAAGCGCTTGGTGTGTGAAAGCTAGTTTGCCGTTGGATACCGCATCTGCTTTCCGAAGATCACAAGGCGGCCCGCGACAGATGGTGTAAGAAAACTCTGCAAAGGTTCAACCGAGGAGAGTCAAATCACGTCTACGACATCATCAGTGGTGACGTATCTTGGATCTATGCCTACGATCCTGATTTCAAACAACTATCTACAATCTGGGTCTTTCAAGACGAGCCAAAGCCGACTAAAGTTGTTCGTTCCCGAAGCACTTCAAAGAAGATGGTAGCCACGTTCGTTGGAAATACCGGCCATGTTGCGACTATTGCACTTAAAGATCGTAGAACGGTTAACGCAGAGTAGTATACCATAGTTTGTTTACCACAAGTCACCACCGAACTTCAAAAATCTAACTCAAAGCGACGCATCATCCTGTCATCGTAAAGACCAACAATCAGGTGACCCAAGTCGGATTTGTAACATGTTTATGGACTTTTTTCAATCGGTTTATGAGCCTTCAACACTAAATATCAAGGAATGGTTCCCTCCTCTTGATATGAACAGCAAAAGTACTCCTATCAGTACTATATCATTTAGTTGTAACCAAGTTTTAGAATCTTTAAAAGCTTTAGACACCACTAAAGGCCCCGGCCCAGATCATTTACCACCTTATTTTCTTAGAATTACTGCCAATGGCATGCATATACCCCTTTCTTTTTTTTTTGGGTGTGAAAATCATCGAATGACTTCTTCCGCTCTGGGTCAAGCGGAAGGGTGTGAGTAGTAGTGATTTGCCGGTTCTGGCGCACCAATCCCGTGGCTCACCGGTTCTGGCGCAATCGCGGTCCAGGACGTGTCAAAACTAAAAAAAAAAAAACTAAAAAAAAAGGTTTTGGGGTCCGCTGATCACGTTTCTGCAATCCTTTTTCGCGTAGGATGCATGGTTCCGGAGATACAGAAATCAATTAACAACAACTTGTTTCATTTCCAGTGAGACCCGAACCCTCATTATCGACTTTCATTGTTCGCCTTTTCTTATCTATTGTCCGTGCGTCCGGCCGCGCACCCTCATTAGGATTGCATTGACGTTTCTATGTATTACTCATTGTTACTGCTATTGCTATTGTATACTTTTATTTTTCATAAACCATTGCTTACTTTGCTATTCGGGATCATCAAAACGGAATCAATAAAACACATGCGTCATTCACAAATTTTATTTTTATCTACAAAATATGAGTGGAACAACTCATCCACTAAAATATCGTTGTACAGTGTGTTCCCTGTAAATATGTTTGTAAAACTATGCATTGAACATCCCTGAAACTTATATAGCAAATACATTAAGCAATATTCACCACAAACTGAAGTCCAATCATTCTGAATCCTATCAACACTCCAGCCCCATCTTTTACAATTCCTTTTCAAAAACTCGAGATGATATCGCGCAGGTGTTCGCCCATATGAATCAAAATATTGACCGATGCCATTCGTATCGATATGTACAGCTACCGAGTGTGAACCTGGTTTATCATCCGCATCCAAATTGCATATTATATACGTTGGTGCATGGGTATACATAGGGAGTCTATTAGCAGCATAAACATTATTTTCTAGACTGGGATGAATCTTTTTCAGATGTTTTTGTACTTCTAGTGTATCCATGATATAGCATATTATTACACTACCAATTTATTCAATGGTTGTCATAGGAATGTTCAATTATAGTGATTTGTAAATATTAAATCGCATTATTTTGTAGCACTCACAAAACAGGTTGATGCCAGCAATGTGAGATAAGTTTGTTGACTCATAGAGTTACTATCAGTTTCCGAAGGAACGTGAGATAATTTTGGTGATTCATAGAGTTACAATCAGTTTCGTTGTATTTAGGAATTTGTTTTAGATAAGAATGTTGCTATATAAGATCGTACCATTGCAATCATGCAGTCAGTCTATGGTCGTTTGACCGCAGTGGATTATATACGTCTACCAATACTACGTTTGTGTTACTTCAACGCATCAATGGCCATGGAGGTAAGTGTTTATTCTATTGACAAACTTACTTGTATTCTTGTTGTTGTTTCCTAACGTGTGTGATTAAGTGTAATCAAATTGATATTAACATGATAACTGTCTTGTTGCAGAAATCATTCAACTTCGATGAAAATACCTATAAACAGTATTACTACTCACCGCTCTCCCCTCAACATGAAGAAGAGAACGATGACATCGTTATTAATAACACATGCGATGGTGGAAAAAGGAAATCACAACCGATTGATCATTTTTTTGAAGTGGCACCAAAAATAAAAAAGAAGAAACTGTTATCGTCAACCGTGGCACGAGCCCCTAGAGATGGTGTATCATACATTTCTAGTAATTCTGACGACGGAGACCAAGCGACGCATCTCATAAAAATTGAAATGTACGATATGAAGAAGCTATGTAAGATTCCAACTACTGATCATTGGAAACACGCTACCACGAGGATTAAATATTATGTAAAGAATAATAAGGATAGCATCTACGACAGCACAAACGGGCTCGTATACAATATTACAAAGACAATAGCAGAAAGTGAAAAAGTTAAAAAATACTTTTTTAACAATGACACCCATTAGTTGATTAGTGAATGTGATTCTGTTTACTTAAATTACTTCTGTGTACTCATTAGATTCTACCTGACTCGTCATTAATAACACATGCGATGGTGGAAAAAGGAAATCACAACCGATTGATCATTTTTTTTGAAGTGGCACCAAAAAATAAAAAAGAAGAAACTGTTATCGTCAACCTTGGCACAAGCCGCTAGAGATGGTGTATCATACATTTCTACTAATTCTGACTACGGAGACCAAGCGACGCATCTCATAAAAATTGAAATGTACGATATGAAGAAGCTATGTAAGATTCCAACTACTGATCATTGGAAACACGCTACCACGAGGATTAAATATTATGTAAAGAATAATAAGGATAGCATCTATGACAGCACAAACGGCCTCGTATACAATATTACAAAGACAATAGCAGAAAGTGAAAAAGTTAAAAAATATTTTTTTAACAATGACACTCATTAGTCGATTAGTGAATGTGATTCTGTTTACTTAAATTACTTCTGTGTATTCATTAGATCCAAGGAGGTGTTGTCTTGTGGTGCTGAGAGAAAAACAAGATTAGAAGGAAGAGATGAGTGTGGCATACGTGAACAGATCACTTCATTGAAAATCAAAACTATAAAACTGATTGGAGAAGAAAAAGTGAAGAATATGCAGTACCCAAGAGCTGAATATCCATTTTTCAGTTCAAAATCTAGACGGTTGTTCAGTTTCGGAGACTGGCCACTCGTTATGAAACAGAAGCCTGAAGATCTTGCAGAAGCCGGTTTCTTTTATACTGGTCATGAAGACAGGACCAAGTGTTTCCATTGTGGTGGCGGTTTAAAAGATTGGGAAGATGATGATGATCCTTGGCAGCAGCATGTTCAGTGGTTTAGTCAGTGTGCTTATGTAAAGTTTAAACTCGATCAGCGTTCTGTATAAGATTGAATAGGGTGTTTATAAAGAAATAAAAAAATAGTATATTGCATACAATTTGTTTTATTTCATTTTATAATGTTTCCTTTAGTTACATACACATAACCTTAACTACTATAGTCTACAGTAACATTTCTATTTTTATCTATTTCAATAATATTATCAAACTCAGCATAAACAATACAGTTAATTGTTTGTATTAGTGAGGATTCAAATCGTACTTCTAATCTTACACTACCATGCTTTATGAGATTCCAATGAGCTGATGAGTTAGCTGATAAATCAGGAGTTAAATCAAATGCTAAAAGACAGTAACCTTTAGCATACTGTTCACGAGAGATTGCATTTCCTTCATTTAGAAAGTGAATACCAGTCCCCGAGAATAGAGTATGATATGCTGATGTAAATATATTATTATTAAAAGATGGTTGCAAAGCTTTTGAAGGTATTTGTTGACCATCAACATATAAGCTGAAAGAGTTAATACCATAGTTTTCAAAGTTAAATGGATTTTTAGTAAGCGAACCATTAAATGCAGAATTGTTTACAAATCCAATAATACATCTTTTGGGTACCTGTCCTAAGAATATATTATCATGAGTTTTTCCTTGAACACCTGATGGAATTGTTAAAACTTTAACTTCAGCACGAGTAATAGGATATTTAGCAGTGGTAGAAGCTAAAACTTTCTGATGTGCGAGTAATACACTTGGATTAATTCGTGCTCTTCGAACAATAAGAGTTGCGTCTGTAATGCAAACTTTAAACTTTACGTCATTTGACCCAGCAATTAAATTAAAACTCTCTCTTGATCGAACTAATTTTACACTCATTTCAACGCCATTCATTAAAAATTTATCTTGATTGAAAATGTCACCATGAAGATGACCAATCATTTCTATTTCCCTACTTTCATTAACTAATTCCTGTCTTTTAACAAATCCTATGTTTTTACCATCTGTGGAATCCATTTTTCCTGCTGTATCCTCATACCAAAGGCTACAAGTAAGATGAGATTGTTTAGCAGCAGGAGCATAGTTTAAAAGAGTTTCCATGTATGCTCGATAGGCATAGGTTGGTTTTGGTTTGGTTTAAATAAACATCAAGTTGACTAAAAAGTTAAAGCAGCCAATTATTTACAGGTGCTACTGCTGTAGCTGATATCAAGTTTGATGAATCTTGATTTAATACTTTTGCCTTTATCTGGAGTAATGTATGAGACAAATCTATGTAGTCATCGCCTGTTCCAGGAACTTGAAACTCGATAGGTCCATCATCAGCAAGAGATGAAATTGGTTTATAGTGAATCCACAATCCATTTTCAATGCTTGTTTGTATAGACGGTAATGCAAATAAATCTAATTCTGACTTAACGCACTCACAAGAATGATTATGAAGGAAAGACATATTTAATTTGAAAATATATCTTCGATGTTTTTTGGTTTTAGACCAAGTTTTTTCGTAGCTTTCACTTTAGCAGTTAGTGGTGGAATGAACGATGCCAATCGTTTTCTTTTAGTTATATATCCAGATCCTGTCATGTTAAATCGATCAATTTTGTTATCAGCCTTTCGTTTTAAGTTCGTACTAACTTGTTTAAGACGATATTTTATTGAGGCTTCCATAGGACGCGCTTGAACCATATCCGATAAAAGTCCTACTCCAGCGTTTAATGCCTCCTTACCAACCACTCGAACACCACTTGAAAGTAA
The DNA here is from genome assembly GCA_943138885.2 of Tholera decimalis. Classification (NCBI taxonomy): domain Eukaryota; kingdom Metazoa; phylum Arthropoda; class Insecta; order Lepidoptera; family Noctuidae; genus Tholera; species Tholera decimalis. Next base: position 30,227,019 of record OW964565.2, read on the forward strand.
AGGTAAAACTGATCTAAATAACCCTCCTAAGAAGCTCCCAATACCATGACCGCGTTGGTATGGTGAACCCTTATAAATTTCACCAACTCCTGATCCAGCTTGATGTGAATAATAATTTTCATATGGACATTTATGATGAGCATGAGGAAAATACATTATTATAATTTGTGGAAATGTAGTTTAATACACACGGTTCCAAACTGGAATGGTATTTTTTGTCCTATGCTCTATCTTATATCTATTTCCAGCGTATCGAACTCTCTTCGCATAACAGGTAAGTAGTGAGGTGGAGAGAAAACGTGCACTTTATTCGCACCATAAATGTATTTTGAAGGATCTAATGAAATGACTCTTAATAGCGGAGTCATAACATCACCCACAATCTGAGGATCGATAATGTCGCAATATAGAAATAGTTGAGATGGTAACCCTAAGTGTAAATTAGCAGGACACGTCCCAAAATTTCTGTCTAGAAGATTTGCATTTGGTTCATAACCTAGTTGTAAACTTAATTTGGGTGATAATGTTACGGATGTTATATTTTTATCCAAAACAGAAATAGACACAAATTTTGTTATTTCATCATAACGAAATTTCAAGTTCTCTCTGATACCATTTAACGCTCTTAAAATATGTTCAACGTTATCATAGTTGGTAGCCGGAATATGTTTTTTGTAGTACACTGTTGATGGTTTATCTTCATTAGGCATTAACATGGTTTTTGTAATGTACACAACATTTTCATGATCTTGAACAGTAAACATGGTGCATGGATATTGAAACTCGACAACTCCAACCGACCATTCACCTTCTAATTTCATAGCTTTTGGTAATTTTGTTGAAAAATTTGTGGTCTTGTTATCAGGAAAGTATTCCATTGAACTATTGCTGAGCAAAGTTAAATAAAAACTTTCTTTATTCATATTTCTTTTAAACTAGAAGCTAAAATCCAACTGTTAAATTTATCTGGATAACCTTTCCACTTCACTAATACTCCTTTTCTGTTACCCGAATAACGAGTACCAATTATTTTATCTATTTTATATTGTGAGGTGGGGTTGTAAGTGACCTTCTGTAATTCTCTTTCATAAAAAGTACCAACTATTGCTTCATCTTGTAAATCTGTTATTGTATAAACAACCCATGGAGATCTATCAATTATTGAAGATATAATAAATATTTCATCACTCCAATTTGATTCATATCCTTTTTGGAAAACATGTTTATATTTAGTTATTCGAACATAATCACCCACATTGAAATTTGGTTTTGGATTTTCTAAAGAAAGTTTGTTTGATCCTCTATTATAAAGATTAGTCCAAACTGTCATAATATTGGCGGAACTTACATCACATGGGCACATCTTAATACTAGAGTGAATGCTGTGATTATAAGAGTATATTAAATCCTGTAAAACATCTATGTATCTATAAGTATTGTTATGAGTGAAATAACGCCACATTTTCATTTTTAGAGTTCTTTGAAATCGTTCAACAGTACTAGCCTTAATATCAGGATTGTTAGTGGTATAGTAATTTATCTTTTTGGATTTAAAGTATTTTTGTACATCTTTTGAAACAAATTCTGTACCTTTATCAGATTGTATGTGAGTAGGTGTGGAATTACTTTCAGTAAATATACTTTCAAAACATTCTTTAGTAGTTTCTGAGTTTTTCTTTTTCATTGGTCTTGCAAAAGCATATTTACTAAATACATCAATAACACAAAGTATATAGTTGAAACCATCATTATATTGAGAATAAGTTCGCATATCACTTAAATCAGCTTGCCACAGTTCATTAATATTTGATAGAATGTACCTATTACGTGGAAATTTTTTCCGACTGGGTTTATGTAATGTATATGTTTCTTGTGATTGTAACCATTCCTTTACTTGCTTTTTATCCATTTTACCCTTCATGGCTTTTGATAATTTATTAATACTACCAAAACCAGCGGGGTTAGATGGATCATAATAAATCCTATTAATTTCTTCTAGTACGGGGTCCATTTTTCCCAATCGAGCTTTTTACGTATTTTAGTTATAGATCTTTTATCTCCACTGCTCGGTGTAGAAAACTCTTGAACTTCAATCTCAGAGGTTTTGTTCAGATCTTTTGCTTGAAGTTGGTTAATAAACTCACATCTCTTTGGATTTCCAATATAAGTAAGTGGTACTTTAATATCTTTTAATGCTTTAGCAAATCTATCCCACCCTATCGGATCACTTCTTTTTAAGGGTCTTAGTGAATCATTTATTAAATCAACAATATTACTTCCAGGAATTTTTTCATTATCAATTATGAATGTGCCTTCATTATCCCAATGTATTTTACTTTTACTTGTTCCAATTAAGTTTAATAATGACTCACCTTTTTTATTATAAGTTTTTGGTATTAAACTGAGTATTTGAGTTGGTGTGTAAAGTGGATTTGTGTCATTTTCTTTACTTTTAATGGATCCTTTCTCATCCAACAAAGATTCAGCATCAACTGAACTTTTTAGACCTCTATCTTTATTTTTAAAACCAATTTTAGATTCATTTGAATCTTCATTAGATGTGTTCAGAATAAATTGGTAATCTGAGTGGTTGACGATCCTCTTCGGTAAAGTGAAGGTATCTTTGTAGTGTTTGTAAATATAACATCCACTTCTTGCGGTCTTCCGTCTTACTATTCATAATATTTTGCATTTCAATATCTAATCGAGACAAATTACTATTAATCTTATTTTCTTGTTTTAATTTTTCAATCAATCCAGGTTCAATAAGTATCATTTTCTTTGCATTTTCCATGTTAACTGGCTAGTCCACTTACTAATCCACTCAATATTGCACCTAATATTATTGGTAAGAAAGCCCCTCCTTTTTGTATGATTATATTTTTTCTTAGTTTATGTTTACATTTATGCACCAGTTTACGGAGTATATTTTTGTGTTTATTCAATTTTTGTTTATCTTGATCTTTAAGAGGTACCTTTCCTTGTAAAACGTTATGAATACACTCACAAATACAGTTTATTTCTTCTTCATCACATGTTTTAAGTAACGCTCTTTGATATTTTGGTTTAAGCGTATGCAAAGCGCTTAGCAAATGTTTATGCGTTGTGAGTCGACGATGCATCATTTAGAAATGATTTGAATTGTTTGATTCTTGGTGTATTTAAACTCTTTTGTGGGGACGTAGACTGTACAGTGTCCATTAAATGGGAAGACATTTGTCTTGATACGACAAAAATCATTGGTATTCTGTTTTATATCAACCATTAAATATCCATGCGCTTCTAAAGTTGCATCCCTATAGGCATCTTCAATGAATTTTGGGTTGTCTGGTGACACTTGTCGTGCTAAATATCTTATTTGAGTTTTATCTCGAGGGTTTTTGAAATATATTATATAACTTGAGTTTAAAAAAATGTCTCTTTGACCTTTACCCTGATGAAATAAATTTTGTCTTAAATAAAATACACTCAGATTCCTGTGATGACTACCTTTTGTAAATATATCCACAATTCTTCCATCAGACTCTCTCATTAGATCACCAATAATAACAAGATGTGGGTTTTCACCATCAAACATATTAAGATTTGGAATTCCTTGATGATAGTTAACATTTGGTAAATTATATAAAGGTTGCATTTCGTCAAAGCACCATGTGATCTGATTAAAATCACAATTACATATTTCTTTAACTGATTATATGTAATTTGTTACAAAATTTGACTTCCCACATCCATTTTTATTAAACAAACACGATTTGTAATTTTCCATATTCATTTTTTTTGGTAACACTTTTGTTAACCCTTTTGCCTTTGCTATAAATTTATCTTCTACTTCCAAGGCATACATTTTTGATCGCAACCCTACAAATTCCTTCAACACTTTACCATTATTCTCGTCTTTAAAAAAACCTAACTTCTTTTTTTTTATTTTTGGATAATCGTAAATATTATTTTCTGGATAGTCTGATGTATCAAAATAGTGAAGTAGGTCGGGTTTTATATCCTCATACAAATTATCTGTAAAAATTTGATATATCAAACTATGGGTATCGGTGTACAATAACTTAATTTTGTTATTAAACTTTTTAACCATGTAGTTATAATGAAATTCGTACATAAGGGTCTTAGATATATCTAATATACAAAATCCTAAATAAATTGGCTTATCATAAATTCATTTTGTTTTTCGTAATTGTATTGCGACTAAATGTTCTGAAAATATTGATAAACTATGGTATTCTGGTTTTGCAATCAATTCCTGAGCACCTAAAACTTTACCACGATTATCCCAGTGAGTTAGTACTTTAAGGTTTACTCTTTTTTCAATATTTTCCATTGTCTTACCGAAGACAGAATTGTTCATTAATTTAAAAAAGTCTTTTTCAAAGTTTGATTTAGCTAACGTTCTCAAACTAGTATTTAAGTCTATGTATTTCTTTAGCCAAGAACTCTGTTTAAATTTTAAAATTCTATGTACTTTAATTAATTTAATTACGTTAATTAAAGTTAATGTAAACGGAGCGATATCTTCAGGATCTTTAGTGAAGATGGGCGTGCCACAAGGTTCAATTCTAGGTCCTTTCCTTTTCCTTGTATACATTAATGACCTACCTCTCATGATGTCCAACTTATGTAATATAATTCTTTTCGCCGATGATACTTCACTCATTTTTAAAATAGCTAGAAGAGATACAGATGTTTTACAAGTCAATGAAAGTCTGGCTGTTCTCTCGAAATGGTTCTCAGCTAATAATCTCGCACTTAATGCGAATAAGACAAAATGTCTCAAGTTTTCACTACCTAATGTACCACAAGCTGGACTCAGTTTGATACTTGACAGCAAACAAATTGATCTTATTACTGAAATTGTATTTTTGGGTGTAACTATTGACTCAAAGTTGCAATGAGGCCCTCACATTAGGACTCTTTCAGGTAAATTAAGCTCAGCTGCATATGCAGTAAGAAAAATTAGGCACTTGACTGATATAGGGACAGCTCGGTTAATTTATTTTGCTTACTTCCACAGTATTATGTCTTAGTGTATACTACTGTGGGGATCCGCAGCTGACGTAGATTCAATCTTCATACTACAAAAGAGGACAATCCGGGCAATTTATAAAATGGGCCCCCGCGAATCCCTTAGAAATGTATTTAAAGAAGTAAATATACTGACTCTGCCTTCTCTTTATATATTAGAAAGCATATTTTATGTACGCAAAAGTATAGGACTTTTCAAGATTAGAAGCGATTTCCACACAATAAACACGCGCAATAAACATGAAATTGTTATACCCAAATGGAGATTAGCCAAGACAAACAAGTCATTCCTTATAAACAGCATACGCTTTTATAACAAGTTGCCAAAGTATGTGACAGATCTTAGCGAAAGAAAATTTAAAACCCATAGTAAACGTGTCCTTTTGAAAAAAGCATATTATAAGATTAAGGACTACGTTGAAGATAAGACTGCTTGGCAATTATTCCTTCTGCACATGTGGCTTCCCTGGCTTATTGTGACTGCGTTATTGTATCAAGGTCTATTAAGGTGAAGATTTCTTGAGAACGGTCAAAATGCTGTTTTTTAAATCAGTGTATCTCTTAAACCGTACATAATTTTATGAACCAAAATATATATATTATTTTTAAGTCTTTTTTGCATATAATGATGGAATTCAAAACGTAATTAGACATACTTTAATGCGTAAAAAAAATCTTCAAACATACCTCTAAATTCAGTTTTAAATCCCTTCATTAACAACTGTAACTAAAATCAAAAATATTCCATAAAATTTTAAATGCTAAACTGCGTTCAATGATGGATTGATTTTTATTAAATAGTTAATATTTAATTTTATGCAAATTTATTTGCGTTTTACGACATACGTTTGCTCATTTCTTCACTGCCGGCACCGCGCCAGTGTTCTGCGGAACGTTATCGAGGATGGATGTGTGTCGAATTTTTCCGCAGCTCGCAACAAAATAAAGATTAAGGATGAGAAATAAAATTAACAGTGGGAAGAGATGGAAAGCTGCTCGTCAAAAGCACTTACTTCAGAATATAGCAAAAAGACGGTAAGAAACTTTATTATTATAAGTAAATAACTTCGTAAATAAAGAATATTAAAAATATATTTGATAAAAATATATTTCTAGTAAATTGAATTGAATTATTTTTTTAATACGTAAGCATGTTTTGACTGCGATCCCATCTGATGGTAAGCAGTGATCGTTGATGGTGAGGCGCACTAGTTTAACATAATAGAAATTGGTTTACCGAATCGCTCACTCGGCCACAGAATTTGGTTCAGGTCATGGTGCGGGGTGAGGGGGAATGGGATGCAGTCGCGACCTTCTGCGAAGCAGTCATGCTAACGAAGGAGGAGGCTAACGCGTGAGGGAGAGACAACTTTCTTCCTCACGACCCAGCCGCCGCGGGAGACGCACCGGGCGCCGGGGATCGCGAGCCGACTTCCGGCCACCGTAGACGCCGGGCCTGCGGACGCCGAGCAGGAGTAGCTTACTGTAAGGATCAGGCCCGAATTGGCAGCACGCCACGTTCCGCGCGCGCTTCAAAGAGCTGTCAGCAGCACTGACGGGGCCCGATAGGGCCATTGCCTTACGGGGTTGCGGGAATGTTCTAACGAGATACCGCGGCCTCGAACCGAAAAGGCAACTCATCAGTTGCTACTAAAACCCACGGTTTTTAGTCAGTAGAAGTCTGACACTCCCTTCCGCTCTACCCACAGCGGGAGGGGTCATTTGATGATTTTCCCACCCAGAAAAAAAAGGGCCAGCTGTGCTGCCAATTATACATATACTAGCTTCTACCCGCGACTTCGTACGCGTGGGAAGGTTTTCCCGCGCAAATCCCGATCCCGTGGGAATTTCGGGATAAAAAGTAGCCTATGTGTTATTCCAGGCTGCCAACTATATACTTACCAAATTTCATTCAGATCCATTCACTAGTTTTTGCGTGAAAGAGTAACAAACATCCATCCATCCTCACAAACTTTCGCATTTATAATATTAGTAGGATCATTTTTTTATTTGATTTTTTATTTTAGATTGGCGAACAAGCAATTTGCTATCTCAACAACCGGAATGAAACTGCTTCTCGATTGAATGTCGAGTAAGTACCTACCTACCCATCAAAATCGACTGCCTCCATGGCACAGACCAGAAAATAGTAATCACCAAACAGATACATCACTCCTATACAAACACGAAAATACCTAGGCAATAGCCTCCTAATAGAAGTACAAGCAGAAACATACCTACTTTCTGTACGCGTACCAAGAATTTAGAAAACTGTCTGGACTTCTCTTGGTGTCAGGGTTGTACAAATAATGATAAAATAAACAAAAGACGAGATAAAATAATTATTTATTTGACAATAACTTCGATAAAGGAGCCCTGTTAGTGAGCCCGGAACTTTTTACCCGACTGTGAGACACAAAAGAGGGTAATGTGATCATCAGTACCGTTACCATCAATCAAAACCATTTTTGATTGAAGTCGAGATTACTTTTGTTTAGATACCTAGGTGAACATTGACTAAAACAAAATAAAAACACATTATCAAGCGTACATGCTAGGGTTGTACATAGAGGAAAAAATTAAAAAAAAAAAACTAGTCATTCAACTAAATAGTTAAAACTATTGCAAATCAACAGACCATTATGAAGCAGAGAGGTAATTTCAACATTGTATATTTTCTTTGATCAAAACTTGTCTGTTTGAACATAAAAATATTACTTTAGCCCGTCAGTATTACGACAGAATTTTATTTTGCTTTGTTTTAGGGAAACCGAAGAAATATCGATTGGTAGGCGTGTAAATATCGATTGGTAGAGGAAATATCAAGCCAAGGACCTCTGGACTGCAGTTTAAAATCAATTAAAATCGTATCTGAACGATTGACACGTTTAATGACGAAATCGAAACTGAAATATTGTTTATGCAATATGATTTTCAACCGACAACAAAAAAGGAGGAGGTTATCAATTCGACGCGTATATTTTTTTTTTGTATGATCACCGATTACTAGAAGACGGCTGAATCGATTTGAAAAATTCTTTTTTTTGTTTGAAAGGGTATACTTTGAAATTGGTCCCGTTTTTATAAAAGTCGATCCTGGAAAAATCAAGGGAACTCTTCAAATATTATAGGCACACCTATGAAGTTTTGGGTATTTATTATAGTAACTTGTGCAGTTGCTCTCAAAAAGTACCATTTGAGGAAGTGGAACTGATGATGAAGACCACAGATGGCCGCCGAAACTACTCAATAATAAGTATTTCGTGGATTGCGATTCGATTACTTGACCAATACACAACTGCCTTACTTGGACCCCGCTGATTCAATGACCGTGACAACTGCTAAGAATTAGTATGTCCTATGCATAATTTTTTTCTTGATAAATGACGCAATACAGTGATAGGTGATATGAGAGCGTTTTTAGTTCCTTTTAAGTCACAACTCTGCTATTAACCTGACCCTCTACTTGATCCATATAATGTCATTTCTGACCGACGAAACAAAACGGAGGAGGTTATCAAGTCGACCCGTATATTTTTTTTTTATATATGATCACCGATTACTCAAAGACGGCTGAACCGATTTGGAAAATTCTTTTTTTTGTTTGAAAGGGTATATATACTTCAAAGTTGGTCCCATTGCCACCAAGTCAGGATCTGATGATGGGGTCCTAGAGAAATCGAGGGAACTTTTCAAATATTATAGGCACACCTATAGTGATTTGAGTATTTTTTACAGTAACTTGTGTAGTTGCATTCGAAAAGCACCATTTGTGAAGTGGACCTGATGATGAAGACCACAGATGGCCACTGGAACTACTCAATATATAAGTAAGAATAATAAGTATTTCATGGGTTCCACTTCGATTACTTGAATATGGTTATTAAGCACAATATGCTCGTCACAATGCATATGGTGAAGTGAAGCTGATGGTGAAGTACCAGGAGAACTCCTCAACAATTAACGGCCCAGCATTGGGAAAAGCTATATTTTGTAAAAGGTTATAAGTAGTTGAGATTTAGGCTTTTGTAACTAGGTAAATTATAAATCGACCAACTAAAAAGAGTTAAATAAAAAATTTTTACGAAAAAATTAAACCGACTTCAAAAAAAAACACTGCAAAGTGAAAAATAACTTTAATTTCGGAAGTCGGTGTCTTTAGTTTTGTATAAGACTTCCAAAATTAAAGTTATTTTTCACTTTGCAGTGTTTATTTGGAAGTTGGTTTAAATTTTTGGTAAAAAGTTTTTATTATATTAGAGGGAGACAACACCCCAGAAGAAATGAATTTAAAAACGTGTGCCGTAGCTGGTGCAATAGTCGCAGGATGTGGACATACTCAATTTCTGGAAATTACGTTAACTCTAGGACTTCCTGAGGTCTCACAAAAGCTATTCACCTTTCATATGAACATAGTAAACAAAAAATGAGAATCTGAAGCATTAAGATCCATGAACGAAACTGCTGAGGAGGAAAATGGCTGCCGTTGAGGCAGCACATCTTTCCTCAGCAGCTTCGTTCATAATATTCGTTCCTTCATAAGGTGAAGTAAATGAAAAGGGAATACTGATGATTGACGTCATAGCTGACGGATGTTGGGGAAACATATCATACAAGAAAAAAATACTCCTCATTGTCAGGAGCAGCAGCTATATTTGGTAAATGAACGAATATAATATTCTACATGGGTGTTAAAATAAATTCTACTACATTTGCGCTAGAGCAGAAAATAAAGGAATCTTAGCAAAGGATCGTATATGCTACAAAAATTACACAGGTAAATTGACTTATGTGAGTAAAAAAATTAGTAATATTATAAATATATTGATGTTTCTTTATTTTGTCTTATTAATAACTTAAAGTATTTACTTTAAGATTGATTTTCCAATGTTCTTTATTTCTTCTTGGTATATTTCTAAGACCTCTTCAGTATTTTTATTCTGTTCAATTCAAATTAACGTATTTATCCTCTTGGACTTCTACCTAAAATAGACTAATGCCATGTGCTCAACGGTTTTCCTGTGTTGAAAGAAGAATATTGATATTTTTGAGAAAAGTTTATTCTTTATAAGCAAACACTTTCTCTCCACTCTCACACTCTAGATTCACAAAGTACCTATACAAAAAAAATGCAAATTAACCAACCCGTATAGTAAGTCTAGATTATTGAACTAAAATCAATTTACGAAAGGATTATCAAAAAGAAAATGATTTTGATGATTCTTTATTTTAGTTTTTCTAGAGCACAACAAAGGAACACATATATAACTAACACTCACACATAAGGTGAAGTAAATGAAAAGGGAATACTGATAATTGACGTCATAGCTGACGGATGTTGGGGAAACATATCATACAAGAAAAAAATACTCCTCATTGTCAGGAGGAGCAGCTATATTTGGTAAACGAACGAATAAAATATTATACATGGGTGTTAAAATAAATTCTACTATATTTGCGCTAGAGCAGAAAATAAAGGAATCTTAGCAAAAGATCGTATTTACTACAAAAATTACACAAGTAAATTTACTTATGTGAGTAAAAAATTAGTAATATTATAAATATATTGATGTTTCTTTATTTTGTCTTATTAATAACTTAAAGTATTTACTTTAAGATTGATTTTCCAATGTTCTTTATTTCTTCTTGGTATATTTCTAAGACCTCTTCAGTATCTTTATTCTGTTTAATTCAAATTAACGTATTTGTCCTCTTGGACTTCCACCTTAAATAGACTAATGCCAGATGCTCCACGGTTTTCCTGTGTTGAAAGAAGAATATTGAAATTTTTGAGAAATGTTTATTCTTTATAAGCAAACACTTTCTCTCTCACTCTCACACTCTAGATTCACTAAGTAACTATACAAAAAAATGCAAATTAACCAACCCGTATTTCAAATCTAGATTCAAATCTAGACTTACTTACTATACGGGTTGGTTAATTTGCATTTTTTTTTGTATAGTTACTTAGTGAATCTAGAGTGTGAGAGTGAGAGATAAAGTGTTTGCTTATAAAGAATAAACATTTCTCAAAAATTTCAATATTCTTCTTTTCAATTGATTTTAGTTCAATAACTAAAATCAATTTACGAAAGGATAATCAAAAAGAAAATGATTTTGATGATTCTTTATTTTAGTTTTTCTAGAGCACAACAAAGGAACACATAAATAACTAACACTCACACATAATGTTGCTACATTTGTGATCATCAAATAAATAATTATTTTTTATCTAATTTTTTATTTATTTTTTATCATCTTTGTACAACCCTAACACGTTCGGCAAATGCTGGCCGTAGCCATATGAGGATTGCGCGATGGACAAAGCGTCCTCAGTTCTCGATATGTTTACAGAAGGTATGTTTTTGCTTGTCGAAATTTTGATAATAATCCTATTATTATCAAAAATTTTAGGCATAGCTATTTATGCGTAGGTTTTCCACTAGCTCTATTTTTTTATGTTTTATGTAAGTAGGTAAGTACTAATTTATTTACTTTTATTAGTAAGCGAAGTTGCGAGAAAAATCTAATAATAACTGTCTGTTTTAGTAATACTACAACAAAAAGTGGATCAATAATTTACAAACAAATAAGTAGGTATGGTAGGTACCTAACAATATTCTGAAACACTGCTCTGAAATGTTTTACTGACTACTTTTATGTGTGTGTCGCGCCGCGCACGATATGACACTACGCGTAATTTTAATGAGGGGGTACGCGGGGCATTCTCTGTGATAGCGCCCGTTTAAGCAAGGTCAACGGGATTATATTGCGTCTTAACAACCCCACTTTATTTGTGTTGTTATTATTTGTTTTTATTTTGTAATTATTTTTTTTTGTTGTGGTTAAATTTTTTTTTTTCAACCGACGACATAAAGAGGACGTTATCAATTCGACGGGTATTTTTTTTGGTTAATGTATGATCATCGATTACTCGAAGACGGCTGAACCGATTTGGAAAATTCTTTTTTTGATCGAAAGGGTATACTTTGAAATTGGTCCCGTTTTTATAAAAGTCGATCCTGGAAAAATCAAGGGAACTCTTCAAATATTATAGGCACACCTATGAAGTTTTGGGTATTTATTATAGTAACTTGTGCAGTTGCTCTCAAAAAGTACCATTTGAGGAAGTGGAACTGATGATGAAGACCACAGATGGCCGCCGAAACTACTCAATAATAAGTATTTCGTGGATTGCGATTCGATTACTTGAATATGGATGTTAAGCACTTTATGCTCGTTACAATGCATATGGTGATGTAGAGCTGATGGTGAAGTACCAGGAGAACTCCTCAACAATTAACAGCCCAGCATTGGGAAAAGCAATATTTTGTAAAAGGTTATAAGTAGTTGACATTTAGGCTCTTTTAACTAGGTAAATTAAACATCGACCAACTGAAAAGAGTGAAATAAAAACTTTTTACCAAAAAATTAAACCGACTCCCAAAAAACACTGCAAAGTGAAAAATAACTTTAATTTCGGAAGTCGGTGCCAAAAACGAAAATACAAAACTAAAGACACCGACTACCGAAATTAAAGTTATTTTTCACTTTGCAGTGTTTTTTGGGAGTCGGTTTAATTTTTTGGTAAAACGTTTTTTACTTGTCTATAATTTTTATTTTTATGTCATTTGCTTTAGTTTATTTGCAGTTTTGTAAAGTTAATTTTTAATGTAAATGTGTGAACACTATAGACTTTGAGATTAATTTCTGATTAGTTATATTACATTTTATTATATCAATTAGTCTATACTGTCCTCTCATACCAACAAAATAAATAAAAAATTGTATCTATTATGCAAAGATTGTGAAAATCAAGAAATTTTTTTTAAAAGAGTAACCGTGAAGTTGCCGGTTCTTCTCCATAGGAAACGACCAATTTCTGACGTTTTATGAGTGCCCATGTAGGCCTATGTAAAATAAAACAATTTTGATTTTGATTTTGAGTGCTGCCATAAATATTTTCTAAAATTTCTTAAACAAATACTTAGTATATAAACACAGCTAAATTATAAAATTATGTCTAATGTATGACATAAAAACTAGGTCATATTTACTTTGTACTGTCATGTCAGCCAAGTACAAAATTTTAAGAATGCATAATTATGATATTTTATGTGTGTTATTATGTAAAGATAAAAATAAACTTATGAGTAAACAATGCAAAATATTAAAAAGAACGTATGCGATAAGAACAGCGATCTCATGTGTCGTCATTGTAATCAATGGAATTGATGTATCTCGTCTCAGCCATTTTTAGCAGGGCATTCTTGATCGCCTATTTTGTGGTTGCTAGGTTTTTTAAATCTCAAGCATGTTGCGCACACTGATGGTTCAGCATTTTTAGGGCACTCATTAATCGGATGACCATGCTCTCCGCAATGCCCGCACGTATAAGCAGACTCCCGACAGGCCTTGGCAGCATGTCCGTACCACAGAATAAAGATGGACAGTATAGAAACTAAGCCTAGTTGACGACATAATTACCAACGCTACGTTATGGTTGTCACTTTTAATGATTTTGGTATTGTTTTTTTTCACATTTTTGTTCTGTAGTGATCAATCCATCGAATTTAAATAACTACCTAGCTTACAAATACAATTTAAATAGGTAATGTCATGGCGTCGGTTAATCTCAGTAAAAGACGATAGTTAGACACGAAAAACAACTTAATATTAACACACAACAACTTGTGGACCTATAGATCAGTAACTTTGTTATTACGGCGGCTTAACTTTTGCAAGTTTTATCTTGGATTCACGTTTTGATAGCACTATCGTTTTTAGCACCCGCGAATACCATGAAAACGACACCCATAACGAAAAAATTGATACCTGTTGCAGCCGCCATCTTGGATTCACGTTCTGACAGCACTATCGTTTTAGCACCCTCGAATACCCTGAAAACGACACCCATGACGAAAAAGTTGATACCTGTTGCAGCCGCCATCTTAGATTCACGTTTTGACAGCAATATCGTTTTTAGCACCCTCGAATACCATGAAAACGACACCCATGATGAAAAAGTTGATACCTGTTGCAGCCGCCATCTTGGATTCACGTTTAGACAGCACTATCGTTTTTAGCACCCTCAAATACCATGAAAACGACACCTATGATGAAAAAATTCATACCTATTGCGGCCGCCATCTTTGATTTACATTTTGTTACAACTATTGCACTATCGGCTTTAAATATCCTCATAACCGCCGCATTCTGAACTTATAAGTAATAAGATTACGAATTCATCATGATCGCGGATTTATAATCCGATAACAATTATAAGTATAACAAATACAACAAATAAATCATTCTTACCTTATGAAAGACTTCCTGCTGATTATGAAATCAGCAGGAAGTCTGAAATACGATAGCTCGGGTTTTGTTGAAGCCGACTTTAAACTTAAACAGCCGTACACAACGCAATACGTTCCTGGCATTTTCGGAGATAAATACAATTTAAACGTGACCACTCGTCTCGATGCGACCACAGAACACATATACTCCTAGCGGAGGATGCGACACGCACTACTGAGAGCACTGTAAAGAAGACTTAGAGGTCTCGTCGGTGCGCATGTTTGTGTGAGTGTGCTGTTTCGGGCGTTTGTAGGTAGATTCCATACTGTCTGTCTATTATTTTTATACTGTGTCCGTACTGCTGACATTTGAAGTACCTGGTCACTAGTGTATAGTCCTTCACTGGGCAAGATGTCCAATTAATATACACTCGGTTTTGGTTTATAAGTGCCTTTCTGATACTTGCTGTTACTTCAAGGATAAAGTTGCACGCAGGTCCTTCCTTTTTACCCGACTTGTGACTTAATTTAATAGAGGCCATAAAAGAATCAAGGGGTAAATTGGGCAGCTTATCAGCTATATTCTTGGTCACTCAAAGAGGTTGGAACTCCAATAACTGAAATTCTTGGTCTTCTCTTATGGGGCTCTTCCACTATCAGGCCGGAACTATTTAGCTGAGTTGATTTTCTCAGTTTTTCAATATCGTCTTTTGTTTCCGTGCTGATAATAACGCCACCGTTCCTTGTTTTCCGCAACCCTCACACGTGTCATTTGTTCCGGGCATATAATCTTTTGGACTACAGATTTTGTGTCGTCACTAGATTTTAGTTTATCTATTGGATAAATTGTAATAGAATTGAGGTTATTTGGACGTAAATAATTATTCTTATTGATTTTAACCATGTCAGCGAACGACACTGTTTCTATCGTAGTCGATTTAACGCATTTTTCTTGAATGCTAGCTTCAACTGTTTTCTGGAATGTTTCGAGGCAATCGGTGAGGTCACGTTTTTCTCTCAATATAAAAGTAGAGTTTTGAAGTTCTTTGGCCTTCAATTTCAAGTCCTGGTAGTAAAGTGCCATTTGTGAAACATTATGTCCTACCTTACGTGATAGGGAATTGATCTTCAGCTTTTGTTCGGAGTTCAGCTTTCCTTCCTGCACAATGGCACAGACTTCATTGAGGCATTTTTCGATGGAGATCAACCAATTACTAATAACACTGGTTTCCACTATTTCAAGTCTTCCTTCTGCCGCATGGTCAGGTTTTTGCGATTTGTTCGTAGGACTGTTTGATGATGAGATACTCCGAGCGCTGCTTTCAATATTTGACATATTTATTTAATTCTTACTCATACTTTGTTACTTGTTATTCAACGAGGTAAATCACAAACATAGCAGAAAAATCACTCACTCGAATATTAATTGCAAGTCATTTAATTAACAATATTGCTTACAAACACGTCTGCTCTGCTTGAGTGCAAAAGAATTCATCCTCCATTTAGGCATTCTTACAGTCCCAGGTCTTTATGTACTAGTACTTTTAAGTAATATGGCCAAATACATTCAAGACTATGAGTCAGAAGAAGAGCGGCAGATTAGGGAAGGCACCCGTAGACTAGATATTAATAATAAAAATTTAACCAATCATAACCTACTGTCCACGATACCAGTCCGTAAGATTATTTAACAGGTTGCCTTTAGACATAAAAAGTGCTGTCTACAGTACTGCTTTCAAATTAAAATTAAAACAATTCCTATTGAATAAGTGTCTATATGCTGTAGAACTCTTAAGTTACTGGTATATAATTATGTTGTATGATTTTATTTATTAATTTAGCTGTACATTTTATAATTGTTATTTTTAATTCATCCTGACATTATTTGCTATTTTATGTCTAATTAATGTTTTTATTGTAAATTATTTTAAAATTTATGGTTTGACCCTGTTTAATGTTTTGATGACATTTAAATTTATTCTTTTTAAATTGTTGACATACATAGAAAAATCCGAATTTATTTATTTTATATCATTATAGAACTTTATTGTAATTTATTTATATGGGTAAATTCAGATACAAATTACTTGTTTATGAATTAATGACCATGACTATGTATATCGGAAGGCACTTTTCCAGAAATTTGGAAAACTGCAAATATAACTCCTGTACATAAATCAGGATCTAAACAAGATATTGAAAATTATCGTCCAATATCTATTTTGTCAGCCTTGTCAAAGCTTTTTGAGAGGCTTGTCCATAAAGAGATTCACGAGGTTATATATAATAGGTATATAATATATCTAGATTCACTAAGTAACTATACAAAAAAATGCAAATTAACCAACCCGTATTTCAAATCTAGATTCAAATCTAGACTAACTTACTATACGGGTTGGTTAATTTGCATTTTTTTTTTGTATAGTTACTTAGTGAATCTAGAGTGTGAGAGTGAGAGAGAAAGTGTTTGCTTATAAAGAATAAACATTTCTCAAAAATTTCAATATTCTTCTTTTCAATTGATTTTAGTTCAATAACTAAAATCAATTTACGAAAGGATAATCAAAAAGAAAATGATTTTGATGATTCTTTATTTTAGTTTTTCTAGAGCACAACAAAGGAACACATAAATAACTAACACTCACATATAATGTTGCTACATTTGTGATCATCAAATAAATAATTATTTTTTATCTAATTTTTTATTTATTTTTTATCATCTTTGTACAACCCTAACACGTTCGGCAAATGCTGGCCGTAGCCATATGAGGATTGCGCGATGGACAAAGCGTCCTCAGTTCTCGATATGTTTACAGAAGGTATGTTTTTGCTTGTCGAAATTTTGATAATAATCCTATTATTATCAAAAATTTTAGGCATAGCTATTTATGCGTAGGTTTTCCACTAGCTCTATTTTTTTATGTTTTATGTAAGTAGGTAAGTACTAATTTATTTACTTTTATTAGTAAGCGAAGTTGCGAGAAAAATCTAATAATAACTGTCTGTTTTAGTAATACTACAACAAAAAGTGGATCAATAATTTACAAACAAATAAGTAGGTATGGTAGGTACTGTAACGATACCTTCTTCTTCACCAATAAAAGAGGGTAAATGTACCATTAAATTTAATATATTATTTATATACAGTATTATATAAAAAACCTGCCTACCTATCTACCTATCCTAGAAACCGGCCTACCTACCTATCTGACACACTCTCAGGAGAGAAGAGGAGGAGGTTTAGAAAATAGTACTTGCGGGACGGCTTGGCAGGCCACTCGGTCTGGCAGTAGGCTCTCAGCAAGGAGTCAAGGCAGCAGGCTCCCAGCAAGGAGTCAGGGTAGCGGGTACTGCACTTCCTCTTCCACCACTCTTTATCAAAACTCGTCGAGAACTAAACTCTTCAAAAACTGGTCCCAGACTGAACTGCCCGGAGATGGCCCCCAGCGCCTTTTATACCCAGCTCAGCGTTCAAAATCCATTCCACTCTCATTCTGTACCAGAATTCAAATTGTAGAGTCCAAAATAGTCCATCTTGCCAGTTATTTGATCAGCCAGTTATATTCGAGCATAATTTATTAAACCTCTTCGATAAAATCTGAGAGTGTGTTTTAGAAATTTATAATTATAATTTAAAATGCCGTTAATCAGTAGACAACCACAATATAGTATACAATATTAAGCTAGTCCTATCGATAAAAGTGAATAACAATTATATAATAAAAGTATGAACAACCTTTTTAGTCTATTAGCCATTAAGTGACTACAAGAAGGAAAAATTACAGTTTGTCAGCCTTGACGTAAAAAATGTCATGACAAGAAAATATTTGTTTTGATGGATGAATTATGGATTATGATTACAAAGAAAACGTAAGTTATTTGGTATTTGTAATAACAAATACTATATTTCCCCATCGACCCCGAGAAAATTTTTGGTCTAGAACAAAAATTTTGTAAGGTTAAAGTTTATCCACATTCATATAACTTACATGCCTCATTCAATCACACTAACATCTCACGAAGTTAGGTCAGGTAGGATTCACATTCAATGATCACTACTCGACCTGATTAGTACATGACAGTAGGCTTGTTTTCGGAGTCTGTCAGTCCGCTCGCGTCGAAAACCCATCAAATAAAAAACAAGATTTAGCAAAGGCTTATTTTTACGAAGTTGCTAGCCGCTTCGATCAACTTTAGAGTCGATAACATAAAAAACAAGGTTTAGCAAAGGCTTATTTTTACGAAGTTGCTAGCCGCTTCGATCAACTTTAGAGTCGATAACATAAAAAACAAGGTTTAGCAAAGGCTTATTTTTACGAAGTTGCTAGCCGCTTCGATCAACTTTAGAGTCGATAACATAAAAAACAAGGTTTAGCAAAGGCTTATTTTTACGAAGTTGCTAGCCGCTTCGATCAACTTTAGAGTCGATAAATAGTAATAAACTAACTTGGAGAGTTAGAAAGGGAGAAGGTTTGGTAATATGTACCTAAACGCACTTCTAAGTGATATCTGATTAGTTCAGATAGAAGAGAAAAAATAAAAATTAAGAGAAGCCTCTTAAAGTTTAAGAACAAAGTTAAAGAAAGAAATAAAATAAACTATTGAGTTTCAATAAGCCGAAAAGAACTCGATAGTTAAAAGAAGAGAAGAAGATAGAGATGAGTCATGAATATAGTACGAAAGATGAATATATTTACATAATTATATACTTAAATCGTTGTTTAGTTTTTGACGATGAGTGGAGTATAATTCTATCCATGACTGAAAATTAATATTATAGATAGCAAAAGAAGGTAAAGAGGGAGAGGGCAGGTAAATGAGAGGGTTAAAGAGTGCTAAAAAAAACTCAAGAGGATAAATTAAATATAAGAAAGAGGTTGAGTAAGATCACAAAAAAAATAAAAAAAAGTGTTATAAGAGGTTAAAGAGGGAATAAACTAGTGGTAAAAGAGGTGATAAACTAGTGTTCGTGTGAAGAGGAAGTCTAGTATAGTGTTAGTGTAAAGAGTGAGTCTCCTATCCTAGAACTTAATATTAAAAAAGAGTCTAAGCCAAAAAGTGAGTCCAAAGAAAAAAGTTACTAGTAATAGTTTCTTTTAGAATTTTGAAAAAAAATTAAACCGACTAGCTATGCCCCACGTTGGGCGCCAAACTGTAACGAATATGCATAGGTGTAGCTTTTGTGGCACGCACAAGAGGAGCCGGAGGAGGAGGTACAAGAGAGGCTTCCTCAGCAGCCGTTAACAAAGGTCTTCCTGGAGACACACCACGAGGGCCCACGCCGCCAATTCCACCAACGCCGCCAAAGCCATTAACTTTTGCGGGACGGCTTGGCAGGCCACTCGGTCTGGCAGTAGGCTCTCAGCAAGGAGTCAAGGCAGCAGGCTCCCAGCAAGGAGTCAGGGTAGCGGGTACTGCACTTCCTCTTCCACCACTCTTTATCAAAACTCGTCGAGAACTAAACTCTTCAAAAACTGGTCCCAGACTGAACTGCCCGGAGATGGCCCCCAGCGCCTTTTATACCCAGCTCAGCGTTCAAAATCCATTCCACTCTCATTCTGTACCAGAATTCAAATTGTAGAGTCCAAAATAGTCCATCTTGCCAGTTATTTGATCAGCCAGTTATATTCGAGCATAATTTATTAAACCTCTTCGATAAAATCTGAGAGTGTGTTTTAGAAATTTATAATTATAATTTAAAATGCCGTTAATCAGTAGACAACCACAATATAGTATACAATATTAAGCTAGTCCTATCGATAAAAGTGAATAACAATTATATAATAAAAGTATGAACAACCTTTTTAGTCTATTAGCCATTAAGTGACTACAAGAAGGAAAAATTACAGTTTGTCAGCCTTGACGTAAAAAATGTCATGACAAGAAAATATTTGTTTTGATGGATGAATTATGGATTATGATTACAAAGAAAACGTAAGTTATTTGGTATTTGTAATAACAAATACTATAGTACCTAACAATATTCTGAAACACTGCTCTGAAATGTTTTACTGACTACTTTTATGTGTGTGTCGCGCCGCGCACGATATGACACTACGCGTAATTTTAATGAGGGGGTACGCGGGGCATTCTCTGTGATAGCGCCCGTTTAAGCAAGGTCAACGGGATTATATTGCGTCTTAACAACCCCACTTTATTTGTGTTGTTATTATTTGTTTTTATTTTGTAATTTTTTTTTTTGTTGTGGTTAAATTTTTTTTTTTCAACCGACGACATAAAGAGGACGTTATCAATTCGACGGGTATTTTTTTTGGTTAATGTATGATCATCGATTACTCGAAGACGGCTGAACCGATTTGGAAAATTCTTTTTTTGATCGAAAGGGTATACTTTGAAATTGGTCCCGTTTTTATAAAAGTCGATCCTGGAAAAATCAAGGGAACTCTTCAAATATTATAGGCACACCTATGAAGTTTTGGGTATTTATTATAGTAACTTGTGCAGTTGCTCTCAAAAAGTACCATTTGAGGAAGTGGAACTGATGATGAAGACCACAGATGGCCGCCGAAACTACTCAATAATAAGTATTTCGTGGATTGCGATTCGATTACTTGAATATGGATGTTAAGCACTTTATGCTCGTTACAATGCATATGGTGATGTAGAGCTGATGGTGAAGTACCAGGAGAACTCCTCAACAATTAACAGCCCAGCATTGGGAAAAGCAATATTTTGTAAAAGGTTATAAGTAGTTGACATTTAGGCTCTTTTAACTAGGTAAATTAAACATCGACCAACTGAAAAGAGTGAAATAAAAACTTTTTACCAAAAAATTAAACCGACTCCCAAAAAACACTGCAAAGTGAAAAATAACTTTAATTTCGGAAGTCGGTGCCAAAAACGAAAATACAAAACTAAAGACACCGACTACCGAAATTAAAGTTATTTTTCACTTTGCAGTGTTTTTTGGGAGTCGGTTTAATTTTTTGGTAAAACGTTTTTTACTTGTCTATAATTTTTATTTTTATGTCATTTGCTTTAGTTTATTTGCAGTTTTGTAAAGTTAATTTTTAATGTAAATGTGTGAACACTATAGACTTTGAGATTAATTTCTGATTAGTTATATTACATTTTATTATATCAATTAGTCTATACTGTCCTCTCATACCAACAAAATAAATAAAAAATTGTATCTATTATGCAAAGATTGTGAAAATCAAGAAATTTTTTTTAAAAGAGTAACCGTGAAGTTGCCGGTTCTTCTCCATAGGAAACGACCAACTTCTGACGTTTTATGAGTGCCCATGTAGGCCTATGTAAAATAAAACAATTTTGATTTTGATTTTGAGTGCTGCCATAAATATTTTCTAAAATTTCTTAAACAAATACTTAGTATATAAACACAGCTAAATTATAAAATTATGTCTAATGTATGACATAAAAACTAGGTCATATTTACTTTGTACTGTCATGTCAGCCAAGTACAAAATTTTAAGAATGCATAATTATGATATTTTATGTGTGTTATTATGTAAAGATAAAAATAAACTTATGAGTAAACAATGCAAAATATTAAAAAGAACGTATGCGATAAGAACAGCGATCTCATGTGTCGTCATTGTAATCAATGGAATTGATGTATCTCGTCTCAGCCATTTTTAGCAGGGCATTCTTGATCGCCTATTTTGTGGTTGCTAGGTTTTTTAAATCTCAAGCATGTTGCGCACACTGATGGTTCAGCATTTTTAGGGCACTCATTAATCGGATGACCATGCTCTCCGCAATGCCCGCACGTATAAGCAGACTCCCGACAGGCCTTGGCAGCATGTCCGTACCACAGAATAAAGATGGACAGTATAGAAACTAAGCCTAGTTGACGACATAATTACCAACGCTACGTTATGGTTGTCACTTTTAATGATTTTGGTATTGTTTTTTTTCACATTTTTGTTCTGTAGTGATCAATCCATCGAATTTAAATAACTACCTAGCTTACAAATACAATTTAAATAGGTAATGTCATGGCGTCGGTTAATCTCAGTAAAAGACGATAGTTAGACACGAAAAACAACTTAATATTAACACACAACAACTTGTGGACCTATAGATCAGTAACTTTGTTATTACGGCGGCTTAACTTTTGCAAGTTTTATCTTGGATTCACGTTTTGATAGCACTATCGTTTTTAGCACCCGCGAATACCATGAAAACGACACCCATAACGAAAAAATTGATACCTGTTGCAGCCGCCATCTTGGATTCACGTTCTGACAGCACTATCGTTTTAGCACCCTCGAATACCCTGAAAACGACACCCATGACGAAAAAGTTGATACCTGTTGCAGCCGCCATCTTAGATTCACGTTTTGACAGCAATATCGTTTTTAGCACCCTCGAATACCATGAAAACGACACCCATGATGAAAAAGTTGATACCTGTTGCAGCCGCCATCTTGGATTCACGTTTAGACAGCACTATCGTTTTTAGCACCCTCAAATACCATGAAAACGACACCTATGATGAAAAAATTCATACCTATTGCGGCCGCCATCTTTGATTTACATTTTGTTACAACTATTGCACTATCGGCTTTAAATATCCTCATAACCGCCGCATTCTGAACTTATAAGTAATAAGATTACGAATTCATCATGATCGCGGATTTATAATCCGATAACAATTATAAGTATAACAAATACAACAAATAAATCATTCTTACCTTATGAAAGACTTCCTGCTGATTATGAAATCAGCAGGAAGTCTGAAATACGATAGCTCGGGTTTTGTTGAAGCCGACTTTAAACTTAAACAGCCGTACACAACGCAATACGTTCCTGGCATTTTCGGAGATAAATACAATTTAAACGTGACCACTCGTCTCGATGCGACCACAGAACACATATACTCCTAGCGGAGGATGCGACACGCACTACTGAGAGCACTGTAAAGAAGACTTAGAGGTCTCGTCGGTGCGCATGTTTGTGTGAGTGTGCTGTTTCGGGCGTTTGTAGGTAGATTCCATACTGTCTGTCTATTATTTTTATACTGTGTCCGTACTGCTGACATTTGAAGTACCTGGTCACTAGTGTATAGTCCTTCACTGGGCAAGATGTCCAATTAATATACACTCGGTTTTGGTTTATAAGTGCCTTTCTGATACTTGCTGTTACTTCAAGGATAAAGTTGCACGCAGGTCCTTCCTTTTTACCCGACTTGTGACTTAATTTAATAGAGGCCATAAAAGAATCAAGGGGTAAATTGGGCAGCTTATCAGCTATATTCTTGGTCACTCAAAGAGGTTGGAACTCCAATAACTGAAATTCTTGGTCTTCTCTTATGGGGCTCTTCCACTATCAGGCCGGAACTATTTAGCTGAGTTGATTTTCTCAGTTTTTCAATATCGTCTTTTGTTTCCGTGCTGATAATAACGCCACCGTTCCTTGTTTTCCGCAACCCTCACACGTGTCATTTGTTCCGGGCATATAATCTTTTGGACTACAGATTTTGTGTCGTCACTAGATTTTAGTTTATCTATTGGATAAATTGTAATAGAATTGAGGTTATTTGGACGTAAATAATTATTCTTATTGATTTTAACCATGTCAGCGAACGACACTGTTTCTATCGTAGTCGATTTAACGCATTTTTCTTGAATGCTAGCTTCAACTGTTTTCTGGAATGTTTCGAGGCAATCGGTGAGGTCACGTTTTTCTCTCAATATAAAAGTAGAGTTTTGAAGTTCTTTGGCCTTCAATTTCAAGTCCTGGTAGTAAAGTGCCATTTGTGAAACATTATGTCCTACCTTACGTGATAGGGAATTGATCTTCAGCTTTTGTTCGGAGTTCAGCTTTCCTTCCTGCACAATGGCACAGACTTCATTGAGGCATTTTTCGATGGAGATCAACCAATTACTAATAACACTGGTTTCCACTATTTCAAGTCTTCCTTCTGCCGCATGGTCAGGTTTTTGCGATTTGTTCGTAGGACTGTTTGATGATGAGATACTCCGAGCGCTGCTTTCAATATTTGACATATTTATTTAATTCTTACTCATACTTTGTTACTTGTTATTCAACGAGGTAAATCACAAACATAGCAGAAAAATCACTCACTCGAATATTAATTGCAAGTCATTTAATTAACAATATTGCTTACAAACACGTCTGCTCTGCTTGAGTGCAAAAGAATTCATCCTCCATTTAGGCATTCTTACAGTCCCAGGTCTTTATGTACTAGTACTTTTAAGTAATATGGCAAAATACATTCAAGACTATGAGTCAGAAGAAGAGCGGCAGATTAGGGAAGGCACCCGTAGACTAGATATTAATAATAAAAATTTAACCAATCATAACCTACTGTCCACGATACCAGTCCGTAAGATTATTTAACAGGTTGCCTTTAGACATAAAAAGTGCTGTCTACAGTACTGCTTTCAAATTAAAATTAAAACAATTCCTATTGAATAAGTGTCTATATGCTGTAGAACTCTTAAGTTACTGGTATATAATTATGTTGTATGATTTTATTTATTAATTTAGCTGTACATTTTATAATTGTTATTTTTAATTCATCCTGACATTATTTGCTATTTTATGTCTAATTAATGTTTTTATTGTAAATTATTTTAAAATTTATGGTTTGACCCTGTTTAATGTTTTGATGACATTTAAATTTATTCTTTTTAAATTGTTGACATACATAGAAAAATCCGAATTTATTTATTTTATATCATTATAGAACTTTATTGTAATTTATTTATATGGGTAAATTCAGATACAAATTACTTGTTTATGAATTAATGACCATGACTATGTATATCGGAAGGCACTTTTCCAGAAATTTGGAAAACTGCAAATATAACTCCTGTACATAAATCAGGATCTAAACAAGATATTGAAAATTATCGTCCAATATCTATTTTGTCAGCCTTGTCAAAGCTTTTTGAGAGGCTTGTCCATAAAGAGATTCACGAGGTTATATATAATAGGTATATAATATAATATATAATATAATATTCCACAACTTTTCACACAACGCCATCTAGTCCCAAACTAAGCAGAGCTTGTGGTATGGGTACTAGACAACTGATAAACATACATATATATTTCTAAATACATACATATTGTAGATAAATTACACCCAGACAAAGAACAAATGACCGTGCTCATTACACAAACATTTGTCCTAGGTGGGAATCGAACCCACGACCTTGCGCATAGCAGTCAGGGCCACTGACCACTATACCAACGGGCCTGTCTAAAAACAATATAAATCAATTATTGAACAGCAACACGGATTTGTTAAAAGAAAATCTACCACTACCAACTTATTAATATTTAGTGACTTTTTGTTTAATAATATGGACCAACAAGATCAAGTTGATGCGGTGTACACAGACTTTCAAAAAGCTTTCGACAAGGTTGACCATAATCTTCTTCTGATCAAAATAGCATATAACGGAATACGTGGGAATTTACTGCGCTGGTTTGCGTCATATATTATTAATAGAACACAAAAGATTTTTCACTCCATTACTATAGAAGTTAGAGGGGGGGAAACACATTTTACCACTTTGGAAGCTTATATCTTTTAAATGATTGCCTTATGAAAGTGGTTTTAGAAACCCTTATATGATTTTTAAAGACCTGTCTATAGATACCACACACGCATAGGTTTCATGAAAAAAATTATTTTCAGTTCTAGTTCCATGTATAGGACCCCCCTTTATTTTAAATATTTTTTAATTTTTTTCTTAAAATCGGAAAGCGGTTCACAAAATACATCTACTTACTAAGTTTCACATGTATAGTCTTAACAGTTTCGGAATAAAATGGCTGTGACATACGGACGGACAGACAGACAGACAGACAGACAGACGGACAGACATATCGAAACTATAAGGGTTCCGTTTTTTGCCATTCGGCAACGGAACCCTAAAAAGTATGTAGATTATTTGGAACGTATTCAGTGAAAATTCCTTAGATCCATGCATTACCGGTGTTTCCATAAATTCTGCAGTTACGGTGATCTCCTTAAAAAACATACCTAATTTAACCTTTTAACCGCCACAGTCGTGTATAGACGACAAGTCAAAATGTGTCCAGCACGCCACGGTCGCGACGACTAGGTGACAGAATTTTAAACGTGAATAAATATCATAAAACAGCGTTGTTTTGTTCATTTCCCTTGCTAATTATATACCTTGTCTCTTCTTTATTTATTTGAAGTGAACTGCTTTCGTCAGGTTTCATGTATAGTAATATAAGATGACAAAAAAGAAAACCAGTTATAAAGTTCGAAAAACTTAGTGCCCTCGGCACCACAGTCACCATAACAGGACACGTAGTGATGTAGATACCAGTCTTTAAAACAAGAATATCGATCTTGACGGCAACCTACGTTATATTTAATTTAATCTGAATTCTATTCGAAAAACATTGATATTGAACTTTTATGTTTGAGAAATCGAGAAAATTTTATAGTACTGAACGCTAACTAAAACAAAATTACGTCATGATGGACAATAGTGCTGTGATGGTGTTGACTTGGTTTTATCGATTGTTGATTCTATTTATGGATTTAAATAATAATAAAGGCCGTAAATGTAACACAAATTATTACATTTATGTCAAAAAGGACAAAGCGGGATGAAATAAAAGTCAACACAAGGATGGTATAATAATATTTATTGAAATTAAAACCTATGTTAAAAAATATTGTCAGTTTTCCATGAGCTTTATCGATATAATTTCGACCTCACTACTATGTTGCAGGTAGGATGAATTCGGAGCTTGGCGCCGAGGGCTGACGCTTTTCCTTTTTTGACGTGGCGGTCAAAAGGTTAATGTGCCTAAAGACTAGACTAGACTTTTTTATGTTTGTAACAAACTAACAACAGGTATGACTGCACCGAAATAACTAATAAAAATTGTTATATTGTATCAAGAAGTGTTATAAGACGAGAGGTGCGCGCACGTCCCCTCTTTGTGGTATCCTCCTGTTGTACCAAGGCTGGAGTTCGCGCACCTCTACGTCGAATAAGTAGAAACTATAATGACTTTTTCTCAGATTTGGATTTGTTTTGTGTACCAGCTAATCGATTCCGTAACGCGTTGATTCAACTAATCAAAGATAAAAATATATAACTATAATGTAACTAATTTGAAATCAAACTATAAAGTAACAGTAATAACTCGCATCGTGCTTGACGCTAGCTGTAAAACTAGCTCAGGTAAATAACTAAATGATCTCCTTTATTTCGATTTATTAATTAATCTTCGCATGTTTTCCGTTGCTGTAATTGCAGACATCGAAAATATGTATTTTCAACTTAATCTTTCCGCTAATCATCACGCATTTCTACGCATTTTATACAGATTCAATAAGGATTCTGAGATTTCAACTTTTGAATTTAACCGCGTTTCTTTCGGTATCTCAAGCTCGCCTTATTTAGCTATGAGAGTAGTTCGCCAACTTGCATCTGATAATCGGGATAAATACCCGCTCGCGGCTTACGCTTATCCAAGCGCGGATCCACCGTTGTGGGCATGATGGGCATGCCCACAACCCTAATAGACCTGTGACGTCACACTTTCACGGTCTATTGAGATCGAAAGGCTGATAAGCCTTAAAAAAACCGGCCATGCACGTATCGGCTCACGCGCAGTGTAAAGTTCCGTAGTTTACTACAACGCCAAGTACGAGTCTATTAGCGAATTAAGTCTCTCCTGGTTCTTCTCACTAGCTGGTCATCGTTACTTACGACTCCTGAGACAGCATCAAGATAGGTATCTATTTACTAGTCTAGTGTGCCTATATTGTCTTACTGGCTACTAGAAACGAAGAAAAAACAATACCTATTTTCGTCCCTATTTCCAGATCATTTGGGGTTGGGTCTCCTCACTTTCCTGCGCCAGAACAGTCTGTCTTAGGTTGTCGTTTCAGGCAATTGGGATTTCTCGAGGTCTCTGTTTATCTGTGACCACCAGGTCAACGGTGGGCGGCCTCCCCCTGCCACGTTTTTGTTCTGGGAGTTTTAGGGCAATATTTCCAACGTCGTCCTCTGGCGTCTTTTGAAATGACCATACCAGCGTAGTCGATTCTCCGTTATTTTGTCAGCGATGGTGCGACTTTGAAACTGTCTCGTATTATACACTCGTTTCGTATTTTAACGTGACTAGTTACACCTCCCGCCCACCTAAGCATCTTCATTTCTTTGGTATGTACTTTTTATTTATGCGTCTTTTTGACTGTCTAGCATTCGGTACCGTAGAGTAACGCCGGGCGCACTGCCGTCATGTATACTTTCCCCTTGGTTTTTATTGGGATACGGGGATCATAAAACAAAGGTTAGTGAGCCACTTCAGCTATACGGCGCTGACTCTGTGAGTGACGTCAGCGTCTACGTTTGCATCTCTTGTTAACATAGGAGCCTAGATATTTAAATTGGTTTACTGTGGGTATGGGTGTCGTACTAAATGTGAATAGTCTCTGGAGTAGTGTTTGCGTTGAAAGGATATTTTAGATACTCAGTTTTACTTCTGATAAGTCTCAGGCTGTACTTTTCCAGGGTTTGCTTCCATATGTTCGTCGTTCCTGCAGATGTAGGTCCTTGTGGTTAATTCTATATTTTCCGTCTTGATTCTAACTACCTTTATAGCATCCGTGGTTGACTTGGATGCTGTGAAGTCAAACTGGTTTGGGGATATTACACAGATCTTGTTGAGACGGTTGTTTATGATTCGTTCTCATATTTTGAGTGTGTAAGCGGTCCATTTTATACTTTTATAGTTTTCGCACTGCGCAGCATCACCCTTGTTTTCGTAGAACGGCAGTAGATAGCTCGGGTGCCAAGATTCTAGAATACGATTTGTAATCATGACGATATTTCATAGCTTAGCTAACCAAGCTTCAGTTACTGGGTCTAGTCTTTCCCGTCTGGACCTATGGCTTTGCGGCTTTTCATTTGCGACTGTAGAGGCGGAGCTGTACGAGGGCTACAGGGCAGCGAAGGCCGTCCTCCGAGACGAGATCTGGCGGGCCAAGGAACTGGCCCGGGAGGAGATGCTGGCGACTCTGGACGGGGACCCATGGGGCCGCCCCTACAAGTGGGTCCGAGAGAAGCTCCGCCCCTGGGCTCCCCCGTTGACGCAGAGTCTCCAGCCTCAGTTCTTGGAGGACGTGGTGAGCGCCCTGTTCCCATCGCGAGGGGAGCACGCTCCCCCGCCCATGGCTCCGTCTCCGATGGAACCTGAAGCTGGCGCAAACGCGGACCACAGCGACGACGACGTCTACGACGCTCCAGAGGTGACCGAGGTAGACTTGAGAGTGGCGGTACAACGGCTCAAGGCCAAAAATACCGCCCCAGGACCCGACGGCTTGCCAGGGAAAGCGTGGGTCCTGGTCTCGGAGACTCTCGGGCCTCGACTAGGGGGGCTCTTTAGCGCATGCCTGGAGAGGGGCCAGTTTCCGCTTCGCTGGAAGACGGGAAAGCTGGTCCTGATCCAGAAAGCCGGGCGCCCTGCGGACTCTCCGTCCGCATTCCGGCCCATCGTGCTGCTCGACGAGGCGGGCAAGCTCTTGGAAAGAGTAATTGCAGACCGCCTCTTCGGGCACCTGAATCGGGTGGGCCCGGATCTTGCGGAGTGCCAGTTTGGCTTCCGCAGGGGGCGCTCGACGGTGGATGCCATCATGCGCGTGAGAGCCCTCACGACGGGGGACGCGGTATCCCGGGGCAGGGTCGTCTTGGCGGTGTCTTTGGACATCACCAACGCCTTTAACACCCTGCCCTGGAGTTGTATCAGGGAGGCACTCCGGTATCACCGGATGCCGACCTACCTCCGTCGCATAGTCGAGGACTACCTGACGGACAGAGCCGTCATCTACCCCGGTCACCGGGGAGAGTGGAACCGGCGAGAGATGTCGTGCGGTGTCCCACAGGGATCGGTCTTGGGGCCGCCCCTGTGGAACATCGGATACGACTGGGTGCTGCGCGGCGACCTCCCTGACGGCGTCAGCGTAGTATGTTACGCTGACGACACGCTCGTCCTGGCGCAGGGAGAGTCGCACCAGGCGGCGGCCGACCTGGTGACGCAAGCGGTTGCGACAGTCGTTCATAGGATCCGGCAGTTGGGACTCGACGTGGCGCTGCACAAGACCGAGGCCATGTGCTTTCATGGCGGTCGGAACGCGCCACGGTCCGAGTCCCACATAACGGTGGAGGGGGTTCGCATCGGCGTCGGGAGGACGATGAAGTACCTGGGACTCGTCCTCGACAGCCGGTGGAACTTCAGGGAGCACTTCCTGAGTTTGGCCCCAAAGCTGAACCGGGCAGCAGCCGCCTTCAGGCGACTCCTGCCTAATCTCAGCGGGCCAAACGCCTCCTGCCGAAGGCTGTACGCCGGCGTCGTGCGGTCCATGGCCCTCTACGGGTCCCCAGTGTGGGCCCTGTGCATCCGGACGCGACCACTAAAGTTGGTCGCATGCCAGAGGGTCATGGCTATCCGAATGATCCGGGGATACCGCACGATCGCCGGCGAATCGGCCAACCTCCTTGCCGGATTGCTGCCCTGGGATCTGGAGGCGACTGCCCTCCAGCGCGTCTATGAATGGCGCGTGGAGGCGCAGCGCCGGGGCGTATCCCCGCTGCTTCGAGAACTCGAGGCGCGGCGGGAAGAGCTCCGGCGCGATCTCAGAGCAGTATGGAGGGAACGACTGTCGCAACCGACGGCCGGGCACGCCGCAATTGCGGCGGTAAGACCCCTCTTTGAGGAGTGGCTAGATCGGCGTCACGGCGTCCTGACCTACCGCATGACGCAGGTCCTCACCGGACACGGAAGTTTCGGGAGGTACCTGTGTCTGATGGGAAAGGAGGAAACGCCTGGGTGTCACCACTGCGAGGGTCGCCCTGAGGACACCGTAGAGCACACGGTGCAAGACTGCCCCGCCTGGGCAGAGCACCGACGTGTCCTCACGGCGGCGATAGGCGGAGACCTCTCGCGCCCGGCATTGGTCGAGGCCATGCTGCGGGGCGAGAGGGAGTGGGAAGCGGTTGCCTCCTTCTGCGAAGCAGTCATGCTTCCGAAGGAGGAGGCGGGCCGCGCGTGGGAGAGGATGGCGTCCTCCCTCCAGCCCAGCCGCAGTGGTAGACGCCCACGGCGTCGGACGTCGGCCGACGATCTCCGGCCACCGTAGGCGCGGGCATGCGGACAGCGAGTAAAGGGCAACTCGCTGTCCGACCATGGACCATGCCCGGGTCGACGGCGCGTCGTGTTCCACGCGCGCCTCAAAGAGCGTCAGCAACATGACGAGGCCCCCTCTGCAGAGGGCCGAAGCCCGCCGGGGTCGTGGGACTCATCCCGTTACCGTGGCCCCGGTATGTAAAGGGTTATTGAAGGAACACCGTGGATTTTAGTCAGTAAAAGTCTGACAGTCCCTCCCACCCTGCCCGGAGTGGGAGGACTTATTTGATAATTTTACCAAGTTAAAAAAAAAAAAAAAAAAAAAAAAGGGGTCTCTTTGATTCTGACATTTGGAGACTCCTAGGATCCCTGCCGCTTTTGTCTTGTACCAGGTTTCAAACTTAGACCAGATATCATTTTTGTTGTCATAACTTACTTCCAAATCGGTCTCCAGATAATCTTTTATCACGCTCATTAGTGTCTCCCCTGGACCATCCAGCTATCTCCACTTAGTTTTTGGTGTTCTATCTACCATAATTTTTGTAGGTTTTGGCAGCTCGTACACAGACACGAGTCTGCGAAGGTGTGATGTAATTTCATCACCAGGTATTACTTTACAGTCTTTAAACTTTCGTTTCACGGTCTTGTCAGACATGATAAAGTCTATCTTATATTACGACTTGATTGTGACGCTCTACCCGCACATTAATAAGTGATTAAGTGTTCTGGTTTCTTTTGAAATTCGTGTTTATTAGTGTAAGTGCGTCTTTCCGCAAATTCTAGTAGGTATTTCTTCTCGTTGTTTGTTTATCTCGCCCATCCCAAACCCACCATGTACATTATCTCCTGTGATATCCCTGGTATGCCCACGTGTCCATTCAGGTCCCCCCCTATAAATAATCTTGTATTCATTTGCTGGCATGCTCTGAATGAGGTCGTACATGTCTTCCCAGAATTGTGCCTTTTATATTTCTGTGCATCCTGTTTGAAGTGTATAGGCTGATATGATATTGGTTATTTGTAGATCATCCTGAGCATGTTTAACGAAAATGATCACTTCCATTCCTAAGGCCAAAGTCCTGATGCGCGTAAAAAAGGAAATAACAAATTCAAAAGTCGAGTCGAGCGAGTTTGTACTCCAACTCGCACTTGGCCGCTTTTCGGGTGGTTGTGCCCACAACCTTTTTTGAGGGCTGGATCCGCCCCTGCGCTTATCGCACCTTTAAAGTAAAACCGTTACTAAACGAAAATTTTCACGAATTGAGTTATTTATACTATCAATCTAAAATATACGTAAACTACAGGTTAAACTTGTAATTATTCCAAAATATCGTCTTTTTCGCCATCAGGCGTTAAATCATATCGTTACCCAATAAAATAAAAATCTAAAAATTATTTATTGTAAGTAAATAAAGAAAAACTATTCTAAAGCACATGTATACAGTAAACAGATATCTATCATATAAACCATAAGAAATCTTAAAGTACTTGTACTTAGACTTACCTAGACTAAATTAAGATACTGAACTGTTTCAAATATTGGCTCTCCTGTAAAATTTGATCATTTCGTATAGTAACGGTTTTACTTTAAAGGTGCGATATGTATATGGATGAGTACGATGTTCGCTAGATGGCGTTGAAATAGCTGAGCAGACATATCAAGAAAAGGTCGCCATGTTCAGGTCAGGTGATTTCAACCTTGTAAAGTGGATCCCTAATAGTTCCAACCTCTTCAATAAAATTCCTTCAACTCATTTAAGAATTCTTATAAATCAAAACCCGTACATAAATTTACTTCTATTAAAATCCTTCATCTTTCTATAAAACTATTTTTTTCAATACTCCCTGCTAAAAAATATCAGTCAAAATCAATGGTCAAAACAAAACAGAGAGAACATAGAGTACTATAATACTACGGATAAGAGAGAATGTACACTATGAACACTATGTTTTAAGAGACGGGACGTAGTACTAAAAATATAAAAACAGGTAACAGTTCACTTCAATACCAACTGAACGAACATACACGGGGAACAAGACGTCATACAACAGTACTACCAACCTATCAGACTAAATAATGCTGAGCAATGGTACTAACTTCTTTATCGATATCGATAAAGTGTACAGGTCGGTGACAGGCTTTCTTTTAACTTTTTTAAATTTAAGGAAGGATTTGTGTTGAAATAAAGCAAGGATTGTAGTTTTTAAGAAATCCAGTATATTCTTAATTATAAAACTACTACAGATTATTAGAC
This sequence comes from Tholera decimalis, assembly GCA_943138885.2. Classification (NCBI taxonomy): domain Eukaryota; kingdom Metazoa; phylum Arthropoda; class Insecta; order Lepidoptera; family Noctuidae; genus Tholera; species Tholera decimalis. The sequence goes on from OW964565.2 coordinate 30,260,749, forward strand.
TAAATAATATAATTATGTCAAGGATTGCAGTAATTTAATCCCGATCTTCTTCTGGACGCAAACCCATAGCGGTCATAAACATTTCATATTTCATTCGATGGAGCTCCGTCGTCAGAGCGTCAGTGACCATGTCCTCTTTATTCTTGTATTTGATAAACATTAACTGCAACGTTATTGAAATGAAAATATACCAAATAACTTTATATGATATGAGACGCACCCTTTATAGTCAGGTGCTCGGGAAGATACTTTGTATTTTAACTAAGAAAAAACTTCAAAGATGTCCTGTGACTAAACTATTTTTGGTGTGTTGCCTGAAAATTATACATGTATAACAATGTAACAATGTTAATAATTATTAACATTGTTTATAAACAATTACAAACAGACACACCATTTATCGATAATTGATAAGAGCCATTTGCGTTACAGCACATCACTTTCACAAAATAAAATTGAAAATTAAAAGATCGAGAAGATGTTTTAATTAAAATATAGAATCAAATATCTAATTCAATACTTACCGAGCCTCATCTAATGGAAATTTTGCTATAAACTTCCTTTTTTCATTACCTTTACGACTTCACAAGTACGATACAAGTTATAAATCGGCTATTAGGTGGCATTATGGTACAATTATGATTACCGAACAAGATCACACTTTTTACAAACTAAGATAAAAAATTAACCGTAACTAACTGCCAGAAAATAATAAGCACAAACTTACAAAATACTACAAGACACACGACAAGTAAACATAATTATATGGCTGACTGTCATGAAAGAAAGAGAAAGCGTACGGAACAGGTGAGACAGCAAAATCTACCATTATTTACCCCTCAAAGTCCATACAATTTTTTTCGCCTTGAAGCATGGACGTAATATAGGTACTGATGGGTAATTTTCGGAAATTTTTCCAAACTTGGAAATTTTTCCTTTTATTTTTCGGAAAAATAAAGCTATACTCTATTCAACTTACGAAAAAATAAAATGTAAACAAATCGTAAAAAGAATTCTTTGGAGGCATTGACATATATATCACTTCGTAAGGACTGGGCGGACCGCATGTTATAATGACGCCTCGAACTTGGTCCCAAAGTGGTCTAACCTTTATCGAAGTGAACTAGAACGCGATCGGCTATCTTCGGGAGGGGTCGTCAGTTTTACAAGCAAAAATGCCAAATTGTGTCGTGAAGGGTTGCGTGAACTAAGCAGACCACGCCGATTGACATCTTAGTTATAATAGATAATAATAATAATAATAATAATAAAAATAATAGTCATGTATGGGGCAATGGAATACGGTCCTCTGCTACCCAGGATGTCGACAGAGCCAGGAGAACAGCGAACCGATTAGGATTGAGCGAGGTATTTTTCAGGGCGACAGTCTGAGCCCACTGTGGTTTTGTCTGGCTCTGAACCCCCTCAGTACACTGCTGGAGGGTTCGGGGCAAGGCTACCAGTTGAGAAGAGGTGGTCAGGTCATATCACACTTGCTTTACATGGATGATATGAAAATTTTTGCCTCCACCAACTTGCAACTGATGGAGCTACTGAAGGTAACGGAAACCTTCAGTAGCGCCATCAGGATGGAATTCGGGGTGGACAAATGTGCGGTCATGCATGTAAAGCGAGGGGAGATTATGGAATCCGTGGGAACTCAACTTTCGGACTCCATACACCTAAGATCCCTCGGCTCAACTGAAACCTACAAGTATTTGGGTATGTCAGAGGCACTAGGCATCAATGTTGCTTATGTTAAACAATCACTGAAGGAACGCTTCTTTGGCCGCCTGAATAAAGTACTGAATAGTCTTCTATCAGGCGGAAACAAGGTGCGTGCCTTCAATGGTTGGGTCATGCCAGTATTGATGTACTCTTTTGGCATACTCAAATGGACTCAGACTGAACTTGACGCCTTGGACAGGCGGGTCCGCACAACGCTGACTGCAAATCGGATGCATCACCCACGTTCATCGGTGATGAGGCTGTATATCCCGCGGAAGTGCGGGGGTCGTGGCTTTTTAAATGCAAAGACCCTGCATAACCGCGAGGTATGCAGCCTTAGGGAATATTTCCTAAAAGCCGACGTGGGTATGCATCGAGATGTGGTAGCGGTGGACAAGGGCCTCACTCCGCTCTCCTTAGGTAGCGAGAATTGGCGCAAACCTGTAGTATTAGATACTAATGACCGCAGGGAAGTATGGCAGAGCAAGGAGCTTCACGGACGCTATTACCGGGCCCTTCATGGGTCTGACGTAGATACATTAGCGTCCGTAGCCTGGCTACGTTTTGGTGACCTCTTCGGGGAAACCGAAGGTTTTGTTTGTGCGATTATGGATGAAGTTATGATGACGAATAACTATCGGAAATATATTGTGAAGGATGGTACGGTAGACACATGTCGGGCATGTCACAAACCGGGAGAATCCATTCGTCACATTATCTCCGGTTGTTCTCGTCTGGCTAACGGAGACTATTTGCATAGACACAACCTTGTAGCCAGGATTGTTCACCAGCAACTTGCTCTTAAATACAATCTTGTGGAATCAGAAGTACCGTAGTATATGTATGTGCCCGACCCAGTTCTCGAAAATGGCAATATTACATTGTACTGGGATCGGTCTATCATCACTGACAGGACTATTGTTGCCAATAAGCCTGACATAGTGGTGATAGACCGATTAGAGCGTCGCTCAATGATTGTTGATATAGCGGTCCCTCATGACGAAAACCTCGTGAAAGCCGAGAAAGATAAGCAATTTAAGTATCTTGATCTGGCTCGCGAGGTTGTCGACATGTGGGATGTGGATGCAGCAATCATTGTGCCGATAGTCGTCTCGGCCAATGGCATAATAGCCAAGAGCCTCGACAAACATCTTAGGAGGCTCTCGTTGGGCAGCTGGATCAAGGGCTTGATCCAGAAAGCAGTACTTCTGGACACGGCGCGAATTGTTAGGAGGTTCCTCTCTCAAGAGCCCTGACCACCGGTAGCTTGGACCATGTACCCGATACCGGTGGGCTACTGTTTTTTATATTTTTAAATGTTTTTTGTTTTTATAGGAATATTTAAAAATGTAAATAATATGTTTGTAAAATGTAATAAATGAAATAATAATAATATTCCACAACTTTCACACAACGCCATCTAGTCCCAAACTAAGCAGAGCTTGTGGTATGAGTACTAGACAACTGATAAACATACATATATATTTCTAAATACATACATATTATAGATAAATTACACCCAGACAAAGAACAAATGATCGTGCTCATCACACAAACCATAGATAAAATAAATAACTAGATGTGGTCAACAGAAGAAATTATATCGGAACCGTGTGTCTCCAGTTAGGCGCTGGGCGGGGCAACAACTACACATGCAGTTTAATAAAATCAATAGATACGCACTCGCGCACACACCCGCATTTCCTAAATCAGAACGTACTATACAATCAATAATAAACCTTATTCCGTCAAACACAGCGTGTATTTACCATGCACCTTAGAATTTACCCACACAAAAACATCGGTCGCTATCGTTGTGCTGTGCAAAAGCAATTTATTTTACATATACGCTAGTGATTGACTAAATCGGAAAGTTATCGATTCTTCCATTTGTTATTGTACATTTTTTTGGGCACCTGAAAATGAACCAAATAAAAAATGGCATGTCCAGAAAATATTATAATAACAATAAACATATTATTAAGAACATAACATTACATAATTATTATTAAGTACTACCTACTAAGTATTAAGGGCTACCCTGGCGCTTTCGACTTAAATCTTAATATTTAATTATCATAGTGATAGGTCAAATAGAAGTTGATGTTAACTTACATTACGCTCTTGATCGGAACATACCAGCCATATAGGTTGTATAGAATCCTGAAAAGTTGAATGACTGATTTTATGAATGTCCTAAAACATGAGAATAGCTTTCAGTAATAAAATAAAATTTAACCCACTTCTGCAAAAATCAGTTGTACTCTTAATTTTGGAATTGTCCATTCAGGCTGAAACATTTCTGCGCTGAAGTGAACCGAGCATTTATGGTGCTATTTTGTGTAGGGTACCAGTTAGGTGGCATGCCTGTGGCATCAATCCATTCCTTTTTTATATTACCATCTTTTGGGAAGCTGAAAGGTACGAAAACCACTTATTTATCATTTACATACATCCTAAGCTACTTCTAAACGTCACCATATAATAAGCATCGCAATAATTACGTACCACACTATAAATCAAGATCTGAATGATTTTGACGTATATTGCTAATCCATTGCTACATATGTTCAAAATATTGGTCTGCTCAACAACGTAAATACCACAGTGAGTGTTGTTGATTTAGCATAATGAAACCGATTCCTACTGTAAGTGTGTTACGCAATTACCCCGCAGGTAATAGTTAAGTAGGTTATAACAGGTTTTTGTTATAAGAAAAATCCTAGTTAGTAGAGAAATTGTTAAATATATGAAAACAAACACACATCCATGCCTAACAAATAAATAGCATGAATATATTGACTTATTTTAAGCTAAATTCACTAATATATTATCTGAACCATGCCGATTATTATAACGCATTCGAAGCTTCAACGGAAGTAAAATACAAAAACCATAAAAAAATAAAGAAACAGCAACATAGGATAAGGCATAACATACGATAATTCTAAACCGAAAAACACCACCGATTATTAACCTAAAATTAAAGTAACTTACTTTACGAATATTGGTTACGCATTTCTCTAGTACTCTCTAAAAAAATCAAAATAAGTAAAATAACATTATTTACACCGGGCTAAAAGGTTGACAGATTGAAAAATAAACTATTGTAGCGACAGCGACGTCGGAACTCCTTACGCATGCTGCGGGCGTAAAATAAATTGTTTATTTTTTTTACTTTTTTGTACACTTGACATTTCAACGTATTTTTATTTCTGTCATCTCATGTAAAATAAAAGTTAAACCAATTTTCTTAGATGTTTCCGTATGTTATAAAAAACTTTTTACCGGTCTTTAGTTTTGTATTTTCGTTTTCGGCACCGACTTCCGAAATTAAAGTTATTTTTCACTTTGCAGTGTTTTTTGGGAGTCGGTTTAATTTTTTGGTAAAAAGTTTTATTTCACTCTTTTTAGTTGGTCGATTTTTAATTTACCTAGTTACAAGAGCCTAAATGTCAACTACTTATATTCATTTACAAAATATTGCTTTTCCCAATGTTGGGCTGTTATATGTTGAGGAGTTCTCCTGGTAGTTCACCATCAGCTTCACTTCACCATATGCATTATGACGAACATATTGTGCTTAATAACCACATTCAAGTAATCGAAGCGGAACACATGAACTACTTATTATTCCTACTTATATATTGAGTAGTTCCAGTGGCCATCGGTGGTCTTCATCATCAGGTCTACTTCACAAATGGTGCTTTTCGAATGCAACTACACAATTTACTATAAAAATACTCAAATCACTATAGGTGTGCCTATAATATTTGAAGAGTTCCCTCGATTTCTCTAGGATCCCATCATCAGATCCTGACTTGGTGACAATGGGACCAATTTCAAAGTATACCCTTTCAAACAAAAAAGAATTTTCCAAATCGGTTCAGCCGTCTCCGAGTAATCGGTGATCATACATAAAAAAATAATAATAATATACGCGTCGAATTGATAACCTCCTCCTTTTTTTGTCGTCGGTTGAAAAACCCCTAAAATATAATAGCAATATTTCATTCGTCAATCGACATTGCTGTCGATAGCATACGTTAGTGGATCTGCACAAGCACATCACTAATTCGTCGCAAGAAGTGGCGGCCTCACTACGCGATGAATCCGCGTAATACAGTTTCGTATGTTATTTTTACATTGCTTGTCCAGTTACTTAGTGACGAACTCAGGTGGTGAATAAGGAGCAATGTATTTATAGCAAAAGTAATACAGTCGTTCTGATATTTGAAAACAAAAATAACATAGTAAAACCAAGAAAGATTTTACGATGTATTGTTTTTCATGATTTTAAAGACAAATATTGTAAAATACTTGTACTTACATATGGTAAGTGATTCCATGATTCACATAGTTTTGATTTTGGCTTCGGTTTTTACAAGATACCACAGAAAAACTCGGCATTCATATATGTTATCACGATCGCCGTCGAAAGCGCACTAGTTCGCAGAGACGGCCACTTGCCTGTGACATGAGCCCTGTGGCCATGTCGCGCGGACACCGATACGCCCCCTTACCACTTCTCTATATTTTTGATTTCTGTGACACAAACATTTGTCCTAGGTGGGAATCGAACCCACGACCTTGCACATAGCAGTCAGGGCCACTGGCCACTATACCAACGGGCCTGTCAGATGGCGCTAGTGTGTTTTGTAGGGCAACCGCGTCCGTCAAATGTTCTGACGACCGTATCTTTACTATTTAAATCAATGTTTGGATGTCATTTATGCAGTGATAAACTTTATAATAATACTAGTATTTGCGTGTTGCGCGAGGTGCAAGCACCTCGCGTAGTTGTGAAAAAAAAAAAGGGGGGGGATGGGGGGAGATGGGCTGGTTTAGTATTTGCGTGTTGCGCGAGGTGCAAGCACCTCGCGTGCTTGTGAAATAAAAAAAAGGGGGGGGTGATGGGGGGAGATGGGGGGGGGGGTTTAGTATTTGCGTGTTGCGCGAGGTGCAAGCACATCGCGTGCTTGAGAAAAAAAAAAAAAAGGGGGGGGTGACGGGGGGAGATGGGGGGGGTTTAGTATTTAGGTGTTGCGCGAGGTGCAAGCACCTCGCGTGCTTGCTTTAAAAAAAATGGAGGGGGGTGTGAGGGGGGGGGGGTTGCCCAATTATTTCGACTAAAGCATTGCCCCTCTAAATGAATCTGATAAAAAAAAATGTTCCAAGTCTCTTAATTTCCGAGATCCGCCTAAAGGGGGTGAAAAGGGGGGCAAGGGGGGCTACTTTGAAAAATGGTTTTTACTTTACCGAGCCTCCTCGTCGTCCTCCTACTTGTTTACGAATCTGTCAAAATATTCCCACCTCCCCATCCACCATCTGGGAGAACAATTATGTCAATGAGTGAGTGAGTGAGTCAGTCAGTCAGTGAGTGGTAATTTAGCTTTATATAATACTAGTATTTGCGTGTTGCGCGAGGTGCAAGCACCTCGCGGGCTCGTGAAAAATAAAAAGGGGGGGGGAGATGGGGGGGTTTAGTATTTGCGTGTTGCGCGAGGTGCAAGCACCTCGCGTGCTGGTGAAAAAAACTAAAGCATTGCCCCTCTAAATCAAGTATTTGCGTGTTGCGCGAGGTGCAAGCACCTCGCGTGATTGTGAAAAAAAAAAAGAGGGGGGGGGTGATAAGGGGGGGGGGTTGCACAAGTATTTCGACTAAAGCATTGCCCCTCTAAATGAATCTGAAAAAAAAAATGTTCCAAGTCTCTTAGATTCCGAGATCCGCCTAAAGGGGGGGAGAAGGGGGGCGGGGGGAGGGACTTTGAAAAATGGTTTTTACTTTACCGAGCCTCCTCTATACGAATCCGTAAAAAACAAAAAATACGGGTCTCGTAGTTTCCGAGATACGATAGGGAGGGGGGAGAAGGGGGGTGAAAAGGGGAGGTTTGGCACTTTTCCGGTAGGTTTGAGAGTTACTTGTTTACGAATCTGTCAAAATATACCCACCTCCCCATCCACCATCTGGGAGAACAATTATGTCAATGAGTGAGTCAGTCAGTCAGTGAGTGGTAATTTAGCTTTATATAATATAATAACTAGTATTTGCGTGTTGCGCGAGGTGCAAGCACCTCGCGTGCTTGTGAAAAAAAAAAAAAAAAGTGGGGGGGGGGTGATAGGGGGGGGGGGGTTGCGGAAGTATTTCGACTAAAGCATTGCCCCTCTAAATGAATCTGAAAAAAAAAATTTCCAAGTCTCTTAGTTTCCGAGATCCGCCTAAAGGGGGGGAGGAGGGGGGCGGGGGGGGGACTTTGAAAAATGGTTTTTACTTTACCGAGCCTCCTCTACATGAATCCGTAAAAAAAAAAAATACGGGTCTCGTAGTTTCCGAGATACGATAGGGGGGGGAGAAGGGGGGGGGGAAAGGGGAGGTTTGGCACTTTTCCCGTAGGTTTGAGAGTTACTTGTTTACGAATCTGTCAAAATATACCCACCTCCCCATCCACCATCTGGGAGAACAATTATGTCAATGAGTGAGTGAGTGAGTCAGTCAGTCAGTCAGTGGTAATCTAGCTTTATCTATACTAATATTATAAAGCGGAAAAGTTTGTTAGTTTGTTTGTTTGTTTGTTTGTTTGTTTGTTTGTTTGCTTGAACGCGCTAATCTTCGAAAGTACTGGGTGGATTTGGATGAAATTTGGTATGGAAGTAGCTTGAAGCTTGAGGAAGGTTATAGGCTACTTTTTACCCGACTGCAAAAAAGGAGAGTTATGTTTTTACCGTGATAGAATCCACGGGAGCGAAGCCCCGCGAGAGTACTAGTATAGTATAATAACTAGTATTTGCGTGTTGCGCGAGGTGCAAGCACCTCGCGTGCTTGTGAAAAATAAAAAAGAGGGGGGGGGTGATGGGGGGTTTAGTATTTGCGTGTTGCGCGAGGTGCAAGCACCTCGCGAGCTTGTGAAAAAAAAAAAAAAAGAGGGGGGGGGGGGGTGATGGGGGGGGGGGTTGCACAAGTATTTCGACTAAAGCATTGCCCCTCTAAATGAATCTGAAAAAAAAAAATGTTCCAAGTCTCTTAGATTCCGAGATCCGCGTAAAGGGGGGGAGAAGGGGGGCGGGGGGGGGGACTTTGAAAAATTGTTTTTACTTTACCGAGCCTCTTCTATACGAATCCGTAAAAAACAAAAAATACGGGTCTCGTAGTTTCCGAGATACAATAGGGAGGGGGGAGAAGGGGGGTGAAAAGGGGAGGTTTGGCACTTTTCCCGTAGGTTTGAGAGTTACTTGTTTACGAATCTGTCAAAATATACCCACCTCCCCATCCACCATCTGGGAGAACAATTATGTCAATGAGTCAGTCAGTGAGTCAGTGGTAATTTAGCTTTATATAGTATAACTAGTATTCGCGTGTTGCGCGAGGTGCAAGCACCTCGCGTGCTTGTGAAAAAAAATAAGTATTTGCGTGTTGCGCGAGGTGCAAGCACCTCGCGTGCTTGTGAAAAAAGAAAAAAAGAAGGGGGGGGGGTGATGGGGGGGTTCAGTATTTGCGTGTTGCGCGAGGTGCAAGCACCTCGCGTGCTTGTGAAAAAAAAAAGTATTTGCGTGTTGCGCGAGGTGCAAGCACCTCGCGTGCTTGTGAAAAAAAAAAAGTGGGGGGGGTGATGGGGGCGGTTTAGTATTTGCGTGTTGCGCGAGGTGCAAGCACCTCGCGTGCTTTTTACTAAAAAAAAGAAATGGGGGGGTGATGGGGGGGGTTTAGTATTTGGGTGTTGCGCGAGGTGCAAGCACCTCGCGTGCTTGTGAAAAAAGAAAAAAAGAAGGGGGGGGGGGGGTGATGGGGGCGGTTTAGTATTTGCGTGTTGCGCGAGGTGCAAGCACCTCGCGTGCTTTTTATAAAAAAAAAAAAAAATGGGGGGGTGATGGGGGGGGTTTAGTATTTGGGTGTTGCGCGAGGTGCAAGCACATCGCGAGCTTGTGAAAAAAAAAAAAAAAAAGAGGGGGGTGGTGATGAGGGGGGGTGTTGCACAAGTATTTCGACTAAAGCATTGCCCCTCTAAATGAATCTGAAAAAAAAAATGTTCCAAGTCTCTTAGATTCCGAGATCCGCCTAAAGGGGGGGAGAAGGGGGGCGGGGGGGGGGACTTTGAAAAATGGTTTTTACTTTACCGAGCCTCCTCTATACGAATCCGTAAAAAACAAAAAATACGGGTCTCGTAGTTTCCGAGATACGATAGGGAGGGGGGAGAAGGGGGGTGAAAAGGGGAGGTTTGGCACTTTTCCCGTAGGTTTGAGAGTTCCTTGTTTACGAATCTGTCAAAATATACCCACCTCCCCATCCACCATCTGGGAGAACAATTATGTCAATGAGTCAGTCAGTCAGTGAGTGAGTCAGTGAGTGGTAATTTAGCTTTATATAATATAACTAGTATTTGCGTGTTGCGCGAGGTGCAAGCACCTCGCGTGCTTGTGAAAAAAAAAAATGTGGGGTGGTGATGGGGGGGTTTAGTATTTGCGTGTTGCGCGAGGTGAAAGCACCTCGCGTGCTTGCGAAAAAAAAAAAAAAAAAAAGGGGGGGGGGGAAATGGGGGGGGGTTGCACAATTATTTCGACTAAAGCATTGCCCCTCTAAATGAATCTGAAAAAAAAAAATGTTCCAAGTCTCTTAGATTCCGAGATCCGCCTAAAGGGGGGGAGAAGGGGGGCGGGGGGGGGACTTTGAAAAATGGTTTTTACTTTACCGAGCCTCTTCTATACGAATCCGTAAAAAACAAAAAATACGGGTCTCGTAGTTTCCGAGATACAATAGGGAGGGGGGAGAAGGGGGGTGAAAAGGGGAGGTTTGGCACTTTTCCCGTAGGTTTGAGAGTTACTTGTTTACGAATCTGTCAAAATATACCCACCTCCCCATCCACCATCTGGGAGAACAATTATGTCAATGAGTCAGTCAGTGAGTCAGTGGTAATTTAGCTTTATATAGTATAACTAGTATTCGCGTGTTGCGCGAGGTGCAAGCACCTCGCGTGCTTGTGAAAAAAAATAAGTATTTGCGTGTTGCGCGAGGTGCAAGCACCTCGCGTGCTTGTGAAAAAAGAAAAAAAGAAGGGGGGGGGGTGATGGGGGGGGTTCAGTATTTGCGTGTTGCGCGAGGTGCAAGCACCTCACGTGCTTGTGAAAAAAAAAAGTATTTGCGTGTTGCGCGAGGTGCAAGCACCTCGCGTGCTTGTGAAAAAAAAAAGTGGGGGGGTGATGGGGGCGGTTTAGTATTTGCGTGTTGCGCGAGGTGCAAGCACCTCGCGTGCTTTTTATAAAAAAAAAAAAAATGGGGGGGGTTTAGTATTTGGGTGTTGCGCGAGGTGCAAGCACATCGCGAGCTTGTGAAAAAAAAAAAAAAAAAGAGGGGGGTGGTGATGGGGGGGGGTGTTGCACAAGTATTTCGACTAAAGCATTGCCCCTCTAAATGAATCTGAAAAAAAAAAATGTTCCAAGTCTCTTAGATTCCGAGATCCGCCTAAAGGGGGGGAGAAGGGGGGCGGGGGGGGGACTTTGAAAAATGGTTTTTACTTTACCGAGCCTCCTCTATACGAATCCGTAAAAAACAAAAAATACGGGTCTCGTAGTTTCCGAGATACGATAGGGAGGGGGGAGAAGGGGGGTGAAAAGGGGAGGTTTGGCACTTTTCCCGTAGGTTTGAGAGTTCCTTGTTTACGAATCTGTCAAAATATACCCACCTCCCCATCCACCATCTGGGAGAACAATTATGTCAATGAGTCAGTCAGTCAGTGAGTGAGTCAGTGAGTGGTAATTTAGCTTTATATAATATAACTAGTATTTGCGTGTTGCGCGAGGTGCAAGCACCTCGCGTGCTTCTGAAAAAAAAAAATGTGGGGTGGTGATGGGGGGGTTTAGTATTTGCGTGTTGCGCGAGGTGGAAGCACCTCGCGTGCTTGCGAAAAAAAAAAAAAAAAAAGGGGGGGGGGAAATGGGGGGGGGTTGCACAATTATTTCGACTAAAGCATTGCCCCTCTAAATGAATCTGAAAAAAAAAAATGTTCCAAGTCTCTTAGATTCCGAGATCCGCCTAAAGGGGGGAGAAGGGGGGCGGGGGGGGGGACTTTGAAAAATGGTTTTTACTTTACCGAGCCTCTTCTATACGAATCCGTAAAAAACAAAAAATACGGGTCTCGTAGTTTCCGAGATACAATAGGGAGGGGGGAGAAGGGGGGTGAAAAGGGGAGGTTTGGCACTTTTCCCGTAGGTTTGAGAGTTACTTGTTTACGAATCTGTCAAAATATACCCACCTCCCCATCCACCATCTGGGAGAACAATTATGTCAATGAGTCAGTCAGTGAGTCAGTGGTAATTTAGCTTTATATAGTATAACTAGTATTCGCGTGTTGCGCGAGGTGCAAGCACCTCGCGTGCTTGTGAAAAAAAATAAGTATTTGCGTGTTGCGCGAGGTGCAAGCACCTCGCGTGCTTGTGAAAAAAGAAAAAAAGAAGGGGGGGGGGGTGATGGGGGGGGTTCAGTATTTGCGTGTTGCGCGAGGTGCAAGCACCTCACGTGCTTGTGAAAAAAAAAAGTATTTGCGTGTTGCGCGAGGTGCAAGCACCTCGCGTGCTTGTGAAAAAAAAAAGTGGGGGGGTGATGGGGGCGGTTTAGTATTTGCGTGTTGCGCGAGGTGCAAGCACCTCGCGTGCTTTTTATTAAAAAAAAAAAAATGGGGGGGTGATGGGGGGGGTTTAGTATTTGGGTGTTGCGCGAGGTGCAAGCACCTCGCGTGCTTGTGAAAAAAAAAAGTGGCGGGGGTGATGGGGGCGGTTTAGTATATGCGTGTTGCGCGAGGTGCAAGCACCTCGCGTGCTTTTTATAAAAAAAAAAAAAAATGGGGGGGTGATGGGGGGGGTTTAGTATTTGGGTGTTGCGCGAGGTGCAAGCACCTCGCGAGCTTGTGAAAAAAAAAAAAAAAAGAGGGGGGGGGGTGATGGGGGGGGGTGTTGCACAAGTATTTCGACTAAAGCATTGCCCCTCTAAATGAATCTGAAAAAAAAAAATGTTCCAAGTCTCTTAGATTCCGAGATCCGCCTAAAAGGGGGGGAGAAGGGGGGCGGGGGGGGGGACTTTGAAAAATGGTTTTTACTTTACCGAGCCTCCTCTATACGAATCCGTAAAAAACAAAAAATACGGGTCTCGTAGTTTCCGAGATACGATAGGGAGGGGGGAGAAGGGGGGTGAAAAGGGGAGGTTTGGCACTTTTCCCGTAGGTTTGAGAGTTCCTTGTTTACGAATCTGTCAAAATATACCCACCTCCCCATCCACCATCTGGGAGAACTATTATGTCAATGAGTCAGTCAGTCAGTGAGTGAGTCAGTGAGTGGTAATTTAGCTTTATATAATATAACTAGTATTTGCGTGTTGCGCGAGGTGCAAGCACCTCGCGTGCTTGTGAAAAAAAAAAATGTGGGGTGGTGATGGGGGGGTTTAGTATTTGCGTGTTGCGCGAGGTGCAAGCACCTCGCGTGCTTGTGAAAAAAAAAAAAAAAAGGGGGGGGGGGGGAAATGGGGGGGGGTTGCACAATTATTTCGACTAAAGCATTGCCCCTCTAAATGAATCTGAAAAAAAAAATGTTCCAAGTCTCTTAGATTCCGAGATCCGCCTAAAGGGGGGGAGAAGGGGGGCGGGGGGGGGACTTTGAAAAATGGTTTTCACTTTACCGAGCCTCTTCTATACGAATCCGTAAAAAACAAAAAATACGGGTCTCGTAGTTTCGGAGATACAATAGGGAGGGGGGAGAAGGGGGGTGAAAAGGGGAGGTTTGGCACTTTTCCCGTAGGTTTGAGAGTTACTTGTTTACGAATCTGTCAAAATATACCCACCTCCCCATCCACCATCTGGGAGAACAATTATGTCAATGAGTCAGTCAGTGAGTCAGTGGTAATTTAGCTTTATATAGTATAACTAGTATTCGCGTGTTGCGCGAGGTGCAAGCACCTCGCGTGCTTGTGAAAAAAAATAAGTATTTGCGTGTTGCGCGAGGTGCAAGCACCTCGCGTGCTTGTGAAAAAAGAAAAAAAGAAGGGGGGGGGGGGTGATGGGGGGGGTTCAGTATTTGCGTGTTGCGCGAGGTGCAAGCACCTCGCGTGCTTGTGAAAAAAAAAAGTATTTGCGTGTTGCGCGAGGTGCAAGCACCTCGCGTGCTTGTGAAAAAAAAAAAGTTGGGGGGTTGATGGGGGCGGTTTAGTATTTGCGTGTTGCGCGAGGTGCAAGCACCTCGCGTGCTTTTTATTAAAAAAAAAAAAATGGGGCGGTGATGGGGGGGGCTTAGTATTTGGGTGTTGCGCGAGGTGCAAGCACCTCGCGTGCTTGTGAAAAAAAAAAGTGGCGGGGGTGATGGGGGCGGTTTAGTATTTGCGTGTTGCGCGAGGTGCAAGCACCTCGCGTGCTTTTTATAAAAAAAAAAAAAAATGGGGGGGTGATGGGGGGGGTTTAGTATTTGGGTGTTGCGCGAGGTGCAAGCACCTCGCGAGCTTGTGAAAAAAAAAAAAAAAAAGAGGGGGGGGGTGATGGGGGGGGGGTGTTGCACAAGTATTTCGACTAAAGCATTGCCCCTCTAAATGAATCTGAAAAAAAAAATGTTCCAAGTCTCTTAGATTCCGAGATCCGCCTAAAGGGGGGGAGAAGGGGGGCGGGGGGGGACTTTGAAAAATGGTTTTTACTTTACCGAGCCTCCTCTATACGAATCCGTAAAAAACAAAAAATACGGGTCTCGTAGTTTCCGAGATACGATAGGGAGGGGGGAGAAGGGGGGTGAAAAGGGGAGGTTTGGCACTTTTCCCGTAGGTTTGAGAGTTCCTTGTTTACGAATCTGTCAAAATATACCCACCTCCCCATCCACCATCTGGGAGAACAATTATGTCAATGAGTCAGTCAGTCAGTGAGTGAGTCAGTGAGTGGTAATTTAGCTTTATATAATATAACCAGTATTTGCGTGTTGCGCGAGGTGCAAGCACCTCGCGTGCTTGTGAAAAAAAAAAAATGTGGGGTGGTGATGGGGGGGTTTAGTATTTGCGTGTTGCGCGAGGTGGAAGCACCTCGCGTGCTTGTGAAAAAAAAAAAAAAAAAAGGGGGGGGGGGAAATGGGGGGGGGTTGCAAAAAAAAAATGTTCCAAGTCTCTTAGATTCCGAGATCCGCCTAAAGGGGGGGAGAAGGGGGGCGGGGGGGGGGACTTTGAAAAATGGTTTTTTCTTTACCGAGCCTCCTCTATACGAATCCGTAAAAAGAAAAAAATACGGGTCTCGTAGTTTCCGAGATACGATAGGGGGGGGGGAGAAGGAGGAGGAAAAGGGGAGGTTTGGCACTTTTCCCGTAGGTTTGAGAGTTACTTGTTTACGAATCTGTCAAAATATACCCACCTCCCCATCCACCATCTGGGAGAACAATTATGTCAATGAGTCAGTCAGTGAGTCAGTGAGTGGTAATTTAGCTTTATATAGTATAACTAGTATTTGCGTGTTGCGCGAGGTGCAAGCACCTCGCGTGCTTGTGAAAAAAAAAATGGGGGGGGGAGATGGGGGGGGTGGGGGGTGTTTAGTATTTGCGTGTTGCGCGAGGTGCAAGCACCTCGCGTGCTTGTGAAAAAAACTAAAGCATTGCCCCTCTAAATCAAGTATTTGCGTGTTGCGCGAGGTGCAAGCACCTCGCGTGCTTGTGAAAAAAAAAAAAAATAAGGGGGGGGGTGATGGGGGGGGGGGGTTGCAGAAGTATTTTGACTAAAGCATTGTCCCTCTAAATGAATCTGAAAAAAAAAATGTTCCAAGTCTCTTAGATTCCGAGATCCGCCTAAAGGGGGGGAGATGGGGGGCGGGGGGGGGACTTTGAAAAATGGTTTTTACTTTACCGAGCCTCCTCTATACGAATCCGTAAAAAAAAAAAATACGGGTCTCGTAGTTTCCGAGATACGATAGGGGGGGGAGAAGTGGGGTGAAAAGGGGAGGTTTGGCACTTTTCCCGTAGGTTTGAGAGTTACTTGTTTACGAATCTGTTTGCGAATATGGGAGTAGTCTGGATACCGGGAATGAAACAACAACTTGATTATATGGCGTATAATCGCAGACTGTCATACAGTTGAACGGTTACAAGACTTATACCAAAGTACCCACTATTACAAAGATATCACACCTCCACTGCAATACTACAATACTTAACCTAACTTATTCTAATATACAATTGTACTTAAATCTAATTAATTACGTAATCCTAAATCTGTCTACTGGTCTTCGTGTCCGCCTAGACTGGCGATTCACCGGCGACGCAGATTGTGTTGGTGACTGGGGTGAGTCCTGATAAGAAGGCTCATTACCCTGATCTACGCTTCCCTCATCATTAATTGTAATCAACTCAGACGAGACTACTTGTTCCACCCCCTCACTAAGCGGCTCGACAACATTCTCTTCCCCGCATTTTGGAATGCTGGTGGACTCTGGACAGGTAACATCAGATAAACGAGATCTGCGACGCATTTGATCGACATGTCTTTTTAGAGTTTGACCGTTATCCTTTACTATTGAATACCTACGTGTACTGTCTACCCCTTCCACCTTACCTTTGACCCACTTGTCACTATTTCCGTACTCACGAGCCCAAACAGAGTCCCCCTCCCGGAAACTACGTTCAGTATCTCTGGCGTATTCAACTTGCCTTTTTTGTGCTTGGTGTACTCTCTCTTCTGTGACACGTTCAGTACGTAATAAGTCTAATCTGGAGCGTAAATTACGCCTCTGTAACAGCATGGCAGGGGTTTCTCCGGTAGTACCGTGTACGGTATTACTGTAAGCCAACAGAAAGGTTTGAAGGGCGGTGTCAATGTCCACCCGATCCCTATGCGCTTTCTTAATAGCCCGCTTGCATAATTTTACTGCATTCTCCGCTGCCCCGTTCGAAGATGGGTGGTAGGCCGGTGAGAAAGATTGTTTAACACCGTTGTTTTTCAGGAAACTTTTAAATTCTGAGCTAGTAAACGGTGGACCTTGATCGGATACTAGCTCCTCAGGCAAACCGAACCTTGCAAAAGTAGATCTTAGAATCTTTATAACACTCGACGCATTAGTTCGTGTCATTTCAAAAGCTTCTAACCATTTTGAAGTGGAATCAATAATTATCAAGAATGTGAGACCTTTATACGGACCTAGAAAGTCTATGTGAAGTCTACTCCAGGGGCGAGTGTGATACTGCCATGGCTGTATGGCTGCCCGGCGCGGCGCGTCTGCCTCCGCCGCACAAGTGTCACATTGCTTACATAATTTTTCTACAGCCGCGTCAATGTTTGGCCACCATACATAGCTACGAGCTAGGCTTTTCGTTTCTACAATTCCCATATGACTACTATGAAGTTGTTTTAATATGTAGTTTTGCAACGCAAGAGGTATAACCATACGATATCCCCACATTATACAGCCAAACTCAGTATATAATTCATTCCGTCTTATAAAATAAGGTTGAATACATTCCTCTGGACATGTCACCGGCCATCCGGATTGTATGTAAGTTAAAATCCTACTTAAAACTGTATCGGTGGCAGTTGCTTTCTTAATATCATAGCTTGTAATTGGTAAAAAATCTTCTACGAAATTAACGTAAGTGTTTTCATTCCCTATTTTTTCCTTAGCTTCCTTGCTCGGGAGGCGTGATAATGCGTCGGCACAGTTCCTATTCGAAGTCACATATTCGATGTCATAGGTATACCCGGCTAACAACACAGCCCAACGCTGTAACCTAGACGCCGCCATCACCGGAATACCGACTTTGTTGCCTAAAATATAGGTGAGAGGCTTGTGATCTGTCCTTAGTATAAATTTACGTCCATAAAGATACTGGTGAAACTTACGCACTCCAAACACAATAGCGAGTGCTTCGCGATCTATCTGTGAGTATGCTCTCTCCGCCTGTGTGAGTGAGCGCGACGCATACGCCACCGGGCGCTCGCCACTCGCGGTCGAGTGCGATATCACGGCTCCTATACCTACACTGCTCGCATCTGTTGTTAATATTATGGGTAACTCCGGTGTGTAATGTATCAGCACTTCACTACAAGTCAACAATTGCTTAACTTTACTGAACGCATCTTGACACTCTTTGTTCCAGCTGTACTGAACCCCCGTCTTAAGCAACCTGTATAATGGAGCTAGAATTGTACTAACATTTCTTATAAATTTTCCATAGTACATAACCATACCAATAAAAGCACGAAGTTCCGAAATGTTCGTAGGAGCTGGCGTTTCAATTATAGCATTGACTTTATCGGGACACGTGTGAATACCCTCTTTACTAATTATGTGGCCTAAATAGTTAACTGATTTTACAAAGAATACACACTTATTTTTTTTTACTCTAAGACCATATTTTTTTAAACGGTCAAACACCTCACATAAATTGCGCATGTGCGCCTCTCTGGTAGACCCTGTAATGATAATGTCATCCAAAAATACCCCTACATGTGGTAAATCCGCAAATAATTGCTCCAAGCGTCTTTGAAAAATACCCGGACTTGAAGATAGACCATACACTAACCTATTATACATAAATAATCCTTTATGAGTGTTAATCACAGTGTATTTCCTCGTTTCATCAAGTTCAAACTGTGCGTATGCTTGTGAAAGATCAATCTTACTATAATGCTCGCCACCCTTTAAACGAATCAGCAATTCCTCCACCCTAGGTAACGGATAACGGTCAACCTCTATAACTTTGTTTAATGTTAATTTATAATCTGCGCAAATCCTAATGTTACCGTCTTTCTTGACGACCGGCACGATAGGCGTCGCCCAGTCAGAGCGCTCCACGGCCGAGAGAATGCCGTCGCGCTGCAGCTGCTCCAGCGCGCGCTCCACAGGCTCACGCAGCGCGTACGCCAGCGGCCGCGCGCGCATGAACACGGGCCGCGCTCCCTCGCGCACGTGTATGCTCACCGTGCCGCCGGTGAACCGCCCCAGCCCTTCCGCGAACACCTCACAGTATTTGGAACTGAAAGCCGACACATCGAATACATTGTTGTACATTAAGAAATTATTACAGTCATAGTTTATTATGGGTAATTGTATCTTTAGTTCTGCCATCCATTGACGGCCTAAAAGGATCGTTTTTCCGTTTTTAATGACATATAACTCTAATTTCTTACATTTATCTTTGTATCTTACTAGTGGCTGTATAACCCCCAAGGGTTTCACTGATTCGCCCGTATAGTATCTCAGTGCTAACTGGCTGGGTTTCAAACTTAAATCCTTAAATTGACTTATGTAACACTCCCAGCTTATGCAGGACACGGCACTGCCGGTATCGCATTCCATTCTTATATCGATTCCATTCACATTTAAAACTACATACATTGGTTTACGCGTGGTGGCTGCGCTCCGCTGACGTCACGAGTGGCCACCGCCGCACCTTTCCCCCGCAAGGCCGGGGTCATCGCCTGACAAGCCACCGTCATCACTGGTGTCGCTGCGTTGCTCAACTCGCCGCGGCACTCCACAGCAGCGGCGTCTTTTTCCGCTGCTTCCATGCTAACAGCTAACGTATACGCCCGCCCGAAATCCAAATTGCTTTCGGCGAATAACCGTTGTCTTATGGTTTCATTCGCCACGCCACACACTAGCTGATCCCTCAAGCTTTCTTCTAGCCAAGATCCAAAGCCACAAGTTTTGGACATCTTCTTTAAAACAGCCGAGTACTCCGACAACGTCTCCCCTTCTTTCTGCTTTCTGTGGCGAAACTTGTAACGCTCCGCCAACTCACTTGGTTTGGGTTGCAAGTGTTTTTCCATGACGTCACTAATTTCTGCAAACGTTTTGCTTGTTGGTTTAACCGGTGTGCACAAATTCACGAGAAGTTCATAACACTCCGCGCCCATCACAGTTCACTTGCAATTCTTTCGGTATCTTATTCACTAAGAAATACTGTTCCAAACGATCCACATATAACCGCCAATCGTCACTGTGCACTTTGAACTCCGCTACTTTACCGATCGACATTTCGTGTTATTTATAATAACAACAATGTTCTAACTATTTATTGCACTGATCACGCGTAGAATCGACTGTCCTCGTCGCCACTGAAGAATATGGGAGTAGTCTGGATACCGGGAATGAAACAACAACTTGACTATATGGCGTATAATCGCAGACTGTCATACAGTTGAACGGTTACAAGACTTATACCAAAGTACCCACTATTACAAAGATATCACACTCCCCATCCACCATCTGGGAGAACAATTATGTCAATGAGTCAGTCAGTCAGTCAGTGAGTGAGTGAGTGGTAATCTAGCTTTATATAATATAACTTGTATTTGCGTGTTGCGCGAGGTGCAAGCACCTCGCGTGCTTGTGAAAAAAAAAAGGGGGTGTTGGTGATGGAGGGAGATGGGGGGGTTTAGTATTTGCGTGTTGCGCGAGGTGCAAGCACCTCGCGTGCTTGTGAAAAAAAAAAGGGGGGGGTTGGTGATGGGGGGAGATGGGGGGTTTAGTATTTGCGTGTTGCGCGAGGTGCAAGCACCTCGCGTGCTTGTGAAAAAAAAAGTGGGGGCGTGATGGGGGGGGGTTGAGTATTTGCGTGTTGCACGAGGTGCAAGCACCTCGCATGCTTGTGAAAAAAAAAAAAAGGGGGGGGTGATGGGGGGGGGTTGCAGAAGTATTTTGACTAAAGCATTGCCCCTCTAAATGAATCTAAAAAAAATATTTTCCAAGTCTCTTAATTTCCGAGATCCGCCTAAACGGGGTGAGACGGGGGGTGGGGGGGGGGCGACTTTGATAAATGGTTTTTACTTTACCGAGCCTCCTCTATACGAATCCGTAAAAAAAAAATACGGGTCTCGTAGTTTCCGAGATACGATAGGGGGGGGAGAAGGGGGGGGAAAAGGGGAGGTTTGGCACTTTTCCCGTAGGTTTGAGAGTTACTTGTTTACGAATCTGTCAAAATATACCCACCTCCCCATCCACCATCTGGGAGAACAATTATGTCAATGAGTGAGTCAGTCAGTCAGTCAGTCAGTGGTAATTTAGCTTTATATAGTATAACTAGTATTTGCGTGTTGCGCGAGGTGCAAGCACCTCGCGAGCTTGAGAAAAAAAAAAAAAAAAAGAGGGGGGGGGGTGATGGGGGGGGGGTTGCACAAGTTTTTCGACTAAAGCATTGCCCCTCTAAATGAATCTGAAAAAAAAAATGTTCCAAGTCTCTTAGATTCCGAGATCCGCCTAAAGGGGGGGAGAAGGGGGGCGGGGGGGGGACTTTGAGAAATGGTTTTTACTTTACCGAGCCTCTTCTATACGAATCCGTAAAAAGACAAAAAATACGGGTCTCGTAGTTTCCGAGATACGATAGGGGGGGGGGGGGGGGGGGGGAGAAGGGGGGGGGAAAAGGGGAGGTTTGGCACTTTTCCCGTAGGTTTGAGAGTTACTTGTTTACGAATCTGTCAAAATATACCCACCTCCCCATCCACCATCTGGGAGAACAATTATGTCAATGAGTGAGTAGTGTATTACATACTCTTTGAGTCAGTCAGTGAGTGGTAATTTAGCTTTATATAGTATAACTAGTATTTGCGTGTTGCGTGACTCATTGACATAATTGTTCTCCCAGATGGTGGATGGGGAGGTGGGTATATTTTGACAGATTCGTAAACAAGTAACTCTCAAACCTACGGGAAAAGTGCCAAACCTCCCCTTTTCACCCCCCTTCTCCCCCCTCCCTATCGTATCTCGGAAACTACGAGACCCGTATTTTTTGTTTTTTACGGATTCGTATAGAGGAGGCTCGGTAAAGTAAAAACCATTTTTCAAAGTCCCCCCCCCCGCCCCCCTTCTCCCCCCCTTTAGGCGGATCTCGGAATCTAAGAGACGGAACACTTTTTTTTTCAGATTCATTTAGAGGGGCAATGCTTTAGTCGAAATACTTGTGCAACCCACCCCCCCCATCACCCCCCCCCCCCTCTTTTTTTTTTTTTCACAAGCTGACAGATTCGTAAACAAGTAACTCTCAAACCTACGGGAAAAGTGCCAAACCTCCCCTTTTCCCCCCCCTTCTCCCCCCCCATTATCGTATCTCGGAAACTACGAGACCCGTATTTTTTTCTTTTTACGGATTCGTATGCTTGTGAAAAAAACTAAAGCATTGCCCCTCTAAATCAAGTATTTGCGTGTTGCGCGAGGTGCTAGCACCTCGCGTGCTTGTGAAAAAAAAAAAGTGGTGGGGGCGGGGGTGATGTGGGGGGGGTTTAGTATTTGCGTGTTGCGCGAGCTGCAAGCACCTCGCGTGCTTGTGAAAAAAAAAAAAAAAAAAAAGAGGGGGGGGGGTGATGGGGGGGGGGGTTGCACAAGTATTTCGACTAAAGCATTGCCCCTCTAAATTAATCTGAAAAAAAAAATGTTCCAAGTCTCTTAGATTCCGAGATCCGCCTAAAGGGGGGGAGAAGGGGGGCGGGGGGGGGGACTTTGAAAAATGGTTTTTACTTTACCGAGCCTCTTCTATACGAATCCGTAAAAAACAAAAAATACGGGTCTCGTAGTTTCCGAGATATGATAGGGAGGGGGGAGAAGGGGGGTGAAAAGGGGAGGTTTGGCACTTTTCCCGTAGGTTTGAGAGTTACTTGTTTACGAATCTGTCAAAATATACCCACCTCCCCATCCACCATCTGGGAGAACAATTATGTCAATGAGTGAGTCAGTCAGTCAGTCAGTCAGTGAGTGGTAATTTAGCTTTATATAATATAACTAGTATTTGCGTGTTGCGCGAGGTGCAAGCACCTCGCGTGCTTGTGAAGAAAAATTAAAGCATTGCCCCTCTAAATCAAGTATTTGCGTGTTGCGCGAGGTGCAAGCACCTCGCGTGCTTGTGAAAAAAGAAATTGGTATTTGCGTGTTGCGCGAGGTGCAAGCACCTCGCGAGGTTGTGAAAAAAAAAAAAAAAAGAGGGGGGGGGGTGATGGGTGGGGGGTTGCACAAGTATTTCGACTAAAGCATTGGCCCTCTAAATGAATCTGAAAAAAAAAATGTTCCAAGTCTCTTAGATTCCGAGATCCGCCTAAAGGGGGGGAGAAGGGGGGCGGGGGGGGACTTTGAAAATTGGTTTTTACTTTACCGAGCCTCCTCTATACGAATCCGTAAAAAGAAAAAAATACCGGTCTCGTAGTTTCCGAGATACGATAGGGAGGGGGGAGAAGGGGGGTGAAAAGGGGAGGTTTGGCACTTTTCCCGTAGGTTTGAGAGTTACTTGTTTACGAATCTGTCAAAATATACCCACCTCCCCATCCACCATCTGTGAGAACAATTATGTCAATGAGTGAGTCAGTCAGTCAGTCAGTCAGTGAGTGGTAATTTAGCTTTATATAATATAATAATAATTATCATAGCAAAATTTAATTATTTATTACAAATACCCACCTATATTCTTAACAGTTATGAATAACATAAAAAGCTTTTAATTTCACAATTAAAATTGATAACAATATTAACATATAAAATTTACATAAATACAAAATAAAACGTTTAATAAAAAATAATGTAAGTGAGCATGATAAAGAAACTAAAAAGCTTTCGATCGTGTGGATCATGTTATCCTGCTTTTAAAACTACAATACCTTGGCATCCATGGTGACTTACTCAGATGGATTAGCTCTTATTTATCCAAGCGTTCTCAGGCCGTTGTTGTGGGGGGTTAAAGATCAGATTTCGTTAGCATACCGTCCTGTGTGCCTCAGGGATCCTTACTTGGACCTCTTTTTTATTGTGCGTACTTACACGATATTAATTCATGTTTTAAATATGCTAAGCATCTTCTATACGCTGATGATATGAAGATATATCTGCGTGTCCGATCAAGCCTAGATTGTGAACTCATACAACGTGATCTTAATTCATTATACCAATACTACTTATTAAATAACATCAGTGTTAATATCTCGAAATGTCAGTGTATTAGTTTTACCCGTTGCAAAATACCAATCAACTTTATGTATAGTTTTGATGATAAAATTACTGAAAGAGTCAATGTAGTCAGAGATCTTGGTATAATGCTCGACTCCAAATTACTGTTTTCTGAACATATTGACAACATAGTCAGTAAAGCTTCCCGTAATCTTGGCTTTGTAATGCGCACCTGTAAACCATTCAGAAACCTTCATAGTCTTAAGATTGTATACTGTGCCTATGTCCGAAGCATTCTAGAGTATTGTAGTCCAATCTGGTCGCCTCAATATAATGTGTACATTTCTAGAATAGAAAATCTCCAAAAACGGTTTGTAAAATTTTTAAACTTTAAAGGTAACAAGCGTCATGCTTCTTATCTCGCAGACTCTAGTCACTATAACTTGCTGCCCCTCAATGATAGACGTAAAATGTTGGATATGCTACTATTATTTGATATCCTTCGTGGTGAGATCGACAGCGGTGACCTTTTGTCATGCATAGGATTTTGCACGCAAAGGTCTCGCACAAGACACACTCACTTATTTAGTGTACCTTTACACAGGTCCAATTATGGACAAAATGCTGTTATGACTCGACTGCCTCGCTTATACATAGACAAATTTGAAAATCTGGATATATTCCAGCTATCTAAGGTATCTTTCCGTAAATCTGTTGTAAAAATACTCACTAGTAAGTAAATAATATTCGTATATTATTATTATTATTTACCAGTTGTTATATTACCAGTTGTTATATTTCCTTTTATTTTTACTTTGGTTGTATAGTTAAAATTTTAGAACTACTATACTGTCTAGTTTAACATGCATGTTGTGAAACTCTATAATAGGCTTCAGAACCCCATGTGACATTGTTATTATATAATGAGAATTGTAAAAAAAGCTGTTGAGTTTCCTATGAATAAATAAATAAATAAATAAATAGACAATCAATTTATCAATATCCTTCAAGGCTTATAGGTGACGAGGCGCTAGTGGACAAGCTTCATAGCCTGGCTTATCGACGAAAAGTTGCTTGTCTCTCAGTTTTCTACAGATTGTACTTCGGGCAGTGTGCGCAGGAACTCCATGACCTGATCCCTCCATCTCCCTTTCACTACCAGTCTACCAGACACACTTGATTGATATACTGTCTTGTCGTACCAAGCGTTTCTCCTCCAAATTTATTGTGCGCACAAGCCAAGCTCTGGAACTCTCTGCCGGCTTCTGTTTTCCCCGCCACTTATGACCTTTTACCCTTTAAAACAAGAGTAAATAGGCATCTTCTGTGCTTGCAAGTCCCATCGTAGACCCATCCCATCTATTGCTTACCATCAGGTGAGATCTAGGTCAAGAGTGAGCTCCCCGTAATAAAAAAAAACGTTCTGCTCATATTTTATCGAACTATCTTGTTTTTATTGATAATAAGCTCGCTTTGGTTAACCGTCTCACCATCATCATGGTAAGTGATGATGTGGTCGAAGATGTAGCACGCTTACCTAGAAGTAACCTATTCACTTTTGACTTAAAGACCCCCCAATTATAGCCATCAGGAGCCGCAGACAACTGCGGGGAATTCCACTCCTTAGCCGCACGCAGAATGAAAGTACTCCCAAAACGTTTTGTGCGTATGGGTGGGATGACCACCATGAAACGAAGGCGCATTACCCTTTGTCTTGTAGTTCGATGATGGAACGGGCTTGGTGGAATTAGATTGTGTAATTCTATCTCACACTCCACGGAATGTAACTGATAGGATTGCAACACGTTGCTGATTTTGTAGGCTCTGGAGCTTTGAATGAACCCGTGCATTGTTGGCAATTAGTCTCTTGGCCCGTTTCTCATTAGACTCAAGCGCGTCCAGTTGATATTTGGCAGATCCGTACCAAAGATGAGGGTACATGCTCCATACACGATTTAGGCTTGAGCTTGAGAAACTGTTCCGTTGTGCAGTACTGTCTTACCTTTGGATAGGATTCTCAACTTTTTGCTGCTCGTTGAGCCTTAGCCTCGATGAACGAACCAAAATTGAGGGTCAATGAGGGTCAATACCCCAAGAAGCTTAATACGATCAGTTGTCGGCACGGTTACACCATGGAAAGGAGGCGGCTCCTTTTTGCGGAGAAGAGACACGCGGGTCTTAGCTGCATTAAACTTGACCAAGTTGGCATCACTCCATTCGGAGACAGCCTTTAAGGACAATTTCAAGTGTCCAACCATGGCCTCACGGGGAGACCGGATCTGTCCCACCAGCACGCGCGCTGAATACTTATCTCACAGAAACAAAGCTGTCGCTCCTGCCGAATATGACTGATAGGATGAAGTAGAAGGCGAACTGAATAGTTCCTTTATGAACTTTACCGCAAAGAGCAGATTACATGAATACGTAATCTACTCTTTCCGGCAAAGTTCACGATGTTTTCGAACTTATAATTTTCACATGTTGTGGCCATTTATTGAAAACTGTGCAACCGCATTACCTACTATATTTACCGACTATATTAGCATAACGAAATGTTTTGTTACAATATTTATAACATACACTATTATTTTGTTTTTCGCACAGATTCCACACGAGTTTGTCCGTATTACAAATTTACAACCTATTTCTAATAATTTATATAAAGTGCACACAATTGTTTTGTTTTATGTTTTGTTTAATGTTTTATTTTAACTCTGGTCTCCAAGATACAGGCGCCGCCTAGTTTGGAGGCCGCTGACATTCTCTTTAATAAAAAAAAACTTTTTTGCAAAAAAATAAAACCGACTTCCATATCAAAACACTACAAAGCCAAAAATAATTTTAATTTCGGTAGTCGGTGTTATTGGTTTTGTATTTTCTTTTTTTTCACACCGCCTTCCGAAATTAAAATTATTTTTGGCTTTGTAGTGTTTTGATATGGAAGTCGGTTTTATTTTTTTGCAAAAAAGTTTTTATTTTCGCGCTTTTTAGTGGGTCAATTTGTAATTAATCTAGTTATAAAAGCCAAAATGTCAACTACAAAAAACTAAAAACGCGCGAACAAAAAAACACAATATAGAGTAACCGAAAAGATCATCAATGTAAATATTTTTTTTAGACTTTTGGTGATTTTTCAGAAACGGCTTGTTCGATGTCGATAAAATTTTCATGGGACCATTTGGGAAGTATACCCTTTCCAACAAAAAAAGAATTTTTCAAATCGGTTGGCGAGCGACGGAGCTATGCCCGAACAAACATAAAAAAAAAAAAAAAAAAAAAAAAGAACAAACAAACATCCGAATTGAGAACCTCCTCCTTTTTCAGAAGTCGGTTAACAAAGTTTAGTGACAGACAAGATTTTATACTCGTAATGTTAATTATATAGGTTAAGAAAATTACTGTAACTCTGATCCAATAAATTTATTCTTATTATTCTTATTGTCTATCTGTGATCAGATCACCAAATAACTGTCTTTTCTTTTAGTTGATTGTATATCCGGAATAATTTCTGAAAGGCTGAAACGATTTTAGTGGGACCTTTCCTGGAACGTAGAGGAGGTTGTAGGGCTTCTTTTTTTGAGATCTGGATTTATGTGGGGAAAAAACGTTTTGGGAATACTTTCATTGTGCGTACGGCTAAGGAGTGGAATTTCCTGCCGGAGTCTGTGTTTCCCGATAGCTATAACCTAGGGGTCTTTAAGTCAAGAGTGAATAGGTTACTTTTAGGTAAGCGTGGCTCCATCTTCGACCACATCATCACTTACCATCAGATGAGATGGTGGTCAAACGCGAACCTGTTACCAAAAAAAATAACGCGTAAAGAAAGTCGTGGACACAGCTAGTGATGAAATATATCTCAGTTTATCGACCTATTTCATATAGTATTTCCAACGAGCGATTTCTCAATCGTAAGATCCCTAGCGGCCTGGTTGATTTTAGGGACAGCTACTGGCTGACCTCAATATAAATAGGTACAAACCAATACGTGCGGATGGTTTGTGGATGTTTGTTCGAATGCTTTCAGTGAGTGGATACCCTCTTGATGTATATAGTATCCTAGTACTGTAGTAGTACTGTGTACTGTAGTAGACTGAAGACAACATCTGGTATGGAGTCTCTATGCACAGTTTCAGCTCAAAATAAGTGACTCACAGAATTGAACCCAAATTGTTGGTTTCGTATGTTTCACACGTTTGTTATTATTGGTATTCAATACCAATAATAACAAACGTGTCACATCACTATGAGGGTCATCACTTTCCACGTCACTTGCCAATAAAACGATAATTCTCTTCGTTCTTCTTATTTTGAAAAATTCGGCCTCTGGTATCAATGTATTGAAATTTCTAATAAGTTCCACACACGTAGACATAGGATTACAAAACCCTTGCGATATCGTTTGTTATCATCCAAAGAAGCCGTGCACTTGGTATGTATATACCCTTTAAATTACACGTTGTATACACCTTTTGGGTACTTATGTTACAGTGATACTTGTCATAAGAATAATTTTAAGAACTGATTTCTACCTGTTACAAACAATAAATACATCTGTATCTGAATCTGACAGCCGAAGCAACAGTTTAACTTGCTTTGCGTGACACGAAGGAATCTCGTTTTTTTAAAAAAAAGTTTTTTAGCAATGTGGGTAGAATTCACATTACTAGCAATCCTGTTAACCCCTCCAACTAAGCTAAATATGCTTGTGTCTGGAGTGGGTTCACGGCAATAGTGTAATGGGTGGGGTTCGAACTCGTGACCTCTCGATCACAAGTCCGACACCTTATCCATTAGCCTGTTAAGATGACTTAAGCTTGATGATCAACCAGTGTGACTGTTATAGTAAAGCCACGAGGTCCTCTAATCTTTTATTTAACATATCTTTCTCTTTTCTTTTTTCCTTTTATCTTTTACGAATGAGCCCGCTCTTGACCTCGATCACACCTGATGGTAAGTGTAAGATGAGGTCAACGAGCGAACGAGCGAGCCCAGAAGGCCTATTCACTCTTGCTTTAAAGGCTGACAGGTCATATAAAGTACTTAGGCATAATTCTATATAACACCTTAACATTCCAGGAGCACATTAACACCCTTAGTAACAGACTGCGCAAAGTAATATATGTCTTTAAAACACTGAGACATATTGCAGACGAAAAACTGAAAAAAATTGTATATTTTGCTCTCGTTCAATCACTACTAACATATTGCATAAAATCATGGGGTGGTGCCCTACAATGAACAATCTTGATACTGGAAAGAGCACAGAGAGCTATTTTAAAGGTTTCTTCATTCCTACCTGTTCGATATCCCACTGAACTACTATACAAAGAGACCAAAGTTCTGACTGTACGTCAGCTATTTTTTTTTCATACGGTTCTAAAACAGCATGGACTTCTAACTTATAACCCCACACTGCTGCGTGGTGGAAGACGATTTGATCCTGTAGAACGTTGTCAAAATAGGCTCTACTCGATGTTCTCGAAGCGCTTCTTTTGCTATTTAGAACGATATCTATATAATAAAATCAACAAGACATTTTTTGTTTATAATCTCACCAATACCAAGTGCAAAACTAAGTTGAAGGGTTGGCTCTTGGAATTGAACTACGATGATACAGAGAAACTACTTGCTGCCCCAGTTTAACTAGCTTATAAATTAACACCGGTACTACATATTCCCTGCTACACTTATATCAGTTTATACCAAGTTTATACACACGCCATTATCTACACACAAATAACACACTCAACTATACACACATATGTACATATTCATATACATGCACACACAATTACTAACTGTACTAACACTAGAATAATACTTTATGTTAAATGATATTCCACTGTATTTTTTTTTCTTATTGTGTATACCTATGTTCTACTTTTAACATACTGACCATATTACAGAATATTTGGAGCACCTACATAATCTATACTAATATTAGAAAGTGGAAAAGTTTGTTTGTTTTTTGTTTGTTTGCTTGAACGCGCTAATCTTCGAAAGTGCTGGGTGGATTTGGATGCAATTTGGTATGGAAGTAGCTTGAAGCTTGAGGAAGGTTATAGGCTACTTTTTACGCGACTGCAAAAAAGGAGAATAATGTTTTTACCGTGATAGAATCCACGGGAGCGAAGCCCCGCGTGATTATTAGTTATATATAAATGTAACTGTTACCTTAGGGGTGGAGACCGGGTGTCCTGAAACACAGACCTTCCGTCTAGTTTAGGCACCAGTCTCCCACAATATTTTATAAATTAAAATTGTTGTATAATGTACCGTTATACCTATATTGTGGTGAGAAAATAAATTATTTTGATTGATTGATTGATATGTGGCAGGGAACACAGAAGCCGGCAGAGAGTAAAGTGAGTATTATTATTACAGTCCTATAAACTGCATTGCGACAGTTCTTTGGGTCGCTTACGTCACCGTTCCGGGAATCACGACCGTGGTCGGTACAGCTTCACTCACAACATACTATTACATTGTAAGTTTTACGTTCTTACGTATTTGATAGCGGTGCTCGATATTCAAACTTTTATTGTTGTTTGAGCGGAGACGAATAAGGGTAATAAAACTTAAAAAGTTTTCTGGTATTAAATTAAAAAGCACCTAGCCGGCATTTAATAACTCGAACGGGGAATTCCCTGTATGCGAATTACATTGGTGTTGCAAAAATAGATAAAAACTTGTTTTTCGTTTCATCCTGCTAATTTAACATGTTATATGTTTATATTACTAGCAGTAGTAATATTGATATTGTTTTAGTGTACACATAATTAACTAGTTTATGTATTAAAATGAGCTTTTTTGAAATGGAAAAATATTGGAAAATATCTTTTTTTCTTTTCTTTTCCGTCCGAAATTTTTCCACTACCCATCAGTATACATAGGTACTAACAGGAGTGAGCACTGTCAAAATTGTGTTATAGTAAAACAAAACATACGCGTACGGCATAAGGTTTACTTTGGAAACCAAATTAGGACAGAGGCAAAACGAGCCGAGAGAGATAGCCAGTACCGATGCCCTCTGTCCCTTTTTCGCACTTGCCACACGAAACAAATATTTACGGTAGTAATAAAAATTTTGTCCATCACAAGAAAAATATGAACAAGAGTTGATCTTGAGAATCTTGATTTAAACTGGCTATAGCTATAAAAAGTATTTTATTGTTAATTTATATTACCCTGTAAGAACAAAAAGTATTAAAGAATTTCTCGTTAGAAGTTTTTATAATTATTAAACTGGTATCTTTAGCAAGTGTCATGGCGAGTCTGGCAAACGAAAGTAGACACTCGAATTATTTTCAAAGTTTTTATATGGCAATGCTATACTAATGTCAAACTCAATTTTCAAAACAAGATGGCGTGTTGTTGGTCATTTGTTGTAATCTTGTTACTAGCGTTTATTCAGCGAAAAATGAACAAAACTATTAAAAGTGGAGTACGGGAGATGTTGTTTCGCATGATGTCTAAATATCAAGAAAAACAACAGGAAAAAGACGCCGAATTCAAACAAAAACAAGATTGTTTACGTGTGGTGTTCGATTTCATAGTTAGTATGACGCTACTAAGTTGATACTTTGTCGTAATTCACAATTTATATTTATCGAGGAAAAATATTTATCTATTTTGATTCACATTAATTTTATAGAATGTTAAACAATATGGTTATTTAACATACAATTAAATGTTGCATGGTTTTTAACATTTTTTTTTTCTTTTATAGAAAATCTGGTGGATGTAGCAGGGGTTGATGAGATAGTGAAACCTATTGAAAAACTTACGAATTTAGAGCAGAAAGATAGGATAAGAACCCCAGAACCAGTACTTGGATAAATAGCTTCAATCACTGGTAAGTTTTTACTAGGAGTACATAACTTTTATAAAGATGTAATTGAATTCATGATTTGAAAACCTAATCATTTTGTTTTACCATTCTTTACAGAAGTGAGCGTTACTACATTAAGAAGAATTAAAAAGGAAGGTGCGCGTAAAGGCCATATAAACCCACAGTGTCCGACATAGATAGTTTCGACATAGATGCTATTCGTAACAAAATTAACGAATTTTATATCGTTACAAAACAAGTTTAAAATGAAATACACCAGAGCCAGTATATGAAGCTGATGAGATTCTGAAGCAGAATGCGAGGTGTTGCGAGTTCCCCCCTACCACTGTGATCTAAATGCCATTGAGTTAGTATGGAGTTTGGCTAAACGTAAAGTGGCAAGTAAAAATATTGCTCTGCCTGCAGTGGAGTTATAGAAATTTATAAAAGAGTCGTTTGAAAATATAACTCCCGAGGAGTGAAAGAAAATGGCTCATCATGTCATCCATGTTGAAAATAAACATAAAGAAAGGGACAGAATTACAGAAAATAATTTAGAAAGTTTTATAATTAACGTAGGAAACAATGACTCCAGTGACTCTAATGAAACTTTCCACATGGAAGTCTTACATTCAGATTTTGACTATAGTGAATAAATCAAAACTATTTTAGAATACTGTTGTTTATTTTTAAATCGAATTAAAACCTACCTAAAATATCTCTTGTATTTTTATTCCGATGAAATAAAATACATAATTCTAAAGTATCAAATAAGGTTATTCCAGGTATTTCATAGTAGTTTTGGGGTTGCTATGCTGATATTTTTTAAATTTGCCGCGCTTTTTCAGTCTCTACTTTCGTTTGCCAGACTCTACGCTGTTGTTGTGTCGTTGAACTTAGCTCTGGTCATAACGTGTTTTGTTACAACTGTTATCTACAACTGCAATTTTTTACCGTGAAAATGGTGAAAAAGTGTTGCATAAAATCTTGTAAAAGCGAATCATATGGTGGTTGCGGCATATCTTTTCACACGTAAGCAATTTGTTAATAATTTGTTTGTTTACGCTAGTCTAGTGACCATGATTCAAGTTTTGCGAGTATGTTCTTTTTTACTACCTAAGACGACCCACTGACCCTATAATCTCTTATTATTCTAGATTTAGATTATATTTTTATCGAAACCTACTTATATGTCTTACTTTTACTCTACTATAATTACGATTATTTTTGTAAATAAATAACAAACAAATTAATAAATACAAACTGTACCTAACCTTACATACATTGTTATATTATTTATGTTACAGCTTTCTAAGATTGGCCTCCGACAAAAGCTCAATAAAACTATTTTATTTAGCCATGTTTATCATTAATAAATGATACACAATTTTTTTTTCGTATTATTGTCCTATGTTTTTATCCTACTACCTATCTGTCAATATTAAAGCAACTGTTTGTTGCCAAATTGAAGCATTTGTTTTCTCCAGCCCACCCGGTATAATCTGCAAATGATGAAGAGCCACACGAATTACAATTGTTGAAAGCGTTGACAAACTCATATCTGAATTTAAAAATATTTCATCAAACGAAATTAAATTGGTTACGAAATTTCAGCAGTAAAATTGGACTTAGAAAGAAACTTACTAAAACCATTTTATTTAGTCATGTGTAAAAAGTAGTAATTTGATATTAAGGTTTAAAATAATTACTGGCATTATTTGAACTGTATTTACTTTTCAACTGTAACAAATACAGCAATGTGGTCAATTACTAAATAAATACTATTTGTATATACTATTAGTATTATTTATTTCATAATCCATCCCTTATCCCTCAGTATTTTACCATTGCTAATGTTAGTTTTTCGTGTGTCTAAGTGGTCAACACTGGTACTTATCAGATTTTTCTAGTTGCCTAAAGGCAACTGATATAGCTTAACGACTGACATCGCCCATCCTAGTGGGGACGCCGCCCGGGGTTGTTTAACATGCGTAAGCGCTTAAAAATGCGTACTTACTTCCACTGGGCCATCGAGCTCCTCAATCCTCATCTATATCTATACATATAATAAAACTCTAAACTTTTTGTGTGTGTACATTGGAAATATTTACAAAAAGATGAATTAGGGGTATGAAAGATAAGTCATAGAACGCATTCCGATCGTTTTTTAAATTTTTATCTGTTTGTTTGTGCACGCATCACGTAAAAACAACAGATCCTATTCAGATGCAGTTTTCAGAATTATGTAGGGCTTAGCTCGGAATAATATTTAGGCTTTATTTAATCGCAATCGGTCCACACAATCAGAAGATATGTCGTTTAATGATTCTGTGGTTTTGCAGTACTAAGTCGCGGGTACAGCGGAACTGACATAACAATGCCGAACTGCAACCTGAAGCTATGACGTAAAACCTTTACTGTAGGATCCATTTCTAGCGCAGATTACACATAGGCTACTTTTTAACCGCCTTCAAAAAGGAGGTTTTAATGTTTCAGTAGTCAGCGCGTACGAAGTCGCGGGCACAGCTAGTTGCTAATAATAATTCCATACCTATGTGTAGTAAGTAAAGTATTGGTAGGTAGTTTGCAAGATTAAATTTGTCTCATACAGCCAAATCTTATTGTCACCCTGTTAGAAAGGGACAAGCGGCCTCTATACTATCTATCTCGGTCGGCTCGCTTTTTAGCTGAGAGTACTCCACAGATAACTTTAAATAAGTCCTCGGTCCTGTTACTATATTACGTCCATGTATTACTTTACTCTTTGCGTCCATGCCAAGTTGCAATAGCCTGGGTCAAAATTTTCCTTTTAAAAAACTTTGACGTACAACTTACTCGTCTATTATTTTAAGCTACCAGCTATGCAAAAGAGGCCCAATACCACAACATAAAACCTATAAAATTCTACACCAACATTCTTTACCCTATACCTGGTTAATTTACTATTTAACGGCGATTCGTGGCTCACGGTTCACGGTCGGTCGTCGACCGTGCAGCGGCAGCTCTCGTTAGAGAGTATTATTTTCTTTGAGCGGCAGTGTGACATCAACTGTCTTATTTGAAAGCACCCTTACCCATACTCTAATATTTGAATGTTTGTAAACATAGTCTTTGTAAGGACTATTACGGCATTTTTAAGTAAGATCCCCGTCGTGAACTGTAAGGTAAGTCGCCGCAATTTTTTCAAATATTTTTATTCCAATATTTTTTCATTTATTGAATGCACATGCATGCTTTTGGGGTTCTTTAAAAAACTGCAAAGACTACACTCTCAAGAAGCTTACGTGAAACATGCGCTTTTTTATTGATAAACGAAATTTAAAAATTGATAGTACGAACGCATCTTAGTGTAAATATGAATTTTCACAGCTGGCAATTATTGTGTAAAGAAATGTCAAATGGATTCCATGGCCGTGTATGTATTTTTATTCGGCGCGACAATTGATCAAACTTGTTTTACTTGTGATTATTACCTTTTTTCATGTAATAAAATACGTACTTCAAACATCAAAATAAAGTGAAACCCTTTTTTTGGTGTATTGTGGTATAATATGTGTTAGTTGTCAAATAATGAGGCGAGGTCATCCAAGCATCGGAGGATGGCGAAGTGAAAATCAAAGGCATTTCAGGCCTAGAGGAAACGGGCCTCCTCGATTTAGACCTCCAAGGAACTTTCTATTACTTGATAATCCCAGGTAAGACCCTAGTCCCAATATAACTTGCAATATTTGCATTGCATCACTGACGCGCCAATATTTCATACGCTTTAAAATGTTAAAAAAGCGTGTATGTATATGTCAATACGTCGATAAAACTCTGAAATTGTATTGTATTATGGATTAATTAATGTAAAAGTTTATATAATCAGCTATTTGTAGTGTTTTGTTTCTTAGTTGTTTTTATATTATATTACAGATTCCCGCCACCCAACACTCGACAAAGCCATAGAGGCCCACCTCCTTTCAATGCTCTCGGTGGACATCCAGATGATCACGGGGGACAAGATCATAATGACAGACACAGAGACTATAGAGATGGCCATCGCCAAATTGATTACAGAATGCCAGAGAGAGAACATCATTCACACTCCAGGCATATACATCAATATAATGTACATTCTAATATAAGATCAAAGGAAAACAACAGTCAATGCATGTCATACAGTGAACCAACAAATTTTTATGATGACGTCACACTTGATTCATATAATGTTAATAGTATGGGAGATATAGATCATCGGCAGCTCCCTCTCTTTTCACATCCACCAAATTCTTATAAACAACAACGGGTACCTGTTTGGTCCAATCCACCTCCTGGCTATAAAAAACATGATCATGATGACAGAAGTCAAAATTCTTATAGAGATAACGATGCTGTAGAAAGAAATAAAACACCAGTTGTTGATTATACAGGTCATAGACCACCTGCATCAGACCATTATGGCGGGACCTCTGGACCAACTACCAATAATAATGACACCTCATTCAGCAGATCTGTAGGTGATACTGTAGATATAGTTAGGAAAAGGCTATTGAATCGCAATGATCCAGAGAGGTTATCACAAGATGCATCTGTGAATCCGAGTATCAGTGAGCAGGAAACTAGTGAGAATACTAATCAGCACATTCAGCAGGAACAACCAGCTAAGAAAAGGACACCAAGACAGAGACACAATGTAAAATCAAATTGTGATAAAATGAAAACAAATATTGTCCACCAACTGTTTAAGATGGACAAAGATAAAATACACAAACTAATGGATGATCCAGGTTCTTCATCAAAGTTTGAGTATGCAATTAGTAGTTTAATAACAGAGTCTCAAAATAGTTTAAACCGCCATTTAAGATCTGTGGCAGAGAAAACACTATACAGTTCCAGCACTGACTTCATTCATAATGACAATAATACAATTTATGAGGATACTTTTATGAAGCAGATGCAGTGCCTCCTAGATCCACAAGACACTGTATTACTAGAAGATATAAAACCCATTGTCATGGCTGAACTTAGTAAAGTTCTGCAGTTAACTGAATTTGAACAACAAAGATTTGATGTCTCTGATGAGCACAACTTTCATCAAACTGAAGATGGGCAATCTAACTATCAATATTTTGACACCTACAATTATGATGAGTTGTCACAGGAACCATGTTATGAGCAAGAACAACCCTCATCATTAAATTATGATAACTCAAATAGATCAGATGCAACTTATCATTCTAATGAAAACTTAAATTATGATCATGAAATACCTTATGAAGAAACAAAGCCTCTTTTTGAGAGACGTCAATCACAGCGAACAGATCAGATCCAAGATATAAAACCTAGTATAGAAAGCCAGATGATGAGCCAGAGAAGAAGTTTGGAAGCCCCTGCCGAAGAGCCATATAAAAGTCAAGAAGAACGTCTACCGTTATTTGATGGAAATACTGATCAGATGTCTGAAGATGAGGATACATTCGCTGAACTAGACAGACAATATCATGTAGCTGTTGACCACAACTTTATTGAAAACGACGATCTTTCGAGGGTGTCGACCCCTAAATTTCAACCTCCTCAACAAATACCTACTCCAATTAAGAGTGAAATTGTCAATCAGTTGCAAAGCATTGCCAAGTCACCTTTGGATGTATTTCCTGTGTGCAGCACGGATAGCCTCAGAGAAATAGCTAAACAAATCAAACATGAAGTGACACAATCTCTACATGAAAATACCACACCTAAAACTTCTGACAATGGTGTTGACAAAATGAAACATATTAAAATAAAGCAAGAGCATGTGTCCCAACCTAAAAATTATTTGAAAGAGGCTGACAAAGCAGATAGCTCGAATACTATTAAAACTTCTCCATCAAACTCACGAAAAAGGTCTACTGATCAAAGACCATCACATCGAAAAGAAAAACGAAAGAAAACTGAATCTAGCCAATCTGATTCAGCTAAACCAACCTCAGACAAAAATGTCCCTGCTAATGTAAATCCTAGTTCTATGAAGTCGTCGGAACAATGCAATGATGTCCCAAAACATTATTACAATATATTTTTACCTAAAGAAGAAATTAAGAAAGATGCAAAGGATACTAAAAAAGTTGACATAACAGATAAGAATTATTCTGACAAATATGTCAGAAGGAAAGAAAGCGCAAGAAAGGCAAAAGAAAAAGATAGTGAATCAAGCAGAAGAAGACATTCTAGCACATCCAGTCAAACCATTCAAAGTCCAAAAGATAGTATAAATACAAACAGCCAAACACCCACAAAATCAGATCCTAAAATTAAACTTAAGACTTTTGATATGTTTGTAGAGCAGCCTAAGAAGGTGTCAACTCATCACCATGCACGTCGAAATACTGCTACAGCTGTAACACCTACAAAACCCCTTGTAGAGGATAACATATCTAAACAAGAGCCAACACTGACTGCTGTTCACGTAAAGACAGCACAGACAAAACAAGTGGGTACTCAAGTCATAAGAAGACTAATAACAAGAGACACACAGACATGTCAACTACAAAAAAATTTCAATACCAGGTTTAGTCAAACAGATAGGAAGAAGTTTGTCTCAAAATTTGTACAAACAATTTCTGTGCCTTTAGAATTAGAAACTTCGAAACATAGGTCAGCTGATGCTTTTGAAAGAATGAAAGAAATAGACATGGAAATACAAGTTTTACTACAAGAAAAATTTAAACTGTACAGTTCCTTAGAATCCAAGGACGTATGTTCAAGCAGTATGCCTGCTTTGGGTATGACTGTTCTGAATGTAACACCTATTGATGAAAATAAGGAAGATGAAAATCATGACACTTTGACTGAAAATATGAGTGAAGATCAAATTGTGGAAGATTTCAACAGCATCCCAGTGGAGGAACTAGAGCAAATAGCTTTAGAAAGTGTTCAAGAAGATAGCACTGACTCAAACAAAGTTGAAAAAAAATGTTTGAGACAAAGGGCACTGCAACAAGAACGAATGAGTTCTCAGAGTCCAACATCAAGTAGAGAAAAAAGAAGTAACAAAAAAGCTAAACCACCTAATATATCTCTTATTGAGCAGATAATTACAGATGATAGACCTCTAGAAGATATCATATCACTGGACGCCTTAGAGGAACCTCAAGATAAAAGCAAGAAGAAACCTCGATCTCAACCAAAGAAAAAACCGACAAAGAAAACAAAACCTCGAAGAAATATTAATATTAATGCATTTGATCTGAAGGACTGTTCAGTGGTTCTTATTCAAACTGATGTAAGAAAGTTTATAAAGAAAGAACATATAGAAGAGTCAGAGGATACATCTGTGCCTATAGATACCGCTAGGCCTTCAAATACTCACACTGAGGAGGTAGTTTCTCCCGAACCAGAAACAAAACCTGTGCTAATAAAACAAGAAGTTGAAGAGAATGTTGTCAATGACCTCCAGTTTGATATGTTAGATGTGTCAGAAGATATTGTAATTGGGGAGGAGAGTGAGATAAAATGTCATGACAAAGACCTACATGGGAGGGTGGCTATTACTGAGGAGATCATACTCGATAACAGTCAGTCGTCTGCCGACGAAACATCGACGGCGGAGAGCGGCCAGGCTGAGAATGAATGCAAGATGTTCGACTACTCGACAGACGAGAAGTTGCGACGAGAATCAGTCACGGTCACGGGAAATGCTGATGCTGTACTTGCAATAGAGGTAAGTTTTTCATAGCTTTTTTTTCAATTACAACAAAAGGAAGGGAATAAAAATCGATATAAAAAACCTCATAATAATAGTTATATCTCTAAATATGCATCTAATCAGAACTTAGTATCGTATATAAATATTGTTATACTATCGGACCCGGCAAACTTCGTACCGACATTTTTTTTCCTAATTTTCTCACCTTTAAAATTTTCCTTGGATCTGCAACAAATGTTTTAAAACCAAAATTAGTCAATCGGTCCAGCCATCCTCGAGTTTTAGCAATAATAACGAAGAGCAATTGATTTTTATCTTTTTGTAAACCTGAATTTCGTTAAATGCATCAGAAAACAGAGTTCAATTTGAATTTCCAATTACTTACCATTATTTAGAATTTTCAATTTGAAAAGTTAGTAGTTAGAAAAGTAGTAGACTTTTCAATACTCAATTTCTAAACTGATCATAGCATATTCATAGCGGCTATTTGACATTTTGCTAGACCAATGCAAAGCCATCAAAGTACAATTTATATTCTTCGGTTACAAAGTTATCTGAATTATGCTGGCGTGCCAATCCAAAATACTGCAAGTCGACTTACAGTGTTTTTGCTTAACAGCTTTATTAGTTCCTTGAAGTCTGTTCTAACACTTCTGACTTAAATTTTTTTCATTATATCAGATAAGGCAAGCTAAAAGCACTGTATCACTTTCAAATTAAATAAATTAAAAACCTATATTGTTAAATATCTCAAATGTGGTTTTCGAAAGTTACAGTGGTTTGGATTGGCCGGGCAGTATGGAGAAGCTTGTGGCTTAATAATACCAGCCACACGGGTAACAGCTACAAGACTAAGCGACGATTGCAGAAGTAGATTCGTGAACTTCATGGTCCTCCGTGCCTTCTAAAGCATGTTGAACCGTTAGTGACGACTGTGATTAGAATATAAGCAAATCTGACACTAGTCTTGGGGTATTGCATTACCCAGTTGCTATCTTGTCGAATCCAGATAGGCAATCTCGTCATTTAAAATACTTATAAACAGTTACATGATTCGGCTGCATATTTATTTTCTCCTGTGTCAAACAAATCCAGCCAAAGGCTGTCTGTAAAAGATTGCTTGTAGCGATAAGACCGCGCATTGTATCACACTTTTTTAGTTGTTAAGTCCTTTGTATTGTGTTGTTGTTTACAATAAAGAGAAGTATCTGTCTACCAGTGGCGAAGGCTACATACAACTAGATTCCTACCGGCTTCCCTTTTGAAATATGGCAAATATTAGTTTTATTATTTTATATATGAATATATAAATAGTAATCTATTATTTTCGATTAAACAAATAATTATTTACGAAGTTACAAGATTTCGAAGTCAGCCACAGGGCCACAGTTACTGGAATTCACGCATTACACGGTAAGCATTTTTTGGTCCAGCTTCCCTTTTATGAAAATTCACCCTTCGCCACTGCTGTCTACCTATCTGAAAACCGACTTTGGCATGGTTTGGAAAAAGCTAGGCAGAGGTAAAAAAAAATACCCCACTATTGAAAATTCAGTCCTAATATACACAATAATTACCTAATATTATCCATTCACAATTTCAGTGCATAGAAAACGACTTCATAGCAGCTTGTTTGGATGGAAACGTGTACCACTTCAGCGGTGATGGGCAACTAATAAATACACTGCGGGGATCCAACTTGGCTGTCACATGTCTTACCATTGTCAAGGAGAAGTATGGGACCACTATATACACAGGCTCACTGGATTCTAGGATACGTTACTATGACTTGGAGGTAAGATTTTTTTTACCTGCTGTATTGTACACTCTTGTCCACAGAACTAATAGGTACAAGGATACTGTTGAAAAAGGAGGGATAAGGTAGTGTCAGCCTCCTACTGACTAAAAACCCACCCTGTTCCTTTCTTTCCTTTTGTTTTGGGGCTGTGGTTTCTTGGTACAACATTCCTGCAACCCTCGCAGATAGGAGAGTGACGCGTTTCCCCTGTTTTGGGGGCAATATAGACTAGTATGTTTAGATAATATAGACTCTTCACTATTTTTTCTCTACATGTTCACTTCCTTGATGTATCCCACAGAAACAGTTCATTTTACCTGGTTTATAATATACAGTTTTATTATGCAAATAGTTTGTAAATTAAGATATTTAAATTTTTGGCAATTTAAGATAAGATTTTATTAGATAACTACCTAAACAAGAAACATTGACACAAACTTAATCAAAGTCCATAAATAGTAAACCTGTAATGGTTAAGTCATATGAAAACCATGTATAATCAAGTCTGAAATTATCTTTTGAGACAAGAGCCACATAGATTTAAATGGCCCGGCTGAAATAGTGCCAACTATTCTTTACTTTACAAAGTTTACACATATATAAATACTAAATAATAATCACTACTTAAAAGCCTGGCATTGTTAGTTTGGTATTGGTAGAATATTATTAAACACCATATTTATTAGTTTATAATTTTAGCATATAATATGTATTTTATATTTTTAGTGTATTCTTTTCATAACTCTATAATTTATTTTATTTTCTTGTACACCTTCATTGTGAGCCTTTTTAACCAAAGTTTGTCTAATAGAGAATGCCTTGTTGCATAAGTCTGCCCATGTACCATTATTGTGTATTAAGTTTAAATAAACTACAACAAGCCTTGATCATGTAAATTTTCTCTATCTACATGACATCATATTAATTCACTGACAAGTAATAAAAACACTGGTAATTTAAAAAAAACTAATAATTCAGAAGGTGCTATATTCATGGTTGAATCGATTCCAATCTAAAAATAAGGTAGTAAGGGAGAGGACTTGACCTAATTTCTAAAAAGTCGGCGTCTTGTCGAGTCGTGAACGGATTTATCATATGGGATGACAAATTGATAGCCACATGCGTCATATTCTGTAAGCAAGCACTGATAACATGTTTGGATATGCTCCTAAACTTAAAAGCGCTTATTGAGAGTTTCATGCTTAAATTGTTGTTTTAACAAAAGACAGAATAAATAATAATAAAACGTTTATTTACAAAACTTAGTTTTTTAAAACAATTAAGTATTTGTAAGTTAAAAACAGTATATAAGAAGCCTGATGCTAATTTATAGAAAATGTATGCAAATATAAACACTTTCTC
Organism: Tholera decimalis; assembly: GCA_943138885.2. Taxonomy (NCBI): domain Eukaryota; kingdom Metazoa; phylum Arthropoda; class Insecta; order Lepidoptera; family Noctuidae; genus Tholera; species Tholera decimalis. The sequence goes on from OW964565.2 coordinate 30,302,994, forward strand.
TCAAACCTAAAAGACTGGGGTAGCCTACCGTGGCTACCCTAGTGTCTTAGGATATAATGTTTGGTTTGACCAAGTAATTCTTGGGCTTCATTAAATATAACAAGTAGATGGTGCATATCTATCATAGGATGAAGTTACGTCTTGTACATGTACATAATATATTATAGTGTTTATTATGTAATACTAATAAATTGTAATGCAATGAATATATAATTTACATCAAAACTAAGTCATTCTATCACCAGAATGATAACTATTGTATAGACCAAAAGGAGCTTTTAATAATAGTAATCTTTTAATTCAGACAAAAGTTACATTCCGCAAATGCTTGAGTCAAAATATTAGTTAAAACCCACAACACACACACGATACAGGAGAAATTCCAAGGAGGTGCGGGAGGCAAAGTTGTCACAATTCACAATGTAATTAATATTTATATATGTATCTAAGTGATAGGTCCATTTATTTTTTAATAAACAAGCAACAGAAAATCACATCAATTACTTTTCTACGTACGCCACAGTCGCCTGCGGTATCCAATATCTCACTCTCAATTATGTATCCTAACTTCTTTTACATTCCAGACGGGTCTGGAGAAGGGTCCGGAGTGCAATGTCCTCAGTCCAATACAGACCATGGACCGAGCGTGGGACACGGTCTTCGTTGGCACCAGGACTGGTTTTGTTCTTCAATTTGAATGCAAGGTGAGCAAACACAAATACAAAATATTTTATTTCACACAGGCCTACATGGTCACTTATAAAACGTCAGAAGCTAGTGCATGGCTCGAAATTTGCCGTTTTCTATGGAGAAGAACCAGCAAATACTTCAATAGTTACTAGGGTGGTCCTTATTCGTAACAAAAAAAAATGTTTCTTTAATTTCACGGGGCACCACGTAATTTGGTTATCTATCTATACTTATAATAAATCTGTAGAGAGGTCAATTCTGTACATGAAATATATTTCCAAAATAACTATCAGGGGGTGATTAGGGATCGATACTGATGCCAAAAATACAATCAGTAAAATTTTTGTCTGTGTCTGTATAACCGTTATAGAAACAAAAACTACTCGACGGATTTTAACGAAACTTGGTACAATTATTTTTCATACTCCTGAGCTGGTTATAGTATACTTTTCATCACGCTACAATCAATAGGAGCAGAGCAGTGAAGGGAAATGTTGGGAAAACGGGAGAAGTTACTCCATTTTTAAGCCTCCGTCGCGTGTGCTTTTAATGGTTAAAGCTACACAGAAATCATTTCATGACGGAAATGTTCTCCTTAAAATTATATAAAAAATATCCCACGACAGCATATGTCTATCTTTTATGGTTGACTCACAATAACACGTGTAACTCCCGATAGCTTAGCAGTTCGAAGCTTTCTGATCATAATATTTGTCTACTCTTACGGTTATAACACTCTCAGTCACCCCTAATTGAAAAAGTTAACATTATTAACTATTCCATAAAAAAGAATCATATAAATCGGTATAGAAACACCAAAGTTATACATGAAATACGCTAATAATAAGCCATCGCGCGTGAATACTGAATCATGCTATAAGGATTATTTTTGAGAATTGGTCGCCGCGCTCGACGCGTCTCGAGGCAGAAGGTATAAAAATTCGTTCTATAGGTACTTAAGCCTCATCTGAACGTGATCTAAACAATATTACCAATATATTAGTTACACGCTGACGGAGTCGCGGGCACAGCTATTAACAATAACATTGTGCGGTTTTGTATTGCGATATTTTTCAACAGTATTATAGATTGACATATTATATTTCCCTACTAAATTACGAAAGTTAATCTGTCTGTTACATCAAAATCACTGAACCGTGAGGAAGGACATAGGCTACTTTTTTTACAAAAAATGACGGAAACGCGGACCGGGTCGCGGGCAACAGCTATCTATACTATTAATATATTATAACTATATATTATTATACGCTTCAGCCTTATAAGGCTGAAGAGTATAATAATATATAGTTACAAAATATATAGTTAATACAAAACCGCACAATGTTAACAATAACATTGTGCGGTTTTGTATTGCGATATTTTTCAACAGTATTATATTATAGACCAGGCGGACCAGGTCGCGGGCAACAGCTATCTATACTATTAATATATTATAACTATATATTATTATACTCTTGTATTTCAGTATTTTTATTTTTTAAGTGACATTTAGAGGTCGCTACCAAGGTTTGAATTTTAAATTCAATTCAATTCATTCAAATATCTTTATTTCGAGCCACATAGCTCATATATGTAATTATGGTTAGTAAACAGTTACCTTAAAAAACTAGGGTTAGTACAGTCGGCCAAGAAAGTGGTGTACCACCCTAAGGTTGAATATCGCTTGCAGATTCATAGGTGATAAAGATTAGTTTCGCTTGCAGATCGATCTGACAACTTCTATTGCTGTCTTTATCTGATTATTGATAACGACTATTACTGTTTGTAACGTGACAGCTGTTCTTAGTTTGAACTTGATGGAACCAATGACGTCGTAAAATCAACGGCGGCGGGGGGCTGTAGATTTTGATGACAAAATTGTATCTACAAATTCAGAATTGTAATCAACAAGTTACATAAAATTGTAAAGGCACAAGGCGAGTCCACAAACCTACAATTTCTGTAAACTTGTAATTACAATATCAATAAAAAACAAGCTAAAAATAGATTTATCCTTTTATTAAATTTCTACAATCAATTTTAAAATACTTATAACAAACAAAAACATAGCATATATAGTAATATTTAGAAGATATTGAAAATTTTTAAAAATTAGAAACGGGTGTAACCGCCGTTGGCCTCTATAACCTCTAAAAGACGAGACCTCATTGAACCAACAAGCCGTGAGCAAATATCGGTTCCCCGCATTTCCTCCCAGATATAATTACAGTGACTAATAAGAGCTTGTTTGGTTCTTTCATTTTGATGCGACCATCGTTGGACCATAAGGCCCCAAAGATTTTCTATCGGGTTGAGGTCCGGCGATCTTGAGGGCCACTGAATTACCCTTACGTCAGTGTGTGAACGAAACCAGGCTCTTACGATCCTCGCATTATGAATTGAACAATTATCTTGAACAAAATCAAATTGTGGCACTTCGTTCTCCGGGTAAACATTACGGACTGTCGGTAGCATTGCATTCTGAAGCACGTCGATATAATTTACAGCCGTCGCTCGAGGAGGTAGAGAACACAATTCTCCTACACCATCCGTACTCATCCAGCCCCAAATATTTACGGAAATTCGACCTGATTCTCTATTTGGGATTACATGATCATCTTTATACCGTGTTGAATTATATCGCCAAAGGTGAAGACGTCCATGCTGACTGGATTTAAACGTTTTTTCATCACAAAACACTGTATTAGACCAATCAAACTCTAAGTGCTCTCTGGCGAAGTTCAGACGAGCAAGTCTGTGAGCATCCGTCAAATATATTTTCTTGGCGTAATGCCTGTGGTGCAACCCCATGTAATGTAGATGATTCCTTATTGTTTGGGCACTCACATCGAACATCTCCGCAAAATGTTTTGTGGGCTTAAAACCATTGATTTCATATTCCCGTCTCATGAATTCTCTATCGTTATTGGAGAGTGCAGGCCGGCGACCACTTCTTCTGTGATCCAACAAACTTCCCTCCTCTCCTTCACGACGAATCCAAAAGCGGACAGAACGCCTCGATATATTCAAATTCCGGGATATCGCACTGATACTGCTTCCCTCATTAAATTGGGCAATTATTTGTGCTCTTTCGGCAATGGTCAAGTTGGCAGGCATTGAGATGATTTTATATGCAGTTGATTGAAAAATAACACGGAAAATATATCGATTTTTTGCATATATTTGACAAAATGTCAATTGTCAGTTTTCTTTTTCAAATGGAATTCGGTTGTCTAAATAGTTTTTATTACTTTTGTTTGGAAACATTTCAATTGCTTTGTAGAAACTAATGTCCTTTTCATTTATACTAAAGGTTAAAATGTCATGTACTTATATGTGACATATGACGTATGAATACTAAATACATAGGTTTACGTCATGATAATGTTGTCTCTTTCAGTAATATCTTTTTATAACGAACCTTGTTGTAATTTTCGATGACCGGGAAACTAAATCAAAACTGGTACACCACTTTCTTGGCCGACCGTACACAACACGATACGAAGACATATGTAATTGACAGCAGTGGACAAACTCAAAATCTGTATCTGTTTGAATTCTTTATTTTTATAGGTCAATTTTTCCAGGTCTTACAAAATATTACAAAATTATTGTTGTTATGAATTAAGATATTATGTAGATATCTGAAAACAAATACAACACGTGCGCTCTCGTTAAATACAAAACCAAAGACACCGACTACCGAAATTACAGTTATTTTTCACTTTGCAGTGTTTTTTGAAGTCTGTTTTATTTTTTGTTAAAAGTTTTTATATTATTTAGCCACGAGGTCGAAGTTCTAACCTAAAGTTCCGGGAAATATAGTCTTGTTATTACATTGCTGCCTGTTTTTTGTAAAAAGAGATGCAAAATGTAGGCATAAGCATTATGTTTATCGTAACTGGTGTCGGGTTTAAAGATTGTATGTCGGCTGACATTACTGAAAAATATCACATTAGTTGCGTTACTATGCAAGAATTTAAATGGCATAAAATATGCGGACACTGCTTTTAATGCAAAATATAAATAAACTAGTTTCAGCCTGCGATTTCGTTCGCGTGTGAGTGTCCGAGACAAAAAGTAACTTATGTGTTATTCCAGTATGTCAACTGTCTACTTACCAAATTTCATTCAGTACCATTCAGTAGTTACTGAGTAAAGAGTAACAAACATCCATAAATCCAGCCTATCCTAAGTAAGATTCTATGAGACCTTGGAAATTTTTGTGGGCCAAGTTCATCCTAAATTACAAGGATAAATTGATTAGTGAGACTCCACAGACGTGATGGGTATTGCTGTCTCATGAAGGCGTCAGCCAAAAATAACTTATATTTTATGGTTACGCGTATCAAATCAAATTGTGAACATATGTTCTCAACCATTAATAATGGAAGCACGGATCATATACCATATGCACGAAATTCTTTGGGTATATTTTAATCGTCCATATAACTAAAGAGTGGAATTCCCTTCTGGAGTTTATGTTTACTGGTAGCTTTAACCTGGGGGTCTTTAAGCCAAGAGTTACCTCTAGGTGATCGCGCTTCACTTACGACCTCATCATCAGTTGCCATCAAGTGTGATGGTGGTCAAACGCAAATGTATCATCTATAAAACATATCCAGAATTATCATTAATTTTAAAGAGGCGCAGACAGAGCAATATATTATTTAGATTATTTTTATACTAAGTGGAATGGTATCCTTCAGAAAAAAAAAAGTACTGAGCGGTCGGTCAGTTAAGAAAAATAAATATCAACCGGCCAACCAGGTAGTCAGTTAAGAAAACGAAATATCAATCGACCAACCAGGTTGTTGGTTGAGAAAAAAAAAATTAACCGTGCACCAATGTGAACAGAGAGGTTTGTCGGTTAGTTACCTTCACCTCAGCCGCGCCGTGCTGGACAGCACAGTGCCAACATTTTTCCTGGGATCATTTGGTTCGCAGAAAGAGACCCCAACTTAAATTCAACCTATGGATTCCGAACATTACTACTACTAACTTTAGCATCTATTTCATTTCAGAACAACATGTTAATTCCAGTCAGCACAGTAAAGTTCTCCGAGCAATCAATCCTAGCTCTCCGTGCCATGAAGGAGGGTCCCCGCAAAGTGTTACTAGTCGCCGCCCGATCAGAAAACGTCACGATAAAAGACGCTCAGACCGGCCTGTTGTTGCGAACACTCTCTGGACCCAAAATGACGGTGTACACACTACTTTTTGAAGATGGCAAAGTATTCTGCGGGACTAGTAGCCATCAGATACACGTTTTTGATTATGCTGTAAGTATTGCTTGTACAGTGCGATTCAAATTCAACTAAGAATATGGTCGACTTAGCGCCATATTGAGACGTCATAGCTGTCCAATCGAACCAGTTGGGTAGACTCAGCAAAAAAAGAATTATTTACGAATATTGAGCGAAAAAAATTGGGCCAATAACGGGCATTTTTTTTGTAAAAATCATTATGTGCATTCACTCTTTAATAGTACCTTAATGTTTATACAATACTAGTACTCACGCCGGGCTTCGCTCCCGTGGATTCTATCACGGTAAAAACATAACCCTCCTTTTTTGCAGTCGCGTAAAAAGTAGCCTATAACCTTCCTCAAGCTTCAAGCTACTTCCATACCAAATTGCATCCAAATCCACCCAGTACTTTCGAAGATTAGCGCATTCAAGCAAACAAACAAACAAACTTTTCCACTTTATAATGCAATACACTGCTGGGAAACAGGCTTTCTCTCTATAAGAGAGAATGGGCCATAATCCACCATGCATGCTCAGTACGGGTTGTTAGATGTCACATGTCTTATAAAAATTAAATAAATAAATAATTAATTAGTTAAAGATTCTAACACAGCGATTTCCTTACGATATTTTAGAGCAGTGGCAATTATATAAATTACACAAAGTAATGTGCCTGACAGGGTTCGAACCCACGTTCTGCTACGCAGCCTGGGCCCATAACCACCACTGCTCTGCATATAAACAGATAAAAAAGTAACTTTTTTTATCTCAGTATCATAGACTCTCATCGGGTGTATTTCTTATGCTTCAAGTACCCACTAAAACACATTCGATGCTTAGATTTATTTCAGAGTCAAAAACTAAGCGGCTAAGGCGTCGACCTTGTCATGAACCCACCCATAACACTTGCCGTGAATCCACTTCAGACACAAGCTCATTTAGCTTAGTTGGAGGGGTTAACAAGATTGATCTTTTGAAATTTGTGTTTGTTTATTTCCAGAGTGGAACCCACACGGGTTGCCATGAAGGCGGTAAGGGCGCGGTGTGTCTGCGCGCGACTGGCGGGTTACTGTTCGCGGGCTGTTACGACGGCTGTGTGTATGTGTACCGCGAGGGAGAGACCCGTCCGCTAGCGCAGCTGAGGGGACCCAGCCTTATGCTTCTATCGCTCGCCGTTGTAGGGAGCAAGGTGAGATATTTTAACCTTTCGTATGCCAGAACGCAGGTCTGCGCTCCAATTTTTAGAAGCTTCATATGCCGGGAACGTAGATCTGCGCGATATTAACTGTACTCGAAAAATCACCTAATAATAATAAGTAAAGGCCTATAATAGCATGAAAGTGCCGGAAAGAGTGAGTGAACTAATAAAGTAATTTTAAAACTGCCGTTAAAAACTTTCATTCAATGTCAAAATGTTAAAATAAAATTGAATGAAGATTCAACTTGTTCGTACCTGTGTACATTTCATTTTGAACCTTTTTTTTCGATAATAAGACTGAATAAATACCATTTAATTTTAGGTTATTGAAAATAAAATGTACTATACTTTAATTTATAACGTAATAAGCTTGAAACTTTGAAAATGATTTTTATTTAGTATGTTTCTTCCAAGAACAAAATTATTCAGGAACCCCGAAAGACATCTATAGAAAATAATAGAAAGGCTATAAAGATGTGAAATATTTACTAAAATGAAGTATAATCACCTATTTATCCGATATATTTAAATTAATCACGTAGGTATGTATTTTATATCAATAAAATGATGCTATGAAAATACACTAGACGCAATGGCACACGCGCTTAAAATGACGCGGCAGATGGGACATTTTTATTTTTTTTAAAGGGACCTTTCGTGGGCCAACCTATCAGGTTGTCGGAAAGAGGTACCGCAGCCTCGGAACACAAAGAGCAAATGACGGAACACGGTTTAAGTCAGTAAAAGTCTGACACACCCTCTTGCTTCGCCCAGAATGTGAGGCAGTCATTGGATGATTTCCCATCAAAAAGGTTATCAGCTGCTTAACCAGACCTGCTTGGGGCGGCAAAACAAATAAATACTTAAAAATATTTAGTGTTAATTTCGCCAAGAACTATACGATCAGTCTTACATGCAGTAAAAAAAAATACAGCATTACTCTCCCGATATATGTTTGCTAAATAAAAGCCTCCAGCTAGGGCAAGCAAGGTGAGAGGGCAAGGCCCCTTCTGTAAGTACTAGTAAGAAAAACAGAATGGTGATTTGGTTATCTGCATTCCACAAAAGGGATTAGTTTAGCGGACAAGCTGGTGGCTAAATAATAATAAAAAATAAAAATAAAATAAAATGTGTAAAGCTCTGAAAGCTTGTTAACTGCTATTCCTGGCAGTCATTTGTACTTTATAGACAGTCATTAAGGGTGCAGAAAAAACACTTTAATAATCATCACTTACTCTGTCCTTCTCATACTTCTGACTTTGTTCATTCTTGTTTTCTTATTTAGTCGATTCTCCTCTGGAATGCGCTTCCTCTCGAGATCAAGACGGGTGACAGGCGCTATGCATTTAAAAAGAAATTGCGCATTTACTTTCTATACCTATAAGTAGAATTTCTGCATTGAGTTTTCATTTGCTTCTTAAGTACATATATAATTATACAAGATGTAACAGATTAAGCGCAATACCTCAGACATCCCAATTAAAATATTAAATTATAAGTCTAAAACAACATCCGTAACTAAATAAATTGAAACCAAACCTAGACATTTTTTATAAAATAGTTATCCTTACTAAACGCAAAACGTATGTGCGTCATACAATATCCTTACGCAGACGCATACACTCATGCAATGTTAGCGGCCGACATGCACACGAGCGTATTTCCTTGAATTAAGGATTGTATTAATTTGTCTGATACTGTGTTTCCATTTTGAATTAATTGAAAGATTTTTCCGTCAAAATAGAACACCTATTTTTTATGACGGAAATCGATTCAGAAGCCGATTCTGAACCAACTACTTTCAGGAATAGCTTTTATTCTGTTATACGTTGTATATGTATGTATTTATACAAGTATTTATTCATATATATCATTTAAGTAGATTTCTATTTTATGATACTAGGTTTTTGTGTTATTATTATTATTTTTTTCTAATTTCACTTTTCACATACATATTGCAACTCCCATACTGGTAGAGAATGCCTACGGCATTAAGTCCGCCTTTGTACCTATGTGCATAAACTGTAAATAATTAAAATCTATCCTCTATGACACATGCTTTGCTAAGTCGTTCGCAGCTCAAGCAGTGTGACTGTGGAATACTCTTCCCGTGTCAGTAAGACAAGCACAAACCCTTCCTTCTTTCAAAAACATGGTAAAAGATCTCTATCTCTCTCTTTAATTTGTTACCATTTTTTTATATATCCCAGCTTTTTTATGTATATATTTTATACAGCGTGAAATTTAAATGGTTGTTTTCCCGCGCTAGGACGGTCACCCATCAGTAGTAGTATCGAAACATACAGTTAAACTTAAAATAAAAACGAATGTTTCTTTTTTTTTTAATTATTAAAAAATATTCATAAACTCGAAAGCGCGAGAATCATTAGTAGTTCAGTAGACGTAACGTAGGTACCTACACGAAACACGCACCGCCGCGCGCTGCCAACAAAGGAAAAAGTGATTAATAAATGTTCAGACCAAAATAAGCTCTCACGCATAGTGATAATGCGTTAACTACACTGCGCCATTTTTTATTCGTCATTTCATTTCATTTCAAAAGCCATTTCGCTTAGGAAAAACAACCATTAAAATTTCACGGTATATATACGTGTAGTGTGTATGTAGGTTATTACTTATGTATTGTATACAAGTGAATAGTACACTATGGACTACCCGCGTATTTATTTTCTCCTGCGGTGTCAAATCTATCCAAAGCTTGTCTGAAAAAGATCGCTTTTAGCGATAAGACCGCCCATTGTAACACCCTTTAGTTTTTTAGTCCTCATTTAATTCTGTTATGGTGTACAATAAAGAGTATATCTATCTATATGACATCAGTTTTTCCAAAGTGGGTTGTGGAGGACAGATTGGCAGGCTCTCCATGTCTAAAACTAGTACATACTCAGCTGCATGTGGTTAGACTAGAAGCCGATTCCAAAATAGTTGGGAAAAGGCTAAGCACATGATAAATAAATATAAAATGATTCCAACACGATTGATACCAAATCTTCTTGTAACTTCGAGTCGTATAGTTTTTTAGACAAAAAATACTAAAGCCTGCAATACATGTTGGCCGAGCGTAGGCCAACGCGAGCGTTGGCAAATAGGTACAAGGCAAGAAATAATGTCCACACGTTCGACAAGTTCGTCGAACGCCAATGCAGGCAACCAATGTAGAAGAGGGTCTGTAGAGCTGCCCACACGTTGGCCGAGCGCAGCCGAGCGCCTTTGATTTGTGACCAAAAACCGACACCGATCCGAAGTGAGGCAAGTGATCACGAGCAATGGCGAGCGAAGACAAGTTGCACCAAATGAGCTCTATACATGTTGGCGTTGGCCTCCACTCGGCCAACTAGGCAAGGACACCGAGCGATAGCTTGCTTGACAAGGCAAATATACCGTCTACATGTTGGTATTGGCCTTCACTCGACAACGCTCGGCCAACATGTATTGCAGGCTTAACATGCTGTTGAAAAGGTTGAATTTTTGAGTAGTAGTAATATGAAAGTTCCGTCCCGTCTTAAAGAGTTCGTTTTTTAAATACATACTTTTCTATCTGTTTCAGATTATCGCAGGCTATAAAGACAGAAGTTTGTACATATGGAAGATACCATTAAGTATATTACAGGAGATGATTTTGTGAATTTCTACATAGGTGTTGTAGATTAAATCTCACTGTTACCTTTAGTTGAATATATTCCATGATTTATTTGGTTAAAAACTGTGTATATACATTAAAAATTAAAGAAGTTTTAACTGGTTTGGAGATTTCATTTCATTACTAAATATTAACCCACAAACTCACACTGCTTATTACAAGCGTATAATGCATTCAGGCATCGATCAAATGCAGGAAAACATTGTGGTGTCATACGTAGCTAACATGCGCGCCTGTAGTTGTACCATACTCAAGGTAAACCATATAGCGCACACAGTGCAATTTAAGCGAAAACCGATAGAGTTGCGAAAATATTCGACCGCGTATGTTTAAATTTAATAGCCATATTCGTTTTAAGAGATCATGAAGACTTGTAACGCGCGCTCAATTTTTTTTTTTTTATAGTTGATAGGCTTGCGTTTGACCATAATCTCACCTGATGTGGTCGAAGATAGAAAATCGACAGGCTTGCAACAAGTCGCCGATGGCCCGTTTCTCTATAGACTCAAGTTCATCAAGCTGGTATTTGGCAGATCCATCCCAGAGATGAGAGCAGTACTCCGTACACGACCGAACTTGTGCTTGATAGAGGTTGAGCAGCTGTTCCGGTGTGAAGTACCGTCTCACCTTTGCTAGGATTCCCAACTTTTTGGCAGCCGTTTGAGCCTTAGCCTCGATAAACGGACCAAAATTAAGGGTGGATGTCAACGTAACCCCAAGAAGCTCGATGCGATCAGTTATCGGCACGGTTACACCACAGAAAAAAGGAGCCAATTGAAATTGGCTCCTTTTTGCGGAGAAAAGACGCCTGGGTCTTGGCAGCATTAAACTTGACCAAGTTGGCGTCGCCCCACTCAGAGACAGCCTTCAAAGTCAAGTTCAAGCGCCCCACCATTGCCTCTCGGAAAGACTCGACTTGTGACCCACTAGCACGCGCGCTGGATATATATCTCTCAGCAACAGTGCTGTCGTCTGCATACCCAAAGGTACCGGGCATTAGCAGATCGTTAACATGCAGCAAGAATAAAGTTGCTGAGAGAACTGACCCCTGAGGGACCCCGGCATTAATAGCCAATTGGCCAGACGAGCAACCAGCAATAACCACTCGAATAGACCGATCTCTCAGGAAGTCTTCTATCCAAACGCAAAGTTCAGTGGGGATACCGAAAGAAGGAAATTTAGCAATAAGGCTATCGTGCCACACCCTATCGAAAGCCTTGGAGACATCGAGAGAAACAGCAAGTGCTTCCCCTTGCTTCTCAATGCCCTCACTCCAGATATGAATGGCATACGCTAGAAGATCCCCAGTTGACCGGTTTTTGCGGAAGCCGTATTGTCGGTCACTGAGGATGTCGTTAGCTTCTAGGTATGCCAGGAGCTTACTATTGAGTACATGCTCCATACTCTTACAGAGTATGGACGTAACTAAAATAGGCCTGTAGTTGGCCGGATCTGCACGACTGCCCTTCTTGGGCACGGGCTGCACGTTAGCTAGCTTCCAAGCTTTCGGCACTTTTCCAGTCTCAAGCGAAAGACGAAACAAGCGTTTCAAAATTAGAGACAGTTCAGGCGCACAAGTTCTTAGTACTATTGCCGGTATCCCGTCGGGGCCACTAGCTTTATTCACGTCAAGGTTCCGCAACACTCTACGGACGTCCTTCTGATGGATGCGAATGTCCGACATACTAGTCTCGCAACCACTAGGAGAGTCAGGAGGGCGAACGTCACCACTATCAAGACGTGAAGATTCCGCAAAAAGAGCGGCAAACAAGTTTGCTTTCTCCTCAGCGGTGTGGGCTAGTGACTCATCGGGTTTAAGCAGTGGTGGTAGTGAGACAATACGATTACTCAAATATTCTGCACAGAAATAGCAAATTTTTTACTCTTCCCTCCAGCAACAGTATACTATTGACATTTTCTGTTAAATCGATAAAACGTTTAGTCGACTTTCTGTTTCCGAACGCAATTTAGTTTCTGCCAAGTGGCACTCCTGTTTGAATTTCTGACTTACGTCAGTGGGTGTTTCGGACGGCGGCCATTATTCTACGTATAATTATTAATTTTTTTGCTGTTTTGTGCTAGAAACAAAGAACTCAACTATTTCCGACATATTCTATATTATTATAGTTTTGGAAAAAATACATTTATAGTACAAAAATGAATCCAGAATAGTAAGTATTTTTGCTATATGTAACATGGCGATTTAGAAACAAGGATGGTGCAGAAAACCCATCTTTTTTGCGTGTTCATTGTCTTTACGTGGAATTTGTATCTTAGAACTCTGTACCTTTAGTTTATGACAAAGTTATAGTGTCTTAATAATCAATTAATTTACTACAAATGGGGTGACTCATTGTGTATTCGTGGTAGGTAGGTATTATCGAAGTATTTGTGAAAACGTAATCGTATGGATCATGAATGGCGCATTAGTGAGTGATGATTGTACCAGCCCTCCACTTCCTGGTTTCTGTGAACTGGATGCGCAGCGAGAGAGAAGTCTTTGTTAGAGGGAACAAAGCAACGCCTCCCTCGTTTATCGTGAACGTTTATTGATGCGCATCACCCGTGCTGTCCTTGATCTGAACTGCTACACTCGACTAAACTGCGGAATGTGTTCTCTTTCAGCGATTATTTGTTTAAACTACTCCTGATTGGTGACTCTGGTGTTGGAAAGTCATGTCTGCTGCTGAGGTTCGCCGACGACACGTACACAGAGAGCTACATCAGCACTATCGGTGTGGACTTTAAAATTAGAACTGTAGACTTAGATGGCAAGACAATAAAGTTACAAATATGGGACACAGCTGGACAGGAGCGGTTTAGAACAATCACTTCATCTTACTACAGAGGAGCGCATGGGATCATCATTGTTTATGATTGCACAGACCAGGTAAGAGCCTCAAACTTGTTTATAAGTCATAATTTCTGCCCTTATTATAGATATTCATGATAGTAGCTATATAAGTGCTGTGTAGATATACAGGCTATTCAACCTTCTTTGTTGATCTTAATAACACATTGAATAAATCAAAGCAGGACAAAGGCTAGAGAACCTTAGACTATACTGATCAATATTCATTGATTCAAAAATACTCAATTTGATAAATAAACCAGTTCTATGTAAAAGGAAATCAATAAAAGAATCTAGCAAAACTAAACTCCAATTTAGATTTTTTGTTTTGACAGTGTGATAAAATAAATAAACTGGTGTGCATGTTTTTATGTGTGCTGTAAGTTAGAAAGTTGGCAAAGTGAATCTTATCAAAAAAGTATAAAAATGTTTTCCTCTAACTACTTGACCTCATTTTGTCTATTGAATTATTTTTAATTCGGGTCTGAATCTGTAACCAAAGAACAATATTAATTCCTAATTTCTTTATGTTAATTTTGCCTCAAATAATTTTCTGTCAAAGTAAGCTATAAGCTATAATCAGATTGTTCTAAATACCTAATAATAAAGTCATACTAATTAGTAACTAAAACAAGCAATTCTTTTCCCATTTATAATTGAACTCGGAATGCTAGTTTATTTAGTTAGTTTCTTGTTAAAATTAACACTACACTTAACTGAAAATTACTTAGTTTCTACTTGATTATTTTGGCCTAGACTTGACTATAGAAACTAGATGTAAATGTATCTACAAAACGGGCAACCTTCATATGGTTTTTCTAAGTATCCTTAATACTTTTGTGTGAAAATATAGAGCTGAAAATATTATTTCAATATCAAACAATAAGTGTTAACTTGACAAGTTTGGTTATAGTTGTGTTTATGAATCACTTGCCTGCAACTTCAGTTGCTTGGAAGTTTTGTAAATCTATCCTACAGGAATCATACATTTTCTTGGGGTTAAAAGTAGAAGCCTGTGTGTTATTCTAGACTTACGATCTATCTCTTTGCATCCAGGTCTGTTCAGCCATTTTGGTGTGATCTGATAGTAAATATCCATACTTTCCAACTTTTGCATTTATAATACAGATTGAAATTCATACTTAATATTTTAAATTAAAGTGTCTGTGTTTTTTACACTTTAAAGGCTGAACCTCTGACACAATTTTGCTGAGGCATGGAAATAGTTAGGGACTCGGAGACAAACACAGTCTACTTCTTATTTCATAAATCAATCTTTATAGGATTGAAAGATAAATTTCCTCAAAAAAAAGTCCATGCAAATATAGTCAGGGAAATGTTAGTGTTATATAAATAAAAAACTTGAAACTCAACATATAGGTACTTAGGTGAAACTATAACCATAGAAGTATTTACTTACACTTAGGTATATTGATTAAAATATCTAAAGAGCATGCAAATAACCTATAATACCCTATTAGAGTGGTGACTAATTTGTGCATGTGGTATTGTAAGGTTGCATACTCACTGTGTATCAATGTCTCACAATTGGACTTTACTGTTCAACTTCACACTACAGAGTAAGACATAATAAATGGGGTATTTTTATTTTATTTGGGAGAACCAAAAATTGTACAGTGTCAGTGTGTCATCATGGTATCTTTAGCTCACTGAAGATGATTTTTTTTACAGTAATTAAATGTTGATACTTGTTAAACTGCTAGCAATTCAATAAAAAATACTAGTGGCAGCGACATGTCGCAACTTCGTGACTTTGCAAAACATCTGTCCTCTAGTAAACACAATGCTTTATCTTTACAACAAGTTTCATACCACTTAGAAGAATAACAGAATATAAAAAGTCTGTTGTTACCTGTTTGCCATCCAATTAGAGAGTAAGGAGGTATCTAGATATTGAAACAAACAAAAGAGACATTGGCCTTTGAGTTTGTTTCGGTGTTTTTTAGGGTACTCAGTTAGAAAACACTGGCCTCATCTAGTTTAAATTAATGAATTAAAAAACAACATAGTTTAAAAGTGTTATTTGTAACCAATTTGCAAAATAAACATAATTATTTCTCTATAGGATAGGTAGTAAAATTAAACCTTAGTAAATTAGTAGCTTCACTTGCCTCAATTTTTTTTCTAATCTCTGTACAAATTTCATCAAAATCAATTAAGTGAAGTGGTTTAGAGGTAGAAGTGTAATAAACAGACAGTTACTTATGAATTTAAAATATTAGTATGGTTTTTTTTATTTTTGGTGGTGCGTGTGTGTACATTTTTATCCAACCATAGACTGATTTGAAAAAGAAATCATGACTGTAGAATAGTTAGCATAATTTGATTATAGACATTATGATTTAATGTAATAAACCTTTATCATGTAAAACATAAGAGATAAGGGTGTAGGTATTTAACATACATATGTTAAATTTGAAAATGGTGTTAATAATCTGTTACAACATTTAGGAATTAATGTACGGCAATAGTAATTTCAGTTCCGAGAGTCAAATATAGACTCACAAACAATTCGATTTGTATTTTGAAAAACATATTATAGAATTGCAAAAGGCAAAGTAACGCGTCTGGCTCACATTATTTGGCACTACCCCATCCCCGACAGGAAACCCCCTATTTATATAATCAATTCATATATCGTGTCATGTTTATAAGTGAAGAAAGTACTCTTCTAAGTTGCCGCTATTCGATTCTTCCACCTTGAATAAGCTATAAGCTCTATTTAGCTGGGCACCGTCTAAATTTTTAAAACTACCTTCATTTTAATTAATCATCAAATTCTTAAACCAATGTTTATTTATAAACAGTTCAAAACGTTTTATGACCGATATAGTTAAGTTTGTGCAAATGAGTTATGAAGCACAAAGTTGGCATGCGTCCAAACTGCGGAATACATACTCTCCGGCAATTCGTAAACAATGACGGAGTACGCTAATGATTCAATGGCTTGATAAGCTTTGTTTAACTTATTTTTAGCTTTTTACCCGACTGCAAAGGAAGGGTTATGTTTTTCGCGCGTATCTTGTATGTATGTTTGTAATATTCTTTATTACCTCATATCTCCAGAACCACTGAACGGATTCACATAATTGAGGTATCGTTAGATTTGTCTTAGCAGCCCAAGTGTTCTTAGATAGTGACATATGAAAAAATCAAACATGGCGGATATGCGAAGTCATTATACATAGCGAAAAAAAAAATTTTTTTTCGTATACCACAATATGGGTATCAAATTAAAGGGCGTATCACAAGGATTTCAAAAAGGTATATCATAATATTATCATTAGTGTAATACTAGCAAAAATAATAGAAAGAGAAAGTTTAAAAATATGGACTTGAGCTCTTTCACTTTCTGAATCCGGTGGGGTGCCAGGGGCGAGCACAGGATTATGACACTGGTAATGCGGCTAGCGTTGCCAACTTTTTCAAAAAGATGTACGTCTACATACTTGTTGTCATTAAAACTACTTCTTGCACAGGTGTTGTAGTCGGTTGGGTGCTAGATGGGCCGGGTTCACTTAACACTTCCTGCATCAGTGTGTCTTACTTAAGCACAACTCCATCTACCATGATTATCCTTTTGCTTAATCCCATATTATATTAATAGCCATATCTTTCTCAATCTGAAATATTTTTAAACGTTATTTTAAAGCCATAAATGTTGATGTATTTAGTGGTAATAAATATCATTGAATATTGAAATATTTGTGGCTATTCAGGTATAATACAAAAAACATCTCAGTTATCTAACCTTAAAACAGTAGAATAACTATATTGTAAAAATGTTTTAAGTTAGTAATAATAACATGTTTACTTACATGAAAATGATCCTGACAGAAGAAAATTACCGAACTATCCTTTATTTCTTTAGTATTTCTGCGTGCAAGTTGTACTATTACGAACTTTAACATTTTTTGGAACGGTTATAAATAGCTTCTCTTTCTTTATTATTACTTTATCGTTGTATTTGTGCACCTGGTACACCAATTATAACTCATTTTTTCCAGTAAATTACAGCCAGAAACTCGAAACTACATAAAAAGACAAAACTCTCGATTTGACTTTGACTTCTCCAATGTTGATATACAAACGTGTGGCCACAGAACACAGATACTCCTAGCGGATTGACAGCTTATATAATCTTAATCACTATATTTTGTAATGCTTTTTTTTAAACGAAATATTTATAAAATATGAAAATAAATATTATTTGTAGGGTCCTTATACACCAATAAATAATATGAGATGGTTTTTAGAAACCAGTCAAATAGCCTATCCTATTATTTTTACTCGGAACGCAGTATCTCTATGTAGTCTGTGGTATCATGCCGCATGACCTGCGGCTTTAGAAATTCATGGGTGTGTGCGTTTGCGAACTTGTACGGACACTAAAATTACGTCACACATGCAAACGAATCTCCTGCGTGAATCCGCGGCATTACTTGGGAATTAGGTACATTAATTCGCAGCGCCTGGCAAACATAATGTTTGTGCGGGTGCTATTTATAAAATACTAGCTTTTGCCCACGACTTCGTTCGCGTAGAAATGTTTTCCCGCGTAAAATCCCGATCCCGTGGGAATTCCGGGATAAAAAGTAGCCTATATGTTATTCCAGGATGTAAACTATCTACTTGCCAAATTTCATTCAGATCCGTTCAGTAGTTTTTGCGTGAAAGAGTAACAAACATCCATCCATCCTCACAAACTTTCACATTTATAATATTAGTAAGAAGTAAGATAAGAAGTAAGATTAGGCGTTTTTAAGTTATTATATTTTGTTTATTCATTTATTTACTATTAATTAAAGTCATCTAAAACGTACGAACGTTTTATTAAAATATCTGTGAATGGCAAGTAAAGCACTGCATTTATGCCTTCAAGGAGCGCACGCCTCTGTGGGGTGCTAATGTGACACGACCGGGAAAATTAAAAATTGTTAATTAATATTTAAACTGAAAAGTTAAAAAAAACAAGGTTATACAAAAAATCTAAAAAACCCGACTGCTCAACTGAAATGCAAGGAACAAGCAAATTTTTATTTTAAAAAGTAACAAGCAGGCGGACCCGTCAAATTTAAAAAAAAAAAATACTTTCAATTGGGTCCCGCCTGCTTGTCACTTTTTAATATAAAAATTTGCTTGTTCCTTGCATTTCAGTTGAGCAGTCGGGTTTTTTAGATTTTTTGAGGGATAGGCTCGTGGCTAAATAATAGCATCCGTATGGATCGATCTTCAAGGTTACGCAACGCTAGCCAAGGTTGGTATGTGGATGGCGGACCATCTTAATCGGGCCAGAAAATCTGACACTGGTCTAGCCAAGGACTATCGTGATAGGGGGCTGTGGCAAAAAAAAAACATTAATACGCAGCTAAATCCGGTTAGACTGGAAGCCAAACCCGACATAATTGGGAAAAGGTTAAGCAGAATAAAAAAAAAATCGTAATTCAATTTAAATTATATTCGAATTTCGAACAGTGGCCGACCACGAGTATATTTGAACAGCTGCAGCAGTTAGCTTCACACTCAATTAGTTCAGGGATTTACTTTTTATGTATTTTTTTTCATAATCCATTTAGGTTGCAAACAGAAACGTGACCAATAATAAGTAGAGCTATTTACAAACAATCTGGTTGTGGTCAGTAGGTATTCTGGTAAATGCACGTGCTCTTATAGGTGATAAAAATTGTAATTACTCTCGGCAAAATAAACTTGAAGACGCGTTAATCATCTTTTGCAGACTGAACCTCACATTCTGTGCTAGATATGTAGTTATCTGTTCCACATTTCCATGTTGCTCGCATTTTTAATCTAAACATATAGGTACATACATACTACATACATAATTATGTATAAATAAAATACAAGTGTTGGTCTGTCTGTGTTTTCAAAATAACTAGGTAGGTATTTTCTCAAGTGCTTATTGTTATTTGCTCGTTACAATTATGTCGATTTGTCTATAGGTGTGTGAGTGTATTTCTGTTTGGCCAGACTTATCTGTGGCACAGCTGCCCCGATTTAATGGGAATTTGCAGGGAAGATATAGATTCCTTTTTGTCCCGGGATTCCCACGCGATCGGGATTTACACGGGAAAATCCACATCGGTAACATCGACGGCTTAGCTAGTGAAGATGAAAACAAATCAGTCAAACGCGTGGCGTGGTGGTGATTAGTAGTTCAGGGAGTACAGTTGTATCATCACTCATCACTCAACAGCGTATCAGTTAACAGAGCTCTGATGCGGGGCATATCAAGAACCCCCAGACAAGCGACGCCAAATCATCGCGTCGTGTGCTTTTCGCATGCAACGGACAGTCGTATGATCCGATCCAGGATTTCATGGAGGCCAATCTAATGCAGTCACAATTGTAGACACATAATAAATAATATAACGTGTAAACAATTCATTGGATCGAACAGTTTACTAATAAGATCAATACCACTACTACTTTCACTCTTAAAGAGAATGGCTCTACATTTCTGTACGATAAATAAAATTGGCGCGAAGCGAAAGTGCAAGATGTTATGTGATATTGTTCAGTCGATACACTTTCGTCTGACAATAAAGACTTTTTGTTTATTATTATAGACACTCAATTACTCAGTCTTTGTACCGTCAGGAAAATAAGAAGATTAAAACGGTTCAGAGATTTACGAGATAAAAACCGGGAATAATCATTTTTTATAATTCAATTATCAATTAACTTTTTCGGAAGTCGCGCGTGGCTTTGCTGCCGGTGACTTTATCACGATATAAACATCTCTCCTTCTTTTGTAGTCGTTTAACCTTTTCACAGCCACGGACTTGTATAGAAGTTCTGGATTTTCGTGCCACCAGCGCTACGACTTCATTAGTTCTTAATATCCAGAACTTCTATACAAGTCCGTGGCGGTGAAAAGGTTAAAAAGTAACCTATGACCTCCTTTAAGCTATTGTAAATACCAAACCTTATCTTAATCCAACTTACTTTGGAAGATTAGCACGTTTAAAACCAACTTTTCTTCTTGATAATATTAGCATAAACGGTTCGCGTTTTACCACCATCTCACCTGATGGTAAGCGCTGATGTGGTCGAAGATGAAGCACGTTTTCAATATCACTTAATAAGAGCTAGCTTCGCTCGCGTCGTAGTTTTCAGCGCAAAATGTCTGTTTTCACCTATGTCTAATCTATCTATGTACCTTATATGTACAAACTTTCATCTAAATCTCTTAGGTAGCGTAGACGTGCGTGTAACATACAGACAGAGTAACTTTTACATTTATAATATTAGTAGGGATTACTAACATAAGACTCCTCTGATTGAAATTGCAATGCGTATTTATAGTTTTTAAAATCGATCGTTTATAATCTCAAACGTGTTAAACGACGTAATGCGAACCCGCATACTTTAAATTATTTCTTATAAGAGAAAAAATAGCCGTTTAGACGGAAATAATGATTTAATTCACAATTACAAACGAGTTAGGAATCTTACGGTCATAATTTGTCTTATACTAGCCGTCACGCGAGACTTCTTTTACAGTCGTGTAAAAAGTAACCTATAAACCTTCCCTTAACCTTCTAGCTACTTCCGTAGCAAATTTCACCCAAATCCATCCAGTACTTTTGAAGATTAGCGCGTTAAAATGAACAAACTTTTTTGCTTTATAATATTAGTATGGCAGTGGCCTAAGTATTAATTATCATAAATTAAGTAGATACTTTTGTTTTTGTGTTTATTTTGTACGAATTTGTCCTTTAGGCAAAACCTTGACCAGTACAAGAGATAGTAAATAAACTGGATGAGTTGAGCATTTAAGAACTTTTTTAATAATAACAGGCCTGTTGGTCTAGTGGTCAGTGGCCCTGACTGCTATGCGCAAGGTCGTGGGTTCGATTCCCACCCAGGACAAATGTTTGTGTGAGGAGCACGGTCGTTTGTTCTTTGTCTGGGTGTAATTTATCTATAATATGTATGTATTTAGAAATATATATGTATGTTTATCAGTTGTCTAGTACTCATAGCACAAGCTCTGCTTAGTTTGGGACTAGATGGCGTTGTGTGAAGGTTCTGGAATATTATTATTATATTCAAACGTAAAGAAAAATAGTTTGTACCCCCTTTTTGCGAAAATTACACGGATGGAGGAGTATGAAATTTGGCATTGTTAAAGTTAATATGGAGGAGTGCAAAAAGCTGATATTTGTATAATAACGTAAAATAAATTGTCGGTCGGGCGTATCTCGACCAAGGAGCGACCACAAGTAATTTAAAACAAACGCCCACATCGGGTCACAACCATGACGCACCCTTATAATAGTAGAAGTTACTTTACCTAAATTTCCTGTAATTCCAGATTTTTTATAAACTGGCGATATAGAGAAATAGCAAATTATCGAGTTAGGTCGCTTTCATTGTCAGTGTGCGAATGGCTTTGTCTCACTCCACGGGAAATTCACGTGATATTTAATGTTATACTACTTTCTGCCTCTGGCTTCGCTCGCCTTAAAAGTATTTATTCAGCGAGAAAAAAGCCTTCAGGGTCTAATCTTTCTCTGTACCAAATTTCACCTAAATCGATAAAGTAGTTTAGACAGCAAAGTGTAACAGACACACTTTCGCATTTATAATGTAGGTAAGTAGGCATAAGGGTGAACCCAGTTCGACTTTGGAAATATTCTTAATTAATCAGATAAGAATAAGATAAAGATGTCAATAAACAAACTGATAAAAAAGTTTTGAATCATTTATCATCATAACTTAAAATATACTTGAAAGTTTAAAGCTTAGATAACACATTCCCCGAAATATAACCGATAGAAAACCGACAGACTTGCAACTCGTCGTCAATGTTCAAGGCTCTGCAGCTTTGACCTTCCCCAAGCTTTTAACAACTTCCATGCCAAATTTCATCTAAATCCACCCAGTACTTTCAAAATTAGTGCGTTTAAACAAACTTTTCCGCTTCATAATATTATCTAAACTATGTCGTGGGACTTATCTCATTACCGTGACCCCGGAACGTAAAGGGCTATTGAAGGAACACCGTGGATTTTAGTCGTACAAGTCTGACAGTCCCTCCGGCCCTGCCCGGGGTGGGAGGACTCATCTGATGATTTTACCACGAAAAAAAAAATAAAGCGTTGCTTAACCATGACCTTTGGACCCCTAAGGATATTTTATTTTTCAAGCTCCTCAAAAGTCATGATAACCTTCTCAATGTAAAACAGTGATGCAATACATTGATCTGTAATTATTTATTTAATTACCCAAGTCAATCTATAAAAAACCTCTTAATTTACATACTAAATACGAATAGCTAATAAAAATAACTACGAATAATAAAACTACGCCACACATATTTATCTCAAATTATTACAATTTTCAAGATAAGCAATAACAGATGTAATGACGTATTGTGTTTGTGACGTTACCCGTTGTTTTGCACGTCATTTTCACTGTATTAAGTCAACAATAAAACTTTATATCAATAAAAGGAATGCGGAAGAAGGAATGGGCAATAAAAGGAAAGGGACGGAAGGGGATCTGTAACATTTCGTGGTAACGTAACGTTACGTTACGACGAAATGTTACAGGTCAGTCGGTGGCTTTATAGACTGATTGTGTTATGCTATACGACTGCCTATCTGACCTCCACAGTACAGTAACTGGGTAATACAATACTCCTGGGTAAGATTGATTATTGGAGTTCTGGCTTTAGACTACCCGTAACAACTGCCAAAGATAAAAATGGATGAAGGACGTATTTCCCAAAGCACAAAGGACTCAGGCTATCTCGGTAATGAATGTTCACCGTTAGAATCTTACTAATGTAATGTTATAAAAGTCTACATGTTTTTTTTTTTAAATCTACCACGTCTTATCGGATAGACGCATTCATAAATTAGGTAGACAATGGTAGGTTAGAATATTTAGTTGCAGACTACGTTGCATTACGTTACAGACTAAAAATGCAAACGTAGCCGCTAGCTTCAGCTAGTATCATAATAAAAATTAAGTATCGTAAAACTAGGTTGTAGGGAAACTTTGATTAGGATGTTTCCTTTAACACAGTATTATTTGGTTTTAACAAAACATCCGTCTTTATACAATTAACTGCTCGCAATATGGGTCCCAAATAACTGCAAAAAATATAATAACATAAAAATACCCTTGAAAGTTATAGTATTTATATTTATTTCACTCCTGCATTTCCTCTCAACCCATTCAGGCTTAATGAAAACTGTTGCCAGCACAGAGGCGCGCAAGCATTCGATGTTAGAACAAATAATATTTAATAATGTAAGCGACTAGGTCAAACGGAAAATCGGGATCTGGCATTATGCCGAATTAAGGCCAGAGCACTTACAAACTGCAACATCTGCATCAGCCTCTTGAGAGTACAACTATGAGAAAAGTAGGTTTCGGTCAGACATTTTCGAACCGACTTCCAAAAAAGGAGGAGGTTCTCAATTCGTCTGTAATTATATTCCTCTCCTGCGGCTTTTGTATTACAGGTGGTTCCTGTATAGCGCAGGAGTCGGGACCTCGTTTATTTTGTAAAGATGTTTTATGCTAATAAAGTTCTTTTTTGTATTTATGTCCGGCCATAGCTTCGTGGCTTATGAACCGACTACCTATTCATCTGATTGAAGTCGGTGCCAAGTCAAATGAAGAGATTTGATAGGCTCCCGCCACATCACATCACGGATTGCAGCAACTTATTATAAACCAAACTAGAAACTACAAAATCCAATGAATCTAAAATGTGCTAATTTTTGTTCTCTTTTAATAATTTAAGACTAGTACTTCGCCCGCGACTTCGGCTGCATGGATTTTGAAATAATTCAACCCTCACAAATCATGCACCTATAAAAAAAACATTTTATATAATTGGATCATTAGTTCCGAAGATTATTGTAAGTTCGTATGTAGGGGACATACAAACTTACAAACAAATTATACCTCTTAATAATATTAGTACTTATAGATTGTTTTTCGCTTTGCATTTCTTGTGTTTTTGTTTATTTTGAAGTCTGTACGATGTTTTGTTCGAATGACCTGGTTGATTATGACTAACGTCTTTGTCTAATTAAGAATCATAGGTCACTCCTTGACAAGAATGTGTCCGGTCATTGTTAACTTTGAACCTAAAGAGATGACCTGTTCTATTCATGATCTATCTACTGACTTCATTCCACGTGACAACATCACGTCACGTATTTCTTGTTATTTTTTTATCAATTTAAACACTTCATGGTTAACGGAAGGTTAATAGAATGAGCAATCTATAGCTATGGTTTAAAAGTAACTGTTTTAAAATGCTTGCTTATACTACTAATATTATGAAGCGGAAAAGATTATTAATCATCGAATGACTTCTTCCGCTCTGGGTCAAGCGGAAGGGTGTGCCAGACTTCTACTGACTAAAAACTCACCCTGTTCCTTCGGCTGCCCTAAAGTTCCGGGGCCGCGGTATCTCGATAGAACTTTCCCGCAAACCCCGGCAGGCAATGGCCCTATGGCCCCGCAGGGCCGCGCTGACCTAACACAGCGCCTGTGTGCGAAATCTATAAAAAAAAAAATATTTTGGCACAAAGTTAAACCACAGGCGTGAGTATTGTCTTTGGAGACCCCAAGACAATACTCACGCCTGTGGTTTAAGTTTACACTGTTGGTACCCACTCAATTACAAACAATAATATGTTGTATTTTACAAAAATAATTTCAATAATTAACGCTGGCATTACATCCGGCACCCCTTCTGCCTTGGCGCCTGTGTGCGCCGCACACTTCGCACATAGGGACGGCTCGGCACTGAGGCCCCGTCACTGTTGTTGAAAGCTCTTAAAGAAGGTTATAAATTACACCCATTGCCATTAATTTGAATAACAAATACTACAGTCAAAACAAACAAATATAAAATCAAATCAATCCATAATAATCGCAAATTATAATACATCGTTACAAATAAATAACATTAAAAAAATACCTAATATTGAAATAATAAATTATAGCCTTCTCCCCGGCATTGGTACTGCGACATGTCTGTTCGAACAATGCCGGAGGTGAGGGTAGCTCGATCATCGCTAGAACGGTATTGGTGTTACCCGACAAAAGAAGGAAATTAATACTTAATGTTATTAAAAACAAACAAACTTGTCTGTCTGTCAGTCTCTATTTATTTATTTATGTACACACATGACACAAAAAAAAAATTAAATACAGGCAAAAGAGCACAAAGGTGCTGCTTATTTCCTAAGAAATTTCTTCCAGCAGACCTGCGACAGGAGAGTTCAAGAGGAGATGACAGACACAGTGTGTATAAATACTAGTTACGATAAATAAAACATACTTAGCTATAAAATTAAACTATAATGATATAATAAACAAATATATACATACATAGAATTAAAATACATATTTATATTAATGCTATAAAAATATATACCTATAATAAATATATAAAATTACGGGATGTTAGATAGGTAATGATCTTTGACCAGCTTTTTGAAAATATTAATGGATTTTGCTTCCCGGATTTTAGCGGGAAGTGAGTTCCACAGTCGTACTGCATGAAAGGAGAAGGAGTGGGAATAGAAACGGGTTTTATGGGACGGGAAATTGAGATGGAGTTTAAGGTGGGATCTACAAAGTGCGTCAGTAGGACGAGTGAATGAAAAACGATCGCGCAGGTAGTTAGGATATGCAGGGATAGGATAGGATGTTGTACAAAAGGAATAATATTCGAGTGTTCCTGCGAAGACGGATAGGGAGCCACTTGAGATCCTTGCGAAACTGAGAGACATGATCGTATTTCCTCAGACCAAAAACAAAGCGAATACACAAGTTTCTGGTGAATCGGGATTTTCGCGGGAAGAACTGTGTCTCCCCTCTCCAACTCTCAACAACTATGAAATACCTACTTAGATTAAATATTTAAAGGACTGCTTTTCTTTAACCCTAATAGATAAGGGTACACCCATGCTTTGATCTCGCTATGTTAAAATGGTCACCGACTTCGGCTGTTATTATTTAGCCACGAGTTTGTCATGCCCATGTCGTAGTCCTATATGACTTTTTACAACGTTTACTTAAATTTGAGCTAATGTTTCCAATGATTGCGTTCCAGGATTCATTCAGCAACGTGAAGCAATGGCTGGAGGAGATCGACCGCTACGCCTGCGACAACGTCAACAAGTTGCTGGTCGGTAACAAGAGTGATCTCACCACTAAGAAGGTCGTCGACTACACCACAGCCAACGTGAGTCACATACAACCTTATTCACATATACTACTAGCTTTCTACTTCGTTCGCGTGCAATTTGACGACTATCCCACGGGAACCTTATATTGGTATAAAAACTATCCTATGTCCTGCCCAGGGTCCTAAACTATTCCCATGCCAAATTTCTTCTAAATCGGTTTAGCGGTTTAGGCGTGAAAAGGTATGGATAGTATAGATTAATATTATAAAGTGGGAATGTTTGTTTGTTTGTTTAAATGCATACGTACTGAAGTAAGTAAAGTTTAAGTTCATAAGTACTGGGTGGATTCGGATGAAATTTGCATTAGAAGTAGTTTGAAGCTTGTGGAATGTTATAGGCTATTGTTTATCTGACCGCAAAAAAGCTAAATTTTATTCTACCTGAAAAATAAGTATTTTTGTAAAAAAGTTTCCCTCAAAAATATGATGGGGTACATAGATTTAATTTGTGCTTACATTGCATTCTTTGGATCGCTGGCATGTCAATAACTCAGATGTTGAGTTACCAAAAATTTGCTGCTACCACCGGATTTGTAGGTGGCAGGGCAAAGGACAAACAGGTTTCATGTTTATGGGTTTGGTTGCAATGGTTTATGTAGCAAAATGAGATCTAAACTGAAGGATGAAACTATAAAAATGTTACTTCATTAAAAATGACACTTTAAATTTTAACTAGGTAAGGCCATACCGGTCAAGTCATAAGAGAACCTTATAGGGCTTGGGAAAGTTTTAACGAGATACCCTGGCCTTGGACCTCAAGGGCAACGGAAGGAACAGGGTGGGTTTTTAGGCACTAGAAGTCTGACACACCCTTCCGCTCTACCCAGAGTGGGGGAGTCATTTGTTAAGTTTCCCCCCTAAGTAAGTTGTTTAAAATGCCTCGTTGGTCCAGTGGTTGCAAGCGCGACTTTTGAGCATGAGATTTTTATTGATTTATTTATTTATATTTTTTTAGATAAAAAGGGAAGGACGTCACGCATTTAAAATTTCTCTCCTTCCCCTTCTTTTTATTACCTACAAATAAAAAAAGTCAAAATGTGGATTGCGTGCTGATTCAAAATGCCTATATTTGTCTGTATAATTTTCAAGTTGGGGGTGGCGGCAGTAGACTTCGTATGGTAGCCTAACTCTAGGATGTAAATGAAAGCGGTACCTGATTCTTCCTTGTTCAGCCTCGAAGGTCTTCGCAGGTGGTACCACCTGTCTCTCTGCCAGGTCTTGCGTGTCGATCACCTTCGTTTGCTTGATCACAAATTACACAGACGCGGTAATATTGGATTATTATTATATCTCAGCAAATCCCCAATGTTAGATTGTAACGAGTCCTCAAACCGCAGAGAAACACGGCTATTTACACGCCTGTCCCTCCAAAATGTTTTATCTTTTTTTTTTTTCACCGCGATGTCCTCGCTGAAAGTGGAGAAAGCTTCTTCTTTATTTTACCTTTTCCTTAAAAAATAAAATAAAAAAGTATTTTTTTGGTTGGGAAAAGGCTAAGCGTAGTGAGTATGTAGTTAAAACTCACATTTGTTTTCGTCATTATCAAATTATTTCGATGACATAACGTAGGAACCATATGTGTACTTACCATACAGATCTAAACAATAATGCATTTCCTTGTATGTATTCATGATATTGTATTGTTATTGACGACGCTATTAGGTAACACAAGTTTTATTAGTCTAACAATAAAAATAGATTCATTATCTTGCAACGCTTTACTGATTCGTGTGAGAGAAAAACTGCATTCAATTTTGATGCAGTTGCCGTGTTATTCAATGTGCTTTCCGCCACTGAAAACATGCTATTCTAAAAAACAGTAAATCATCTCTGTTTTTATGTCTTCAAAAAGAGCAAACTTTTTCACCTTCGCCACGTATCTTAAATTTTTACCAGACTACGGTTGAGCAAAAAGGAGGGCTATAGCTTTTTTATTAATTTGTCGATGCGTTGGTTTCTTAGTTAAATACTTCAGCTTTATCCGCGACTTCGTTCGGTGGGGGTTTTTCCCGCGTATGTCTTGATCCCGTGGGAATTCCAGGATGAAAAATAGCTTTTAATTATGTTGACCTATGATGTCCAGTAAAAATCCCATTAAAATTGGTTCGGCCGTTCCAGAGATTAGCCTGGACAAACATATAAAAATTAAAAAGGTTTTAGTATTTATTTATACTATATATATACTATTATTACACAGCTATTTTGAAATCACAGCAGACACATAATACTATGTATAGATTAGACTTGCTGGTAATTTGAATTTGTTATTATTATGACGTAATATTGCCACTAAGACGAATGCTACTGTTTACATTCAAAAACAAAACAATTGACATTGTTTTGAAACAGACATGTACATAGATTTACAACATATATAAAGCGCTTGAGAACTCGAACTAGAACTGCAACCACATAAAACCATAGAAATTCACGTTTAGCCCCATTTAAATGTGAATTTCTATGGTTTTACTAGGGTTTGTCACCACCACATTCTGTTTTATTTTAAAGTGAACTAACAATGTGGGTAAATTCACATTACTAGCAATCTTGTTATAATCGCCAACTAAGTTAAATATGCTTTTTTAAGTATGAGAAATCATCCAATGATTGCCTCTCTGGGCGAAGCGGGAGGTCAGACTTATATTGAATAAAACCCATCGGTGTTCCATGATTTGCCCTTCGTGTTCCGAGGCCGCGGTAACTATTTCGAACAATTCTGCAACCCTGGCAGGAAGCTAATTAAGACCAGGCAGTGCAAAATAATTTTCACGCAAGCTCCGCTCCCATCCACCCCAGTTAGGTCGTTGTATACTAAACGCTAACGCACCAGTAATAAAGTTGAATATCGCGTGCGCTCTTTCACCATGTTCGATTTCGAAACTGCCGTTGTGTGCTAAACGCTAACGCAGCAGTAATAAAGTTGAATATCGCGTGCGCTCTTTCACCATATTTGGGTTCGAAACTAAATGTCGTAAGTCCCAATTCTTATTTCGTTTATAATTAAAGTGATAATTGATCTAGAGAAAAAATGTCCTATATTTGGATAATAAACTATATTTTCTTACTGTCAATACTAATTTTAGACATAAAAGCCAAGTAATCTTGATTAAATTTTGAATAATCTTTAAAAAAGACATGATTTTCGATAAAAAAAAATGAATCGAGCGAAAATGTTCTAATTACCAAACTGGTCTAGACATGGAAAGAAAAAGATCCAATAAATCATATACTAAAGTTCCATTTTGAGTATGCGTGATTGTTTCAGAATATGAATAGAAAATTACATACAATTTAGGGAGCCTCCTCTTAGTATGCTTGTGTCTGGAATGCGTTCACAACGGCAAGTGTAATGAGTGGGGACTATTATATACCATAATGTTCAATAACGAAACTCCCTAAACTCAGATTTCCCCTATTAAAAAACTTACATCCCAATCCGATACACAACACATTGTTTTTTAAACAACTCGACATATATTCCACAGCAATACGCAGAACAGCTGGGCATCCCATTCCTGGAGACGTCAGCGAAGAACTCAACGAACGTGGAGCAAGCTTTCATGACGATGGCCGCGGAGATCAAGACGCGCGTGGGGCCGCCGTCCACGGGCGCGGCGCCGGTGGGAGGGCAGGTCAAGATCGACCAGGGACACCCCATCGATACCGGCAAGTCTTCTTGCTGCTGAATACGCCGCCTACGGTGAGTTGCTACGGCTGTTTTACTCTTGTAATCTCGCCTATATTTTGAACTCAACGAACGTGGAGCAAGCGTTCATGACGATGGCCGTGGAGATCAAGACGCGCGGCGCCGGTGGGAGGGCAGGTCAAGATCAACCAGGGACACCCCACCGGCAGTCAGTTTTAGATTAAATTAAATATTTATTCTCAAATTCTATTTACTCTCAAATCGGTGAAGGGTGTCCTAAGATCAAAGTACTGACAGTGACAATTATCTCCACAATCTAGTACTGAAACAATATTTAATCATGCAAAAAGTAAACACACTATAACTAACATCATTATGTAAAGCCGTAAAATGTAAGACTGCTTGTATATGTACGGGCGCGTTCACATATACGTACAGGATCCTGTTTAACGGATCCGTCGCTACTGGAGATAGTATTCACACACCGAAACCGACCGACCGACGAATGAAGCCTCGCGCAGTTCGATCCGATAAACGGATCAGTATACTGGATCTGAAATACTGTATTGTGTGTGAACTGGCTCATACAACTACATACGCTAATAACACATACGTTTAAACTAACCTGTAAAACAGATTGCTGCTTATTTTGTCGGATCGGTATTTTCTACTGGATCCGGAATACTGTATTATGTGTGAACTCGCTCATACAACTACATACGCTAATAACATACACGTTTTAACGGACCTCTAAAACAGACGTTAAATGTGAACGCACCCTAAGCGATAATGTGGTCGAAGGTGAAGCACGCTTACCTAGAAGTAACCTATAGGATCATGGGGTATATAAAGACGTGGGGACGCCTTTGAACAACAGTGGGATGGTACTGATTAAAAATTATAACATAGTTTACAATGTAAATTAACATAGTTTTCATATTTTTATATATTGACTACGAAATGTACAGATACAATACTAGAGACAGTGTTGTTATTGATGGCCGAAATACTAAACACCGGATTTATATAGGTAATTTAACAAATGAATGAGAAATAACATCGGCTCATAATCGACCCGAGCGTTATTTAGGCATGAGCTTCAGGCCTCTGCCTCGAATCTTGCGGGCAGCGGGGCGGCGGCGACGGCGGCGCGGGAGCGGCAGGATCTTATGCGTACATTTAAATGGACCGGTTCTCGAAAACAGCGGCAACGAGCGGTGCTCTCCAGTCAAGCGGCGACAGCCCGCGCGTCTGCTTTGCAGTGTTGTGCTATTTATTTTTGTGACGTATCGAAATGTCCTCGGACGTGCAAGACCAAATTATTTCAGCAATTTATAAAATATAGTCAAAAGTTTCTACACTCATTCTGGTGTAGTCGTAGAATTTGTCGGGACATTGTCTCTGTTCTTCGTAATTTCTATAAAACTCGCCTTTTATTTTCCTTGCCCTATAGTAAAAGAAGAAGTGAATACCTATTCCCTTCTTCTTTTGCCCACAATAAATCGAGCGTTAGGAATAAATTAGAATCGACAAGGTGTTTTCGCCATTGGTCAGACATTTCGTTCGCGAATAAAAACAAATATCTCGACGACACAACCACGAACACAACACTACGCCGCTATAGCGCCGCGCGATCTGCCCGCTGGTTTCGAGAACTGGTCTGCGTTGCCCGCGCCGCTGCCGCTGCCGCCCCGCTGCCCGCAAAATTCGAGGCAGCGGCCTTACACAACATCGAGATTAATCTGATACAATATTATGTATACTTATACAGAATAAATCAATAGGATTTACTTTGAAATAAAACAAACATTCATATTGAGTCTTAAATTATAATTTATTTAGAGCAACCAATAGAAGCAACGCCCACTATGTTAACCAATGCACAACTGCCTTACTTGGTCCCCGCTGATTCAATAACCGTGACAACTGCTAAGAATTAGTATGTCCTATCTATAAACTGTATATTTTTCTTGATAAATGACGCAATACGGTGATAGGTAATATGGGGGCGTTTTAGTAAGTCACAACTCTGCTATTAACCTGCCCCTCTACTTGATCCATATTTGTAATTTTCTATATAGCTTTTACGCAACTATGTTGGGGTCAGCTTGCAGTCTAACTCGATGCAGCTGAATACTTATGTTTTACATGGAGCGACTGTCTTTCTAACCTTCACAAATCATATATACTTAGCTCTACTTAGCTCGGTATAACTTGTCATGTCTGGTGGCAGATTCTTTGGCTTCCGACTAGGGCTTGCAAGCGGGATCCCGCGTCATTTTCTAATCCCGCGTGATGCGGGATTACGGGCGCGGGATCCGCGGGATTTGCGGGACTGAAAAAAAGCATGCATACGACTTCTCGCGAGCGCGATTGCTCGGTGACTGGCGACCGGTAGTGTTGCAAACAACGCGGGGGCCGATGTCGCCCGTTTATCACAGCTTAAGTAGCCTAATTAAGTAGCAAAGTATGTAGCCTAAAATATCAGTAAAGTCTTTTATTCAGTATTTCTTACTGTTTTTTGTGAAGAAAAAACGGTGTAATTTGATTGATCTCATACTAAAAGTAATACGTAAATAAATGTGGAGTTAGTTGATTAATTCATTATTTTTGTGATTAATAAACGGTGTAATTTGATTGATCTTATACTGAAAGTAATACTTAAATAAATGTGGAGTTAGTAGATTAATTCATTGTTTTTTTTTTTTGTGATAAATAAACGGCGTAGTTTGATTGATCTCATACTAATAGTAATACGTAAATAAATATGGAGTTAGTTGATTAATTCATTGTTTTATTTGCCTTATATAAATGTGAATATTTTCAATATGCGAGATCCTGCAAATACCGAGATCCCGCGGGATTGAAAATTCGTAGTCCCATAAATACCGAGATTGAATTCAAGCTGCGGGATTGCAAGCCCTACTTCCGACTACCCGTAACGACTGTTAAAGATATACAAGCGACAGCCGAGATCAACGCCATAACCTGCTCCCAAGGCACGGAGGAATCTCGCATGTTATTATGTATTTAGCCTCGACCTTCGTCAAACTTACCAGAGTTAATTTAAAAATCGATAAGACTGCTTTGCCTTTTCCCTTTCATGTTGTGATCAACTTGTATTCTAACCAGTTAATATTAAGAAAGCCATTCTCGTAATTTTAAGGAGTACTAGCTTCTTCCCGCGACTTCGTACGCGTGGGAAGGTTTTCCCGCGCAAATCCCGATCCCGTGGGAGTTTTGGGATAAAAAGTAGCCTATGTGTTATTCCAGGCTGCCAACTATCTACTTACCAAATATCATTCAGATCCGTTCAGTAGCTTTTGCGTGAAAGAGTAACAAACATCCATCCATCCTCACAAACTTTCGCATTTATAATATTAGTACGATAGTACGATTAGTACGATTGGTAATTGTGTCGCAGTCCCAAGCTGTGAAATCACCTAAATTTCCCTACATTTTTTTTTAAATCGACAGGCCTGTTGGTCTAGTGGTCAGTGGCCCTGACTGCTATGCGCACGGTCGTGGGTTCGATTCCCACCCAGGACAAATGTTTGTGATGAGCACGATCATTTGTTCTTTGTCTGGGTGTAATTTATCTATAATATGTATGTATTTAGAAATATACATGTATGTTTATCAGTTGTCTAGTACTCATAGCACAAGCCCTGCTTAGTTTGGGACTAGATGGCGTTGTGTGAAAGTTGTGGAATATTATTATATTGCAACTTATATTTTTTTATATGTAGTTATTAACGGTTTTGTGTTTGGTTGCAGGCTGGCGGCAAGACGTACGGTATGCGGGAGTCGCGGGCGCCGGCCGCTACCCCTACATACAAGAAATGCAATTACCACAAAACGTTTCATGATCGCATCATTATAATTATAAATAAATAAATATTATATAGTGAGGCGCGACGCGGCCGAGCGCCGCCGCGCGTCCTAAGCTAACTTTCTGTTAAGTTGCTATTGTCCGATATCTTGTTAGTTAAAGCAAACAGGTGAAATGGAAGGGTGTATGTTTATACATGTTTATATATAATGAATATTGTAGGTTAATTTTGTGCTGTTTCCAGAATAAGAATTTCGATGCAGGTTTAAATAACTGAGCGCTACTTATTAGATCGTATGAGAGGAAAATTCACAAGATTTATAATGGTAATTATAATGTAAACGTTATTTTAAAGCTTTGTATCTACTGTCGTAAGTTCGTTGTGAGCCGTTCGCCCACTACGTCACCGGCGCGTGCGCAGTTGCTGTTATTTGCTTGTTGTTGTGTCACCTACTAGCGTAAGACAAGGACGTAGTTATGCAAAAAGGATCCATTCCAAACTTTTTCCGAAATTGAGTTATATTGATATCTTTAATATATCACCCTGAAGATGCGTTTGGTATATATAGTATATACTCTTTATTGTACACCATAACAGAATGAAATAAGAACTTAAAAAAACTACAAAGGGTGTTACAATGGGCGGTATAAGTGTGGATTGGATCCTTTTTGCATAACTACGTCCATATTAAGGTCGACGTGAGATTGTAGCTGTATCGTGAACTGGCGCTGAAGGAGGCTTGCTACGTGATGTGAAGCTTTCGTGGCGTAGTGTCCGACCGTACATAAATCTTATCTCTCAAGCTGTCCATTACCAAGTAGGCTAATTTCCGTTCTGTACCGGCTTGTGTTAAAATTTTATTTTCTCATCACTAATAATAAACCTTATTGTATGCACTGGGTGTTTATATTATTCATTCTGCATAGCTGGTATTGTACGAGATGTTTTAATGTATTGTCATCTTGTTTAGCATCGCGATATTCGTGCCGGCAACGATGACACACCGATTCTAATGGGGACCATTTTGTTTGCGATGACCGCAATATTTTATGCATTTGTCGCTACCTTAAACATTGCTTGTAGTCATCGCGTGCAATAAACCAAGTTGAAGTTTTGTTTTTGGCGAATATTACAAACTATTTAAAAAAATCGATATCTCATACAATACTAGCTAATAGTCCACATTGTATTTATAAAGCGTGCTTTGTTTGCGCTATTTTAAACATTTTGTGTTAATATATTTAATTGGATCGCAAATTCTAACACAAATTGTAGATATAGCATATTGGCCTTAGACAATTAGACAGATATAGTAAACATGTAGCCATCGAAGCGGGATCATAGTATTAATTAAAAGACATATTCATTATCACTGTCACAGCAATAATGTGATAACTTTAAATTTTAATGCAGTCCGATGTTTCACTTATTAGGGTAGTCCCACTCGTAAGCTTTTCGTCCTATTTTTACCCGACCGCCCTAGTAGGAGGGTGTTGTTTTTCACTTAAATTGTTAAGAGAGATTAGGTAAATGGTGATATGAATTTTAATACTAATATATGAAACATTTGACTATAAAAATGAATGCTATGAATTATTTGATTCTCGATGTATAACCAACTTTGTTCGTCGTTATTTTTGTACTATTATGTCAGAGTTAAGTTTACTTAAATCAAGACCGCTAACCCCCTATAATTCTGTATTGAGGGTTTCTTAGAAATTAAAACAGTATGCTATATTTAGCGATGTTTTATTTTAATAT
Organism: Tholera decimalis; assembly: GCA_943138885.2. Taxonomy (NCBI): domain Eukaryota; kingdom Metazoa; phylum Arthropoda; class Insecta; order Lepidoptera; family Noctuidae; genus Tholera; species Tholera decimalis. The sequence continues at coordinate 30,339,153 of OW964565.2, forward strand.
TCTCCTTGAAAAATTACCAACTTACACAAATTACACATGCCAATAGTATTTGTTATTGCCGTCAACTCCAGACACAAGAATATTTAGCTTTGTTGGAGGGGTTAACAAGATTGCTAATTACATACGTGAATTCTCTTATAAAAAAATCACAGAAAAGATTATTTTTATCAACAACAGCACCGCATCATGTACTCATAGTCGTGACATAACCCGTGTAGATTCAGGGGACACTGCAAGAACTCTGGACAAAGGACCGGCAAATTATCTGCAAACAAATAGGAGTTAATAATAATTTAGAGGTCAATTATTATATTTAAAAAAAATATGTTCACTATACACTATAGCACTCAAAACTAGGACCTTGGATGTTGGGTGTTTTGGTGTTCCTCTTTCAACTTCACAAAGCGAAGCCCAGCTCAGTATAATACAATTTCTCATGATATGTATTTTTTTGGTGATTTACCACAATAGTTATGTAAATTAAAATAATTATAATTTAAGGTTATATAAATTAAACTGAAATTAACAAGTAGTGAGTGCAGGTTGTGTGAATTAATTCTGTGGATTTGTCAAACATAATGAGACTTAGCACAGTATGGTCTTATTTAGATGTGAACCAATCTATAAACTAGTAAACTTGTTTGAGTGCTAAGTTGTTGGTTAATAATTCATTGACCTATGAAGATACCATACTTCTCACGGATTGATAAGAAGTGGTACCGAGTAAAACGCGATGAATCGAAGCAGTAGTTCCAGTGTTTCGTTTTTTAACAATTTATTGTTGGGCTGGGAATACGTAAGAACCCACGGCCGACCTAACCGATGGCGTAACCAGGTGATCTCACTACCTAGTCTGAAACAACTGCCCTTTTTTTTTACGGTGGGAAATCTACTACTACTAGACTACCTCCGCCTGGGGAATGGCGGAGGGGCGTGCCAGATTCTTACCGGCTAAAACCACCCCGGTGTCTCCTCACACGTGCGCGGGGGGCCGCGGGAAACCTAATTCTTCCGCAGCCCCACACTAGTGCTGGCCGGGTCTGTCCCGGCCTCGCCTCCTGCACGGGGTAGTGAGGTGTTGAACTACCCCGTGCATCGCCTCAGAGGCGCGCGCCTGCGACTCGGGTCCATCGAATAGGGGGCGGGGGACTTCCCCAAGTCCCTCGCCCCTGGACCCATTCCTGGGGGCTGGAAAAGGGCGTTGTCCGCCCTTCCCCTGCGCCCGGTGCGCCTTCTGCGGCCAGGGAAGGGAGTGGAGATCTCCCTCTCCCTTTTCGCAGTTTCCTTCTGCGACATCACGTCCTCGCAGAAGGACACCACCGCGTCCCACGACTGCGCTGCCGACCATACTCTGCACTACGGCCGGCAGCGACAGATCGCCTCCCACTTCATTTGTGAGGACACGGCGCTGCTCCTCCCAAGCTACACACTCGGCGAGCGTGTGTTGCGCCGTGTCGTCCCCGCAATGGACGCAGTGGTGGCACCGAGCGTCCGGCTCCCTGTCTATGCGGCACAGGTACTTGCCGAAGCAGCCGTGCCCCGACAGCACCTGCGTCACCCTAAACGACAGGGAGCCGTGCCTTCTCCCGAGCCAGTCGTCGAGTACTGGCCGGATCGCCTCGACGGTAGCAAGGCAAGGTAGGGCGCAGAAGCCTCTGCCGCCATTCCGCCACCAAGACTTGACGGAGCTCCTCTCGGCGCAGCGCGATCTGCCGCTGCACCGGCCTCGAGCCCCGTGCTCGCTCTTCCTCGCGCCATCGATACAACGACGCGAGTACTTTCGCCTCTAGGTCCCAGGGCGGGGATCCGGCCAGGACGCAAGCTGCCTCGTAGGAAATCGTGCGATACCCGTGGACGACTCTGACGGCCATCACCCTCTGCGGTTTGCGCAGAATGGCGAGAGTGCTGGCCGTCATGTCCAGCGCCCACACAGGGGCCGCATACAGGGCCATGGACCGCACGATTCCCACGTACAACCGCCTACAGGCGGCGCTCGGGCCCCCCAAGTTGGGAAGCAACGTTGAAAGCGCGCCCGCTGCGCCCATCAACTTGGGCACCAGCCGCCGGAAGTGGGGCCCGAATTCCCATCGGCTGTCGAGCACCAATTCCAGATACTTCATGGTGGACTCGACAGCTATCCGGGTCCCGCTGACCACAATGTGTGATCCCGGCGGCGGCGCCCGCCGAGGGCCATGAAACACCATGGCCTCCGACTTGTTTAGGGCCACCTCCAGGCCCAGGCGCCGGATGCGGTTCACCACCTGTGACACCGCAGCCGTGGCTAACAACGTCGCCTCCCTGTGCGAGCTTTCCCGGGCAGTTACGAGCGTGTCATCCGCATAACACGTCAGAAACAACTGCCCTAAGACAACTCGAGCAAAGAAAAACATGTCCATTAAGCACATTACAAAAGATGTAAAACACTTTCACCCAAGACAACACGATTACAAATTCAAATGTTGAAACTCAAATCGTAAATGCTGCAATCAATATTGAAAAGATTCTTCTAAGCTGTTTCGATACTTTCGAATAAACTCCTTATTTGTATGGGTACACCTCGTATTATGGTACCTCATGAAGCTACTTTGACTGTTTTTATCATGAAAATAATAATATGTTCGTACCTAATGCGTAGGCGCAACCGCAGCAGTATCCATGGATCACGGCGTCATCTTCATCGCAACTCTTCGGGGGACAACCATTGCACCACATCCCGATCCACAGCCATGGCAGGTTCACTGGAAACATCAGAGAAGTTCTAATCTATACAAATATTATAAAGTGGAAAAGTTTGTTTGTTTGTTTGAACGCGCTAATCTTCGAAAGTTCTGGGCGGATTTGGATGTTTGGTATGGACGTAGCTTGAAGCTTGAGAAAGGTAGCCGCTGTTTACCCGACTGCAAAAGAAGGGGGTTATGTTTTTATCGTGATAAAGTTCACGTGAGCGAAGCCCCACGCGACTGGTAGTAATATAATAACAAAACATTTATTTATTCACGTAGATTAAAATAGTGAAGTTCACCTCTGCTTACTCAGGGGAAACCAATTACAGACTACCCCAAAGAGAATATAATACACTACGTTTTGTCTTCCCATGGAAGTCCCTAGTGGTCTGTTATAACCAAGTCTTCCCTCTTGAATACAGGTTTGATTTTTTTTTCTTTAATGTTTCAAAGAAACAGGTTTTAGCAACACAAACTTCTTGGTCATGTTCCCAAAGACACCTTATAAAATAAAATAAAAATATTTTATTTCAGACCACAAGATCCATAGTTTTGTTACTATTACACATGGCTTGATGAAGATTTCTCAAAGGTTAAAAAACATCAAATCCCAGGCGTGATATTACTAAATCGCCATCTTACCTCTAGGAGCTTTTTTAACAGCGTCTATTCCACTTGCACTAGACGATGGCCTCAAAAATATACCAGAAACACATTTACAATAAACTAATACAAAAATTAAATAAAACGACCTCTTTGACCACATCTTGTTATCCGTTACGTTCAAGCTAATGGTAACTCCTTTATATAACTGTGGGTTAACAGGTGCGTAAGTTAAACTAATTAGTTGTAGGTCAGTGCCATGAGATAAGGAATGCATTTCTTTGAAATATAATGTGGTGACCAAATATTCTAAGATATGAAATACCTAGTGTACACTAATTGACGAAAACAGTTGGTACCTACTCGGCTGTGTAAAGGAAGGGACACATTTTACAAAAAATATTTTATTGCCTAATTTAAAATTTTGTTAACCTTTATAATTACTTACCAAATACAAAAACACCAGCGATTTATACTCAACAGCAGATAAATCTTGAACTGCACCCTCCTCGTAGTCGACCGTCTTAAAAACTTTATCCTACAAAAACTAATGCATTATTTGCGAAATAACGATCAGGATACTGGTATCCAATAATAGGTAATTAGGTATATTTTAAGAATCTAATATAATTATTAATTATTTATTAACTGCGGATAAAACCGCGAGGCACAACAAGCAATAGATAAACGGGCGAACTATATTCTGATTCATTCTAGGAATAATGTGGGCCGATCCCGGCGGCACTGCAATCAGTGTTGCCAGATGCTTTGAACCCTTTGTCTGTAGTAGAAACTGCTAAAATCTGTATTAAATCTGTATGATATTTTAACTTGAAATCTGTATAATCAAATTAACCAAAATAGAATATTAATCATCATCATCATTGCTTCTTTTGAAAAACAAGGGATAGGTACTAACGTGATAAGGTTTGATTATCGTATATTAAATAAGAACATACAATAATTAATAAAATTGTCGTTTTATTTAAGAACGTATGTATATAGTAAAATTAAAAACACACTTATCAAAATTTAAACATTACAAACGAAATAAAAATTACTTTTTCAGTCATACATATTTTTGTTAAATTTCAACAGTAATGTATTCATTCTGTCAATAATGTTTGCGAGCTAGATCCACCAGGACTTAAATTTTGGTGTTTGTTGGTTTTCGCGTGTCTAAAGAGATCATTCTTTCCAGCACTGCCAACTGAAAGATCTTTATTACAAAATGTACAGAAAGCAAAATAATCACCTTTATTACTAGGTCTCAACCACGCCTCATATGAAAAATCTTCCATCCAGTTCCGATTAAACTTTTGCATAACACTGGGTTTTTTAGATGCCATAATGGTTCACAAAAACACAATCAATATGAATATCAAATTAAGTAAAAGTTTGAACCTATGTTATTAATTATTGACGTATTTTTCGCACGCACTACAAGACGAATGCGAGAGCATAGTACGTTGGAGAGCACCCAGAACTTTGGGTGATTTCCCGAGCAGAGCGATTGAAACTTATAATGCTTAAAATTCTGTATAAAAATCTGTATCCAGTGCTAATCTGTATCACACATCGAAAATCTGTATAAATACGGAGAAATCTGTATATATGGCAACACTGACTGCAATGCCGGGCCGACCCGCGACGGGAGTGGAGCGAGCCCCGAACTAGGGATGGTACGTATTTACGCGACCAGGTATTTACACCAGGTATTTACTTCCAAGTACGTACACCAGGTACCGATCCGAAATACTTGCAAGACTTCAAAGTATTTTATACGGCTACTCGGAGTCGGACTCGCTCCGGTGGGGGCTTGACGATCGCCCGACTATGCGATTATGCTCCTTATCTGTAAGAGACTACGTAACAATTTCGTATGCAAGTCTATTCTAGTATATGGATTGTCTTTGCAAGTATTTATATGTAAACGCGATTGTGCTTCTTATTTATAAGAACTCACGGGTCAATTTCCTATGCAAGTATTTTTTCATTCAACAGGGCTTGGATTGAGTAAAAGTAGAAACGTTCGTCTCTATGCAGGTATTTATTTGTAAACGCGATTGTGCTCCTTATTCTTAGGAAGTCACGGTTCAATTTCCTATACAGATAGAAAATACTTTCAATTTCGTATGCAAGTCTATTCTAGTATACGGTTTGTCTTTGCAAGTATTTATATGTAAACGCGATTGTGCTTCTTATTTATAAGAAGTCACGGGTCAATTTCCTATGCAAGTATTTTTTCATTCAACAGGGCTTGGATTGAGTAAAAGTAGAAACGTTCGTCTCTATGCAGGTATTTATTTGTAAACGCGATTGTGCTCCTTATTCTTAGGAAGTCACGGTTCAATTTCCTATACAGATAGAAAATACTTTCAATTTCGTATGCAAGTCTATTCTAGTATACGGTTTGTCTTTGCAAGTATTTATATGTAAACGCGATTGTGCTTCTTATTTATAAGAAATCACGGGTCAATTTCCTATGCAAGTATTTTTTCTTCCAACAGGGCTTGGATTGATGTGAAAATACTTGCATAGAAAATTGATTCGTTTTGCTTCAGCAAAAAGGAGCATAATCGTATCAGAAAAAAAAAATACTTGCAAGGTTCAAAGTATTTTTCATTTGCAAATGCGATTGTGTAGTATTTCTCTAAATATTCCAAAGTTGTCTGAGTACATAAACCGAAATCTGTGTAGGTGTGTGCATCAGGGAACTTTTTCTTTTCTTTTGAGTAGTTTGCGTTGCCATTCACCCTAATGACTATTAATAAAAGACACATTATTGCGTGAACGAAAGTATTTTAGAAAATATTTTGTTATGTTTACGTTTTTTATTTTTCTTTCGTCAGTTGTCGTTTGAGTGAGTGCATAGATGATACATATAAATACTGAGAAGTGAGTGCGAGCTTGTTATGCAATTTACCAACTGACCGTGACTTTCTTATTTCGCGAGTTTATTGAATTTAAACTATTAACAGTTAGTGTGTAAATAAACAAAACTGCTTTTTTATGTGTACGTGACTTTGTTTATTAGTTAGGAATGTAAATATTTAAATAGGTAAAAGACGATTTTTGAACTGTAGTTAAGTGTTTTCTTTTAAAATTGATAAGACTTACTAGTTGTAAATAAAAATACAGTTACAAACCATGGCTCCTAAGAAAAGTTTGGCTAAAATAAAGCTGAATGTAAAATGTGCAAAGCATTAATATCATACAAATCGGGAGTGTCAAACCTTATGCCTTATGCTTGCATGTGCAAAGAAAACATATTTCCGTGAATTTTAAGTGAGTGAATTATCAACCGACGACCAAAAGAGGAGGTTATCAATTCGACGCGTATATTTTTTTTTTTTTTTTTTTATGTATGATCATCGAGTACTCGAAGACGGCTGAACCGATTTGGAAAATTCTTTTTTTGTTCGAATGGGTATACTTTGAAATTGGTACCATTATCACCAAAGTCAGGATCTGATGATGGGATCTTGGAGAAATCGAGGGAACTCTTCAAATATTATAGGCACACCTATGGCGTTTTGGGTATTTCTTATAGTAACTTGTGCAGTTGCTCTCAAAAAGTACCATTTGGGGAAGTGGAACTGATGATGAAGACCACAGATGGCCGCCGAAACTACTCAATAATAAGTATTGAGTGGATTGCGATTCGATTACTTGAATATGGGTGTTAAGCACTTTATGCTCGTCACAATCCATATGGTGATGTAGAGCTGATGGTGAAGTACCAGGAGAACTCCTCAACAATTAACGGCCCAGCATTGGGAAAAGCAATATTTTGTAAAAGGTTATAAGTAGTTGACATTTAGGCTCTTGTAACTAGGTAAATTAAAAATCATCCAACTAAAAAGAGTGAAATAAAAACTTTTTACCAAAAAATTAAACCGACTCCCAAAAAACACTGCAAAGTGAAAAATAACTTTAATTTCGGAAGTCGGTGCCAAAAACGAAAAAACAAAACTAAAGACACCGACTACCGAAATTAAAGTTATTTTTCACTTTGCAGTGTTTTTTGGGAGTCGGTTTAATTTTTTGGTAAAAAGTTTTTTTAATTTCTGTAAATTAAGTAGGAAGGAAAGATTTCATCTACAAAAGCCGTACTAGATTGTGGCATGGTACGACCGGACTAGTAGACTGAAATCCGAAGTGGCTCAAAATACTTTCTAGTATTTTAATACCAGGTTTCCAACCCTGGTATTTTTACAGACTCGTACTTGCAAGCCCTGGTATTGATATTTGCAAGTATATCTCATTTCTACCCCGAACATCCCGTCAGCTTTCAAAAATCAGTTTAATATACTGGTCCCTCAGTGAGGGAACTTTCAGATATTAAGCTGAAAAGAACAGATACTACACTTTGATCTTAGCCAAAAGGCCGAGAAGCGATACCCGAATTACCTCAACCAAGGCGAGTCGTTCCATCGCGGACAATCTTAATACCGCCATACAAGAATGCGTGTCATCGGCACACGGACATCTAGCGGCCGCGGCCGGAACTAATTCCGCACATACTTAATGTAGGCACAAACTGTTGGTGGACGTAGCCAGAGCTTGATCATTCTGCAATGTCCATGAAAGAATTGTATTATTGTGGACGTAGCCAAAGCTTGATCATTCTGCAATGTCCATGAAAGAATTGTATTATTACATTATCTAATTCTCAAAGACAAAAACGTAAATGTTCAGGCAGGCCGCAGGCCATAGACTGCAAACTAAACATCTTCAGTCAAAGATCAGTCCCAAAGATATATAATAAACTATACGTCATTGACCAAACCCGTATCCGAATTTCTCTGTTTCCATATCCTGACATATCCAATAGTCTTGCATCAACCGAGGATGGTTTGTGAGTGTACTTTTATAGGGTATATGTACAAGGATAATCGTTGGTTGGTGCCTTCATTCCTTTTGATATGTTTAAGAAAGATTGGCAGTTATTCCCAAAGGTAAAAAAAAACACTACTAAAGATTGAACGTTCATACAGGATTATAGACGTCTAGAGGCTTCACTAAACTTCACTAGTACATATACTAAATCTCTTCTTCTTTCAAGAACATGCTAAAAGATCTCTATATCTCTCGTGTTACCTAGTGTTTAACCGACTTCCAAAAAAAGGAGGTTCTCTATTCGTCGCGTATATTTTTTTAATGTAGGTATATATGTTCAGCGATTACTCGAAGACAGCTGAACCGATTTGGAAAATCTTTTTTTATTTAACCTTTTCGCCGCCAACGTACACAAAACGCAATGCCTCGCCGAGCGCCAAGCTGTAAATGTATAACTAAATATACAGTAAACAGTAGTGATGGGGATATCGTCATATCGATGAATAAGATTTGTACGCGTAAAGTTAAGATTTAAAGTTGATTTTACGAATATAAAAACTGATTAAATATTTCCAGATTTGTTTTATTTCACAGTATCCTTAATAAGAAAAAACAGTATAAATTATGAGTATTAAAGAAACTAATACATAACTCAATTGGAACTATAAGGAATGGGGTACATCTCTATTTGTTTCATGATCTCATTCTTTAAATTCATATCAAGTTATTGGCACTGAGGGCACGTTGAATTCGATTCTGATCAGGGATGGGGTCTATGGTCTTTCTTTCTTCTATTTTTGTTTATTCCTGTGTTTTTATTTAATAACTTCAGTCAACGTTTTTTACCGTAGGTATCTAAGTGGCAGAATTTTTAATTGCTTTTAAAGTGTTTTTTTTAAATGGACAGTAAGTATATATTTAAACTAGTATTTGCGTGTTGCGCGAGGTGCAAGCACCTCGCGTGCTTTCTTTTAAAAAAAAAAAAGGGGGGGGGGTGATGGGGAGGTTTAGTATTTGCGTGTTGCGCGAGGTGCAAGCACCTCGCGTGCTTGTGAAAAAAAAAAAAAAAAAGGGGGGGAAATGGGGGGGGGGGGTTGCACAATTATTTCGACTAAAGCATTGCCCCTCTAAATGAATCTGAAAAAAAAAATGTTCCAAGTCTCTTAGATTCCGAGATCCGCCTAAAGGGGGGGAGAAGGGAGGCGGGGAGGGGGGACTTTGAAAAATGGTTTTTACTTTACCGAGCCTCCTCTATACGAATCCGTAAAAAGAAAAAATACGGGTCTCGTAGTTTCCGAGATACGATAGGGGGGGGGGGAGAAGGGGGGGGAAAAGGGGGGGTTTGGCACTTTTCCCGTAGGTTTGAGAGTTACTTGTTTACGAATCTGTCAAAATATACCCACCTCCCCATCCACCATCTGGGAGAACAATTCTGTCAGTGAGTCAGTGAGTGGTAATTTAGCTTTATATAGTATAATTCTATCACGCTTGTAGCCGTGTACTTATCAAAGCATTGTTTTTTAAGTGTTGTTTCTCCACAAAATACTCCGAGTCCGATTCCACACCTTGCAAAATTTTAAGAAGTTCGTCCGAATCAAGTTCTTCACTCATTTTTCTATTTGTTATCAAGTGAAAGAAAGAAAGATGCGTGCGCGCGAATCCGATTTTGTGCTGCACTATGCCAAAGTGACCTTGACAGCCGCACGCCTATAGCCGGCTCTACACGTTGGCCAACACAGTGGCGAATGTAGTGGCCAGTGCCTATTCGCCAACGTGTAGAGGGGGTGTTTGTGCATCTTGGGTTGTATTGGGATGATGGCCGACGAGTTGGCGCGAGATCCGTGTGGTGTCGGTTTTTTGCAAAAGATCAAAGGGTTGTTGGCCGAGTATTGGCTACCGCGTCCACACGTTGGCCGCGCGTTTAGTATGCTACGAGCTCCCAGAACGATCGCACGCACCTGATTAAACATTTTAACCGACTTCAAAAAAAAGAAGGAGGTTCTCAGTTCGTCTTCAACTTTTTTTTTTATGTATGTTACCTTATAACTCGAAGTCAGCTCGACCGATTTAGAAAATTCTCTTTTCATTTGAAATGGTATACTTTCTAGTTGGTCCTATTGTTATGAAATCAGGATCTGATGATGGGATCCTGGAGTAATCGAGGGAACTCTTCAAATATTATAGGCACATCTATAACGTTTTGGTTATATATTATAGTATCTTGTGCAGTTGCTCTCGAAAAGCACCATTTGGGGAAGTGGAACTGATGATGAAGACCACAGATGACCACCGAAACTACTCAATAATAAGTATTTCATGGATTGCGATTCGATTACTTGAATATGGATGTTAAGCACTTTATGTTCGTCACAATGCATATGGTGATGTAGAGCTGATGGTGAAGTACCAGGAGAACTCCTCAAAAATTAACGGCTCTGCATCGGGAAAAGCAATATTTTGTAAAAGGTGATAAGTAGTTGACATTTTGGCTTTTGTAACTAGATAAATTACAAACCGACCCACTAAAAAGCGTGAAAAAATCTTTTTACCAAAAAATAAAACCGACTTCCATATTAAAATACTACAAAGGCAAAAATAACTATAATTTCGGAAGGCAGTGTCAAAAAAAGAAAATACAAAACGAATAACACCGACTACCGAAATTAAAGTTATTTTTGGCGTTGTAGTGTTTTGATATGGAAGTTGGTTTTATTTTTTGTTAAAAAGTTTTTGTAGTCACGCGTCGGTAACAACTAGTGTAAACAAAATGTCAGTAATGACTAATAACGAAGAAACTTTTCGGTTTATAGAGCTCTACCAAGCCGTAAATTGTTTGTGGAACCCAAGAAGCAGCAGTTAGCGCCTCAATATCCATTTTAATAAATACGTCCGCACATTGGCCTGAACTGAAGCAAACTGAACGACCTTCCAACGTGTGGACGCTATCACGAATTCTTGGCCAATATGCTGGCCACTACATTCGCCACTGTGTTGGCCAACGTGTAGAGCCGGCTTATGACGTCACTGACCAACTTCTATAGTAGTTCGTGGCGCTTGGTGGCGCACAGGGGCATAGACGACCAATTGTTTTGTAGAGATGGGAAAATAACTATCGACAAGAATTGGTAACAACTTTATAATTACGTATCGGCATCTACCTGAAGGTCGAAATTCATCTACTATCCTTTGTAATGAAGTAGATAACTAAGTTCATATTTTATTGACCTCAAATTGTTTTCGATATTCGTAACTTTCTGTATTTATAAATATTTCAATGGTGAATTAATCAACCTTTCACGGCACATCACTGGCCAACTTGATATGAAGTGATTGGCGTTCTGAGGAAAGTAACAAAATTCGGAGTTTCTGTTTTTGCCGATTTTAGGACAAACTAGGGCTTATTTTGTGTAGAAAAATAAAAACAGGGCAGTAGACAGTGCTATCTTAAATAATAAAATGAAACAAAGCTTTTAATCACAGTAAATTTATTTTAATAAGATAGTTAAAATGAACAACTTCTATAGAAGTTGTGGCGCTGGTGGCACGAAAATCCCGAACTTCTATAGAAGTGCTTGGCGGTGAAAAGGTTAATGTATACTTAGGTATACTTCAGAGGTCGTCTCATTGTCATCAAGTCAGGGCCTGATGATGGGATCCCGGAGAAATCGAGGGATCTCTTCAAATCTTATAGGCACACCTATTAACATATTATAGATATTTGAGTATTTTTTATAGTGACTTGTGCAGTTGCTTTCGAAAAAGGACACTCTAGGAAAGCACCATTTAGTGAAATGGAACTATTGATGAAGACCACAAATAGCCAACGGATCTACTCAATAATAATATCATGGGTTCCAATTCGTTAACTTGAATATGGTTATTAAGCACAATATGCTCGTCACAATGCATATGGTGAAGTAAAGCTGAAGGTGAAGTACTACGAGAACTTCTCAACAATTAACGGCCCTGCATCGGGAAAAGCAATATTTTGTAAAAGGTACATCAGATAGCAGATAGCAGCCAGATCTGCAGATTCTGCAACATACTCTTACAGGCTAATTTTATATAATTACTTACATGGTTCATGATATCCGTAATATTTTTTTAAATTATTTTTTTTATTTAATAGTCCTGCCGTAACCGAGGGTGGTCCGTTAACTTTCATAGCACATACAAGCATAATTAACCGTTGGTTGGTGCACTCATTCCATTTGAAAACTATTGTCTGCCGGGGCCTCTACGAGTTGGCTACTCGTAGGCTATCAAAGGTCGGGGATCCAAGAGTCTCGACGTTGTCAAATAACATAAAATAGTTCCCAGCAGTAGACTATGATCCGAATTCTCAGTGAGAATTTTGTAGGTAGGTTTACTTTTTTACTAGTTTTTATTAGAACATTATAAGTAGAAGGGCTTGGTGTTGTTACAGTTAGTTCGACACTTACTATGTAAAGCCTACATATTATTATGTAACATGCATAAACAGGGTTCGACATTTCCAAAGCAAGGGCACTCATAGGCTCAAAATATAATTTAAGCCACTCAAACATAAAAAAAATATATTATTGTTATATTACCGCCTATTATTTTTTAGCTTTTTGAGAACCACTTCACAAACATATTTTGAATACAGTTCACAGTATATATCTCTGTGTGTGTGTGTGTAGGTATATCTCAACCCTCAGTGTGTGTTGCGGCAAAGGCACTCTTAGGCTAAGAGTGCCTTTGCCGCAACACACACTGTCCGTTTGGCTAAGAGTCTTAGCCAAACGTGACCCAGGGACAGTTTCAGTTTGTCCTACTACAATATCGATGCTTTCCGCTACAAAGGGCGTAAAGACCATTTTGGCCAAATTGACTTTTTGATGCAGTCTTACTTAGTTTTTCACGCTCTTTCTATCTGTATATTTAAAATTGCGCTACGTTGAAAAAAATGGTTTTTACTACCCAACATTTTCTTAACGCTAAACATCTTTTTTTCGAAAAACCAAGTCGTAAAACACATCTCTTTTACATCACGACAGAAAACTTGCTGTATCTACAAATAAAAATATTTTCTTGAATACAAAACGGGGTAAAACACAGCAACAAAACAAAATGTGAGTTACGCCCTACATATATAGGATATTCGCATACATCAGAAGGACGTCCGTAGAGTGCTGCGTAATCTCGATGTGAACAAAACTAGTGGCCCCGACGGGATACCAGCAATTGTTCTTAAGACTTTTGGGCCTGAACTGTCTCCGAAAGCATGGAACCTGGCTAACGTGCAGCGTGTGCCCAAAAATGGCAGTCGTGCTGACCCGGCCAACTACAGGCCTATCTCAGTTACGTACTTAATAGCAAGCTCCTGGCATACCTAGAAGCCCACGATGCACGATGAACTGAGGATGTCCTCAGTGACCGACAATACGGCTTTCGCAAAAACCGGTCAACTGGGGATCTTCCAGCGTATGCCATTCACATCTGGAGTGATGCCATTGAGAAGCAGGGGGAAGCACTTGCTGTTTCTCTTGACATCTCCAAGGCCTTTGATAGGGTCTGGCACGATAGCCTTATTGCTAAACTTCCTTCTTTTGGTTTACACATTAACTTTGCGTTTGGATTGAAGACTTCCTGAGTGATCGGTCTATTCGAGCGGTTATTGATGGCTGCTCGTCTGGCTAATTGGCAATTAATGCAGGGGTCCCTCAGGGGTCGGTTCTCTCAGCTACTTCATTTTTGCTGCACATTAATGATCTGCTTATGCCCGGTACCTTTGTGTATGCTGACGACAGCACAGTTGCTGAGAGATATGTGTCCAGCGCGCGTGATGGTGAGTCACTGATCCAGTCTCTTCGTGAGGATGGTTGGACGCTTGAACTTGTCCTTGAAGGCTGTCTCCTAATGGGGTGATGTATACTTGGTCAAGTTTAATGCAGGTAAGACCCAGGCGTTTCTTTTCCGCAAAAAGGAGCCAATTCCAACCGGCTCCTAGTTTCCGCGATGTAACCATGCCGATAACCAATCGTATTGAGCTTGGGGTAACACTAACTTTTACCCTCAATTTTGGTTTGTTTATTGAGGCTAAGGCTCAACTAGCAGCAAAAAAGTTGGGAATCCTAGCAAATGTGAGACGGTACTTCACACCGGAACAGATGCTTACCCACCCTTACTTACAAAACGTTTTGGGAATACTTTCATTGTGCGTACGGCTAAGGAGTGGAATTCCCTGCCGGAGTCTGTGTTTCCTGATCGCTATAACCTGGGCGTATTTAAGTCAAGACTGAATAGGTTACTTCTAGGCAAGCGTGCTCCATCTTCGACCACATCATTGCTTACCATCAGGTGTGATGCTGGTCAAACGCGAGCCGATTCTGAATTAATATATATATTAGTAAATAAAATAATTGTGTTATCCAGAACCCAACTTGCTCACGGCACCTGTAACTTCCAATTTGATTGCAATTGATATTACCAATTAACAATAAATATGTTTAGATATTTAGAACCGTTTATTTCATTTTTCCTCAACTTATTACTATTTATATTAAAATTACCTACAACCTATCCTTATTAATTCAGTTATATTCATCCTTACTAATAAAATTGCCTATAGATTCATTGCATTAGTATTAATTTCAGGGTGTATCTACATATTTTGCGAAAAAACATGGTCTTTATAACTACTTAAATTACCCTTGTATGTGCATAACTGGTTTTTACCGCAGACGTTTGTTATCAAGCCATTTAATTAAGGGGTGTATTTACATTTTTTTTTCGTTTCCAGGGGTGTAACTCCATGCTAACTTCGTTAATAACTATCGTACATAACTGTAATTAAATGAGGCAAAAGACAGCCAAAATTTAAGAACTTTCATCCTAGGACTCAATTTTATAAGTAAAAAACCGGTCAAGTGCGTGTCGGGCCACGCGCAGTGTAGGGTTCCGTAGTTTTTATAACAGCCAAGTGTGTGTACGGTAGTTGAGATCTCAGAACAATGTAACAGACTCTGTTACATTGTTCTGAGATCTCAACTACCGTTTAATAAATAGCAATAGGATAATCGATAATTGCAAAACTCTTGCGAGACTCTCGTTTGGGCAACACTTAGTGTGTCGTATTCGCTGACTGATCGTTTCGTACCATGCTCTAACTAAAAGCCAAACATGACTACCTAACTAATTTGACTTCCTATACAAATCCTCACCTGATCCGACAATTTTGCACGGAAAGTTTTAATTTTTGTAGAGATTTTTATAAAACTTGTCATAGCCGGTGTTTTGAATTTAAATACAGGACACAGAGCTACACTACTCAATAGTCACAAAAAAATAAGATTGAGGAAGTAATTTGCTGGGGGAGCTTTGTGTTTGATATTATATAGCAAAATAATAAAAAATAACATGTGTGCAATTCACACGTGGTAGAAGTGAAACCTTTCCACGACATAAGAAACACTGTATAATGCTTCCTATCTTATTTTCTCCCACGTTAAATCTTATGAATTTATGTGTCTGTCTCTTTTTACTGTCGCTTTTCCGTTTCATAAAATTTCAAATTACAAAGACGCTAAAGAGGTTTTCACTTCAAAAAAATTCCTTAAAAAATTTACGAAATTTCAAAGGTATACGTTTGACCTGGTTTGCCATATAAAATTTCCACGACATAAGAAACACTGTATAATGCTTCCTATCTCATTTTCTTCCACGTTAAATCTTATGAATTTATGTGTCTGTCTCTTCTTACTGTCGCTTTTTCGTTTCACAAAATTTCAAATCACAACGACGCTAAAGAAGTTTTCACTTCAATAAACCCTATTTCTTGCTGCTATTCAAGGCTAATATTTAAATGAGTTTCCCGTTTTATTAAGGTAAATAAAATATAACTAAATTTTAATTACTTTTGTAATAGATTCTCAACTCACCCCTCAACTCAGCCCTCAACTCACCCCTCAACTACCCGCTCAATCCCCGCTCAACTCCCCTCTCAGCTCCCCCCTCAACTCCCCGCTTAACTCCCCCCAACTCAAACCTCAACTCACCCCTCAACTCCCCCCTCAACACCCCCTCAACTCACCGCTCAACTTCCACCTCAACTCCCCCTCACTCACCCCTCAACTCTAACTTCATCTTCCCCCTCAACTCCCTCTCAACTCCCCCCTCAGATTCCCGCTCAAATCCCCACTCAACTCCCCGCTAAACTCCCCGCTCAACTCCCCGCTCAACACCCCGCTCGACTTCCCGCTCAACTCCCCACTTAACTACACGCTCAACTCCCCACTCTACTTCCCGCTCAACTCCCCGCTCAACTCCCCGCACAACTCCCCGCTCAACTCCCCGCTCAACTACCAGCTCAACTCCCCGCTCAACACCACGCTCAACTCCCCGCTCGACTCGCCCCGCAACTCATCCCTCAACTCATTCCTCAACTGCCCCTTCAACACATCCCTCAACTCCCCCCTCAACCCCTCTCAACTTCCCCTCATCTCATTCCTCAACACATCCCTCAACTCAACCCTCAACTCCCCCTCAACGGCCCCTCAAGTCCCCACTCAACTCCCCACTAAACTCCCCTCTCAACTCAAAGCTCAACTCCCCGCACAACTTCCCGCTCAACTCCCCGCTCAACTCCCCGCACAACTTCCCGCACAACTCCACCCTCAACTCCCTCTCAACTCTCGCTCAGCTCCCTCTCAACTACGCCTCAATTCACCGCTCAACTCCCCCCAACTCCCCCTCAACTCCACCCTCATTTCCCCCTTAACTCCCCCCTCAACATCCCCCTCAACTCCCCCCACAACTCCCCGCTCAACTCCCCACTCAACTCCCCGTTAAACTCCCCGCACAAATCCCCTCTCAAATTCCCGCTCTACTCCCCGCTTAACACCCCGCTCAGCTTCCCGCTCAACTCCCCGCTCAACTACACGCTCAACTCCCCGCTCAACTCCCTTTCTCAACTCCCCGCTCAACACCGTTTCTCAACTCCCCGCTAAACTCCCCGCTCAACTCACCCCTCAACTCACCCCTAAACTCCCCCCTCAACTCCCCACGAGACCCGCCTCAACTCCCCTCAACTCCCCGCCCCCCTCTCAGGGCTACCTCAACCCCCGCGACCTATCTTCTAGGTCTAGGTCTAGGTCCAAACAGATACTGTCGCTTTTTCGTTTCATTAATTTTCAAATCACAACTATGCTAAAGAAGTTTTCACTTCAATAAATAAAAACATTATTTTGAATTCACTCTAAAAACGGGCCCAGATAGACCGATAGTAACTGAAGAAGGGATTATAAAATCCAACTTCACAATGTAAATGTGAAAAAATATGATCTATTTGAGTACCACCGCGTGTATAGGGAAGTGGTTGTAATAAAGACTGGTAACCAGCGTCACGTATTAATTTGAAAACTGCAGTTGTCGTTACGGAGATAGTCTTCATTAAAATCTCCAAATATTATGCAAGGACTGTTATGCGATAGTAAATTACTTACAAGACCTACTGCGCGACTGTTGGGACATTTGCGTGATCTATAAAAAGCTATAATCTTCACTGCATTTATTTCGAAAACTACTGCTTCACAGTGGTCACCTCCAGCAATGTCAATGTAATACCGTGGGTTGCTATACACACCAAACCTGGGTTTGAACTAGACTATTTAGGGCCATTTGTTCTAATTATTTCCTTAAAACTAGCGCGATACAACTGACGCTTAGCGCCATCTATCGACATTTCTATGGAGTTGTTCGAAATTTTCAAGTCAAATACAATTGGTCGACTATTACTCGTAAACTTGTAAAGCCCACTTATGTGTGATAGTTTTCCTTTAAACTTCGTTATATATAGGTACTACTGCCGTGACATTTGAATTTCTAACTACAACCGTTTAGTTGATACAGGGGGGGGACACTTGACTCTAACGAAAATTGTTGCTTTAAAGCTTGATAAGTCACGAACGGTTTACTTAATTAAAAAACGGTCTTGCCAAACCCCTAATATTTTTGAAAGACCTATCCAACGATATCCGACACTATGGGAAGGACGTAAAAAAAAAATTATCATCCCACTTTACATGTAGGGGAGGTACCCTAAATAATTGTTTTTTTCAAAATTTTATTTTACCACTTTTTTGTCGTCATTAACGTGTATACTCATGCCAAATTACAACTTTCTAGTACCAATAGTTTTTGAGCTAAACCGTGGACAGACAGACGGACATGGCGAAACTATAAGGGTTCCTTGTTGACTACGGAACCCAAAAAATGAAAGAGATATTTGAGAAAGATTTTTTTTTGTTTACTCTTTTGCTCATAGCCAAAACTATGGGTTTTGGAGTTACGCCCTTTGTAGCGGAAAGCGTCGATATTGTAGCTTGTCGACCTCGACTCCTCAACCGTCCACCTCAGGGTACCAGACTGTCACCCTTTTACTTCATTCCTCATATTGGAGCATATTTTTATTACTATCTGAATAATATAACCTACAGACATAGAAAAAAAGGACAGGATTGATTACTAAAACTACAATATAATAATACACAATCTCACCATATCATACGCCAGATAAAACGCCTTCCATCTGTAAGTAACAGGCGTAGAGTGGTCAAAAAGCTCCACAAACTTCCACTGCAGGCCGCTGTGTGAGGCTTTTTCTCTATGATCACTATCTCTATCATGTGGTAGTCTTCTGGCGTTATGTTGTATCTACGTATTAAGCCATTCCTAATGTCTGGTAAGGGAATACAATTACCACTGTAGTTAGTCAAGTGGTTTGTGGTTGTATTGTAATAGACGCTCAGGTTAAACTTCTAGGTCTATTTAGGTACACACCGACACTCATCTGTGTCCGAAACATTTAGATCTTTGATTCATTAGCACCAGTCTTTGTTTGTGGCGCTTAGATAGGCCGTTATGGCTTATCTAATTATAATAGAATATTACAGATAGGAAAAAACACCATGCAGGTTGATTATACATGACTGATTTAATCACAGCATCCTTATAAGATATAGATATTTATTTATTTACATATACACATACAACTATCCTTACAGGTATTAACCCAATGCGATAGCGTAGCCAAAAGAAAAAAGAAGTATCATTCCCTTGCGGATTAAAAAACAATAAAACATACACAAACCAACATTAATTATAATAACATATCACAAACAGTGCTGACCTTGTAAATTCACCTAGAGAACAAAAAAATAGGTCTGTCTCCCTAGCAATAACGTTTAGTGTGTTGAGTACACGCGTCAAAGGCGCCTGCCTCAGAAGGTTGGCTACTTGAACAAAATTCTGTACTTAGGATGCGATGCCAACCTGGTCAAGTTTAATGCAGCTAAGACCCAGGCGTGTCTCTTCTCCGCTAAAAGGAGCCAATTTGAACCGGCTCCTACTTTCCGAGGTGTAACTGTGCCGTTTACCGACCGTATCGAGCTTCTGGGGGTAACATTAACTTCTACCCTCAATTTTGGCCCGTTTATCGAGGCTAGGCTCAACTAGCATCAAAAAAGTTGGGAATGAAAAAGGTGAGACGGTACTTCACACCCGAACAGTTGCTCAATCTCTATCAAGCCCAGGTTCGGTCGTGTATGGAGTACTGCTCTCATCTTTGGGATGGATCTGCTAAATACCAACTGGACGCGCTTGAGTCTATCGAGAAGCGGGCCAAAAGATTAATTGGCAACGATGCACTGGTCGAATCAAAGCTCCAGAGCCTTGAACATCGACGACGAGTTGCAAGTCTATCGGTTTTCTATCGGTTACATTTCGGGGAGTGTGCGATGGAATTACACAATCTAATTCCACCAAGCCCGTTCCATCATCGGACTACGAGACAAACGGCGAAGCGCCATCGTTACATGGTGGACATCCCACCCATACGCACCAAACGTTTTGGGAATACCTTCATTGTGAGTACGGCTAAGGAGTGGAATTCCCTGCCGGAGTCTGTGTTTCCCGATAGCTATAACCTAGGAGTATTTAAGTCAAGAGTGAATAGGTTACTTTTAGGTAAGCGTGCTCCATCTTCGACCACATCATCCATACTTACCATCAGGTGATATGGTGGTCAAACGCGAACCTATTCTAAATAAAAAAAAAACTTAGGAGCTCGTGGCTAAATACTAACAACCATACGGATCGATCTTCTTGGTTAAGCAACACTTGACGAGGTCTGACTCTGGATGGGTGATCATCTGAACATATCGTAATTCGTCCGTGCTTCCAAAAGCACGTCAAACCTTTAGTCCTGGCTGTCATTTGTACATCTTAGACAAATAGACAGTCTTTCCTGGTAGTCAGCAGTCAGAAAACCTGATACTGGTCTTGCCAGGCAGGATTGTGTTACCCAGCTACTGGGTAATGCAGATCAAATAAGCAGTCGCATGTTACACAGTAGTCTTCAACTGCATCCGGCTAGACTAAAGCCGTCCCTATCATAGGTGGGAATAGACTATGCAGATAATGAGCAAGATTCGGTATTTGCAATAGAATCAGACTTTTTTTTTTTATAAAATCTTATACTATTACATTAGAGTAAGATTCTAACAAGAACTAACCAATAACCGTGACCACTTACTGTTGAATGTTGACCTTTGAGCAGTCACTGTTTGATTTGTCGTTTTTTTTTTTTTTATTCTATAGGTAGGTACTGCTGTCGTAGGTTTTTGACTAGTAAATGACTTTTGTGGGTTTTTGTCAATGTGATCGCCTGACGACTGCACTCATGTATTTTAATACGTTATTTTATTTTACAATATAGTGTACAAGTTCTTCAAGTCTTTTATTGCATCCACGGAAGAACCCTCTGCAAAACCGGTAACACTTCAACAATACACATCTTGTACTCTCCGTGTCGGAGTGCAGAGTATCGCAAAGTGCGGCCACCAGCACATGTGTGTAGTGCGACCACCAGACACGGTGACCTTGTGACGCTGCATGAGCACAACACCTTGACCAGATGGTGTGTAAGATTGTAATAAAACTTATATGTTTTGTTCACTGACCCATCCGATCTCCGTTTCAAACTCTCTGGCTGCACCCATCCGTTACCATCAGTTCTCTAAAGTCTTAAGGTCTGTAAGTCTACGTAAGCAAGGGGGTCTTTAAGTCAAGAGTGAATAGGTTACTTCTAGGTAAACTTGCTTGATGCTTGAACGTGAGTGGTCAAACGCGAGCCTATTATCAATAAAAATTAAAAAAAAACTCAACAGCATTAATACCATACTATTTTGGAAGTCGGTTATAAACGGAACAACTATACGTGTGGTTCTAGTAGTCGCAAGCAAAAAACTGATTGGTAGAGAATGCCTACGGCATCAAGTACGCCTTTGTACCTATGTGCCTGAAGTGTAAATAAATAATTTATATTATGATGTCTGACCATAGATAAAATAAATAACTAGATGTGGTCAACAGAAGAAATTATATCGGAACCGTGTGTCTCCAGTTAGGCGCTGGGCGGGGCAACAACTACACATGCAGTTTAATAAAATCAATAGATACGCACTCGCGCACATACCCCAATTTCCTAAATCAGAACGTACTATACAATCAATAATAAACCTTATTCCATCAAGCACAGCGTGTATTTACCATGCACCTTAGAATTTACCCACACAAAAACATCGGTCGCTATCGTTGTGCTGTGCAAAAGCAATTTATTTTACATATACGCTAGTGATTGACTAAATCGGAAAGTTATCGATTCTTCCATTTGTTATTGTACATTTTTTTGGGCACCTGAAAATGAACCAAATAAAAAATGGCATGTCCAGAAAATATTATAATAACAATAAACATATTATTAAGAACATAACATGACATAATTATTATTAAGTACTACCTACTAAGTATTAAGGGCTACCCTGGCGCTTTCGACTTAAATCTTAATATTTAATTATCATAGTGATAGGTCAAATAGAAGTTGATGTTAACTTACATTACGCTCTTGATCGGAACATACCAGCCATATAGGTTGTATAGAATCCTGAAAAGTTGAATGAGTGATTTTATGAATGTCCTAAAACATGAGAATAGCTTTCAGTAATAAAATAAAATTTAACCCACTTCTGCAAAAATCAGTTGTACTCTTAATTTTGGAATTGTCCATTCAGGCTGGAACATTTCTGCGCTGAAGTGAACCGAGCATTTATGGTGCTATTTTGTGTAGGGTACCAGTTAGGTGGCATGCCTGTGGCATCAATCCATTCCTTTTTTATATTATCATCTTTTGGGAAGCTGAAAAGTACGAAAACCACTTATTTCTCATTTACATACATCCTAAGCTACTTCTAAACGTCACCATATAATAAGCATCGCAATAATTACGTACCACACTATAAATCAAGATCAGAATGATTTTGACGTATATTGCTAATCCATTGCTACATATGTTCAAAATATTGGTCTGCTCAACAACGTAAATACCACAGTGAGTGTTGTTGATTTAGCATAATGAAACCGATTCCTACTGTAAGTGTGTTACGCAATTACCCCGCAGGTAATAGTTTAGTAGGTTTTAATAGGTTTTTGTTATAAGAAAAATCCTAGTTAGTAGAGAAATTGTTAAATATATGAAAACAAACACACATCCATGCCTAACAAATAAATAGCATGAATATATTGACTTATTTTAAGCTAAATTCACTAATATATTATCTGAACCATGCCGATTATTATAACGCATTCGAAGCTTCAACGGAAGTAAAATACAAAAACCATAAAAAAATAAAGAAACAGCAACATAGGATAAGACATAACATACGATAATTCTAAACCGAAAAACACCACCGATTATTAACCTAAAATTAAAGTAACTTACTTTACGAATATTGGTTACGCATTTCTCTAGTACTCTCTAAAAAAATCAAAATAAGTAAAATAACATTATTTACACCGGGCTAAATCGGTTGACAGATTGAAAAATAAACTATTGTAGCGACAGCGACGTCGGAACTCCTTACGCATGCTGCGGGCGTAAAATAAATTGTTTATTTTTTTACTTTTTTGTACACTTGACATTTCAACGTATTTTTATTTCTGTCATCTCATGTAAAATAAAAGTTAAACCAATTTTCTTAGAGGTTTCCGTATGTTATAAAAAACTTTTTACCGGTCTTTAGTTTTGTATTTTCGTTTTTGGCACCGACTTCCGAAATTAAAGTTATTTTTCACTTTGCAGTGTTTTTTGGGAGTCGGTTTAATTTTTTGGTAAAAAGTTTTTATTTCACTCTTTTTAGTTGGTCGATTTTTAATTTACCTAGTTACAAGAGCCTAAATGTCAACTACTTATATTCATTTACAAAATATTGCTTTTCCCAATGTTGGGCTGTTATTTGTTGAGGAGTTCTCCTGGTAGTTCACCATCAGCTTCACTTCACCATATGCATTATGACGAGCATATTGTGCTTAATAACCACATTCAAGTAATCGAAGCGGACTTATATATTGAGTAGTTCCAGTGGCCATCGGTGGTCTTCATCATCAGGTCTACTTCACAAATGGTGCTTTTCGAATGCAACTACACAAGTTACTATAAAAATACTTAAATCACTATAGGTGTGCCTATAATATTTGAAGAGTTCCCTCGATTTCTCTAGGATCCCATCATCAGATCCTGACTTGGTGACAATGGGACCAATTTCAAAGTATACCCTTTCAAACAAAAAAAGAATTTTCCAAATCGGTTCAGCCGTCTCCGAGTAATCGGTGATCATACATAAAAAAAAAATAATAATATACGCGTCGAATTGATAACCTCCTCCTTTTTTGTCGTCGGTTGAAAAACTCCTAAACTATAATAGCAATATTTCATTCGTCAATCGACATTGCTGTCGATAGCATACGTTAGTGGATTTGCACAAGCACATCACTAATTCGTCGCAAGAAGTGGCGGCCTCACTACGCGATGAATCCGCGTAATACAGTTTCGTATGTTATTTTTACATTGCTTGTCCAGTTACTTAGTGACGAACTCAGGTGGTGGTTAAGGAGCAATGTATTTATAGCAAAAGTAGTACAGTCGTTCTGATATTTGAAAACAAAAATAACATAGTAAAACCAAGAAAGATTTTACGATGTATTGTTTTTCATGATTTTAAAGACAAATATTGTAAAATACTTGTACTTACATATGGTAAGTGATTCCATGATTGACATAGTTTTGATTTTGGCTTCGGTTTTTACAAGATACCACAGAAAACCTCGGCATTCATATATGTTATCACGATCGCCGTCGAAAGCGCACTAGTTCGCAGAGACGGCCACTTGCCTGTGACATGAGCCCTGTGGCCATGTCGCGCGGACACCGATACGCCCCCTTACCACTTCTCCTATATTTTTGATTTCTGTGTGTCTGACCATCCGTTGTGGTATTGTGATGTGGTAATTCTTTCGCATTTTACCATCATAATTGCTTCTGTAACAGTTCTAGTAATATGGAAAAAAAAGTTCTTTAATAAATCTAAAAAACCCGACTGCTCAACTGAAATGCAATAAACAAGCACATTTTTATTTTAAAAAGTGACAAGCAGGCGGGACCCAATTGAACATTTTTTTTTTTTCAAATTTCACCTGTGTAAGAACACTTGGGCTGCTAAGACAAATCTAACGATACATCAATTGTGTAAATCCGTTCAGCGGTTCTAGAGATATGAGGTAATAAAGAATATTACAAACATACATACATACAAGATAGGCGCGAAAAACATAACCCTTCTTTTGCAGTCGGGTAAAAAAGGCGTAGACATAGTGTAGTCTGATATATATTGGTGAATAATAATGATTCAACAACTTCTACAATAAAAACGTTTATTAATTCACTTACAAGGAACACCGTAGTATATCGTAATATAAATTTAATATTAAATTACAAATAACATTGTTGGCGTGTGACCAAGGCGCACTTGTAGTGTTAACAATAACATAAAATAAAATTGTGAGATCAAAATCATATCACAGATTAATGTCCAAACATTGCAAATATACTTAAAATTAAGGAGAGTCAACCATCTTTGTGTTACACTTATAAAGTAAATCAGTATCGTTTTTGGCATATATGACTAGAGTTTATATCATGTTGTTCAAAGAAGTAAGTTGTACTGAATTCAGAGAGATCTATGTACGTAACGGGAGAGAATTTTCGACGCAAATAAGCAATACATGTCGCTGGTTTGCGAGAATATTGACGTAACTCGAAATGCTGTCAAATTTAACTAGGTACCTGTGTGAAATAATCATAAATTTAGGTATAACATCGTGAACTGAGACACAATGCCAATTTTGCGCCGGCGTTCATCAGAAATTTATGATTATGTTGAATTTGACAGAATTTATAATTAATATTAAATTAATATTCTCGCAAACCAGCGATGTTAGCACACACAGCTGCCATAACATAACATAATCAGACATTAACATTCCCACCGCTGGGAAACAGGCCTCCTCTCTATGAGGAGTAATGGGCAATCATCCACCACGACCCATTGCAGGTTGGTGGATGTCGCAAGTCTTCGGTTCTTTGATCCTAAGACATGTCGTTTCCTTAAGAAGCTTTCCTTTAACGTTATAAAAGCAGTGGTAATGCTGAAAATCACAAAAAGTACCTGTCTGGATTTGAATCGACGACCTCAACAAGGGCCTATGCACACCACGTTTTTTAAACGCGCCGTTGACGCGCATTTGTAGCGATACAGACGCGATACGCACGCAAGTCAGACGCAGCCTGTAGACCTTTGCTCACCTGTATAAATTCAAATACGCGTTTGAAGCGATACAGACACGCGTGTCTAGCGATACAGACGTGATGCAAACGCGCGTGTGTAGAGATACAAATACAAATGACAACAAACTGCTCTGTAGGATAAAAGCGCGCCGTCGACGAGCGTTTTAGAAACGCGCGTAGACGGCGCGTTTAAAAACCGTGGTGTGCACAGGCCCTAAGTCGTGCTTATAATCACTGCACTACCACTGCGCTACACACAGCTGCGATTTCGAGAAAAATATCAAGTTTTTGGCACAAAGAACATTGACAAAACAAAATAAAAGGAATTCCTCTATAGAACTATGTCTCACGTCACTGAATACCGAAAAATGTTTAAACATTTAACAATAATACTATGTTAGTCAATACATTATAAGTCATCTGTTGTGTGTTCACATGTGAATGCTTATTTGCGTTTGTAATTACGTCAACAAGTAAGACAACTGGCTACTGTGACGTCACCAGTCTAGTATCGTCACTCAAGCACTCTTTATATCAGTTCATCATCACACTCTTATAGTACAAACTTACAGCTACTCCCAACATGTGTATATTGGCAGTTCCCTAAACATTCACGGTAAGCAAACAGTTTTCATAATATTACTTAAGTTATTATAGAAGTAGAATCTTAATCACATCAAAAGTTTTCATATAAAAGTTTTGGCACTGCGGCCTTATACACTAAGTTATGTGACCATTTATTACAACATCTGTTCACTAGAAATAGGTGTGTAGACTACATTAGCTAAACAACTGGAAAGTGAATTGTTTTATACAATTTCTGTATGTTTACAGTAGTACTTACTTATAGTTGGCTCTTGTTTGTGTCTTTATGTGTAACATTAAACTATTGTAAATCTACACATTGATGTCATAACGAAATTCAATCACACTTACAATTCATAAATAATCTCGTAAAATCGACAACTAATGCAAAATAAAAATAAATCAATGTGAAACCAGAAGATAAATACTAACTGGGTGACGAAATACAAATCTTACATAAAGGACAAATAACCATACAATATTTTGTGTTAAGTAATTCCCCCACAAACTAGTTGTCATGTCGAGAATGAGTTTGGGTTGCATGTTGCATGATTGCATCACCGCACATTATGCACGTATTTGCGAGCGGTAGAGCGGTGTTGCATACTGCACTAGACTTGAACAACAAATTTGTCATTGAACTAACACTAAATATTGAACTAAAAATATATCATTACACTCTGAACTTGTCTTAGACAAATCTAAATTACTTAATACAACTAATTACATCATTTAATTTATTAAAATGTTGGCACAAAACAGACAACATGTATTTCCACAACGCTAAAGGAAGATATCCGATATTTAAAACTTTTCAATCTATACAATTTAACTGCCGAAGTAAACTTCTAATTATAATATGAATACTTTTCTACAATATAATTAGTGTTGCCCAAACGAGACTCTTGCGAGACTCTCGTTTGGGCAACACTAAATATAATACTGTAGTCTTTGACACATACTCACAAATCTAAACTAATATAAATACATAACACTGTATCACATAATAATACTGATCGGATCAAACATTTTTTACTGACAAATGCAAATCGAAAATCATAAGCATTGAAGAAGTGTACATAAACACTAACAAATGAAAACATTACTCTCCTTTTGGATTTTTCGCAGACGGGATAAAATATGTAAAGAATCATAAACCATTTTTAACAAAATCTTACTCAGGCAGTTGTTCCACCGCCGACGTTGAACGAGAAACGAGTACAGCTAGAAACGAGTGGCGAGCAGCGAGAAGCGAGCGTGTAGTTCCGCTAGGTTTGTCGCTGGGCTATAAGCGAGGTTGCGAGTTCGACGTGCGAGTGCGGCGAGCGAATGCTCGCTAGTTGGTCTCTGGGCGTGAATTCCGACCGCCAAGCGAGCATCGCTGAGCATTATCTTTAACAACTCTTGTCGCTCAGCGACAGAACTAGTGAAGCGAGTGCGAGAGCAACTATTAATATACACCGTGAAATTTTAATGGCTGTTTTCCCGGAGCGAAATGGCTTTGTCTTGGTAATACAATCGTTTTATAAACAAATAAAATATTAGAGCCAAAAAATAGCGCAGTGTAGTTAATGCATTATCACCAGTGATCGGAGTAGGTAGATTGATTTGGGTTCAATGAACTGGCACGTATATATTAATATGGATATACCTCCGGGATTCCGGGATTTAATAATAATTAAGATTTTTTTAGGAATTTCAAATATTGTAATGTGTAGGATGAAGAATATATAAATATGAATAAGAAATGTTTAACCCTTTTGCTGTCTTTTTAATAGAATATGTGATCGGCCTTCTATAATAAAATAAAAAACTATGACGTGGCAAAACTTGAGTAAAAACGTAGCAAACGTAAAGTGGGATTCTACTAATAATAGTTAATGTGCGTGCGTGCGCCGAAAGACGGGAATAAGCAGTACCTTTGTACTCAAATATTATAATTATTATGCTTATCCTAATGTATTTTGCTGTGTGTACATAAATAATAAAATAAATATATATAATATGTAATAATTACAAGCAGCAGATAATAAATTTGCAAGAAATAACTACTAAATTAGTCATTTATGTAAGTTTCGAATGGACGCACAAAAGTAAGATTCACTTTATTACTTGATAAATAAGAAAAAAACAATTTTAATCAATACTCAATACTCAATTCTTTATTGCATTCCACAATGTAGGCTTAGGTGGTAAACAAAATTTTTTTGGAGACAATCATTGACCCTGACGGGCACAGCAAAAGTCGTTTAACTATCGCATTGTATAAATTTCAAATTTAGTAAGTAGTTTAAAAATCTTTACATTCACAATATTTGATTCAATCACGTAAGTACCAAAATGAAATCCCGGAAAAAAGGCTTATCCATGTTCTGATTTCTATGACTATTTATGATGCAAGTACGTAAAATCAATCTACCTACTCCGATCACTGATTATCACCATGCGTGAGAGCTTATTTTGCTCTGAACATTTATTAATCACTTTTTCCTTTGTTGGCAGCTCGCGGCGGTACGTGTTTCGTGTAGGTACCTACGTTACGTCTACTAAATTACTAATGATTCTCGCGCTTTCGAGTTTATGAATATTTTTTTAATAATTTGAAAAAAAAAACGTTCGTTTTTTTTTTATGTTTAACTGTATGTTCGATACTACTACTACTGATGGAAAACCGTCCAGGTGCGGGAAAACAACCATTTCAATTTCACGGTGTATGCATCTCTTACGTTTACACGGAATGTATATTTTATTATGCGTTTCTTGAGCGAGAAAATCGCAGGCATTTAGTCGTTTTCTCGAGTTTACGTTTTATTATATGCATCACATTGGGCACATTGCCAGGTTTATAATAATCAATAGAAAAAAAAACAGAACAACGTATCAAATTGTATACAGCGCCAAGAATAGGGGTAAGAATGATCTCACATTAATCATCTCACAGGACAAGTGCCCAAGACCTGTTTCATTTTATCCACTTCTTCATGTGAGATGATTAATGTGAGATCATTCTCACCCCTATTCTTGGCGCTGTATACAATTTGATACGTTGTTCTGTTTTTTTTTTTTTTTTTCTATTGATTATTATAAACCTGGCAATGTGCCTAATGTGATACACATAATAAAACGTAAACAATTATAATTATTCTTATTATTTTTTACTTTTCCATTGAACACCTATAAACACAAATCAGGCATTTATTTTTTTTCAAAAATTCTGAAAAAAAATCTCTGCCAAGTATAGGGTTACCTGGCTTCCTATTCAACAATTGCCAATACCATAATGTATCCAGCTTCACACGGAAGCCCTCTCAATGAGTTCGGGAGCGAGCGCCATAGACACGCGGCGATGGAGGCGGTGCGCTCGAGAAGGCGCCGCCAGCAGGGCTCCGCCCTCGCACTGCTTGTTGCCGAGGCAGTTACACGAGCAAACCTGCAAGTTACCATTAGCATCATCTACTTTTACAAAAAAAAAAAAAAACTTTTTAGAGTCGGTTTATATTTTTGGTAAAAAGTTTTTATTTCACTCTTTTTAGTTGATCGATTTTTAATTAACCTAGTTACGAGAGCCTAAATGTCAACTACTTATAACCTGTTACAAAATATTGCTTTTCCCAATGCTGGGCCGTTAATTTTTGAGGAGTTCTCCTGGTACTTCACCATCAGCTCTACATCACCATATGCGTTGTGACGAGCATAAAGTGCTTAACATCCGTATTCAAGTAATCGAATCGCAATCGACTCAATACTTATTATTGAGTAGTTTCGGCGGCCATCTGTGGTCTTCATCATCAGTTCCACTTCCTCAAATGGTACTTTTTGAGAGCAACTGCACAAGTTACTATAAAAAATACTCAAATCACTATAGATGCGCCTATAATACTTGAAAAGTTCATCATCAGATCCTGACTTGGTGACAATGGGACCAATTTCAAAGTATACCCTTTCAAACAAAAAAAGAATTTCCCAAGTCGGTTCAGCAGTCTTCGAGTAATCGATGATCAATTGGACGTAGTTAAGCAGAAAGGACTCAATCCACACTTTGGCCTAAATTGAGTTAAGTATGCCATCGTACTCCTGAAAGTCGAATCTATCATGTAGTGAAAACATTTTTTTTTTAATGTACACGGAAACTAGTTTTTCTCACTACCCCGACTCAACCCACAGTATGAAGAGCAAACAAAATGTATTTGCTGAAAGAACTCAGTCCGCTTGAATTGTTTCTGAGTAATGACATTCCTATGAGTATGTTCTTAAAGTCCATAAACCAGAATAAACTCAAACAGTTTGGATCCTGTCTGAGAATTAGTTTTGATTGGAAATATAATATTATCAAATAACTGAAACAACTCAAACAGTTTGGGTCGTTTCTGTGATATAGGTTTACTGACATATAAATATTTATTTTTGTTTATCAGAATCGACTCAAAACACGAAATATTTCAGAAAAACAGCTTTTGATGAACAGTACATTAGGACATAGCTGAGCAAAAATTACTCAATCTACAATAATTCACTTTTGACATAATTATGGATTTTCCAAGTTTCAGCTGTAATTTCTCAAACAAAAAGTTTAATTTTTGCCCCTTATTATTAAGACGATAGTTTGTATGATATTATCTGTAAATAGTCATCTATATACTCGAGAGCAATAAAATGGCACACCCCAGATATTTACAAAAAAGCAAACATTACATTTTACATTCATTTTACATTCTTAATAAAATTTATAAAACATTAAAAAGTAGCAATGTCAACTTAAAGGTTCATTAATTACCTTTTCAATGATACCAAGCATACCACCAAACATTATGTAAAATGCTCAAAAGGATCTTTTAGGAGATGAAATGAAACTTACAAGTAAAATTGCAACTATTGCGTTTAGGGAACTAGACATTGAATGGAAATGAATCAGGAAAATACAATAATTATGTTTATTTTGCAAATACCTAAGTTATAAATAACACATTCACACGTATTTTTTTTTGTAAATGTAAACTAGAAGAGGCCAATGTTTCCTAACTAAGAAACACTGAAACAAACTCAGCGGTTAACGTCTCTTTTAAAGTCCATACAATCTGTAGTGATTAAATCATATGAGAGCCATGTAGGTTTATGTCTGTTGAGCCCTTAAGAGGACAGAATCTCACAGATTTGAGCAGGCCCGTCTAAACAGTGTAAGCATTTGTCAGTTGTTGCGTAGCTCAACTTAGAACCTTAAGGAGCTCGATCATTTTGACGAAAAATACCAAAGTAGGGACATTTGGGTAGGCCAGCGTTCCAATACTCTTCGATGGCTGAATGCAGCCGTTGGAGTTGTGTAGGAGCTGGATTTCTTGCTCTTACCCGCCTTTTAAGGTTTCAATTTTATTTTATTTTATTTCACATATGCATTCAATCATGCTTCAGCTAATTTTCTGACTGTCCACCGACGTATGCTGACATTGCGTACTTCTCGAATCAGTTGTCCCAGCCCAACCGCGTTCAGCTGTCGATTTCATATAGTTCTCGCCACAAGAAAGCATTCGTTGCGCTCTGACGTTGTATGTTCATTGTTGTATATTCATATATTCTTCTACGGCGTAAATTCACTCGTGAAATCAGTGTCGTTAGGCAAAAAGAATGAAAACATAATGGATTTAATCCAATTTTCAGAAGATTTTGAAGTCCTTTGGCCCCAGGGAAATATCATTCCTCAAGCAAAGATCGAAGACTTCAGATCTATATTTACTTTAATAGGTACCCAAAGACTGTCATACATTTCATAATAACCATAATGGAAACAGCTGTATTGACTAGGATTTTGATGGATACGGGCCAAATCTTGACTTTGACTGAGGATGAGGGAAATAGATATGAGTGCTCATTTTCGCGCTGTTTTTACAATATTGTTAATTTTAATGTTGGGGTTTTTACGTGTTTTTGTTAACTTGATGATTAATGTTACAAAATTTATAACTTTTATGTAATAATACTCGTTCAATTCTTTTAAATAACTTATTTTCTAGTCGATAGGTAGTTTTGAGTCGATTCTGAGAAAATAAAAAAAAATACCTGTCTTTACAAATTTAGGTTTAATTGTAAGGACTCAACCCACATTTCATCTAATATCTCGAAATCTATTGCAAAATATATCACTATTTTGATAGACAAATATAATATAAACTATCAACTTAATAATAAAGTGCAAAAATAAAAAAAAAATTTAACTTTTTGTTAGAGCAATTACAGCTGAAACTTCAAACGCCCGTATCTCAAAAGTGACTTTTTGTGGATTGAGTCCTTTCTGCTTAACTACGTCCAATTGATCATACATAAAATAAAATAAAATATACTCGTCGAATTGATAACCTCCTCCTTTTTTTGTCGTCGGTTGAAAATATACAGTTCCTCGTATTTGGAATCAATTTCAGTTATTAGCCTGTTCCAACTTGAAATATCGGATACCACAGCAACCAGGCCCCGTTACTAGGTCATCAACGAAGAAATATAATTATGAATAGTATTATCACTTCTAGAGGACGTGTACGATAGACATGGGTGTTGAATCAATAAACTGTTTTTTTTAACGACTTCATTCGTCAACGAGTTAACTGTTATTCATCAATGAAAAAACAGGTTGAAAATATTAGCTGTTAATTTTCATCAACCCGCTCAACGTCTTTACACATTATTCGTTTCTGAAACAGTTTGAAAATGTTAGCTGTTAATTTTCGTCAATGCGCTCAACGTCTTTACACATTATTCATTTCCGAAAACAGGTTGAAAATGTTAATTTTCGTCAACGCATTACAAAACTACAATTTTAAATGCAAACGAAGACGAAGGCCGATTTTCGTCATATAAATAGACCAAAATAAAAAAAAACAATAAAAATAATGATTGGGATGAAATTAAAAAAATACAATGAAAAAATAAATAAAAAAAATCCATTGCTGATTATTGTATATAGATTCAGATGATCTTTTAAATTCGCCTGAATACTATTTAATGGTCATCATTACAGTTCAAAATATAAATGTTAATTCTTACCAAATCAATAATTTTCGCAATGAAATTTTTGTACTTTTAACAGATTCTCCAACCCGTTAATTTACATAAATAAAAAATCCGTCAATGACACATACTTGTATGAATAAAAATAAACGCATTAATAAGTATAATGTGGGCCGACCCCGGCGGCACACGGTGGGCTGAAAATCGGCTTTCATAGACTTAGGCATTTTATTTTGCAAGTGCGAGTTTTTTTGCCGGATATCACTTCTATTAGTTATAACAATATACAAAAATGACACCAGAATTGATTCTGCACAGAAACGAAGGAATTATAATTTTTTTACGAAAATTTTGTATGGAGCTAGTATGAAAAATCGAAATATCTCTAAAACGGCAGCGATAACCGTAATATCCTTATAGGGGGTTATAGTACTAATTATTTATGATTTTTTGACATACGTTACATAATGGTTGTAGATGCCTTTTTTTTTTTAAAAATCGTCAAAATATTTTTATTTATTTTTACATATTTAAACGTACCTTTTAGTGTTTAAGTTGAAGAATTCAGAGCTTTAACAACTCTTATCATAAAATAGCATCACCCCTATAGACCTGAAGGACTAGACAGAGGTGTGTAGTGTCTTGTTGATCTTGTAAGATTTCCAACAATACCAAATAATTGAATATCAGTGTCAAAGTGCCCATGCTGTCGCTTCTTTTTGAAAGATAGGGGAATGAAATTGTTAATTGATCATACCCTAAAAGTATGATTACAACATAACCGGACACATAATAATAATAATATCCTTATAGGGGATTATAGTACTAACATTATTTATTTTAACATATGAAACTGTTCAAAACGATCCATGAACTGTGTCAAAGTTAAGAACATCGTTAGGAAGCATGCTTTTTCCCCAAATATTAAGAATATGTGAAAAAAAAAGACTGTATATAAACTTTTTATTGATAGGTAATTTAAATAAAACAGAAGTAACAAAAATAATATCTAATAAATTCAATTATACAAAATACATATTTGAAACTATAATTTATGAAATTATTAACTAAACATATTGGTACAATAAACTAACATAAATAACAAAAGAACATAAAGAAAAATAATTAAATTTTACAAATTTTCTTTACAACTTTCGTTGTCGGACTCCAATTCCGAGTCAGAATCCAGATCGGATATACCTACAAACTCGAACTCAGTTTCCGGAAACTGTATTAGGTCGAGAGTTTCAGCAAAAAAGGTTGTCTTCCTTTTGGCATCTAACTTCGGCCTTTGTGCACTTAGAAAAGGATCCGAAGAAACAACAAGCATATTTAGGATATCGTGATTAGAATCTTGCCTGCTTCTTTTCCGCGAATGATGTTCCCGGAACCTCCTAAAATCTTTGTTTCGAGACTCTGAGGCTTCTTCCGAGAGAGTCCCAATCGGGACAATATCATTTTTTTCGATTATGTCAGCTCCGTGTATTAATAGTTTATGTACGGTTGATGACATGTAGTACCAGTCGTATAATTCCACGTACTTTTCTGCTGTTTTGCGAGCAAAATCTTTAAATTTGATGACATCGATCTTCTCACCAGATGTTATTGCTTACAAAAATAACAGCAAATCTTTTTATCAGGTTTTGATCCAACCCAGTAATAGCTGCAGTTTTATTGGGAAACTCGAAAAACTTCCTTGCGGTATTCCCGTCATTGGTAGTTCCCGAGCCTTGTTTTACTATATTAATTAACAGATTGAGCTCCTCTTTAAATTTATTTTGAATGTTTTTTTTTCTGTTTTGTAACATATCTTTATGCTCATTACTTCTTGCTGCCCACTGTTTGAAGTCAAGTCTGTACGCAATGTGTAACAGACATTCCATGCAATTTATACGGGCATGTAGGGATGATAGGCCAAATTCATATATGTCAGAACACACAGTTTTTGATGTTACAGCATCTAAGTGGTTCATTTCTGTTGGTTTTGCTAAGCACAGGTAGCATGATGCATTTGATCTAGCTTCAGAAAGGTACGTGCAGACTTTTGCGTCGATCATTGTCATCATTAGTTTATGAGTCACCCTGTTACTATTAATGCACTCTGTGGGGTTAAGGGCCTCAATTTCCTCATCCATTTTTCTTTTGTTATCAATGACAACTGCATGGCTTTCTTTTACAAAAGTGAACTGAACCGGACGACAATAAAAAGTTGAGCATGGTTTCGGGTTTGTCCATATAGTATTATCTCCATCTGTCAGTTTCAGTGGCACCAAGGAGGTCATGAAAATGCTTGAATCATCATGCTCGCCGTCCATTTTCTGCTTGTATCGGCTTTGATTGGAAGCACCATCAAATCCCCACTTCGATATCAGCTTTAACTGCTTATTTTCCACATTATCAGAAAGACTTTGAAGAATCCGCTTCACCGTGATGTCAAGTAAAGCTTGAAGTGTAATTCTAGCTGATGAATCCGTAACTGATACTGATTGATTAGGAGGGTAGCATGCAAGCTTAGTTTGTTGCAGTTTATAGTAGGATGGGTAAATATCCTTAGCACCTTCCCGAATGGCAGTCTCTCGCAACGTAATATATTGCCACTTTGAAAGCTTAAGTGAAAGAAGCAATCCAAGTGCTTTCTCTGGTGTAAATATTACTGTTTTCTTAATGCTTTCCTTGATTTTAACGGCAGCTTCTGGATTTTTGAACATATAATTGATTACAGATGCGATATCTTCATAACCTTCTTCTTTTAAACGTGCTGCAGCTGCATATGCCAATTCACAGGAATCCTCGCCTATGTGCTCACTAGATCTTCTCTTTTTCTGTTTGCTTCCCAGATCTTTGAATGGTTTTCGGGACCTTTTTGTCATTGTTCCAACAGTCGATGATGTCGAAGGTTCTGGAGAGACTGAGCGTGCTCTTGGTATCTCATCAACAGTTGGTTCTTGATTTATTAAAGTTTGCACGCAACTCGGCCAATCAATATTTGCTTGCAACCACTCTCCGTACGTATTTCTAAACTTATCAAAGAATCGTTTAGATTTCTGCCACCTGTTTAAAGCAGCTCGCGTGAATCTCCGGCAAAATTCTTTGAGAGTTACTTGATCTTCGGCAGAAAGGCAATCGCCTATGCGGGACACAATTGCACTAAACAATACTTCATGATTAAATGAAGGACACTCACTTTTTAGAAGAACAAACAAATCTAAGTTGGTGATTAAACTTTCCATTCTAAGATTTTGTAGTCGCAAAGCAAATAGTTTTAGTGTTAGCAGTTACACGGTTGTGAACAATCTAAATTATGGAACAAAATTATAGCCCTTTTATTGTATAAAGTCAATAATTAGTTAACTACCCTCATTAAAGTTATAAAAGATATGATAATAAAAATTTATAATCGTCAAAAACATTTCGTAGAACTCATAGTAGAACTAATCAACATTAGCAAATCACATTAGCTCACTAATTATAAAAAGGTGAATGCAGTTCTTAGTTGGTATTGTTGCGAGATATTTCAAATCATTTAATCACTTAATAGGCTCATTAGAATCAGAAGACTACAACCATCATTCTAATTACTTAATTACTTGTCATCAGACTCATTAGATGACTACACAATATGTTATTTTGTATTTTGAACGTATGCAAGGTTTTAAAATTCCTTTTGTGTCGATATTATTATGTGTCCGGTTATGTTGTAATCATACTTTTAGGGTATGATCAATTAACAATTTCATTCCCCTATCTTTCTAAAAGAAGCGACAGCATGGGCACTTTGACACTGATATTCAACTATTTGGTATTGTTGGAAATCTTACAAGATCAACAAGATACTACACACCTCTGTCTAGTCCTTCAGGTCTATAGGGGTGATGCTATTTTATGTTAAGAGTTGTTAAAGCTCTGAATTCTTCAACTTAAACACTAAAAGGAACGTTTAATATGTAAAAATAAATAAAAATATTTTGACGATTTAAAAAAAAAAGGCATCTACAACCATTATGTAACGTATGTCAAAAAATCATAAATAATTAGTACTAAAACCTCCTATAAGGATATTACGGTTATCGCTGCCGTTTCAGAGATATTTCGATTTTTCATACTAGCTCCATACAAAATTTTCGTAAAAAAATTATAATTCCTTCGTTTTTGTGCAGAATCAATTCTGGTGTCATTTTTGTATATTGTTATAACAAATAGAAGTGATATCCGGCACAAAAACTGGCACTTGCAAAATAAAATGCCTAAGTCTATGAAAGCCGTTTTTCAGCCCACCGTGCGGCACTGCAATGCCGGGCCGACCCGCGACGGGAGTGGAGCGAGCCCCGAACATCCCGTCAGCTTTCAAAAATCAGTTTAATATACTGGTCCCTCAGTGAGGGAACTTTCAGATATTAAGCTGAAAAGAACAGACAAAGAGTATGTAATACACTATGTTTTAAGAGACGGGACTTAGTACTAAAAAAATAAAAACAGGTAGAAGTTCACTTCAATACCAACTGAACGAACATACACGGGGAACAAGACGTCATACAACAGTACTACCAACCTATCAGACTAATTAGTGCTGAGCGATGGCAGCAGCCTCTTTATCGATATCGATAAAGTATACAGGTCGAAAAACGGGCTTACTTTTAACTTTTTTTTTATTTAAGTGCGGATTTGTGTTGAAATAAAGCAAGGATTGTAGTTTTTTTAAAATAAATAGTATATTGTTAATTATTAAAACTAGTACAGATCATTAGACTTAATAATATATGTCAAGGATTGCGTTAATTTATTCCCAACGTTCTTCTGGACGCAAACCCATAGCAGTCATAAACATTTCATGTTTCATTCGATGGAGTCCCGTCGTCAGAACGTCAGTGACCGTGTCTTCTGTATTCTTGTATTTGATAAGTATTTCATTGACTGCAACCTTCTCTGATGTAATGATATCGGACATCTATGTGCTTACTTCAGGCGTGGTAATTTTGAATACCTGAAAGATTAATGTCAGTGTGAATTGGCTTAAACAGGCTTTGTGCACGAAAGCTACTACTTGGGAAAGGTTGTCTAAAGCCACCTAACATCTTTAATTTCTTGTCATATTATTGAAAAGACTAGATATTATATAACAATTTCATGACTCAATTGCAAACCCATAGCTGTCATAAACATTTCATATTTCATTGGATGGAGCCCCATCGTCAGAACGTCAATGACCGTGTCTTCTGTATTCTTGTATTTGATAAGTATTTTATTGACTGCAACCTGCTCTGATGTAATGATATCGGACATCTATGTGCTTACTTCGGGCGAACTGTGAACTACTACTGTGAACATATTATGTGGTTTTTAGTTCCCTGTAAAAAACATGCAAACAAGCATACACCATGCATCCAGCAGTCATGCAAACAAGCACACACCATACATACAGCACATCATTATTTCATGAAATATTGATGTTTATTTTACAAATAGGTTATAAATAACACTTTCTCATGATATTTTTCATGCAAGCAAGCATGC
This sequence comes from Tholera decimalis, assembly GCA_943138885.2. Taxonomy (NCBI): domain Eukaryota; kingdom Metazoa; phylum Arthropoda; class Insecta; order Lepidoptera; family Noctuidae; genus Tholera; species Tholera decimalis. The sequence goes on from OW964565.2 coordinate 30,378,111, forward strand.
AGCATATAATGTAGCAAGCATGGTTTCTGTCACGGATCCAGCGCTGCAGGGCTGACAGCAGATGATGACAGCACCATTAACGGAGCCCCACAAGGCCATTGCCTGCCGGGGTTACGGGAATGTTCTAACGAGATACCGCGGCCCCGAAACGTAAGGGCAGTGAAGGAACAGGGTGGGTTTTTAGTCAGTAGAAGTCTGACACTCCCTTCTGCTCTACCCCCCACAGCAGGAGGGGTCATTTGATGATTTTCCCAACCAGAAAAAAAGTGGTCTGATTTTTGGTGTAGAGCCTGAAAATTATACATAAAATAAATGCAGTTTCATTTAATGCCTCTCGCTTTAATCAACGTTGTTTATAAACAATTAAAAACAGACACACCATTTATCGATAATTGATAAGAGCCGTTGCGTTATAGCACATCACTAAACAACAAAATAAAATTAAAAGATCGATTAAGGCTTTTAGTACTATGTTTTGTTAAAATATATAATCAAATATCTAATTTAATACTTACCAAGCCTCATCTAATGGAAATTTTGCCATAAACTTCCTTTTCTCATTACCTATACGACTTGCACGATCTCCACATATTTCACAAGTTATAAATCGGTTTTTAGGTGGCATTAGGGTACAATCACTGAACAATAACCGATATTTTTTTACAAATTACGATGTAAAATGAACCGTAAATTAATTTAATTACTGCCAGAAAATAATAAGCACAAACTTAAAATATACAAAAAGACAGGACAAGTAAACATATATGGCCGACCATAGATTAAAAAGTGGCTGACTGTCATGAAAGAAAGAGAAAGCGCACGGAACAAGTGAGACAGCAAAATGTACCATTATTTCCCCTCAAAGTCCATACAATTTTTTTCGCCTTGAAGTTGCAGTAGCCTGAGAACAGATACTACACTTTGATCTTAGCCAAAAGGCCGAGAAGCGATACCCGAATTACCTCAACCAACGGGGGTCATTCCATCACGGACAATCTCAACACCGCGATTCAAGAATGCGCGTCATCGGCACACTGACATCTAGTAGCCGCGGCCGGAACTAATTGCACTGATACCTAACCAATAAGTGAAGGCACAAATAACACTGGTCGACAAAATTTACCTTTGTTTTTTAACACCTAAACAATTTATTTTCATAAAGAACTATGTATAGCGTGTATAATCTCTAGTCAAAGACTTAGAATTTCATAATTTTTGCATATTTCATGACTTTGTACTATGTGAACATCTTTATTGAAGAACATAATAATAAATATGTTGTAAAGTATTAGTCCTGCTCTCCACATTGCTCTTTGAATCAACTCTCTACCATCTTGCATCACTGAAGTATAGATGTTTTGTATTATAATACCTCAACTGTTTAAGTATATAAAATGGGTCACTGTGCAAAGCCCTGAAATATGCAAAAACAATGAAATTTTATGACTTTGTCAGAGAACAGATTATTCAAAATCTAGACCTGACAGCAGGGGCGGATCGTGAATTTGTGGGGCCCTGGGCTAAAAACTGCTCGGGGGCCCCTTAATTATTTTAATAATTGATGGTAAACGACAGATGAGGTCTACTTGAGAACGACAGGGCACAGCCACAGAAGTTGATCACTCTTACTTCAAAGGCAGCAGACGTGTCATATGTGTAAAGGAACACAGAAGCCGGCAGAGAGTTCCAAATCTTGGCTGTGCGCACAATAAATGTAGACGAGAATCGCTTAGTATGAGAAAGATGGTATATTGATCAAGTGAGGATGGTACCCTGCAGTACGTCTGGTAGATCAGTAGTGAAAGGGAGATGGAAGAATCAGGCCTTTATTAAGTACTAGTATAGTAATTTATATAAGTGCAAACAGTTATTGAATAACCTTTCTGCATTTTATGTAAATTCGTTTATTTACTCATCACTAATCCTTTTTGAAATCATAATATATGGAAAGAATTGTCAAATGATTTAGACAGTCACTCGTTGGCCTTTTTGTCGTATATTTCTTTTCGATATATGACATCTTAGTGATAGAGCGCTCTGCTTCACAGCTAAAGATAGTTAATGTCAAAATAATACTATACAACGTGTAACAGAATAAACGCAATTCCTGAAAATAGTTGGTTCAGAAACGGCTTCTGAATCCATTTCCGTCATAAAAATAGGTGTTAAATTTTGACGGAAAAAAATTCTTCATTTAACTTAAAATGGAAACACAGTATCATGACAAATTAATGCAATCCTTAATTCAAGGAAACGCGCTCGTGTGCGTGTCGGCCGCTAACATTGCATGAATGTATGCGTCTTGTATGCGATATTGTATGACGCACATACGTTTTGCGTTTAGTAAGGATAACCATTTTATAAAAAAATGTCTAGGTTTGGTTTCAATTTATTTAGTTACGGATGTTGTTTTGTACTTATAATTTAATATTCTAATTGGGGTGTCTCAAGTATTGCGCTTAATCTGTTATACCTTGTATATACATATAGATTAACAGGTATCGTATTGTTTTTTAATGAGCTTTGACATTTTTATCCACGGGGCCCTGGGCTGCAGCCCAAATAGCCCATAGGTAAATCCGCCCCTGCCTTATAGAGGAGTAGACATATAGTTTCTTGAAGGATTATACACACTGTACATATACCCTGTTTTTAGGGTTCCGTAGTCAACAAGGAACCCTTATAGTTTCGCCATGTCCGTCTGTCTGTCCGTCTGTCCGCGGTTTAGCTCACAAACTATTGGTACTAGAAAGTTGTACTTTGGCATGAGTATACACGTTAATGACGCCAAAAAAGTGGTAAAATAAAATTTTGAAAAAAAAACATTTATTTAGGGTACCTCCCATACATGTAAAGTGGGATGACAATTTTTTTTTTCGTTCTTCCCATAGTGTGAGATATCGTTGGATAGGTCTTTCAAAAATATTAGGGGTTTGGTAAGACCGTTTTATGATTAAGTAAACCGTTCGTGACTTATCAAGCTTTAAAGTACCAATTTTCGTTAGAGTCAAGTGTCCCCCCTCTATCAACTAAACGGTTGTAGTTAGAAATTCAAATGTCACGGCAGTAGTACCTATATATAACGAAATTTAAAGGAAAACTATCACACATAAGTGGGCTTTACAAGTTTACGAGTAATAGTCGTATTTGACTCGAAAATTTCGAACAACTCTATAGAAATGTCGATAGATGGCGCTAAGCGCCAGTTGTATCGTGCTAGCTTCTTGTGACGATTGAGTAGTGTAGCTCTGTGTCCGTATTTAAATTCAAAACACCGGCTATGACAAGTTTTATACAAATCTCTAAAAAAAATTAAAACTTTCCGTGCAAAATTGTCGGATCAGGTGAGGATTTGTATAGGAAGTCAAATTAGTTAGGTAGTCATGTTTGGCTTTTAGTTAGAGCAGGGTAAGAAACGATCAGTCAGCGAATACGACACGCATTTGGCTGTTATAAAAACTACGGAACCCTACACTGCGCGTGGCCCGACACGCACTTGACCGGTTTTTTTAATCTCAGAGACGGAATTGACACATTCAAATGTCAAGTTAAAAAATAATGTTGCCCGCTCTTTTGTGCAGTGTTACAGACCTACGGATCCGGTAAGTTGAATCGTAACTTTTCATCCGAATGATCGACGCAAAGGAGGGTAATGTGTTTCACAGGCTGTGTATTTATGTAAGTATGTATGTTTTTACCTACGTGACGATGTACAGGCCAAATGTGTAGGCCGATTTGAATAATTCTCACGTTAATCCATGCGAGTGTCACTAGAAAAATGTCAGTTAATTATCAAAAATCGGCAAATTATATCAAGTGGAATATCGTTGGATAGGTATTTTTTTATAAAGAAAACTAGCAATGTGGGTATAATTCACATTACTAGCAATCTGGTTGACCCCTCGCACTAAGCTATAAAAACATACGTCATTATAAATATGTGATTTATTTGAATAAAAGTAGACAGAAATGAAATCTATACTAATATTATAAAGCGGAAAAGTTTGTTTATTTGTTTGCTTGAACGCGCTAATCTTCGAAATTACTGGGTGGGTTTGGATGCAATTTGGTATGGAAGTAGCTTGAAGCTTGAGGAAGGTTATAGGCTACTTTTTATGCGACTGCAAATAAGGAGAGTTATGTTTTTACCGTGATAGAATCCACGGGAGCGAAGCCCCGCGTGAGTACTAGTATCATATAAAAAGACTGAAAAATCGTAATACATAAAGAAAGGATAAAGTTGGAATTATTCCTTCTTCCTTGACTTATTATTTGATAACTTTATAGGCCAGCTAAAGTTGGTGTACCTTCACTTTGTGAAGGTGGTGATGTTTTTATTGGTTTTTCCCTGACCCTGTGATGACGCTGCTGCATATATTGTGCTGGGCAGTAACAATGCATTGGGCATTTCTTCATTGGCCGGCCCGGCCCGGCACCGATACCGACAATGACGTCGCACGGTGGGCTGAAAATCGGCTTTCATAGACTTAGGCATTTTATTTTGCAAGTGCGAGTTTTTTTGCCGGATATCACTTCTATTAGTTATAACAATATACAAAAATGACACCAGAATTGATTCTGCACAGAAACGAAGGAATTATAATTTTTTTACGAAAATTTTGTATGGAGCTAGTATGAAAAATCGAAATATCTCTAAAACGGCAGCGATAACCGTAATATCCTTATAGGGGGTTATAGTACTAATTATTTATGATTTTTTGACATACGTTACATAATGGTTGTAGATGCCTTTTTTTTTTAAAAATCGTCAAAATATTTTTATTTATTTTTACATATTTAAACGTTCCTTTTAGTGTTTAAGTTGAAGAATTCAGAGCTTTAACAACTCTTATCATAAAATAGCATCACCCCTATAGACCTGAAGGACTAGACAGAGGTGTGTAGTGTCTTGTTGATCTTGTAAGATTTCCAACAATACCAAATAGTTGAATATCAGTGTCAAAGTGCCCATGCTGTCGCTTCTTTTTGAAAGATAGGGGAATGAAATTGTTAATTGATCATACCCTAAAAGTATGATTACAACATAACCGGACACATAATAATAATAATATCCTTATAGGGGATTATAGTACTAACATTATTTATTTTAACACTAGCTTCCGCCCGCGACTTCGTCCGCGTGGAAAAAAAATCCAGGTTGCACTCCGGGAGTGCCGGCAGAAGTGAAAACTTGAATATTAACGTTGTGCATTTTTGATATTTTGGAATGGTTAGGGAATAATTTTGCACGATTTGCCTTAATTACCAGTATAAAAGTACTATCATTTATGTGGTAGAATACAATATTTATTTATTGCGCTATCGTACACAAACATGACAATTTATATTACATTAAAAAGTTTATCTCTTAGAAAAATCAACTTTCATGTTAACACACACGAACATTCGCGCAAGCGTCCTGCGCCGCCTAAACAAAACAGCAGGCGCAGGCATACATTTTCGCCGCGCCGTAGAATGAGAGGGGGATACTTCCTCTCCTACGCCGCGCCAGCTGTCTTCTCTCCGTCCGTCTTACGAATTTTCGATCAGGTCACGTGTCTTGACGCGAGTTTAACATTTTTTACCCATTACAAAAAAAGTGCACAACGCCGCTAAAGAACGTTTCACTTCAAAAAAATCCTTCAAAAATTTACGAAATTTCAAAGGTATACGTTTGCCCTGGTTTGCCCATATAAAATTTCCACGACATAAGAAACACTGTATAATGCTCCCTATCTCATTTTCTCCCACGTTAAATCTTATGAATTTATATGTCTGTCTCTTTTTACTGTTGCTTTTTCGTTTCATAAAATTTCAAATCACAAAGACGCTAAAGAAGTTTTCACTTCAAAAAACCCTGTTTCTTGCTGCAATTCAAGGCTAATATTTAAATGAGTTTCCCGTTTTATTAAGGTAAATAAAATATAACTTAATTTTAATTACTTTTGTAATAGAATTTACTTAATTAACAATCCACATTATCAATTATTTTAAATAAATCGCTTAAATCCCGACTTGGCGTTTCATTTGAAATTTCGGAATTCTTAAAGTCATACATGTTTACATTATATAATTGTAACATTTTTGGAGATGGAGTAAACGTAACGCAAGAACCATCATCACGTTTCGTGTCATCATCAAACTTAACAGCATTTCAAGGGACAATCGGTTTCGTAATTTGTTTTTCAGTATATGATATATCGAAAAAGCGCGTTCAATTTTAAAATGGTACAGTCATGAATTCAAGTGCAAGTTACAATACTTCCGAATACTGCCTAGTAATAGTACCTACAAAGATATACTACTTCCTAGTACTAGTACATAGATAATCTGTAATGTAGTAGTACTAGGCCGCTGACGGCCGTGCGCCCCGCAGGCATATATGTGATGCTTGTAAATGTATGTATGCCCCTAAAAATAGCCCTACTTATTTTGGGCCCAAAAAAATCCCAATAAGCATTATTTTACCCTAAATTTGGGGCTAATAGCCCTACGAAGTTTAATCCTGGATAAAAAATCCCCCTCAACTCACTCCACAACTCGCCCCTCAACTCGCCCCTCAACTCACCCCTCAACTCATCCCTCAACTCACCCCTCAACTCATCCCGCACCTCATCCCTCAACTCATCCCTCAACTCATCCCTCAACTCATCCCTCAACTCACCCCTCAACTCATCACTCAACTCATCCCGCAATTTATATAGCACCTCATCCCGCAACTCGTCCCTCAACTCGCCCCTCAACTCACCCCTCAACTCACCCCTCAACTCATCCCGCACCTCATCCCGCACCTGATCCCTCAACTCATCCCTCAACTCATCCCTAATCTCATCCCTCAACTCATCCCTCAACTCACCCCTCAACTCACCTCTCAACTCACCCCTCAACTCACCTCTCAACTCACCCCTCAACTCATCCCTCAACTCATCACTCAACTCATCCCGCAACTCATACAGCAACTCACCCGTCAACTCACCCGTCAACTCACCCCTCAACTCACCCCTCAACTAACCCCTCAACTCACCCGTCAACTCACCCGTCAACTCACCCCTCAACTCACCTCTAAACTCATCCCTCAACTCACCTCTAGACTCACCCCTCAACTCACCCCTAAACTCACCCCTCAACTCACCCCTCAACTCACCCCTCAACTCACCCGTCAACTCACCCCTCAACACACCCCTCAACTCACCGCTAAACTCACCCCTCAACTCACCCGTCAACTCACCCCTAAACTCACCCCTCAACTCACCCGTCAACTCACCCCTCAACTCACCCCTCAACTCACCCGTCAACTCACTCGTCAACTCACCCGTCAACTCACCCCTCAACTCACCCGTCAACTCACCCCTCAACTCACCCCTCAACTCACCCCTCAACGCACCCCTTAACTCATCCCTTAACTCACCCCTCAACTCCTCCCTCAACACCCCCTCTACTCCCCCTCTACACCCCCTCAACACCCGACGAGACCCCCTTCCCCCCACACGGGACCCCTCTTACCCCTCACCTCCCTGAACTCCCCACGAAACCTCCCCCCCCCCAACCCCCCGCCCCCTCTCAGGGATACCTCAACCCCTGCGACCTAACACCTAGGTCCAAACAGATAGATAGTGTCGCTTTTTCGTTTCATTAACTTTCAAATCACAACGATGCTAAAGAAGTTTTCACTTAAAAAAAAGTCTTACGCTTTTCGATCGGTCACGTGACCCTGACGCGAGTTTAACAGTTTTTACCCATACAAAAAGTGCTCAGCGCCGCTAAAGAAGTTTTCACTTCAAAAAATCCCCCGATTTTGAAACATTCTTCATTAGTGCTCCGCTCCTATTTGTCTTAGCGTGATGATATATAGCCTATAGCCTTCCTCGATAAATGGGCTATCTAACACTGAAAGAATTTTTCAAATCAGAACCGTAGTTCCTGAGATTAGCGCGTTCAAGCAAACAAACAAACAAACAAACAAACAAACTCTTCAGCTTTATAATATTAGTATAGATATGAAACTGTTCAAAACGATCCATGAACTGTGTCAAAGTTAAGAACATCGTTAGGAAGCATGCTTTTTCCCCAAATATTAAGAATATGTGAAAAAAAAAAAATGTATATAAACTTTTTATTGATAGGTAATTTAAATAAAACAGAAGTAACAAAAATAATATCTAATAAATTCAATTATACAAAATACATATTTGAAACTATAATTTATGAAATTATTAACTAAACATATTGGTACAATAAACTAACATAAATAACAAAAGAACATAAAGAAAAATAATTAAATTTTACAAATTTTCTTTACAACTTTCGTTGTCGGACTCCAATTCCGAGTCAGAATCCAGATCGGATATACCTACAAACTCGAACTCAGTTTCCGGAAACTGTATTAGGTCGAGAGTTTCAGCAAAAAAGGTTGTCTTCCTTTTGGCATCTAACTTCGGCCTTTGTGCACTTAGAAAAGGATCCGAAGAAACAACAAGCATATTTAGGATATCTTGATTAGAATCTTGCCTGCTTCTTTTCCGCGAATGATGTTCCCGGAACCTCCTAAAATCTTTGTTTCGAGACTCTGAGGCTTCTTCCGAGAGAGTCCCAATCGGGACAATATCATTTTTTTCGATTATGTCAGCTCCGTGTATTAATAGTTTATGTAGGGTTGATGACATGTAGTACCAGTCGTATAATTCCACGTACTTTTCTGCTGTTTTGCGAGCAAAATCTTTAAATTTGATGACATCGATCTTCTCACCAGATGTTATTGCTTGCAAAATAACAGCAAATCTTTTTATCAGGTTTTGATCCAACCCAGTAATAGCTGCAGTTTTATTGGGAAACTCGAAAAACTTCCTTGCGGTATTCCCGTCATTGGACTACCAATGACGGGAATACCGCAAGGAAGTTTACTACCTACTAACTACCCGAGCCTTGTTTTACTATATCAATTAACAGATTGAGCTCCTCTTTAAATTTATTTTGAATGTTTTTTTTTCTGTTTTGTAACATATCTTTATGCTCATTACTTCTTGCTGCCCACTGTTTGAAGTCAAGTCTGTACGCAATGTGTAACAGACATTCCATGCAATTTATACGGGCATGTAGGGATGATAGGCAAAATTCATATATGTCAGAACACACAGTTTTTGATGTTACAGCATCTAAGTGGTTCATTTCTGTTGGTTTTGCTAAGCACAGGTAGCATGATGCATTTGATCTAGCTTCAGAAAGGTACGTGCAGACTTTTGCGTCGATCATTGTCATCATTAGTTTATGAGTCACCCTGTTACTATTAATGCACTCTGTGGGGTTAAGGGCCTCAATTTCCTCATCCATTTTTCTTTTGTTATCAATGACAACTGCATGGCTTTCTTTTACAAAAGTGAACTGAACCGGACGACAATAAAAAGTTGAGCATGGTTTCGGGTTTGTCCATATAGTATTATCTCCATCTGTCAGTTTCAGTGGCACCAAGGAGGTCATGAAAATGCTTGAATCATCATGCTCGCCGTCCATTTTCTGCTTGTATCGGCTTTGATTGGAAGCACCATCAAATCCCCACTTCGATATCAGCTTTAACTGCTTATTTTCCACATTATCAGAAAGACTTTGAAGAATCCGCTTCACCGTGATGTCAAGTAAAGCTTGAAGTGTAATTCTAGCTGATGAATCCGTAACTGATACTGATTGATTAGGAGGGTAGCATGCAAGCTTAGTTTGTTGCAGTTTATAGTAGGATGGGTAAATATCCTTAGCACCTTCCCGAATGGCAGTCTCTCGCAACGTAATATATTGCCACTTTGAAAGCTTAAGTGAAAGAAGCAATCCAAGTGCTTTCTCTGGTGTAAATATTACTGTTTTCTTAATGCTTTCCTTGATTTTAACGGCAGCTTCTGGATTTTTGATCATATAATTGATTACAGATGCGATATCTTCATAACCTTCTTCTTTTAAACGTGCTGCAGCTGCATATGCCAATTCACAGGAATCCTCGCCTATGTGCTCACTAGATCTTCTCTTTTTCTGTTTGCTTCCCAGATCTTTGAATTGTCATTGTTCCAACAGTCGATGATGTCGAAGGTTCTGGAGAGACTGAGCGTGCTCTTGGTATCTCATCAACAGTTGGTTCTTGATTTATTAAAGTTTGCACGCAACTCGGCCAATCAATATTTGCTTGCAACTACTCTCCGTACGTATTTCTAAACTTATCAAAGAATCGTTTAGATTTCTGCCACCTGTTTAAAGCAGCTCGCGTGAATCTCCGGCAAAATTCTTTGAGAGTTACTTGATCTTCGGCAGAAAGGCAATCGCCTATGCGGGACACAATTGCACTAAACAATACTTCATGATTAAATGAAGGACACTCACTTTTTAGAAGAACAAACAAATCTAAGTTGGTGATTAAACTTTCCATTCTAAGATTTTGTAGTCGCAAAGCAAATAGTTTTAGTGTTAGCAGTTACACGGTTGTGAACAATCTAAATTATGGAACAAAATTATAGCCCTTTTATTGTATAAAGTCAATAATTAGTTAACTACCCTCATTAAAGTTATAAAAGATATGATAATAAAAATTTATAATCGTCAAAAACATTTCGTAGAACTCATAGTAGAACTAATCAACATTAGCAAATCACATTAGCTCACTAATTATAAAAAGGTAAATGCAGTTCTTAGTTGGTATTGTTGCGAGATATTTCAAATCATTTAATCACTTAATAGGCTCATTAGAATCAGAAGACTACAACCATCATTCTAATTACTTAATTACTTGTCATCAGACTCATTAGATGACTACACAATATGTTATTTTGTATTTTGAACGTATGCAAGGTTTTAAAATTCCTTTTGTGTCGATATTATTATGTGTCCGGTTATGTTGTAATCATACTTTTAGGGTATGATCAATTAACAATTTCATTCCCCTATCTTTCTAAAAGAAGCGACAGCATGGGCACTTTGACACTGATATTCAACTATTTGGTATTGTTGGAAATCTTACAAGATCAACAAGATACTACACACCTCTGTCTAGTCCTTCAGGTCTATAGGGGTGATGCTATTTTATGTTAAGAGTTGTTAAAGCTCTGAATTCTTCAACTTAAACACTAAAAGGAACGTTTAATATGTAAAAATAAATAAAAATATTTTGACGATTTAAAAAAAAAAAAGGCATCTACAACCATTATGTAACGTATGTCAAAAAATCATAAATAATTAGTACTAAAACCTCCTATAAGGATATTACGGTTATCGCTGCCGTTTCAGAGATATTTCGATTTTTCATACTAGCTCCATACAAAATTTTCGTAAAAAAATTATAATTCCTTCGTTTTTGTGCAGAATCAATTCTGGTGTCATTTTTGTATATTGGTATAACAAATAGAAGTGATATCCGGCACAAAAACTGGCACTTGCAAAATAAAATGCCTAAGTCTATGAAAGCCGTTTTTCAGCCCACCGTGCGTCGGTGGACGCTTAATTCTATTAAATTGTAGGGAATAGTGTCTCATTGACCCGGCCCGACACCAATATTAACTGCAAGGGACGACCTTAGCTGGGATTTATTTAACTTCTAATTTATTTACAAAAGGTCTATATTGTATTGAGCAGAAAAAAAATAAAACCGACTCCATATCAAAACACTACAAAGCCAAAAATAATTTTAATTTCGGTAGTCGGTGTTATTGGTCGGTCTTTTTTTTTCACACCGCCTTCCGAAATTAAAATTATTTTTGGCTTTGTAGTGTTTTGATATGGAAGTCGGTTTTATTTTTTGCAAAAAAGTTTTTATTTTCGCGCTTTTTAGTGGGTCAGTGAACTTTCCAAATCGATTCGTAAATGACGGAGTTATGCGCGAACAAAAAACGCAATGCAGAGTAAACGAAAAGATCATCAAGGTAAATTATTTTTTTCGACTTTTTTTGATTTTTCAGAAACGGCTCGTCCGATTTCGATAAAATTTTCATGGGACCATTTGGGAAGTATACCCTTTCCAACAAAAAAAGAATTTTTCAAATCGGTTGGCAAGCGACGGAGTTATGCGTGGACAAACATAAAAAAAAAAAAAAATACAAACATCCGAATTGAGAACCTCCTCCTTTTTTAGAAGTCGGTTAAAAAGACACCAGAAGGTTCTATTTATGCAGTTGATCCGAATAAACTTCTAAATACACTTCAAGACCACAATTTCTAGTAAGAATTAAATAATCTGTGAAATCTTAACATATTTAAACAAAAAGCTAAAAATAAAAAGGTAATTTAAAAAAAATCCTCGCTGCTCTTTCAGTTGAGCAGTGAGGATTTTTTTAAAATTATCTTTCAAAGGAAAGAAACAAGCATATTTTTATTCAAAACACATATTATAAAAAACCGATACTTGATTTTATTAATGTTAAGTTTCGATAGTGGCACATCACTATTTAAAATTTGCAAAAATCTGGCAACCGTTGTAATGTCAACTTTGTCTCTGAGATTAAAAAAACAGAGTATAGTTCTTTATGAAATAATCATTGTCCTGGAAGATATAAAAATTGTCAACCAGAGTAATTATAATTATGGTTAACTCACTGATGCCTGATCATCGTGCGACCTCTGCCGCCCCATGATAGGATGTTCGTCTATCGGCAGAAGTACTCTGGAACCATCCTTGTCTTCTTCATCACGGGCAGCGTCTTCAGCTTGCCTGGAAATATTTTGTGTCAATTTTCATACAACATAAACTAGTAGAACAGCTTGCTTGGTAGATACTTAAACGAGTAGAAGTGGATAACTGTTTGCTTGCTGCAACAGACTCATAATGGTCATGAAGCACAGCACCAACAAGTAGATGCTGGCAGCAACCACGGCCAGCCCGAACAGGATGAATACCAAGCTCAGAGTGACGTAGCCAGGCTTGCTGGTCAGCGCTTGTTGCAACATACTCACATGGTCATGAAGCGCAGCACCAACAAGTTGATGCTGGCAGCAACCACGGCCAGCCCAAACAGGATGAACACCAGGCTCAGAGCCACATAACCAGGCTTGCTGGTCAGCGCTTGGTCATTCTGAAATGTTCATGGAAGATGATATGATTATATGCACTAATAAATTCCCGAAATGCCAAGGATAAAAACATCTTAGGGATGATTGCAAAGGGTAAATATCCAGAAAGGGTAAATATCCAGAAAGGGCTACAGAATGCCCAAGCTTGCCATAACATTGAAAATTATTATATTTCAGTCTTGTGTAGAATAGTTCTTACGAGCACAGTCACATACTTGCAATGCGACGTAATCGCCGAACCCGATGGTGGTGAGAGTCACAAAACAATAGTAGAAACTGTCGAAATAGCTCCAGCCTTCGTAGCGCGAGAACACAGCAGCGCCTGCCAGAAATAGATGGCTAAGATAATCTCTAAACAAACAAATATGGTGCCTCACAGGGGATATTCTGTATTCAATTCAATTCAATTCAATTCAATTTATTTACAAGTTACTATGACTCATTTGTTAGTAGCACTTATCCTATGTTAGTAATAATATAATAATAATTTAATCTTAAACAAAATGAAATACACTAAAAAAAATAATTTTAAGAACTACATATGCCGAACTGTACGACGCTTTACCGCGGCAACACCATTCCATGGGAAATGGTGGAGCAGTGATTCACGTACGAACAGTCCAGCCTGCTCGCAATTAGGGACAGGATCCTGTTATTACTGCCCCGCACCCTACACACCAGGGATGCACAGCGTTTACGCATTGTGGCAAAGAAACAATCCACATGTGCGTCCGCGAACATTCCTGACGCGCTGCAGTAGCGGGGCAGTCTCAACAGAATCCTGAATGCGTTATTGTACTGCACACGGAGGGCACTATACGACTGTTGAGTGTACCTAGCCCACAGGCTGCTCATGTAGAACGTAGTGCAGTGCGCTCTGAAAAGAGTAATTTTAACTTCCGCTGAACAACGAGCAAACCTGCGGGCCAGCATGTTCGCTCTAACCAACAATGCCCTCCGCGCACATTCAATGTCTTCATCGTCCTTCAGGTCAGGGGTAAGTACATGGCCTAGATAGTTAAACTTGTATGCCCTCTTTAATGGCATACCATTAAGGTAAACTGGTGGTACATAAACAGGATACCTACCCCTGGCCCCAAAGACCATGAGCTCACTTTTTTTACAGTTGTAAATTAGACCATGCATACTCCTCACAAATGGCCACCAGCTTTCTAAGGCCACAGATTGACGCACTCAGCAGCACCATGTCATCTGCGTAACTGATATTATTAACACAGACTCCATCTATATAACAACCGACCTTGATGCTGCTGAGCCTGCTAATCAACGCATCAACATATAGATTAAAGAGCGTTGGTGAGCTCAACCCCCCCTGTCTCACCCCGCACTCCAACCTATATGGATCAAATAAAGCACCTGCCCAACGCACATTGTTGACCTGGTGTCCATACCAGAATTTAAATATATTAATTATTACAGGTGGGACATTAGCTTTTTCTAGTTTATCCCACAGGATATCATAAGAAACCAGGTCAAATGCTTTGGACAGGTCCAAAAAGCAAGCGTAAATAGGAGTTCTGCGGTCGGTGTAGTATGTGACAGCATGCTTGCAGGGTGCGTTGACAAATTGTTGACACTTCAGCCCGCCACCCTACCTGTAGTAATAATAATGGAAGACAGCATCCCAGTGGCGAACATGAGGTTCATCTCGGTGGCCTCTGTGGTGTTACATCGCAGATAGCACTTCGCGCGTCTGATGACCACCGACGCGAACTTATTCAGACGCTCGCCTATGCTCTGGAACATCACCAGGCCTAGAGGAATGCCCACCTGGAACATTATAAGTTACATGATCAAGATTACTTCCATACTTACTATCTAAAGCACACATAAACAAGATATTATAACATTTCCACTCCAAGGACACACATAGGGTCACAAAAGGGTAATCCCTCTTGCAAACTCCCTGAAATGCTTCTTTAGTAATCTAAAAAAGCGCACACTCCCTGTGACAGAATTGCATAAACTAATTCCACCAAGCCAGTACCATCAATGGAGAGACGAAGGGTGATGCGCCAAGGTAACAAGGTGGACATCTCCCACCCACACACACAAAACGTTTTGGGAATACATTCAGGTTCATTGTGCATATAGGTGAGGAGTGGAATTCCCTAGGTGAGGAGTGGAATTCCCTACCGGGGTCAGTTTTTCCTAATAGCTAGAATCTGGGAGCCTTAAGACGAGGTTACTTCTGCGTAAGCGCGCTCCATCTTCTACCGCATCAAAACTTACCATCGGGTGAGATGGTGGCCAAACATGAGCCTATTATCAATAAAAAAAAAAGGAAACAAAATTTACCATTTCTCAACATTTTTTATTAATACTGTAACTAGTCTGTCTCTGCTTAGTGTGCCTTACTTGCTTACTGTGTATCTGTGCTAAAAGGGACCCAGGGACAGTATTAGTTTGTCCTGCTGCTACGATACCCTTTGACTTAATTCTGCACATCAAAGCATATTTATTATTACTATCTGAGTTACAAAACTACACTATAACTTCAAAACAATCTCACCATAGCATAAGCCATACAAAAAGCCTTCCCTCCATAAGTAACAGGTGTAGAGTGCCCATAACCAATCATAGCCAGCACCACGGTTGCAAAGTAAAAAGCTCCGGCAAACTTCCACTGTGGGCCCGCTTTGTGAGGCTTGTTTTCTATAATCACTATCTCTATCATGTGGTAGTCTTCTGGTGTTATATTGTATCTACGAATTAAGCCATTCCTCATGTCTGAAAAAGAGAATATACCATTCTATTTCACTCAGTTGCTCAGTCAAACATTTAGGTCTGACTCTATTAAGCTCTATTTTAATACTTAAATCTCTTTTTTTGTTCAATTGTTTTCTAGTCTCAAAATATTGCTCCATATCTTATGTTTCTATGAAATCTGTTACAATACCACTAATGTAAGATTCTAACAAGAATTCAATAAATCGTAACCACTTACCAGACAAAACTTCCCATCTCTTACTCTCCGTTTCGGACTCCAGAGCATCGAAGACTGCGGCGCCGATCAGCAAATATGTGAAAGTGCAGACCACCAGGGATAGTGTGCGGACGTTTTGACGCTTCATGATCACAGCCAACTCCTTGCAGTCGCTCGCAAACAATCTTTGTTTCAGGCTCACACCATGATCTGTAGAATAAAAAATATTAATAAAAATATTATGAGAACAGGGGCCAAAGGCGCAAAAGAAGTACTACAATAATATTTATATGTTCCTGTTCCAAAAAATTAAATGCACCAATATTTTTCAATGAAAAACACGAAAAATACTTGCTAATAATCAAAAATATTATTTACATGAAAACACTTACGTTCTATGAGCCACCTTAGTTTAATAGTTAAAGCTGGTTCATCATTACGACATTGTAAAATAAATAATCATAATTTAAGGCATTCGAAATGGAAAATATGGAAATAATCAGGGCTGCCAGCACATTAATCTCGTTTATACGGTCGAGTGTCTGCAATTATACGAAATTCGACTGCATTATACATAATTATTTTTTATACCTGATTTTTTTATTACTTGACCATAAAAAAAAATATTGGCCTGTATTTAATCGCCACCGTTCCGTTATTTTATTTTTTTATGATTTTTGTTCATTCTTCGAATCAATCAAATCAACCAGGTACCTGCCTATCCTTTTTAGTACTGGTCACACTCAATCATATTTATCATTCCGAAATAAACGACAGTTATATTCAAAGTGAACGTCAGAGTGTTGAGAATGTTCCCCGCCGCGTACAGGAATTATTAGCAAATAAGAATTATTTTACTGTGTTGTAATAGTAATAGTAATAGTATTTATTTCATAATGGGATTGCAATGTTCACAACTGTTGGAATTCTGTAATTTTAGATTCTATTATATTATACAATTAGGGCATGCATTCCGGAATTTCGTAATTCCGGAATTCCGTAACAATTTTTCTGGTATTTCAATTCCGGAATTGAGAGGAGTAATATCGGAATTCCGATATTCATAAATTTTTGATATTTTAACCAAACTAGTCTGTGGAACTTTCCACAAGCCGCTATCTCCAACATCCGACTAGTAAATAGTTATCTGTGGCGTTATAGCACTAGTGCAATAACGTAAAGTAAAAAGCACGCGTTTCTAATACACTGCATTATGGACCTAATAGCGGTTCATAAAGAGCCACTTTTTTATAGTTGATAGGCTTTCGTTTGACCATATCTCACCTGATGTTAAGCGATAATATGGTCGAAGATGAAGCACGCTTGCCTAGAAGTAACCTATTCACTCTTGACTTAAAGACTCCTAGGTTGTAACTATCAGGAAACACAGACTCCGGCAGGGAATTCCACTCCTTAGCCGTACGCACAATGAAAGTATTCCCAAAAAGTTTCTTGCGTATGGGTAGGATGTCCACCATGTAACGATGGCGCATCGCCGTTTGTCTTGTAGTCTGATGATGGAACGGGCTTGGTGGAATAAGACTGTGCACTTTACGAGCAAATGTGTTGAAAAAACATTAAATTGATTGTTCTTTCAAAGAAACTTACATTTTATTACTTGAAACTGTTGAAAGTACAAAACAATGAGAATAAATATTTCGATACTATTAATAAGTATCGGCGTCGCACCTCTAGAGCAGGAGCGAGCAATGTCAATAAATCCGTGCCAGCTGCGCCACTGTCGTCATAGAATGACAAAAAATTACGTCATGATGGACAATAGTGCTGTGATGGTATTGACTTAGTTTTATCGATTGTTGATTCTATTTATGGATTTAAATAGTAATAAAAGCCGTAAATGTGACACAGATTATTCCATTTATGTCATAAAGGACAAAGCGGGTTGAAATAAAACTCAACACAAGGATGGTATGGCTTTCGATAGGGTGTGGCACGATAGCCTTATTGCTAAACTTTCTTCTTTCGTTATACCCACTGAACTTTGCGTTTGGATAGAAGACTTCCTGAGAGATCGGTCTATTCGAGTGGTTATTGATGGTTGCACGTCTGGCCAATTGGCTATTAATGCCAGGGTCCCTCAGGGGTCAGTTCTCTCAACAACTTTATTCTTGCTGCATATTAACGATCTGCTAATGCCCTGCATAATAACAGTGCTGTCGTCTGCATACCCAAAGGTACCTTTGGGTATGCAGACAGAGCACTGTAGCTGAGAGATATATATCTAGCGCGCGTGCTAGTGGGTCACAAGTCCAGTCTCTCCGAGAGGCAATGGTGGGGCGCTTGAACTTGACTTTGAAAGCTGTCTCTGAGTGGGGCGACGCCAACTTGGTCAAGTTTAATGCTGCCAAGACCCAGGCATATCTTTTCTCCGCAAAAAGGAGCCAATTTCAACCGGCTGCTTCTTTCCGTGGTGTAACCGTGCCGATAACTGATCGCATCGAGCTTCTTGGGGTTACGTTGACATCCACCCTTAATTTTGGTCCATTTATCGAGGCTAAGGCTCAATTGGCTGCCAAAAAGTTGGGAATCCTAGCAAAGGTGGGACGGTACTTCACACCGGAACAGCTGCTCAACCTCTATCAAGCGCAAGTTCGGTCGTGTATGGAGTACTGCTCTCATCTCTGGGATGGATCTGCCAAATATCAGCTTGATGCACTTGCGTCTATAGAGAATCGGGCCAAAAGGCTCATCGGCAACGAGAAACTGGTCGAAACAAGACTCCAGAGCCTAGAACATCGGCGACGTGTTGCAAGCCTGTCAGTCTTCTATCGGTTACATTTCGCGGAATATGCGATGGAATTGCACAGTCTTATTCCACCAAGCCCGTTCCATCATCGGACTACAAGACAAACGGCGATACGGCGATGCGCCAACGTTACATGGTGGACATCCCACCCGTACGCACGAAACGTTTTGGGAATACTTTTATTGTGCGTACGGCTAAGGAGTGGAATTCCCTGCCGGAGTCTGTGTTTCCTGATAGTTATAACCTGGGAGTCTTTAAGTCAAGAGTGAATAGGTTACTTCTAGGCAATCGTGCTTCATCTTCGACCACATCATCGCTTAACATCAGGTGAGATTATGGTCAAACGCAAGCCTATCAAATATAATAAAAAAAAATCTTTATTCAAATTAAAGCCTATGTTAAAAAAATATTGTCAGTTTTCCATGAGCTTTATCGATATAATTTCGACCTCACTACTATTTTGTAGGTTTAAGAGATGAATTCGAAGCTTGGCGCTGAGGGCACGCTTTTGCTTTTTTGACGTGGTGGTCAAAAGGTTAAAAGACTGATATAATTATAAATCTTGTTTGATTTAAAACAAACTTTAAAAGATTCCAGAATTCCGGAACTGGTTCCGGAATTCCGGAATCAGATTTCCAGTATTGGAACTCAGTTCCGGAATTGAGAACCTTGCGATATTGCATGCCCTATATACAATGCAATACAAAACAGGTGAGATACTGTTCTCCTAGCTAGGCCGAAAGTCAGCCTGTGTTAAGGAGAGACAGTGCCGATCCCCTGATTGGTCGATTTATATGTACTAATATAATGCAATAGTTTAATACAATAGTTCTTATTACTATTTATTCATATACATATTTTTATATTTTAATTGTTTAATATTATTATTCATAGCATATCAATATGTTTGTGCGTCTGGGTGTTTTTGCGCGCGCGTGTGTGTGTGTGTGTGTGTGTGTGTGTGTGTGTGAGTGTGAGTGTTGTGTGGGCGTGCGTGCGTGCGTGAGTACTTTGTGAGAAATAATTCAGTGTCATCATAATTGAGGTCCAAAAGGAATGTCCGTACAGATTTTTTACAATTGTGGAGTGAGAGTTTATATATTGGGCATATTGCATTAATTTTGTTATACAGAGATGGAGCAAGATAAAAAGAGAATCTTTTTACGAATGAGGGACGTGGAGGTGGAATAATACAGATTCTGTCTTTCCGACGCTTAGAAATATGTCTGTATGGTGTCCTGGAATCATTTTACTCCACTATTCATTTTCAACAATTACTATGTACCAACACTTGACATTTGCGAAGTGCCTTGCAAAAGCAAAAACAGAAGCAACACACAAAAAGAAGGTGGTAAATGAGAAGCACAGGTTAGCATAGTAGGATAGTTAGTTAATATAGTTATTCCTGGTATTACCAATTTCCATTCATGCAACCACAAGAAACCAACCATGATGCAGATTTCTAATATTAATTCTTCTTGTAGATTAATTTTTTGTTTAGCATATCGCTAGAAGGCTCAAAAGTAATGCACCTTCCGTGTTTGGCTATGCCATTTTTTGTACTCATAAGAGCAGCTATTGTTTCAGTTTTCAAACAGTTTCTATCTTGTGTTTTTTTTTTTTAATGACTAAAAGTGCGCTCAACAGATGCATACAAAAATGGTAATATAAGCAAAAGTGCTATGACTGCTTTTAAATTTGGAAAGCTTTTGTCACCATGTCGATCACTAAGTGAAAACACTTTTTCCAATATTGTGCTGCTGAAAGTTTATTATCCATACCTAAACTTTCATGGTCTAGGACGCTTTTCGAATGGAAGGAACAAATTTTGTTGTTCGATGTAAGTATGTACACATAAAAATCATGAAATATCCAACTTTTTACTTTCAGTCACACAATATGAGTCAGTCAGTCACACAGCTTTAAGTCACATAATATGAGATATTATTCATTAATTGATTAATAACTTGCTTGATGCAGAATGCAAAACTTGAACATTCCGACCAAAGTAACCAAAAGAGGCGCCAAAACACACAACACACGACAGTCAACAATTCTACATGGAAAATTTAAAATACAGGAAAAGGAAAACACGTCCCACAGATGAACAAACACCACACCAAACCAACCAAACGTTCACAGACTAAAAAGAACCACCACACCACTACAAATCGTATTGTCAAGTTGGTAAGCATACTGATACTGTATCTGTATATATCTCCATCTCTGTTCATCATACGTCGTGACAGAAAAAGGCGAATAAAATAAGTACACAACGTTCCTTTTCAAGGAGGTCTCTTTTAGAAATAAATATGCCATTTGCCGTGTTTTTTTTGTATCCAATTATACTGAATGATTACCTATACGCAATAGATACAATGAACAGTCCGATTATACACGTTTTGTATCCAAATATACAATCTGGCAGCCCTGGAAATAATTATGAATTATTCTTCTTATGTGTCAACTCGATTTACTAACTCGAGTTAACTCGAGTTGGGCTTAAATCGAGTCAACTCAAGTTGAATTCTCTTTAACTCGATTTCGACTAAATCAATCGAATCGAATCGAATGACAAACACTGAGATGGCGCGAAGTTTGCCGATCATTTTTATCACTATATTCCTCTGACTAATGAAACCCTAGAGTTTCTTTAGTCATTGGTTGTTATTGTTGTTAGTTTTTCGAATTATTAGGTATTGTATAGAAAAAATGCCAGGACCTAAAAGGAAATTTAGGAGGATTCATGGAAGTCTTTATAGATGGCTCTCGTCCTATCTGTTAAATCGTACACAACTCGTAGCACTAAGTGGGTATGACTCTATACCATTTGTAGCAACATCCGGAGTGCCCCAAGGTTCGAATCTAGGTCCGTTGTTATTTTTAATATTCGTAAATGATTTGCTTAGTAAAATTAAAAGTGAATGCCTAGCTTATGCTGATGATGTAAAAATCTTCAGGCGAATCTCAAATAATCATGACTGCGAGGCTCTTCAATCAGATATTAAAACAATTGTAGATTGGTGTGATGAGAACTCAATGTCACTAAACACTAAAAAATGTCAGGTTATAACATTTTCGAAAAATACTAAAAACATAATTAATTATGGAGTTATCAATGGAGTAGTAGTAGATAGAGTAAAAGTGGTACGTGACCTGGGTGTAATGTTAGATTCGGTTTTGTCATTCAGGCCACACTATGATCATATTTGCAATAAGGCTAACCGTCTCTTGTCTTTTATACTACGACATACTAAACCATTTAAACATCCGCAAACTTTGTTAATTCTGTACTATTCTCTGGTAAGATCTATTTTGGAGTATTGCTCGTCTGTATGGTCCCCAATATATAACACTCACATAGATCGCATAGAATCCATACAGAGAAGGTTTGTTAGAGTTTTAAGTGCGAAATATGGACTCAGACGTAAACTACCCAATTACAATCAGCGTCTCACTCACTTTCACATAAAGTCTAGAGAGAAGGAGATGGGTTAGTGATTTAAGTATACTGCACCAAATTGTTAATGGCTCTTTTGATATTCAATTGCTTGGTCAGATAAACTTTAAAATACCAACTTGATCTGTTGCACTCCATAATTGTTCAGTATTCCCTCTAGTAACAATAATGTTTCTGAAAACAATCCGTTGTCCAGAATGTGTAGTCAATATAATGTAATATGCTCTAATTTAGATTTGTTTTTGAACAGTTTTAACGAATTTAGAAATTTGCTCTATAAAATATAATTACAACCATAATTATCATTTAGTAACTTTAAGCTTGATATTAACAGAACCCAACCGTCACTAATGAATGAAGTATGTTAAACAATGAATGCTGTGTACAGTAATAATTGGACCTCAGATTTATGTAATGTATATTGTTATAACTGTACTAAATGCCTTAGTCTGTAGTCTGTCTCTGTACTTATTAAAATAAAATAAAATAAAAAAAATAAATAAAAAAATCTGTTGTTTGGGATGTATTTGAATCGCCAGTAAATGGACATGCTAAGTGCAAACAGTGTTCAGATTCATACAAATATAGTTTCGTTGGTAATTAATAGAAATACTAAGAGAAATACTTTATGTTACGATTTAATCCTAAATACATAAAACATAAATAAATGATAAATACATTTATTTTCTATTTAAATTCTACCTACTTTAATTATAATGGTCCCCATACTGCATACATATTTATGCTGAAACCTGAATCTGTTCAATTTTTATTAAATATTTTTATGAAAACAAATCATTTACTCAGTTTCATTTCACCCAGTTACAATGCGGCCGTTCTAACTTGGCGAACGTGAAGTTAGGCTCTGCGAACTTTAACGCTTGTGCACTCGTACAAAAATAAAGGTTTTAAAAAAATAAATGCAATATTAGCAGTTGTTATTCCTGTTAACAACTGTTATTGGCATTTATTTTTTAAAACCTTTATTTTTGTATGAGTGCACAAGCGGTAAAGTTCGCAGAGCCTAACTTCACGCTCGCCAAGTTAGAACGGCCGTATTGTAACTCGAGTTGAACCTGAGTTACGTGAATTTCAACTCGAGTTCACTCGAGTTTTGTTTATTCCGAGCTGGCACATCACTAAGCAAAATGTTTCAGTCGAGTCGATAAATTGAATGTTAGTTAGATTTGAGGATCAAGCCCTTGATCCAGCTGCCCAACGAGAGCCTCCTAAGATATTTGTCGAGGCTCTTGGCTATTATGCCATTGGCTGAGAAGACTATCGGCACAATGATTGCTGTATCCACATCCCACATGTCAACAACCTCGTAAGCCAAGTCAAGACACTTAATTTGCTTATCTTTCTCGGCTTTCACGACATTCTCGTCATGAGGGACCGCTATATCAACAATCACTGTGCGACGTTCTAATCGGTCTATTACCACTATATCAGGCTTATTGGCAACAATAGTCCTGTCAGTGATGAACTGATGATAGACCGATCCCAGTACAGTGTAATATTGCCATTTTCGAGAACCGGGTCGGGCAAATACCTGTAGTACGGTACTTCTGATTCCACGAGATTGTATTTAAGAGCAAGTTGCTGGTCAACAATCCTAGCTACAAGGTTGTGTCTATGCAAATAGTCTCCGTTAGCCAGACGAGAACAAGCGGAGATAATGTGACGAATGGATTCTCCCGGTTTGTGACATGCGCGAAATATGTCTACCGCACAGATAACTTGTACCATCCTTCACAATATTTTTCCGATAGTTATTCGTCATCATAACTTCATCCATAATTGCCCAGACAAAACCTTCGGTTTCCCCGAAGAGGTCACCAAAACGGAGCCAGGCTACGGACGCTAATGTAGGTATCTACGTCAGACCCATGAAGGGCCCGGTAATAGCGTCCGTGAAGCTCCTTGCTCTGCCATACTTCTCTGCGGTCATTAGTATCTAATACTACAGGTTTGCGCCAATTCTCGGTACCTAAGGAGAGCGAAGTGAGGCCTTTGTCCATCGCTACCACATCTCGATGCATACCCACGTCGGCTTTTAAGAAATATTCCCTTAGGCTGCATA
This sequence comes from Tholera decimalis, assembly GCA_943138885.2. NCBI lineage: Eukaryota > Metazoa > Arthropoda > Insecta > Lepidoptera > Noctuidae > Tholera > Tholera decimalis. The sequence goes on from OW964565.2 coordinate 30,402,403, forward strand.
CCTCGCGGTTGTGTTGTCTTAGACAGGCGGGTCCCGCCTGTCTAAGGCTTCAAGTTCAGTCTGAGTCCATTTGAGTATGCCAAAAGTGTACATCAATACTGGCATGACCCAACCATTGAAAGCACGCACCTTGTTTCCGCCTGATAGAAGACTATTCAGTACTTTATTCAGGCGGCCAAAGAAGCGTTCCTTCAATGATTGTTTAACATAAGCAACATTGATGCCTAGTGCCTCTGACATACCCAAATACTTGTAGGTTTCAGTGGAGCCGAGAGATCTTAGGTGTATGGAACCCGAGAGTTGAGTTTCCACGGATTCCATAATCTCCCTCGCTTTACATGCATGACCGCACATTTGTCCACCCCAAATTCCATCCTGATGGCGCTACTGAAGGTTTCCGTTACCTTCAGTAGGTCAATGAGTTGCAAGTTGCTGGGGGCAAAAAGTTTCAAATCATCCATGTAAAGCAAGTGTGATATGACCTTGTAGCATACGTAGCATACCCTTCACTTTGATAACCATCCTCTCATACAATGCACAAAGGAATATTATTATAAATACTATAAATTAAATATAATGTAAACAGTTACATGAGACCCGGGCGGAGGGCCACACTCTCGCACAGTGACCACTGTTTAACTTATGTAAACATTACCAATTATATATACACAATTCTATTTCAATAAACAACATTCATTCCACATTCATTACTGCGACTTCACGCCTTGTCATTGCTCTCCCGAACTTATTCTCCAAAGTGCTGTCTGAAGTAAATCTCCGCTACCTTATAAATAATCTCTTAAAATAGTGCTCAAACATAGCACTAAAGTAGTGCTACGACCAAAGCGCTAAAACCTGACCACCTCTTCTCAACTGGTAGCCTTGCCTAGAACCCTCCAGCAGTGTACTGAGAGGGTTGAGAGCCAGACAAAACCACAGTGGGCTCAGACTGTCACCCTGAAAAATACCACGCTCAATCCTAATCGGTTCGCCGTTTTCCTGGATCTGTCGACATCCTGGGTAGTAGAGGACCGTCTTCCATTGCCCCATACATGACTCAAGGAAAGTGCGGAGTACTGGATTTATTTTGTACAACTCCAACACCTTCATGAGCCATGTATGTTGAAACCGAGTCATAGGCCTTCTTATAATCTATCCAACATGTCGACAGATTCCTTCGGGAACGACGAACCTGTTGGTTTATGGCAATATCGATGAGGAGAAAAATTATTTTATTATTAACTCGTCTGTAAATCTACATTTCTAGTTGTTTTCATCTTGTAGTCATCATTGCTGCTATAGACAGCCAAGCTGGATTATTTGTTATTTTTTTCTGTTCCGTGGATTATAAGCTGAAGACTGGAGGACTTTTTAGCGCCGGACCTTCAAACGTAGTTATTTAGATGTTAAAGTGGCGGGACTAGAGACGTCTAGACATATACTTGTAGGTACAAATATACAAGACTTGATCCAGCCATCTTGATGCTCACTATGCGCTGCAATCTGAAGCTAACCAAAGCTTGAAATCGTTGTAACGCGGCTTGAATGCAGGCTTGCATAGTGTGGCTCAAATAAGGCGATTACCTAATTTAAATAAAACAAACTTAGTATGAGCAATTAGGACTCGACGGCAATGACCAAAGTTTTATGGATTATAATTATAATCAAAGCATATTTAAATTCCATACAATCTTGCTGGCCTCCTTTTGAGTAGCGTTGCAATCTGCCAGTTTGTTTGAATAAACTCGAAGAAGATTGTAAAAATAATGGTCAAAATACAAACACGTTATAATGTTGCTCCAAAGAGTAGTGTTGCTCGATTGCTCGATTCTCGAAGCACTACTTCAAAATATGCGTAGAACGTAATGCTGTAGACAGATGATTATGTCAAAATGACAATAATTTGTCAACGCGACAATCTGTCAATTTCCTCTCGTGTGGGCTTGTTCGGCGAGTGCATGGCACTTTTTTCGAATTAAATACAATTATTGTAATACAAGTCCATAAATTGCTTCAAAATGAAAGTTGCGTGCAACAAATCCAACCCGCCGTTAGGTAATATACAGTGTTCCACACATATTTCTCTACATTGCATCAGCTTAGAGTGCTGGGTTTAAAATAGCATTCCTTTTTTAATTTTCAGGTGGTTTACTCGCTTTGGAGTTCTACAGATCCTCAGCGAAGAACGTTCAAGTCGCTTGGGGCGGTGAATCGTCGGTATTGCTGCCCAACTCCCCAAAACCGGTGCCATATGTGACCAGCAATGATTTGATAAGAATTCTTGAGAATGCCTTTAACAAATCAGCTCAGCCTCTTCAAAAAGTTACGATGAATCATTGGCTATCGTTCAGCCTTATCCTGGAGGATGAGATCCCTAAGTCCATTGAATATTTGGACACAACGCTGGGTCCAATCACATACTTGGTTGGAGAAACTTTATCAGTGTCCGACTTGGCTGTCTTTAGCGTTTTGTATGGTATGTGGTATCACTATCTATATCCCATTATTACAACTCACAGGCCTTATCATTAATTTTATGATTATTATAAGAAAATAATATTTATTATTATGGCTTCGGTTGTTACAATTTTTAGAATAAAATCTCTATGAACTATATTATAGTAGAACTTCTTTACTGGTTATTTGAGTGATGTCTATGTTACAGTATCTGCCAAATTCAAGGATGTATCTAAGAAGAATGCCCCAAAGAATATTCTCCGGTGGATGAAGCTGATTGAAGCTCAACCAGCTGTTGCTAAAGCTTTGAAGGAACTGCCTTCTGAAGTATTGGATAATCTGAGCAAGGCTTCATCAAGGTATGTTACTCATTTATGAGTATTTATGGTGTAGTGGTGGTTACAGTTATAACTTACAAGCCTTGGTTGTGGGATTAAGCCCAGACAGGTACATTACTGTGTGTAATTTCTATTATTGCCACTGCTATTAATACAGTGAGGAAAAATATCATGAGGGAATGGGCATGTCCTATGACTGAAAAATCCAGACGGAGCCCACCGGATTAAGGTCCTTTTCCCTCTCAAAGACAAGAGGCCTGTGTGCCAGCAGTGGTGTCTCTATAGGCTAATTATGTCATGGTGCTAGATGTATTAAAGTTGTTCAAGATTTTATAAAGATTAGCTTGTGTCAAAGCATTAGTCAAATTCAATCCCAAAAGATTAGGCATAATGTAAGAAGAGAAGGTTCTCTTTTAGTTACTTAACAATTACAGAAGCTTTTTTATATAAAACAAAATGCATTAATTGATGAAGATGTTACTGAAATAGTGTTTGTGAATAAATCTCTCTTTTTTAAGTTATTTTTCAAAAAAGATAAATACCATTCCTACAATAATATGTTGAATCTAACAATTCAAAATTATAAAAATCTTAATGGCTTTGCCCAGTTTAGCCTCAAGTGTTACTACTTTTGCATACATTAAGCACTGTATTTTTTAAGAAACAATGTATATTTAATTTTTTTTATTAAAAACTAGCTTTTGCCCGCGACTTCGTCCGCGTGGAATAGTTACTTTGGGCTAACGTTAAATTTAACCCCGATTTTGAAGCATTCTTCATTGGTGCTCCGCTCCTATTGACCTTAGCGTAATGATATATAGCCTATAGCCTTTCTCTATAAATTGACTATTTAATTAAAAATATTTTTTCAATTCGAACCAGTAGTTCCTGAGATTATCGGGTTCAAACAAACAAACTCTTCAGCCTTATATGTATATTAGCATAGATAGCTGTTTGCTGTTGTTGACTTCGTCCACGTTTCCGTCGTTTTTCGTAAAAAAAAAAATAGCCTATGTCCTTCTTCACGGTTCAGTGATTTTGATGTAACACACAGATTAACTTTCGTAATTTAGTAGGGAAATATAATATGACAATCTATAATACTGTTGAAAAATATCGCAATACCGAACCGCACAATATTATTGTTAATAGCTGTGCCCGCGACTCCGTCAGCGTGTAACTCCTTGTGTGTTATTAAGTTAATGTATTGGTAATATTGTTTAGATCACGTTCACATGAGGCTTAAGTACCTATAGAACGACAATACTTCAGCGCAACGCTTCCGGGTAAACTATGTTGAAAATTGACCCGTCCGGCACGTGAACATAAAGATTTCTAGAACTGCTAACCCGGGAAAGAGCGACGTAAAACTGACCATGCGAGAAACAACTGACACCGAGATCTACTTACTACGTGTTGCTGACACGAAAAGTCTACCCTTGAGCCTTATTGTCATTGCATAACACACCGATACTGGGAATGGCGTTCTTTTAAATTGGAATGGAAAATGATTTGGTATTATGGGAATTCTGGGAATAAAGACGGTTTCTCCTGCACCGCAACCTGTTAAAATTTGAGCCTCGGTTATATTTTGTTGCAACTGGGTTACTTTTAGCCGAGTTCCATTGCAAAGTTGTGGTGGTTTTAAATTTCGGAGCAGAATAATAATCAGAAAGCTTCGAACTGCTAAGCTATCGGGAGTTACACGTGTTATTGTGAGTCAACCATAAAAGATAGATATATGCTGTCGTGGGATATTTTTTATATAATTTTAAGGAGAACATTTCCGTCATAAATGATTTCTGTGTAGCTTTAACCATTAAGGTTGCACACGCGACGGAAACTTAAAAAAAACCGGTCAAGTGCGTGTCGGGCCACGCGCAGTGTAGGGTTCCGTAGTTTTTATAACAGCCAAGTGCGTGTCGTATTCGCTGACTGATCGTTTCGTACCATGCTCTAACTAAACATGACTACCTAACTAATTTGACTTCCTATACAAATTCTCACCTGATCCGACAATTTTGCACGGAAAGTTTCAATTTTTTTAGAGATTTGTATAAAACTTGTCATAGCCGGTGTTTTGAATTTAAATACGGACACAGAGCTACACTACTCAATCGTCACAAGAAGCTAGCACGATACAACTGGCGCTTAGCGCCATCTATCGAAATTTCTATAGAGTTGTTCGAAATTTTCGAGTCAAATACAATTGGTCGACTATTACTCGTAAACTTGTAAAGCCCACTTATGTGTGATAGTTTTCCTTTAAATTTCGTTATATATAGGTACTACTGCCGTGACATTTGAATTTCTAACTATAACCGTTTAGTTGATAGAGGGGGGGACACTTGACTCTAACGAAAATTGGTACTTTAAAGCTTGATAAGTCACGAACGGTTTACTTAATCAAAAAACGGTCTTACCAAACCCATAATATTTTTGAAAGACCTATCCAACGATATCCCACACTATGGGAAAAACGATAAAAAAAAATTATCATCCCACTTTACATGTATGGGAGGTACCCTAAATAATTGTTTTTTTCAAAATTTTATTTTACCACTTTTTCGGCGACATTAACGTGTATACTCATGCCAAAGTACAACTTTCTAGTACCAATAGTTTTTGAGCTATACCGCGGACAGACAGACGGACATGGCGAAACTATAAGGGTTCCTTGTTGACTACGGAACCCTAAAAATGGAGTAACTTCTCCCGTTTTCCCAACATTTCCCTTCACTGCTCTGCTCCTATTGATTGTAGCGTGATGAAAAGTATACTATAACCAGCTCAGGAGTATGAAAAATAATTGTACCAAGTTTCGTTAAAATCCGTCGAGTAGTTTTTGTTTCTATAACGGTTATACAGACAAAAATTTTACTGATTGCATTTTTGGCATCAGTATCGATCCCTAATCACCCCCTGATAGTTATTTTGTAAATATATTTCATGTACAGAATTGACCTTTCTACAGATTTATTATAAGTATAGATAAAATGTTATTATTTATAGGAATTCACCATCGGGCAATGCTGAGGGTGGTCGTCAACAGGAAGGCAAGTTTATTGAACTGCCCCATGCTGAGATGGGCAAGGTCGTCGTTAGATTCCCACCGGAAGCTTCAGGGTAAGTACACCAATATTTAGGCCAACAATACAACATACTTAATTTCATTTACAAAAGCAAATGGAGTATGGTAAGTTTAATATTTATATAATACTAATAAAATTTAAAAAAACCCTACGCAAAAGATACTTATAAGTAGTTTAATAAACATCCCTTAAATATAAAAAAAAATAGTCGCGGCGGGGTATTGCCAATTCAGAATCGATATTTAAAGTGTGTTACATACATAGCGATACCCCGCCGCGACTATTTTTTTTTTATATTTAAGCGTAGTTTAATAAACATCCCTTAAATATAAAAAAAATAGTCGCGGCGGGGTATTGCCAATTCAGAATCGATATTTAAAGTGTGTTACATACATAGCGATACCCCGCCGCGACTATTTTTTTTTTATATTTAAGGGTAGTTTAATAAACATCCCTTAAATATAAAAAAAAATAGTCGCGGCGGGGTATTGCCAATTCAGAATCGATATTTAAAGTTTGTTACATACATAGCGATACCCCGCCGCGACTATTTTTTTTTTTATATTTAAGGGATGTTTCTTAAACTACTTATAAGTATTTTTTGGGTAGGGTTTTTAAATTTTATTAGTATTATATAAATATTAAACTTACCATACCCTATTTGCTTTTGTAAATGAAATTAAGTATGTTGATACAATACTTTAAGAGTTTGCTTTGCAACCCTGTTCCTCATATGCCAAGCCGTGCCATAACACACTGTCTTCAGCCTTCCAGCCATAATTTCACTTGCCAAAATAAGTTAAACTAATTTGTTTCTCAAAAATCTCTCATTCCAGTTTCCTCCACATTGGCCATGCTAAAGCCGCTCTCTTGAACCAGTACTACCAGCAAGCTTTCCAGGGAAAACTCATTATGAGGTTTGATGACACCAATCCTGCTAAGGAGAATGCTGAATTTGAGAAGGTATAGTCTTTTTTAGGGTTCCGTAGACGAATGGCAAAAAACGGAAGCCCTATAGATTTGGTCTGTCTGTTTGTCCATCCGTCTGTATGTCACAACCATTTTATTCCGAAACTATTAGGACTATACATTAGAGACTTGGTAGGTAAATGTATTCTGTTAACCGCATTCCAATTTTTACACAAAAAATATATATAAAATTAAGGGGGGCTACCCATACATGGAACCTGTATGAAGGTTTCTAAAACAACTTTTTTCTTTAGTCAATAGTTTTAAAGATTATACACTTCCAAAGTGGTAAAATGTGTACCCTCTAACTTCCAAAGTGGTAAATTCTGTCTCTATTTGCTCTTTTCTCATCTTGTACATTTATTTATTTACACTTTATGCACATAAGTACAAAGGCGGACTTAATGCCGTAGGCATTCTCTATCAGTCAACCACGAGTGGTGAAGAGATAGTGTGGGAGGTGCACTATGTATGTGAAAAATAAAATTGAAAATAAAGAAATGTTTATAATAATATTAATAACACAAAAACCATAGTATCACAAAAAAAAAATAGAAACCTACATAAATAATATATATGAATAAATACTTATATAAAAACATACATTACATTACATACAATACATTCTTCTTCATAGTGAGTCGATAGCAAAAATATTTTAAACAAAGACCCAATAATCAGGCTCTACGCAAATTCCGCTCACTAATGCAGACATGAGATCATCAAGTGTACAGGTGACGGGCATGCGGAGCAAGATAGAAGGTACTGAGCCATCTGTACCCCATATCATCTTAACAAAGTGTAGTAACGATCTTATACATCTTCTATATAATAAAAATGAATCGCTAAATGTGTTGCTAAGCACAAAACACGAAGACGGCTGGACCGATTTGGCTGATTCTTTTTTTGTTGTGTTTGGTTTTGTCAGGAGAAGGTTCTTATGAAAAAAAAAGTAGGAAAGGTCTCAAGGGTAGGCGTAGGGTACGGTACGGTAGGGTAGGGTACGGTACGATAGGGTAGGGTAGGGTTGGGGTAGTGTAGGGTTTGGGTAGGGTAGACGTAGAGTAAGGTACCACGCGAACGAAGTCGTGGCGGGTCAGCTAGTTAACAATAAATGAATACTAAAAGCTTTTATCCTCTCACCAGGTAATCCTAGAAGACGTAGAGATGCTGGAGATCAAGCCAGACCTGTTCACCCACACGTCTCAGTACTTCGACCTAATGCTGGACTACTGCGTCCAACTTATCAAGGAAGGGAAGGCATTCGTGGACGATACACCCGCCGAGCAAATGAAGAACGAGAGGGAACAGAAGATTGATAGCAGAAATAGGAATAATTGTATGAATTTTTTATGTACATTATTAACGAACCGTCTCTAGTAGTTTCGGCTTTGTGAATTTGTTACTTCTCTCCTGAAAATGTAATAGTCTGTGTCACTCTCACTATCATCCCGGGGTGCGGGAATGTTGTAACGAGATCCCGCGGCCTCGGAAGTTGAAGGCAGTTAAAGTAACAGGTTGGGTTTTTAGTTAGTAGAAGTCTGACACTCCCTTCAGCTCCACCCTGAGCTGCAAGAGTCATTAGATGATTACCAAATCCCTTTCTTTTTAAGGATGGGAAATTGTCCAATGACTGCCGCCCGATTCGGGCGAAGCGGGAGGGTGTGTCAAACTTTTACTGACTAAAACCCATCCGTGTTCCATCGTATGCCCTTCGTAACCTAACCACTAATTCTGATTTAGACTATTTTAAAGAATTAGGTATTATATTAAATTCTATGATGGTCAAACAGGAATTGAAAGTGGATGAAACGGTTAAACAGTCCCCTCGTTACAGACAGGGTGACAGATCGACATAATTCGTAATGTGCCTGACGTGGTTTGGACCCACGACGTACGACTCTTAAGTTGGCGAGTAACCACTGGGCTACCACTGTTGTCAAACTTAAGATAGACAGATAGTACTGCAAATATATGTAAAATCTCGTGTCACAGTGTTTGTTATCGACCTCCTCCGAAACAGTTTGACGGATTATTCAGAATTGTTTGTATGCAGTATGTTAACTAACAGAGGACGTTCCCGTTAACCCACAATAGTATAGCATCCATACATGCTTAAAAAAATATTACCATTCGAAAACAAAATGTTTTTTTTTTAATATTAATATATTCACTTTGATGCGTAAAAGAAACACTCTGTACACGCGTACTTGATGGACGGCAACATCGCAATTTATTTATGAACGCGTATGCGTGTACAGAGTGTTTCTTTTACGTATCAGTTTAACATTTGTAGTGAATATTTTAATTAAAAAAAAAAAACATTTTGTTTTCGAATGGTAATATTTTTTTAGCATGTATGGATGCTATACTATTGCGGGTTAACGGGAACGCGCTCTGTTAGTTAACATACTGTATATTTGTCAGGTATAGGCCGTAGGCTATTTTATTTTTCACTAGAAATAATTTACATGGCGTAACAACGTTTACCGGGTCAGCTTGTATAATATAAAAATATCAATTTTCTTCTATCTACAACGCATTAACGTTGCACTTAACTTTCCAGCCGTAGAAAAGAACCTACAACTGTGGGAAGAGATGAAGAAAGCGAGCGATATCGGTGTACAATGTTGTGTTCGCGCTAAGATCGACATGCAGTCAGCTAACGGTTGCCTGAGAGACCCCACCATATACCGCTGCAAACCTGAGACGCATCCCCGTACCGGCACACAGTACAAGTACGTAACTGTAGAACTATCCTTTATTATAACTTAAAAGCCTTAAGATCGACATGCAGTCAACTAACGGATGCCTGAGAGAGCCCACCATCAGGTATGGTCGCAGCCTGGAATTTTTTGGGTGTCACTAACAATAAAATATGTCGAGTAAAAAATGAGTTTTCTTTATTGCACAATACAATTTTCATTGCACTCATTACAAAACAAATTGAAGTCTTCTATTTTTATTGGCAAATCGGGTGATCAATCAAAATTATTGAGATGAGTGATAAATTGATAACATTTGGACAATCTTATTTTGCAAAATTTTAGAAGTTTTTCTATTTGGGGTGTACGATTTGGGGGGGGGGGGGGTCATGTCCCCTGTGACCCCCCCTTCGGACCGCGCCTACCCACCATAAACCGCAGTAAGCCCGAGACTCATCCCCGTAACGGCGTAAAAGTGCGTTACTATAGAACTGTCGTTAAATGATAAATGTATCACACGTAATTTTTTCCGTAAATTTAAATTAATGAGGCCGGTGTGTCCTAACTCACTACCCTGAGAAGAAACACCAAAACAAAGTCAGGAGCCAAAGTCTCTATTGAAGACCGTATAATCTGTACTAGTCAAATCATAATTATGAGAATGTTGTTGGTTAACGTCTGAGGCTTACTATACCTACACCTCTGTGTTATAAAAAAGATTGTTAGTGTAGCTTTTATGTCCCTTTTTCTTACATATTATGTAGAAGCAACAAAAATAATATAACCACGATTTTTGTAATACCTGGAACAAAGTAGCTCAGTTAAGAGATATGTATATTAAAATCTTCACCTTCACCCATTCTGGGGTTCCTATAAATCTATATTATAAAAACAGATTTGTACATGTCGTGATTAATCATATGTATATTTGTGTATATTATGAATAGATTTGTAAAGGAGATTGCCACGGAGCAGGTCCCGTTTGTGGTATCTTGTGCCTGATTTTAATAATAACCTAAAAATATAATATTTTTTTTTTGCGTTCATGGTATTTTTTATACAATTTCTTTCACCCTGGGAATAAAGTTAAAGTTAATTAACAGTTAAACATTACGTTGACATCCGTTTAATTCAATGTACTTAGTCTGTGGTTTGATTGGTATACAAAAAAAAGTTGCCAGGTATCAAAGAATTAAATAACTAATGCCATCTTTTACTCAATTGAGTAATCGTAGTAAAAGGTAGAAAGAAAACAAAGAATTATTATATATTATACAAAATACGCATTCCCAGAATACAACAAACCGCCATATTGTGATTGTTTATTTTCAGTTCAAGAACTGTCACTTTATATTTCCTAAGTAGAATCTGGCACCAGGTCTTTTTAAATAAAGTTGATATTTGTGCTTTATCAAATTATATTTCATTTATGTGTCTATTTCAATTTGTAAGAAGATTTTAATACTTTTCTTAAACTTATCTCCAATTAATGTTACATCAATAATTTTATTTCAAATAAAAAAAATTGTACACGATATAGCGCCATCTGTTGATAATTTAACGTACCCGATAGACAGTAAATAGTACTGGGGCCAACTTCTAGATGGCTTCTACACCATCTATGAGTACCTATCTACTTTTTATAGTACTGCTATTATATGTACATAAAGTAATAGAGACATAATCCCATCCCCATAATGATGTATAGTAGATAGGTAGTAGAAGTAGGTACTTAATCTAAATAGAATTAGGAGGAAATGTCAATGTCAATTTCTAATTATAACCTAGATTTTTACAACAGAAAAACAATGATATCTCTTAAACCAGGGTAAATAAATGAAAAATGGTTTCTGATTATGAAAATACTATGTTTTTACTATTATTTAAAATAAAAATCTTCAGGGCACAAGAATTTTCCACTGGGACCCAACTGTCCTTACAAATCGGGCAATCTCTTTTAATTTCCGAGGTTATCTATATCTTTCACCTCTGCCATACACTTTAGAATATTAAAGTGTAATGCCTTATTTAAGTCAATACCTGTCATCAGTAACCTTATGTGAGGGGGAAGAGACATTATTTCGAGGGGTGAAAGGCTATTTGGTTTAAGCGACATTTTTGCAACTTTACAGGAGAGTCATTTAAAGTTTGAAATTTTGGAAAAAAAATCATAACAAAAAAACTTCTTCAGCTATTTGAACGGGGTAAACTTTATTGAAATTCAATTAAAAACATCGAGTTATTGATGCTAATACCAAATAAAATGGATCTTTAATTACAAAGATAAACGTCGCTTAATACGAAATGCCTTAAGCCCTTATTTTTTAGAGTATGGAAAAAAGATTTAAGTGACTTCATAACTACAGTTGGCTACAGGGAAAAAAAATTAAGCGACGACGCAGTATATTTTCAGAGTAAGCCAAAAAGAATGAAGTGACGTAGCCCAAAATTAATAGTAGCAAGCTATTTATTTCAACTACCAATTTAGACTAAAATGACTGGCAGGCTAATTTACTTATGTGACTTATATATTGAAATTGTAACGTTTGATGTTAATTTTTTTTTTATCTAATACTATCAATGGCTGTTAAAACAGCCTGGATATATCGCAATTACCAAAAAAACTCAGGTGCTTATATTGAATAAATAAATAAATACTCACAAAACAACATCAATTAAAGTATTTATTTAGAATAATAATTATATAGAACAGTCTCAATGGGAACATCAATTATATTTAAACTAATAAAACAAAATAAAAAAAATCAAATCAACAAAGAAAACTTGCAGTAATTATAAAACACAGCCAATGCTGATAATATTCATAATGCAATAAGAAAGAGCGTATTTACTTATCATTTTCTTCGACTGTATCCTCTACATCAGTTTCCAGTAAAACATCTTTTGAATATTCTTTATGAAATATCTTGGGTATAACCCAGTGTCGCACAATTTATTTAGGTCCATGTATTTGGCTTTGCATGTATTTTGTTTTTTAATCGGTAAACTTGAATTATATCTACGATTGATAGCTCTAGGTCTCGCAATAATTTGTATGACCTCTTCCATCTTTTTTCGACATACCAAGTTCCTGTGTTGTTAACGTATAATAATGTACTACTTGGTTTAAGTAGCACCCTGCGTGGAAAATAGATGCAGCTGAAAGAGCTTAAGCGACGCTCCATGTCGTATTTGGGTGACGGACAAATAGTTTAAGTGACATCACACCGTGTAATTGGTGGAAGTCAAAATGATTCAAATAACGTCTTAATAAAAATTAGAAACAGGAAAAACGCTTTAACCCTTATTGAATTATTTAACTGGGAAAGGATAACTGGTTTATGTCTCGGTTTTTAATATGATTGTATGGTTCAAGTACATAATTAAAAAAAAAAATGCGAAATCCACGTCGGTTAATACACTGCCACTTTGGAAACAACCCAAAAATAGTATTGTTTCAAACGCCAAAAAAGTGCTCTGATTTTAATGAATCCGGCATCATTAGACGGAGAAAAATTCGCTGATTCCGAATATGTATATAACTCAATATCGCCCAAGATGTCGCTTAAACCAAATAGCCTTTCACCCCTCGATTTATAAAATAGGTAATAAATAGGTACTAGCTTCCGCCCGCGACTTTGTTCCGTTGGGAATCACGAGATAAAAAGTAACCAAATCCTTTCAATAGTTTTAGCGTGAACGAGTAATAAACATCCCTCCATCTTCACAAACTTTCGCATTTATTCTAATAGTAAGAATTTAATTTAATATTATATTTTCCAGAGTATACCCAACATACGACTTCGCATGCCCCATAGTGGACTCAATCGAGGGTGTAACACACGTACTCCGCACCATGGAGTATCACGACAGAGACCCGCAGTTCTACTGGTTCATAGACGCGCTCGGCATCCGGAAACCTTACATTTGGGAGTATAGTCGGTGAGAATGGCTTATACATCTATACTAATATTATAAAAAGCTAAAATTTGTTTGTATGTAGGGGGTAATATCTGGAACGAATAATCCAATTGTAAAAAAAAATACATTGGTACAAAACTCCGTTCTTAACAGACTTCTGCTACCTATAAACTACCTTCCTGCCAATTTTCATCTTTATACGTTGGTTTTTGATATTTCGTGATCACTGACCCTTCGCTTTTATATGGGTACTATAACGATTATGGTGTCATATGTTTTCAGATTGAGCATGACAAACACAGTGCTGTCAAAAAGAAAACTTACGTGGTTCGTGCAAGAAAAATTAGTGGATGGATGGTAAGATTAAAATACCAGTTTCTAATATTATCCGGTCGTGCTGGACTGTCGTCTCATCTGACTATGGAGTCAAACGAATAGAGAGTACATGCGCATATACTTGTGCGCTATAATATCTCCTTACCAGATGGCTAGTCTCCGCTGAGATTGACCACTGTAGCTGAAATCGGTCTGTAGGACTATTTATACATATATTGAGACATTAGCAGTATAGATCCCCTGATATTATTAGAACTTATACGGGATATTTACCACGTATACTTTTTGTTTCGAGTTTCCGATATTTCGGCACTGTTGTAAGCGCCATGATCATGGATGAACTGAAGTAATTGCAGGTGGAAGTTTAAGAGCAGAGGAATCAGTCTACCCTCTTTCTCTTTCGTTTTTTGTGATCGCCACCGCTACCAGTATCACATGTGTCACTTAAGGCGACATTATATGGCAGCGACCTTGAGCGACTGGGGAGAAGCTTGCGTCACTCCCCGCGACCGCGCAATGCACCCCCGCAACGCAAGCTCGAAATTTCGTAAGGTAACCATACGTTTCAAATAGTAAAGACTGTACTGCCTGATTTATTATCACCATCCAAATTTTTTCTGGACTTTAATTGTCTGGTCATTGAAAACTACTATGTGTATTTAGACAAGTAAATCTATCTATCTATATATATAAAAATGACTATGTGGCTACGCTACTTAGACTCATTTGATACTCGTAAATAATTAAGTTTTAATAACATTGAAATCGGAATATTTAAATAAGTATGAATTTACTTGTCAGGAATCATGTCCTCATTTTCGACATGCTAAGTTGAGTTTTTCCCTTTTGTATACAGCCAGAGCTGATTTTTTTTTTAAATTGTTTAAAGGCTTGCGTTTGACCATAATCTAACCTGATGTTAAGCGATGATGTGGTAGAAGATGAAGCACGCTTGCCTAGAAGTAATCAATTCACTCTTGACTTAAAGACTTCCAGGTTATAACTATCAGGAAACAGACTCCAGCAGGGAATTCTACTCCTTAGCCGTACCCATAATTAAAGTAATCTCAAAACGTTTCATGCGTATGGGTGGGATGTCCACCATGTAACGATGGCGCATCACCGTTTGTCTTGTAGTCCTATGATGGAACGGGCTTGGTGGAATAAGACTGCAATTCCATCGCACACTCCCCGAAATGTAACCGATAGAAAACTGATAGGCTTGCAACACGTCGCCGATGCTCTAGGCTCTGGACCTTTGTCTCGACCAGTTTCTCGTTGCCGATGAGCCTTTTGGCCCGTTTCTCTATAGACTCAAGTGCATTAAGCTGGTATTTGGCAGATCCATCCCAGAGATGAGAGCCGCACTCCATACACGACCGAACTTGCGCTTGATACAGGTTGAGCAGCTGTTCCGGTGTGAAGTACCGTCTCACTTTTGAAATGAAATTAAATTAAATATTTATTTTGTAAATTGGTTATAAATAACACTTTTACACGTCATGTTTTTTTGCGTGTTTAGTTTAGCTAGATGAGGCCGGTATTTCTTAACTGACTACTCTGAGAAGAAACACCGAAACAAAATCAGAGGTCAAAGTCTCTTTTAAAGTCCAGACAATTTGTATTTGTATATGAGAAGCATGTAAGTTCATGTCTGTGGTATTTTTTTGAGGAAATAACCAAGCAAATTTGAGCGGACCTGTCCAGTCAGTGCAAGCATTTGTCAGTTATTGTGTAGCTCAACTTAGAATTTAAGGAGCTCAACAATTTGACGGACAATATCAAAGTAAGGCCATTTGGGTAGGCCACACAAGTACTCAAACTGCTTGACATCATTAAAGAAATTATAGTGAAAGTAAAAACTACGAAGATAGAATAACCTACATTGTCCTCACAAGTACAATAATGAAATAATTATATTTATATACAACGTGTAATTTAAAGGGTATATACATACCAAGTGCATGGCTTCTTTGGATGATAACAAACGATATGGCAAGGGTTTAGTAATCCTAAGTCTACGTGTGTAGAACTTATTATAAATTACAATACACTGATACCAGAGACCGAATTTTTCAAATTAAGAAGAACGAAAAGAATTATCGTGTTACTGGCAAGTGACGTGGAAAGTTATTGACCCTCGTAGTGCTGTGACACGTTTTTTATGATTGGTATTTAAGAAATATATGAAACCAATAATTTGGTATCAATTCTTTGAGTCAGTTATTTTGTGCTGAAACTGTGCATAGAGACTCCATACCAGATGTTGTCTTCAGCCCTTTTGGATAGATATGGGGTTTCCGTTACACGTTGTACATAAAAAAAAAACAATAAACAAAAACAAAATTAATAGGTATATACAATACTTTTTTTCTCTTTATTGATTATAAGGATATACAATACTTGAGAACGCAAATATTCTAATCAATCAAAAATAAAACATCAATCAAAATTTTAAATCTAAATAGAAAAGGCACACGTATATCACTGGAGCATCTCATTCCCAGGCCTTCTTGTCCTCAATATAATCTGTAACTGTGTAAAAAGCTTTCTGACATAGCTTACGTTTTATAAATAATTTGAATTTATTAATACTTAGTTCTTGAATATGGCTAGGAATTTTATTATAAAAACGTATACATTGGCATCTAAACGATCCACCAATCTTTTTTCCTTGTTTTAGGAATGACATATGTGTCTTTGTTCCTTGTATTTACACTATGAATATCACTGTATTTTTTAAAAAGATTAATATTTTTGTGTGCATACACGAGATTCTCATAAATATACTGAGATTAATATTCATAGTCAGAGTCATTCAGAGTCATAATATTAATCTCTTTAAATTTGTCTCTTAAGTAGTGCTTAGGACTTAATTTATAAATTGCACGAATGGCCCATTTTTGTAATACAAATTATGTATGTATGAATGTCGGCGGCGTTTCCCCAAAGTATAATGCCGTATGAGATCATTCTGTGAAAGTAACTAAAGTAGACTAAACGTGCTGTTTCGATATCAGTTAATCCACGTATTTTTCTAACGGCATATGCTGCAGAACTTGGCTATTTTGACAATTTATATGGGGGCCCCGCTGAAGCTTCGCACCCAAATTTATGCCCAAGAAAACTGTGGTATCTTCGGGTTTCAATATTTCACCCTTTATTGATACACTTGTATTCACTTGTCTAACATGAGGTAACGTAAATTTTAGGCATTTGGTTTTTTTCTCATTAACAAGAAGATTATTAACATTAAACCAGCTAACTACAGTTGCAAGGGCACTGTTTACTTCTTCAGTAACCTGCTGTTATCTTTGATTTTAAATAAAAGATTATTGATACACTTGTATTCACTTGTCTAACATGAAGTAACGTAAATTTTAGGCATTTGGTATTTTTCTCATTAACAAGTAGATTATTAACATTAAACCAGCTAACTACAGTTGCAAGGGCACTGTTTACTTCTTCAGTAACCTGCTGTTAACTTTGATTTTAAATAAAAGATAAGTATCGTCAGCGAATAACACTATGTCATGATTTTTGATCAGGTACGGTAAATCATTTATATAAATAAGAAACAAAAAGGGACCTAAAATTGAGCCTTGGGGACCCCCATCTTGACGTCACAGATCCCGGCGATCTTTTGCCGTTCAAGTCGACTCTCTGAATCCTTTCACTCAAGTATGAGGTCTGAAGATTCAGAGAGGCGCCCCGGAATCCGTAGTGGTGCAGTTTCCTGATTAATGTCTCATGGGGAACACAGTCAAATACCTTTGAAAAATCGCAAAAAATGCCCAACACTTACCAACACTTATCTTCCCATGCATTATAAATGTGTCCTAAAAGTTCAACACCGGCCATCAGTTGTTGAACGTCCTTTTGTAAAACCAAATTGTTTATTATGTAGCACTTTGTGTTTATTAAAATATCTTTGCATCTGCATTAAATTAATTTTCTCAAAAATTTTACTGAAAGTGGGCAATACAGAAATAGGTCTATAATTAGTAGAGTCAGATGTACTAACTGATTTAAATAGTGGGATTATTTTACTATATTTCATTAAATCAGGAATCTCACCGCAATCAATACAATTATTAAATATAATAGCTAATGTAGGAGCTATAATGTGTATAATGGACTTAGTAACATGAACAGAATTACCCCACAGATCTGGAGCATTTTTAACATTCAAAGAATTAAAAGTTTTAATGATGTCATTAGAAGTAACATATTGGAATTTAAACTCTGAACTACAAACTGGAACACTTTTTTTAAGTAATGGGTCTGCAGCAATGGCAGATGATTTTAGCGACTTGATTGTCGATACGGGTATGTCAGTGAAAAAATTTTCAAATTCTGTGGCGACTTGTGAATCTAATGTTATTATATTATCATCAATAGTTAGGGTGTAATTACTAGGATTCCCAACTTTTTGGCAGCCAATTGAGCCTTAGCCTCGATAAACGGACCAAAATTAAGGGTGTCAACGTAACCTCAAGAAGTTCGATGCGATCTATATAAAGCGAGTTATATAATATAAATTAAATTTAGGTAAGTATAGGCACGGGCGCGAAAGTAGGATTGACCATATGGGCGAAAGTTGGAATATTGGAGAGTTGTGCGTAAACAAAGCATTAGATCTCCGCATTCAAGATCATGGTACTTTCGTACCATAGCTAGCTATAAGTACCTACAACTATGTCAAAAACCGCACTCAAGTATTTTTTAAACTAATCTGGACTGTCCTTACTACGCTGTAGTATGGTTACATTATAGTTAAATACTCACCTCGTACTCACCACAAAAAAAACACTATTATTTCAATGAAATAAAAAAATACTAAACATTAGATCTCCGCATTCAAGGTCATGCTACATAAGTAGGTACCTACCCTAGACCTATACCTACAACTCGTGTCAATATCAGCTCTCAAGTATTTTTTGATACTCTAATCCGGACTGTCCTTAGTACCTACGCTGTAGTATGGTGCTATTACATTGCAATATTTACCTCGTCTGCATTTTCGCGGCGAGAATCTAAGTTATTTGATATACTCCAAAAAAAAAACATAATTTGAATAAAATAAAAATAATTTTAAGTAAGTACCTACTAAATATTAGATCTCTGCATTCAAGGTCATGCTACTTACGTATCAAGAGCTATACCTACAACTATTCCAATATCAGCAACACTCAAGTATTTTTTGAAACTCTAATCGAACTGTCCTTACTACGCTCCAATATGGTTACCTACTCGTAAATTACATTTCAATACTCACCCTGTCTCTACATTTTTGACTCAAGAATCTTTACTATTTGGTGTTCTCCTAAAAGGAAATAACATAATTATCTCAATAAAATAAAAGTTTGTTTACTACATTTAAATCACATTTATTTTATTCCAATATGCTAATTTAAACTATTGATGGAGATTATATAAATAATCTTCTTCTTATCGTGTGGGTAGTAATGTCTAATGACCCCATACACCCTAGTGTCAGAGTTTCTAGACTGCCTCAAGAGCCTCTGACGTGGTCTATTCTGACGACCGCCATTTGGCGACCGGGACTACCGGCTTATATGTGTCTTCCGAAGCACGGAACCATCTTTTTATCAGACAATCAGGTGATTCAGGCCTGTAATGTCCTAGCCAAAGTGGAAACAAATTTACAAAGTATGCGTCCCGCGGGAATCGAACCCACGACCACACACAAGTTAAACCCCTAAACCACTCGACCATGGCGGCAGTAAATTATATAAATAATTAAAATTCGTTACTTCATTAATCTATTTTTAACATTGTAAGGCGTTTCTTTTTTAGTGTTTTGGGTTTACCAACCATTTTGGCGTTAAACTTCTATGCGAATAAAATCATTTTGTATTTTTTGCGCGGAGCGTTAGCGTCTACTCGTGACAGTGGTCAGCGATGCACTGCCGCCCGTCGCCCGCAAGAGCCCCCGATTCATTGCGCACCTAGAATATTTGAATAATAATACACCATGACTTTACCAAACACAATATGAAGAAAAGCCGTATACTAAAAGATTGGCAATTAAATTATCTTTTAGACTGTGAAAGTTTCATAAAAATACACCCAATGGTTGTTGCCTGATCTTCGCTTTTATGCCCGCGTTAGACGTACTTTTAAAAATAAATTACACAATGTTTTACAAAAAAATATTTAAATATTCATATATCAAATTATTAAGGAAATAGTCTAGTTTATCATTATTTTTTTTCAAAGCATACCGACTAGCCGTTTAGACGTGATCTTGGATTAAAAATCATCGAAAATCGAATATCTGCCCCTTAAAACTCGATTCTGGTCCCGACACAAGACTCATCGTGTCCGCTCGCGAACTTTTTTGAACACTTACGGGGCTTACACAATTGAATCACTAGATTCCAGGCCCTCGAGAGTTGAACCAACTGTCGGGGGCCTGGAATCCAATGCAAACTGAAACAGTGCTGAAATATCGGAAACTCGAAACAAAAAGTACACACGGTAAATATTTCGTTTTAAGTTCTAATAATACTGTTAGTGACCAGGTTGGCTTAAAAACTTAGATCCTCAGATTTCTCGAATACATCAATACAACGTGTAATTTAAAGGGTATATACATACCAAGTGCACGGTTTCTTTGGATGATAATAAACGATATGGCAAGGGTTTTATAATCCTATGTCTACATGTGTGAAGTATAATAGAAATTTCAATACATTGATACCAGAGGCAGAATTTTCAAATTAAGAAGAACGAAGAGAATCACCGTGTTATTGGCAAGTGACGTGGAAAGTTATCGATCATAGTGTCTGACACGTTTGTTATGATTGGTATTCAAGAAAAATACGAAACCGATAATTTGGTATCAATTCTTTGAGTCACTTATTATGAGCTGAAACTGTGCATAGAGACTCCATACCAGATGTTGTCTTCAGCCCCTTTGGATAGATATGGGGTTTCTGTTACACGTTGTATAATAAATAAATAACCTTTTTTTTCGGTGAGTGGGTGGATTTGTAGGGAGTGTCAGAATTCTACTGACTTAAAACCCACCAGGGCCGCGGTATCTCGTTAGAAAATTCTCGCAATCCGGCAGGCAAATCAATGACTTGTCAATTTTTTTTAAATTGTTGATGGGCCTGCGTGTGACCACCATCTCACTTGATATTAAGCGATAATGTGGTTGAAGATGCAGCACGCTTGCCTAGAAGTAACCTCTCTCAAGTAAACTCTTGACTTAAAGACCCCTAGGATATAGCTATCAGGAAACACTGACTCCGGCAGGGAATTTCACTCTAGCTGTACGCATACTGACAGTATTTCCAAAACGTTTTGTGCGCATGGGTGGAATGTCCACTATGTAACGATAGCGTATTGCTGTTCTTCTTATTGTTCGATTATGGAACGGGCTTTGGTGTATTTTTTTTTAAAGAGAACTGGTAATGTGGGTATTCACTAGCAATCTTGTTAACCCCTCCAACTAAGATAAATAACACCTTAATTGAATATTTTTCTTTAATCTTCTAGGGACGACCCTCGTATGCCTACCGTCCGCGGAGTGTTGCGTCGCGGTATGACAGTGGAAGGTCTGAGACAGTTCATCACAGCGCAGGGCTCCAGTAGGTCGGTGGTCTTCATGGAATGGGACAAGATATGGGCCATCAACAGAAAGGTTTGTTACTAATAAATACCTTTTTAATCCTACGTCGTACTTATTATGATTGTTATCCAGCTATAGAGGTCAGATTGACAGTTGCTTCATGTTAAACCTACATACATACCATGTAAACCGTTTACAAATCCATGTAAACGTTCCGTAGTTATACAACATACAGTTATACGTATTTAACTCGTAAAACGCCAAGAAAAACAAAATGTATCTTCCCGTTCAGGCCGCGTCGGTCAGTGATGGCCGACAACCAAACTTTCCGTTCGGGTCGCGTCGGTCAGTGCTGCCCGGCGTTGACGTTTGTTAATGAAACTATACATTTGGACATTAGATATAAGTATCTTATGGTTTTTTTTTTTTGAGGTTGGCTTCCCGTCAAACCAACAATTAAAAACACGACTTACAACTCCATAAGTCGTGACCATAACCACTGGGCACTGCGTGACACATATAACTAGAAAATTAATAATCTGCAAAATTCCAGGTGATTGATCCTATTGCGCCTCGCTACACAACCCTCGAAGCGAATCCAGTGCCTGTGAACTTGAAGGGTGTCTCTGAGAGCACAATGACCGTCGCCCTGCATCACAAGAACCCTGATGTAGGCTCCAAGACCGTGTATGTGTCCAACAGACTGCTCATAGACCAGGTGGATGCTAAGACCTTGAAAGAGGGAGAGAATGCAACATTCATCAACTACGGGAATATTATGATTGACAAGATTCATAAGTAAGTATTGTAAAAATATAATTCTTTTATTTAGTTTATGGAGCATCTGTACTATTAAGCAATTATAACTGGAAAAGTTTGTTTGTTTAGACGCGCTAATCTTCGAAAGTACTTGGTAGATTTGGAAGAAATTTAGTATACAACGTGTAAAGGAAACCCCATATCTATCCAAAAGGACTGAAGACAACATCTGGTATGCAGTCTCTATGCAAAGTTTCAGCTCAAAATAAGTGACTCACAGAATTGAACCCAAAATGTTGGTTTCGTATGTTTCTTGAATACCAATAATAACAAATGTGTCACAGCACTATGAGGGTCATCATTTTCCACGTCACTTGCCAATAAAACGACAATTCTCTTCGTTCTTCTTAATTTGAAAAGTTCGGTCTCTGGTATCAATGTATTGAAATTTCTAATAAAATCCACACATGTAGACATAGGATTACAAAACCCTTGCTATATCGTTTGTTATCATCCAAAGAAGCCGTGCACTTGATATGTATATACCCTTTAAATTACACGTTGTAGAAGTAGCTTGAAGAAGGTTATAGGTTATGTTGTTAATGTGATAAAGTGCACGAGAGCAAAGACCCGCGCGACTGCTAGAACTGTTAATAAAAACATAAAAAAACTAATAAGAAAACATAGCTGCCAGAAAGCCAATTACAAGGTAATATTGTCAGCCTCCTCTCTAGAAGGAATAGGCCGTAATCCATCTCGCAGGCTCAGTGCGGTTTGATGGTTATCGCATGTCTTCAGATTTTTTCAGTCCTAGAACATACTCGTTTCCTCACAATATCTTTCTTCATCGTTTTGAGAGCGGTGGTTATAAAATTACACAGTAGTGTGCCTGGGTTTGAACCCCCAACCTACAATTCGTATGTCAGTCCTATAATCACTGGACAACCATTATTTAACGCCATCTCTTCCTTTATAAAATAAAGTCTCCCGCCGCGTCTATCCAGGTAAAATATTTAAACTTGAGAAAAAGGGAAAAAAAAGAAGTTACATACGAAGTTTGCCGTTAGCCAGTTATTAATTAAAATGTAATGTTTACTGTTATTTTTTAAATTGTTTTATTTAAATAATTTTCTAGATCCGCGGACGGCACAGTGACCAGCGTAGATGCGACCCCTAACCTCGACAATAAGGATTATAAGAAGACGCTCAAGTTAACCTGGTTGGCTGACTCCCCCAATTCACGGGCCATTGAAGTGCACTGTGTTTACTTCGACCACATCATCTCGAAGCCATTGTTAGGCAAGGATGAAGATTTCAAGCAGTATATTGGCCATCAAACAAGGGTTAGTAGGATTTTTTTATCAAATCTTGAGAAATATTAGAATTAATTATTCGAGATAACTACATTTTGGAGTAACAGATTCTATGGCATACACAACCAAGGTCAACACAGTTTTCTTTGAATACAACATATATTTTCAACAACGCTAAATTCGATAATTGTGTTGCTGACGATGGATTCAAATTATCTCTAAACTAGCTTCTGCCCGCGACTTTGTCCGCGTAAAGTCGAAAATATTCCACGGGATCCCGTCCCCGACTTGCTTGACAAAGATTATAATAGCTCGGCTAATATGCATGATATAAAGATAACTTATAGCCTATAGCACTCAGGGAAAATGCAGCTACATGTAAGCGAAAGAATTTTCAAAATCGGTTCGGTAGTTTCAGAGATTACCCCATACATACAAACTTACAATTTACAAACTTACAAATTTTACCTCTTTATAATATTAGTATAGATATAAATTCAAATGGAGATAGGATGCGTGAAATGTAGCACAAAAGGGCGAATTTGTTTCACCGTATGCATTGCCATCTTGTAAGCCAATAACGTATTGCCATTTAACGTAGTAATGCTGCCAGTCTTTTGGGTACGTTACCTGCTGACAGCGTTGAAGATGATTTTTTTATGGTACCTATTCCAATATGTCGGAGTTGGTTTCCAGTCTATCTCATCATCAGTCTATCTCCAGCTGAGTATAAATGTTACATGGAGCAACCTGACCTCCACAACCAGATTCGACTGTCAAACATATACCAGTGACAGCTGGTTCTTATTTACCCACGAGGTCCTTCTCCTGATGATGACATGAATAGGTTTTTGAAGTGAAAACTTCTTTAGCATCGTTGTGATTTGAAAGTTTATGAAACGAAAAAGCGACAGTAAAAAGAGACAGACACATAAATTGCCGAATTTTGGAATTCTGTTGGGGCCATGTGGTAGAGCTTTTGATGCCCTTTAAAATGAGCCCAAACTCGGCTATCTTGCGACCACGGGAATGAAGTTAGGTCGCGGGGGTTGAGGTAGCCCGGTGAGGGAGAGTCTCGTGAGGAATCGAAAAAGTGACAATAAAAAGAGACGGACATAATTTTTTTTTTTTTGAAGGTTTCGCTTCTACCACGTGTGAATTGCACACATGTTTTTTTTTTATTGGTTCGCGTTTGACCACCATCTCGCATGATGGTAAGGTCTTGTTCCAAGATGGAGCATGCTTACCTAGAAGTAACATATTCACTCTTGACTTAAAGACCCCCAGGTTACAGCTATCAGGAAACACAGACCCCGGCAGGGAATTCCACTCAGTAGCTGTACGTACAATGAAAGTACTCCCAAAACGTTTCATTCGTATGGGTAAGATGTATACCATGTAACGATGGCGCATCGCCGTTTCGTCTTATAGTCCGATGATGGAACGGGTTTGGCGGAATTAGATTGTGTAATTTTATTACGGTTCAGCCCGCTATTCACTCCGATCACGGCTAATGCTAAGCGTTAGATGAGGTCTACAATGGAACGAGGGAGCGTAGAAGATGCCTGGCCACTCTTGCTTAAAGGGTGACGCGCGATCGCTATCAAGAAACACAGACTCCGGCTGGGAATTCCACTTCTTAGCCATTTGAAAGATATTGTTGTTTTCAGTGGGAGATTCCAATGCTTGGCGAGCCAGAGCTCAGTAAAGTGAAAGTGGGTGACATCATACAGCTACAGCGGCGTGGTTTCTTTCGAGTAGACGTGGCAAGTGCTCCGCCCTCGCAACACACGCAGGTCAGCACGCCACTGGTGCTGTTCCACGTGCCCGATGGACATACGAAGGAGATGCCCGGACAGGTCAGTCACAAACATATCTACGCTTTTCTTTTCAAGTCGACGGCACTACTATGCGGTACAAATAAGAATAGGATCGGCAATGCGACAAGACCGCCGCCGTTAAATAGGTGTGTTTAAATTTTGGTGTACAATAATGTATATTCTCGGGGCCGGATTAACCATTAGGCGGAGTAGGCAACTGCCTAGGGGCCCCGCATCAACTAGGGGCCCAAGCCTAGTGCACGCACCAAGAAAACATGTTTCTTCGAACGAGAATTTGATATGCGTGTGAACTTAGGGACCTCACTGTTATCTCACAAAATACAAATCGTTAGATTTAGTAGTAGAATTAAAACAATTTTAGAACAAATCTGGGAATAAGTAAACAAATATATTAAAAACCACAGCCCTTAAAGTGCGTTTCCTCAGTTCACACACGATTTGGTCAGTCAAAGTAAGAAAAGGGGCCCCTAGAATGCCATTGCCTTAGGGCCTCTGACAGGGTTAATCCGGCTCTGTATATTATATATATATTTATGACCTCTATCTGTCAAATTAATGTCACTTGAAAAGTACGGTTTGCAAAGAAAACTTATTTGCGAAAATGAATAACGTTTTTTTTTTCTTTGTTTAACGGAGTCTCATCTATCTATACTTATAATAAATCTGTAGAGAGGTTAATTCTGTACATGAAATATATTTACAAAATAACTATCAGGGGGTGATTAGGGATCGATACTGATGCCAAATATGCAATCAGTAAAATTATTGTCTGTCTGTCTGTATAACCGTTATAGAAACAAAAACTACTCGACGGATTTTAACGAAACTTGGTACAATTATTTTTCATACTCCTGAGCTGGTTATAGTATACTTTTCATCACGCTACAATCAATAGGAGCAGAGCAGTGAAGGGAAATGTTGGGAAAACGGGAGAAGTTGCTCCATTTTTAAGCTTCCGTCGCGTGTGCAACCTTAATAGTTAAAGCTACACAGAAATCATTTATGACGGAAATGTTCTCCTTAAAATTATATTAAAAATATCCCACGACAGCATATATCTATCTTTTATGGTTGACTCACAATAACACGTGTAACTCTCGATAGCTTAGCAGTTCTAAACTTTCTGATTATTATTCTGCTCCGAAATTTAAAACCACCACAATTTTGCAATGGAACTCGGCTAAAAGTTACCCAGTTGCAACAAAATATAATTGAGGCTCAAATTTTAACAGGTTGCGGTGCAGGAGAAACCGTCTTTATTCGCAGAATTCCCATAATACCAAATAATTTTCCATTCCAATTTAAAAGAACGCAATTCCCAGTATCGGTGTGTTATGCAATGACAAGGCAGACTTTTCGTGTTGCTGGAGTACATCTCGGTGTCAGTTGTTTCTCGCATGGTCAGTTGTACGTCGCTTTTTCCCGGGTTAGCAGTTCTAGAAATCTTTATGTTCACGTGCCGGACGGGTCAACTTTCAACATAGTTTACCCGGAAGCTTTGCGCTGAAGTATTTTCGTTCTATAGGTACTTAAGCCTCATGTGAACGTGATCTAAACAATATTACCAATACATTAACTTAATAACACACAAGGAGTTACACGCTGACGGAGTCGCGGGCACAGCTATTAACAATAATATTGTGCGGTTCGGTATTGCGATATTTTTCAACAGTATTATAGATTGACATATTATATTTCCCTACTAAATTACGTAGGTTAATCTGTCTGTTACATCAAAATCACTGAACCGTGAGGAAGGACATAGGCTACTGGCTTTTTATAAATACGACGGAAACGTGGACGAAGTCGCGGGCAACAGCTATCTATACTAATAATATAAGGCTGAAGAGTTTGTTTGTTTGTTTGAACGCGATAATCTCAGGAACTACTGGTTCGAATTGAAAAATTATTTTTTAATTAAATAGTCAATTTATAGAGAAAGGCTATAGGCTATATATCATTACGCTAAGGCCAATAGGAGCGGAGCGCCAATGAAGAATGCTTCAAAATCGGGGTTAAATTTAACGTTAGCCCAAAGTAACTATTCCACGCGGACGAAGTCGCGGGCAAAAGCTAGTATCAAATATAAATATAATATTTAATTACTTAAGGCATTTTTTTTTTAAACCGTGCTTTTGTCTCTTATTCGGCTGAAAGTAAAGATGACTGATGGCGCAAAAGCCCCCAAAAGCTGTGTCAAAATGATTAAAACACTATTTTTATTTATGTTCATGATAAGCTCGCGTTTCTTCACCAAAATAAGGAAAAATTTTTTCGTAAATAAATAATAATTCTTGTTTTGCTCACCCTACACCACGGTTTTGATTTGACAGCTGTGACGTCAGAATATGGCGTTAAGTCGATCCTATTCTTAGTTCAATCGCACTGTAAAAATGTTTGTTTACCTATTTTTAAGCATCAAGATGGCAGGATGAAGTCCCCAATTTAAAATATATCACATTAAGAGGGTGTCGAGCCTACGAGACGCGCGGAAAATAGGTATTTACTGCAGCGGGCTAGTCGTGTGCGTTGTCACACACACAATGACAAGTTCGCTCGAGGCCCGCTTGCCGTTGCACGACGAAGTTTGCAAGTGTAACTTAATTTAAAAGAAAAATCAAATAAAAGAAATCAATAAATCTAATGTTATATTGCTTATTATAACATTTTACAAAAATTGGCCAAGTGCGAGTCAGACTCGCCCATGAAGGGTTCCGTAGTAACTATAATAATATAATATAATATGTATATTTATTTGACGAAAAAAACCTTACAAATTTCTTAAAACTAGCTTATTTACATTTTTTACAACTACGCTAGATAACTTTGTTTTTCATAGTGTTTGTATGAATTACAAAGTTATATTTGCGGTTTTAGAAAATATGCCGTATCTCAAAAACTTTTAACTCGATATCATTCAAACCAATTTTGGTTGAAAGTTTACATTAAGATCTACAGATACATATTTTTTTAGATTTTTCACTCCACTATTATAGAAGTTAGAGGGAGGGATACACATTTGACCACTTTGGAAGCTTATATCTTTTAAACGATTGACTTTATGAAAAAGTGGTTTCAGAAACCCCCATGTCATTTTTAAAGACCGGTTTATAAATACCACACAGGCATAGGTTTCAAGAAAAAAAAAAAATTCAGTTTTAGTTCCATGTATGGGGTAGTAGTATGTTCCTTTATTTTAAATGATTTTTAATTTTTTTCTCAATATCGGAAAGTGTTTCATAGAATACATCTACTTACCAAGTTTCACATGTATAGTCTTAATAGTTTTGGAATAAAATAGCCGTGACATACGGACGGAAAGACATGACGAAACTATAAGGGTACCGTTTTTTGCCATTCGGCAACTGAACTCTAAAAAACGAGTAATTTCTTAAAATATATATTTTTAATTTTGGTACACTACACATATCACAGTATAGTAAGAAAAGAAAAAATGACAAAAAGATACTATACTTTGTAAGAAATAAAAAGACAATAAAACTTATTTCGAATTTTGAAAATACAGTCGTAGAAATATCAATGCATCCAAGGTTTGACTTCCAAGCCTGCTTCGTTTATTACCAACATAAGCAGCAGCTGAAAACGCTCGTTTAGGTTTTACACTGGTTGGAGGAATAGACAATAGATACTTATATGCTGTTTCTAAGTGATATCCACTAATTCCTCCATTTTCAAACAGGCTTATTTCACGTCTAATACTATATTTTGCCAACCCCGATTAATTTAGTATTTGTACTTCACGATCTGGGGATTTCATACTCTTATCAATTTCCAGCTATAACTTTTTCTTTAGTGTCAATTGGGGTTGGAATTGGGAGGTTTGTGGCCTTAACTCATCATCTGTTTGTGATCCTGATCTTCCTTCTTCTTCTTCCGTGTCATCTCGACTTTTAAGTTTTTTAACAATACACTTTATTTGCTTCCAAACTAAAGCCTGTGTAGAAACTGGAAATAAGTCATGCCATTCCAAATCCGATAATAACTGATTTTTATCATCTTTTCATGGATTTTGTAATTAATTCAACACACCAGTCAAATCATCACTTCGTCGTTGCTTCATACGTTCCACTAAGGATGTTTTCATTTTTTGGCAAGTGTCAGCACTTGCCAAAAAATGATTATGCTAGATAGCTGTTTTATAAGAAATTTCAAAGCGGAATCAGCTGTGCATAAATTAGCATCTCGCCGACAGATTGCTTTTACTGTCAATTTAATTGGGGTCAGCACATCAACAATTTTATTTACCAATTCAAAATCAACTTCTTCCAAACGAATTGGATGATTGAGATCTATAAGAGCTTTTTAAATGAAGGTTTTTAAAAGATAAAATCGCTCCAGCATTGTTAAAAGACTATTCCACCTGGTTTTACAGTCCAAAAGAAGTGACAGCTCTTTTCCATGTTCAATTTTCATTTATTTTTGAAGTACTGTTTCATTTTTCAATGGTGATCTTTTGAAATACACTCTACAACTTTGCGGATTTTCTTTATCAGCTCATTAATGTTTTCATATTGTGTTAACTCTGGTATGTGTTATAGCGCAAGGTCATTTTGTGATATTAAGATTAAGTCTGATTCTGGACTGTCTAAGTCTTCTAAATGTTTATCATCATGGATGTCGTCCATATGATCAACAGCCACAGGTGGTTCATTTATAGTATCATCTGAGGTAGAGCTGTCTTGCAAATAATTATGTTTTTCATAAAGCCAGTATCCAGGGAAATATCAAATATACTTAGACGCTCTTTCAATATACGAAGACAATTTTCAGCCATACTTTCATACTTCCATAAATAGGAACAAGTCCTAAATTCCAATTTTTTTTTATATGAATGAACGTTGACAGCCATGTATGGTTTATTGGATGTTGAAGTCCACTTGTCGAAAGAAAGACTAAATCTTTCACCTGCACTTTTCAAATGTTTCAATTCTGCAGTTACTTGCTTTCTGATTTTTTCACTGTAATTCATGACATGTTTTTGAATGGTGACGGCTGACTTTGGTAAATCCGTGTATTTTGCAAAGACAAATTTTCTCGAATCATCTGAAGTTATGAATATACTGAATGGAAATCCATCTAATGCAATCATTCTTGCCAAAACATCATCGAGGCTATCGTCGGCACTTTTAGTAAAATAATCATTTAACTTTCGCTTGGCTGGCGGCGGTGCTGTGTTCAGATTATCAGAATCTAGACTTGTTGAAGCTGATATAAGCTTGATGTTATGTTTTGATGACAAATGTGTATGTAATCCCTTAGTCGATCTATCCAAAGTCTTGAGAATGGCTGAGCATCGGTTACATTTGGCACTATTCCTATCCTTCGCAACTAAAAAGTAGCTCCACATTGACGTCGTATCACTGTGTTTTTTATGTTTAACAAAGTCTCCCGCCATTTGAAATACTTAATTTCAGATAATTGACTTTTAAATTTAAATGACGTAGGTCGTGGGTTTAAATTTAGAAAATATCTTGTAATGACCAAAGTTTTCAATATAATTAAGCATATCTTAAAACTGGAAACATATCTTACAAATATAGGTTATCGATCAGAATTCAGACAGGCTTTAATGTTCTCTCATACCTAATTATCCTGTATTATAGATACATTGTAAGAATGATATTTTAAAAGAGTAACTGTGGAGTTTCTTACCGGATCTTCTCCATAGAAAACGACCAATTTCGGACCGTGCCCTGCGCCAAACTGCTGACGTTTTACAAGTGCCCATGTAGGCCTATGTGAAATAAAACATTTTGAGTTTGAATTAATTTTTTTCTTAAAATTCAAACGCGAGCCAAAAATAAAAAAAAAATCACAAGAAACAGTAGTAGGTATCTCTACTACTATTTTTTAAGATATAACATAGAGCAATCATGCCAGTAGCGTGCAACCAGCGCACCACGCACCATGAGACCATAAGTCTAGTTTAAGCATATACTAACGGGAACCCGTGTGAAATTAGTACTTCCCACAATATGATTATAAATTAAAGCCTGTCTGAATTCTGATGGATAACCTATATTATTATATAGTTGTAAGATATGTTTCCAGTTCTAAGATATGCTTAATTATATTTAAAACTTTGGTCTATACTGTCGTATAGACCAATTAATACAGCACAATGGAATTACAAATAAAAAATATCCGATAAGTTGGTCATCATGTATGTCATTGATATACACTATAAAAAGGAAAGGGCCAAGAATTGAACCTTGCGGAGCACTCATCTTGGCTAGGGATCCTGCAGATGTCGCTCCATTAACAATAACTTTTTGTTGCCTGTTTAATAAATATGAAAGAACAAGGTCAGCAGAACACGAATCCACGAACTCCGTAATGGTGTAATTTACAGATCAGTGTTTTGTAGTCAACGCAATCAAAAGCTTTGGAGAGGTCACAAAATATGCCAATTGCATCCTGAGATTTCTCCCAAGATTCCAGAATGTGACGGATGAGCGCTACTCCTGCGTCTGTTGTTGACCTACCTTTCGTGAAACCAAACTGCCGACTATGCAGAATTCCATTTGAGTTAAAATATGATAGCATCTGGTCCAGCATGATTTTTTCGTATATTTTGCTTAATGCTGGAAGCACATATATCGGTCTATAGTTAGAGGGATCACTCTTACAACCCGACTTAAAAATTAGTACTACTTTACTATGTTTCATTAAATCGGGAAAATTACCGCTGTCGATACATTAATTAAATGTGCCTGTTACGATAGCAGCAATTGATTCAATAATATTACCAAGAACCGTAACAGATGCACTCCATAAGTCATCAGTGTTTGTTATGTTAAGACTTTGGAATGCTTTTTAATTACATCAAAAGAAATGGGCTTAAATGAAAATGTTGGTATATCCTTATTGAAGTTTTCCTTTAAAAAAGATTTTGCTAATAATGGCGAAGAATGTAGAGATTTAGTAACCTCTACTGGAATATTGGTAAAGTAATTTTCCAACTTCTCAGCCACTTTTGACTTATCTGAGATGACCTGATCATCGATGTTCAAAGTCAAATCATTCTAACCCTATTGGTTTGTGTTTCCAGTTTCTTTGTTTATCACCTTCAACACAGTTTTTATTTTATTGTTAGAAATGCTAATTTTATTACTTTCTGATTTAGATTTAGCTTAGGGCGCATACTCTTTTAAATATCTTTGAGTAGTTTTTTACATAATTATGGAAGGCTTCATCGGAAGTCAATGATTTTTCATGGTATAAGTTGTATAAATTGTCTCAGCTTATTCTTATTCCAGCAGTGGCCCATTCATTCAATTTAGATTTATTACTCATTTGAAATTTTTTAACTGGACATGCCTTACTAAATTCGTGGCATAGTGAAGAAAATAATATCCTGTAATTTTCATTGGGGTCATGGGAGTCAAAATTGGCCATTGAAAGATTACTTAACATGTTATCATTAAAAAAAATAATTTCTTTTTAGTTAGTGGCCTAAACTTAATAGTCTTATTTAATTGCCGCTTTTTAACCAACTCAAAGGATACTAGTTGACCTGTATGGTCAGACCTAACTCCACTAATTTGAGACGAGTATTTTATGGCACAATTAGTATAAATATTATCTATGCATTGAGCTGATGTTGCTGTTATTCTTGTTGCTTCCTTGTATGTGCATTTTAAGTTAAATGAACCAAACAATGAAGTAAGCTTGCAGTGTTCAGGTGAATTTACTAACAAATCAATATTTAGGTGACCACAAACGAAAACTAATTTATTATCTCTTATAAGCTTAGGTACTTAAAATTTCTCCCATTATCATTAAGAATGATGACAAGTTTGTTGCTGGTGGTCTATAAACACTTAAGAAAGTTTGGCCTTCAACTTCTGTACATGCTACCTCACACAAGCAATCAACAGAGCAAGCGGTAATATATTTTTGTTCCTTATATCTAAGAGAATTACTACGTAATATTAAAGTACCACCTCCTACTGAGGACCTGTTGTATGCACTAGTAACAGAAAAATATTAATTTTAAACAACATTCTATCTGGTTTTAGCCAGGTTTCACAAAAACATAAGATATCTATATCATATTTATCTATTAACATTTCCTCATCTAATATATTGCCGGAGAAACGATTTATATTCTGATGATATAGTAAAATTGTGTTATTATAACTTTCCTTTGTCACATCTAAGGGTTTAAACAATTAATTTCAGTATTATTAGATACCCTAGATAATACTGAATAGTCACTTAACCTAGGATCAGTTAAATTGTCAATAACCCAGTGTAAATTGTAAGCTAACAAAGTAGCCAATGAACTTTCGTCGTAAATTCTAAAATGAATGTCAGGATTGCAATCGGTATGCCCAAAAACCTATTACACGATGTTTGATGCAATATTTTGCAATCGACCACGTTTGCTGAGCAAGCGACATAATGCGGTCGCACTAAGTTCGCCGCGAGCTTAGTGTATTTCGAACAGCAACCGGGTGCACTCATTTTCGTCATTTAGCGATAATTTTAGCCCTTACGTTACTTTGTTAATTATACTTAGCAATAAACCCTTGAAGGTTATCAGTGTATTTAACTTAGTAGACACACACGATATCCATATTGAATGTTGGAGAAAAAGTTGCATCCACCAAGGATGCAACTTTTTCTCCAATATTCAATATGGATATCGTGTGTGTTTTAAATTGGATTTCAAAATGAAAGCCAGATTTGCAATCACCACCCCCAAAAACCCATTACACGATACCCATATAGAATGTGTGAGAAAAAGTTGCATTCGCCATCTTGGATTTTAAAATGAATGCCAGATTTGCAATCAGCGCCCCCAAAAACCCATTACACGGTACCCATATCAAATGTTTGAGAAAAAGTTGCATCCGCCATCTTGGATTTTAAAATGAATGCCAAATTTGCAATCACCACCCCCAAAAACCCATTACACGATACCTATATCGAATGTTTAAGAAAAAGTTGCATCCGCCATCTTGGATTTTAAAATGAATGCCAGATTTGCAATCACCACCCCCAAAAACCCATTACACGATACCCATATCGAATGTTTGAGAAAAAGTTGCATCCGCCATCTTGGATTTTAAAATTAATGTCAGATTTGCAATCACCACCCCCAAAAACCCATTACACGGTACCCATATCGAATTTGTGAGAAAAAGTTGCATACGCCATCTTGAATTTAAAAATAAATTCCAGATTTGCAATCACCACCCCCAAAAACCCATTACACGATACCCATATCGAATGTTTGAAAAAAGTCTTCATCATCACTTTTACTTCCTCAAATGGTGCTTTTCGGGAGCAACTGCACAAGGTACTATTATAGAAATACCGAAAACGCTATAGGTGTGCCTATAATATTTAAAGAGTTCCCTCGCTTTCTCCAGGATCCCATCATCAGATCCTGATTTCATAACAATGGAACCAACTAGAAAGTATACCCTTTCAAACGAAAAAAAAATCCAAATCGGTCCAGCCGTCTTCGAGTTTGAGGTTACATACATAAAAAAAAGTTTAAGACGAACTGAGAACCTTCTCCTTTTTTTTTGAAGTCGATTAAAAAGCAATAATAACATCACAAAATAGAAATACGTACTTTTTATGAGAATGGCTTTTTTTTCGAAAATTTGCGCCAACTTTCTTCTAATAATATTTTTTTTTACATTTTCCCATAATAAAACAAATATTAAAAAAAAAAATGTTAAAGAAATATATATTGAACAATAAAAAGTAATTGTTGGGTATGCATAATAAATCGTACTCAAAAAACAAAAAATATGACTTATGTTATTCAACGGATTGCTGCAATACATACGTACACAATAGATCGCGAATTATCGTTACCGGCGAAACGCTCCACGATGAGACGTGACCCCTCTCTGAGCTCCCGTGGACGACTGAATTTTCGACCGGTGTACGTTGCGTATGGTTCAAAATAGCGCGCAAATTAGAAGAAAAAATTAAAATTAAAACAACCAAGCGACATTTTTGAAATGTTAAAGCTGTAAATGATAGTATGATAATTAGAGAATAATATGAATTGAAGTTTATGAAAAAATTCAACAGTTTACTATCAAAATTCAGCGACGCACGAGCATGTTTTGTAAGGATTTTTGTCCAACTTTATGTATTTTTGTTTAATAAACTATAAAATATTTTTAAATTTTGCCAACTATGTTTGCTAACACATTTATTCTAGTGTTCATTACATATTTTTGTATGGTAATTAAAGTACTATTATAGGTTATATTCCTTTAGTTGTGAAGACCGTTTTGAGTTATTTTACTCGGCGCAGGCTTAAAGTGTTTGCTTTAGCAATACCGTCTTTCCTTTTTTACGTTACGTTAGACTTAGGCCTATACATTGACAACATGTTGAGTTGGAATAAGTAGATTGCACAGTTTAGCCATTGAGTAAAATTCACACTGCGGACTTGAAGACAACATCTGGTATGGAGCCTCTATGCAAAGTTTCAGCTCAAAATAAGTGACTCACAGAATTGACCCCAAATTATTGGTTTCATATGTTTCTTGAATACCAGTAATAACAAACGTGTCACAGCACTATGAGGGTCATCACTTTCCACGTCACGTGCCAATAAAACGTTAATTCTCTTCGTTTTTCTTAATTTGAAAAATTCGGTCTCTGGTATCAATATGCTCCACACATGTACACATAGGATTAGAAAACCCTTGCCATATCGTTTATTACCATCCAAAGAAGCCGTGCACTTGGTATGTATATACCCTTTAAATTACCTTAGTTTGGGACTAGATGGCGTTGTGTGAAAAAGTTGTGGAATATTATTACACGTTGTATTTGCGAAAGATTTCAACAAACAAACTTTTTCGCCTTATAATAGTGGTAAAAATTATATATTAATCTTTGGTTTAAAGATAATATCTTTAAACCAAAGAATGTGATCAGGCCGCGCAGTTCTGTTAACGGTGTTAAATATGATACAAATGCATGGTAATAAACCTTACAGATTTCTATCATTTAATCAATTCGTTGCGGTGGACGCCTATCGGCTTTTTTTTTAAATTGCTTATGGGCATAGCTTTCCATTGACGTTCGACGAGTTGGGGGTTGATATTTTTTTTACAGAAAGGTTACATTATTATAAGCACACACGCAAAGTTTCAACATGCGGAGATGCGTTCTTTTTGAAAAATTTTTTATTGAAAATCAATTATTTTTACAGTATTTATGTCAATCCCTACCACAGATTATATAGAATTCTCAGCATTGAACGTTTCGTTTTACCTACAGTTAAGGTGTCTTAGGTTCGGTAACATTTTATTTTATATAAATTTACGTAAATAATTATATTGTGTACTTATTTCTATACTTTTCATGCACACTTAATTATATTTAACAGTTTACATTTAAATTAGGCATTATTTTCATTAAGAGCTATTAAAATTAAAATGTGTAGTGTTTACCGTCTTTTGCCGGCTTGTGGAACGAAACGTAAAACTGACGCTATTTTGTATTGTCACTGTCATCGTCAGTCATTGTTTGTGTAGGTTAGGTTCAACTTATGTCAAAGAACCGAATTGATTGACCCCGACTCCACCTGTTACGAGTCTGTCCTACCCCTAGAGTGTTTTTATAGACCCGGAGGCGCGTAGGGGGAGC
Source organism: Tholera decimalis (assembly GCA_943138885.2). NCBI lineage: Eukaryota > Metazoa > Arthropoda > Insecta > Lepidoptera > Noctuidae > Tholera > Tholera decimalis. The sequence continues at coordinate 30,439,392 of OW964565.2, forward strand.
AGCCTCCGCCTGCTGCACCCTCAATTCGGCGGACGTCAATGGAAAGTCGTACCTTGCTTATGTCTTGGCCAAAACCAGTCGCAAATAAAAATATTAATGTCCTATCGACAAATAATATTATAAGTTGAAATTATCGTTTATTCACCAATTTACGAAGCTAAATAAAAACTGATACCGTATTTCCGTATTTTGTTTTATTTCATAAAAAAATAAATATGAAAACCTGGATGTATTTCCCATAATAAAAGAAAAGAATTGTAAATTTATAAGACGTGTGTTTAAGAAGGCACATCCCTATTTGTCTCCAAATGTAATCCTTTTACTTTATATCAAGTCGTTGGCGCTCGAGGCACGTCAAAATCCTTTCTGATATAAGGATGTCTAGATGTCGATGTCTATGGTATTTTTCTTTTTTCTATTCACTGTGGTCGAGTTACACGTTCATAACCTCAACCGATTCATGCATAATTTATTTCGTTTACTTACAACAAATAGAACCAAATTCAATCAATAGAAGCTAGATACGTGGTTTTCTACGTGTTGTTTTTTTTAAATTAAAATGGAGGTTAAGTGACTGTTTTACCCAGATGTTACAGTTTTTTTTTAATGGTAGGTTTAGGTGTCGCAAAATACTAGCAATGATTTTTCTTGTTTTTAGAAACTAATAGAAAACGGAAGTACATTCCTGAAACGGAAGTTGACGACTTAACGGAATGTCAAGACGACGAACTATTTCAAAATTCTGATAATTCACAAACTTTTTCTTATGATAAATCTACTCAAAAAGAAACAAAATTCAAGGATAGTGGTACATGCACAGAAGCAGTAGAAATGAAAAAGGATCCAGTACCCACTGTCATGGATGTGCATGGATGCAATTATTTCGGACAGTTGGTATCGAATGAATTATTAAGGTTCGATGTTGATCAAAAATATGTAATCATGCAAAAAATTCTCGAGGTACTGAAAAATAAGGTAGAATAAAGCTTGGCATATTTTAGTCAGTGCACATATTTTAAGATGATTAGCTAATTAGCTGCTAGTGTGTTTATACCAGGTGCCCAAAAATAACATTTGTCTATATCACAAGTTGATTTTATCCTTTTATTTGTGATCGTCTTAGGGAATGCTGTGGCTTTCAGCATACTACAATTACGATTCACTGTCCTCTGTAATTATATCAAATTCTGATTCAGACTCCACACCTTGTAAAACTCGCAATAATTCGTCATATTCACCGTCACTAATTTTTTGTAAGAACACGTGTGCCAACGCAAGATGTAAACATTGTACTACACTAAAAAGCACAGTCACTATGACCTTGAAACCCGTCCGCTTATGACGTCACAGATTTACTTCTAAACAAACAAAATTGTCGAATTTGGGACGATACCAATCCACATGAGATCCAAGAGCGTCCAATGCATCCCGAAAAAGTTACAGTTTGGTGTGGGTTTTGGGCTGGCGGCGTCATCGGGCCATATTTCTTTGAGAACAACGTTGGCCAGGCCATCACTGTCAACGGCGAGCGCTATAGGTCGATGATTACCAACTTTTTTTGGCATGAACTGGATGATCTGAACACCAACGACATGTGGTTTCAACAAGACGGTGCTACGTGCCACACAGCTCATGCCCCTTTGAATATATTCTGCATGAGAGATTTGAGGGCATGGTCATCTCACGTGGAGCTGATGTGAACTGGCCACCGAGATCTTGTGACTTAACCCCGCTAGACTTTCTTGTGGGGTTTTCTTAAGTCGCAGGTCTATGCGAATAAACAAACCACAGCGGCCCTCAAAACCAACATAACCAAGTCCACAAACCATAAGTCGAATTCAGCCTGATTTATGCGCAAAAGTCATGGAAAATTGGATATCTCGCATGCGCTCCACCCAGAGAAGCCATGGCGGACACTCGAATGATGTCATATTCCACACATAATGGCATCACTACATCTTTCAAATAATTAAATAATTTCGATAATATCTCACACACACTTTGTTTTATTTAAATTTAAAGATAGGACACGCTTAATGAAAGACCCTGTACTTGTAGTTTCTAAGATTTCGTGATTAATCAGTGAGTGGTATTTCGCTTTTATATTATATAGATTGATTAATACAGATGGTCACTTAAAAAATAACATAAAATCATCAAATGATTTCTCCCTCGCTAAGGCAGTAGTCCCTCCGCCGACGATGAACGAGTAGCGAGTAGAGTTAGCATCTGAAAACGAGTTGGCGAGCAGCGAGCGTGTAGTTACGATAGTTTTGTCGCTGGGCTATAAGCGAGAGTGCGACGGGCGATTACTCGCGACAATCGCTAGTTGTTCCGCTGGACCGCTAGATGGTCTCTGGGCTTCTGATCGTCAAGCGAGCATCGCTGAGCGAGTATTATCTTTGACAGCTCTTGTCGCTCAGCGACAAAACTAGTGAAGCTAGTAGTCGCCGGCAGTGTGAACAGTCAGAGAGCAACTATTAATATATGCATCTCTTTCGTTTACACGGAATGTATATTTTATTTATTGTGCGTTTCTTGAGCGAGTAAATCGCCGATAGTTAGTCGTTTACTAGCCGGTAGTCGGAAAACTGCCTAAGTTGAGCGGGTGGGAGTGTCAGACTTGTACCGACTAAAAGGCCACCCTGTTCCTTCAGGTGCCCTTGCGTTCTGGGGCCGCGGTATCTTGGTAGAACATTCCCACAACCCCGGCAGGATACACAGGATCTTGTATTATTAACTAAAATATAGAATGATAGGTGATAGATGAAAGGAAACAACATTACCAAAAAAATATATCAAAATTTTAAACATAATGAGGTTCGAATCTTATCAAAATAAACTTGTAACTTATAACAATTATTATGTAATTAAACTATGACAATAAATATTTATAATCACTGAGACTTCCGAAATAATGACTATAGTATGGTCGACCGTTGTCTTGAATCAAAGTAACTACATAATTATATCTATTTTGAAGATATCCCTCAGATTACAATAATACTTGTAAAAAAAAGTGTGTAACGCTAAACGTCATTTGTAATCAATGGAGCGAAGTTACTGTGGCGTAACTTGCGTGTGACGTCAGATGCAAGTCACATAACTTAAATCATATAATTTTGTAAAAAAAACCGTTTGAATTCCCATAACAAATCAACAAAAACGGTAAGCCGTTACCTCTAGAAGCGAGTGTCTCGCGTAATACTATTCTCATGCTAATTTTTTATTATTATTATAAGCCTGTAGCATGGGCGTGCACAGGATTATGACAGGGTATGCGGCGGAGTAATCGGTCACAAAAACTTTGCCTTTTATAGATTTTTAGCATAGCCACAGCCACGCATCGTAGCATGGTGGCGATGCGTGGCTGTGGCTATGCTAAAAATCTATAAAAGAAAAAGTTTTTGTGACCGATTACTCCGCCGCATACCCTGTCATAATCCTGTGCACGCGCATGGCCTGTAGTATCCCGCTGCAAGTCACATAATTTGAATAATACAATATAACAAAAAAAAAATTGGTCTGATTCCCCCATAACTAATCAACATAAACGCTAAGTCGTTACCTCCACGAGCGAGTGTCTCGCGGTAATATTATTGGCGTGCCACTTAATTCTATAAAACCTTATCTCCTCGCCAATGCGCTAGCGCCGAATGATCTAGCAGACATGTCAATCGTGTAGGTGACACCTTACAGTATTATTCAGAATAAATACAACTATATAACGACTTCTAGGTTTAGAAGTCTTAATTAGCTAAATTATAACTGAACGTGAAAAAATAAATTATGCAATCGTTAAGTTATGAGTAGTTATGAGTCATAAATTCACTGGAATTAACATGTTGTATTGGCAACCTGTTTCTTGGATCCATAGCCAACATTTGTTCCAATAGTGTGTGAAATGTTTCTAGTTTGTCAGTTTCCTTAGTTATTTGCCAATTCGATTTGCCATAGGCCCAATATCGTTTGTACGATTCAAATAAATACTTGCGAAGATTGTCGTTTTTATGCAGGGTATGCAGCAGAAAGGTTTTCTGGAACAACAATGATATTATTTTGATTTTTACTACTGAAAAAACTGTTGATTCTTACTTTTAACTATAAACGGGCCTTCAATATTTTTATGCCATGCCCTCCCCTCCCCAACCTCCCCTAAAATTGAAAAGGCTGTAACTTATGTATGTAAAATTATACCAAAAATACAGTACTCTCTCGCAAATCCGCCAGCTTAAATTTTTCCGTCGCAAAACTGAATGAGCTACCTTTTGTAATAACAACATTTCATGATTTTAAATAATAATGATGCCTTTTATGTTCCCACCGCTGGGGCCTCCTCTATGAGATCATAAGGCATAAGCCGTATAACACACGTGTCCAGTGTAGGTTGGTAGATGCCAGATGTCTGAATTTTTGGTTTCATTACGTTGTTTTCTTTACGAACTTGAGATCAGTGGTGATGATATAATAATAATTAATTTATTAATTTAATCAGATATCATAAATTACACATATTTTAATCATCTAAAAATTATTTATTTTAATTACACTTTCATAGATAAATATATTGCATCTTGAGCCCATTTGGTACAAATATAGTTTAATTATTATAATTTAGACCCCTTCGAATTAGCAAAAATGCTAGAGAGTAGTGTAAATGAACTACAATAAAACTAGCTATTGCACGATTAAAACAAAAAAAAATGTGATCCAGACTTCAATATATCTCTGTGCCAAATTTCATCTGATCCGTTCAGCCGTTACTGAATAACAAACATTGTTAAATCGAAACTTTCGCATTTCTAGTATTAGTATAACATAAATGTCGTTCATATACCTCATATCCTTTGCGTCCTATGTGGCGTATATACCTTGTACCAGAAAAGTACAATGCCCCAAATCTGGATTGTTCCGCCATCGTCCAGTCAACACTACCGCACGTACATAGTTGTTGGTAAAGTATCCAATTATTGTAATATCCATCGAAGAGGGGCTTATTCGTCGCCATTTCGAATAGCACGAGGGCTGTAGACCATACGTCTATTCGGTGGTCTTCTTGAAATCCTAGTATGACTTCAGGGGCTCGGTAACTAGGTGTGCCCGTACTTGGTAAGATGCGCATGGAACAACTGTAGTTGGAACGGTCGAAGCCACATAGTTTCAATCTGTCTTGTGCATAGTTTAGTAAAATATGAGATGGTTTAATATCTGAAATTGAAATTTAAGTTAGTTTTGTCATTTGTAATATTGATTCAGATTCATATGTCATAGATTTATAAAAGGTGCGTACCTGAATGTATAATGCTAGCATTCGTCAACATATTTACGGCGTCTACCAGCTGTCTGGACAAAACTTGCACTCGATCTATGTGAAACCCTCGCTTGTTCTGATGCAACACTTGTGCCAGGTTTTTGGGGAAATATTCAGTTAGTAGACACCATTGGGTTTGGACTTTGAATGATTCCATTAAGTAGACCACGTTTGAGTCCTGCCCTGGTCGATTTAGTTGCAGTAGAGAAAACATTCCCTCCATCAATTTACCAATTTCTTGCTGTCTGTAAAATAAAAACTGTTTTAAAAATGGAAGGCAATCAAAAATAAATCTATAGTCGGATAGAAGTTACCTTGCACAAAGCTGTATAATTGTTTACTGTTTTTAAGCACATAAAAAGAAACATACATACTTGACAACTTTGAGGGCATATGCCATTCCTTTAGTGTCAAAGCATTTGTAAATTATGGAGAAGCGCCCATGGTGAATAGCCGATGACAGTTTGTACTTTTTATGTAAATATTCCGACATCCGTGATTCTAATGCTGATATTATGTAGGGCCTAACTTCCTGAGAACATTGATATTCTCGCCTATTATGTCTTGTATCACCTGGAGCTAAGCTTTTGTTGAAAACGTTTCGTTCTTGCTCACTTTTGATATTTCTAACTATTTCTGTATTTTGTTTCTGTTTTAATTCACCGTCTTGGTTTTCCATTTTTGCCCTTTCGGCTTCCGAACTTTTAAACGATATTGTCTCTTTTCCTATGTTTTCGTTAGACATAGATTTGATTGTAACGTCGATTTCTTGTTTAGCAATAGTGCTGTTAGAAGAAGTTTGAATTGTTTCTTTAGATATTTGTAATGATTCATCTTTGACCATGTTATTTTGTGATTCTGTTGTAGGTTTTTCATTCGAGGTATTTCTTTCTATGTTATTGATAGGATTATCGATCTGTCTATGTTCCGTGTCTACAAAAGATCGGCCATTTTCTTTCAAAACGATATCGGAACTACACAGTGATACTATATCCATTTCAGGTTTTTGTGAAATATCTTGAATATTTGTTACCTCTGATGGACCAGCATCAATTTTAATTTCAGTATTGTGTTCATTACTGTTTATATTTGTTGCTTGAACTATTTGTTTCACGGTTTCTTGTTCAAATTCTATTTTTTGTTTATCTTCATTTGGAATATCAATTTCTCTTTTCTTATCCTGTTCAATATTAATAATAGTCTTAGGTGGGTCTTCAATCATTTCTCGAGGTGCCGATATATCTATTTCTTTATTTATAAATTCACTCAATAAGCTTGATTTATTAATATTCTTATCGATGCCAGTATCAAGAGATACTTCCACTGCATCAACGGATTTTTGCAATGAATTTTCGTTTGACTTTATAGCAAATTCATGAATTTGATTTGGTTTGTTATGTTCCTGAATGCTACCATCCTGCTCGGAACTATTAAACATTTTTTCAAGAGATGCTTCAATTGTATCCTCGGGGTTTTGAAGATTATAATTATTATCCGTTACATCGTTATCCCAAGTATTCAATTGTGTATGCCCATCACTTATAACGCCGGGGTTATTATTGGTACTTAACATTGATTGAAGACATGCCGTATTAGGGTCTGCCGCTTGTTGCAATTGTTTTTGGTCTGTAGCATAAGATGACTTTGACTTTTGTTTGGTCTGCGTTTCAAATGACGTTTTAAGGGTGACCTGTGGTATTTCACAATCACTTTTACGCAAAAGTATTTTAACGTTTATCGTCGTTATATTTTCATTTTCCTCAGCAATATTTATTACCTCCACAACACTGACATCACTGTCGTCGCATAGTTCCATTGCTTTCTTCTCTCGTGTAAATTCTTCGTAAGATTTTTCTGTTACATTGGTCATATTATTTGCCTCCATATTTTTTAAATCTATGTCTGTTTTAGGATTAGCATTAGATCTGAAAAAAAAATGAAAAAAAAAATTATCTTTTTATACAAGTAGAAAAGCTAATTTGAAACGAATGTTTCTTACCCGCATTCAAGATTCATATCTTCATCTTCTGTTTCTGAATTTATTTCTATAGTTTCCTTGTGGACATTATTAATGATATGCTTGTGTTTTATAATGTCGTTGTTGGAATTCCCGCGCCATTTATCAAATACTGTTTTTTCTTTTTGTTTTACTTCGATGTTTTTCATACTGATATATTGATTGTGGCTCTCTTTTGACTTGTCTTCATCGTTTCCACTTGTTTCTGTGACAGAATTGATTTCCATAATTTTATGCAAACTCGTTATTTCTTTCTTAATATTCTTATTTAGGCTCATTTTAGGGTTTGAATCGTCACTGTCTTTATTTTCATTTTCTCTTATCTTCTTAATAAATTCAGATCGTTTATTATCTGTTGTTATAATTGAGTTGTTGAAATTTTTGAATTTACTACGTGGATACAATGAAGCAACAATTTCGTCCCCATTAATTAATAAGTCATCAAGAAAACTTAAATCTTCAGGAGGATCCAGTTCACAATCATTTGATTCAGGGTCTGAATACTTAATATCTTTCATTAATTCAATGTTTTTAATTTTTTTTGGTTCGGGTTCAAATACGGGTGACGCAAATATGGGCGAAGTTTTAGATACATCAGCTTCCAGATCTTGTTTAAAAGGTAGATCTATGAAGCTTTCCCGATCAAGTCCGTTATCTATAGATTCAACGCAGTGTACCAAACATTCACTTCTTGATCTTTTGCGGGATAGTTTTGATCTAAGATCTTGTACACCATCAACATCCATTCTGTGTGAAGGATTACTTGGTTGGTTTCCATCTTCTCGTACTACACTTTTAATTAATTCTATGTCTGTATTTGTTTGGTTTGTATTCTTATCCATATTAGTATAGTTTTTATCCTCTTCCAAATTAGTTGGGATAGCATAGGATTTACTAAATTTTTTATTTTCTATGCATTGATTACGTTCATCTTTAACCTTCTTTTTGACATCTGGTTTTATTTTTGTAGTTTCACATGATTCTATTCGTATTTTCTTACGAGGCCAACTTTTTGTTTTCAGTTCAGTCTCACTTTTGTGTTTAATTACATGAGCATCATAGTGGCGTTTGGAAACAGAACTTAAATCTATTTCACTTAGAGAAACTGAATCTGGTAAATGACGAGAATCCGTTACTGTTTTTGATATTTTAGGATATTTATCGAAGTATCTTCTTTCAATATCGCGGCTTTTTTTAGATCCCTCTATTATTTTATTTCTTAAGTCCATTGTGCTTGGAGAATAGTGTTTAGAATTATTATTTTGTAAGTGTGTTTTACTTTTTCTAGATTCTTGTTTCGAATCCTTGAACTTGTATCGCTTTTCGCTGATGTTTTTTATACCACCACTTAGTTTTTCTTTGTCTGCTTTATCTCTAATTTTGTATTTTTTCATCTTGTCTTCCTTATATTTTATATTTTCTTTGTGTTTACCATTCGCATAACCTTCCGAGTTTCGTTTATCATTACTAATCATTGGCTTCGTGTTTTTTGAAGATTCTTTTAATTTGCTATCTTTTTTACAAGTATGATTGTCGGAACAATCTCGACGTTCTTTTCCAGAGCTGGTGTTAACTTTAACGGGTCCGATCTTAGCATTTATGTCATGTCTCAAATCTTTACTTTTAGTAAGTGAACGTGTGCTGTCTCTTTTCAGTAAATTGAACCCTGTCAGATCATCTATTGGCTTCGTGTTTTTTGAAGATTCTTTTAATTTGCTATCTGTTTTACAAGTATGATTGTCGGAACAATCTCGACGTTCTTTTCCAGAGCTGGTGTTAACTTTAACGGGTCCGATCTTAGCATTTATGTCATGTCTCAAATCTTTACTTTTAGTAAGTGAACGTGTGCTGTCTCTTTTCAGTAAATTGAACCCTGTCAGATCAACTAAGTTATTACGCGATTTGTACTTCGATGTAGACAGTTCTTTCGTACTCTGGCTCATGGTGCTTGAAGAAGATTCGATATTTTGAAGTATTAACGGCGAATTCCGAAACTGTAAACAAAACCCTTTGTTTTTTTTTTTTAGTAGAACAAGAATATTCACTTCGCCCATTGCCTAGTTGTACACTTTCTATTGTTCTAAGGGACCATAACCTACACAGTGACAAACAGACATGGCGCTTTTGATTATAGTAACTTAAAAGTTAAAAATGGTGGCTAGACAGGCGAAGGCGACCAAGTAAGTAGTAGTGGTGAAGTGTAAAGTTTTAATATTTTTATGTATCAAAAAATTGGTTTACAAATCTCATGAAGATTTATAAAACCTTGTAATATTCAATGGAATGTAGTTTATTTATGTCAATAAATATTTTCAGTTTCAGTTCCATGTTCCATATTTTTTAAATTTTATCTTAAAATCGGAAAGCGGTTCACAGAATACATCTATCTACGAAGTTTTACATGTATAATCCTAATAGTTTCGGAATAAAATGGCTGTGACATACGGACGGACGGACAGACAGACAGACGGACAGACATGTCGAAACTATAAGGGTTCCGTTTTTTGCCATTCGGCTACGGAACCCTAAAAAGGCTCACGTATATCACTGGAGCAGCTCATTCCCAAGCCTTCTTGTCCTCAATATAATCTTTAACAGTGTAAAAAGCTTTCTGACATAGCTTACGTTTTATAAATAATTTGAATTTATTAATACTTAGTTCTTGAATATGGCTAGGAATTTTATTATAAAAACGTATACATTGGCATCTAAACGAACCACCTATTTTTTTTAACCTTGTTTTAGGAATGACATATACATTAAAAATCTTTAACGTTTTAAATAAATAGATTGACTCAGCTATCGCATGAAAACACAATATATCTCACAAGTAATACATACATATATAAATTAGATTGTTTTTGCGATTGCCAAGTCAATCTATTTATTTAAAACGTTAAAGATTTTTAATATTGATATGGTTTTTTTTATATACACTGTCACTTCAAATAGAATATATAACTACTTATATGATAGCAAATGAACTAATGCTTCATGCTTAACGTGACCAGACGTCCCGTTTTGAACGGGACTGTCCCTTTTTATAATTACGAGTCCCGGTGTCCCCGTAATGATCTCTGGGATGCTAAATTGTCCCTTTTTCTAAAGACCGCGTCATCGGACTCATCGGTCGATGCGAAGATAGCCGAGAATGGCCAAGACGTCGAAGCTCGCGCTTTGTTGACTATTTATTTGACAGATTTTTCATGCGCTCACTTCTCGATATTTATTTTGTTGTTTTTTAATGTTCGTGTACGTAGTAAATAACTTAAACTTTTTGTTTTGGAATATTCTTCTGACTTTTAATGGTGGGATTTGTATTTATTTATTGTTTACATAGTTTATATTTGACATCAACATTCATATCTGGAGTGAGGCCATTGAGAGGCACGGGGAAGCACTTGCTGTTTTCCTTGACATCTTCAAGGCCTTTGACAGGGTCTGACACGATAGCCTTATTGCTGAGCTTCCTTCCTTCGGTTTACCCACTCAACTTTGCGTTTGGATTGAAGACTTCCTGAGAGATCGGTCCATTCGAGTGGTCATTGATGGCTGTTCGTCTGGTCAATTGGCAATTAATGCCGGCGTCCTTCAGGGGTTTGTTCTCTCAGCAACTTTATGCTTGCTGCACATTAAAGATCTGCTAATGCCCGGTACCTTTGAGTATGCAGACGACAGCACAGTTGCTGAGAGATATGTGTCCAGCGCGCGTGCTGGTGAGTCACAGATCCAGTCTCTCCGCGAGGACATGGTTGGGCGCTTGAACTTGCCCTTGAAGGCTGTCTCCGAATGGGGCGATGCCAACTTGGTCAAGTTTAATGCAGCTAAGACCCAGGCGTGTCTCTTCTCCGCAAAAAGGAGCCAATTTGAACCGGCTCCTACTTTCCGTGGTGTAACTGTGCCGATAACCGATCATATTGAGCTTCTTGAGGTGACTTTTACTTCCACATTCAATTTTGGCCCGTTTATCGAGGCTAAGGGTCAGTTAGCATCAAAAAAGTTGGGAATTCTAGTCAAGGTGAGACGGTACTTCACACCGGAACAGCTGCTCAATTTGTATCAAGCAAGCCCAGGTTCGGTCGTGTATGGAATACGTTTTTTTTTAAAGATAACTAGTAATGTGTGTAGAACTCGCATTACTAGCAATTTTGTTAAACCCTCCAACTAAACTAAATATGCTTGTGTCTGAAGTGGGTTTACAGCAATAGTGTAATGGGTGGGGTTCGAACTCATGACCTCTTGATCACAAGTCTGACACCTTATCCATTTCAACACAGTGTTAAAATTGTTTAAAAAATAAATTAAATGAAATATTAAGTTAAAATGTCGAAACGCAAGTGTTCGTTTAATGTTGACTTACAAGCAAAATATCCGTTCATCAAGCAAATAAATACTCCCTCAGATGTCAGATGCGAAAAGTGTCGTACAGAATTTAGTGTTGCCCACAGTTGTGCTAGTGATATTGAACAGCATTTATAATCTGAAAAACATAAAAATGCCGATCGTGCCACCGCCCGCTCTTCGCGTTCTTTGATGTTAAACTTTTTCAAGAAATTGGACGCACCGACTTCAAAGGATTTGGATATGGCCGCGGCAGAAGGCGTCTGGGACACGACACAAGAAAACCACAGCGTAACTATTAAGTAATCTATGCCACAGCATTCGTTCTAATGATTGTGCATCGAAATTAATTCAACCATGTTTTGATCGCGCGTACGAAAGAATTATTGTGAAGATTATATATATTTTTATATTTACACGATTCGAGTTGAAGCTCTAAAAAACGTTTCAAACATGTATCAGCCATTAAAAACTACTTTTTGAGTATTGAAAATAGTACCATGTTACTAAAAAAACTTTTTTGAAGATTCCACATCCAAACTGTGGCTTTATTTTTTACACGCTCAGTCAGCAAGTTTTCATCAAGCTGTACTGAAACTTGAAGGTCAGACTACTACTACTCTTACTACAGAAATGGAGATATTTTATTGAGCTGGTTTAAAAAAAGTCCCCGCATGGGAAATTGTTCAAAAATTGTAGACATTGAGAAAACCCAGTTACCAATTTCAGTTCTAACGGCGATGTTGATAATTAAGGTGAATATAAAATAAATTAATAGTTTAAAAAACACTAGAAAAACACGCTTTTATAAATGCACGTAAAAACAAAAAAAAAACACTGAGTTTTAAGGTTTTTTGTTCGCGCCGTTTCTTTTTTTTTGTAGTTGTTGCCATATTATTCCCACGAGTAGTAAACAATTAAACGGTCGATCCCCCCAGAGGATTTGAAAGTGACATCTATAAAAAAATAAATCTATGGATTACACGGTAATTAAAAAATTACCATTTATTAAGAAAACCGATAACGGATTTTCTTTAGGTTTTGTTATAACCTTGAAACCTGATCGTGTTCAAAGTCCATTACGTGGCCTTTCTCACAAGTGCAAACACGACTACGATACGATATTCCATCATGGAATGCACGTGCCTATCTCCCGGCTTCATCATCAGACCTTGAAACCTAATTGTGGTCAAAGTTCATTACAAGACTTTTCTAAGAAATCCAAAACAGCTATGATACGATTTTCCATCATGAAGTTCCAGTTCATATCTTCCGGCCCCATCATCAGATTAGTTCGACAGTACCATATTATTGTATTGTCATCAGAACTACATACAGCTGCCAATTTTCATTACGCTACGAACCTTGGAAAATGGTTAAATTAGTTACCTTAGATTTCATTACATAGTTAGCTACATACATGTCGACCTAATAAAAGCGTGTTAAAAAACGTGCTAAGAATTTCATTCTCACTTAAAATCATCACCAGCTATATTAAAACAAATTTGTCCATCTGATAAATATGAATATAACTTAACTTTTCGGGTAAGTATACAATATATATTTTTAACTAGTCCTCACGCGGGGCTTCGCTCCCGTGGATTCTATCACGCTAAAAACATAACTCTCCTTTTTTGCAGTCGCGTAAAAAGTAGCCTATAACCTTCCTCACCAAATTGCATCCAAATCCACCCAGTACTTTCGAAGATTAGCGCGTTCAAGCAAACAAACAAACTTTTCCGCTTTACAATATTAGTATAGATTGGTAACTTTTAAGCTAACTGACTATTCCTAAATAAAAAACTTAAATGAAGTTTTTTTTTTTCATTGACAACCTGTTAATTGACCTTACGTATAATAAACCAATGTCCCGTTTTGTGACAAAAAATAAATGGTCACGTTATTCATGCTTCATGGATGCCCTTTGCCCTGGGGCGGGCGATGGGGTTTATTAGACTCTTAAATGGCTAAAACCAGCCCGTGTTTTCTCGCACCGTGGTCAGCGGGAACACATAAGTAGGTAGGTACATATTCTTCAACGCGGCCCCCGACTGTCGTACGAAAGGCCTAGGCTTACTCACAGACGTAGAATTTACGTAAAATAGCTATTGATAAAAATCGCGATTTACCTATGTATTTTTATTAACAAACTTAAGTCAAATTACTTAGTCGAGAAGAAAGTAGGTCTGAAACATTATTCGTAGGTAGTTTATTTCTACCAAAGCCCTTTATTATTTCTAACATAACACTAACCTGCGTTAGCAACCTACATTCGTAATATACCTACATAGGAACTTGTAATGGCACACTCCGTACCTACGAGCTACGTAAAGCTACAAAAACGATTTATCTAGCGCGAACTTGAGATAGCTATAGGTACCTATCTCAAGGACAGTTACTAAAATAGTTTGTACCTATATATTGGTAGATCGTTTGCTACCTACATAATCGTAATGACAGAATGCTGATTCAGTAAATACCAGAATGAAATCTCAAGTGAGAATCGTTCCTATGTAAACAAGTCACATTTTTATAATAAAGGTACGTGTAGGTAGACGAAAAGCTCGATCGATAGCGAACTCGAAAAACCTAACATCGCGAACTTTGATGAATCCACCAACGCAGGTCTGCGTACAATAATTTTATTACGTACCTACTGATAAAAAATATTATCCAAGACAGCGTTTTAAAGTTCATAGGTAACACTTACGTTGTCATAAAAATCGGGAGTGCTTGTCGTAGATATTTTGAGAGAAAAAGTGTCTACAAATGGCACGTTTTGTTGATTACAATTTAGTACATAGTGCGGTGATTCGCCGATATTGTCTTTCACAGGTGATTTTTGTTCGCAATTAAATGTTAGGTCACTTGTAATAGGGTCGGCTTTTTTTTCTCTTCGCGTAGGCGAAAGGCAAAAATTCACTGTTGGTACTATCGTTATATTGGGGCTCTGGTATTGTCCGAAATATGAATTTTTCGACATTATTCACTTGGAAATTCATGAACGTAGTTACCTATTTGTGGATGACACTCAGTCCGCTTTTATTGTCACTTATCCGTTTTCTTCTTTATATTTTCATCGTCGACACCAAGAAGTTTTAAGTTAACGGCTGCGAAAAATGATCTCCGTTTTCGATTGTTTACTTTAACAAACTAAAACTTACTCGAAACAAATATTATTTTCTTAGAGGTATGTATAGGTATAACCTAAAATATTGTAAACACTGCACCGGTGCCGGCCGGTAAGGTTCACTACTTACTTACACGCACACGCGCCTCACCACAGAACACATAACTAGCGCCGCGGAGCGCGCTCATTGCGCGATTACTCTGAACTGAACGGAATGAAAATGAATGATTGAATGACATTTGACATCACAGGAATCAACATGAAGATAATACTGGATAATACATAGATACAGTGATGTGAACTTAGCTATTTTATAGCTAGATCTAGCTATTTTTGCACCCCTATAAGCTACAATTTCTAAAAAATGTAGCTAAACGATTTAGCTACTTTGTTTTTAGCAAATTATCAACATAGCGACTTTATCTACACACTATTATTGATGCTTGTGTGTGTGATTTCCAGTTTTAGTTTTTGTCTGTGGAAGCAATTTTTAGAGTCGTAAACTCGTCAGCATTTTAAGTCATATTGTAAAAGCAAGACAATAGTTAAAAAGCACAAAGGGCGCGCATTTACTACAAGTGGACATCACAGGAAAAGGTGAAATTTTGGGTGGAGGTCAGACAGTTTAAAAATGCATGTGGTGATAATACATATAGGGATATAAGTGAACTGGCTATATCTTGCCTTTCATTTCCACACTCTAATGCAGAGGTTAAGAGGTTATTCTCTCAAATGAAAGTAATTAAAAATAAGCAGAGAAACCGAATGAGTCTGATAACTCTAAATTCTATTTTATGTATAAGAGACTCGCTCAGGAAAAAAGGCAAATGTTGCTTCAACTGTACCTTACCTTTAACAGTTCTCTAACAAATGGTAACCGTGGAGAAATACACAAAATCCCTGGATTCTCAGGATGTACAACCATCTACATCATCTTCCCTAGAATAAGTTATATTAATAATGTTTTACCATAAGTACCTGTAAATATATTACGAAAGTAAAGATATCCATTACACACATTAGTTTTAATGTAGAAAAACGATTTTAACGATTAGTTTTTTTTTTTTTAACTTTAGCAACTTCTAGCCACTTTTTGAGGTAAGATAATGTTGGAATCTGGCAACTTTTTGCAAAAGATCTAGCTACAGAGATGATAGTATAGTTGGCAACACTGCATAGATAAAGGAATCAAGGAGTATTGAATGTGAAGTTTTACCGGCCGACACAGATAATTAAATTTAAATAAGTCCGCGATATGAATGAAGTTGAATATTGACTTTTCTATAAAATAAATATCTTTTACGATAGGTAATCCGGTTAAGTAGTAACCAGCCTTAGCCCTATAAAAAAAAAGATAGGTAATCGTGAAATAAAAATGGTGGAATGCCGAAATAGATGAAACTGTTAAGTTACGTAGGATGTAGGATAGGTAAACAGTATAGGGTTGAGGGCAATGATATTATAAAGTACAGATATGTTACGTTCATAGTAATTTGCGTTGAAATTTGTTCCGCGTAGTAAAAACTGCACACATCACGGATATCTATAACACACATTGACAAGTTTTACTGATAAGTAGAACAAAATATACGAAACAACACGCAAGTGAAAGAGATAGCTATAATTCTAACAATTGCGCTTCAAATGAGTCTTTGTGCCATAGGATAACATTTTTATAGCCGTAGAGTGGACACTCGATTGAAGAGTAAGTACGTAGGTAAGAAATTAAACATCATAATGGTTAATTACGGATCAAGTATTACCACTAATGTTTGTATTCAGCTTAGCCCATTATATTCAAAAGTAAAGTAGAAATTAATAGTCATTATGTTAATGAAATAATTTATGATCAGTCATAACAATAATTGTATGATTCGAGAACTTCGTCAAATCGGAACTTCATCTTGGTTGAAGCAGGTGGAAAGCTAGTAATCAATAAATAATCAATTTCATGACACAACTATAGGTTTCATAATGAAATGTCATGTAGCAGTTTCTTTGTAGGTACCTATACTGGCCAAACAAATTCAACGTTGGCGAAAATGCAAGCAACAGGTAGCTGACATTTTATAAAACATTATGCAGGCAGCATTATGTTTTATAAAATGTTTTAGTTACCTACCTCTATAATTAGAACTGCATTTTTTAAGCATTGTTCGACCACATTTCGAAACATATTTGTTAGTCTTTGGAAGTGATTGCTAAAAAAAAAACCTGCTCTTTTTATGTTATCCAGTCTGATTCGCTTTTTTGTTCACGAACAATTGCGATCCAATCTTGAAGTCGAACCTGATCCCTCGGAAAACTAATTCAATAAAAAAACAGTTATAATCCTCAATAATTAGTCAAATGAACTTTAGTCAAAAAAATTGTAACACAAAACAAATTAAAACAACTCAATCAATATCGCTTCTACACTTGTAAACTTTTAACTAATCTATGTCCGCACGCACGCATCCTTATCGCTCTCGCGACAAAACAAGTTTGCTCTCTCTGTCTTCACCTAGATATGGCTCCTAAGCATAATTTATTGGCAAGTTTGGAAAACAAATGAAATATAAAAAATATTCTTAATATATTTGCATTCTCACATGTGGTATGAGATCCTTTGTATTTTGTTTACTTTGGAAGTATAATTCGTACACTCCGTCGTCGTCCGAAACTCACACGATGGCATTTTTGATAAATAAAATCTAAGGACACGGGTATTACGGTGCGGCATGCTTGTGGTTGCGTTCGACGCAGACTAGTTGCAAGACGTTCCAATTAGCTCGTGTTCGAGTCTTCACAACGCGCGCGCCTATAACATATCTGTACTATAAAATATCATTGGTTGAGGGATTCGAAACCAGTGGCTTTTGAATAATAGGCATCGAACTGTAGGTACCTACCTGTTCTGTTTATGATAACAAATTCCTTAAAATGTGCGTAAGGAACTAGGCTGCACTTACCTACTTACCTAAAAAGTAGGTAGATAAGTTTCTAAATAATTACCTAATGAATGATTTCTTTGTTAGCAAGGTGCATTACTTGTGAGTGCTTTACGCTATAAATTATTTCGAAAACCAAGCGGCCGGCGAAGGTCAAGTCATAATTAATATAACTAATTTAATTACCTACTTAAGTGCTGAACGTTTTGTTTATTTGTTGACTCGATACTAAGCCCTTGAATGTTTTTTTTTTGTTAATTTTAGGCACCTATAAGATTTAGAGAGATGATGTTTGTTTTTTTAATGTCTTCTATCCTGTTTCGTTGTTTTCTTGGTGATTGGTATTTTAAAACGTCCTAAGAATCCTATCCCCGTTTTCAGTAACGCAAGTGCAAGTGGTGTGCGACGAGGGAACTCACCGCTAAATTAGCTCAACGTTTGTTTTATAAAAAAAAGTGGGTTGAATTCACACTACTAGCAATCCAACTAAGCTAAATACAGTGTAAACTCTATATAGCGACACTGAAGGGACTGTGCATTTTATGGCGTTATAGAGAGTTGTCGTTAAATGGAGAGAAGAAACATCAGAATTAGAAACTATTGTTAGTAGTTATGTGCATAAAACGGAATGTTATTTATACACAGTGATACTTTGTGAGCAACTAAGAATATGATAAGGTATAGATAATCCATGACTCCTACTTATGAGTCATGGTCAATAACAGTCTACACGTACAAGCAATCCCAATTTGTAAACAAAAGAACGAATTTCTTAGAAAGTTCGGTATGCATGATGCCGACAGTCGAGTTTATTGCGGGCTAGGATAATAAAGCGACAATAGATCGTACACAGCTGCGCAGTTTTTAATAATTTTAGCAACTTAAAAGGTACTTTTTATTACTCAATTGTTGTCGTTATTAAGAGTGGGTATAATGCTATGTAGAGTGAAACATTGTATGAAAGACAAGCTAAACCAACCAAAGCCAATTGATTTCGACGCTTGGAGTTTGTCGTTAAATAGAGTGACGTTACATGGAGATTACACTGTATATGCTTCTATCTGTAATGGGTTCGCGGCAGTATTGTAATGGGTAGGTTCGAACCCGTGACCTCTCGATCATCATAAGTCCTACACGTTAGACATTAGGCTATTGACGCTTCCATTTCCAAAAGCTATAAAATCGTTGCTTTTAAAAATTCATAAATAATATCTTCGCTCCAAGGCCGGCTGCGCCAGATAGGTCAAGTTCTGCGTAATTATATATGTATATAATTTATTGATTTCGGATAAAAGGAATCCATAGAGTTAGTAAAAAAATACTTAAAAAAAAACTATGTTAGTAAAACTTAACTTTAACTAAACCTAAATTAACTTTTTTTTTTATTAATAATAGGTTCGCGTTTGACCGCCATCTCACCTGATGGTAAGTGATGATGTGGTCGAAGATGGAGCACGCTTGCCTAGAAGTAACCTATTCACTCATGACTTAAAGACCCCCAGGTTATAGCGATCAGGAAACACAGACTCCGGCAGGGAATTCCAACTAAACCTGGGATTTCGAGGTGTTACATACTTAAATCAATGTAGGTACAAAGTAAAAGGGAATTAAGAGTTTCAAGTACTTTCTTATCAACTTAACATTGCGTTAACACCAACTTGAACCATATGGAAGAAGTTCCAAACGGATTGTTGATACATTTCCCTTTCGCTACACTAAGAACTATTACAAAAAACTAAACTCCTCTACACGCACAACAGTTTTGCTTCGCACGATATACGTTGCTGCTTTTAATTCATAACCACACATTTAAACAGTTAGTAAGCTGCAGTGTATGGGAAGGTCAAACGGTATAGTCGTAACCGGATCGCCTGATATTTTTTTAGAAAGTACCACGTTGTTCTTTTAGTCATCAGTATTAAATCGGTGTTGCATATGTTGGACACATTTCTAGTTTACTCTGCAGTTATTTAAGTGTGTTTGTTAATTGTAAGTGAGACTGAGGTGCCAAAGAATTTTTGTCGAGTTTGTTTTTGTTAGTGTCAATTTAACGTTATTTTGAGTTGCCTTGGCAGGATCTTAGTGATCCATTAAGTTAGTATTATATAAGAGGATTTATTATAAAACAGTGTAGTGCCTATAACTTACTAATAACTAACCTATTATTAAGAACCTTTTTTATCGGTGGGAATATTAAATCAAATGACTCCTCTCGCCATGGGGGGGCGGGAGTGTCAGACTTTTACTCACTAAAATCCCAACCTGTTCCTTCAGTTGCCCTTGCGTTACGGGGCTGCGGTAACTCGTTAGAACATTCCCGCAACCCCAGTAGGGATTTTTAAGGACCTAGTATGCATAGCCGGATTAACCCTGTCAGAGGCCCTAAGGCAATGGCATCCTAGGGGCCCTTTTTCTTACTTTAACTGACCAAATCGTGTGTGAACTGAGAAAACGCACATTAAGGGCTGTGGCTTTTATTAATATATTTGTTTACTTATTCCCAGATTTGTTCTAAAATAGTTTTAATTCTACTACTAAATCTAACGATTTGTATTTTGTGAGATAACAGTGAGGTCCCTAAGTTAACACGCATGGTGTGTGCACTGGGCCTGGGCCCCTACTTGATGCGGGGCCCCTAGGCAGTTGCCTACTCCGCCTAATGGTTAATCCGGCCCTGCTAGTATGATTACTGGCTTAACAAATTTGGGCATTTGCGGTCTTAGTCGCGATATTTTGCATTTATGCGCGTTTCCGAGTGAAACGCCAAATAAGAATTAAAATATGTAACCAAACAAAACTACAATATGTACATAAGCTGCTAGGTGCATAATCCCCACTCAATATTATTAACCGACTTCAAAAAAAAGGAGGAGGTTCTCAATTCGTCTTGAACTTTTTTTTTATGTAGGGTAAATACGCCAAATGTCGGCCCCCTAATGGATTTTCTGACTGGGGATCGCTCTGGCGCCATCAGTTTGCAACGAAGGATAGCTTAGCTTCTGATGCGGTTTTGGATAGTTTCATATATCTATTTCATGTTTATAGGCATAAGGTTGACATTTCTATTAAAAGAAAAAAGTATTAAGGTTTAGATGAGTCGAGAACGAAAAAACCCTAAAGTCGGCCATTCACGGCCCATAGTCGGTCGCGTTTTTCCCAAATGTCGGCCGGGTATAGGCTGTTTTAAATTAAGACAGTGACAAATATTATTAATATGATTTATTTTGGCAGGAGTCTAATATCACACTAAGTATACATTTGTAATTGTATTTGTTTATTACTAAAATATATTTTATCCCCTCAAAAATGTTAGGTACTAAAATTATAACAAAGTAAAACATCACAATAAAATAAAATACTTGTAACGTTGGTCACTTGTTCGTGGGACGCCAAATAGTTTAATGCCCGAATAGGCATCCCATTACCTATTGTCTCAAGAGCTTCTTTTATTTTATTGCGATCGTAACCGCATAATTTTCTTTGCTTTCGCGAACGCCTTGCATCTACCTGCTCTGTCATTGTAGTACCTTCAATTAAAATTATTAAGTGAAAACGTTTTGATATGGAAGTCGGTTTTATTTTTTGCAAAAAAGTTTTTATTTTCGCGCTTTTTAGTGGGTCAGTGAATTTTCCAAATCGATTCGTAAATGACGGAGTTATGCGCGAACAAAAAACGCAATGCAGAGTAAACGAAAAGATCATCAAGGTAAATTATTTTTTTCGACTTTTTTTGATTTTTCAAAAACGGCTCGTCCGATTTCGATAAAATTTTCATGGGACCATTTGGGAAGTATACCCTTTCCAACAAAAAAAGAATTTTTCAAATCGGTTGGCAAGCGACGGAGTTATGCGTGGACAAACATAAAAAAAAAAAAAAAAATGCAAACATCCGAATTGAGAACCTCCTCCTTTTTTAGAAGTCGGTTAAAAAGAAAATACAAAACCAATAACACCGACTACCGAAATTAAAATTATTTTTGACTTTGTAGTGTTTTGATATGGAAGTCGGTTTTATTTTTTGCAAAAATGTTTTTTATGGAAGTCGGTTCTATTTTTTGCTAAAAAGTTTTTTTTTGCTAGTATGGTACTTAACTACATAATTATATTTACCTACCTGATATGCATTGTGAATATTGTGATACCTTGACATTTTTATAACTTATCCAGATTTTTCTTATGTTTTTTTTTTTGACATCCGTAATTGAGAATTATTTTATTTTGTAAAGCAATAGAAATAGTGTCAAATATGTGTTATTTGATTTGTAATTAAAATGGGTCATAGACCTGAAAGAGATTTATTTTATTTATTTATTTATGTAAACTCTGTTATAAGAAAGTGAACTTTGTTACGACAACTACAGTGCTTACCACTGTTCTATGTTTGTTGCAATGTCACCATTAAACCGTAATGATAACACTGGCTTAGACTTTTATCTATGCTGTTTTACCCAAAGACTCTCTAACAGTCATATCCCTTGTTAACAGCCTAAGCCGGTCGCGACAACGGCAGCAAAACAGCAAGCAGCCACTCCAGTAGCGTCTGGGGCCACAGAATTGAACGATCAGATCAGCAAGCAGGGAGACTTGGTCCGCTCGCTGAAGTCCGCTAAGGCCGAGAAGGCCAAGGTCGACGAAGCAGTCAAGACCTTGTTGGAGCTTAAGGCCAAATATAAGGCCGCTACGGGACAGGTGAGTGAATTGATGGCTATGCAATTCTACTTAAAACTTGTTATAAATTAGATACAGATTATACATTTATGTATACGTCCCACGAATTTCATGATTTATTTTAACCCTCCCACGTCCTTGTCACAGCTCGTCACATTTGTTAGACTACTCCTTAGAGTGACGTAACATATTTTGCAATTTTACATCTTCGGTCCGAAATAAGTTGTGTTTCCTTATGTTGAGTTTAAGTTGGAAATATTTGTAGGACATTTTTAGAAGGTAGTGGTAGCCCAAATGTGGCGATGTCCAGGTACGGTCGCAGCCTGGAATTGGGGGGGGGGGGGGTCACTAACAATAAAATATGTCGAGTAAATGAGTTTTCTTTATTGCACAATACAATTTTTATTGCACACATTATAAAACAAATGGAAGTCTTCTATTTTTATTGGCAAATCGGGTGATAATATTTGTTGTTTGGA
Organism: Tholera decimalis; assembly: GCA_943138885.2. Taxonomy (NCBI): domain Eukaryota; kingdom Metazoa; phylum Arthropoda; class Insecta; order Lepidoptera; family Noctuidae; genus Tholera; species Tholera decimalis. Next base: position 30,462,268 of record OW964565.2, read on the forward strand.
AAGTATTATTTTGCAAAATTTTAGAACATTTTCTATTTGGGGTGCACGATTTTGGCGGGGTTATGCCCCCTGTGACCCACCCTCCTTTCGAACCGCGCCTGGTGATGTCTTGAAATTTTATACACTACCCACGACTTGGCACACAGTGACACTCTTTGTCGACCCCCTCCCCCTTTAGATGTGACGTTTTTAGGGTTCCGTAGCCGAATGGCAAAATCGGAACCCTTATAGTTTCGTCATGTCTGTCTGTCTGTCTGAAACCACTTTTTCATAAAGTTAATCGTTTAAAAGATATACGCTTCCAAAGTGGTAAAATGTGTCCCCCCCCTGTCTAACTTCTATAATAATGGAGTGAAAAATCTAAAAAAAATATAGGGTCATTTCGCCTGTTCGCGTCCATCGCCCAATTCGCGTCCATTTTACGGATTTTACGGATCACCCCGCATTCCAACCTGTACTCGTCAGACAAATCATTGGTCAGATGGGCCAATGATTTGTCTGACGAGTACAGGTTGGAATGCGGGGTGAGACAGGGTGGATTGACCTCGCCAGCGCTTTTCAACCTGTATATAAACCAGCTGATTGTCGGGCTTAGTAGCACACAGGTTGGCTGTTCTATTGACGGTCTCTATGTCAATAGCATCAGCTATGCGGACGATATGGTCCTGCTCAGTCCGTCAGTTAGTGCACTCAGAAGGTTGTTGGCCGTCTGCGAGGCGTATGGGGAGGAACATGGTCTTAGGTATAACGTTCAAAAGAGCAAACTACTTGTTTTTAGGGTAAACCAAAAAAAACCGGCACATGTACCCCCGGTTATGTTAAGTGGGGTGGCCCTTGAACGTGTATCAGATTTTAAATACCTTGGGCACATTGTAACTGAGGATTTGAAAGATGATGCTGATATGGAAAGAGAACGGAGGGCGTTGGCTGTCCGATGCAATATGCTGGCCCGCAGGTTTGCGCGTTGTACACCAGAGGTGAAATTAACTCTTTATAAGGCTTTTTGTCAATCGGTGTACACGTGCACTCTGTGGGTTCGGTATACGCAAAGGGCATACAACGCCCTCAGAGTTCAGTACAATAACACCTTCAGGATGTTGTTGGGGCTCCCACGTTACTGTAGCGCCTCAGGGATGTTTGCCGAAGCACGTGTGGATGGTTTCAACACCATCCTACGAAAACGGATGGCGTCCATGATGCGTAGAGTGCGTGGGAGCGCTAACAGCATTCTGAGGGTCATCAGTGATAAGCCGTGCTGCGACATCATGGCTCACTGGGTGCGTGTACACGTGCATGTGCCCGGGGTGACAGGTGAGCGCGGTCGGTATAGGAAGTGATGTGTATTTTATTGTTACTAACATAGTATGTAAGTATTGTATACCTACTAACAATATTTAAATGTATAGGCGTTTGTTATTAACATAGTTTATAAGTCATGTATAATACTAACAAAACTATGGATCTTGAGGTCTGAAATAAAATATTTTTATTTTTTTTTTATTTTAAAAATCCTCGAAAATAAGTAAACTAACACACCAATCAAACGAAAAGTCATTACCGCTAATACCTCAATATATAAGAGGCACACACAGATGGACAAAAGGTCCGTGCGCTAAACCAATCCCGTTTAGAAAAAACAGTTAGTCTCGGCTGTTCAACAAGGAGCGCGTACGCGCGGGATATTTTGATAAAAAAATAGTGTGCAGCGGCGCGTTCGATGGTAAGTTTTTTATTGTTTTATGTGAATTTTAGGATATATAGCTGTTTCTAGACTTTTATAATGAAAAAAGGAATAATATTAATTATGAATTTGCTTATGTTTTTTATATTTAACGGTTAAAATAAGGTGGACGCTAATTACTACATCGAATTTACAAAACTTCCACTTTGCGTCCGCAATGGACGCAAACTATACCTACAGGGGATAATAATAAACCTAATTGCGTCCATTATTTTCGTTAAATACAATTGACTTGCTTGTCTAACTTGAGTATAATTAAAAATGTATTGTTTATTATTATTGTACATTTTTTGATAAGATATAATTCTATTTTTAAATGAAATGAGTAATTTCTTTCATCCTTATTTATTTTCTATTTAAGATGAGTTCTTCGGAGACAAGAAAGAAAAAGGAAAAGAGAACATACACAGAAGACGATTCAAAGAAAGCTTTAAATGAAATTCGAGAGAAGAATAAATCGATAAGACAAATATGAAATAGTCTATAGCTCAGATTGCAGCCAAAAAGCTGGGAATCTTACAAAAAGTGAGGTGATACTTGACACCTGGACAGATCCGTTCCTGTATGGAGTACTACAGTCACTTGTGAGATGGGTCAGCAAAATACCAGCTAGCTGCACTTGACTCGATCGAACGCAGAGCTAAAAAGCTCATAGGTGACGAGGTTCTGGTAGGCAAGCTTCACAGCCTGGCTCACCGGCGAAACGTTGCTTACCTGTCTATCTCCTACAGATTGTACTTCGGAGAGTGTGCGCAGGAGCTCCACGACCTAATCCCTTCATCCTCCTTTTACTACCGGTCTACCAGACGTACTGTAGGATACCCATCCACACTAGGTCGATATACCGTCGTGTCGTACTAAGCGCTTCTCCTCTACATTTATTGTGCGCACAGTCAAGGTGTGTAACTTTCTGCCGGCTTCTGTATTCCCTGCCAGATATGACCCCTCAGCCTTTAAAGCAAGAGTGAATAGGCATCTTCTGGGCTCGCTCGTTCGATCGTAGACCTCATCTTACACTTACCATCAGGTGTGATCGGGGTCAAGAGCGGGCTCATTAGTAATAAAAAAAATATGCAAATAAAAATATAATATAATATAAATATAATATGCTATTAAAAATTGTTGTATTGTTTTGTTGCTTTAATATAGCCAAAAACCTATTATTAATCAAGGCTGATCTTTAGCAATAATAATATACCTTGTGATTTTAGGGTAAAATTTACAGAACTAATTACTGTTTATTCTTAAAGGTGCAATCATTATTTACCTACTACTTACCTAATTTTATGTTCAATCAATGTTGAGAATAATTATTTTTATTTTGTTAAAGTGGTTTTTTTAATGACAATAATGTTGATTTTTAATATTTATATTCTTAAATAAAGAAATTGTTAAAATACAATCTTTCTTTACAAATTCTTAAAAATATCACCTCTATATTCCTTTTCTAACCTGATGGACGCTAAATAGTCCACGGGTGGACGCAATTTGGATTTTGTGGACGCAAAGTGGGTAAAACGACTAATTCTGAATTTTATCTATTTAAAAAAAACACAAGATGTTTCGAACAAAATTGAAAGTTAATCTTAAAATAGACTAATATAATGAACACATGACAAAAATTTTCATAGTAATTAGTGCTGGCATTTTTATTTTCGCCGACAAACTTGCCAACTGCACTAAATGGACGCGAACAGGCGAAATGACCCTAAATGTCTGTAGATCTTAATGTAAACTTTCAACCAAAATTGGTTTGAACGAGATCGGGTCAGCAGTTTATGAGATACAGCATATTTTCTAAAATCGCAAATATAAGTTTGTAATTCATACAAACACTATGAAAAGCAAAGTTATTTGGCGTAGTTGTAAAAAATGTAAATAAGCTAGTTTTAAGAAATTTGTAAGGTTTTTTGTCAAATAAATATGTTAAATTACATTATTATAGTTACTAATGAACCCTTCATGGGCGAGTCTGACTAGCACTTGGCCAATTTTTTGTTTTATAGAATAGAGTAGAATCTTTTTATTTCGGACCACAAAGTCCATAAAATGTTAGTAACTTATACCTAATTAATAGCTTATTATCTAGTGTTAGTACCCATCACCCTCCACACAAACTACTTCATAATAGAAGGGGGACACACTCACTCACCGTTCTGGATGGCCCCTTAATGCGAATAGTTTTTTCTTTTGGCGGACTTTGCCTTTTATCAGACCCAGCACCCGAAAAGAGGGAACTTAGACTAGACTTCACTCATAGTATGTAAAGTGACTTATGCGGCTAAGTTACTGATTTCAGACTTTTAACTTTAAGGTTTTTTTGATGTCCGGTCCTAATATAAAAATGTTACCCGACTGTGATATAGAAAAGTCATAGTTCTAATTTTTTGCTAATAGGATTGGAAACCAGGCGCGGTTCCAGCTCCTGTGGCCACATCAGCTCCCTCCGGTGATGCTGCGTCCTTAGATCAGCAGATCAGCAAGCAGGGAGACTTGGTTCGCTCGCTGAAGTCCGCTAAGGCCGAGAAGTCCAAGGTCGACGACGCAGTCAAGACCTTGTTGGAGCTTAAGGCCAAATATAAGGCCGCAACGGGACAGGTGAGTCACTTATACGTGTGTACGGGTACAATCGTACGACTTTGCCTCTAGGGCATAACTTTGACCCAAAACACTCGGCTAATACCTTAATAACTTCGGGTAATAGGACCCTATTGGTTTTTGTGGTATAACTTTGGCGGGCTAAAGTCGTACGATGTTATGGTTTTTTTTTTCACTTTAGCTTAGCATGAATAAACATGGGACAGTCCCCGACACGTAAGTTGGCAAGGTTTTGGCGTAGTTGGGGTAAGTTCGCGCATCGTGCACTTAGTAGAATAAAAAGTGGACACATATACTCCTTGCCATTATTCTATGGTTATTTATTGCCATCATTTATTTTTAATCATGTCTGTTCAGAAGAAAGTTAAAGAAAGAAGAGGAATTCATTAGTTAATTAGGTGTTGTAAATAAAATAGATATAATACATAATACATTTAAAAGTGAAAAAAAAATATTTAAAAAAAAACATTTAAAATGATATGTTCTCGTCGTCACAGTTAATTAATAAAACTGCTACCCCTTTTATTCCTCTTTTTTCCCGATGTCCTAAAGACAGTGACGAATTCGGAATTTCAACCTTCCTTAACTGTAGTGTCTAACTGTTCTTTCTGACGTTTTAATAGTCTGCGTAAAACGGTATTTGGTCCTGGTATTGTAATCAACGTAACAAAAACTAAATTTAAAACAACAACTCGTAACAAAAACAAAAGGTAAACTTTCGTGTACGCAAGTGTATTCGGGAGCGAATGGGACGTAGACACAGAGTGGCAAGCAAGGGTCTACTGACGCACCAATCGCGCGCTTGGAGCGGCACTACTTTATACCCCGCGTCCCGCTTGACAACCGCCGACACCTAAAAATCGACTTCTGCGCATCTAACGGCTCTTGCCAAGTTACGTGCCGGGCACTATAGTAAGCGGTAAATCGTATGAAAAATACCAAGTTACCAACCGGATTGAGAACTTTCTTCTTTTTTGGTTGCAAACATATTTATTTCGCGCTAAGCATGCGAGTATGGAAGAAAAATGATAAAAATTAAAAACGTATTATAATATTTTATATATCTTTGGTCGTAACACTTACAACTTTGGCGAAACGACATCACTTTGCATAATGAAACGTTTAACTTGACGCTCTTCCTACACTATTCATATAGACATTTATGTTGAAAGTGTTTACAGGACTAGGAACCCAATAGGTTTGACATCCTTGAGTAATAAACACGGCAGATTAGAAATAAAAATAATAATAGTCCTCCTGACCTATTTCGGCCACATAGTCCGATGGGACGGTAATCCGAAACGACCGGAGAGAAAACAGGCGCAGAACCTACGGCTTAAAACCAGGCAGTCCAAAATAATTTTCACGCAAGCTCCGCCCCCGTGCAGCCCGGTTACGCCGTTGTATACTAAACGCTAACGCAACAGTAAGAAAGTTGAAAATCGCGTGCGCTCTTTCACCATGTTCGGTTTCGAAACTGCCGTTGTGTGCTAAACGCTAACGAAGCAGTAATAAAGTTGAATATCGCGTGCGCTCTTTTATCATATTCGGGTTCGAAACTAAATGTCGTAAGTCTCAATTCTTATTTCGCTTATAACTAAAGTAATAATTGATCTAGAGAAAAAATTGTCCCGGGAATCGAACACAAGACATTTTGCTCTGCAGTCGCACTTGCCACCACTAGACTAGGCAGTTTAGAAAGCGAACAGTCGGCTTAGTACGAATATGAAATACTTTTGCTGTTTTCGAAAACTGTTGCTTTGTTTCTTTCACATGCACCAAACTTGTAGATGAGTGTGAAAGAGACAAAACGATAGTTTTCAAAAACCATAATAGTCTTGCAAAGTCACACTAAGCCCCCAGGAGAGCGGGGGAGAAATATAACTAACTATTTACCTGAACAATCCTCTTCTTAAGTCTATCTCCCCTCAATATTATGCGTAGATTCCCTCTGTTGTACACCATTTTTTACAATTCGAAGTTCCTAGCACTTAACGTTATGTTTCACGTTTTAAAACACAATGAATGTCTGTAATATAATATGGTAATAAGATTGTAAAGTGTATTTGCTGATGCTAAAATTGACATACATCTAAGGTCGTGAAAATAAAACATTTCGCTGACAATTTAGAAGTCAGCGAGTAATAAATGAATATCGCGATTCATTTGTTACTAACCCGATTTTATTTATAGGATAATCAACATAATATCAGTTAGTTTGAGAGGACAGTCAGAGGTGCACACTATACCAACTTATAACTGGTAAAGTTTTCTTGTGTTTAGTTTTGCATTTGTCACTAACGAAAGTAGGAAGTGAGGAGATATAATAGGTGTTTCTGAAAAATTGCATATAAATAAAATCTGGGGATACAGGAGTGGCCCTGCCAAAGTGCCAAGTCGAGCAAAAAGATCCTTTGTTTGCTTTTTAAGTGTAAAATACAAGCCTTAAATTTGTCTTAAATTGGATTCAATAAATTCATCTGTCAATAAAGTGTCTGATTTCCTAAAGTTATTGAAAAATTATTATTGAAACTTTTGAAAGTAATCACTCTCAGGTCGTCTTTGCTATTTTCTTCAAGATTGATGAATGTTTATTTTTGAAAACATGAGTAGCTATCAGTGGCGAAGGAAAACGGAAGCCGGTAGGTCGAGTTGTATGGAGACAACTCGATTCCTACCGGCTTCCCTTTTGAAATATGGCAAATATTAGTTTATTATTTTATATATGAATATATAAATAGTAATCTGTTATTTTCAATTAAACAAATCATTATTGACGAAGTTACAAGATTTCGAAGTCAGCCACAGGGCCACAGTTACTGGGATTCTCGCATCACACTTGAGCAAGGTAAGCATTTTTTGGTCCGGCTTCCCTTTTATGAAAATTCACCCTTCGCCACTGGTAGCTATACATACAGAGTGCATGGGTTGATGATTTTATCAGTCAGATGTGGCATTAAAATATTTAATTGCGGTATAGAACATAGTTAATTGGATAAAGTATTACAATAAAACTAAATAGTTTTTTTTTAAAGAAAGAGAACTAGCAATGTGGGTAGAATTCACAGTACTAGCAATCTTGTTTACCCCTTCAACTACTCCTTGTGTCTGGAGTGGGTTCACGGCAAAAGTGTAATGGATGAAGTTCGAACCTGCGACCTCTCGGTCACAAGTCCGACGCCTTAGCGATTAAGCTATTGACGCTTTTGAAAACAAACAAACACTATTTAACTTATGCTCTTCATCCAGGATTGGAAACCAGGTGCAGCACCAGTCACGAAAGCAGCGCCAGCATCTTCCGGTGACGCTTCGGAACTGAACGATCAGATCAGCAAGCAGGGAGACTTGGTCCGCTCGCTGAAGTCCGCTAAGGCCGAGAAGGCCAAGGTCGACGAAGCAGTCAAGACCTTGTTGGAGCTTAAGGCCAAATATAAGGCCGCTACGGGACAGGTGAGTGAAATGATGACCTTGAAACTGTACTTAAAACCTGGTACAGGATTAGGGTTTATATATGTTTATTTGTACGTCCCTCGAATTTATTGATTTATTTTATGTATTTTCTCACCAATTTTATCACCCCCCGTCCTTGTCACGACGAAGTAGTAATTCTGTTTAAAAACAATTCTGGTTTCGCAATAGGTAGAACAATTCCAATCTAAAAAAAAAATTTAAGACATCAGACTATACTTGATGTTCATTGAGAATTGAATGTCCATAATGTATGTCATTATTATCCATCAGTCAACCATACATAGTGAAGAGATAACGAGGCTGGTTCAAAAAATAAAAATAAATAATATTAATAAACTAAGAAGAAACTACATTTAAGTAGTTGAAATTACTAAACTTATATTAATAAAGTAACTCAATTAAACTTGAATATATCTGTATAAATATAATTGAATGGTGACAGTGATTTCTCAAGTGCTTAAGTTATTAAAACGATGCTATAACACAAACACGTTTTTAGATTTTTTGTATGTCTGTCTTTGTGTTTGTCCGGGCTTTTGGATCTCATGTGGATTGGTATCGTCCCAAATTCGATAATTTTGTTTGTTTACGTACCCATTCATCCAGAAATGGTCCTCATCGCTGAAGATAATTTTTCTGTACAAATTACGTTCAGTTGCTAACTGCTCCAGTGCCCATTCAGCGAACACACGTCGTTGTCTATGGTCGTTTACCTTCAATTCCTGGGTGAGTTGAATTTTATACGGGTGCAGGCCCAATTAGTCACGACGCAAAATTCGCCAAGTTGTGGTCTGTGAAAGTCCGAGTTCTTGTGAGCGACGCGAAATGGACTGCCTCGGATTCTCCTGCACACTTTCACGGACAGCGGCGATGTTTTCGGCAGACCTTGCGTTTCGTTGACGTACGGGTGTTGGTCGATCATTTACTGAACCAGTGGACTCAAATTTATCCACCACACGACGAATAGTCCTCTCGGTAGGACGATTATGGCGACCGTAAAATGGGCGAAGCGCGCGGTGCGTTGCCCAAACAGAACACTCATTTTGATAAAACAATTTTATCATTTGCACGTGTTGTTGATTGCTATAGCTATCCATGATGATTTGGCAAAACAGAATGAATAAATGACAACCAATTTGACAGATGTAGCTTCAACAAGATGGCCGCTACTAACTGTCAAAGTTCGGACGTGCCTATTGGAAGACCCGTTACATAATAAAATTTACTATTAAATGAGTAACAATTAAAAGCACGTAATAATTTTAAGTGGCTCCGATGGCCTAGCTAGGTTACATAGTAACCTGTATTAAGGTCCACCAGTCCCTAATTCACACAATGAACAATGTTATAGAGACTGCATTTTACTTAAATACTTATGATGTCTACATTTCTATTATCTAATCTACTTTATAATTAAAATGTGAAGTGTGATAAGTAAGACAGTAGGGGTATAGTTAAACTTTGTACGAAAAAGGAGTGAAATAATTTCCAATTATGATGTCGAATTACAACCACTGAATGGCGAAGAGTTTAATTTATTGAACGATATTGTTTTTTGTTTAAGCCCTTTTTGGGTTCCATAACTGAATGGCAAAAAACGGAACCCTTGTATATTTTTTTTATTCGTACTTATTATTCGTCTGACTGTCTGTCTGTCCGTCCATATGTGACATGCCACTTCATTCCGAAACTATTAGCACAACAGAGTTAAATTTTAGTAAGTGTTTTCTGTGAACCGCTTTACGATTTTTATAAAAAATAATGAGGGGGCTCCCATAAATGAAGCAGGAAGAAATTAAAAAAAAAATCTAACATATAAGTGCGTGAGTTGAAATTTAGTAGGTGTTTTCTGTGAACCGCTTTACGATTATTATAAAAAATAAAAATACTAAGGGGGGCTCCCATAAATAAAACAGGAAGGAATTAAAAAAAAAACATCTAACATACAAGTGCGTGTCTGTAGATAGGTCTTTATAAATGACATTGAGGTTTCTAAAACCATTCGTAAAAACTATCGTTTGATAGACACTTCCAAAGTGGTATGCTGTAGATCTTAATTAAAACTCAACGAAGATTGGTTTGAACGAGATCGGGTCAGCATTTTCTAAAACCGAAAATATAACTTTGTATTTCATACAAACACTGAAAAACAAAGTTATTTTGCGTTGTTACTATGGAACCATTCATGGGCGAGTCTGTCTCGCTCTAGGCCAATTTTTTCTGTTTTATTATATGTTTTGGTATAAGTAAGTAGAATAATATGTTAGTTTATTTTTGAACGACATTTTTCATTCAATCCCTTTTCAACTCACCTTACTTTTACCTAACCAGGATTGGAAGCCCGGTGCAACCCCATCGGTCCCTGCAGCTTCCAAACCAGCCTTGTCATCAGCACCTACTTCTGATGAAGCATCCTCACTGAACGATCAGATCAGCAAGCAGGGAGACTTGGTCCGCTCGCTGAAGTCCGCTAAGGCCGAGAAGGCCAAGGTCGACGAAGCAGTCAAGACCTTGTTGGAGCTTAAGGCCAAATATAAGGCCGCTACGGGACAGGTCTGTTCTTAAATAATTTTAGTATTTTAAGACACTAGCAGCCTTGCAGGGCTTTGCTCCCATGGACTTAAAACATACTCTTCTCTTTTGCAGTCGTATAAATTCTAAATATTCTAAATTCTAATAAAAAATTATATAAAGCTAAATTACCACTGACTGACTGACTGACTGACTGACTGACTCACTCATTGACATAATTGTTCTCCCAGATGGTGGATTATGGTGGGTATATTTTGACAGATTCGTAAACAAGTAACTCTCAAACCTACGGGAAAAGTGCCAAACCTCCCCTTTTCACCCCCCTTCTCCCCCCTCCCTATCGTATCTCGGAAACTACGAGACCCGTATTTTTTTTTACGGATTCGTATAGAGGAAGCTCGGTAAAGTAAAAACTATTTTTCAAAGTCGCCCCCCTTCTCACCCCCTTTAGGCGGATCTCGGAAATTAAGAGACTTGGAACATTTTTTGTTTTCAGATTCATTTAGAGGGGCAATGCTTTAGTCAAAATAATTGTGCAAACCCCCCCCCCATCACCCGCCCCCATTTTACTACATTTAGGGGTTTTAAAAGTGAACAATCCACCACCACAAGCACGCGAGGTGCTTGCACCTCGCGCAACACGCAAATACTAGTATTATTATAACCTTCTTTAAATATCAAGCTACTTCCATAACTTTAAATTTCATTCAAATCCACACAGTACTTTTTAAGATTAGCGCACAAACGAAAGCTTTGCCGCTTTATATTATTAGCTTAGAATCATTGATTTAAATAGTAAAGTACGGTCGTCAGAACATTTGACGGACGCGGTTGCCCTACAAAGCACACTAACGCCATCTATTATAACTAAGATATCAATCGGCGTGGTCTGCTCCTAGACGTAACCTTGTAAAAGCGGGGCGTGGTATTTTTCGAGGAACAAAGAAAAAAAAAACCTTTTATTTTTCGCATATAATTTACATTTAACAAACAATAAAAAATATTTTTTTACATAATTTAATCTTATAGTAATATTATTAAATCTTATTTCATCGGCTGCAATTCGCGCCGCTGCAAAGTTATGTCGCACTTTTACGCGACTTCGCGTTGTCTATGCTAAAGGTTGAGACAAACAAGAAAGAAAATTGTTTTAAATAATGTTAGAAGTTGATTTAATGAAATATTTTTAATTTACCGGTGATATGAAATTATTTTTTATTATTGTTCTTTATGTCGTAGTTCACGCAACCCTTCACGACACTATTTGACATTTTTGATTGTAAAACTGACGACCCCTCCCGAAGATAGCCGATCGCGTTCTAGTTCACTTCGATAAAGGTAAGACCACTTTGGGACCAAGTTCGAGGCGTCATTATAACATGCGGTCCGCCCAGTCCTTACGCAGTAATATATATGTCAATGCTTAGAATACAGAAATAACTAGACGCCGTAAGCGCGCCTAATACTGAATCAACAAAAACTACTCCTAAATGGAGTAGTTTGACGCGCAGCCGATCAGTTGTACTGTGAACGTCATATCGCGTGACGTGTTTTACCCGTGTCCATTTTATTTAAATTATGACGGGCTGCCGCTGCCGCTGCATTTTTACAGGTAGAAATGACCTGTAAAAATGCAGCGGGGCTAAAAAAAGAACAAGATGGGATCACATTTCACGTGTACCTAGCGTATTCACTTATCGTCTTATTTAATTATTGAATAAATTGTTTAGTTTGTAATTGTCAAAGAGAATAATGTATCCATCTTGTTAGTGTTGCCAATATAAGAGTTTTGATTTTCGAAAGGAAAATCGAAATTTAGAGAGGAAGGGGAGGGGGTATGAAATTATGTTTCTATGTAACAATATAACTATCTAAAATTTTTGCCTGCTGAAGAATTTACCCATAAAACGGACAAATAATGTCTGAGCTAGCAACATTACGCGGGTGGGAAGGGAGGGACGCTTGTCTTGTATTTGAACACAGAGCGTGGCTTGCAATTACAGTTGAACGCGGCTTCTAGTTCTTTCTGTATTCTAAGATTATTAGTATAGCTTTATGTGAAACGTGTAATGTCTAAACTTTATTAGGACACTTACAGTCCCGCTGGGCTTCGCTCCCGTGGACTTTAAGATGATAATAAATGAATAGTTTAAAAAGCACTAGAAAAACACGCTTTTATAAATGCACTTAAAACAAAAAAAAAAAATGTTAAGAAAACCGATAACGGATTTTCTTTAGGTTTGTTATAACTTTGAAACCTGATCGTGTTCAAAGTTCATTACGTGGCCTATCTCACAAGTTCAAACACGACTATGATACGATATTCCATCATGGAATGCCAGTGCCTATCTTCCGGCTTTATCATCAGACCTTGAAACCTAATTGTGGTCAAAGTTCATTATAAGACTTTTTTAAGAAATCCAAAACAGCTATGATACAATTTTCCATCATGAAGTTCCAGTTCATATCTTCCGGCTCCATCATCAGATCAGTTCGACAGTACCATATTATAGTATTGTCATCAGAACTACATACAGTTGCCAATTTTCATTACGCTACGACCCTTGGAAGATGGTTAAACTAGTTACCTTAGATTCCATTACATAGTTAGTTACATACACGTCGACCTAATAAAAGCGTGTATACTTGCATCAGCCGCCCTATTAAAAATATCTAAAAATAAATTATATGCTTTTTGGGGATTAACGGATATTGTTCACCCAGCTAGGACTTTCCGAATACAGTTACAGTAATTTACCCAGTCGGCTTGATGCATGAAACACAATTAGTCGATGTCTCTCGCTTGGTTGTCATGTGATCACTGCACTAGCCTGTAACCTTCCTCAAGCTTGAAGCTACTTCTGTACCAAATTTCATTAAAATACACCCAGTACTTTCGAAGATTAGCGCATTTAAACAAACTTTACCGCTTTATAATATAAGTATAGATTGATTTGACACACCTTTATACCATTGAAGTACTATACCAACTGGACGCACTTGAGTCCATTGAGAAATGTGCCAAGTGACTTATTGGCAACGATGCACTGGTCGAGTCGAGGCTCCAGAGCCTTGAACATCGACGACGAGTTGCAAGTCTATAGGTTTTCTATCGGTTACATTTCGGAGAGTGTGCGATAGAATTACACAATCTAATTCCGCCAAGTCCGTTCCATCATCGGACTACAAGACAAACGGCGATGCGCCATCGTTACATGGTGGACATCCCACCCATACGCACTAAACGTTTTGGGAATACTTTCATTGTGCGTACGGCTAAGGAGTGGAATTCCCTGCCGGAGTCTGTTTCCCGATAGCTATAACCTAGGAGTATTTAAGTCAAGAGTGAATAGGTTATTTTTAGGCAAGCGTGCTCCATCTTCGACCACATCATCACTTACCATCAGGTGAGATGGTGGTCAAACGGTTCTAAATTCGGTTCCCAGGACTGGAAGCCAGGCTCAGCTCCAGCACCAGCGCAACAACAACAACAACAATCCCAGACGGACGACAACAAACAGATCGCCGTGCTACTTACTCAAATCGCCGCACAAGGTGACAAGGTTCGCCGCGTCAAAGCGGAGAAAGCTGAGAAGAGCGTCGTTGATGTCGAGGTCAGTTGTTATAGATGTATCTTTCGACAACAACAAAGTATCTCTCATCAACAACAAAGTATCTCTCAACAACATAGAGGGGATCACGGTTGAAGGACCTAAACCTAAAAAAGTTCAATGAATTCTTTTCCGACCATTTCAGATAACATTAAAAAATATGGCGCTTAGAATCATCAAAGTTTGTATGTAGGGGTAACTTCCGAAACTCTAAAAAATGTTCAGTGTTGGTATGATGCACTATTTGTGAGTGTATATATAAAATATTTCTAAATCCACGCTTACGAAGAAGTGAGCGAAATGCTAGTAATTAATATTGTTTTGGTCCGAGCAAAACCTAAACAACAAAACATAACCGTCCGTCCGTCCGTCTTTAAGTCAAGAGTGAATAGGTTACTTCTAGGTAAGCATGCTCCATCTTCGACCACATCATCACTTACTATCAGGTGAGATGGTGGTCAAACGCGAACCTATTATAAATAAATAATAATAATAACATCGTTTCAACAAACGTAGGTTTTCTGTATGTGTGTTACTATTTTCATACGAATCATGATCCTCTAAGCTAAGTTATAGTTTAATTTGTCTTGCTCTGTACATATTGTATAATTCCCTCGAAAGTCCTTTTCCCGTTCGTTTTACCGCGGCAAGTTAGCGGAAATACGAACGATGGCAACTCCGCACGAAGATCTTAGAAGACCTATATTTTTGATACGACACCGACTTATATATACCATAGTGTGCCGTAGCCAAAATCGGTCAGTAAGACATTTATATTTAAAATATTCGTAATATTAGTTCATAAGTCGTTGGTAAGTAGAGAAATAAACTGATTTTTTGTTTAAATTTTCAGGTGAAGAATCTTCTTAATCTAAAGGCGCAGTACAAGGCGATAACTGGAACTGATTGGACTCCGAACGTTGCCCCAGTGAAAGTTGAAACAAAGGTATACAGAAAAAACTCGGTCGACATTTTTTAATTCACTTTTAGAATGTAAGAAATAATGATTAAAATTTCTTGCCAACACTGTACAAAAATAAGAAAAGAGTTCGGTAGAAATACAGTAAAAATATTTTTTTAAATAACCCCAGACCAACTTGAAACACCTGCACAGATCTCGATAAATTGTAGCTAAGAACCATCTCGATTACGTCAGCTATAAAAAAAACCGCGTCATAATCGCTCCATTCGTTTAGGAGCTACGAAGCAACAGACAGTCATACAGATATACACACACGTCAAACTTATTGCATCACTCATTTTGCGCCGGGGGTTAAAATAAAAAGCAACAAATTCTATTGGAGCAAAAGAATCAAAATTTGAGCAGGTTGCAGCATGGCCACTACACTGTTTATCGCTGACATTCAGCACGCTCGCTTCTAATATTACTCTTACTAATATTATCATAAAATGCTATTTGTACTCGCACAACTTGTCCATTATAATATATACAAATAAATAAATTAAAAAAAAAATACGGCAATATGTATTCTTTTACTTACAAAATTGTAATTACGGATAAGACATGCACATATACGGGTAATACAACCGACATTTTAAACTGGAACATAAGTTAAAGGAATAATAATGTTTTAGTCATGATTTCTTGTAAAGTTTGCTGCTACTGCGGAAAAGATAAAGTATGGTCGGAGACTGGAAACTTTTCAATACTTCAATAAAACATCTCATATAATCCAAATATTTCATTTTAATTGTATTACCTATTACCAAGTTGAAAATATGTTTATCTGTGTGCGTATTTCTTTGGTTAATAAATACATTTTATTTATTATTTTATTATTATCTCATCGATTTGTATTAAACGTTACCATTAACTTTAATCCTACTTAAACGTGGATATAAATTTACGGGACAGTTGTATTTTTTTTTTTAATTAGAAGACAAATCAACTTATAAACATTTTTAACGGATATAATCTATACATTACTTAAATGTGTTCCTGCATAAATATGTATGTAAAAACAAAACATTATTATTGTTAAAATATTTGTCTATTTCCACGTTACAGGAAACTAAACCCGCTGAAATGAACGGTGGAAGCACAAAGGCGGCGGAACTCGGCGCTCAGATCACTAAGCAGGGTGAACTAGTCAGAGAGCTCAAAGGCAAAAAAGCCGAGAAGGTAAGAACAACATTTGTTTTAGGGTTCCGTACCTAAAAAGGAAAAAAATGGACCCTTAGGATCACTTTGTTGTGGTCCGTCTGTCTGTCCGCTTGGAGATATCGAGTTGAAATTAAAGCCATACACTCAGATCTACAGTCCCTTGAAGCTCTGAAAAAAATCAAACATCTAAATAGAAACGACCGATTATGCCGCAAAAAACGCATAATTCGACACTCTCAAGGGTATCAAAATTGGTAGGGTTCTTCTCGTTAACCTAGAACCATGAAATTTTGTCAAATAACATCGTTTTATACTACAAGTTCTACGAAATATTTTAAAACTATTCATTTGTAATTAAATCATAAAAAGTCTTATAGAAAAAAAAAGTGAGAAAATGTCTTATAGGTCAAAATTTAAAATCGAAGCTCAAGTGAGGTATCATATGAATAGGCTTGATATTCCTAAAACATATTTATTTTTTACGACACATAAATTATCATTTATAATGAAAAATATAAAAAATAACGGCGCTGTTTTTTTATCGTGACCCCGCTGTTCACTTCGATCACGCCTCATAAGGCGTGATAGAAGTGAGCAGCAGTGTGGGTTCGATCGTTCCGTCGTAGATCATCTATCGTTTACTACTAAATGGTAAAAAAAGAAGATGCCTGTTATTTCTTTTACTTAATGTGGAAGAAACAATAGGTAGTCCTATTGTTTCTTCCACATTTTTGGTGACAACTTCCATCCTTTTATTTCCTTAGGGGAAAGGGTTTAAACTATAAAAAGTAGTCTATGTTTGACCCCAAGCTTTCAACTATGCCTTGCTAAATTTCAACAAAATCGGATCAGTGGTTTAGCCGTGAAAACGTAACAGACTTTCGCATTTAGCTTTATTGAAAAGCTAATTTTTAATGTGAATGCAAGAACACTATAGACTTTTAGGTTCGTTTCTGATTAGTAATTAGATTTTACTATTAATATTTTTTTCTATACTGTCCTCTCATAAAAACTGTATTACGGAAAGATTGTGAAAATAAATTGTTTTGAAAAGAGTAACCATGGAGATTCTAGCCCGCTTCTGACTTTTTAGAAGTGCTCATGCGCTTTATGTGAAATAAAATATTTTTGTTCTGATTTTACCTTAAATCAGAATGCACATATTGAAGAGTCTATACTTATCTTTATTCAATTTTTAGGCGGTAGTCGATGCAGAAGTAAAGAAGCTTCTAGAACTGAAGTCAGCGTACCAATCTGAGACAGGCACGGCATTTGCTCCGCCTGTGCAGCCGCGCGACCCCAAACCCAAAGAAAAGAAGGACAAGCCTAAAGAGGCTAAGGAAGCTAAGAACAAGGAGGCTAAGAAAGAAGCCAAGGCTAAGGAACAGGTGAGAGGTTGATTAAACTAAACCGTAGACTGCGAAAAAAACGGAAGCCTTGTAGGATCACTTTGTTGTAAGTTTGTCCGTCTGTCTGTCAAGAACCTTTATCTTAAAAACGGGTAGAGATATCGAACTGAAATAATAAGAGAAGTAAAAAAATCTAAGTCAATGCGATTAAAAGATGTGACCGTCTATGTAGCAGATATTTTGAGATTTCACATGGAAATCAAAACCGGTTCGGTACTTTCTGTTGATGAGGATGATGAATTGATGATATCGTCTGCGTTGTGTCCGACGATGGCGTCCAATCCAAATTTCGTCTTGAACACCCGGTTACAAGTAGAACAATAGAGATTACCCTCGTTGTTGAAAGTGTAGTTATAGGAAGGTTTAGGTCGGTTCTTGCGGATCTGACGCTTAATATCCAGTTCTGATATTCGAGCGTTTTCAAAATTGCAGACACTCTTTTTAACGTCTGAATGCCAAAGTGACCCTTTTTGTGCATTCTCTTCCCAATTATCCAAAAATAACTTAAACTTTCTGTTAAGTTGTTATTTCCATTTATTCAAAACTAGCTGACCCGCCACGACTTCGTTCGTATGGTATCCTACCCCTATCCAACCGATACCACGACCCCTATCCTACCGATATTCTACCCATACCTTACTCTACCCCTACCCTACCCAAACCCTACCCTACAGTACCGTACCCTACCCCTACCCTACCTCTACCCTACCCTACCCCTACCCTTGAGACCTTTCCTACTTTTTTTTCATAAGAACCTACTCCTGACAAAACCAAACACAACAAAAAAAGAATCAGCCAAATCGGTCCAGCCGTCTTCGTGTTTTGTGCTTAGCAACACATTTAGCGATTCATTTTTATTATATAGATAAATATTAATAAAATAAATAGATTAATACTTACGAGTAGAGGAGCGAATCAGTCAGCAATCAAAAATCAAATCACTGTAAATGTCAAACTACTTACCTTGACTGTGTAATCGGCTCTTACATAAGCCGACCTTGATATACTTGGTTTTTTTCCAAAATAGGTTAAGCAGATAATGACAACCGCTCAAAAGTATTTACTACTTTATTGTACACCTTTCAATATTAATAATAAATAAATATAATTTAAAGTATCTGCATTTTGTGACGCCAAAGCCTTCATAAAATCAAAGGTGGACACTTATATCTCCTCGGTGTGCCTTCTTCACATTGTAGATTTCTAAACAAATAACCAATCTTTGAATATATTTTTAGTCACCCAAGCCAGCCAAAGAAGAGTCATCATCAGGAGTGAAGAAGGTAACTCGACTCGGTCTGGAAGCTAGCAAGGATACCGACCTACCGGAATGGTATTCGCAAGTCATCACCAAATGTAAGTAATTCAACATTCATATTAGATTTTAAAGATTATTACTTATACATATATAATTAGCTGTGCCCGCGACTTCGTCTGCGCGGAATAGTGACTTTCGGCAGCATTTTTTTTTTATTTTTTGCTAATTATTTTGAAAATAAAGCTCATACAGATAATTTGAATGTCGTATTTATTAATATCCAATCAAAAGTCTAAAAAATAAGTTTCAAGCTTCTAGCATTAAAAATGACGTAATTTCTATACAAACTTTCATCCCCTATTTCAACCCCTTACAGCCGTTTTTTCGCATTAAGAAGCAGCCTATGTCCTTTCTCAGGCTCTAGACTATGTCCGTACCAAATTTAATTAAAATCGGTTCAGTAGTTTAGGCGTGATTGCGTAACACACAGACAGACAGAGTTACTTTCGCATTTATAATATTAGTAAATATAGTAAAGATTATATTACTAGCGAGCTTCGCAAGGGTGCAATGTACTAATAATGCATGTGTTATACATATAATTCTTCCTCTTGAATCATTATCTATTGCTGAAAACTGCATTAAAATCCGTTGCGTAGTTTAAAAGATCTAAGCGTACAGACAGCGGGGGCTGGATATTTTCCTGAAGTATTAGTTTGGTATGGATTTTCCCAAAGTAACGCCTGATCCCATTCTGTATATAAAAATAATAACATTATTGCCTACATACAAATGTTTTGTAGTTATAATTATTATTTTTTCTACTCTTTTTTCAATTCTATATTATTAATTCTCATTTTATTTTATTTTGTGTTTTTAATTTAATCAATGCTAAAAGCAGTACTAACATAGTCGTAAGTTAGTTTGTTACTATGGACGATGATGTCTGAAATAAACGGTTTTTATTGTTATTTTATTTTTTATTAATTTTAACATTTGTTATATTTAGTCATACATTGCGAGTTATCCAACGTGTTTTATTGTTTATTTATTATTGTAATATTATAAATATTATTTCTTTATAATCAGCGGAAATGATAGACTACTACGACATTTCCGGCTGCTACATCCTGCGGCCGTGGTCGTACAGCATCTGGGATACCATCCGCAACTTTCTCAGCGCTGAGTTCCGCAAGCTTGGCGTCAAAGACGGCTACTTCCCTATCTTTGTGTCCAAGGTACGTCTCAGTTTAACTTTATAAGAAACATATTTTTACCAACGCATTTGTCATAGTTTGATTTACCTCTGACTGTCAATAAATGACTTGCGAGTAATTTATCTTTGTAGTAGACAGTCCTGGGAATATCAGTCTGACTATCAACTGACCTGATCAGCTGATCAACTATAGATAGATGACAGTCACTCACTCGACTCAAAACTCACCACACACAGAAAGAAATACAATAAATGCATGCAATCATGGTTTTAATAGTAACAATTATTTGCTAAATGCTTAGTTTGTAAGTTACTTCTTCTTAATTTAGTAATACTTTTCTTTTTTGGTTTTGTATTTTATGGAATGCTGACTCTTAAATTCTAGAGGAGAATTATGAAATACTCCTTTCATGTTACATTGTATATTACGTTACAGCAGTCTGTACCCGCCTTTAGAAATAATCCTAAATCCATATATTTTTACTAGATGGAACAAGTCATTTATCTATCTCATTATCTTTATGTTTAAGTTTTATAATTTATGGATGTATTAATAATTCTCTACATAATATATTCATACTCAACATTCATATAAGGAAGTAGGTATAATATTCATACAAGGAACTCCATTTATTTCAATACCATTCATAGTTTTAATTGAAACAATTAGAAATGTTATTCGACCAAGAACTTGAGCCGTACGATTAACCGACATTAGGAAAACATAACACTCCTTTTTTGGGCAGTCGTGTAAAAATATATATTTGTGTAAACAGGCCGCTTTGGAACGTGAAAAGGACCACATTGCAGACTTCGCTCCCGAAGTGGCGTGGGTGACACACTCCGGAACATCGGAGCTAGCGGAACATATCGCTATAAGGCCTACTTCGGAGACCGTCATGTACCCAGCCTACGCCAAGTGGATACAGAGCCACAGGGACCTGCCCTATAAACTAAACCAGTGGAACAATGTTGTGGTACGTATTTTTTTAGTCTGTGTGCTTATTTTTTTTTTTTTCAACCGACGACAAAAAAAGGAGGAGGTTATCAATTCGACGCGTATATATATATATATTTTTTTTTTAATGTATGATCATCGAGTACTCGAAGACGGCTGAACCGATTTGGAAAATTCTTTTTTTGTTTGATAGGGTATACTTCGAAATTGGTACCATTTGTCACCAAGTCAGGATCTGATGATGGGATCCTGGAGAAATCGAGGGAACTCTTCAAATATTATAGGCACACCTATGGCGTTTTGGGTATTTCTTATAGTAACTTGTGCAGTTGCTCTCAAAAAGTACCATTTGGGGAAGTGGAACTGATGATGAAGACCACAGATGGCCGCCGAAACTACTCAATAATAAGTATTTCGTGGATTGCGATTCGATTACTTGAATATGGATATTAAGCACTTTATGCTCGTCACAATGCATATGGTGATGTATAGCTGATGGTGAAGTACCAGGAGAACTCCTCAAAAATTAACGGCCCAGCATTGGGAAAAGCAATATTTAATAAAATGTTATAAGTAGTTGACATTTAGGCTCTTGTAACTAGGTAAATTAAAAATCAACCAACTAAAAAGAGTGAAATAAAAACTTTTTACCAAAAAATTAAACCGACTCCCAACGCTTACTTAGAAGTAAGTACCTCCTTTTTAGGGTTCCGTAGCCGAATGGCAAAAAACGGAACCCTTATAGTTTCGATATGTCTGTCCGTCTGTCTGTCTGTCTGTCTGTCCGTCCGTATGTCACAGCCATTTTATTCCGAAACTATTAAGACTATACATGTGAAACTTAGTAGGTAGATGTATTCTGTGAAACGCTTTCCGATTTTAAGAAAAAAATTAAAAAATATTTAAAATAAAGGGGGGTCCCCATACATGGAACTAGAACTGAAATTTTTTGTTTCTTCATGAAACCTATACGTGTGTGGTATCTATAGACAGGTCTTTAAAAATGATATAAAGGTTTCTAAAACCACTTTTTCATAAAGTCAATCGTTTAAAAGATATAAGCTTCCAAAGTGGTAAAATGTGTCCCCCCCCCTCTAACTTCTATAATAATGGAGTGAAAAATCAAAAAAAAATATATGTATGTAGATCTTAATATAAACTTTCAATCAAAATTGGTTTGAACGAAATCACGTCAGCAGTTTTTGAGATCCAGTATATTTTCTAAAATCGCAAATATAACTTTGTAATTCATACAAACACTATGAAAAACAAAGTTATTTAGCGTATTTGTAAAAATGTAAATAAGCTAGTTTTAAGAAATTTTTAAGGTTTATTTTTTTATTCGCCAAATAAATATACATATTATATTATATTATTATAGTTACTACGGAACCCTTCATGGGAGAGTCTGACTCGCATTTGCCAATTTTTTTGTTATCGCGGGGAAACCTTCAAAAGGCGCCTAGACTTTCGGGGTAAAGGCCAGGGAGTGTGGGATTCTTACCTCACTAAAACCACCCCGGTGATCACCATCAGCACATATAAAGAGCCCCGTTACCTCTAAAAAGACCAGTCCGGAGCCCTCCTGGGTGCAACGCCAGCTATGGCAAATTCCTGGGGTGCATGCCTTTGTGGCCTAGTGATCGTAAGTGTGACTGAGCAAGAGATAGATTGATAGATAGGTATATTATACCCTTTATTGTACCCCATAACAGAAAATAAATACGGATTGAACAACTAAAACAGGGTGTTACATTGGGCGGTTTTATCGCAAGCGATCTTAAACAGACGACCTTTGAATGAATTTGACACAGAACGAGAATATAAATAAGCGGGTAGTCCACGGTCTACTATTTGCCTATACAACGTGTAACTTAAAATGTATATACATATCAAGTGCACAGCTTCTTTGGATGATAACAAATGATATGGCAAGGGTTTTGTAATCCTATGTCTACACGTGTGGAACTTATTAGAAATTTCAATACATTGATACCAGAGACCGAATCTTTCAAATTAAGAAGAACGAAGAGAATTATCTTGTTATTGCCAAGTCACATGCTGTGACAGGTCAGTTATGATTGGCATTCAAGAAACATATGAAACCAATAATTTGGTATCAATTTTTTGAGCCACTTATTTTGAGCTGAAACTGTGCATAGAGTCTCCATACCAGATGTTGTCTTCAGCCCTTGTGGATAGATATAAGGTTTCCGTTACACGTTGTATACAGTACATAATCAATAATCTACATTCTCAAATATAGAAAAACTAAGACATATATATAATAACAAGATCGGGGCTTGTGTGTTAGGTTCCTGGGTCGGGCGAAAAGTGCTCTTGGGTTTTTCTGTTAAAAATTTCTCAGTAGTAGCCCGGAGTTTGGGAAGTTGGTGGTGTGATAACCCCCGTGATTCGCAAAGCACGATAAGCCGTTGATCCTGCGCCTCTCCGGTCGTGTTAGATTGTTTTTAGCTTAACACGTTCGCTGACAGTACGTCGTTAGGCAGGAAATTAAAATAGTGCGTTATGACAGTACGTCGAGGGACGGGCCACTTATTTTTAAGAGTAGGTACGTCGTCTCACAATAATTTTTCATATACAACGTGTAATTTAAAGGGTATATACATACCAACTGCACGGCTTCTTTGGATGATAACAAACGATATGGCAAGGGTTTTGTAATCCTGAGTCTACGTGTGTAGAACTTATTACAAATACCAATACACTGATACCAGAGTCTGAATTTTTCAAATTAAGAAGAACGAAGAGAATTGTCGTGTTATTGGCAAGTGACGTGGAAAGTTATTGACCCTCGTAGTGCTGTGACACGTTTGTTATGATTGGTATATATGAAAGAAAAGAAATAAATGAAAAAAGGAAAGAAATATATGAAACCGATAATTTGGTATCAATTCTTTTGAGTCAGTTATTTTGAGCTGAAACTTTGCATAGAGACTCCATACCTGATATTGTCTTCAGCCCTTTTGGATAGATATGGGGTTTCCGTTACACATTTTATAGTAAGTATTATGAAGAGTCATATTATGAGCAATTTCATATTTCTTACTGCCGTAATACGAGTATTTTGTAGATAGTTTCATATTGCTTGCTTGTGTACGAGTACTACGTTGATTTGTCATTTAGTATGGAAAATGCTACTGTCGTAATGTGGTGTCAGGGTAAGTGCTCACTGTCAGCGAACGTGTTAATATGGTTTACTACCTTCTGCCTGCGACTTCGTCCGCGTTGAAGGTTTTTTCCGCGTTAATCCCGATCCCGTGGAAATACTGAGATAAAGAAAACCTATGTGTTTTTCCAGGATGTCAACTATCTAGTTAGTAGTAGGTTATTCTTTCTTCGTTGTTTTTACTTTCACTATAAGTTATTTAATGATGTCAAGGAGTTTGAGTACTTTGTGGCCTTCCCAAATGTCCTTATTTTGGTATTGTTCGTCAAATTGTTGAGCTCCTTAAGTTCTAAGTTGAGCTACACGATAACTGACAAATGCTTGCACTGTCTGGACAGGTCCGCTCAAATTTGCGTGGTTATTTCCTCAAAAGGATACCACAGACATGAAACTACATGCTTCTCATATACAAATACAAATTGTCTGGACTTCAAAAGAGACTTTGACCTCTGAGTTTGTTTCGGTGTTTCTTCTCAGAGTAGTCAGTTAGGAAATACCGGCCTCATCTAGCTAAACTACACTTAACACGCAAAAAAAACATGACGTGTAAAAGTGTTATTTATAACCAATTTACAAAATAAATATTTCATTTCATCTACTTTCCATATTTCAGTAGTTTTTGCATGAAAAAGCAACAAACATACATACATCCTCACAAACTTTCGCATTTGCAATATTAGCAAGACGTAAGATGATAATGCTTAACTTATATTTTCTTTATGATACAGAGATGGGAGTTCAAACAACCGCAACCGTTCCTGCGCACGCGCGAGTTCTTGTGGCAGGAGGGACACACCGCCTTCAGGCTGAAAGAGGAGGCCGAAGAAGAGGTGCTACAGATCTTAGGTAACTAATTTATAATTTATTTGACGGAAAACAATACACTTATCTTTGAATACCTCGAGAAATTATACTATAATTGAGAATGCCCTGTGGCCTTAAGTCTGTAATTAAAATTCTACCATAAGCGATTTAAATAATAAATGAAATGACGTCACACTTGAGTGAGTGACCACAATCGAATGATCTAAAATACTTAAATAATTATTTATAAATAATTACTTCTTATATTTTTTTATTAAATTGATAATTTTTTTTTTATACTAGTGGTCGCTGAGCTGTCAAAATCCGAGAATAATGTTAATTATTTTGAGTTGCTTTCTACACTCCTTATCCATATAAACTTTGTGTCAAATTTCATACTCCTCCGTTAGCGTTATTTTCGTAAAAAGGGTAAAAGGGTACTAAGTTTCTGCTTTATAATGTAGCTGTGCCCCGCGGTTTCATCTGCGTTAATTTGAGGAAAAACTTTTCACATACCAACATTCATCTCCTATTTCTATCCTTTAGGTGATGATTTTTGAAAAAAAATCTGTTTTACTCTGGGTCGTCAACTATTTTCATTTTAAATTTGATCCATATTGGTGCTGTGGTTTAGCTGTGAAAGCGTAACAGGCAGACAGATAGACTTTCGCATTTATAATATTAGTATGGATTTATTTTCATGTTATAATCTTGAGATCAATGGTTCGGATTTTGAACGTTATGTTCTGATTATAATTGTTATTGTGTACAGATCTGTACGCCCGCGTGTACGAGGAACTGATGGCCATTCCGGTGATCAAGGGCCGCAAGACTGAGAAGGAAAAGTTTGCCGGCGGAGACTACACCACTACCGTGGAGGCCTACATACCGGCTAGTGGTAGGGCTATACAGGTACATTAGTCAATTAATAATAATATTATTATTCCACAACTTCTACACAACGCCATCTAGTCCGAAACTAAGCAGAGCTTGTGCTATGAGTACTAGACAACTGATAAACATACATATATATTTCTAAATACATACATATTATAGATAAATTACACCAGGACAAAGAACAAAATGATCGTGCTCATCACACTAACATTTGTCCTGGGTGGGAATCGAACCCACGACTTTGCGCATGGCAGTCGGTGCCACTGACCACTATACCAACAGGCCTGTCGAATTTACTATCAATATTAGAATTATTGGGTTAAAAAAAACCAGGGTTGCGGGAATGTTCTAACGAGATACCGCGGCCCCGGAACATAAGGGCAGCTGAAGGAACAGGGTGGGTTTTTAGTCAGTAGAAGTCTGACACTCCCTTCCGCTCCCGGGAGGAGTCATTTGATGATTTTACCACACGGATAAAAATGGGAGAAAAAATGGTACACATTAAAAGTAAGAATTTTCCATTTATGTTGAAAAAAATAATTAAGCAGTTTTCCCTGTAAGCTTCCAGTTAAAATCCCATTAAAATTGTTAACGTCTCCTTTGAAGTCCTTACAGTTTGTGTTTTAGAAGACATAACAAAAATTGGACGTATTTATGCAAAAATTGGCCAAGTGCGAGTCGGACTGGCCCATGAAGGGTTCCGTGGTAACTATAATAAATATAATATACTTAATATATTTAATTGAAAAAAAAAAAACAAAAAACCTTAAAAATTTCTTAAAACTAGCTTATTTACAATTTTTACAACTACGCCAAATAACTTTGTTTTTCATAGTATTTGTATAAATTACAAAGTTATATTTGCGGTTTTAGAAAATATACTGTATCTCATAAACTGCCGATTCGATCTCGTTCAAACCAATTTTGGTTGAAAGTTTACATTAAGATCTACAACATATGGATTTTTTTAGAATTTTCACTTCATTATTATAGAAGTTAGAGGGGGGGGCACACATTTTACCACTTTGGAAGCGTATATCTTTTAAACAATTAACTTTATGAAAAAGTCATTTTAGAAACCGTAATGTCATTTTTAAAGACCTGTCTATAGATACCACACACGTATAGGTTTCATAAAAAAAAATATTTTCTGTTTCAGTTCCATGTATGGGGAGCCCCCTTTATTTTAATTTTTTTTTAATTTTCTCTTAAAATCGGAAAGCGGTTCACAGAATACATCTATCTACCAAGTTTTACATGTATAGTCCTAATAGTTTCGGAATAAAATGGCTGTGACATACGGACGGACGGACGGACAGACAGACGGACAGACATGTCGAAACTATAAGGGTTCCGTTTTTTGCCATTCGGCTATGGAACCCTAAAAAGGATCCAATTCACACTTTTACCGCCCACAAGACCGCCCATTGTAACACCCTTTGTAGTTTTTTAAGTCCTTATTTAATTCTGTTATGGTGTACAATAAAGAGTACATCTATCTATCTATCTTTTCCGAAATTGAGTTATTTATACCAAACGCATCTTCAGGGTAATATATTAAAGATATCAATATAACTCAATTTCGGAAAAAGTGTGGAATGGATCCTTTTTGCATAACTACGTCCAATTGATATTTACATTTATTTATTAATCTAATAAGGTCAACATTTTTTTGGAGTGATGGATATATATAGTATAATTATGTTTTTTTATTCGGTGCGAGCCTAGAGCTGTCCTATTCACTCTTGCTTTAAAGGCTGAAAGGTCATAAGTGACAAGGAACACAGAAGCTGGCAGAGTTCCACAGCTTGGCTGTACGCAGAATAAATGTGGAAGAAAAGCGCTTGGTGCGACAAGACCGTATATCTACCAAGTGTGGATGGTACACAGCAGTGCGTCTGGTAGACCGGTAGAAAAAGGGATTAGGTCGTAGAGCCCTTGCGGACAATCTATAAAAGACCAATAGGCAAGCAACGTTACGCCGGTGAGCCAGGCTGTGAAGCTTGCCTGTCAGAACCTTGTTGCCTATAAGCCTTTTTGCTCTGCGTTCAATCGAGTCTAGTGCAGCAAGTTGACCGGTAGTGAAAGGGAGATGGAGGGATCAGGTCATGGAGCTCCTGCGCATTATTCCTGTAGTACAATCTGTAGAAAACCGACAAGCAAGCAACGTTTCGCCGATGAGTCAGACTGTGAAGCTTGTCCACTAGCGCCTCGTCGTCTATAATCTTTTTAACCGACTTCTAAAAAAGGAGGAAGTTCTCAATTCGGATGTTTCTACTTTTTTTTTATGTTTGTCCGCGCATATCTCCATCGCTTGCCAACCGATTTGAAAAATTCTTATCTTGTTAGAAAGGGTATACTTCCCAAATGGTCCCATGAAAATTTTATCGAAATCGGACAAGCTGTTTCTGAAAAATCAACAAAAGTCTAAAAAAATATTTACGTTGACGATCTTTTCGTTTACTCTGCATTGAGTTTTTTGGTCGCGCATAACTCCGTCATTTACGAACCGATTTGGAAAATTCACTGACCCACTAAAAAGCACGAAAATAAAAACTTTTTTACAAAAAATAAAACCGATTTCCATATCAAAACACTACAAAGCCAAAAATAATTTTAATTTCGGAAGGCGGTGTGAAAAAAAAAGGAAAATACAAAACCAATAACACCGACTACCGAAATTAAAATTATTTTTGGCTTTGTAGTGTTTTGATATGGAAGTCGGTTTTATTTTTTGCAAAAAAGTTTTTAAGCCTTTTTGCTCTGCGTTCAATCGAGTCTAGTGCAGCAAGTTGACCGGTAGTGAAAGGGAGATGGAGGGATCAGGTCATGGAGCTCTTGCGCACACTCCCTGTAGTATAATCTGTAGAAAATCGACAGGCAAGCAATGTTTCGCCGATGAGTCAGACTGTGAAGACTTGTCCACTAGCGCCTCGTCGCCTATAATGTTTTTGGCTCTGCGCTCGATCGAGTCCACTTCAGCAATTTGGTATTTTGCAGAGCCATCCCACAAGTGGCTGCAACACTCATCACATGAACGGACACACATTAATGAAGGTTTTCAATGTTGAATAATTTTATCATTGTCATCATCAGGGAGCTACCAGTCATCACTTGGGCCAGAACTTCTCGAAGATGTTTGAGGTCGTGTACGATGACCCTGACACCCAAGAGAAGAAGTATGTCTTCCAGAACTCCTGGGGTATCACCACTAGGACCATCGGTATGTATACTTTATTCTTCATAATTTTATTTTATTCGGACAACATTAATCCATGATGTTAGTAAGTATACATGCTTAAAACGAATGATCGTGCTCATCACACAACCATTTGTCCTAGGTGGGAATCGAACCCAGGACCTTGCGCATAGCAGTTAGGGCCACTGACCACTACACCAACAGGCCTGTCATGTAGGCCTGTAGTATAAATCTAAGCTACAGGACATCTCGACTACAAGACCGACACCTTATCCATTAATAAGGCGGCTATTAACGCTTAAAATTTAGTTATAAATAAAATTGTGTCAAGCGTGCTTTACCAAAAGGGCTAAAAAACCGGCCAAGTGCGAGTCGGACTCGCGCACGAAGGGTTCCGTACCATTATCTATAAAAACGGCAAAAAATCATGTCTGTTGTGTGGGAGCCCCCCTTAAATATTTGTTTTATTTTAATTTAATTATTAATTTTTAAAGTGAATATATAACTAAATATTCTGTGAATATTTCAAGCGTCTACCTGTTGCCGTTATCAATATCGAGCAAAAACGAAAAAAAAGTCACGTTTTTTGTGTGGGAGCCCCTTAAATATATATTTTATTCTGTTTTTTAGTATTTGTTGTTATAGTGGCAACAGAAATTAGTCTTGTGTAGTACGTGAACGATGAACGAATAGGAGCCGAATCTTTGCACTGTACTAAAAGAACCGTTTCCGAACGCTGGCTTGTAATCGGTCTAATAGGTCTAATAGCTCTTTTCGTACTCGTACATTCTAAACCGTGCGATCGTAATGTGCGAACGAGAAATGAAATATTATACAGTCACTGATTGTTTGAAATAGCCGACGAATGACGATGCTACCCGAACCCGACCGACTGAATTCGCAAGAATGAGATAAGATGCGTGTTATCTATACTAATATTATAAAGCTGAAGAGTTTGTTTGTTTGTTTGTTTGTTTGTTTGTTTGCTTGAACGCGCTAATCTCAGGAACTACCGTTCTGATTTGAAAAATTCTTTCAGTGTTAGATAGCCCATTTATCGAGGAAGGCTATAGGCTATATATCATCACGCTAACACCAATAGGAGCGGAGCAGTAATGAAGAATGTTTCAAAATCGGGGGATTTTCCTTTCCACGGGGACGAAGTCGCGGGCGGAAGCTAGTTTAAATATATAATGTCTAATTTAGCTTATCACCCGAACACGCGAGACATGTCTAGTGACCGCTGACTGCTGAGAGCGAAGACCGAATAGAGCTATTAGAACTAATAGAATGAACTAGTTCACTGTCCGAAATGAACTAGTACGGAGCAATCTCAAAAATGACCGAGCAGACACAAGACTAACAGAAATACATCATCTGTGAAAATTTCAACTGTCTAACTATCACGGTTCACGGTACAGCCTGGTGACAGACAGAGGTGAACAGACGGAAGGACAGCGGAGTCTTAGTAATAGGGTCCCGTTTTACCCTTTGGGTACGGAACCCTAAAAACAGCACAGTGAAATTTCTATAAGTCGCAATTTGTCCTCAGGTGTAATGGTCCTCGTTCACGGTGACGACAAAGGGTTGGTTCTTCCCCCACGCGTGGCGGACATACAAGCGATAGTGGTTCCCTGCGGCATTACCGCCTCCAGTTCCACAGAAGAGAGGGCGAAGCTTATGGACTCCTGTAAGGAGCTGGTCAATGAATTGATGGCGGCTGGTCTAAGGGCCGAAGGAGATTATCGAGACAATTACTCTCCTGGGTGGAAGTTTAACCATTGGGAGCTCAAGGTTTGTGTTTTAATCTATATTTTTAGTATAAACTAGCGGTTGCATACGACTTTGTTTACGTGGGAAGTTTTTTCCGTGTAAATCACAATCCCGTGGGAGTTCCGCGATAAAAAGTAACACATGTCTTATTCCAGGATGTCAACTATCTACTTATCAAATTTTTGCGTGAAAGAGTAACAAACATCCATACATCTATACAAACTTTCGCATTTATAATATTAGTAAAATAGTAAGATAATATATTAGCTTCCATCAACAATACCAACTAGATATCGGGTCAGCGTAAAAAATACGTCTCGGTAAATAACAGCGCACTTGAGAAGTGAGCTCTTATTTTGTTTAGTTCGCTTGACACACAGCCAATGTAAACACGTTTCACAATGCCGCAATGTGTATTCAAAAGTTGCAAAAATAATGCCCGAAAATGTAATTTAACGGCCGGAGTGTCTTACTTTCAGTAAGTACATGAAGAATAAGTTACATTTTAAGCTTTAAACCAACAAATAATATCAAATATTGAAGAATTTTACCGACTTTAAACCACCGCTACAAATGTTTGTCAAGGTTGGCCAATACAAGTGTCATGTTATGTCTTTTCATTTCTAAGTAACAGGAGTAATTTATTGCTTTGCTAGTTTTTTGTGACGAATGATCGTAAGTATCACTATCACTACATAGTATAAAACAAAGTCGCTTCCCGCTGTCTGTCCCTATGTATGCTTAGATCATTAAAACTACGTGACGGATTTTGATGCGGTTTTTTTTAATAGATAGAATGATTCAAGAGGAAGGTTTAGGTGTATAATTTATTAAGGTTTGCGGACGAAGTCGCGGGCAGGAAGCTAGTTAGATAATATTTTGATGATTGGTGACTTTATTACTAGGTACCATGGTTGTAATTAGGTTGAACTTAAAACTGTTTTAAAACTTTTCTCTCAGTTCGTTCGTAAACAAATGTAAGTACGGTCGGCCAAGAAAGTGGTGTACCAGTTTTGATTTAGTTTCCCGGTCATCGAAAATTACAACAAGGTTCGTTATAAAAAGATATTACTGAAAGAGACAACATTATCATGACGTAAACCTATGTATTTAGTATTCATACGTCATATGTCACATATAAGTACATGACATTTTAACCTTTAGTATAAATGAAAAGGACATTAGTTTCTACAAAGCAATTGAAATGTTTCCAAACAAAAGTAATAAAAACTATTTAGACAACCGAATTCCATTTGAAAAAGAAAACTGACAATTGACATTTTGTCAAATATATGCAAAAAATCGATATATTTTCCGTGTTATTTTTCAATCAACTGCATATAAAATCATCTCAATGCCTGCCAACTTGACCATTGCCGAAAGAGCACAAATAATTGCCCAATTTAATGAGGGAAGCAGTATCAGTGCGATATCCCGGAATTTGAATATATCGAGGCGTTCTGTCCGCTTTTGGATTCGTCGTGAAGGAGAGGAGGGAAGTTTGTTGGATCACAGAAGAAGTGGTCGCCGGCCTGCACTCTCCAATAACGATAGAGAATTCATGAGACGGGAATATGAAATCAATGGTTTTAAGCCCACAAAACATTTTGCGGAGATGTTCGATGTGAGTGCCCAAACAATAAGGAATCATCTACATTACATGGGGTTGCACCACAGGCATTACGCCAAGAAAATATATTTGACGGATGCTCACAGACTTGCTCGTCTGAACTTCGCCAGAGAGCACTTAGAGTTTGATTGGTCTAATACAGTGTTTTGTGATGAAAAAACGTTTAAATCCAGTCAGCATGGACGTCTTCACCTTTGGCGATATAATTCAACACGGTATAAAGATGATCATGTAATCCCAAATAGAGAATCAGGTCGAATTTCCGTAAATATTTGGGGCTGGATGAGTACGGATGGTGTAGGAGAATTGTGTTCTCTACCTCCTCGAGCGACGGCTGTAAATTATATCGACGTGCTTCAGAATGCAATGCTACCGACAGTCCGTAATGTTTACCCGGAGAGCGAAGTGCCACAATTTGATTTTGTTCAAGATAATTGTTCAATTCATAATGCGAGGATCGTAAGAGCCTGGTTTCGTTCACACACTGACGTAAGGGTAATTCAGTGGCCCTCAAGATCGCCGGACCTCAACCCGATAGAAAATCTTTGGGGCCTTATGGTCCAACGATGGTCGCATCAAAATGAAAGAACCAAACAAGCTCTTATTAGTCACTGTAATTATATCTGGGAGGAAATGCGGGGAACCGATATTTGCTCACGGCTTGTTGGTTCAATGAGGTCTCGTCTTTTAGAGGTTATAGAGGCCAACGGCGGTTACACCCGTTTCTAATTTTTAAAAATTTTCAATATCTTCTAAATATTACTATATATGCTATGTTTTTGTTTGTTATAAGTATTTTAAAATTGATTGTAGAAATTTAATAAAAGGATAAATCTATTTTTAGCTTGTTTTTTATTGATATTGTAATTACAAGTTAACAGAAATTGTAGGTTTGTGGACTCGCCTTGTGCCTTTACAATTTTATGTAACTTGTTGATTACAATTCTGAATTTGTAGATACAATTTTGTCATCAAAATCTACAGCCCCCCGCCGTTGATTTTACGACGTCATTGGTTCCATCAAGTTCAAACTAAGAACAGCTGTCACGTTACAAACAGTAATAGTCGTTATCAATAATCAGATAAAGACAGCAATAGAAGTTGTCAGATCGATCTGCAAGCGAAACTAATCTTTATCACCTATGAATCTGCAAGCGATATTCAACCTTAGGGTGATACACCACTTTCTTGGCCGACTGTACATATTCACGCGGACAGCATTTAGCTTTGATTTTGTACGTGACCCGTTATCTAGTTGGTATTGTTGATCGAAGGATATTAATTAGTAAGATAAGATAAGTAAGATAATCATAATTAGAATGTGTAAAATTATATTATATAAAGCTAAATTACCACTCACTGACTGACTGACTCACTCATTGACATAATTGTTCTCCCAGATGGTGGATGGGGAGGTGGGTATATTTTGACAGATTCGTAAACAAGTAACTCTCAAACCTATGGGAAAAGTGCCAAAGCTCCCCTTTTCACCCCCCTTCTCCCCCCTCCCTATCGTATCTCGGAAACTACGAGACCCGTATTTTTTGTTTTTTACGGATTCGTATAGAGGAGGCTCGGTAAAGTAAAAACCATTTTTCAAAGTCCCCCCCCCCCGCCCCCCTTCTCCCCCCCTTTAGGCGGATCTCGGAATCTAAGAGACTTGGAACATTTTCTTTTTCAGATTCATTTAGAGGGGCAATGTTTTAGTCGAAATACTTGTGCAACCCCCCCCCCATCACCCCCCCCCTCTTTTTTTTTTTTTTTTCACAAGCTCGCGAGGTGCTTGCACCTCGCGCAACACGCAAATACTTGATTTAGAGGGGCAATGCTTTAGTTTTTTTCACAAGCTCGCGAGGTGCTTGCACCTCGCGCAACACGCAAATACTAAACCCCCCCATCACACCCCCTTTTTTATTTTTTTTTCACAAGCACGCGAGGTGCTTGCACCTCGCGCAACACGCAAATACTAGTTATATTATATAAAGCTAGATTACCACTCACTGACTCACTCATTGACATAATTGTTCTCCCAGATGGTGGATGGGGAGGTGGGTATATTTTGACAGATTCGTAAACAAGTAACTCTCAAACCTACGGGAAAAGTGCCAAACCTCCCCTTTTCCCCCCCCCTATCGTATCTCGGAAACTACGAGACCCGTATTTTTTGTTTTTTACGGATTCGTATAGAGGAGGCTCGGTAAAGTAAAAACCATTTTTCAAAGTCCCCCCCCCGCCCCCCTTCTCCCCCCCTTTAGGCGGATCTCGGAATCTAAGAGACTTGGAACATTTTTTTTTCAGATTCATTTAGAGGGGCAATGCTTTAGTCGAAATACTTGTGCAAACCCCCCCCCCCCGCCATCACCCCCCCCCCCCCTCTTTTTTTTTTTTTTTTTTTTCACAAGCTCGCGAGGTGCTTGCACCTCGCGCAACACGCAAATACTAAACCCCCCCATCACCCCCCCACTTTTTTTTTTCACAAGTACGCGAGGTGCTTGCACCTCGCGCAACACGCAAATACTAAACCCCCCCCATCACCCCCCCCCCACTTTTGTTTTCACAAGCACGCGAGGTGCTTGCACCTCGCGCAACACGCAAATACTAGTTATACTATATAAAGCTAAATTACCACTGACTGACTGACTCACTCATTGACATAATTGTTCTCCCAGATGGTGGATGGGGAGGTGGGTATATTTTGACAGATTCGTAAACAAGTAACTCTCAAACCTACGGGAAAAGTGCCAAACCTCCCCTTTTCCCCCCCCTTCTCCCCCCCCCTATCGTATCTCGGAAACTACGAGACCCGTATTTTTTTCTTTTTACGGATTCTTATAGAGGAGGCTCGGTAAAGTAAAAACCATTTTTCATAGTCCCCCCCCCCTGCCCCCCTTCTCCCCCCCTTTAGGCGGATCTCGGAAATTAAGAGACTTGGAAAATTTTTTTTTTCAGATTCGTTTAGAGGGGCAATGCTTTAGTCGAAATACTTCTGACACCCCCCCCCCTATCACCCCCCCCCACTTTTTTTTTTTTTTTTTTCACAAGCACGCGAGGTGCTTGCACCTCGCGCAACACGCAAATACTAAA
Source organism: Tholera decimalis (assembly GCA_943138885.2). NCBI lineage: Eukaryota > Metazoa > Arthropoda > Insecta > Lepidoptera > Noctuidae > Tholera > Tholera decimalis. The sequence goes on from OW964565.2 coordinate 30,497,764, forward strand.
CCCCCCATCTCCCCCATCACCCCCCCCCCTTTTTTTTCTTTTTTTCACCTCGCGCAACACGCAAATACTTTTTTTTTTCACAAGCACGCGAGCTGCTTGCACCTCGCGCAACACGCAAATACTAAACCCCCATCTCCCCCATCACCCCCCCCCTTCTCTTTTTTTTTTTTTTTCACAAGCACGCGAGGTGCTTGCACCTCGCGCAACACGCAAATACTAGTCTTATATATAAAAATAAATTGCTGTTCGTTTAGCTAAAACTAGAGAACGGGTGGACCAATTGGACATAGTTATGCATAAAGGATCTATTCCACACTTTTTCCGAAATTGAGTTATATTGATATCTTTAATATATCACTCTGAAGATGCGTTTGGTATATATAACTCAATTTCGGAAAAGATAGATAGATATACTCTTCAATGTACACCATAATAGAATTAAATAAGGACTTAAAAAACTACAAAGGGTGTTACAATGGGCGGTCTTATGGGCGGTAAAAGTTTGGATTGGATCCTTTTTGCATAACTACGTCCAATTTCATTAATTATTCTTGTATTGTGTTCCCTCTCATAAAGGGAAGGTTTAAAAGGTAAGAAAATATCGAAAATAAAAAAATACATCGTTGCGAATTTCGCCGGGTCAGCTAGTTAATAATAAATGTGTTTAAGTTTATTTTCTAAATCATTAATGTTGTTTTGTTTTGTTCGACATGTATACAGGGTGTGCCAGTACGAGTAGAGCTGGGACCAAAGGACATAGCGCGGGGGGAGGTAGTGGCGGTGTGTCGTCTCACGGGAGAGAAGCTCACACTGAAGCGAGCGGACGCCGGCACTCAGTTGCTGCAACTCCTGGACAAGACTCACCAGGAGATGCTGAACAAGTACGTTCAATTCACTCTATTGTATCTGCCATGCTATCTCTTCATCACCCTTAGTTGCAGGGCCGGATGAACCATTAGGCGGAGAAGGCAACTGCCTAGGGGCATCCGCATCAACTAAGGCTCCAGCCCTGGGGCTGGACCCCTAGTTGATGCGGGGCCCGGAGGAAACATGCGGCGGCGGAGGAAACATGTTTTCTTCGAACGAGAATTTGATGTGCGTGTGAACTTGGGACCTCACTGTTATCTCACAAAATACAAATCGTTACATTTAGTAGTAGAATTAAAACAATTTTGGAACAAATCTGGGAATAAGTAAACAAATATATTAAAAACCATAGCCCTTAATGTGCGTTTCCTCAGTTCACACACGATTTAGTCAGTCAAAGTAAGAAAAGGGGCCCCGAGAATGCCATTGCCTTAGGGCCTCTGACAGGGTTAATTCGGCTCTGCTTGGTTGACTGGTAGAGAAGAATTCTGAACTATACAGCTCTGTATATGCTCTGTTCAGAGCATATTGCCAGTCATTTTACTTGTGCAACCTGTGGGTTAGGTATACGCAGAAGGCGTACAACGCTCTGCGCATTCAGTACAATAATGTGTTGAGAATGTTGTTGGGGTTGCCTAGGTTTTGTCGCTCATCAAGTATGTTTGCTGAAGCACGGCTGGATGACTTCTATGCCATCATACGCAAGTAATGCCTTGATGCTGCAGCGATTCAGAGTCAGCAACAATAGTATTCTTGCCAAAATTGACGGATAAAATTGATGGTCCTTTAGTCAGGCACTGGGTAGGTGTACATGTGAGAGCGGGAGTTCATGTGCCAAATTGAGTGTGTTGTCTTATTTTTATTTTGTGTATACTGTTTATGTTTGTATTTCTACTAACATAAGTTTTAAGTTTATACCAACAAGTTTTAATGGATCCTTGGTCTGAATTAAAAGCATATTATTATACAGGGTTGCAGGTTAAGTCGACCTAGATGCGTTAAGGGCATGTAGTTTCCATCGTTACTGACTGATTTGACTATGACACACCCTACCATAAACCATTCACTTTTTGAGTCAACTACGTGTACTTATGAAAATGTAACTGACTAGTAAATGTAATTTTTAAATAAAATTGTATTGCTTATGGGAACAAAATCCTGAAATAAATGAATATTTATGTATGTAAAGTTCTTGAGCGTTCGCAAGAGCTTTGATATACCGTGTTGTCGTACGAAGCGCTTCTCGTCTACATTTATTGTGCGCACAGCCAAGGAACTCTTTGCCGGCTTTCGTGTTCCGTGCAGGGCCGGATTAACCATTAGGCGGAGTAGGCAACTGCCTAGGAGCCCCGCATCAACTAGGGGCCCAGACCCAATGCGCGCACCAATAAAACATGTTTCTTTGAACGAGAATTGGATGTGCGTGTGAACTTAGGGACCTCACTTTTATCTCACAAAATACAAATCGTTAGATTTAGCAGTATAATTAAAACAATTTTAGAACAAATCTGGGAATGAGTAAACAAGTATATTATATCAGCCCTTAATGTACGTTTCCTCAGTTCACACACGATTTGGTCAGTCAAAGTAAGAAAAGGGAATGCCATTGCCTTAGGGCCTCTGACAGGGTTAATCCGGCTCTGGTTCCCTGCCACATACTCTCGCTTTAAAGGCTGACGACGTCAGCCTTTAAAGCGAGAGTGAATAGGCATTTTCTGGGCTCGCTCGTTCGATCGTAGACCTCATCTTATACTTACCATCAGGTGTGATCGAGGTCAAGAGCGGGCTCATTCGTAATAAAAAAAAAAGTAATACATTCAAACATACATTCACTACATACTTAGCCGTAGGGCGTCCAATCCCGCAGCCTGAATTCAATCTCGGTATTTGCGGGACTACGAATTTTCAATCCCGCGGGATCTCGGTATTTGCGGGATTCCGCATACTGAGAATATTCACATTTATATAAGCAAATAAAACAATGAATTAATCAACTAACTCCACGTTTATTTACGTATTACTATTAGTATGACATCAATCAAATTACACCGTTTTTTCTTCACAAAAAACAGTAACAAATACTGAATAAAAAACTTATTTGATATTTTAGGCTACATACTTAGGCTACCACTGACTGAAATTGTGAAAAACGGGCGACATCGGCCCCCGCGTTGTTTGCAACACTATGCATGCTTTTTCAGTCCCGCAAATCCCGCGGATCCCGCGCCCGTAATCCCGCATCACGCGGGTGTAGTAAATTAAACCATTCCGTAATACATTATGGCTTTATTCATTTAAAATTTCACATGTACAATTATAAGTAATGACACAAGTATTTGTGTTCGATGTCATTTGAGACATAGGTAGTAAACCAGCCAGATCGATAGAGGTTGCATATCACCTCATTCTCCCCCATTAAGAAGTGCTAGTGCCATAGTCTTTAAGATAAGACGGAGGGTGTCGCTCTCTTGCTGAACGGCGAGGTGCAGAACCTTGTACGTTAGTAGGATCTAGAGTAATACTAACTGGTTGGTTCGTCGGAATACTAGTTGGTTCATCATTTATTTGAAATTCTGGTTCATCCGAATCAGCAGAAAGCCAGCTGGAGTCAGATCCTGTTTCGCGATCTTCAGCGTCAGAATATAAAGTATTTCCCAACGGCGCTAAGTGACGATTCGAAACTACCATCTCGCGGCCATTTTGACATCTTATGTGGGAGTGTAGAGGGTTGGTCTCGACTAGTTCTACTTCCTCGACAATTGGGTCATACTTACTTTTTCTAACATTATTTTTCAACAGTGCTCTCTCTGCCTCCGTAAGCCACGTCGGCCTTGAATATCCATTTGAAGATCTGCGGGGATGGGTGAACATTCGTTCGTGAGGTGTACATCCAGTTGCTGTGCACAATAAAGATCGTATGGAGTGTAGTGACTGTTCGAGGACAGTTTCCCAGCGGTTAATCGGCAAATTCATTGACTTTAGCGAGAGTTGTATAGTTTTCCAAATAATGCCATTGTATCGCTCAGTTTGGCCATATGGCGTGGTATAGCTAGTAGCTACGCCAATTCCGTGCAGAAAATTTTTCAGATCAGCTGATACAAATGCGGTTCCTCTATCAGAATGTACGTAGGTTGGTGTACCAAATATTGCAAATAATTGTTTTAGTTTTTTTTAACAGTTTCGGAACTTAGGTCAGAACAGGGAAACGCAAAGGGAAATCTGGAGTACTCATCTATTATAGTAAGCATGTAACGGTTTCCAGTTACACTTGGCAGTGGACCCTTGAAGTCTATTCCAATCCTTTCAAATGGAGCAGTCGCCTTGATCAATGTGCCCTTTGTTCTAAGAAATCTAGGTTTAATTTCAGCACAGACAGTGCATGATCCCGTAATTCGCCTGACATCATCGACTGAGTATGGTTAATTTTTAGCTCTTACCCAGTGAACCATTCGAGTTATACCGGGATGGCACAAATTCTTATGTAATTCAAAAAGATTGTCGGTGATTGATTGAGTTGATGCTGTTATATTTGCACGTGAGAGGGCATCAGCTACTATGTTGTCCTTGCCTGGACGATATATAATATCAAATCTATAATTAGAAAGTTCCAGGCGCCATAGTTGAATCTTATCATTTTTAATTTTAGAGTTGTGTTTCTGATCAAACATAAAAGATACTGATTTCTGATCAGTTATCAGTTGAAATGTTTTACCCATTAGAAATTGCCGCCATTTCTTTATACTTTCTACAATAGCTGCAGCTTCCTTCTCTATTGCTGAATGATTACGTTCATGAGTGCTTAGGGTTCTGGAGAAAAACGCTACTGGTCTCCCTTCTTGGGTAAGAGCAGCAGCTATGGCGTGATCAGATGCGTCTGTTTCTACAGTGAGTTGTATTTTAGGGTCAATAACATTGATAGCTGACTTTGCTATTTCTGCCTTTAGCGATTGAAATGCTTGTATAGCTTCGGGAATCAATGGAAATTTATCTGATTTTGCAAGCAATCTTATTTTGTCTGAAAATTTTGGGATCCATTTCGAATAGTGTGCGAAAACACCCATGGTCCTTCGAAGAGAGGCCCGGTCATTAGGTATTGGCATATCCAAAAGAGGTTGGAGACGCCCAGGATCTGGCTTGATTATGTTGTTGCAGATATTATGACCTAGCAAATTTATCTCTGTTTTCGAAAATTCGCTTTTCTGTAAGTTCAAAGTAAGAATATAGCGAGTAGCAACTTTTTGAAAAGAGCTTAATTTTGTGTCATGGTCATTTTGATCATAGCCACATATTGTAATGTCATCTAGATAGGTATACACGCCTTGTAAACGTTCTTTTTGTATGATGGAATTAATAGCTCGTTGAAAAGTTGCAACGCCATTTGTGACACCGAATGGTATACGTCGAAATTGATATAGATTTCCGCATGCTTCAAAGGCTGTATATGGTTTTTCACCTTCTAAAATTGGAATTTGATGGTAAGCGCTACTTAAATCAATTTTGCTAAAGACTTTATGTTTGGCTACTTTAGAAATGAGTTCATCCAATAATGGCAGAGGATAAGCATCTAGTTCGGTGTATCTGTTTATTGTTTGAGAATAGTCAATAACCCTTCTTTTTTTGTGATGTTCACTAGATGTAACAAGAACTTGGGCTCTCCACGGTGAAAGACTCGGTTCAATAATTTTATCATGAAGAAGTTTTTGTATTTCAGCTTCGATAAACTGAGAATCTAAATCAGAGTGTCGTCTGGACTTAAGCTTTGGTTTCCTAGGATAGCGGTGCCGTCAAATAGCGGCCGTTATGCAGCGGTGAATGACGTCACTAGAACGTTGTCTATGTAAACAAAATGGCGCGGTTTCCTAGAGAGCGGTAACTGACACCGTAACGTCAAAAAGCGGTGCCGCCATTTGCATGACGGCCGTCTTGTCGGTGTCAGATGGTTTCGTGAACGTTTCCAAAGAGAATGTAATACACTAGATAGCGATGAAGCAGACAGTGTGATAAAACGGCCGTGTAACTTTCCACATGTCGTCACCGTAAAGACGGTCGTCTTTTTGCGTCCGTAATATTACGGCCGCTATATGACGGCACCGCTTTCCTAGGAAAACAAAGCTTTAATAGCGATATAATAAAGGATATGGTTAATTTTACTATGGACGTCGGCATAGTTATCGAATTTAGTGTACACCAATGATTTTTGGTGTTTTATATTCGTGAATATTGACTCATTAAATTGCTATAAATAAAAAACTCATAAATCTTGTCATTACACCAGACTAGACAAAAAACAGTTACAGTAAACCTTTTAATCAGATCGCTAGCAATAAGGTATTTAGATTATAATTTCGTTATTAAAAACTTAAAGGCGCTTTAAAACAGTGAACAGTTGTGAATTATTGCGTATAACTGATATAGTTTTAGTATTAAACCAAAAAACAAAGTAAGGATTTTAAACTGAATATTGACTAACATTTATTAAACTGGGTAATAGTCTCAAAAAATGTGACAATAATAACAAACATTAACATAACATCGCGCCTGTATTCCCCGAAGGGTTGGGCAGAGGTGTACCTATAGTACACCCAGATTTCACCAGTTATTTTGAGTACCATTTAATAGGGGGCGAGTCTGTTTCTATCAACCAGGCACAGATCTAGACTCCGGGCTGCTACCGAGAAATTCCTGATGAATAAACCCAATATCACTTTGCTCGACCTGGGAATCGAACTCAGGACCTCATGCTCAGCAGTAGTGCTTGCGACCATTAGACCAACGAGGGAAACACAGAATAAAACAAAGGAGTAAAAATTATTATTTATTTACTTATTAGAGAAAATAAATAAAAATATTTTGACATATTATAATTATTATATCTTAAATGCTTACGAAGATAATATACATTAGAGCAATGCAGCGATAGTGTTAATAAAGAGACCTAGGGAGGTCAATCAACCAGCTTGGATAGAACAGAGCATTTTTATTTCACAAATACACTAACCTGGATTAAGTGTAAATATAGGGCTTCAGTAATTACATAAATAACTGCTTTAAACATAACCAGACTTGTTAAAAATAATACAATCACAGATTTATTTATTATTATTTTACAATTGTGATTACTGTTCCGTGAGAGAATTTGTGAGACATTTTCAAAGTTCAAAATATTAGCTTTTGACTTCATAATATTAATTATGTCTTCTATATGGATAGCACTAAATGTAGTTATTACCTCAAATGAATGAGACACATTGTCTCATTCGTTTGAGGTAATAAATGCCATTGATCGCTGTACAAATGTGTTTCACACACTCTACAGCTGCAAGGAACATAGAAACTATGTTCCTGCAAAAGCAGTCTTTTAAGGAATTGCGGGACCAAATGTACCGTTCTGTTTCTGCATTGTTGAAATATACTGTGAACAGATGTGATTGAAGCTCGCTTGTAATTAGGTAATGATATGGTATTACTTTCCCATGGCCCTCTTTGAACAGGCGGCAACGGTGGTGGCTCTGGTGGGCTAACAACTTGGCTAACATTAGGGGCTGCTATATCATTATCCAAAGCCAATTCTTGCATGTCTCGTGATGAGTCATGCACTGCCTGTGTGCAGAATAAACACAATAATAAATTAATTCAATCATTAGATAATTCTTATGTTTATATAATTTTTAGTAACAAAGGTATCTTTTTAAATATCTCTTTATGTTTTCAAGTACTATGTTATAGTAAAATGAGCAGTACTATGTTACACATGCCTACTTTAGGCAAGTATATTATGTTAAAGATGAAAAATACATAAAACACAGATATAACAATCATACATACATAGTATGAAAGCTCATTTTTTTATAGATTAATACAACTGGGTATTTATAATAATGAAAAACAAAATGCTTACCACATAATTAGTATTTTGTGATAATAAAACAGCCAGCAACGGACACTCCATACTGACATTATGGCCTCTTATTTTCCTCACTGATTTGCCATTTTGTCTCTCTTGTTCACCAGCTTCGGTGTTCAATAATAATAAGCATGGATGACAAATAAATGTATCAAGAGGCAACTGAAAATAAGATGCACTGTAAGATTTCGCATACCAGAACTATATAAAAATAAATCAGATTAAGTTTTTTCTAGTCCAACTTCTTACCTACCATTACCATTGGTTATCCAACGCGAAAGTCTTGTTTGATTGTGTGCAGAAAGCGAGGATATGAGATGCCTCTGCAACCTTTGCATGGCTATTCCGCAGTTGATGCACCTCATATTGATCCATAACGCAATGTAAATCAGAGTCCAGTATTAATAGCAAGGTAATCGGGTGGTAGAAGGTATCAGTACGTTGAAATAAGCAGGGGTCAAAAATATTAGAAAACAATCGCAAAAACAAACACAGGACGCAATGTAGAATCTGCAATAACATAATATTGACATTTGACATAGACAATGACACATTGTCAAACAAGTAACGCGTTCCGTTTTCCGATTTTTTTTTGTGTCAAATATAAAAAAAAAAAAAACTATCTTACGCATCAACATTATGAAAAGATAATTTTATTAAATGCCAAAAATACCAATGAAGACAGTTTCGTATAAATAAAAAGTTTTTAATAATAGCGTTTTGTCGTCCATATCACACGTCTATGTGATATATGCAAGTAGTATGCTTGATGTGGAACACCCATTATTATATTTATCTTACTCTATGGTCCATTATGGCGGACGTTGACAAATGGTACTTTGAATTCATCTTGATTACTAATTATTTTGAAATAAACACTGACGAGATCAGAGAGGTTAAAAACTACGTATTAAATCATTTTTCTATTTTTAATATACAATATTATTTACTATGTATGTGTACATGGAATGTACTTTTTTGTCCATGTCATTTGTAAATAAGCTTACTGGTTCGATGTTAGCTTCTGACAGAGCACATAGCTTGAGTGTTGGTTTGGATCCACCGAATTGCATTTCTAAGGCTTTGTGGTTCTGCAAGATATCGTGTCCGAGTATGATATCTGAACAAAGTCCATCCATAATCATGAGAGTGGCGTTGATAGTTTGGTTTTGTAAAGTAATTCTCAAAGGGCATGATCCATTCACTTGCATACATAAGTTAGACGTTGCCATTGTAATCCTTGGCTTGCAGGGAGTGATATTCAGATTATACAGACTAACAAGACGCTGATCAATAAAACTTGCTGTGCTGCCAGTGTCAATTAGTGCTCTTGCTGTAAACTTTCCGTTTATGAGAACTGGTGTGGTGGCTCTGTTTAGATCTGTTGCCGACAATATACAAGAAAAAGTATGTGTTGATGTGGCCATAGCGTGTTTGGCATGATCTTCGTCTTGTGTTTCGCTTGCTGCTACTCGGGGGCTTTTGCTAAGACAGACTTTAGAGTAGTGTCCCTTTTTGGGCTGGCACTCGGAGCGCTGTTGATGACGCTGATTTCCGCAGTAATAACATATTTCATATTTTCTTAGTTTTCTTGCAGCAGCGGTAGTGTTATCGTTAGTGGTGTAATTTACAACTGGCGTTAGCTCTTGTCGGTAATTATCATTTTGAATTTGAGCCATTTCTAAAGACCGTGCTTGTTCATATGCTTTAGCTAAAGTAAGTGTACTGTTTACTAAAAGCCGTTGACGTATTCCCGGTGACGATAGCCCTGCGATAAAGGCGTCTCGAACATATTCGCTCTCATTTTGCTCAGCGGTAACTGATTTAAAATTACAATTCTTCGAATACAACTTAAGCGTTTGAATATACTGATCAATCGACTCTCCCGGTTGCTGTTGTCGCTTGGCTAAACGATATCGTGAGTACACTTCGTTTACCGGTTTTATGAATAGCTCATCTAGTTTCTTTATCGCTATGTCATATTCTTTCGATTCACTAATGCAAGTGTAAAGGAGCGGCGATAAGTGGTTAACTAGCAGCTGGTACTTGCAATCTGTACTTACTGAAGTTCCTTTTGATTCTATAGCATGTAGAAAATTGTTGAATGTTTGTTTCCAGTGGATCCATATTGATGTTTGGTCTGAGCTTATTGTTGGATCCGCTTCGAACCTTTCAGGTTTTAGATATTTTTCCATTCTTTTTAAATGAATAAATTGTAGTAAATTAAACCATTCCGAAATACATTATGGCTTTATTCATTTAAAATTTCACATGTACAATTATAAGTAATGACACAAGTATTTGTGTTCGATGTCATTTGAGACATAGGTAGTAAACCAGCCAGTTCGATAGAGGTTGCATATCACCTCAGCGGGATTGGAAAATGACGCGGGATCTCGCAATACCGAGATCTCGGTATTCCGAGATTGGACGCCCTACTTAGCCGTTACCAAAGAAGTTGAGTATTAGTGTTTTACATGGAGCGTCTACCTATCTGAGTTTCAACCCAGTAGCTGGGTAACATGTTATCCTTTGGCAAGCCTGGTGTTAGATTTTCTTTCTTCTGACTACACGTAACGACTGTCAAAGATGTACAGACAGCACATGAAGCTACCCGAAACTACCAAATTTTCCCAATCAAACTTGAACCTAATTTCTTTAACAATAAAGTTGAAAGTCTATTAAAGAAATTTTACAGATTGTTGTAGCTTGATGTGCTGGCGTCTGTACAAATGGGAACTTGGACCAACAGCTTAACACGCTATTCAAGGCACAGAGGTATCTCAATATATTAGGATGTAGAAATAAACAAGTATTTATTGCAATCAGACAAACGACATGCATATTATTAAAAATTAGCTTCTGTTCGCGACTTCTTTCGCTTGGGAAGGTTTGCCTCCGTAAATCCCGATCCCGTGGGAATTCCGGGATAAAAAGTAGTCTTTGTGTTATTTCAGGATGTCAACTATCGACTTACCAAATTTCATTGAGATCCATTCAGTAGTTTTTGCGCTGCACTTCTGTCATATTATTGTATTATGTAGCTAGAATCAACCGAAAGTAATTCAATACCTATGTTTACTTTTCCTTAGGGCGACCAAGGAACGCGACGCGAGACTTTCCATGGTGACAAAGTGGGATGACTTCATTAACGCCCTGGAGCGTAAGCACATCCTACTGGCTCCGTTCTGTGGGGAGATCCCTTGTGAGGACAGCATCAAGAACGACAGCGCCAGGCAAGTTACTACTTTATAACAGAGGATTAGAGTTTATTTTACATCAAAAATATATATACAGTATGTTAACTAACAGGGGGCGTTCTCGTTAACCCGGATTAGTATAGCATCCATACATGCTAAAAAAATATTACCATTCGAAAACAAAATGTTTTTATTTCTTTTTTAATATTAAAATATTCACTAAAAATATTAAATTATACGTAAAAGAAACACTCTGTACACGCGTACCTGAAGGACGGCAACGTCGCAATTTATGAATGCCCGAGCTTTGTTTTCCTAGGAAAGCGGTGCCGTCATATAGCGGCCGTAATATTACGGACGCAAAGAGGCGGCCGTCTTTACGGTGACGACATGTGGAAAGTTCCACGGCCGTTTTAACACACTGTCTGCTTCATCGCTATCTAGTGTATTACATTCTCTTTGGAAACGTTCACGAAACTATCTGACACCGACAAGACGGCCGTCATGCAAATGGTGGCACCGCTTTTTGACGTTACGGTGTCAGTTACCGCTCTCTAGGAAACCGAGCCATTTTGTTTACATAGACAACGTTCTAGTGACGTCATTCACCGCTGTATTACGGCCGCTATTTGACGGCACCGCTATCCTAGGAAACCAAAGCACGCGTTCCAGTTCAAAAAGGTGTGAATTATTAAATAGTTCAGTTTATTAGACTGCACACATATCTTAATGTTTCAGTTAATTCCCTTATCTTTACCTTCGTACTTTAATCTCTGGAACTAACAATCCAATTCTAAAAATTTGTCATTGATAGTAAGGTGAATTATTATTTATTCATTATATACTGTATTGTACACCTTACAATACACTTAGGTTACAAATAATAAAATTAGTGTACAATAGGCGATCTTATCGCTTAGGGCAATCTCTTACAACCTTTGGATGGACAGGAAATAAAGGAAATCGATTTAGGGCTGTCAGTGTACTACATCATAAATAATATTATTTATGTGCGAGTGCTATTAATTATTTCGAAATCTAGTCACTGATAAAACTCGATATCTATACTCCTTCATCCTCATTCTTTATTTTAGAAGACATTGCCGAACACTAAGATTTTCTCCTGTATCCTGTAAGTTCACATACATTAAAACTCACATGCACTTACAACCCGAAACAACGAGCTGTGGTCAGGACATTATTCTATCTCAAGTTGTATTATTGCATCAATATATATAATCTATAAGATATATTTATGTATAAATTGATCATAGAAGCTTGACAATGAATGATTTATTTAATACACTCAAAATAGTAAGTCTAAACTCTGGGATTTCTTCACAGGACTGATGACGACCCAACAAGTGAGGTGAAGGGCCCGGCGATGGGAGCCAAGTCTCTCTGCATACCATTCAAGCAGCCACGTGAACTCACGGCCAGCGACAAGTGCATTCACCCCTCTTGCAACAATAAACCCAAGTTTATCACTCTATTTGGCAGAAGTTACTAATAAGTTTTAAATAAAACAAGTGCATCTTTTATACAAAAATATATAATTTATTGTTTATTTCTGTGTTTCATTTCATTGTTTTTTGTGTAATTCATGAATTTCATTCAATTTAATTCCTATTTGTTGTCCAAAGCCAAAAGACATTTCATAAATGTATTAGAGATTTGTATACCAAATTACAGAGTTCTTTGTTGCCGCTCGGGCTCTTCCAATTCAACAGTGATCACCACCCAAATCTTTTGCATCTGTAAACTTCTTGATGTTACCTTCCAACACTTGGATTCTTCTCTTTTTAGCATTCAATAATTGTACAAACTTTCCATAAAGGCTCACCTCTAAAGAGGTTTTAATATCTACAAACTTTTCTAATTCAGCTTTGCATTTTATTAAGTCTTTGGAAATAACTTGGTTTTTTCCATTCAGACTATCAATTTCATTCCTCAGTTCTGTGTTTTCTTCTAATAAAAAATCTAGTAACAACTCTTTTGATTCCGCATTTGTGTCGAGATGGACAGGCACAGAACCGTGGACCAGAAAAACGGGTTCCCCTCGTTCGGAGTCATCAAATCTCTTTTTCCAAGCTAAAATAGCGCTGTTGCTATCCGCTCCACTTATTGTAAAATCGTAAGCAACTTCATTATGATTAGATCTCTTCAGATATTTTTTTACGTTCTTATTATAAAGATGTTCGGGCTCATCACATCGATCTCTATATTTTTTAGCTAATTCATTAGAAAATATGCCTGACCAAGTATCCTCACCGTCAAATACTTTTATATGAAATAGGTCTCTATCGTTATGTTTCCAAATCAATTTCACATACAAAGTTTTACCTTTTACATTTAATTTCGTAACCGAAGTAGTTTTTAATTCATTAAGATCCATTTTCATCTATGACTGAAAGACCTAACCTAAAGAAGATATTATATATTATTGACAATTTGACATGTTTGATCCTGCTTGTAGATTTTGTTTGTCAATTTTGGTAATGGTTAGAGATGGGCGTTTAAGCGTAAAGCATATAATATAGCATGTTATTTAAAATAAGCATATAAGCAGACTAAGAGAGTTTATAAAAGCATTTAACGTTATCATACAAAAATTACGCAAAACGCGGTTGCGTATAACAGCGTTTTGATTATTTCATTCCATAATCCATTACTACGTAAGTAAGAACGTGCTCAGATTAATTACGCAACAACTGATAGATGGTGCCTGATTCAATTTTTATCGATAGCTAAACAATCATTATGCGGAAATTAACATTAACGTAATAATTTTAAGATTTAAAATATTTACATCTTTTGTTAATGTGCTGAATCGCGTTGACTTACTCGAAATTGGTAAACCTACCAAATTAAATATGCTTTAAATGTATTAATATTGCATTTCGTTGTACACTTTTAAAAACGACAATTTAATTAAAACGGTTTTCGTTAACTGCTTAATTGCTCATTTTGCGTTTTACGTTTAGTAACGTTTTCTCCGCCCGGTCAATAGCGTTATGTTTTTCGAAACAATTTGTTTTTGAAGTTGTGACTTGGACTTGTTTACGTAAATATAAATAGTGTAAAACATTTTTTCATGTAGTGAAACAAAATCTTACCAAGGAAATAATTCTGTTAGGTTTGTAAGGGTATTATGGCAATGAATACGAGCACTTCTTCAATTAACATTATTTAATAAAAAGCTTACGTGTCTAGAGGCAATCTTAGTAGGACGACATGGCAGAGAGAAGAGAAGAGAGTGTTACCACAGACAAAATATAAATATAAACATAACACTTGGCTATTGGGTAATTTATCCCTAACACCCCCTCTCAATATTTAGTTTAAATATTGTTTACAATGTAATCTTAAGTTTACTTACAAAGTAATTATGTTTTACTGATAACAATGGCTTGGTAAAAATATCTGCAACATTCTCATTGGATGACACATATGAAATGGTAAACATATTCTTATTTATACAATCTTTAATAAAGTGGAATTTTATATCTATGTGTTTTGTTCTTTTACCATTTTCATTACATTGAATCATTTGTATGGCACTTTGGTTATCTATCAAAAGGTATGTGGCATCTGGGTAACAGTTAAAGTTTGTGAGTATACCTTTTAGATAAAGTAGTTCAGACGATACCATTGCAGCTGCTACATACTCTGCCTCTGCTGAAGATAGAGATACTGTTTGCTGCTTTTTGGAGAACCAGGACACTAGATTATTGTTATGATAAATAGCACAGCCACTTACACTTTTCCTGTCTTCCTTGTCACTCGCCCAATCGGCGTCGGCGTAGGCAACTAAAGACGTTTGATTATTGTCTGACTTTGTATAAGTTAGATACTTACTTGAAGTTTGCTTTAAGTATCTTAATACCCTCTTTGCTGCTGTCCATAAAGTTTTAGTTGGCTTATCTAAATACTTACTGAGATATGATGTGGTAAAAGTAATATCGGGTCTTGAAGTGGTAGAAATGTAAGTTAGACAGCCTATTAATTCACGATATGGTACATTGGTTATGATTTCCTCATCGGTTAGTAATGTTCCATGTTCCATAGGCGTCTGTACACCTTTACAGTCTTGCATTGCAAATTTTTGTAATACTTTTTCTATTAATTTTCGTTGACTTATTTGAAGTTTTCCATTTTCTCTGACAATTTCCATTCCAAGATACTCTTTTATTTCTCCTAAATCTCTTATTTTAAATTCTTCTTTAAGTTTTAATATTGTTTCTGAAGTATCTTTATCTTTTCCTATAATTAAAATATCATCGACCCATATTAAAAGTAAAGTTTTATCTTTCATGTATAGACAAAAATCATATTTGGATTGTTCATATCCTAGTTTTGTGATAAATGTATGAAATCTGTTATTCCAACATTTTGGAGCTTCTCTAAGACCATATAAAGCTTTATTCAGCTTTAACACTTTTCCATATTTTACTTTTACTCCTTCTGGTGGTTTTATATATATATCATCATTCAGTTGACCATTTAAAAAAGCTGTTGGAACATCCAACTCTTTCATTGGTAGATTTTCTTGTACTGCATAACTAAACATTAATCGAATTGTAGACATTCTAGCTACTGGTGAATATACATTGTATACATTATTTATTTGAAACCCTTTGGCCACTAATCTAGCCTTTTTCTTCCCATCTTGTTTCGTTCGGAATACCCATCTTGTATCAATAGCTTTTTCGCTTTTTGGTAGATCTGCTTCTGTCCAGGTATCCAATTCTTCCAGTGATTTGAGTTCTACTTCTATTGCATTCTACTCCTTTGTTTATAGCTTGTTCATATGATAGTGGATCTGAGTCTACTAGTAAACAGTATGCTATGTTTGATATATCTTCTTGATCTTCTAGATTATAATCTTGTAGATATTGAGGTAACTTTCTGTTTCTTTCTGATTTTCTTACATTTTCCTGTTCATGTGTATTTGTTTGAACTTCTTGGTTTACATGTTCCTCTCTATTTGTTTCAGATTCTTGTTCTTGTCTATTAATAATTTGCTCATTTCTCGCTTGTTGTTCTTCATCTTCTTCTTCATGCTCATAATGTTTCACTTCTTCTTTATTTTCTTTGTAGCTTATATCATCTTCGTTCATTCTTACATCACGTGATATTAGTATTTGATTTGTTTCTGGATTCCACAGACGATATCCATTAGGAGAATATCCTACCATATACATTTCTTTTGCTCTTTGATCAAGTTTATCTCCTTTTGGCATTGTTACTACCCATGACTTACTTCCGAATACTCTTAATTTTGATAAATCCTTTTTACCATACATTAATTCTGCAGGAGTTTTATAATTTATAGCAGATGATGGACAACGATTAAGCTGATAGGTAGAACATGCTATAGCTTCACACCATAAATGCTTTGGAAGTCCAGTTTCCAATAGTAGTGTGCGAGTTCTGTTATATAAAGTACGGTTCATTCGCTCCGATACTCCGTTTTGTTGAGGCGAATAAGGTTGAGTATATTGAATTATAATACCTTTTTGTTTACAAAAATTCTCTAATATATGATTTTTAAATTCACGACCATTATCACACCTAATATTTTTAATTTTAGTGTTTGTTTGTGTTTCAAATTGTTTTATATAATTTATGACATTTTGAGTAGCTTCACTTTTATTTTTCAGCACAAATGTTACACAAAAATGTGAATAATCATCTATAATTACTTGATAATATAACTCACCATTAATTCCAGGTATTTGACATGGTCCAGCAATATCTGTGTGTATTAACTCATCTATGCATGTTGATCTTGGTCTGTTTACAGGAACAAAGGGTAATCTTGTTGACTTACCTAGCATGCAGGGTGTACACGGTGTGTCACTGACTGGTAATCCCATACTGTGTAAACTTCTTCTATTTGAATGACCAAGCCTTTTATGCCACAGATCTTTTGAAGATAAGGTGCTATTACATGCACTGAAACATACCTCCAATTTCAATTTGAACAATATACCTTCAAGCATTCCTTTTACATAGTTTTTAGCATTTTGCTTCTGAATAATTACATTTTGTCTATTGAAATTAACATTATAATTTTTGCTTACCAACTGTTTTACTGAAAGTAGATTAAAACTTAATTTTTGTACAATTAATGCTTCTAAATTAATTTCAGAATTTCTATATGACATTTTAATAGATCCTTTCTTCTCACTTAAAATATAATCACCATTTGCAACATATATTTTTAATGGAGTTTGAAGTTTTTGAATATTATACATGTATTTTTCATAACTTTCATTAATTAAATGCTCTGTACAACCTGAGTCTATAATCCAATCAATCTCAATTTGGTTAGCCTTTGTTTTAACATAATGACAATTATTGTTCTCAATAACATTATTATTGCAGTTAATTGTAGAAATAAATGTGAATGTGCTTTGACTTACAGCTACATTAGTTTCTAATGATGTCTCCTGTCTGGGATGCTGTTGAAGTTGCGACCCACGGTAACCTCGATATTCTCTGGCTCGTGCTCTTCCTCTATGGTGACTTCGATTTGATCTACAGTATTTTGCTGTGTGCCCTTGCTTGTTACATATATTACAAGTGTAGAAAGCCGTTTCAGTGTTTGTTGTAGTACTGTTTTTCTCTGAGATTTTCAATTCTTCATCTAGGAGACGCTGTTTCACAAAATCTAATTTTAGGTCTGGAGTGATGCCTGACATATCACTGTTGCACTCAATGGCAGTTATTACGGTATCATATTTTGTGTCTAGACCCGTCAACAAACAAGCAATTTTATCCTTGTTACTTAGTTTTTCTTGATTGCATTCTAGTTCCCTCACAATAGTTTCAAACTGTTCAAAGTAGTCTTCTAATTTTTCATCAGGTTTTTGTTTCAAGTTTAATAATTTTCTTCTTAGATGTATTATTGAAATTATGCTTTTTCTTTCAAACATATTTTTGAGAATGTTTATCATGGCATTTGCGGTTTCGCATGACTTTATTATATTCAGGTACTTATCTGGAACGCATTGGACGATTATGCTTTTTGCTTTAGCATTTGCTTTGATGAAATCTTCGTCTTTATGTTCTGTCTTTGATTCATCCGTTTTTATGGTATGCAATAATTGTTTTTCGTCCAGTATGCATTGAACTCGGAATATCCAATTGTTGAAATTATCCGGTTTCAATTGGGGAAATTTTTCTTGAACGGAAGCCATTTTTGTTCGTTCACGTTCGTGCACGCTTCTATGCCTATTTAATGTTTGTTTCTAGCTTATCCCTCACTGTTTATTTGAATAGCCCATAACCTGTTAGATTTGTAAGGGTATTATGGCAATGAATACGAGCACTTCTTCAATTAACATTATTTAATAAAAAGCTTACGTGTCTAGAGGCAATCTTAGTAGGACGACATGGCAGAGAGAAGAGAAGAGAGTGTTACCACAGACAACATATAAATATAAACATAACACTTGGCTATTGGGTAATTTATCCCTAACAAATTCTGTGGCTTTCGGACTTGTATATTATATAGTTTTTAGGTGTAGTTAATTAGGGTCTCCCTTGTTTGACCGAAAGGAATTTGACTAATTTTCACTTCCCACTTCCCCAATTCGAAATATTGCAATGGTATAAAAAAAGGTTGCTAAAATTTGTTTGGTTAATGAAATTTTGTCAAAATCTTTTTGGCAAAACGGCAGGATCCCAGTTAATTGTGTTAATAATAGTGTAAATAGTTTATAGTGTAAGTAACTGTGTTAATTTTGACTACTTTTTCTATAAAAACAAATTGGTGAGCTAATAAAACTAATCTGCCAAGTACGAAGGAAAGTTCATTGATGTCGTTTAAAAACCAATACTTAAACTTAACAAACTAAAAAAGCAAACAACATAATTTCGTTAATTTTAATGTAAATAAGCAGTTAACGTAAGTGACTTTTGTTAAAAAATAAACGAATAAGTTCGTTAAAAGTTTTAAGTCGTTTATCACATCTCTGGTAATGGTAGAGTAACTAGAGATGGGCGTTGAATCAATAAACTTTTTTAACGACTTTTCATTCGTCAATAAGTTAACTGTTATTCATCAATGAAAAAACAGGTTGAAAATATTAGCTGTTAATTTTCGTCAACACACTCAACGACTTTACACATTATTCATTTCCAAAAACAGGTTGAAAATGTTAGCTGTTAATTTTCGTGAACGCGCTCAACGTCTTTACATATTATTCGTTTCCGAAACAGGTTGAAAATGTTAGCTGTTAATTTTCGTCAACGCATTACAAAACTACTATTTTTAAATGCAAACGCAGACAAAGGCCGATTTTCGACATTTAAATAGACCAAAATAAAAAAAAAAACGACGGGTTGCACTCCGGGAGTGCCGGCAGAAGTGAAAACTTGAATATTAACGTTGTGCATTTTTAATATTTTGGAATGGCCAGGGAAGAATTTTGCACGAATTGCTTTAATTATTAGTATAAAAGTACTATCATTTATGTGGTAGAATAAAATATTTATTTATTGCGCTATCGTACACAAACATGACAATTAATATTACATTAAAAAAATTATCTCTTAGACTCTCCGTCCGTCTTACGAATTTTCGATCAGGTCACGTGTCCTGAGGCGAGTTTAACATTTTTTACCCATTACAAAAAAAGTGCACAACGCCGCTAAAGAAGTTTTCAACTCTCCGTCCATCTTACGAATTTTCGATCAGATCACGT
Organism: Tholera decimalis; assembly: GCA_943138885.2. Taxonomy (NCBI): domain Eukaryota; kingdom Metazoa; phylum Arthropoda; class Insecta; order Lepidoptera; family Noctuidae; genus Tholera; species Tholera decimalis. The sequence goes on from OW964565.2 coordinate 30,517,449, forward strand.
GTCCTGACGCGAGTTTAACATTTTTTACCCATTACAAAAAAAGTGCACAATGCCGCTAAAGAAGTTTTCACTAAAATAAAAAATAATGATTGGGAAAAAATTAAAAAATAACACAATACAAGAAAAAACAAAAAATAATACATTGCTGATTATTGTATATAAATTCAGATGATCTTTTAAGTTCGCCTGGATACTATTTCGTGGTCATTACAATTCAAAATATAAATCTTAATTCTTATCAAATCAATAATTTTCAATAATTTTGCAAATTTGACAAATTTTGTACTTTAACAGATTTTTCAACCTGTTAAATTACATTAGTAAAAATCCGTCATTGACACATGCCTTGTCGAAACTGTTGACATACATTGAAGCTAAACGCTAACGATAAAAATTTTAAAACCTGTTAATAAATTAACAGTTTTTTCAACCTGTTGACCATGGAAGATTAACAGTTAAATTACATTAAGCAAAAATCTCAGACTAAGGAAAAAAGAGGACACGGCATAAACATTCTATACGAACAGTAGTTATAGGAATATTATGCATTTCGACGGCACACGGTGGGCTGAAAAACGGCTTTCATAGACTTAGGCATTTTATTTTGCAAGTGCCAGTTTTTGTGCCGGATATCACTTCTATTTGTTATAACAATATACAAAAATGACACCAGAATTGATTCTGCACAAAAACGAAGGAATTATAATTTTTTTACGAAAATTTTGTATGGAGCTAGTATGAAAAATCGAAATATCTCTGAAACGGCAGCGATAACCGTAATATCCTTATAGGAGGTTTTAGTACTAATTATTTATGATTTTTTGACATACGTTACATAATGGTTGTAGATGCCTTTTTTTTTTTAAATCGTCAAAATATTTTTATTTATTTTTACATATTAAACGTTCCTTTTAGTGTTTAAGTTGAAGAATTCAGAGCTTTAACAACTCTTAACATAAAATAGCATCACCCCTATAGACCTGAAGGACTAGACAGAGGTGTGTAGTATCTTGTTGATCTTGTAAGATTTCCAACAATACCAAATAGTTGAATATCAGTGTCAAAGTGCCCATGCTGTCGCTTCTTTTAGAAAGATAGGGGAATGAAATTGTTAATTGATCATACCCTAAAAGTATGATTACAACATAACCGGACACATAATAATATCGACACAAAAGGAATTTTAAAACCTTGCATACGTTCAAAATACAAAATAACATATTGTGTAGTCATCTAATGAGTCTGATGACAAGTAATTAAGTAATTAGAATGATGGTTGTAGTCTTCTGATTCTAATGAGCCTATTAAGTGATTAAATGATTTGAAATATCTCGCAACAACACCAACTAAGAACTGCATTCACCTTTTTATAATTAGTGAGCTAATGTGATTTGCTAATGTTGATTAGTTCTACTATGAGTTCTACGAAATGTTTTTGACGATTATAAATTTTTATTATCATATCTTTTATAACTTTAATGAGGGTAGTTAACTAATTATTGACTTTATACAATAAAAGGGCTATAATTTTGTTCCATAATTTAGATTGTTCACAACCGTGTAACTGCTAACACTAAAACTATTTGCTTTGCGACTACAAAATCTTAGAATGGAAAGTTTAATCACCAACTTAGATTTGTTTGTTCTTCTAAAAAGTGAGTGTCCTTCATTTAATCATGAAGTATTGTTTAGTGCAATTGTGTCCCGCATAGGCGATTGCCTTTCTGCCGAAGATCAAGTAACTCTCAAAGAATTTTGCCGGAGATTCACGCGAGCTGCTTTAAACAGGTGGCAGAAATCTAAACGATTCTTTGATAAGTTTAGAAATACGTACGGAGAGTGGTTGCAAGCAAATATTGATTGGCCGAGTTGCGTGCAAACTTTAATAAATCAAGAACCAACTGTTGATGAGATACCAAGAGCACGCTCAGTCTCTCCAGAACCTTCGACATCATCGACTGTTGGAACAATGACAAAAACGTCCCGAAAACCATGCAAAGATCTGGGAAGCAAACAGAAAAAGAGAAGATCTAGTGAGCACATAGGCGAGGATTTCTGTGAATTGGCGTATGCAGCTGCAGCACGTTTAAAAGAAGAAGGTTATGAAGATATCGCATCTGTAATCAATTATATGATCAAAAATCCAGAAGCTGCCGTTAAAATCAAGGAAAGCATTAAGAAAACAGTAATATTTACACCAGAGAAAGCACTTGGATTGCTTCTTTCACTTAAGCTTTCAAAGTGGCAATATATTACGTTGCGAGAGACTGCCATTCGGGAAGGTGCTAAGGATATTTACCCATCCTACTATAAACTGCAACAAACTAAGCTTGCATGCTACCCTCCTAATCAATCAGTATCAGTTACGGATTCATCAGCTAGAATTACACTTCAAGCTTTACTTGACATCACGGTGAAGCGGATTCTTCAAAGTCTTTCTGATAATGTGGAAAATAAGCAGTTAAAGCTGATATCGAAGTGGGGATTTGATGGTGCTTCCAATCAAAGCCGATACAAGCAGAAAATGGACGGCGAGCATGATGATTCAAGCATTTTCATGACCTCCTTGGTGCCACTGAAACTGACAGATGGAGATAATACTATATGGACAAACCCGAAACCATGCTCAACTTTTTATTGTCGTCCGGTTCAGTTCACTTTTGTAAAAGAAAGCCATGCAGTTGTCATTGATAACAAAAGAAAAATGGATGAGGAAATTGAGGCCCTTAACCCCACAGAGTGCATTAATAGTAACAGGGTGACTCATAAACTAATGATGACAATGATCGACGCAAAAGTCTGCACGTACCTTTCTGAAGCTAGATCAAATGCATCATGCTACCTGTGCTTAGCAAAACCAACAGAAATGAACCACTTAGATGCTGTAACATCAAAAACTGTGTGTTCTGACATATATGAATTTGGCCTATCATCCCTACATGCCCGTATAAATTGCATGGAATGTCTGTTACACATTGCGTACAGACTTGACTTCAAACAGTGGGCAGCAAGAAGTAATGAGCATAAAGATATGTTACAAAACAGAAAAAAAAACATTCAAAATAAATTTAAAGAGGAGCTCAATCTGTTAATTGATATAGTAAAACAAGGCTCGGGAACTACCAATGACGGGAATACCGCAAGGAAGTTTTTCGAGTTTCCCAATAAAACTGCAGCTATTACTGGGTTGGATCAAAACCTGATAAAAAGATTTGCTGTTATTTTGCAAGCAATAACATCTGGTGAGAAGATCGATGTCATCAAATTTAAAGATTTTGCTCGCAAAACAGCAGAAAAGTACGTGGAATTATACGACTGGTACTACATGTCATCAACCGTACATAAACTATTAATACACGGAGCTGACATAATCGAAAAAAATGATATTGTCCCGATTGGGACTCTCTCGGAAGAAGCCTCAGAGTCTCGAAACAAAGATTTTAGGAGGTTCCGGGAACATCATTCGCGGAAAAGAAGCAGGCAAGATTCTAATCAAGATATCCTAAATATGCTTGTTGTTTCTTCGGATCCTTTTCTAAGTGCACAAAGGCCGAAGTTAGATGCCAAAAGGAAGACAACCTTTTTTGCTGAAACTCTCGACCTAATACAGTTTCCGGAAACTGAGTTCGAGTTTGTAGGTATATCCGATCTGGATTCTGACTCGGAATTGGAGTCCGACAACGAAAGTTGTAAAGAAAATTTGTAAAATTTAATTATTTTTCTTTATGTTCTTTTGTTATTTATGTTAGTTTATTGTACCAATATGTTTAGTTCATAATTTCATAAATTATAGTTTCAAATATGTATTTTGTATAATTGAATTTATTAGATATTATTTTTGTTACTTCTGTTTTATTTAAATTACCTATCAATAAAAAGTTTATATACAGTCTTTTTTTTTCACATATTCTTAATATTTGGGGAAAAAGCATGCTTCCTAACGATGTTCTTAACTTTGACACAGTTCATGGATCGTTTTGAACAGTTTCATATGTTAAAATAAATAATGTTAGTACTATAATCCCCTATAAGGATATTATTATTATTATGTGTCCGGTTATGTTGTAATCATACTTTTAGGGTATGATCAATTAACAATTTCATTCCCCTATCTTTCAAAAAGAAGCGACAGCATGGGCACTTTGACACTGATATTCAACTATTTGGTATTGTTGGAAATCTTACAAGATCAACAAGACACTACACACCTCTGTCTAGTCCTTCAGGTCTATAGGGGTGATGCTATTTTATGATAAGAGTTGTTAAAGCTCTGAATTCTTCAACTTAAACACTAAAAGGAACGTTTAAATATGTAAAAATAAATAAAAATATTTTGACGATTTTAAAAAAAAAAAGGCATCTACAACCATTATGTAACGTATGTCAAAAAATCATAAATAATTAGTACTATAACCCCCTATAAGGATATTACGGTTATCGCTGCCGTTTTAGAGATATTTCGATTTTTCATACTAGCTCCATACAAAATTTTCGTAAAAAAATTATAATTCCTTCGTTTCTGTGCAGAATCAATTCTGGTGTAATTTTTGTATATTATTATAACTAATAGAAGTGATATCCGGCAAAAAAACTCGCACTTGCAAAATAAAATGCCTAAGTCTATGAAAGCCGATTTTCAGCCCACCGTGCGGCATAGCTACTGATATATCGGTATCTCTTTTTAACTTGTAAGAGTAATCATATGTAAAAAGGACAACATTAGTTTTATCATTGCCAAAAATGGCAACATAACTTTGGTGACGTCACAAAATACCTAACTGCGGCCGGCCGCCATGTTTTGTCACAGCCAACAACAAGTACATCAGTTGTCATCGCGACTTGCTTGTTTCAGTGTTTTGAAGAAAATTTAGTGATAATAGGCGAAAATTGTGCTTGTTTATATTGTAACGACTTGCATAATACTGCATTTATTATGGGTAGGTGCAGTGTGTTAGTCTGCCGCATGAAAAGCAACAAAAACATCCCAATAAAACGTTGCACAGGTAAGTAACTGAATTCATTCAAAATATCTTGGTTTTTCTATTATTTTGAAAGATTTTGCTATTTTTGGGAAAGTTTATAAAAATAAACTTGCTTTGCTGTAATCATTTACTGTTTTACTGTTGATATTATGTGATTTTTAAGAAAATCATTTATTAGTAAACAGAGAGTTAGAGTTACGGTTCGGAATTTTCAATTTATCGATAAAACATATCGACAGGTGAATATTATTTAAATTCGATTTCTTTTTATGATTTTAGATTGCCAACATGTAAAGAAAGAAAAGAACAGTGGCTGTATATACTTGGGATTGAAAATTTGAATACTAGGTACAACAAAGCATATTTTTATTTGTTCCCTGCATTTTGAAGATAATGTTTTAACCGAACTTTAAATATAACAAGACTGCGCGATGATGCTTTGCCTTCAAGTGGGTTGTTGGTAAGTTTTGAAAATAGACAAGTTTATTGTGTTTACCTACTTACTGACAAGTAACCAATCCAAACCAGTTGATGGAGAGAGAGAAGGGACGAGAAGCATGTCAGCAATAGCAGTTCTATATTGCTGAAATACTGGCATAAAGTTTCAGATTTAAATACACATCAGTCAGAATAAATAGATAACGTTTTTTTTCTGAAAATTATAAAACATCCTTAAAATTCTCGTACAGACTGAATCAAAACCAAATATAAGTTATATGATTCTAATTATCCACCTCCTCACACAGATTAAGTAAGACACATATACCTGCACTATTTTTCTCTTGATATAGTCATAGCAAAAAGAGATGGATAATGATTAATTTTTGAAAAAGATACATACATATCAAGTTATAAAATGTTGTGTCTATGTTAAAATGCAAGCTAAACAAATGTGAGCGTGAGTTAGTGATTAAATTCGCAATGTAAATATTATTAAACATTTATGGTTATTCTTTGTATAGTTACCAGCACAATTTGACGAGTGTGAGGAACAACAATCTGTTCCTCGCAGGGTGTTGGAAGAGAAACCTGTTTGCAGCACTTTTGACAATGCAGATGTAAGTGTAATATTTCATAAAGATTATGTTCCTTATGGTAATTACCATGCAATCTTGACTTTTAAATACAAACTCACTCAATATAAAAAATTGTTGTTATTTCTTTACAGTTACCAGCCCAATTTAATGAATGGGAGGCACAACATTTTTTTTCTCTCAAAGCACTGGAAGAGGAGCCTGTCTGCAGCACTTCTATCTAGGCAGATGTAAGTGTTCTATTTTATTTATAATATGTTACTATAGGTACTTACTATACAATCTGGACTTTTAAATACAAACTCGCTCAATATTAAAAATTATTGTCATTTCTCCTTTACAGTTACCAGTCCAATTTAATGAATGTGAGGAACAACAATTTGTTTGTCACAAAATACTGGAAAAGGAGCCTGTCTGCAGCACTTCTAGCTATTCAGATGTAAGTGTTCTATCTATACTTATAATAAATCTGTAGAAAGGTCAATTCTGTACATGAAATATATTTCCAAAATAACTATCAGGGGGTGATTAGGGATCGATACTGATGCCAAAAATACAATCAGTAAAAATTTTGTCTGTCTGTCTGTCTGTCTATCTGTCTGTCTGTCTGTCTGTCTGTATAACTGTTATAGAAACAAAAACTACTCGACGGATTTTAACGAAACTTGGTACAATTATTTTTCATACTCCTGAGCTGGTTATAGTATACTTTTCATCACGCTACAATCAATAGGAGCAGAGCAGTGAAGGGAAATGTTGGGAAAACGGGAGAAGTTACTCCATTTTTTAAGCTTCCGTCGCGTATGCAACCTTAATGGTTAAATCTACACAGAATTCATATCATGACGGACATGTTCTCCTTACAATTATATAAAAAATATCCCACGACAGCATATGTCTATCTTTTATGGTTGACTCACAATAACACGTGTAACTCTCGATAGGTTAGCAGTTCGAAGCTTTCTGATTATAATATTTGTCTACTCTTACGTTGATAACACTCTCAGTCACCCCTAATTGAAAAAGTTCATATAGAAACACCAAAGTTATACATGAAATACGCTAATAATAAGCCATCGCGCGTGAATACTGAATCATGCTATAAGGATTATTTTTGAGAATCGGTCGCCGCTCTCGACGCGTCTCGCGGCCAAAGGTATAAAATTTCGTTCTATAGGTACTTAAGCCTCATGTGAACGTGATCTAAACAATATTATCAATACATTAACTTACGCTGACGGAGTCGCGGGCACAGCTATTAACAATAATTTTGTGCGGATCCGTATTGCGATAATTTTCAACAGTATTATAGGTTGACATATCATATTTCCCTACTAAATTACGAAAGTTAATCTGTCTGTTACATCAAAATCACTGAATCGTGAGGAAGGACATAGGCTACTTTATTTTACTAAAAACGACGGAAACTCGGACCAAGTCGCGGGCAACAGCTATCTATACTAATAATATAAGGCTGAAGAGTTTCTTTGTTTGTTTGAACGCGATAATCTCAGGAACAACTGGTTTGAATTGAAAAATTATTTTTTAATTAAATAGTCAATTTATAGAGAAAGGCTATATATCATTACGCTAAGGACAATAGGAGCGGAGCGCCAATGAAGAATGCTTCAAAATTGGGGTTAAATTTAACGTTAGCCCAAAGTAACTATTCCACGCGGACGAAGTCGCGGGCAAAAGCTAGTTTTATAATATGTTACTGCATGTACTGTGGGCAGCGTAACTGGTAATTTAAAATTAATTTACGGCAAAACCTTAAACGAAGTTGCAGAAAACTAGAAGTTAATGCGTTTTTTTTTGTTTCAGGATAAAGCACTTGAAATTATTCAAAAATTAAAATCAAAATGTGAACATCAAAAGAAAAAAATTAAAACATTAAATGAAAAAGTGAGAAGATAGAGTAAGAAAATCCAGACTATAATCTACATCTGTGCCAAATTTCATCAAAATTCGTTCAGCCATTCTGACGTGATTGAGTAACAAACATCCATCCATACAAACAAACTTTCGCACTTATAATAATATTAATAAGTAAGGATTGTGTAGTTTGTATTTGTTTTTTTGTTTGTTCAACATGCTCATATTTGATTAATGTGTATATTTGTATAAAATTTGCGCAACGTGCTCTTATTTGATTATTGTGTATACATATTTGTATTTTAGAACTTGAGTATGTCTGGGATCAACGGCTTTTATAGTTTTCAATAAATCTGTGTAAAATGATAATTTTTGTTTTATTATGAATGATCGAGCCTAGTAGGTAGTACTTAAATAAAAAAAATGTTAAGTTATATTATTAGTTAATAAAAATAAGTATAGTCTGACAAACGAGGAAAACAAACCGTATTTTGTATTTATTTATTCTTTTCATTGGTAATTAATAATTATACACCTTAGGTACAGGTACTGCAGTCGTGGTATGCTGATCAGCATTACAAAATATAGCTTGCCTTACCACGTAAATAAAACTGAAGAAAGCTAAAAGAAACGTGTGCATCTGGATTGAGGGCCTATTTTTTTAATCCTTGCAAAACGAAATAAGACTTATAGGGAAATTAGTTAAAAATAGTAAAAATTTAAAGCAAAGGGCCATGAATTTCTTAAACGTGAAACTCATTTTCGACCATTTTGAATTCTATAAGCACCGTGCAATTCAACTATCGATATTATAATGCGCGCAGCTCTACGGCAAGTCGCCATCTTTGTGCCATACTCACAATAGGTATGCACGCTTTTTTCGTAGGTATTTCATGTCTATTCTTTTTTCCTTAGGCAGGCCGCAGACGTTCGGTTTCCGAATCAGGTTTCCTGATCAGGAATTCAGATTCGGAATTCCGTGAGACTAGCACAAACGTCCGGTTTTTTTTTAATTCGGGATTTTACGTATAGAGACCAGTGTTACAATCTTAGTTCGACGCCCCTTTTAGTGGCGAAATGTTGCTTTTAGTGGCTGGTGGTCTTTTCTAGTGGTCAAGTAGAATTCAGTTTCAATTACTGAAAGTGCTATTACTCAACTACTAAGCCACTAAAACTTTACGAAATATATTATTTTTACTTCATTAATGTACTTAATTTACATTTACTGCGTAGGCACAATAAAAGTGCAGAACTTATGGCAAGAGTTGATGATCTATGGCGACAAAATCATTTGTAGAAATGGAACGAGATCAAAGATACAAAAAAAATTTGGAATGAAGTATTGCATTTCAAAGATGCTCAAGGGGAATCGAGATTTGAGGAATTAGCGATTACTCTCTTAATACTACCTAATTCTAATGCCGATGTTGAGAGACTATTTAGCAGTATGAATGTAATAAAAAAACAAGCAGAGGAACAGAATGAAGTTGAATATTTTAACTGCAATATTAAAAACACGCTGTGGTTTAAGATTGGAAGAAAAATGCTGCAATGATTATGAAATTCCAATAAAAGTTATAAAACAAATTGGCAGCAAAGCATCATATAAATGTGAAACCGACGATGATGGTGCAGACAAAAGTTCTTGTATGTTGATTTACTGGCTTAAAATATTTTATGACATGTATGGATACCGAGAAATCTGTCTGGCAACATTGATCTGAAATGAAATTTCCGTGCGTGTACGGCGGCCGAGCCAAAATGTACGCCAGCGCTACGTTCGGAATGACGTCATTAGGTTTTTCCGTTCTTACGATCCGGAACGCATCGAACCGAACGTTAGGTATTTTTCCGTTCGGAAAAAATAAGAATAGTGTGCGCCTTGTTGAACATTTTGTATGTAAGCAGAGCATTTAGGTTTCCGAATCTGAATTCCTGATCAGGAAACCGAATTCGGAAACCTAACGTCTGCGGCCGGCCTTAGTCTGAGGCAAAAATCCGTCAATGACACATACCTAACCTAAGTGACATTTGAACAAGTGTTGCCAAATTTATTTTCTAGGGGATCGTATAATACACCAGGAAAAATCGAATTAAAATACCTACCTGCTAAAAATAAATTGAGACTTTCAATTATTTTAATGTTTGACGTGTAGATAAAGTAAAATTATAGAATATTTAGAGATCCATCTATCTATTTTTAAATCGATATAATCTCTTACATAAACTTTGAAATTAACAACTAAGTATTAATATAGTTTGGATTATCCGTCCGTCGGTCAATAAGATGAGTTTAAAAGTATTGGATGCATTCATAATAAAAGCTTTTTACCAAAAAATTAAACCGACTCCCAAAAAACACTGCAAAGTGAAAAATAACTTTAATTTCGGTAGTCGGTGTCTTTAGTTTTGTATTTTCGTTTTTGGCACCGACTTCCGAAATTAAAGTTATTTTTCACTTTGCAGTGTTTTTTGGGAGTCGGTTTAATTTTTTGGTAAAAAGCTTTTATTTCACTCTTTTTAGTTGGTCTATTTTTAATTTACCTGGTTACAAGAGCCTAATTATCAACTACTTATAACCTTTCACAAAATATTGCTTTTCCCAATGCTGGGCCGTTAATTGTTGAGGAGTTCTCCTGGTACTTCACCATCAGCTCTACATCACCATATGCATTGTGACGAGCATAAAGTGCGTAACATCCATTTTCAAGTAATCGAATCGCAATCCACTCAATACTTATTATTGAGTAGTTTCGGCGGCCATCTGTGGTCTTCATCATCAGTTCCACTTCCTCAAATGGTACTTTTTGAGAGCAACTGCACAAGTTACTATAATAAATACCCAAAACGACATAGGTGTGCCTATAATATTTGAAGAGTTCCCTCGATTTCTCCAGGATCCCATCATCAGATCCTGACGTTTATGAAAATGGGACCAATATCGAAGTATACCCTTTCAATTAAAAAAAGAATTTTCCAAATCGGTTCAGCCGTCTTCGAGTAATCGATATTCATACATTAAAAAAAAAAAAAAAAAAATACGCGTGAATTGATCACCGAGGAGGTTATCAATTCGACGCGCATTTTTTTTTTTTTTGTCGTCGTTTGAAAATATGAAAACGAAAATTTCAAGAACGAGCCTTACGATTTAGTAAGGATGTTTTACTTTAAAAAAATATAGGATGAGTTAATGAAGAATTACCAAATTGTTTTGTAATAAAAATTGTTTTGTAATGGTTTGCAATAAATAAATTTATTATTATTATTTCCTTTATTAAACACATTTCTCAAAAGTTAAATAAATAATGTTAAATATTTTTCTATAAAAAACTTACAATAAAAAAACATTTAAAAATATAAAAAATGGCAGTGCACCGGTTTCGGGAGCAGGGTCCAAGCTACCGGTGGTTAGGTCTCCAGAGAAAGGAACCTCCTCACAATACGAGCCGTATCGAGGAGAACTGCCTTCTGTATCAGGCCCTTTATCCAGCTGTGCAACGCCAGCTTCGACAGATAGTCGTCGAAGCTTTTAGCTATCAGCCCATTGACTGATATGACAATCGGCATAATGACAGCCGAGTCCACATTCCACATGTCAACAACCTCATGAGCTAAGTCGAGATACTTTTTCTTAGCTTTCAGGAGATTCTCGTCATGTGGAATGGTAACATCGATTACCATTATTGCGCGGGCCGGCGCACTAATCGGTCTATCACCACTATATCAGGCTTATTGGCAACAATAGTCCTGTCAGTGATGATAGACCGATCCCAGTACAACGTGACATGGTCATTTTCGAGAACTGGGTCGGGCACATACTTGTAATACGGTACCTTAGAATCGACAAGTTTGTATTTCAAAGCAAGTTGCTGATGGATAATTCTGGCTACTTGGTTGTGTCTATGCAAGTACTCGCCGTTAGCTAGACGAGAACAACCGGAGACAATATGTCTGATGGACTCACCAGGATGATGGCATGCCCGACACACGTCAATCTTCCCGTCCTTCATAATATGTCTCCGGTAATTATTCGTCAAGATAACTTCATCCATAATTGCACAGACAAAACCTTCAGTTTCCCCGAAGAGATCCCCGAAGCGTAGCCTGGCACCGGAAGCTGTCAAATCTACATCGGACCCATAAAGAGCCCGATAGTAGCGCCCATGAAGCTCCTTGCTTTTCCATACCTCCTTGCGGTCATCTGTAGTAAGTGTAACAGGTTTGTGCCAGTTCTCTTTAGCCATGGTCAACGGGGTGAGTCCCTTGTCCACTGCAACCACATCTTGGTGCATACCCTCATCGGCTTTAAGGAAATATTCCCTGAGACTGCAAATCTCGCGGTTGTGGAGAGTTTTGGCATTTAAAAAGCCTCGACCTCCACACTTCCGCGGGATGTACAGTCACATCACCGATGATCGTGGGTGATGCATCCGATTTGCGGTTAGCAGTGTGCGGACCCTCCTATCCAGAGCGTCTAGTTCGGTTTGAGTCCATTTGAGTATGCCGAAAGAATACATCAACACCGGCATGACCCAACCGTTGAAGGCGCGCACCTTATTTCCTCCCGAGAAAAGGCTGTTTAATATCTTTGTCAGGCGGCCAAAGAAGCGCTCCCTTAACGATTGCTTCATGTCAGCAACATTAATGCCCAAAGCTTCCGACATACCCAAATACTTATAAGTTTCGGTCAAGCAGAGAGATCTAAGGTGTATGGAGTCTGAAAGTTGAATTCCCTCAGATTCCATAATCTCTCGTTTTACATGCATGATTGCACATTTGTCCACATCAAATTCAAATTATTATTATTATTATTTGTAGTATCTGTAGGTTGCTAATGATTTTTAGGGTTCCGTAGCCGAATGGCAAAAAACGGAACCCTTGTAGTTTCGACATGTCTGTCCGTCTGTCTGTCTGTCCGTCCGTCCGTATGTCACAGCTATTTTATTCCGAAACTATTAGGACTATACATGTAAAACTTGGTAGGTAGATGTATTCTGTGAACCGCTTTTCGATTTTAAGAGAAAATTTAAAAAATATTTAAAATAAAGGGGGCAGTATATTTTCTAAAACCGCAAATATAACTTTGTAATTCATACAAATACTATGAAAAACAAAGTTATTTGGCGTAGTTGTAAAAATTGTAAATAAGCTAGTTTTAAGTAATTTGTAAGGTTTTTTGTTTGTTTTTTTCAAATAAATATATTAAGTATATTATATTTATTATAGTTACTACGGAACCCTTCATGGGCGAGTCCGACTCGCACTTGGCCAATTTTTTATAATTGACATTTCAATTTAATCTGCTGTTTTATTCTCATTTTATTGTAATATTTGAAAAGGTCAATTATTAAACGTACAATCGTACATAATATTATGTAGTACCAACGCCGAAAAGGTCATAATTTCAAATACGATTAAAAAAATTTTTGCAAAAAATAGAACCGACTTCCATATCAAAACACTATATATACCGAAACTACTCAATAATAAGTATTTCGTGGATTGCGATTCGATTACTTGAATGTGGATGCTAAGCACTTTATGCTCGTCACATTGCGTATGGTGAAGTAGAGCTGATGGTGAAGTACCAGGAGAACTCCTCAAAAATTAACGGCTCTGCATCGGGAAAAGCAATATTTTGCAAAAGGTGATAAGTTGTTGAAATTATGGCTTTTGTAACTAGATAAATTACAAACCGACCCACTAAAAAGCGAGAAATTTTTTTTTTGCAAAAAATAGAACCGACTTCCATATCAAAACACTACAAAGCCAAAAATAACTTTAATTTGTTTTTTTAATTTTTGTTATTGGTTTTGGATTTTCTTTTTTTTCATACCGCCTTCCGAAATTAAAGTTATTTTTGGCTTTGTAGTGTTTAATCCTTTGTAGTGTTCCGAAATTAAAGTTGTTTTTGTTTTTCTAATATTTTAATTTAGGTCTATGAAAATTCTTGACTTTTATTTGTTTTACGTATTTAATGGATTTAAAATGTTTGTTAAAATTTGTGAAAAAAAAACCGATTTACGTAGAACTGCCGCTGGGTCGTTTTTGTCCCGCTATTGTTTTTAAAAAAAAAAAAAAAAACTTTTTTGCAAAAAAATAAAACCGACTTCCATATAAAAACACTACAAAGCCAAAAATAATTTTAATTCGGAAGTCGGTGTTATTGGTTTTGTATTTTCTTTTTTTTCACACCGCCTTCCGAAATTAAAATTATTTTTGGCTTTGTAGTATATGGAAGTCGGTTTTATTTTTTTGCAAAAAAGTTTTTATTTTCGCGCTTTTTAGTGGGTCAATTTGTAATTAATCTAGTTATAAAAGCCAAAATGTCAACTACCAAAAACTAAAAACGCGCGAACAAAAAACACAATATAGAGTAACCGAAAAGATCATCAATGTAAATATTTTTTTTGACGTTTGTTGATTTTTCAGAAACGGCTTATTCGATGTCGATAAAATTTTCATGGGACCATTTGGGAAGTATACCCTTTCCAACAAAAAAATAAATTTTCAAATCAGTTGGCGAGCGACGGAGCTATGCCGAACAAACATAAAAAAAAAAAAACAAACAAACATCCGAATTGAGAACCTCCTCCTATTTCAGAAGTCGGTTAACAATCCGTTGTTTGGTTGGCGTTCCGGGAAGTTGCAGGGTAAAAGGAGTGATACCCCAATAAACAATTGAATATTGTTTCTAAGGCCGGCCGGCAAACGTTCGGTTTCCAGATCAGGAATTCAGATTCGGAAACCAAAATGTTCAACAAGGCGAACGATTCCGAAAGGAAAAATAAGAACAATGTGCGCCATGTTGAATATTTTGTATGTAAGCAGAGCAGAGAAAACTTAATTGGGAAACCGAACGTTTCGGCCGGCCTAAGTAAAGAGCACATAATGTTAGATAGATAGATAGATATATTCTTTATTGTACAGTAAAACAAAATGTAATTTAATTTAATTTAACAGTAAAAAAAATAAGGGTGCAACTTACGTGTTATTGTTATTTCAACTCAACGTCATAAAATAATGAATCAGTACAAAATTATAGCTTCTTTGAACGATATTTTGGAGGACGAATCGGATGGTGAACCTTTGGAATCCTCTGACGATAAATTATGTATTGGGAAATAGTTTCAGTTTTTCATGTGATGAATCTGAAGAGTCACTACTCGAATTGAAATACCACAAGGTAGCTTTATTATTTGCATCCCAGTAAATGCGTTATATTTGTCAGGTAGGATCAACGAGTTTTATTACCACTCTAAATGAGGCACAAGGTCGAGGGCGAATGCAAAAACGAGGTCGAGCTTGAGGTACTCGAGCCCATCGCGGCCGTTGTCCGCAGGTAGAGGATGATCTACATCATTCACAAACCCTCAGAATGATGATGATGACAGTAGACGATTTGAATGATGATTCATTCAAATCGGCAAACGTCAGATAACGCCAGTAGAACACTCGTTTCTCCTGATGGTAGAAGCTGGACAGTAATTGAAACCGGTAATACATCTGGTAGGTATAGATGCGAACGAGACCCTACTACAAATAAAAAACCTGAGACAACAACTACAGTTCAAAATATGAAGTAGATGTTGTAGAGCAAATGAGTTATAAATATACTACAAAGGCGCCTTCAAGACGTTGGCCAGTTTATTAATTATATAATTTGTTAGATTTAGCCGGTATAATTGCATGGGTATTATATTATAGAATAATCAACGATAGCAAAATTAAACGCAGGCGCGGGCTTGCGGGCTGCGAGCAATGGGCTCACCGCCCGACTGAAACCAGGGCCCGTGTAGACGGCGGCGCGTGAGTCCGCGTGACGTGTTCCACGCGCGTCTCAAAGAGTGTTAGCAAAATTTTCGGGGCCCATAAGGGGCCGTTGCCTGCCAGGGTTGCGGAATTATTCGAAAGAGTTACCGCGGCCTCGGAACACGAAGGGCATATGATGGAACACGGATGGATTTTAGTCAGTAAAAGTCTGACACACCCTAAAGTACATATATTGCCACTAGAAAACAAGCATTCTCGTAGCAATTCCGGAACACATAACAGAGAGACAAGAAAAACGTACAAGGTGTCAAGTAAAGTTAAAATGCTCAAATCATCCTGTGCAAAAAAACTGTATGCAATAAATGCACCAGCAAAGAATATGATCTATGCATTACCAGTAAAGATAAAGATATTTTAATTTGCAAAAATGGATACAGTACACGGTTCCGGTTCCGTAGTAACTATAATAAATATAATATACATACTATATTTATATGAAAAAAAAAACCTTACAAATTTCTTAAAACTAGCTTATTTACAATTTTTACAACTACGCCAAATAACTTTGTTTTTCATAGTATTTGTATGAATTACAAAGTTATATTTGCGGTTTTAGAAAATATACTGTATCTCAAAAACTGCTGACTCGATCTCGTTCAAACCAATTTTGGTTGAGAGTTTACATTAAGATCTACAACATATGGTTTTTTTTAGATTTTTCACTTCATTATTATAGAAGTTAGAGGGGGGACACACATTTTACCACTTTGGAAGCGTATATCTTTTAAACGATTAACTTTATGAAAAAGTCATTTTAGAAACCTTAAAGTCATTTTTAAAGACCTGTCTATAGACATCACACACGTATAGGTTTCATGAAAAAAAATATTTTCAGTTTCAGTTCCATGTATGGGGAGCCCCCTTTATTTTAAATATTTATTAAATTTTCTCTTAAAATCGGAAAGCGGTTCATAGAATACATCTACTTACAAAGTTTTACATGTATAGTTCTAATAGTTTCGGAATAAAATGGCTGTGACATACGGACGGACGGACAGACAGACAGCCGGACAGACATGTCGAAACTATGGGTTCCGTTTTTGCCATTCGGCTACGGAACCCTAAAAACCGGTCAAGTGCGTGTCGGGCCACGCGCAGTGTAGGGTTCCGTAGTTTTTATAACAGCCAAGTTCGTGTCGTATTCGCTGACTGATCGTTTCGTACCATGCTCTAACTAAAAGCCAAACATGACTATCTAAATAATTTGACTTCCTATACAAATCCTCACCTGATCCGACAATTTTGCACGGACTATTTTAATTTTGTATAAAACTTGTCATAGCTGGTGTTTTGAATTTAAATACAGGACACAGAGCTACACTACTCAATCGTCACAAAAAAATAAAATTGAGGAAGTAGTTTGCTGGGAGAGCTGTGTTTGATATTATTTAGCAAAATAATAAATAAATAAAAAAACTTTTTAGCAAAAAATAGAACCGACTTCCATATAAAAACACTACAAAGGCAAAAATAACTTTAATTTCGGAAGGCGGTGTCAAAAACAAAAATATGTACAACACTAAAGACACCGCCTTCCGAAATGGAAGTCGGTTCTATTTTTTGCTAAAAAGTTTTTTTTCACGCTTTTTAGTGGGTCGGTTTGTAATCTATACTAATATTATAAAGCGGAAAAGTTTGTTAGTTTGTTTGTTTGTTTGTTTGTTTGTTTGTTTGCTTGAACGCGCTAATCTTCGAAAGTACTGGGTGGATTTGGATGAAATTTGGTATGGAAGTAGCTTGAAGCTTGAGGAAGGTTATAGGCTACTTTTTACCCGACTGCAAAAAAGGAGAGTTATGTTTTTATCGTGATAGAATCCACGGGAGCGAAGCCCCGCGAGAGTACTAGTATGTTATAAAAAAGTTACAAAAGCCAAAATGTCAACTACAATAACCGACTTCAAAAAAAGGAGGTTCTCAATTCGTCTTGAACTTTTTATTTTTTTTTATTTATGTTACCTCATTACTCGGAGACGGCTGGACCGATTTGAAAAATTCTTTTTGCGTTTGAAAGGGTATACTTTCTAGTTGGTCCCATTGTCACGAAATCAGGATCTGATGATGGAATCCAGGAGAAATCGAGGAAACTCTTCAAATATTATAGGCACACCTATAGCGTTTTGGGTATTTCTTATAGTACCTCGAGCAGTTGCTTTCGAAAAGTGCCATTTGGGGAAGTTGAACTGATGATGAAGACCATAGATGGCCACTGAAACTACTCAATAATAAGTTTTTCGTGGATTGCGATTCGATTACTTGAGTACGGATGCTCGTCGCAATACATACGAGTTATCTACCTTTATATACCTTAATCTCAAATTATAGATTGGGGTGGACTGTGTCGGTAATCTAAAATGTAAATAAACACTATAGTTAGTATAAATAGCATGGAATATAATAAAAATATTATATTCATTCGATATAATAATTAACAACACAACCTCCCCTAACGTCACGTGACTGACTTCATTCATACGCTAGCCGCCATTAGCCGTGTTGAAAATTTAAAATAAAAAATATATTTCTGTTGATATTATACTATATAAAGCTAAATTACCACTCACTGACTCACTGACAGAATTGTTCTCCCAGATGGTGGATGGGGAGGTGGGTATATTTTGACAGATTCGTAAACAAGTAACTCTCAAACCTACGGGAAAAGTGCCAAACCCCCCCTTTTCCCCCCCTTCTCCCCCCCCCCCCCT
Source organism: Tholera decimalis (assembly GCA_943138885.2). Classification (NCBI taxonomy): domain Eukaryota; kingdom Metazoa; phylum Arthropoda; class Insecta; order Lepidoptera; family Noctuidae; genus Tholera; species Tholera decimalis. The sequence continues at coordinate 30,535,875 of OW964565.2, forward strand.
ATCGTATCTCGGAAACTACGAGACCCGTATTTTTTCTTTTTACGGATTCGTATAGAGGAGGCTCGGTAAAGTAAAAACCATTTTTCAAAGTCCCCCCTCCCCGCCCCCCTTCTCCCACCCTTTAGGCGGATCTCGGAATCTAAGAGACTTGGAACATTTTTTTTTTCAGATTCATTTAGAGGGGCAATGCTTAAGTCGAAATACTTGTGCAACCCCCCCCCCATCACCCCCCCCCCTCTTTTTTTTTTATTTTTTTTTCACAAGCTCGCGAGGTGCTTGCACCTCGCGCAACACGCAAATACTAAACCCCTCCATCAACCCCCGCCTTTTGTTTTTTTTTTTTCACAAGCACGCGAGGTGCTTGCACCTCGCGCAACACGCAAATACTAGTTAACCTATAAAATGACACATTTTGGCCTCTCACGGAAGCTGCAGTATAATTAGTGCAACGTCTGAAAACATACAAAGCAATTTTTTTCTCCTAATTTTCTTTTAAAACACATTTTCTCTTAAGATGTGTAGTGTCGCGTTCGCGACACAGGTTCGTGCGTAACTAAACAGACACGAGGCACTTACCTTGATTTCAACTTGCCATTTCAGAGCGCGGACAACGCATCTATAGTTTACTAGTACTCACGCGGGGCTTCGCTCCCGTGGATTCTATCACGGTAAAAACATAACTCTCCTTTTTTGCAGTCGGGTAAAAAGTAGCCTATAACCTTCCTCAAGCTACAAGCTACTTCCATACCAAATTGCATCCAAATCCACCCAGTACTTTCGAAGATTAGCGCGTTCAAGCAAACAAACAAACAAACAAACAAACTTTTCCGCTTTATAATATTAGTATAGATTATAAATCTTTGGTTGTTACACTATTACTTACTCTTGGATATCTATAGATTTAAGTATAATTATAAGTATAAACAGTCGTTGATGAACCAAATAAGTAAATAAATAAAATATTTGCGCTAACCAAATACGAATTTGCACTTCAGCGTTAGGCAAGAAAGAATTAGGAGCGACCAGTTTTAGTCGGCAGGAAATTGCTCAATCTGCGTAAAGAGCCGCAGAGGCAAACAGTATGCGGGTCATTTCTTGTAACTGGCGACCCCAAGACAAATCATTATTATTATAAATACCAAGGTCTTTTACTAAGTCAGAGTTAGGTATAACAGCTCTATAAAAAACGATTTGGGGAAAGGTCGTCCAGTCAATTTTGGAACATAGCCTAAGGCTGCCAAAAACAATGTCTTGAGTCTTCGCAGGATCAACCCTCAAACCATGATCCAGACTCCAATCAGAAATGCGTGTTAAGTCTTTATATACGATTTTCACCGGCTCAGAAAATTCCAATTGGAGCTTGTGAATAAATTTTCAGATCGTTACCATAAAGGTGGTAGGATGAGAGAAGTTCTTTTAGTATTTCTAAATATGGCAAAAATAATAGGAGAGAGAACACTCCCCTGTGGTACGCTAGCAGTAGTATTACACCCTGAAGATTTACCAGAATTTACCTTCAATGCAAATACGTTGTTGGCGGCCACACAACTACGGTAACTATGAAACCAATCAATTGCTGTTGGAGATATGTTAGGAGAGTAGAGTAATCCGAGTAGGACATCAAAATCGACAGTGTTAAAAGCATTACTAAAGTCAAGTAAAGAAGGGACCGTCAGTTTCCCATTGTCTATACCCGATCTTATATCATCTGTAATGTTAACAAGAGCTGTTCCTCCACCACGCACGATACACGATGTTTCCTTCCACCGTTCTGAAAGCAGTCATGACATAAATTACACAAAAAACACACGGCCATCATCTGGTAAATAACAGTAGGTGCTATGTTATTGAACAGTGAGAAAAATTATACTTAATACTTATGTACGTATCTAAATTAAGTGGAACGTAATAAATTATCCCATTCAATTTCGATGACAATAAGTTTAGTGTGTAAACACACATGTTATATGTGCCAAACTTCTATTGAAGTACTTGGCAATGAATTTCAATATCAGCTGTGTCAATTTACGATTAAGGTAAAGTTGTTTACTTATTGTAAACACAAAAACTTTTTACCAAAAAATTAAACAGACTTCCAAAAAACACTGCAAAGTGAAAAATAACTTTAATTTCGGTAGTCGGTGTCTTTAGTTTTGTATATTCGTTTTTGGCACCGACTTCTGAAATTAAAGTTATTTTTCACTTTGCAGTGTTTTTTGGAAGTGGGTTTTATTTTTTGGTAAAAAGTTTTTATTTCACTAATTTTAGTTGGACGATTTATAATGTACCTAGTTACAAAAGCCTACATCTCAACTACTTATAACCTTTTACAAAATAATGCTTTTCCCAATGCTGGGCCGTTAATTGTTGAGGAGTTTTCCTGGTACTTCACCATCAGCTTCACTTCACCATATGCATTGTGACGAGCATATTGTAATCGAAGCGGAACCCATGAAATACTTATTATTCCTACTTATATATTGAGTAGTTCCAGTGGCCATCTGTGGTCTTCATAATCAGGTCTACTTCACAAATGGTGCTTTTCGAATGCAGCTACACAAGTTACTATAAAAAATACTCAAATCAGTATAGGTGTGTTCATATATGAAGAGTTCCCTCGATTTCTCCAGGATCCCATCCTCAGATCCTGACTTGGTGGCAATGGGACCAATTTCAAAGTATACCCTTTCAAATAAAAAAAGAATTTTCCAAATCGGTTCAGCCGTCTTCGAGTACCTAATCGGTGATCATGAATAAAAAAAAAAAAACAAAAAAATATATATATATAGGTACGCGTCGAATTAATAACCTCCTCCTTTTTTTGTCGTCGGTTGAAAACGGCACCGACAAACAAAAACATGTTTGCACTAAAAAGGGAAAAATATCATTGGATAAGGCCTAGGTACCTACTTACTCACACACGAAATCCTTGGAGGAGGCCTTCACTATGCAAATGTAATTCTTGTTTTATTTTGTAATATGAAAAAAAAACTTAATAAAAAAAACATTATCATGCAAATATAAATAATTAATAATTAGGTAACAATACAAAAAAACTTAATTGAAAATTACTAACAGTATGAATTAACGTCAATTATTATATACTTTACCTTAATTCTTGCATTCCGAGGCCACAGTATCTCGCTAAGCCTGCAATACATGTTGGCCGAGCGTTGTGGAGTAAAGGCCAATACCAACATGTAGACGGTATATTTGCCTTGTCTTGCTATCGCTCGGTGTCACTTGCCTAGTTGGCCGAGTGGAGGCCAGCGCCAACGTGTATAGAGCTCATTTGGTGCAACTTGTCTTCGCTCGCCGTTGCTCGTGATCACTTGCCTCACTTTGGATCGGTGTCGGTTTTTGGTCACAAATCAAAGGCGCTCGGCCAACGTGTGGGCAGCTCTACAGACCCTCTTCTACATTGTTCGCCTGCATTGGCGTTCGACGAACTTGTCGAACGTGTGGACATTATTTCTTGCCTTGTACCTATTTGCCAACGCTCGCGTTGGCCTACGCCCGGCCAACATGTATTGCAGGCTTTATAGACAGCTGCCTCGTTGGTCAAGTGGTCGCAAATGCAACTGCGGGGTTGATTCCCAGATCGGGCAGAAAGTGATATTATTGGTTTGGAAGTTTGGTGGTGTTATAACCCCCGGGCCTCGGAAAGTACGCTAAACCGTTGGTCACATAGGCCCTGGGGCCATACCATGACGTGTTAAAGCGTGAGTCGTTCGAGCGAGAACGAGAGATGGAGCTATATAGCGGACATAGCTTCATCCATCTTTCTCGCTCGAACGACATGGTATGGCCCCAGGTCCCTCTCCGGTCGTGCCGTTCAATCGGATACTGAGAGTAAAGGAACAGAGAGTGCACTTGTAACTGCGCATATACTTGTGCACTATAATATTATCTCCAGCGTAGATGGCTAATATCCCCTGAGTTTGGCCGCCGTGGCCAAAATTAGTCAGGAGGTCTAATTTATAATTATTATCTCGGTAGAATATTATAATTATTATCTCGGTAGAATATTATAATTATTATTTCGGTAGAATATTATAATTATTATCTTGGTAGAATATTGTAATTATTATCTCTGTAGAATATTGGTTGCGCTGATATACGATTCTTTTCGTTTATATTTTTAATTATTGGCAACACGCATAATCGCTAATTGGTTAGACATTCCCCTTCCGCATATTATCCTTTCTCCCTTGCACTAGACCTTCGTCTATTCGAGAGTGAGGGAGAGAGACTATACCGCTCTAGAATAATCGATCGCGTCTGGATCTTGCGATGGACAGGATCGGACCTTCAATGGCTGTCGAGTCGCGTTAGAGCACACACGCATCGAATCGCATTTGAACGGTCGCGTCGTTTTGTGCGACCAATTCGTAGCAGAAGAACGGTTATACTGTGGTGGTGAACTGTGATCAGAGTGCTGGCAGTCCTGAATATCCTGGATTATCAAGGTTAGTGCTGCCTTTCCTATACGACGCTGGACTCTTGTCTTTTGTTCCAACCAGCGCCGGTTCCCGTCAATTGTGTAACCGAAAACTTCTAAGTCGCATACGTTGCATTACCGCCCATCCATTTAATGGTCCTTCCCGAGTCGGATAATAATCAGCACAGCCATTCCCTAGAATTCGCTAGGTATATCGTAGTTTCGTATTCGTATTTCGTAGTCAACCCCGCATAGATACTTATTTGCCAACGCGTGGCAAGTAAGTAGGGGGAAGTGGGGCAGATTCATACAAGGGGCACCGTCATACACCAAATATATCTGATGTTGGGCGCACATCAACAGAATGACTTATGCGTGTATGCGTAGCTTACTTTTGTGTGTGGTTGCTCACGGAGTTTGAAAGCAGTCGGTGTGAAACGCGCGTCGGTGTGAGACAGAACGTGATTCAGCCAGGCATAAGTATTTTTATAAGCTCACTTTAACGTCTTTTTTTTAATAAAAGCTGCTCTCTAGATTATTCAGTTCTATTTTATTTAAAAGATAATAGGGTCAAGTTTGTGAATTAATCTGTGAATAATTTTATATATGCTTGCTTTTTTTCTAGAAATATTTTGATTTCATTTTCTTGTGATGGGGTAGATTCATACAGGAGTGTACGGGGCACGTTCATACTGAATGAATGTGCCCCATTTTTTGTTTGTTTGTAAAATTATACCATAATTTTGTTTTGCAGAACGATTATGTTCAGAAATTATAAGAAAAAGGGAACTAGGAGTGGAGTGGTGGACGAAGAAGCAATGTTTAAAGCTATCGATAAAGTTTTGGAAAACAAACTCTCATTTCGGAAATCAGCAGCCAAATATGGAGTATTAATAAATAAGAATTAAGCAATAGGTTGTAGATATTTAAAAAGTGATGTGACTGATCAGAAAGACAATTTTTTTTTATTACTGGTGGGCCCACTTCTTGACCTCGATCTCGCCTGATGGTAAGCGATAGATGAGATGAATGAAGATGCCTATTTACTCGTACTTTAAAGGCTGAAAGGTCATAAGTGGCAGGGAACACATAAGCCGGCAAAGAATTCCACAGCTTGGCTGTGCGCACAATAAATGTGGAGGAGAAGCGCTTGGTACGACAAGACGGTATATCAACCAAGTGTGGGTTGGTACCCAGCCGTGCGTCTGGTAGTCCGGTAGTGAAAGGGATATGGAGGAATTAGGTCATGGAGCTCCTGCGCACACTCCCCGAAGTACAATCTGTAGAAAACCGACAGGCAAGCAACGGTTGATGGCCGATGAGCCAGGCTATGAAGCTTGTCCACCAGCACCTCGTCGCCTATAAGCCTTTTAGCTCTGCGCTCGATCGAGTCCAATGTAGCAAGTTGGTACTTTGCAGAGCCATCCCACAAGTGGCTCCAATATTCCACGCAGGAACGGACCTGTGCTTTATACAGAATTAGAAGCTGTCCAGGCGTGAAGTACCGCCTCACCTTGTGTAGGATTCCCAGTTTTTTTCTGCAGTCTGAGCTCTGGACTCGATGGTTTAGCCAAAGTTGAGGTCTGACGTCAACTCCATGCCCAAAAGCTCCAGGCGATTGGTAACTGGCACAGATGTACTTCGAAAAGTAGGAGTCAATTCAAAAGGGCTCCTTTTAGTTCTGAAAAGACAAGCCTGTGTTTTCAGAGCATTGAATTTGACCAGATTGTCGTCACCCCATTGGGAAACGAAATTTAAGGTCAAATTCATGGCTCTACCATGGCCTTTCTGAGAGTGGCAATTTCGTCGCTGTCAGCTCTAGAACTGGATAAGTATCTCTCTGTGTGCTGTGTGTGTTAGGATAAGTTAGTTCCCTCGGTGCCATACAAATAAAAACTAACTATATTTGTCTTTTTTATGATATGGTTATGTAAGTAATATTTGATAATAGAGACTAATATTGCTTTTGTTTTCATGAACGTTGTGTTTTGATACTTTGATTTTGATAAATAAATAAGTATTTCACGCAAAACTTGTGTATTTTGTCACATGTATGAATCTGCCCCATAGGCTGTATGTAGGTGCCCCGCATGTGGGGTACATTCATACATTTTTAATTTTTTCTTTCAAGTGTTACAAAAAGTCGTACAAGTGTATTTACACAAATTTCATGTTTTTTATATAAACTCAGATAGTAAGACTATTGATTTTTGATGAATCAATAAAGATATCGATACCCGAGAGAATTCTATAAGACGAAATATAAAAACTGTATGAAGCTGCCCCACCTTCCCCTACATCGTAATTCATTACGTCGTTTTCGTGTCTTCCTAGCTAATAATCGATTAGTAAGGAATTTCGCAACCCCGCTTAGTAGTTAATTATCGTTACTTGTAAAGTAAAATACCAATCGGTCGAGTCAAGGTTACTCGAGACCGCGTCGCGCACCCGGCCGTTATTTCGCAAAACGGTGGGTAGTTACTAAATATTTCTTATAATAATTAGTTTGATATTCATAGCTCATAAATATGGCACCGACCGATATTACTCTTAAAAGATTGATAGCAAAGAGAGATCGTATCTTTGCTCGCATGCAGAGTATTGCAGATAAAATAAAACACATTCATTCGGATGAAAGCGTTAAGGAATCATTTTTGTGCGACATCTCGTTAGTACAATCACTACGTGTGGATTTTGAAAGTGCTTTGGATGAAATTGTTATTCATGAGCTAAAATTAAACCCTGAATATGTTGTAGATTATCAATCGCTTTCTGCGTTCGAAGACCTTTTAGGGCGCATTTTACGGGCTGAGAAGAACCTGACGGCTCACTCTCATAGTGAGGTCCAAAGGTCACCTCGATTGCCGCCAATTGAAATACCCGAATTCAACGGAGATATTAAGAATTGGCCATTATTCGTCGCTAGTTATCGTAATGTCGTGCATAATAATGTTTCTCTATCAGACTGTGAGAAATTATATTATTTATTAGGTAAATTAACACATAAAGCTCGTACAATTTTCGCTGGTATTACCCCGTCTGCGGATAATTACCCACTCATTTTCGATTTGCTTTGTAAAAAATATGAAGATAGTCGACAATCGGCAACTTCATACTTAACTCAAATATTTGAATTTAAATCTATTACATCAGGTACCCCTAGTAGTTTAGAATTATTTATTGATAAGTTCGCTTCGTCGGTAGTTGCTTTAAAACATACAAAAGTCAGTGACCTGGCTGATTTTATATTATTGCATGTCGCGCTTAAAAAACTGGACCCAGACACCGTTCGTACGTTCGAATCCAATTATCAATTAAAGTCGAATGGATCCGAAATCCCATTGTTTTCCGATTTAGTTAATTTCGTTAGTGATCATATAAAGGTTTTAGAACGAACTTCGATACCTGTTGCTCGAGTCAATACTAATAAAAGGCCTTTAGATCGTAAATCAACTAACGCATATGTGTCCAGTTCTCAACCAGTCGCTTGTAGTTTGTGTAAGGAAAACCATGACTACATTTATAAGTGTACGGTTTTTAAGAGTTATAACCCCGATCAACGTTTTAAATTCGTTAAGTCAAACAACTTGTGTATAAATTGCTTAAGTAGTGGTCATCGCGTGTCTGCGTGTGAGTCGACGTCTACATGTAAAAAATGTAGGTACAAACATCATACATTGCTATGTTTTGGAAATAGGCCTGCGTCAAATATGTCGCCGTCACGCTCAGTCGAAGAGCCGAGCGCGGGTTCGATTCCCGCGAACTCGGATGTAGCATTATGCTCAAGTGCAGTCGGCCCTTATAAAGGCTCTAGAACTGTGTTGTTGGGTACCGCACGTATCGTTATTCTAGATTCTCGTGGTCACGAACATTGCGTTCGTGCATTGTTGGACAGCGCGTCTCAGAGTAGCTTTATTACTCGCGATTGCTGTCAACGTTTAGGATTAAACATAAATAATAGACCTACTTGTTCCACTGTTAGGGGTATAGGAGGTTCGAGTAAACCCATTCAAGGTTCCGTACAATTTAAAATTCATTCTCGTTTCGATCATAATATAACTTATGATATTGAGTCGTTGGTAATAGATAGGATTACCGAACGTCTGCCAACCGCGACAGTCGACACTTCGCGACTGTCTAACTTCGAAGACTTACCGTTGGCAGACGATACATATTATTCATCAGGCCCGATTCACGTATTGATCGGCGCTTCGATTTTTCCGCACCTGCTTTTGTCGAACAGAGTTCAAGGATCGACTTCGAATTTATCGCCGCTCGCATTAGAAACGGTCCTTGGCTATGTGATCGTAGGTGACGCACCAGCATGTACTGACGGTAATTCGACCGTATCGCATTGCTGTATCGCGGACACATTAGACTCTGCTGTCCGGAAATTCTGGGAATTAGAGGAAGTGAGTGTTCCCCCGGTATTCAGCCCGGACGACCAATTGTGTGAGGAATTTTACACCCGCACTACCACTCGGGATAGTGAGGGACGTTACGTAGTAGCTTTGCCTTTCAAGGCTGATGTCGAATCCCTTGGCAATTCGCGCCAAGCAAGTGAACGGCGGTTTTACTGCTTGGAAAGGAAGATGCAAGCTTCTCCACAATTAAGGGTCGCGTATGACAGTGTCATCCGGGAATATTTAGAAAAGGGCTACATTTCATCTACGAATCCTGATTCGGCGGGAAGTTCGTATTTTATTCCGCATCATGGTGTGATCCGAGATGATAAGGTCACAACCAAACTTCGTGTCGTTCTCGATGGTAGTTGTAAAACTACTACCCGCATCTCGCTTAATGATCTCTTGTATGGTGGACAGAACCTACAAGGGAACTTGTTCAATATTATTATTGGTTTTCGTTTGTTTTCGATAGCGCTTTCCGCAGACATTCGTCAGATGTTTCTCAGCATTGGAGTCCGAGAATCTGATCGGCGTTTCCAACGCATTTTGTATCGCTTTTCCCCGCAAGAACCGTTACAGGTTTATGAATTTAATCGTGTCGTTTTTGGGCTTAAGTCTAGCCCCTTTCATGCACTTCGAACTATTAAGCAGTTGGCTGAGGATGAGGGTGACTCCTACCCTCAGGCCAAAGATATTGTCGCTGCGGGGTTGTATATGGACGACTACGTCCATTCCGTTCGCACGGAAGACGAGGGCATTTCCACCGCTTCGGAAATGATAGGTCTCATGAAGGCTGGTCAATTTGAGCTAGTTAAGTGGACCAGTAATTCCCAAGTCGTATTAGATTCGATCCCACCCTCGCACCGCCTGCCAGTTGTCAAGGAATTCGATGAGTCCGACCAACATAAAGTACTGGGCTTGTGTTGGTCACCTACGTCGGACAACTTCGGCATGAAAATTAATACTCCCGCTCAGATTTGTACTAAGCGTACAATATTGTCGTGTGTCGCTAAAATATGGGACGTCATGGGATTTGTCGCACCTGTTGTCCTGTACGCTAAACTTCTAATCAAGCAGCTTTGGCTGTCTGATTGTGACTGGGATGATACTCCACCTGAAGATATAGTCAGGCTGTGGATTCGCTTCAAAGAAGAGCTTCCCTTGCTCTGTAATATAAGGATCCCACGTCACGTTGGTATCGTCGGCGATAGTGTGGTTACTATATTGGCTTTCGCGGACGCCAGTGAGAAAGCATACGGGGGGGTTATTTACTTCCACGTTCAAAATAGTGATGGCAATATCGTTAGGTTGTTGACCGCTAAGTCGAAGGTCTCCCCTAAAAAGGTCGTTTCTCTTGCTCGTCTGGAGCTGTGCGCTATTCTTGTGCTAGCTCAACTCATAAAAAATGTCGTAGTCGCTTGTCAAAACCGCATTATATTTCGAAACATATTCGCATTTTCGGATTCAACAGTCGCTCTCTGTTGGGTACATTCGTCGCCCCATCGGTGGAACACCTTCGTGGCCAACAGAGTCTCGAAAATACAGGACGACTTATCGCCACAAAACCTGTATCACGTGTCCGGTACGGACAATCCCGCAGATTGTCTGTCACGTGGGCTCACACCTTCCCAAATCATTGATCATCCGCTTTGGTTCAGTGGTCCTCCGTGGGCCAGCTTAGACGTTTCAGAGTGGCCTGTCGTCCCCTTCAATCCCTCTTCGGTATGCGAAGTGCCTGAAGAGAAGAAACATTCGTTGCTCTCCGCTACACCAACCGAAAGATCTACTATTCTTTCTTTGGTCGATCGTATCTCGTCTTGGAGTAAATTACTTCGAGTAGTAATTTACATTTGTCGTTTCGCTAAACTATTGCCTATTGGTTACCGCATGGCGGCAGCGGATTACAACTTCGCTGAATTGCTCATACTTCGCGAGCTTCAACGCTTTTATTTCTCCACTGAGTTGGTTAAACTCAGGAAAGGCAAACATTGTAGTCCTGCTTTTCGACACTTAAAACCGTTTCTCGAAGACGGACTCATTAGAGTCGGAGGCCGTTTAAGAAACTCGGATTTAAGTTATGATGGGAAACATCCCATTCTGCTTCCAAGCAAGGACCTCGTTTTGAATTTGTTAGTCGATTATCATCATAAATTGAACTGTCACGCAGGTCCCGACCTGCTAATGTCGCTCTTGCGTCAGAAGTATTGGATCCTTTCTGCACGCAATTTAATTAGGAATAGGATCCATAAGTGCCTTCCCTGCTTTCGGCTGCGCCCTAAGCAGAGCTTTCCTGAGATGGCCGATCATCGCTCTTGTCGTATCGTTCAAACCGCTAAGCCATTCGTCCACACGGGCACGGACTACGCCGGTCCGTTTAAGGTTACGATGTCTCGCGGTCGAGGTGTTCGCTCCACCAAGGCCTACGTGTGTCTGTTCGTCTGCATGACTACACGCGCGGTGCACATAGAGCTCGCTGGGGATCTTAGCACAGCTAGTTTTATGGGCGCCTTTAAACGGTTCCTGTCAAGGCGTGGCCCGGTTAGTAGAATTTATTCCGATAACGGGACTAATTACATAGGCGCTAAACGGAAACTCTCGGAACTTCACGCATTTCTTTGTTCGAAGTACCATAATTCGGAATATGGTCATACATTAGCTATAAATCGAATAGATTGGTCACTCAATGTCCCGACGGCTAGTCACTTTGGCGGCAATTGGGAAGCTAATATTAAAGGTTTAAAGTCACACCTATATCGGGTCATAGGCGATACTATTCTGTCGTTTGAAGAATTAAGTACCGTTCTTATTCAAATAGAATCGGTAATGAACACTAGACCTCTTTGTAGGACACTCTCTAGTGATCCTTCAGAGCCGCTCGCATTGACTCCAGCGCACTTTTTGAATCTCACGCCTCTGAGATACTTGCCTGCCGAGGAAATAGACGAGAGAACTCTTACTGCTAGACACGAGTTACTAGATAAGTTAGTACAGTCGTTTTGGAAGCGCTGGAGAATTGGATATCTCCATACTTTGCAATCTCGCCGCAAATGGAACACGCCGGTCGATCCGGTCTCTGTCGGCACGGTCGTGATTCTTATATCCGACAACTCGCCCCCACTACACTGGCCTTTGGGTGTCGTGGAGGAAATTTTCCCTGACTCAACCGGAGTCACTCGTATCGTTCGGGTTAAGACAACCACCGGATCCTACTTGCGTCCCGTGGTGCGTCTTTGCCCATTGCCTAACCAGTAGTTTATTTAATTCGTCTTTAAGGTTAGGTTAATATTACTTATTAGGTATTTAGTTTCGTAGTTATAGGATAGTAATTATCGAATAGATTAGTTTTCTTGTGGTTTGCCTCACTCTTGAAGGCATCCCTTCAAGCCCGGGGGAATGGTTGCGCTGATATACGATTCTTTTCGTTTATATTTTTAATTATTGGCAACACGCATAATCGCTAATTGGTTAGACATTCCCCTTCCGCATATTATCCTTTCTCCCTTGCACTAGACCTTCGTCTATTCGAGAGTGAGGGAGAGAGACTATACCGCTCTAGAATAATCGATCGCGTCTGGATCTTGCGATGGACAGGATCGGACCTTCAATGGCTGTCGAGTCGCGTTAGAGCACAAACGCATCGAATCGCATTCGAACGGTCGCGTCGTTTTGTGCGACCAATTCGTAGCAGAAGAACGGTTATACTGTGGTGGTGAACTGTGATCAGAGTGCTGGCAGTCCTGAATATCCTGGATTATCAAGGTTAGTGCTGCCTTTCCTATACGACGCTGGACTCTTATCTTTTGTTCCAACCAGCGCCGGTTCCCGTCAATTGTGTAACCGAAAACTTCTAAGTCGCATACGTTGCATTACCGCCCACCCAAATATTATAATTATTATCTCGGTAGAATATTCCCGCAAACCCGGCAGACAATAACCCTATCTAAAGTTTTTTTGGTTTTTCAGGCTTGATGTTATATAGCCTATGTTATTTGGTGATAATGTAGCTTTATATTGGTGAAAGAATTTTTGAAATCGGTTTAGTAGGAGTTAATTTCTAACTACTGAACCGATTTCAAATATTCTTACGCCACAATCAATAGGAGCGGAGAATCTATGAGTATGTTGTATAGAAGGGAAAATTAATTACTTTATACCATAACGAAAAAGAAACAAATCTTTTGTCTTTATAAAATTAGTGTAGATTAACGGACAAAAGTATTGATACCATTGATGTATTAAATTTAAGTTCTCACACACAGACATAATGAGGCCCCTTTTTAAAGGTATGCTACCAATTATAAGGAATTTACAAATAAAGTAGGTTTTTCATCTCTTTTGTAGTGTCAACAGTTCATTTAAATAATAAAACCATAACATCATATCGTAATTGCACAAGTGAAGATTAACGTATGTATTTGCTTTTGCTAAGCTATATAAGCATCGAGTCAAGATCTGTTGGACAAAGAGACCCTACCAACGTCTTTGGTAAGGGTTACATATGGTAGCACTTTAAAACTTTCTGCTGAAGTAACCATAGTGCTCTCACACCTTACGAAACGCGTGGTAGTCCATCTTTAAAGCCTAATTTTGAGTATAATCCGTCAGTTTTACTCGCGATGTACAGACCAATAGCCCTTTTGTGCCTATTCGCCGCATCCGCTCTCGGTGAGTTAATTAAATACATCGATAATTTTTTCATACATTAATTATTTTATTTACATTTGTTTATTTTCTTAATTCAGTTATATACACTGCTAAACCTTACTATGGACATAAAAAAAAACAAAACTAGACTCAGGCGTCGAAGTAGGTACCTACTCCTCCACATCGCTGTTGTCCGGAAACGTGCCCAACTGGCAGCATTGCCACGTTGTATGTCAATTCTTATTCTTAAACCAAAGAACGAACGCTAGTCCTCTGGGTCACGGAAGGAATCAATCAGCCGGTGAGACAATTCCTTAAAAGAAAGACGCGCACTCGGGCCCCGTGACCTAGGCATTTCAACCTCATACGGCTTAAAACTATAATTACTAGAAAGGTTATATACCTACTTAATAAAAACTTTTTACCAAAAAATTAAACAGACTCCCAAAAAACACTGCAAAGTGAAAAATAACTTTAATTTCGGTAGTCGGTGTCTTTAGTTTTGTATTTTCGTTTTTGGCACCGACTTCCGAAATTAAAGTTATTTTTCACTTTGCAGTGTTTTTTGGGATTCGGTTTAATTTTTTGGTAAAAAGTTTTTATTTAACTCTTCTTAGTTGGTCTATTTTTAATTTACCTAGTGACAAGAGCCTAAATGTCAACTACTTATAACCTTTTACAAAATATTGCTTTTCCCAATGCTGGGCCGTTAATTGTTGAGGAGTTCTCCTGGTACTTCACCATCAGCTCTACATCACCATATGCATTGTGACGAGCATAAAGTGCTTAACATCCATATACAAGTAATCGAATCGCAATCCACTCAATACTTATTATTGAGTAGTTTCGGCGGCCATCTGTAGTCTTCATCATCAGTTCCACTTCCTCAAATGGTACTTTTTGAGAGCAACTGCACAAGTTACTATAATAAATACCCAGAACGTCATAGGTGTGCCTATAATATTTGAAGAGTTCCCTCGAGTTCTCCAGGATCCCATCATCAGATCCTGACGTTTATGAAAATGGGACCAATTTCGAAGTATACCCTTTCAATCAAAAAAAGAATTTTCCAAATCGGTTCAGCCGTCTTCGAGTAAACGATAATCATACATACGCGTCGAATTGATAACCTCCTCTTTTTGTCGTCGGTTGAAAATATAGTATTAGCGCCGTATGAGGGCCTCTGCAGCCGCGGCGGCTGCACCAGCACAGCTCACCGTACTTTCTTTTGTTTTTTTTTTGGGGTGGGAAAATCATCGAATGACTTCTTCTGCTCTGGGACAAGCGGAAGGGTGTGTCAGCTCTAGTTAAAAATTATTGGTAGGCCTCTAGGCCTACCCATAATTTCTTTTTTTAGTATTGGATCATTATTTTTCGGAGATTACCCCCTACATACAAACTTACAAACAAATTTTACCTCCTTATAATATTAGCACGGTAATATTATGTATACAGTATTCCGACTTCATACAAACGGACGAAGCGCGAGCTATACCTACGCGCCTCGATCTCGGAGTGCGCTCGGTTTGATGACAGTCGCGACCGGCGACTGTGCCGCAGTGACGAACGGACGGTGTGTTGTTTTTTTAACAATAACCGCGCGATTTTTCGCTATAAATAAGTTCAAGTACATATTTAATATGACGAGTAGGATATATTGTGCTGTTTTTGTCTGTCAATAACGCATCCAGAGATAAGTTTTTTTAGATTACCTGGAAACTTTGAAAGGTAGGTACCTACCTAAGACTAAAATAATTTTACTTACTAGTAGGTATGTACATAATGTGTTTCTTTTTAATGGATAAGTATTTCCTTTTATCTCCCGAAAAAAAGATGTCTGGATTAATAAATAAAGTGAATAGAGTAAAGGAAAGTGATTGAAACGAGTGAAATAGGTAGTTATAGGCGGTTCATGAATCATGATACGGTAGGTACGCTTGTGTTAAAACCTCGGGGTATGTGTGTTTTGTTAGTTTGTATAATTCAAAGTAAAGACGTGTTATTTTATTATTAATAATAGTTGTTTATTGTACTGTGTGTATGAATAATACTAGAAAAAAATATAAACATGTTTTTTTAATAATTAAATCTACCAATCAAAAAACAACACGCATTTTTATTGAACACTTCCTATTCAATTCACAAACTATTTTATTTGTTTATATAAAAATAGTATATTTACAATCACAAAACTAAATGGAAACGCAAAGTAGGCAAATGTAATTAAAATGCTGGAGGCGGGCAGCCCTATCGCATGTTTACGTACCGCGCGGCTGTAGGCATTTATTTCTAAGATACGGCCGAGTCACAATACTGTATGATAATATTACCGTGATATTAGTATAGATGAAATTGAATAAAGATTGAATAATAGAATACAATTGAATATTCGTTTTTAGTTTTAGTTTTAATTAAAGGTACCCTTTAAATATATCAAGTAGTTCGTGCAAATTCCAATTGAACTTACTGACCAATTAACCATTAAAGTGCCTTGTTAAAAAAAATTGAATAATGAATTAGAATGAAAAGCTTTGTCGTTGTTGTAAATTGGTATTACGCTATATACGAGTATAACTACTTATGTAATCTAGTTATATCTGTTTGTTTCCGCAGGATTGAGGGAGGGCGGCTTGAAAGGTAAGAATTTGTTTTACATAAATCTTCTGTACTTACGTTACACATACCTACCTACCTACATATTACTATGTATATTTAAAAATAATTGAAATGTATGTCTTTTATTTAAAAAATAAAGTATATAATAATAGTATATATATAAAACAAATTCATGTAAAACAAATTCTTACCTTTCAAGCCGCCCGGCTTGAAAGGTAAGAATTTGTTTTACATAAATCTTCTGTACTTACGTTACACATACCTACCTACCTACATATTACTATGTATATTTAAAAATAATTGAAATGTATGTCTTTTATTTAAAAAATAAAGTATATAATAAGATACTAGATTCTGCCCGCGGTTTCACTCGCGTGAATAAGTATATTTAGCGATATGTAGATGTGCCCATGTCACTTAGTGATAACGTACCATTCTACTGATCATAGGTTACAGAAAACACTATAAGTATAAATTAAGAGTATTAAATAAAAAATTTCATTGTTCTGAATGAGCCTTTTTTGACCAATTTTTATTCGAAATACTCATTCGAATCTATTACTCCACCCAGTGGGTAAGTAGAAACTTGGATGTATAAAGTCTGCCAAATTTATGTAAGTTATTCAATCAATCAGATTATTTTTGAAACAATGAATAGGGGGTGCGCTATGTTTCGTCATAATTACATTCAAATTTATAAGTGACACATTTGGTGTAATTGGATTATGTGACTTAGCTATAAGAAATAATATAAACTACATGATCAGAAAAAACTAAAACAACATCAAATAAAATAAAATCAATAATTAGTTATAATATTTAGTCAAAAGGTATACAATAAATATAATAATTTGTCGTTAAAAAATTCGATAGGTATAACATATAACAATACATAAATATAATAATTTGTCGTTAAAAAATTCGTCCATAGTACATGTTTTTTATGTCATCAGGAATTTTATTAAAAACTTTAGGTGCCATACCAAAAATAGTTATTTGTGCAACAAGAGAGCAAAGTCGTTTTTTGCTGCGAGTGCTAATTTTGAATCCTGAGTGTGGCGAGGGATTCAAAGGCACGAGATGCTTACACTTTTCACTTCAGCAGCGAGAACACTTTAGGAGATAAAATAATAAACAGGCATAGATTGAAATAAGTATTTATTATGAATCAAAGTAATTAACATTGTAGGTAGAGGTACCCATTCAATAAAATGGAAAATTTTAAAAGATTAAAGTAAAATTACTGAAACTCTGTAAATTAAAAGTAACAGATTTATTTGGCAACGTTATAGTTGCATTGAGTTGAGTTTGATTATCTGGGGTTAAGGTTTCTGTTCCGATGGCGGATTGAGAAGGAACAACGGTAAACGTTGGTGATTCTGATCGGCTTTCTGTATAAGTACACTGTGCGTCGTTGGAAGTGGATGGGCGTGAGACCAAGGAGCCGAGGTCGAATTCAGACTTATTGTTGCTATACGCTTACAGATTTTCGACTTATTTTCTATTGAGTCTTCGATATAGCCTTCTGCAACCGTATTAGACTGTTCTCGTCGCTAGTTTCACTCATATATTACGATTATTAAAAAAAAAATAACTTATTTAACTCTTTACGCCAGCCACGAAATTTTATTCCCGCTCTTTTATTTTAATTAAGGCGTGTTCGGAAATAGCACCCATGATATTTTATTATTCAAAATATATTACTAAACATTATTGAAACTAGAAATAAATATTTACAGGTTAAATATCAGTTTTATTTGCAGTAAATTCTTATTTTCGTTCAAATACAACAATAAGTTAAAAATTCAATAAATTACATCAAAAGACATAAATATATTTTTGCAAACTTCAGTTAGTACGAAATTCCGAACGTGTTTGTCTTTGAGGTCGATTTCAAAATCGGAACTTCGAAAGGGCTGGTCTTTGTCTCTCTCTCTCTTTCTAATGGCGGGAAAGAGATAGAGTGTGAATGTTTCAAATTGTATGATTAACCCTAGGCTGAATAAGATATTCGTGGCTTTCTGAAAACAAAAATTAAAAAGTTACTTTGTCTCACTCAGTGAGCAAAATCACATTTTGCTCACTGATTTCAGGCAGCAAAACCTACATGTTTGAGTTACTGAAGTGAAAAAGTTTTTTAATGTAATTTATTGATTTTTTAACTTGTATTTAAACGAAAATAAGTATTTACTGCAAATAAAACTGATATTTAACATGTAAATATTTATTTCTAGTTTCAATAATGTTACGTAATATATTTTGAATAATAAAATATCATAGGTGCTATTTCCGAACACGCCTTAATTTAAATAAAAGAGCGGGAATAAAATTTCGTGGCTGGTGTAAAGAGTTGAATAAGTTAAAAAATATTAAAATAATCGTAAAATATGAGTAAAACTAGCGACGAGAACAGTATTTTAACACCGGAAGAGTTAAAACAACATGTTATTAATGCAGAATTAAGTTTCCTATCTGAGAAGTCTCGCGAGAAATACCTGAAAGCAGACCATATCTTCAATAAATGGAGACGTAAAAAGGGCGCAAGCAGTTTTTCAGAGACGGTGTTGCTATCTTATTTTTTAGATTTATCACAGACGAGGCGATCATGTGGAGTATTTACTCAATGTTGAAAGCTACTTTAAAAACAAAACATAACGTGCATATTGAAACACGCAAAACTCGGCTAAAACGTCCAAATTTTTCACGGCCCTTAACATAGAAAAATTTATTAATGAAGCTCCGGACTGCAATTTTCCTGCCGCTAAAGTAAATGGTACATATAAATCTACATATGTTGTTAGTTATTAAAATTTGTGTGTAGACTGTTATGTATAAGGTACCTACTTACTGCCTACTACTAAATTTTGGAGGCGCAATTAATCCTAGTCTGGCTTAGCAATACTGTTAAAATATTTATTACGATATGTAAAAGATGCTGTAAACGTTAAATTATGCATATTAATTGTGTAATATTTTCATTATAGGTTGTACTGAGCGTAGGAATTAGTGGGGCGTGTCGCAATAACGAGCTATTACAGCTAACAGTAAATAATATCGAAAAGCATTCAGATAAACTACAGAAAGCCGATCAGAGTCACCAACGTTCACCGTTGTTCCTTCTCAATCCGCCACCGAAACAGAAACCTTAACCCTAGATAATCAAACTCAACTCAATGCAACTATAACGTTGCCAAATAAATCTGTTACTTTTAATTTGCGGAATTGCAGTAATTTTAGTTTTAACTTTTAAAATGTTCCATTTTATTGAATTGGTACCTCTACCTACAATGTTAATTATTTTGACTCACAATAAATACTTATGTCAATCAATTCCTGTTTATTATTTTATCTGCTAAAGTGTTCTCGCTGCTGAAGTGAAAAGTTATGTGTGTTACACGAGAGCAAAATTTTTTGCATCTCGTGCCTTTGAATCCCTCGCCACACTCAGGATTCAACTTTAGAATCACTCGCTACGCTCGTGATTCAATCGTTGAATCCTTCGCTTGCTCAGAAATCAGCACTCACAGCAAAAAACCACTTTGCTCTCTTGTTGCACAAATAACTATTTTGTAACAATGAGGTCTAACATTTTAGATGACATATTATGTAGTTTATTTACGTATTGGGCACGTAATGGAGTTTGTTTAGTGGAAGATCATTTTCAAATAATTGTGGTTTCTTTTCACAAACAGTGCAGTTTCCAAAATGTATAACCATAGATATAATAAACAAGGAGGTAGGGCCGGCAAACGAAATTATATCGGAAACATACGTCTCCAGTTTAGGGCGATGATGGCTCGTTGCATTTTCGCGTGTTTCATTATATAAATATACAAAAACAACAGTTTGTTTTATTTTAAGTACTTTTAGGTTAAAGTCATTTAATATTTAAGTATGAAAAAAGAGTGCGAATGAAGATTGCTAGGTATAAAGCTATGCCACTTCTGTAGTCAGCAGTTTAATCTATATAAGTGACATGTTATAGCAGAACTTTGAACAAAATGAGTAAGCGTCATGTAAATAACGGGGCTCCCGACGTTTTGGTCGAAGAGAAAACTACACCTTAAGGCCGCTGCCTCGAATTTTGCGGGCAGCGGAGCGGCGGCGGCGGCGGCGGCGCGGGAGCGTCGCGGGCAACGCAGACCCGTTCTCGAAATTAGCGGGCAGATCGCGCGGCGCTATAGCGGCGTAGTGTTGTATCCGTGATTGTGTCGTCGAGATATTTGTTTTTATTCGCGAACCAAACTGACCAATGGCGAATACACCTTGTCGATTCTAATTTATTCCTATCGCTCGATTTATTATGGGCAAAAGAAGAAGTGAATACCTACTATAGGGCAAGGAAAATAAAAAGCGAGTTTTATAGAACTTACGAAGAACAGAGACAATGTCCCGACAAATTCTACGACTACACCAGAATGAGTGTAGAAACTTTTGACTATATTTTATAAATTGCTGAAATAATTTGCTCTTGCACGTCCGAGGACATTTCGATAAGTCACAAAAATAAATAGCACAACAGCGCAAAGCAGACGCGCGGGCTGTCGCCGCTTGACTGGAGTTCACCGCTCGTTGTCCGCTCCCTCGCCGCTCCCGCGCCTCTGTTTTCGAGAACGGGTCCATTTAAATGTACGCATAAGATCCTGCCGATCCCGCGCCGCCGCGCCGCCACCGCCGCCGCCGCCCCGCTGCCCGCAAGATTCAAGGCAGAGGCCTTAAAGCGCTTTAGCGCTGCGTGTTTTTATTGTTTTGTTATACGACTAATTATTGTTTCAGCGCTGCAGCGAACTTAAGTTTAAACTCTTGCCAAAATGGAACATAATTATCCTTTGCTTAGGATAGCTCCTCTAGTACGTAGTACATATTACCTCAATGGTCGCTATCGTTGTGCTGTGCAAAAGCAATTTATTTTACACTAGCTTTTGCCCGCAACTTCATCCGCGTGGAATAGTTACTTTGGGCTAACGTTAAATTTAAACCCGATTTTGAAGCATTCTTCATTGTCGCTCCGCTCCTTTTGGCCTTAGCGTAATGATATATAGCCTATAGCATTTCTCCATAAATAGACTATTTAATTAAAAATAATTTTTCAATACGAACCAGTAGTTCCTGAGATTATCGCGTTCAAACAAACAAACAAACTCTTCAGCCTTATATTATTAGCATAGATAGCTATTGCCCGCGACTTCGTCCGCGTTTCCGTCGTTATACGTAAAAAAAAATAGCCTATGTCCTTCCTCATGGTTCAGTGATTTTGATGTAACAGACAGATTAACTTTCGTAGTTTAGTAGGGAAATATATGTCAATCTATAATACTGTTGAAAAATATCACAATACGGAACCGCACAATATTATTGTTAATAGCTGTGCCCGTGACTCCGTCAGCGTAAGTTAATGTATTCGTAATATTGTTTAGATACCGTTCACATGAGGCTTAAGTACCTATAGAACGAAATTTTATACCTTCGGCCGCGAGACGCGTCGAGCGCGGCGACCGATTCTCAAAAATAATCCTTATAGCTTGATTCAGTATTCACGCGCGGTGGCTTATTATTAGCGTATTTCATGTATAACTTTGGTGTTTCTATACCGATTTATATGATTCTTTTTTATGGAATAGTTAACTTTTTAAATTAGGGTTGACTGAGAGTGTTATAAACGTAAGAGTAGACAAATATTATAATCAGAAAGCTTCTAACAGCTAAACTATCGGGAGTTACACGTGTTATTTATTTTTATATAATTTTAAGGAGAACATTTCCGTCATGAAATGATTTCTGTGTAGCTTTAACCATTAAGGTTGCACACGCGACGGAAGCTTAAAAAATGGAGTAACTTCTCCCGTTTTCCCAACATTTCCCTTCACTGCTCTGCTCCTATTGATTGTAGCGTGATGAAAAGTATACTAACGAGCTCAGGAGTATGAAAAATAATTGTACCAAGTTTCGTTAAAATCCGTCGAGTAGTTTTTGTTTCTATAACGGTTATACAGACAGACAGACAAAAATTTTACTGATTGCATTTTTGACATCAGTATCGATTCCTAATCACCCCCTGATATTTATTTTGGACTTCCTACTTCCTATTTCCTACTATCCTACTCCTACTAATATTATAAATGCGAAAGTTTGTGAGGATGGATGGATGTTTGTTACTCTTTCACGCAAAAACTACTGAACGGATCTGAATGAAATTTGGTAAGTAGATAGTTGACATTCTGGAATAACACATAGGCTACTTTTTATCCAGAAATTCCCACGGGATCGGGATTTGCGCGGGAAAACCTTCCCACGCGTACGAAGTCGCGGGCAAAAGCTAGTTTATTATAGGTATAGATATACGCTAGTGATTGACTAAATTGGAAAGTTATCGTTTCTTCCATTTATTATTGTACAACATTTTTTTGGGCTCCTGAAACTTATTAACTAATAGGTTTTTGTTATAAGGAAAACCCTAGTTAGTAATGAAAATGTTAAATATATGAAAATAAACACACCCATGCATAACAAATAAATAGCATGAATGTATTGACTTATTTCCACCAAAATTCACTAATATATTATCTGAACCATGCGGTTTATTAAAACGCATAAGTAGCTTTAACGGAAGTAAAATACAAAAACCACAAAAAAAAATAAAGAAACAGCACGAGGATAAGGTATAACATACGATAATTCAAAGCCAAAAACACCACCGATTATTAACCTAAAATTTAAGTAACTTACTTTAAAAACATTTGTTACGGATTTCTCTATTACGCCGTAAAATAATCACAATAAGTAAGAAACATTATTTTAAGTACATATTACCTCAATGATTTTACATCGATCTTCCAACCGGGTTAAAACGGTTGACAGATTGAAAAATAAACTATTGTAGCGGACGCACGGCGACGTCGGAACTCCTTACGTACACATGCTGCGGGCGTACAATAAATTAGACCTTAGACCTCATCTATCGCTTACCATCAGGCGAGATAGAGGTAGTGTTGCCCAAATGAGAGTCTCGCAAGAGTCTTCAAGAGTCTCAATTAAATTGATTCATTTGGTTGGCCTATGTCAATTCAAGCTCAAAATGTACCTACTCTGTTACATTGTTCTAAGATCTCAACTACCGTTTAATAAATAGCAATAGGATAATCGCTAATTGCAAGACTCTTGCGAGACTCTCGTTTGGGCAACACTAGATCGAGGTCAAGAGTGGGCTCATCAGTAGCAAAAAAATGTTTATTCTTTTTTGGACACTTGACTTTTCAACGTTTTTTCTTTCTGTCATCTCAAGAAAAATAAAAATTAAAATATTTTCTTAGAGGTTTCCGTATGTTATAAGAACCCCTAAACTATAATAGTAATATTTCATTCGTCAATCGACATTGTTGTCGATCTGCACAAGCACATCACTAACTTCTCGCAAGAGTCAGCGGCCGTACTATGCGATGAATTCGCATAATATAATATCGTTTTGTTATTTTTATATTGCTTGTCCAGTCACTTAGTGACGAACTTAGATAGTGATTAAAGAGCAATGTATTTATTGCAAAAATAGTACAGTCACTGTGATAATTGAAAACAAAAATAACATAGTAAAAGTTAGAAATATTTTATTGTTTTTCATGATTTTAAAGACAAATATTGTAAAATACTTATACTAATGTAAAGTACTTGTACCTAAATATGGTAAGTGATTCCATGATTCACCAAGTTTTTGTTTTGGCTTCGGTTTTTGCAAGAAGCCACTGAACAACTCTGCATTTTAATTAATTGTCACGATCGCCGTCGAAAGCGCACTAGTTCGCGGAGACGGCCATTTGCCTGTGACATTACCGATTGACCGCTGTGGCCATGTCGCGCGGACACCGACACGCTCCCTTGCCACTACTCCAGTTTTTTATATTTCTTTGTGTATAATGTTGGAAGAGTCAATATTGTTAAAGACTTAAAGTATGGTCTACAGCTATCCCTCGTTTTTATTTTACACATTGCTCTGACACATCTTTTTTGTATTCCAAATATTGAAATTGAAAATGAAAAACCATTTATTCGGTGATAAACACACACAACAACAAGCAATAGAAAATTAGAAACATAAAAAAATAACACTAATAATTTCGCTGAGCATGTCTACTCCGAAAGAGTTACCAACTCATCATTTGCTGGGTGAAAGACACCCAGAGCTGGTTTTCAGTTGGCATCCAGCAGTGACACACGGATGAGGGTAAATATTTAGTGTATTAAATACATATAAGCTCACGGTCAGCCGACTGCCCTCAAAAAAGTCCTAGAGAGGGGTAAGAATCCTGATACAATACATTTGCACTTCCAGTACGTTTTGACTTGGCTATCTTCGGGAGAGGAATCAAATTTTTCATAGAGCTGCCACGGTCAGTTGATGCAGCGACTAAAGAGGGATGGATGCTGAAGACAACTGATAATCTACACGACGGCTACGAATCGCTTGCCATGTATTGTCCCAAAGATGACTACACATTGTGTGTCTTATTGGACGACACTGGCTATATCGCGGGACTGCAAGTTGCTGTACGTAGTTTTAATGTTATTTTAAGCATCATGTTAATTAGGGGGTCTCGTACCCAAAGGATAAAAACGGGACTCTATTACTAAAGCTCCGCTGTCTGCTTGTCTGTCTGTCTGTCACCAGACTGTAACTCATGAACCGTGATAGCTACACAGTTGAAATTCTCACAGATGTTGTATTTCTGTTGCCGCTATAATAACAAATACTAAAAACAGAATAAAATATTTTTAAGGGGGGCTCCAATACAACAAAAATGATTTTTGCCGATTTTAGGGTTCCGTAGCCGAATGGCAAAAAACGGAACCCTTATAGTTTCGATATGTCTGTCCGTCTGTCTGTCTGTCTGTCTGTCTGTCTGTCTGTCCGTCTGTCCGTATGTTACAGCCATTTTATTCCGAAACTATTAAGACTATACATGTGAAACTTATAAGGTAGATGTATTCTGTTGACCGCTTTCCGATTATAAGAAAAAAATTAAAAAATATTTAAAATGAAGGGGGTCCCCATACATGGAACTAGAACTGAAAATATTTTTTTTAATGAAACCTATGCGTGTGTAGTATCTATAGACAGGTCTTTAAAAATGATTTAAGGGTTTCTAAAACCACTTTTTCATAAAGTTAATCGTTTAAAAGATATAAGCTTCCAAAGTGGTAAAATGTGTGTTTCCCCCCTCTAACTTCTATAATAATGGAGTCAAAAATCTAACAAAAATAAATATCTATAGATCTTAATGTAAACTTTCAACCAAAATTGGTTTGAACGAAATCAGGTCAGCAGTTTTTGAGATACAGCATATTTTCTAAAACCGCAAATATAACTTTGTAATTCATACAAACACTATGAAAAACAAAGTTATTAAGCGTAGCTGTGAAAATGTAAATAAGCTAGTTTTAAGAAATTTTTAAGGTTTTTTTTATTCGTCAAATAATTATACATATTATATTATATTATTATAGTTACTACGGAACCCTTCATGGGCGAGTCTGACTCGCACTTGGCCAATTTTTTTATAATAATGGCCGCACTTGGCCGGTTTGTTTTTATTTCTACGTGATTTTTTCCACTAATGATTGTATGTGATTATTTCCTCTAATGATAAAACTTATCCTTATCACCTTCTTCTTTTGAACGGCATTACCTCAAATATTAGTCATACCACTTTGGAAATGTCTATCTTTCAAACTTTATTGACTTTGAGATAGAATAATTCCAGGAACCTTAGACGAACACGAATAGGTTTGATAATTTTTATATTAGTTTCACTTCCATGTACAGACGCCAGCACATCAAGCTACAACAATCTGTCTTTCTTTAATAGATTTTAAACTTTATTGTTGAAGAAATTAGATTCAAGGTTGATTGGGAAAATTTGACAGTTTCGGGTAGCTTCATGTGCTGGCGTCTGTACCTATGGGAAACATGAACACACAACAACCTTTAATTTTTATTTTTGTATAAAAGCCGTAAAATAGTTCACAGAATACAGTGTATCTCGGACGGACAGACAGACAGACCGACAGACATGACGAATCTATAAGGGTTCCGTTTTTTGCAATTCGGCTACGAGACCCTAATAAAAAATCGAGCGTAGTAGTAGTCCTTTGAATTGTATGGAAACACTGAATCACGCCTCGTGTATTTCTCAAGGTTATGCGTTGTGTGACATCGTATTATCGTTTTCATACACATTGTTTATTGACTCCCAAAAATTTTTTTTACATACATTTACCAGTGCAAAACCCTTTTAGTCTGTGGAACTGCAAATATACATATAGTAAAGGAGGGTTTCATCAGTACCATACATAAAGTTCTAACCATCTTTGTTTTCCTTAAAGATCAGCGAAAAAAGATTCACCAACAGTACTTTCGACTGGTCCGTCCAAGGATTCTCTTACTGGACCACCGATATGGATGGCGAAGTTCTAAACTTTTGGACTACGCAGCAGTATTACATATCACCTGGTAAGATTTTCATAAAATTAAAAATAATTGTTGTATATACAACGTGTAACAGGATAAACGCAATTCCTGAAAGTAGTTGGTTCAGAATCGGCTTCTGAATCGATTCCGTCATAAAAAATAGGTGTTAGATTTTGACGACAGTCTTCATTTAAATTAAAATGGAAACACGGTATCATGACAAATTAATACAAACCTTAATTCAAGGAACTGCGCTCGTGTGCGTGTCGGCCGCTAACATTGCATGAGTGTATGCGTCTGCGTAAGGATATTGTATGACGCACACATACGTTTTGCGTTTAGTAAGGATAACTATTTTATAAAAAATGTCTCAGTTTGGTTCCAATTTATTTAGTTACGGATGTTGTTTTAGACTTATAATTTAATATTATAATTGGGGTGTCTGAGGTATTGCGCTTAATCTGTTACACCTTGTATGGATATGTCATTACATGTGGACTCTGGAGTTCGTTTACTACTTATTTCATTGCTTGCGAAAAATAACTAGAGACAATGCGGAAGCCTATTTCAAACTTAGTAACTGGAAACTACTTATCCCAATCAGAGGTTTTTAACTAGCCTAGTTAGGAAAGCAGTATGACACCTGTGTACATATAGTGCCAAAAAAGTGATATAAATGTGCCTCTATAATGTTAGTTAGACATAAGTTAAATGTAATTAATTATTTACCTTAACCTAAAGTACCTATAAGTACATAATATAATATCAATTGTGATAGTAGATAAAACTGAAAACTATGTTAGTATAACTAAATTGCACAAGGTCTTTGTGCGTTCCGGTGGCACTTGTCCTCGAAAAAGTGCATGTAACATGTATTTCCTTGTTGTACTACAACACCTATCAATGAATAAAGTTTTAATTTATTGATTTATTATTGAAGGATTGAATGATTGAGTGATTTGTGGAGTCATGTTCTTGGATAGGTGAAATGACATCACACTTGAATGAGAGAGCGCATTAAAATATTTAAACAATTAATAAAATTGTTTTGCAATGATTATATTGAAGGATTAATTATATATACACACATCAAAAGTGTCTAGGGATCAAGCATTTTTATGCGGATTTCTTGAGATTGAGATGTGGCTTTGTAATAAATTTATGATTTTATAAATTTATATGGATCCTTTTTGGTGCATTTCATAATTTGAAACAGGAACTGTTAATCAAATTCGAGTAAAAGATGAAAATCAGCTGTCAATATTTTCCCTATAAAAACATACAACGCATTGAAGACATTATTAGTGCTACTGTTTCCCTACTACTGATTAAAACCAACGTTATTATGGAGCGGCGACGTCATTTAAGCAGGGAAGAAATGCTCAGAGCCGTGGGAATGATAGAAGCTGGTTCCCGGCAACGTACTGTGGCTTTAGCTCTGAATACAAGTCAGAGTATTATCAGTCGACTTTGGACACGTTACCGAAGCACTGGTACCGTGGCTGAGCGCCATGGAGGACGGTATCGCTGCACCACACGGAGACAAGACCGATACATTCAAATCTTAACTCGAAGAGCTCCAACAATAACCGCCATGATGTTAGCCGTGAGGCTTCATCACTCTTCAGGGAACTTAATTAGCGACCAAACAGTCAGAAACCGCTTGCATGAAGTGAACCTTCATTCCCGAAGACCGCTACGGGTACCACCTATAGCAATGCACAATCGTAGGATTCGATATCAATGGGCTCTTGAACACAGAAATTGGGCAGAAGAACAATGGCGTTTCGTGTGCTTTTCTGATGAGTCTCGTTTTGGTATGAGACCGGATACAAGACGTATACGACACTGGAGAACCCCTGGACGCCAACAGCGATTTAAATCCTGCCAGGAAGTCCATCCTTATAGTGGTGGAACCATCATGGTATGGGCGGGTATTTGGATCGGCGGAAGAACTGAGTTGATTTGGATCAGAGGCAACCTCAACGCTCAAATTTATGCTGAGACGATTGTATCTGACGTCATCGTTCCTCTACAAGTGCAAATCGGTCCCTT
The DNA here is from genome assembly GCA_943138885.2 of Tholera decimalis. Classification (NCBI taxonomy): domain Eukaryota; kingdom Metazoa; phylum Arthropoda; class Insecta; order Lepidoptera; family Noctuidae; genus Tholera; species Tholera decimalis. The sequence continues at coordinate 30,564,496 of OW964565.2, forward strand.
ATTTCAGTTAATGCATGATAATGCACGACCGCACACCGCAAGAGTTGTAAGACAGACTCGCCGCAGCTAACATCAATGTCCTGCTCTGGCCTGCTCAGTCGCCAGACTTGAACCCGATTGAGCATGCATGGGATATGCTACAGAGAAGAGCTCTGCCGAATATGGAGGGTATCCAGTCGCAAGAAGACCTTTTTTTGTTGTTGCAACGAACGTGGGCGGCCATTCCACAGCGTGATTTGGATGAACTCATTTTGAGTATGCCAAACCGATGTTCTTGTGTTGTTAGTGTTCGCGGTAGAAACACGGATTATTAATTGTTTAAGTTACCCAATAAAATTTTAAAGAAAACTGTTATTTCAGTCTTTTTTTCGAACTTTAATGTTAGTGGTTCAAATGTCAAAAATCCCTTTATTAGAAAAATGGCAAATTTCTTTATTAATGCAAAGGTGACTTGGTTTATCGTTACTGTGACCAACGAAAACACTTTATTTGATGAATCCTTAAAGAAAATTTTAATTAATATCAATCAGGAGAAAAGTTATTGCAAAAATATATGTTGATCCCTAGACACTTTTGATGTGTGTATTTACGTATCTTATTAATGGTAAGCGATGATGTGGTCAAAGATGAAGCTCGCTTAACAAGAAATTTAATTAATACGAAAGTATGGGTTACTAGAATTAACGTCATTTTAATTATATTGCGATCATCATTGTTTTAATATCATCCTTCAACTTCTCAATTATGAATTCAAAGACAGGTAATTCATAACTGTACTCGATAATGTTATGTGCACAGAAACTCTTGCAACGGACCCGGTGACAAGAGTAGCTCGGCGCAACCCTAAGTTGACGTTGCAAGACCACTCCATCCTCGTCTCTGGCTTCAACGGCGACCTGTACCGGATTTCTACCAACGTCAGTGACATCACTGGCCCGGACAGCGACTTCACAAAGCAGGCCTGCTTACCGTGGATGGGTAAGATACAATCAAGAATCATTCAATGGTTATATTGATAATATCGATTATCGTTTAGTAAACTCTTTGCGCTGTAGCCATTGAGGTAATATGTACTACGTACTATCTCTAGTACGTAGTACATATTCCACATTCCATAGCCACCACACATCACTACTGCTTTACGTTCAAGTGCGGTCTATTGACTGCAATTCACTTAGACGCTTGTCAGATCTTGAGAGCATAAGTCATTATTTGTTTTTAAAGGAAAAAAATGTTCAAAGGCATTGCATTAATAGTTCAATTAATACGGCGAAGTGCAAAGGAATAACTTTTCATCGGCGAGTAACTAGATATTCATTTTAAAATATAATTTGAATAAAAATATTTGGCAGACGCCATGTGTCAGAGACTAAAAATTAAGATGAGACAATTTGTAGTGTAGTTGAGAGTGTCATAAGCGTAGGTAGAATAAGCTGACAATTCTTTTTATAGCGGAAAATAATAATCTAATAAATATATGTAATATTTAGAAAAAAACTGGCTGTGGTTATTCCACGAAAAAAGATATAAACTGAAACATTAAAATAATTATTGCATATTGTAAGACATAACTTGTTACAGTTTTGTTAATTTAAGGATTCCATGTTTAGGCCGTAAAGATAGAGAAAATTAGATAATATTTGTCCAAAACAACCATAGTGAAGACCTGGTTACCATCCAGTCATATATTATATGCTCGTTGCATTTTTGCGTGTTTCATTATATAAATATACAAAACCAGTTTGTTTTATTTTAGGTACTTTTAGGTTAAATTCAATTAATAATAAAGTATGGTAAAAGAGTGCGTATGAAGATTGCTAGGTATAAAGCTATGTCACTTCTGTAGTCAGTCAGCAGTATATATAAGTGACATGTTATAGCAGAACGTGGAACAAAACGAGTGAGCGCCATACAAAATCACGGCGCTTCCGACCTTTTGGTCGCGAGGAAACTACATCTTAGAAGCGCTTTAGCGCTGCGTGTTTTTATTGTTTTGTTATCCGACTAATTATTGTTTCAGCGCTGCAACGAACTTAAGTTTAAACTCTTGCTAAAATGGAACATATCCTTTGCTTAGGATAGCTCCTCTAGTACGTAGTACATATTTACCTCAATGGCTGTAGCATGGTGCCGGTGAGAGTTTCAGTAACATTTCATTTCTCTCTTGAAAGTTGCCGCGATTTACTAATTATGACTTAGTATTTCAGCTGTACCACATTCGTAATACCTATATTAAATCATTAATAACTGTAGTAAATTAAATTAAACCCAACCAGAATGTTCTAGTCTACAAACAAAAAAAAAATAAGCAGTGATACGTTGTATGTATAAGCATATAACGTAACGCCACAGACGTATTTAGTGATGGGATGTATTGCTACGATGGATAGTCGATATTTTTTATAATAAAAAACGTATATTGTGCGTAGTACATTTATAGGGTAAGGTTGTTTAAAAGGTTGCTAAGAAAAAATACATTTTATTCGTCTAAACTCATATCAGAGTCAGGAACATCTGAATTGTCACTCAATTAATTCATCATCTGAATCTATGACGGATATTATTAACGATGATTCAATTATGTTGTCAATATGTATGTCACGATCCCAATCAGACATAATGGCCCTTTTTGTTTTATTCACGACCTTCGACCAGTCTTCAGGTTGAACATTGTTGATGGCCTGTTGTAATATAGCCAACATCATATTTGCCATATTTATGGCAAATAAGATGTTGTTGTTGTTGTTCTTGCGACGTAACCTTATATTTCATAAGTAGGTAATGCTAAAAATTACACTTGAAATACGTCTAATCTAGTTATATCTGGTAATATTTTTAAACTACATGCTACGATTGGAAAGCTGATTTTTTTATAAAGCTTCATAATGGGAATTGAAATTAAAAGCATACCTTTTATTTGGGCCCAAATCAGCTCAATAGCGTTATACTGGAAATGCTAGGGTGGTAGTCGAAGGACCTGGTGGCCTTTTTCTTTTGCCATCTCGTCCAGAGCATAGGTAGGAGTTGGTGGCTTATGACGCCGGACTAAGGCAATAAGCTCCGTCTTCAACATTTAATATCTGCTGTAACTCCGTTTTCACTCAGCCACTTCACCAACCCGCTTTTGTGATTGGATTGGTTTGGGGGTTTATTAACTTGTACCGAGTGGTAGGGTGCGTTGTCCATTATTGTGGTCATAGGCTCTTTTACATTATTTAATAGACCTATGAACGAATCTTTAAATTTTTCGTAGTTTGTTGTGGGTCGTTATCGAATTTTTGGCGGACGAAATGCAACCGTTTTTCCGACGACGGAAACGGTTTTAAAAAACGGTCGTCGTTGGAAGTGGTTTGAAAACGGCTTGATAGACGAAACTATCGTCGAGTGAAGTAGCTACAGTTTGTAGCAACGTACAAAGTACAAACGATTTCAAGTTGCAAATGTATGAAACGGTTTACTAATACGTTTTATCGGACGACATTATGATTTTTAGCTTAATTTTTCGTGGCATAAATGGCATTTAGCTTTTTGATATAAAACCTTATCGAAATGCGAGCAAAAACTTTTGTGTATTTTCGCGGTGCAGACATTGCGATGGGTTTTAAATTATTATATTTAATATAGTTAGGTTATGAAATATTATGTTCACTTGAATTTTTACAATTCACTCGTAAGCACATTAATTTGTTAAAAAACAAAACAAATAATTACCGACCTCAGTTTGCGAGTGCAAGATTACAACTGATGAACTGACCAAAAAAATGTAAACAAACACGCGCTCTCACTAATTCGAATTCCAGGAATTATTCTAATTCATTATGCAAGGCAGTTTTGTACTTTAGTCAACGAAACATAAGCTTTACGAGTTTGACCGTTTCGCCAGGAACGATAGCGCTGACAAGTGGTTATGAAATATCGACTGTATTACATTGGTTAAAAGTTCACTTTTCAAACGGAACGACGTCGCGACGAGTGTTAAATAATTCGAAGACTGGTTTCTGAAACGGAGACTGGTTTCACCCACAAAGTAAAAACGTTTTCTCCGTCGCAGACCGTAAAAAGGTCCTTGAAAACGGTTCCTTGTCAAAACGCCCACGACTAGTTTTTTTTTTTACTTAAAAGCCAGCAAAAAATTAGGGACGAATCCACTTGCTGTTCCTGCGTGAAAAATAATAAGGCGTTCGCCTTTGCCCTCCGGTATTTTGGTACACGATTGTGCCGTATCGTGCGTCGGTCCAACTTTTACCCACTGTGTGGTTGGCGTTTAGCTACGTTTCATCCAAAAAGACAACTTTGCACCAATCACTTATGTTTTTAGCCTTCCTTAAAAATGTACATCTTGCTAGGGCAATGTCAGTCCTCTCCATAATAATTTTCCCTTTGTTAACTTTTTTGTAAACAAAGCCAATATCTTTTACAACTTGCCGCAACGAAGTAATACCTCCTTTGAACAAGTCAGCTTCTTTTAATGATTTTAGAAGCTTGAGCAATGTGGGTAGCTCCATTCTTCTATAATAATCATAAATATGATTTCTAATAGCAACCTTAGTAAAATCATCTAAATCTATGATTGGCTTCACCTTTGTTGGTTGTCGATAATTTATTTTCAGACATCCCATTTTGGCCAATTTTCTCACGTGTTATACGCGAAATAGTATTGCGGCCAATATGAAGAGCTTCGGCTACTCGTTCTACAATATTCCATTCAATGGTAACAACGGTCCATTATTTTGTTGTTCTCTTTCAAAGTAGTCTCGGAGGCGAACAACAAGCTCCCTGGCCTGACCATCCAAAACAGTTTTTTTGTATACTAAGCATTAGGCATGGTAATAACAACAAACTCAACAAACAAACTAACGAATAAAACAACAAACTTATAACAAAGAAAAATTTTACATAAATGATAACAAACTATGAAATCGTAATACGTGTCACATTAAGTCACAATACAAGGCGTTAGCACTCGTACTCGTACTCACAGCATCGCACGGGTAAACAAAATGGCCGCCGCGCCGATGCGCCATAGAGCAAAAATGTTGTAACGACAAAAAAACATAAACCCGATTTTGATTATTTTATATAAGTACAAAGATAATTGTAGCCATAAAACATTTGTATGTACCTATGTCGGGCAGGTATCCGCAACTCCACGACCAAGCGCGTATTTTGCGTAAGGGTAAGGATCTTTTCATTCTATCCATGCCAACTCCTCCAGGAAGGCGAGCAACGCCCTCGTTTTGATTACCATTTCTCGGAGGGTACCTGGTTTGCCGAAGTATTTAGTCCTGTAGTCCGCGACTGCAGGGCAGCTCAGTAGCAGGTGTGCTGCTGTTTCGTCCTCCTCCATGCAGGCTCTGCATAGTGGGCTGTCTGTGACTCCTATTACATAGAGGTGCTTATTAAAGGATCCATGACCGGTAAGGGCGGCTGTCATCAGCCGCAATTGCGGTTTAGACAGTCGTAGGACCTGTTTTGACAAGCGGCCATCAAGGGTCGGGAGAGCCTCTTTGGCCTGCCTGCACTCACCATGGTTCTCCCATAGTTTGTGGTGTAGGTCTCTGGTACGTTTCCTTACCAGGTGACGCAGATAAACGAAGGGGAATGGTGTAATGGGTTCAGGTCCCATAATCGCCATCATAAAACATTTATATTGACAAGTTTATACACGTAGTTAGACTGCACAACTGAATAACACATTAATTTTCATAACAATATTAAAGAGAACTAGATTTATGCTGCGAGTACCGTTAGCGATTAAAATCAATTGCATAACGTCACATCCCTAGTCATGTGGTACTGACAGATGTCAACGTCATCAGCAACTGTCACCCGCACGATGCTACAGCGCAAGTAGTGTGTAATAAGATGAATGCGTCTCAACTGACCCCCATACACCATCAAATGATCCTTTGGATAGACCGTTCACTTGGAGGGAGCTTAAGTCGGTACTCGCCCGCGTCAAAGATTCTGCTCCAGGAGTGGATGGATTCCCATACTCCTTCATTTCTAAAGCTGGGGATAAAGCTCGCCAGTACTATCTGGACTTAGTCAATTATTGTTTTACCTCCGGATATATTCCCCCTGACTGGAAGGTTCAAATTGTGATCCCCGTTTTAAAACCAGGTAAAGATCCTAGCGATCATTGTTCTTACAGGCCAATTGCTCTATCGTCCATACTGATCAAGTTGATGGAACATCTCATTAAAAATCGCCAGGTATGGTTTGTTGAGAACAGAAAGCTACTGCCAACGACTCAATTCGGCTTCAGGAAAGGCTTGGGTACAGCTGATAGTGTGGGTACCCTCACATCAGAGATCCGGCTAGCCCTCAGTAGAGGTGAGTCTGTGGCAGCAGTATTTTTAGATATTTCGTCCGCCTATGATTCTGTCCTCCTCCCAGTTCTCAGGCAGAAAATGCAAGAGCTGAGAATCCCGGTTAGGATATGTCAGATCATTTCCAATATGCTCTTACACCGTAGTATTAAACTAAGGATTCCTGGGGGGAGCCCTGAACCAAGGTTAGCTTGGAGGGGCCTCCCTCAGGGATCTGTGCTCAGTCCCCCTTTATACAACATTTACACTTCAGATCTCCCTTCCTGCTTAAATTTCAATTGTAAAATTCTCCAGTATGCTGACGATATAGCATTATTGGTCTGTTGCAACTCTATCGAGAATGCTGTCCAATCTTTGAATCTATCTTTGACCTCATTAAACCAATGGCTCTTAGATCATGGGTTGTCTTTAAGCGCTCCAAAAAGCACAGCCGTTATTTTTACCCGTAGACGCATTATACCCCCGGTGGACATCAATATTGATGGCCAATCAATCCCAATCAAGGAGAAGGCCAGGTTCCTGGGAGTTGTTCTCGATGCCAAACTGTCAGGAGTGGATCATATTGACCACACGGTCAAAAAATGCGAACGTTCAGTCTCGGTTTTAAAGGCTTTGGCAGGTGTCTGTTGGGGAGCTCACCCATACACCTTAAAATTGGTCTACAACGCGCTTATCAGAAGTGTGCTAGACTACTGTTGCTACCTAATAGAACCATGCAACAAAGCAGCTATAAGTAGACTAGATTCTATACAGGCCAAATGCCTTAGAATTGTTCTAGGAGCCATGAAATCCTCTCCCATAAACGCTCTCCAGGTTGAATGCGCAGAACCTCCTCTTACCCTACGTAGACAATACTTAGCAGATCGTTTTTTGTCTAAAGTTTTTTCCCTATCGTCCCACCCTTTACTCCCGATCTTGGAACAGATCTACCTTTCTCTTAACGCCTCATCCTATTGGAACAATAAAAATATTCCATTGATGAATAGGTTTAGAGAGCTTAAACATCTCTCTTCACCTGTTTGCCAATACCCCTCTCTCCCGGTGTTTTCTTCCGCGTATGAGATGGTCTATTTCGAGCCAAAAGTCGTTTTGGGCCTTGGTATATCCAAAAACTCCCAAGACGTTAGATGCGACTTCGACAGAGCTGTTAGCAGATTTTGGGAAGGTTGGAACCTCTTCTACACGGACGCATCGAAACTATCGTCAACAGGGTGTACAGGCGTGTCAGTATATTTCCAGAACTCTAAGATAGCTCTTTTATTCCAGTGCCCTCCGGAAGCTTCTGTATTTACAGGGGAATGCATTGGTATCCTAGAAGCTATCAACTACATTCTCTCACATAAAATTAAAAATTCGGTCATTTTCTCAGATTCTCGTAGTAGCCTCCAGGCTCTATGTGAAAACCAATTGGTATCAAAAACTCATAGTAAAATTATTATGGACATCCGAAAGCTATTATTCACCTGCCACAGCAACAGTTTAAATATATAATTAGTTTGGGTTCCCAGCCATTCGGGCATTTGCGGTAACGAGTGCGCTGACTCACTGGCAAAATACGCGACATCCAACCCTGTGGATCGAAGGCATTATATGCTCCATAGCTATGACCTACGCTCAGACGCTAAACTGAAGCTTCACAACTCGTGGTCTGCAGCATGGCATGTAACTTCGAAACTTAAGGGTAGACATTATGCTAGTATCCAACCGGACATCCAGCGGAAACCTTGGTTCTTCAAATGCCCAAAACTAGCCAAAAGAACTGTCTCATCTCTGTGTAGACTGAGACTCGGCCACTCCTGTAGTCCAGTATTCCTGTTCAAGATCCACGTACGTGACACTTCCTTGTGCGAATGCGGCCTTGACGACGGCACATTGGACCATATCTTCTTTTCTTGTCCTTCCAACTCCCAATCCTTCGACTTGTACCATATGCTTTCTAAAATTAAAATCCCTCTTCCTATTAACTTCAATTCCCTTTTGACACATTTTTCTCCTAAAGTCATCCAGCTCCTTTCCAAATTTTTAAATGACAATAATATAAAAATGTAGGTCTGTGTGTAGCAATATAATCAATTATATATTTCTAATCATTAAAATATATATTTATAAATGTATAATATATAAATAGTAATCAAATATTTTATGTTAACTAGCAAAAATTGTGCCGTCCTTTCAGCTACTAACAGTATAGATATACCACAAAGTGCACAGTTCGACGGCTCACCTCACCTAATAGCCGTCAATACTTGACGCTGGCAGAATAGTCGGCACCGGCTCAGTTACTAAAGAAGAAAGAAAAAAAAAAAAAAAGATCGTTTTTCTAGCCCTTATTTCTTCGTCATTATTTTAAATTAATTTCTTGAGTTGTTGTTATATTATTTGGAGGAGTTCGTGGCTAAATAATAATAGCCCTACGTTAAGGACCGCTTGCCGAGGTTGGTCAGTGGATGGGATTCCTCCGTGCCTTGAAAAGTATGTTAAGCCATTGGTCCTGACTGTTTTTTGTATATCTTTATTTGAATGACTATACTAAAAAAAAATCAAACAGATGGAATCCATCTCGAGCTGTATCATGAACCATGAAACCAAGCATTTGAGCACCTATAGGTGCTTAAATGCGTGTACAGATATATCTGTGTCGCCGTATGATAGATAAAGCCGTGATATGGTTATATCCCTAGGGATATAATTATATACCGTAACATAGATAAACGGAAGCGATTCATTACTATCTTACTAGGAATATAATTATAATACAATTCAAGTTTAGTGTTATAATTATATTACTGGATTAAGTTTAGTGAAATAATTGTAGGAGTGTAGTGCGGGGGTGCGGCGGAGGTTAACACCCCGACTCAGAGTACCCCGACTCGGATAGGTTAGGTTAGAAGTTAGCCTTCGTGGTTATTTTTTTTTAAACCACCCAGAAAAAGGAGCCCCGCCAAGCGGGGCTCCGCTAAAAATTATTGCAACTAATTGCAAGTTGCAAAATGTTGATTTTGTAATAAAAATAAAAACCAATATATTGTTTTATTTGATTTTGTGGTAGATTTATAACTATTTAACTAGATTAGTTTAGTCAGATAAACATATTACTAGATCGCGACCGTAAGATAGTAATGAATCGCTTTCGTATAACTATGTTACGGTATATAATTATATCCCTAGGGATATAACCATATTACGGCTTTATCTATCATACTGCGACATCAGTACACTCACCCCTATATGCTTCACACTGCACACATACACCCAAAGGCACCTTTTGATTCAACCTAAAAGTGTGAATGCATGGGAAGAAACTAGATCACACAAGACAGAGAATTTTAGTGTAGAGAAAACTGAATAGAATATATTTGTTTTTATATTATCCTACACCTAGTTCATGTCCACTTTTTTTGTAATTTCATAATTCAGCCTATGAAGTTTCCACTCCTGGGACACAGGATTTGGCTCAATTTACGCCGCTGCGGAATGGAATGGAAGCGACTTTTTGCAACGAAATTGTACATAGCATAATGAACTTTGTCAATCGTATACCATGGGTACAAATTAAATAGGAGCCAAAAAAAGTCGCGCGTCTTCCGGGGAATCCTCGCGCATTCTCGAATTCGCTGGAATGCGCGAGAATACTCGAGCATTCCAGCGAATTTACGCGCCTTCTCGAGTCATGAGGCGAAATTGACGCTTCTATTCCATTCCATTCCGCGGCGGTGTAAATCGAGCCTTTATCTGTAACAGAGGGAATGGGTCGTAGTCCACCACGCTGACCTATTACGGGTCGGTGGATATCGTCGAACTTTTGGTCCTAGGACATACCGGTTGCCACACAACATTTGCCTTAACCGATTGGAGACGGGCACGCCGCAATTGCGGCGGTAAGACCCCTCTTTGAGGAGTGGCTAGATCGGCGTCACGGCGTCCTGACCTACCGCATGACGCAGGTCCTCACCGGACACGGAAGTTTCGGGAGGTACCTGTGTCTGATGGGAAAGGAGGAAACGCCTGGGTGTCACCACTGCGAGGGTCGCCCTGAAGACACCGTAGAGCACACGGTGCAAGACTGCCCCGCCTGGGCAGAGCACCGACGTGTCCTCACGGCGGCGATAGGCGGAGACCTCTCGCGCCCGACATTGGTCGAGGCCATGCTGCGGGGCGAGAGGGAGTGGGAAGCGGTCGCCTCCTTCTGCGAAGCAGTCATGCTTCCTAAGGAGGAGGCGGGCCGCGTGAGGGAGAGGATGGCGTCCTCCCTCCAGCCCAGCCGCAGTGGTAGACGCCCACGGCGTCGGACGTCGGCTGACGATCTCCGGCCACCGTAGGCGCGGGCATGCGGACAGCGAGTAAAGGGCAACTCGCTGTCCGACCATGGACCATGCCCGGGTCGACGGCGCGTCGTGTTCCACGCGCGCCTCAAAGAGCGTCAGCAACATGACGAGGCCCCCTCTGCAGAGGGCCGAAGCCTGCCGGGGTCGTGGGATTCATCCCGTTACCGTGGCCCCGGTACGTAAAGGGCTATTGAAGGAACACCGTGGATTTTAGTCAGTAAAAGTCTGACAGTCCCTCCCACCCTGCCCGGAGTGGGAGGACTTATTTGATAATTATACTACGATAAAAAAAAAAAAAACCGATTGGAGAGCAGAAGTGATGAAATAAATTACACAAAGTTATACCTATGCCTGACAAGGTTCGAATACACCACCTGCAATTCGCAAGTCTAGCCCGTAACTACTGGGCCGTCACTGCTCACTATCACTTATTCAATATTTTTCTTATATCGTTCCAAGCTTTACATATGTTTCTACTATCTAACACAAATCTATCAAAATTACTTGTAACCACATACTTGATTGAAATTGTAAGTTTATTACTTATTTTAGAACAAAGACCCTTCCTTATTACAACACAAAAAAAAAAAAACAAATTTTAATAAGTGTTATGAATAGATTTTTGTGACTTCAGGATTTTTTTTTATTAATTTTGGACTTAGAGCTTAGCGGTTAACCGTCTAGCATTGATTAACATCTTTGGTTGTTTAAGGTCAACACTACTACTACAAGACTACCAAGGAGTCGGAGTGTAAGGCCGACACCCTGTTCCCGTGGTTCCCTCTGGTCGACTCCGACCAGCTCATCGGCCTCGGTATGGTCATGTTCGGCAAACACACGGTCGACGATGGTGCTACTGACTATTTCGAGAAACCAACAAGAGCTGCTGTTTCGGTAACTTTTATTACTCAAATGAGCCATACAAGCAACTACATATCGTCGTTGCAATAGTAAAGTAACCGAACTGACATTTTGCCTATTTTTTCTTAAATATAGAATTGCTATGATTACTGTTATATCTTCCCTGTGGTAAAATATGATCTCTAACATTTTTCATTTTGAAGTTATCGACATTATTCCTAATGCTTATCTGCATAAAATTGTCTTTGTAAAAAAAGTAAAATTTATTAAACAATAATTCTAACAATGTCTACTCAAAGCATTGACTCGAAAGTACGTATATTATTTTTGTTGACTAATAAATTTACGAACTTGAAAAGATATGTATAGATACATAGAAGTGCCTGTTTTTGTTTCTTTTCGCTCTCCTGAAAAGTTTGACATTTGCAGATTGGCTAGTTTACTATTTCACCGACGATATAATGTTGTACTTTGCGGAAACCCATACCAAACTAATGCTTCAGAAAAAATCTAGTGTTAATTCACACACTAAACACTACATAAAAAATATGTAGTGTTTAGTGAAGTGTGTGGATGGATGGAAGTGAAGGATTAGTTTAACTTTAATGTTTTCGATGAGGATTATAAAAGACTTGATAATGCATTTTTGTTTCGTGCCATTTGTAACCTACTAGTTTCTGGCCCCGACTTTGTGCGCGTGGGAGGGTTTTCCCGCGTAAATCCCGAGCCCGTGGGATTTCCGGGATCAAAAGTAGCCTATGTGTTATTCCAGGATATCAACTATCTACTTACCAAGTTTCATTCAGATTCGTTCAGTAGTTTTTGCGTTAAAGAGTAACAAACATTCATGCATACCGAATGAAATTTGGTACCTAAGTAGATAGTTTAGAAGAATAATAATAATACTCCGCCTGAATTTAGACCCTGGTTACCACGGTTACTCATGCACAAAAAAAAATTGGGCGCTGGTGTGTGCTTTGGACTCGCTGCTTGAGAAAATTTTTGAGAGCAGCGAAAACCTTGTTGATACACACTCAATCCTGTATTGCGGGGCTGTTGCGGCATGTCGCTTAGCTAACGTCAAATTTCCTAATAACGACGAAGCTATTCGACCAAAACCTGCTGTACCAGCTTGGCAGTATAGGATCGAGAGGCGTATTGATGAGGCCAGAACACTCATCGGCAAACTATACTGTTTCAAGGAAGGCAATGCACGTCCACGTGTAATGCGTTTTGTACAGCGGGCTTTCTCAGGGACTGGAATCAGCCCTCGAGAATACATACCCCACATTACGGAGCGCATTGACTTCTTAAAGCAGAAAATTTGTGCATGGGCAAGCCGTATCCGACGATTTAAGCGGCGGGTTCAACGCTACTCACAGAATCGCATGTTCCAGAGCGATGAGAGGTGGGTATACAGAGCTTGGGAGTGGCCTAATCAAAATGTGACTAACGTGTGCCGCCCGGATGATACCGCTACAAATTTATGCTGGCGCAACATCTGGTCGGTACCCGTCTGTCATGATGAGGGTGTCTGGATGCGTGAAGTTGAACGCGCGTGTGAAGCTATACCACAAATGGATAAAATAATCATCAATACTTCTGATGTAGCCAAAGCAGTTCATTCGTTACCAAACTGGAAGTCTCCAGGACCAGATGGACTGCACAACTTCTGGCTCAAGTGGTATAGCAGCTCGCATGCGCTTTTGGCTTCTCAATTCCAGGCATCCTTAGAGACTGGGTCTCTACCAGAGTTTCTAACGACTGGCTGTACCCACCTGCTCCATAAGAGTGGTAGTCCCACGGAACCTAAAAACTATAGACCGATTACCTGTCTGTCCACGGTCTATAAGGTTCTTACGTCCATTCTGAGGGTGAAAATAAATATGCACATTGAGTGCAACTCAATTATGTCCACTTATCAAAATGGATGTAGGAAAGGGTCTCGTGGCACTAAGGAGCTACTCCTCATTGACATGGCCATTAGCCAACAGGTTCGTCGATCCCGCAAAGATCTATCGACATGCTGGATAGACTACAAAAAAGCCTTTAATTCTGTTCCTCATACCTGGCTCATGAAGGTGCTGGAGCTTTACAAAATAGATCTCACTCTACGCACGTTCCTTGAGTCATGTATGAGGCAATGGAAGACGGTACTTCGTTATCCAGGATGTCGACCGATCCGAGGGAATGATGAGCCTATATGGATCAGACGGGGAATATTTCAGGGCGACAGTCTGAGTCCACTTTGGTTTTGCTTGGCCCTGAATCCCCTAAGCACAATGTTAGAGGATTCAGGCCTGGGCTATCAGTTGAGAAGAGGAGGTCAAAGTATATCTTACCTCCTTTACATGGATGATTTGAAACTCTTTGCCCCAACAACTTGCAACTGATGGAACTACTGAAGGTAACTGAAACTTTCAGTAGCGCCATCAAGATGGAATTTGGTGTGGACAAATGTGCAATCATACATGTGAAACGAGGAGAGATTATGGAATCTGAAGGAATCCAACTTTCAGACTCCATACACCTTAGATCTCTCTGCTTGACCGAAACTTATAAGTATTTGGGTATGTCAGAAGCTTTGGGCATTAATGTTGCTGACATGAAGCAATCGCTGAGGGAGCGCTTCTTTGGCCGCCTGAAAAAGGTATTAAACAGCCTTTTGTCGGGAGGAAATAAGGCCTTCAACGGTTGGGTCATGCCGGTATTGATGTATTCTTTCGGCATACTCAAATGGACTCAAACCGAACTGGACGCCCTAGATAGGAGGGTCCGTACACTGCTAACCGCAAATCGGATGCATCACCCACGATCATCGGTGATGAGACTGTACATCCCGCGGAAGTGTGGAGGTCGAGGCTTTTTAAATGCCAAAACTCTCCACAACCACGAGATTTGCAGTCTCAGTGAATATTTCCTTAAAGCCGATGTGGGTATGCACCGAGATGTGGTTGCAGTGGACAAGGGACTCACCCCGCTGACTATGGCTAAAGAGAACTGGCACAAACTTGTTATACTTAACGCAGATGACCGCAAGGAGGTATGGAAAAGCAAGGAGCTTCATGGTCGCTACTATCGGGCTCTTTATGGGTCCGAAGTAGATTTGACAGCTTCCGTTGCCTGGCTACGCTTCGGGGATCTCTTCGGGGAAACTGAAGGTTTTGTCTGTGCAATTATGGACGAAGTTATCTTGACGAATAATTACCGGAGACATATTATGAAGGACGGGACGATTGACGTGTGTCGGGCATGCCATCATCCTGGTGAGTCCATCAGACATATTGTCTACGGTTGTTCTCGTCTGGCTAACGGCGAGTACTTGCATAGATACAATCAAGTAGCCAGAATTATCCATCAGCAACTTGCTTTGAAATACAAACTTGTCGATTCTGAGGTACCGTATTACAAGTATGTGCCCGACCGAGTCCTCGAAAATGACCATGTCACGTTGTACTGGGATCGGTCTATCATCACTGACAGGACTATTGTTGCCAATAAGCCTGATATAGTGGTGATAGACCGATTAGTGCGCCGCGCAATGATAATCGATATTACTATCCCACATGACGAGAATCTCGTGTAAGCTGAGAAAGAGAAACAAATAAAGTATCTCGACTTAGCTCATGAGGTTGTTGACATGTGGAATGTGGACTCGGCTGTCATTGTGCCGAATGTCATATCAGTCAATGGGCTGATAGCCAAAAGCTTCGACGATCATCTGTCGAAGCTGGCGTTGCACAGCTGGTTAAAGGGTCTGATACAGAAGGCAGTTCTCCTCGATACAGCTCGTATTGTGAGGAGATTCCTTTCTCTGGAGACCTAACCACCGGTAGCTTGAACCCTGCTCCCGACACCGATGGATTGCCATTTTTTATATTTTTAAATGTTTTTTTATTGTAAGTTTTTTTTATAGAAAAATATTTAAAAATGTAATTTTTGAGAGATTGTATGTAAAATAAAGGAAATAATAATACATCCTAGAATAACACATAAGCTACTTTAACTCCATCCTCACAAACTTTCGCATTTAAAATATTAAGAAGTAGGTAACTACCTATATTAAGTAAGAAAGAATTAGTAATAAAGATTATCGTGTAGGTATAATTTTAAATTATTTAGAGGCCAGCTTCCTGATATACATTACAGTCCTTTCAAAGTTATTGTACTAGCTAGTGTATTCCGCAAACATGAAACCGCAACTTTATTACCATGAGAATTAAATAAATATCACAATGAGTTTGCTTACAAGAAAAATAACTAACAATGGACTGTAATTCTTTTTATTGAAAGGCTGCTCAATATTTTTTTTTTTAATAAAAAGTGACAAACATCATTTAATTATTAAGCGTAGAAATATACGCGAACAAAATCCCGGGCTGGTGTATGTAATATGGCTTTGCTAAACAAATTCCTTAGTATGTTACTTCTTTAGGGTTCTAAAGAGTAGTATTATTTTCAGATCATCGTTCCCAGAGGACCCGAGTGCTTGTACGAGTTGGCTGACTCACCTGGCCTAGTCACCATGCACACTTACTTCATCAACAACCCACATTTTGTTACTTGTTTATTTTAAAAACATAAATTGCTATAAATAAAGTTATCATTTCAAAGCTATTTGTTATCATTTCATCATCACCAAAATTATGATCAGATAGATCAATCTTTACGAGCTAACAATATCGAAATACAGTGCGTTCCGGAGAACAAATCTGAAAAATTTGTTAACTTCACCCATAATTTTAAATCAATGGCATTAATGTAAAAAAATGTTCATGTGAATTTTTATATTATAAGTCACAATCCTAATAAGTGTATAAACTAAAATATCTGGGGGCGCGGCAGTGCCCCCGCCAAATCGCAAAGCAGCACGGCCGTAGCATGCTTTTCTCGAAGCAATTCAGGCCATTTTCGACCCCCTATAACTTCGTTGTGGACATAACTATAAGCCTGCATTTTCAGTAACCAAGCAGACATTGTATAAACACGGTATATTTCAAATTTCATTAAGTTTGAACCAGTAGTTTAAGAATTATAACGAGTCAAAGTTTGTTAATTTTGTCACTCGCTGACTGACCGATCATCAAAAGTCTAAGGCACTTCTAACAGACATAGAAGCTTCAAATTTAGAATACAATTAGTGTTTATTGTATGAATCAAGGAAAAACTAAAATATTTATCAATTTCGTTTTTTTTTTTAATGATAATAGGCTCGCGTTTGACCACCATCTCACCTGATGGTAAGTGATGATGTGGTCAAAGATGGAGCACGCTTGCCTCGAAGTAACCTATCTGGAGGCTTCCCTCTTGACTTAAAGACCCCAGGTTATACGATGAACTTATAATTAACATGCGACAGCTTAATGATTCTGACTTTGTTGAAATGATAAATAGAATAAGATTAGGTGTGACTACACAAAAAGACCGTGACTTACTCTCGACTAGATTAATAACTCACAAATCCGATTCAAATGGCGCAATTAAAAAAAAAAAACAGATTAGTTGCAACAATTGAACACTTCTCGAAACTTCCTAATGATACCTGTTCAGTCCTACAATAGGCCAGCCAACGTTAACTGGACGGTCTGAACTTGTCCACGGTTCGTGGAGCTCTAACGTTGCTTACAACAACAATAAACAAAAGGCTCTCCGGCCAACAACGCAATATATTCAAATAACTAATCGGTACCACTAACCTTCTGTGCTGGGTTCGCCAAGCTTCGACCTTCCTAGGTCACGCCCAAGTGTGGTATGTATGTAAATATGAGGTGAGTAATTGAAAGTGTGATGTAAGTCAAGTGTTCTGAACGGTCACAAGGCGTCAGTCTCCAGATGGCGCGGTTCAGATCAGCATCACAGCCCTAACTCGCACCGGATTGAAGCTATTTATCACTACTTATTTCCAACAAATGTGCGTGCCACGCGGTGGCATCAACCCGGCGATAAATCCAAAAATATCCCAGGGTTTTCGTCAAATGGGGATTACAACTTCAAACAATAGTTAATCGCGACCCAATTATCGGTTGCAAACGGCGATTCCAAACGATATTTTACCAATTATAATTAACTCAACAGGTCCGACGCGGACATTTTTCAACAAGGAAGCAAAGTCTATGTGTCAAGTGAAAAAGTTATGTCAAGTGTCAACATCAAAAAGACAATAGAATGTTGCCACACCAAAAAGATCGTTCAAAAATACATTTGGGACGCAACATCTACCCCCCCCGGACGGGCCTACCCGTCCGCTAATCAATTGGAAGTCTTGACCAGGTTGCGAATTCAACACAGCTTCAATGCGGCCAAATACCGTAGCTAGTTCCTCAAAGGTGAGAACGGTGTCTCCCAACAATCTCCGCCAGCGTCCCTTTGCCGCTTTCACCGCGGCCTCAAAAATACCCCCCCAATGGGGGGCAGGCTGGCGGGTCAAACAACCAAGTGACCCCTCGGCGGGCCAAACTATTACCAATGTCAACCTGGCTCTCATTAATGAAGGCGTATACCTCCTTCAAATAGTTACTTGTACCCTTGTAATTCGTACCGCAATCAGACCTAATCAAAGAAGGTAACCCACGGCGAGACACAAATCTTTCCAAAGTCGCCTCAAAGGCCTCTGTCGAGAGGGAGGTTACCAGCTCCAAATGTACTGCCTCGGTTGACAGGCAGACAAACACACAAATAAGCCTTAACAATCTTACTATTACGAAGGGTGGACGTCTTCAACAAAAGGGGACCAACTAGGGCATGCATTCCGGAATTCCGGAATTTCGTAATTTCGGAATTCCGTAACAATTTTTCTGGTATTTCAATTCCGGAATTGAGAGGAGTAATATCGGAATTCCGATATTCATAAATTTTTGATATTTTGATTATTATTTTTTCTGAACGCAACCAAACTAGTCTGTGGAACTTTCCACAAGCCTGTATCTCCGACCTGCGACTAGTAAATAGTTATCTGTGGCGTTATAGCACTAGTGCAGTAACGTAGAGTAAAAAGCACGCGTTTTAATACACTGCATTATGGACCCAATAGCGGTTCATAAAGAGCCACTTTTTTATAGTTGATAGGCTTTCGTTTAACCGTAATCTCACCTGATGTTAAGCGATGATGTGGTCGAAGATGAAGCACGCTTGCCTAGAAGTAACCTATTCCACTCTTGACTTAAAGACTCCCAGGTTATAACTATCAGGAAACACAGACTCCGGCAGGGAATTCCATTCCTTAGCCGTACGCACAATGAAAGTATTCCCAAGTTTTCTTGCGTATGGGTGGGATGTCCACCATGTAACGATGGCGCATCGCCGTTTGTCTTGTAGTCTGATGATGGAACGGGCTTGGTGGAATAAGACTGTGCACTTTACGAGCAAATGTGTTGCAAATAAATTGATTGTTCTTTCAAAGAAACTTACATTTTATTACTTGACACTGTTGAAAGTACAAAACAATAAGAATAAATATTTCAATATTATTAATAAGTCTGGACCTTAGATGCATATGGTCGTATCTAAAGATCCACCCAAAATTACTTTTTACCAGCACAATGCTACGTTTTTTTTTTTCTCTTTCTGGCAAACTAATTCTTATATTTCCATCTTTATTTACTGTGGAGATAATTATATGCATAATGTCTGATCTACCAATTTACCGAAATATTTGTGTGGCATAACGCCATATTTTAATATGCACCTTCTTTCCATAAATAATTAATATCTTACAGGGTCGCAAATCAATATAATTCTTTATGCATTCAAAGCGTTTTTAACATTCATGCATTTTCTCATTGGATGTATATACAGATACGTACTTATGCCTCCAAATTTTGCAACTGATTAAATGTACGGATCATAACATACACCATTATGCTTTAAAAATTATGTTTTTAACTTATAATACACTACCGACCCGGCCCGGCTTCGCTCGGGTAATAGAGTTTATATTTGCTTAGATTGTGAGCGACGTCTTCGCTTCGCTTCATCGATATTTTTAAACGACTTCAAAAAAAGGAGGTTCTCAATTCGTCTTGAACTTTTTTTCTTTTTTTTTTATGTATGTTACCTCATCACTCGGAGATGGCTAGACCGATTTGAAAAATTCTTTTTGCGTTTGAAAGTGTATACTTTCTAATTGGTCTCATTGTTACGAAATCAGGATCTGATGATGGAATCCTGGAGAAATCGATGGAACTCTTCAAATATTATAGGCACACCTATAGCGTTTTGGGTATTTCTTATAGTACCTTGAGCAGTTGCTTCCGAAAAGTACCATTTGGGGAAGTTAAACTGATGATGAAGACCACAGATGGCAACTGAAACTCCTCAATAATAAGTATTTCGTGGATTGCGATTCGATTACTTGAGCACGAATGTTAAGCACTTTATGCTCGTCACAATGCATATGGTGATGTAGAGCTGATGGTCAAGTACCAGGAGAACTCCTCAAAAATTAACGGCTATGCATCGGGAAAAGCAATATTTTGTAAAAGGTGATAAGTTGTTGACATTATGACTTTTGTAACTAGATAAATTACAAACCGACCCACAAAAAGCTTGAAAAAAAAATTTTACCAAAAAATAGAACCGACTTCCATATCAAAACACTACAAAGCCAAAAATAACTTTAATTTCGGAAGGCGGTGTGAAAAAAAAAAGAAAATCCAAAACCAATAACACCGACTTTCGATATTAAAGTTATTTTTGGCTTTGTAGTGTTTTGATATGGAAGTCGGTTCTATTTTTGCTAAAAATGTTTATACTATGTAGTGATAAAGTCGAATGCAATCGTAAACATTCTAGCTGTAATATAATACTCATTACGTTAATTTTTTTGACTGTATTTTAGTATAAACCATTATGTTACCAACTTTTACTTAATTATCAAGTCGAAGCTTGGTCAGTACCTACTGAATATGGTTCGGATTTTTCTGTCGTTCGTGCGGACCGTTCGGGAGCGAGCGGGGAGGCGAATTTGTTTGTCTCAAAATAAGGACTTAATGCCATAGGCATTCTCTACCAGTCAACCATGGGTAGTGAATACTACTGATTACTGTCATGATCTAGGAACTAGATTCACTGCCAAGGAGGTCAAATGTGCTATAAACGCCATGACGGGCGGTAAGTCTCCGGGTCATGATGGTCTGAGTGTTGAGCATCTTAGGTCTGCTGGTGCCCATTTACCAAGAGTGTTGGCAATATTCCTAAATTTCTGTATAAGTCATGCGTATTTACCTAGTCAGCTAACTAGAACTATTGTGGTTCCTATAATTAAAAGTAAAACTATTGACCACGATGACATTACAAACTATAGGCCAATTTCCCTAGCTACAGTAATAGCGAAAGTGTTTGACAGTCTGCTTAACAGACAACTAGCCAATCATATACAGCTGCATGATAATCAGTTTGGTTTTCATGCGAGTTTGTCTACGGCGACTGCTATTTTAGGCCTGAAGTGGGCTGTCAAGTACTATACTGACAGGAACTTATGCTTGCTTCCTTGACCTATCCAAGGCGTTTGACCTGTTCTCTTACAGTATTCTTTGGAATAAGCTTAGGAAAGCTGGAGTCGTTTCAGGGTTGATTAGCACTCTTAGGTATGGAGACCAGGTCAATCAGGTTCGATTGGCTGGAGAATTGTCGGAGCCGTATAGGTTGGAGTGTGGGGCGAGGCAGGGTGGGTTGGCCTCACCTTTGCTCTTCAATCTATACGTCAATGAGCTAATCGAGGTGCTCAGCAGAGAGCGAGTGGGCTGCTGTATTGACGGGGTGTCTTTTAATAACATAAGTTACGCTGATGACATGGCGCTGCTGAGCGCCTCGGTCTGCGGTCTCCGGAAGTTGGTTGCCATCTGTGAAGCTTATGCTAAACGTCATGGATTGGTATACAACATAGGAAAAAGTGAGGTCATGGTGTTTGAGGCCGGTCGTCGGAGCTCTGAAACTGTACGAGTACCACCAGTCAGGTTGTATGGAGTAGCTCTCAGGAGAGTGTTACAGTTTAAATACCTGGGACATCTCTTGACCGCTGACCTCAAAGACAATGACGACATCGAGAGGGAGCAAAGGGCATTGTCGGTTAGAGCTAATATGATAGCTCGCAGGTTTGTACGTTGCTCACCTGGTGTAAAAATAACCATATTCCGTGCATTCTGCAGTTATTTTTACACGTGCAGCCTGTGGTCTGCATATACTCGTAAATCGTACAGTGCCTTTCGCGTTCAGTTATGTTTGCTGAAGCTCGCATTGACTGTTTCTATGCGACGATGCGAAAACGATGTACTTCCCTGGTGCACCGGGTGCGGGCCAGCCCCAACATAATCCTTCGTTGTGTGGCGAGCAGGTGAGACTGTGTGTTCATGCATCGCTGCTGCAAGCTCTCCACGTCGGTGTTGAGCTTGTAGCTTCGATTCGCGAACCAACCTTGTAATTTAAATTAAGTACTAACATAGGATTAAGGAATTTTGTTACTTTTGAAAATAATTTTGTTGAAAATAAATAAAATTAAATGAACATAACATGGCAGGTGCATAAAAAAATAAACCAATTAGATAATATATTCAAAGTAAAATTTTTATTACAAGTGTATATATACAATATGTAACTAGAATAAACTTACATACATATTTATCATAACACATACCAAAAATATATTATATAAATATTAATAAAAAGTCATAGTTAAGAAAATAATCCCGCAACTTTCTCTTAAATGTCCTGAAATTATTTATTTGTAAGTCCTAGCCGGATTAAACGGACGTCAGACGTTGACCATTGTTTCGAGGTTTAAGCCATATAATGTCGTGTTTCAATATAAAATTACAGTTCAATCATAAAAATTGCTAGCATACAGACGTATGATATTATAGTTGTGAAAAGTATTATTATTGAACGATTTATTTCAGGCATAAAGTCGGATTAGAGCAAAAAATTAAAATAAATGCATACCATAGTAATTTAACATAAAGATTTTTCGAATTGTTACAAAATAAAAGGTACAATTGTTAACTATAAATATAATTCATAAAATTGTTCCAGTTTGCTGGTAAATATTAAATATTGGTAAACATGTTTTCGAATTTGATTCTTGCTTTACTGAAAACCTCACTTTTTATAGATCCGACCATATGCTTCTCAGGTCCAGAAGTATCGCTGTCGCACCTCTAGAGCAGAAGCGAGCAATGTCAAGAAATCCGTGCCAGCTGCGCCACTGTCGTCATAGAGTGACAAAAAATTACGTCATGATGGACAATAGTGCTGTGATGGTATTGACTTGGTTTTATCGATTGTTGATTCTATTTATGGATTTAAATAATAATAAAAGGCGTAAATGTGACACAGATTATTACATTTATGTAATAAAGGACAAAGTGGGTTGAAATAAAACTCAACACAAGGATGGTATAATAATCTCTATTCAAATTAAAGCCTATTTTAAAAAATATTGTCAGTTTTCCATGAGCTTTATCAATATAATTTCGACCTCACTACTATTTCGTAGGTTTAAAGGATGAATTCGAAGCTTGGCGCCGAGGGCACGCTTTTGCTTTTTTGACGTGGCGGTCAAAAGGTGAAAAGTCTGATATAATTATAAATCTTGTTTGATTTGAAACAAACTTTAAAAGTTTCCAGAATTCCGGAACTGGTTCCGGAATTCCGGAATCAGATTTCCAGTATTGGAACTCAGTTCCGGAATTGAGATTCTTGCGATATTGCATGCCCTAGGACCAACAAATCCGTTACGACGCCAGCAAAGGGCCTCGCCTCATTGACGCGATCAGCCGACAAAATCCAAATTTCTCGCTGCAGAATGGCCAACAGCGCATTGCAACCGGCATGCGAGTTCTTAGTGTGACGATCAGTCACCAACAATTGAACCAAGTGGCCCTCCTTGGGCAACAAAAGGGGGTGACGGGCCCCATAAGGAAGGCTAGAGTGCCTCAACCGTCCTCCAACAGGGTTTGCCGAAGTGGCTCGTCCCAACCAAGTTCAGTTATAACAAGAGCAGGAGCACCAATTTTAGGGTACGGACAACTCACAAGGGTGATTTCAAACCAGGTCCTTCCCTCAACAGTGGTGTCAGCCGGTTCGCCAATTCCCCAAATCTTGCCTGAAAGGTCATTCACCTTCAGGCCAACCTGTCCCGCCAACCAAGACGACAAAAGGCAACCCTGGACTCCCGTGTCCAAAATGGCACAGACCACAATCGAGTCACCCAAGGGTCCCCAGACCTTGACCGAGGCCGTTGGCAACAAAACCGTCTTGATCGGGGGGGTCCTTTAGCGGGGCAGGCGTCAATCTCTTAGTGATGCCTGGGCGGCGACCGATCGCCGCATCCAGGCTGCCTTCGTTCACGACGAGGCCAACAATCAAAATATTCGTCTGCGCGGTGTCCCGAGCCGCTCGCCATCACTGGAGGGGCACATCCCATCGAATGCCCGAATGGCGGAGGGCGCGACTCCAACCGGGGACGTTCCGCCAAAGGAGGGGAAAGGCAGCGGCGCCGACCCGGCCACTGCTGCCTAGCAGCCAATGCGCTTTCTCCCTGACGAGGGGAGACCAAATGGCGCTCGCGGGGCTCCCGTTCGTCTTGCGCGGGGGGTGGAGTGCGGCGTACAGAATTGCGGGCCTCAGCCCGGTGCTCGTCTCCGGGGTACCCCCCCCTGCGCGAACCCTCCTCAGAAGATGGTCTGCTGGAGCGGTTCGCGTTGGCGCACAAAATCTCCAAGTGGGACCCCTTACAAATTCTACACGGGCGGAGGTCAGGGCAGTCCCGATGAATGTGGGCCCCCAAGCACGAGAAGCACAAACGGCGTGCGTTGACAATGCGGCGGCGGGCACTTACGTGCAAATTCAAAAAGTCCGGGCAACGCGCCATGACATGCCCCGTTGCCTTACAAAAGTCACAATGATGCGGACTCCGGGCGCCAGCAAAACGGGGGGCGGGGCGAACATCAACAGGCCCCCTAGCCCGAGGACTCCGGGCGCCAGCAAAACGGGGGGCGGGGTGAACATCAACAGGCCCCCGAGCCCTAGTCCGTCCCTGGTCTCTAGGCCGAGAAGGTAGTGGGGGTGACCCCGTGGCGCCACGAGTGTTATCCGAAAACCTACACTCGTCTTCCAAAAATTTGAGGAGGTCGTCAAAGGGGGGAAGATGGGTGGCACTATCCCCACCATACTTCTGCTCAAAACGTGACCTCAGCTCCGCGGGGAGCAACTGCAGCACTATGTGGACTAACAAGTAGGACCAATGTTCTACTGGTAACTCCAAGCGTCTCAAGGCGTTGGTCGCTGAGACCAACGGGTTCAGCAAGTCAGTGTGCAACGTCGACGTGCTGACAATGGCCGGTAGCCCCAAAATCTGGTCGATGTGCACATCAGCCAGGCAGCGCTTGTTCTGATACCGTCGGGAGAGAAGCTCCAGAGCGGTCGGTTAAGAGGAATCCGTCACCGGCAAGTGCTGCACCAAGGCTCTGGCTTCGCCCTCCAGGACAGACAATAAATAGGCCAGCTTCTGGGCAGGTCCGAGGTCCGAGCGTGCATCGACAAGACTCTCAAAGAGATTTAGGAAGCCCAGCCAGTGGTCCAAGCGACCGTCAAAATGTGGCAGCTCCAGGGTGGGCAGCCTACTCAATAGTCCAGGGCCTGCAACAACGGGGGTCTGCGGCTTGGCCGCATCAGGCACCCGGCTCTTCAAAATTTCCCGCGCTCGTAGACATATGACATCCCCCAGGTGGACAATCTGGTCATAGTCACCCAAAATCCTATCGCGGGCCGCCTGATCCATCACCCCCAAATCCACGTCCATGATGTACTCGTTGAAGCGTGTGAGCGCAGCATCAGCTGACTTGATCCTCTCAATCACTTGCCCATACCGAGCAAGGGTGAGCTCTTCCAATTCTACACGCTCAACCGTTGCAGCTGCCGATGTGAACCATCTCAACTGTGAGGTCAATCCGGCAGCAGCCTCCCTGACTGACCTTAATGAGGCCATTGCAACAATCAAATATTAATACAACAGGCTAAAATTAACTAAACAAACAACAATAACTTGTTAGCCGACCAAATAATTTCACCAAAATAACAACTTAAATTCAATTATTTCAAGTCCAAATCCGACCCCGCACTTATTCCAAGTATGAATCTAGCTTGGTACAGATGGCTAGTTACAAAATAAATAACAATTCAATGTATATATTGTGCAGGATCAACCCCAATAAACATCAATAAACACAACAATTGACTGTATAATATTGAGCCGGAGAATCTCTATCAACACAGTCCAATAAGTACCACAAATGCAATAACCAATACACACAATTCAAGTCCTATTATGTTAGACTATGTGTAATTATTATTTAGATAACCTTTTAAATTCAGATCAGTGACATTCAATTATTAATTGCAACAAATATACCAAACAACTCTTACAACAATATACAAAATTATGTACCAAAATACAACCAATAATTCCTAATTTCATAAATAAATTTTGAAATTGAAATTGAAAACCATTTATTCGGTTATAAACACACACAACAACAGAAAATTACAAACATAAAAATAAAAATAAAATAAAAAATTACATTAAAAATTTCGCTGAGCATGTCTACACCGAAAGGGTTACCAACTCAGCATTTGCTGGGCGAAAGACACCCAGCGCTGGTTTTCAGTTGGCACCCCGCAGTGACACACGGACGAGGGTAAATAAACTAATATTAATTAATGTGTAGTGTATTAAATACATAAATAAAACAAAAATTGTAACGTTTAATATCGTGCTACGTGCTAAAAATAAAAAATAAAAACCTTTAAATTGTAATTTGAAACTCGCCACCAAAAAGCGCGTTAGTTGCCTAGTATCAAACTGCCCGCCAAAGGAAAAAAATAAATAATAACAAAAAAGTGACAAGAAAAGTTATTAATGAAATACGAATTTTTATTAAAACTAGATAAAATAAAATTGATCAAATAAATTTTACAACAGGTGTTGAGATTTCAAATAACTGCCCTAATACTAAGTTTGTCAAATAAAATTGAGTAATTAATTATCTTATTAGAATAGAATTACCTATAGCATATTGTAACTAAATAAATGATTTGTCAATATTTATATTATTAAAATTAATTTGCGACTGAAGGACAAATTTCTTAAGACTTTTCTTAAAAGTATTTAAATTCTTTAAGTCCCTAATTGGTGGGGGAATATTATTCCAGCACTTGGAGGCTGCGTACCGAAAACTTCCACGAAAGGCAGCAGTACGGTGATGCGGGGTAGCTAGCTGTTGGGCGCAACTTCTAGCCTTGCGCTGCCGGTGATTATTAATCCACGCCAGTTTTGAGTACAAGTATGAAGGAGATTTATATTTGATGACGCCAAAAAGAAGACAAGCTAAATGCAATTTTCGGCGTGACTTCATCTTTAAAATATTGTTGTGATTTAAAAATGGTGTAATATGGCTTTGGATTAATCGTACGGTACATGCAAGAAGTCGTGGTCCTACAACGGTGTCGGCATAATTCAGTTTCGATAAAATCAGACTTTCAGCTAGTTGTACACGCAGGTCCTCACTTAAGAATGGGTGCATTTTGTACAAGACCTTGAGACGATAGAAGCAATTTTGAACGCAATTTGCAATGTGAGCTTCAAAACGAAGGTCTTGGTCCATAATCAGACCCAGATTTCTTGCCTCGTAAACACGATCAATGCATTGACCCATTACGCTTACGTTAACAAGAGAACTGTTGACTTTGTCTAGTTGACCTTTAGAACCAAAAAGCATAAATTTAGTTTTGGCAGGGTTAAGTAATAGTGAGTTCCGTTTTGACCAGTCGACGATCCTTTCGAGATCCTCGTTCACCAATCTTACTGCATCAGCATATTGTTCAGGTTTAAAAGAAGGGTATAACTGGATGTCATCAGCATAGATATGAAATTTACAGTTCTTCAAAACAATCTTACTTGTCAATGCAATACCAAGGGGCTAGCACTACAAATTACAGTACAAACTACAAGTACTATTTGAGCCCGGCTGACAAAGCAATATTCAACTTATTAAGTCATTTACAACAATATTCAAAACTTCCAATTAAACCAGTGGATCTTATAAGACCACGCTTAAAAATACATTTGGGACGCAACAATACCGTTTACTTATTACCTATAAAAAACATGTGTCAACAACTAAATACTGCAATGCTTAGATCTTTCCCACATCCCGAAATAAAACTTACAGCTGTAGATAGCATAGAATGCCCCAGATACCTAACAAAAAGAGCTCATGAATGCATAAAAAAATATGAAGATGATGTTTCTATGACTGAAGGCCTGGAAGAGAATATAATTATAAAAATAGGAGCAAAAGTCATGCTAATGCGAAATATTGACGTGAGTCTTGGTTTAGTTAATGGTTCTATCGGTAGAGTGCAAAGAGTAAAGGTTGATCCGGAAAATACAAAAGTCATTAAGAAAATATACATTACATATAGTAAAGAACATATTTATGAGCTTGGTCCGGTCAAAAAAAAATTGAAATTATTAATAGAGTTTATGTTCATCGCGAACAGTTTCCCATATGTATAGCCCATGCTATAACTATAGACAAAAGTGAGGGCCTTAACTTATTAGTAATCTGTGGCCTAAGTCTAAATAATGCGCTGATGGATATCGGTTCTGCGGTATTCACATCCGGTCAAGCTTATGTGGCACTTTCGAGAGTTACAAGTTTGGGTGGTTTACATCTAATTAATGTCAAATTTGGAAGTATTTAAAGCGCAGGAATCCTGAATTTGTGAATACAATAGACTAATATACCGTCCAGATTTGTCAAAAGTTTTAACATCAAAGCCTCCGAGAAAAATCCACAGAGACAGGGAGTGGGCTTTGAAAAAAAACGGTAGCTGAAGCTCAAGAAGTAGTACCGGAAAATAAAAAAAGGAAGGCTACCTACAAAAATAAGAAAAGCTCATAAGACAGAGAGAGAGGGCTTTAAGAAAATTCGTTGTTGGTATACAAGAAGTAGAAGGTACCGGAAAGGAAAAAAAAGTAGAACTATCTACAAAAAGAAATGAGATCCCATAAAAAACAATACTTGTCAAAAAACCAAGTCTCGCAACTCAATTCTTCTACCGTAAAAAGTTGTGAGATCCATGTAATACCAAGTCGGTTATTAATTTATTCAGTCCTTACTTAAGGTACCTTCTGTCTTAAGTTGTTACGTAATTATCTAACCTAACAATATCTTATAGTGACCATTTCAATATTAAAAATCTTTAACGTTTTAAATAAATAAATAGGCTTGGCAATCGCAAAAACAATGTAATTTATATATGTATGTATTACTTGTGATATATATTGTGTTTTCATGCGATGGCCGAGTCAATCTATTTATTTAAAAGTTTGCTTGTCGTCGCCGCTACGACTACGCCCTACGTACCACCGGACAGGTTTCGACGCCTACTATAATATTTGTTCAAACACCTAATGGCTATCTCTAACCGTTATGAAGTTACAGCCTTTTCAATTTTAGGGGAGGTTGGGGAGGGGAAGGCATGGCATAAAAAATTTGAAGGCCCGTTTATAGTTAAAAGTAAGAATCAACAGTTTTTTCAGTAGAAAAAATCAAAATGGGGGGGGGGTGATGGGGGGGAGATGGGGGGGGTTTTGCACAATTATTTTGACTAAAGCATTACCCCACTAAATGAATCTGAAAAAAAAAATGTTCCAAGTCTCTTAATTTCCGAGATCCGCCTAAAGGGGGTGAGAAGAGGGGCGACTTTGAAAAATGGTTTTTACTTTACTGAGCCTCCTCTATACGAATCCGTAAAACAAATACGGGTCTCGTAGTTTCCGAGATACGATAGGGAGGGGGGAGAAGAGGGGTGAAAATGGGAGGTTTGGCACTTTTCCCGTAGGTTTGAGAGTTAGTTGTTTACGAATCTGTCAAAATATACCCACCTCCCCATCCACCATCTGGGAGAACAATTATGTCAATGAGTCAGTTAGTCAGTCAGTGGTAATTTAGCTTTATAAAGTATAAAGACAAGTTTATATTATGTTAAAAAAATTATACTATGAAACTAAAAGTGTCTAATTGAATATGTGTAAAGTGAAATTAGACATATTAATAGAATGATTTTCATGTGTGTGTGTGTATGTTGCGCGTATGCTAGTGTGAGTTTGTTGGTTTCTACGTTATGGGGTGTATGAGGATATTTGAATGTGTTGTTTAATTTGTTTAGTATGATTGAAGCATTTTTTTCTGTAAGATTATAATCTAATTTTTGTAACCATTCCTTAACCCCTCAAATGTCAACGGTACACCGTTTGTACATTACGACACGGCTCGTATTGGACCATGTATTTTACGTTTATGTTGCAAGTTACACGATGTGGCTGTCTGTATTGTACACGATGTGTGTATTCGACTAATCGATTCATACTTGACCGGTTTTAGTAACATTTTAAAGGGAACACCACTAAAATGAACGAAAAAGAATGTTTACAAAATGCACCTGTGGTTTTTGTTGTGACCACAGAACATATATACCCTAGAGGGTTGTGGTTGTGACCCCGCAGACATTTTCATTGTGTTATCAAATAGTTTTTCTTAATTTTACAGTGTCTAAGTGGAATAATTTGTGTTAATATTGCCTACACATTATTTTTTGATCGTGTGTCATTTTTCGTGAATATTTGTTTTTTCGTGTGTATGACTTCGAATGTGAGTGAAAATTATAAAAGTGAAAACATATCACATCACTGCGAGATACGGTCAGTTTGATTTGCTTATTGAATGATATAAATAGACTAGTATTTGCGTGTTGCGCAAGGTGCAAGCATCTCGCGTGCTTGTGAAAAAAAAAAAAGGGGCAGGGGTGATGGGGGGGGGTTAGTATTTGCGTGTTGCGCGAGGTGCAAGCACCTCGCGTGCTTGTGAAAAAAACAAAAAAAAAGTGGGGGGAGATGGGGGGGCGGTTTAGTATTTGCGTGTTGCGCGAGGTGCAAGCACCTCGCGTGCTTGTGAAAATAAAAAAAAAGGGGGGGGGGTGATGGGGGTGATGATGATGGGGGTTGCAGAAGTATTTTGACTAAAGCATTGCCCCTCTTAATGAATCTGAAAAAAAAATGTTCCAAGTCTCTTAATTTCCGAGATCCGCCTAAAGGGGGTGAGAGGGGGGGCAAGGGGGGCGACTTTGAAAAATGGTTTTTACTTTACCGAGCCTCCTCTATATGAATCCGTAAAAAAAGAAAAATACGGGTCTCGTAGTTTCCAAGATACGATAGGGGGGGGGAGAAGGGGGGTGAAAAGGGGAGGTTTGGCACTTTTCCCGTAGGTTTGAGAGTTAGTTGTTTACGAATCTGTCAAAATATACCCACCTCCCCATCCACCATCTGGGAGAACAATTATGTCAATGAGTCAGTGAGTGAGTCAGAGGTAATTTAGCTTTATATAGTATAACTAGTATTTGCGTGTTGCGCGAGGTGCAAGCACCTCGCGTGATTGTGAAGAAAAAAAGTGGGGGGAGGTGATGGGGGGAGATGGGGGGGGGTTTAATATTTGTGTGTTGCGCGAGGTGCAAGCACCTCGCGTGCTTGTGAAAAAAAAAAGCAGGGGGGGGTGATGGGCGGAGATGGGGTTTAGTATTTGCGTGTTGCGCGAGGTGGAAGCACCTCGCGTGCTTGTGAAAAAAAAAAAGATGGGGGGGTGATGGGAGGAGATGGGGGGGTTTTGTATTTGCGTGTTGCGCGAGGTGCAAGCACCTCGCGTGCTTGTGAAAAAAAAAATGGGGGGGGGAGGGGTTGCAGAAGTATTTTGACTAAAGCATTGCCCCTCTAAATGAATCTGAAAAAAAAAAATGTTCCAAGTCTCTTCATTTCCGAGATCCGCCTAAAGGGTGTGAGAAGGGGGGCAAGGGGGGCGACTTTGAAAAATGGTTTTTACTTTACCGAGCCTCCTATATACGAATCCGTAAAAAAAAAATACGGGTCTCGTAGTTTCCGAGATACGATAGGGAGGGGGGAAAAGGTGGGTGAAAAGGGGAGGTTTGGCACTTTTCCCGTAGGTTTGAGAGTTACTTGTTTACAAATCTTTAGTAGTATTTGCGTGTTGCGCGAAGTGCAAGCACCTCACGGTTCACTTTAAAAGAAAAAAAAGTGGGGGGTGATGGGGGGGGTTGCACAATTATTTTGACTAAAGCATTGCCCCTCTAAATGAATCTGAAAAAAAAATGTTCCAAGTCTCTTAATTTCCGAGATCCGCCTAAAGGGGTTGAAAAGGGGGCGGGGGGGGGGGGACTTTGAAAAATGGTTTTTACTTTACCGAGCCTCCTCTATATGAATCCGTAAAAAAAAAAATACGGGTCTCGTAGTTTCCGAGATACGATAGGGGGGGGGGGGGGAGAAGGGGGGTAAAAAAGGGAGGTTTGGCACTTTTCCCGTAGGTTTGAGAGTTACTTGTTTACGAATCTGTCAAAATATACCCACCTCCCCATCCACCATCTGGGAGAACAATTATGTCAATGAGTCAGTCAGTCAGTCAGTGAGTAAGTGAGTGGTAATTTAGCTTTATATAATATAACTAGTACTTAAGTGTTGCGCGAGGTGCAAGCACCTCGCGTGCTTGTGAAAAAAAAAAAAAAAGGGGGGGTGATGGGGGGGGTTTAGTATTTGCGTGTTGCGCGAGGTGCAAGCACCTCGCGTGCTTGTGAAAAAAACTAAAGCATTGCCCCTCTAAATCAAGTATTTGCGTGTTGCGCGAGGTGCAAGCACCTCGCGTACTTGTGAAAAAAACTAAAGCATTGCCCCTCTAAACCAAGTATTTGCGTGTTGCGCGAGGTGCAAGCACCTCGCGTGCTTGTGAAAAAAAAAAAAAAAAAAAAGCGGGGGGGGATGGGGGGGGGGGGTTGCAGAAGTATTTTGACTAAAGCATTGCCCCTCTAAATGAATCTGAAAAAAAAATGTTCCAAGTCTCTTAGATTCCGAGATCCGCCTAAAGGGGGGGAGAAGGAGGGCAGGGGGGGGGAGACTTTGAGAAATGGTTTTTACTTTACCGAGCCTCCTCTATACGAATCCGTAAAAAGAAAAAAATACGGGTCTCGTAGTTTCCGAGATACGATAGGGGGGGGGGGAGAAGGGGGGGGAAAGGGGAGGTTTGGCACTTTTCCCGTAGGTTTGAGAGTTACCTGTTTACGAATCTGTCAAAATATACCCACCTCCCCATCCACCATCTGGGAGAACAATTATGTCAATGAGTGAGTGAGTCAGTCAGTCAGTGAGTGGTAATTTAGCTTTATATAGTATAACTAGTATTTGCGTGTTGCGCGAGGTGCAAGCACCTCGCGTGCTTGTGAAAAAAAAAAAAAATTGTGGGGCTGATGGGGGTGATTAGTATTTGCGTGTTGCGCGAGGTGCAAGCACCTCGTGTGCTTGTGAAAAAAACAAAATTGGGGGGCGTGATGGGGGGGTTTAGTATTTGCGTGTTGCGCGAGGTGCAAGCACCTCGCGTGCTTGTGAAAAAAAAAAGTATTTGCGTGTTGCGCGAGGTGCAAGCACCTCGCGTGCTTGTGAAAAAAAAAAGTGGGGGGGAGATGGGGGGGTTTTATATTTGCGTGTTGCGCGAGGTGCAAGCACCTCGCGTGCTTGTGAAAAATTAAATAGTGGGGGGGGGGTGATGGGGGAGATGGGGGGGGGGTTAGTATTTGCGTGTTGCGCGAGGTGCAAGCACCTCGCGTGCTTGTGAAAAAATCTAAAGCATTGCCCCTCTAAATCAAGTATTTGCGTGTTGCGCGAGGTGCAAGCACCTCGCGTGCTTGTGAAAAAAAAAAAAAAAAAAGAGGTGGGGGTTGATGTGGGGGGGGGGGTTGCACAAGTATTTCGACTAAAGCATTGCCCCTCTAAATGAATCTGAAAAAAAAAATGTTCCAAGTCTCTTAGATTCCGAGATCCGCCTAAAGGGGGGGAGAAGGGGGGCGGGTGGGGGGACTTTGAAAAATGGTTTTTACTTTACCGAGCCTCCTCTATCCACCATCTGGGAGAACAATTATGTCAATGAGTGAGTGAGTGAGTCAGTCAGTCAGTGGTAATTTAGCTTTATATAGTATAACTAGTATTTGCGTGTTGCGCGAGGTGCAAGCACCTCGCGTGCTTGTGAAAAAAAAAAAGTATTTGCGTGTTGCGCGAGGTGCAAGCACCCCGCGTGCTTGTGAAAAAAACTAAAGCATTGCCCCTCTAAATCAAGTATTTGCGTGTTGCGCGAGGTGCAAGCACCCCGCGTGCTTGTGAAAAAAAAAAAAAAAGTGGGGGGGGGAAATGGGGGGGAGGGTTGCACAATTATTTCGACTATAGCATTGCCCCTCTAAATGAATCTGAAAAAAAAAATGTTCCAAGTCTCTTAGATTCCGAGATCCGCCTAAAGGGGGGGAGAAGGGGGGCGGGTGGGGGGACTTTGAAAAATGGTTTTTACTTTACCGAGCCTCCTCTATACGAATCCGTATCCGTATCCGCCTATCCAGTCAGTCAGTGAGTGGTAATTTAGCTTTATATAATATAACTAGTATTTGCGTGTTGCGCGAGGTGCAAGCACCTCGCGTGCTTGTGAAAAAAACTAAAGCATTGCCCCTCTAAATCAAGTATTTGCGTGTTGCGCGACACCTCGCGTGCTTGTGAAAAAAAAAAGTATTTGCGTGTTGCGCGAGGTGCAAGCACCTCGCGTGCTTGTGAAAAAAGAAATTGGTATTTGCGTGTTGCGCGAGGTGCAAGCACCTCGCGAGCTTGTGAAAAAAAAAAAAAAAAAAAAAGAGGGGGGGGGGTGATGGGGGGGGGGGGGGTTGCACAAGTATTTCGACTAAAGCATTGCCCCTCTAAATGAATCTGAAAAAAAAAATGTTCCAAGTCTCTTAGATTCCGAGATCCGCCTAAAGGGGGGGAGAATGGGGGCGGGGGGGGGGGACTTTGAAAAATGGTTTTTACTTTACCGAGCCTCCTCTATACGAATCCGTAAAAAGAAAAAAATACGGGTCTCGTAGTTTCCGAGATACGATAGGGGGGGGGGAGAAGGGGGGTGAAAAGGGGAGGTTTGGCACTTTTCCCGTAGGTTTGAGAGTTACTTGTTTACGAATCTGTCAAAATATACCCACCTCCCCATCCACCATCTGGGAGAACAATTATGTCAGTGAGTCAGTCAGTCAGTGGTAATTTAGCTTTATATAGTATAATAAACTCATAACGAAGCCAGGCAGGTATGATATATACCATGATAATGGCCATAAATTGCCGATTTATAATTTTTTCTGAAGTCCTACCCAAAAATCAAAAAGTACATTAAACATGCGACATTCGAGGGATTTCGGTAATGGATATACGCATAATACTCTATTTAATTTATTATACAAATGAGAGCCTTGGTAGCAGAAAAATCTATTACATTAAATAATATTACAATAAATAATTCCTCATAAACCACTCTATATTTCGGATGGAGGTAAAACTGTTTGAAAGATTGGTGATGGTGGATCATGATCCTCAGGATCCTTCTCAGAGGTCTTCGGACATGACTTCGATTGCTACGTAACTTCAGTTACTACGTAAAAAGGGATTTATTAAATCCAAACTACGGTTTATAACTAATAACGTAATTATTTACACAATCACAATAATTATAATTGTAAACTAAAATAAAGATAATTGTGACTCAGGAGTGACCCTTATTCAGCGAGCGAGCGCCTCGATCCGAATGAATCCCATTTTTTTTGTGTGTGTCATCTCGCAGGCTGCTTAACCGGGCTTGCCTGTGGTTGCCTTAATTAATAAATTAATTGAAGCCTCCAGCTAGGGCTTATTATAATACTTAAAACGAGGCGACTACATGCTAAGAGCACCCCTTGTGGGGTACGGACCTCGGCTTAGGGCGTCGCAGGGGGAGAGCAGCTAGGGACAGGCTGGATCAGCTCATTATTATTAATTAACAAGGGAAATGAACAAAACAATGCTGTTTTATGATATTTATTTACGTTTAAAATTCTGTCACGCAGTCGCGACAGTGGCGTGCTGGGCATATTTAAGCTTGTCGTCTATACACGACTGTGGCGGTCAAAAGGTTAAATAATAACAAAGGCCGTACCTAAATGCGACACAGATTATTACATTTATGTCAAAAAGGACAAAGCGGGATGAAATAAAACTCAACACAAGGATGGTATACCTAATAATCTTTATTGAAATTAAAACCTATGTTAAAAAATATTTTCAGTTTTCCATGAGGTTTATCGATATAATTTCGACCACACTACTATTTTGTAGGTTTTAAAGGATGAATTGGGATCTTGGCGCCGAGGGCACGCTTTTCCTTTTTCAACCGACGACAAAAAGAGGAGGTTATCAATTCGACGCGTATATTTTTTTTTTTTTTTTTTAATGTATGGTCATCGAGTACTCGAAGACGGCTGAACCGATTTGGAAAATTCTTTTTTTGTTCGAATGGGTATACTTCGAAATTGGTACCATTATCACCAAAGTCAGGATCTGATGATGGGATCCTGGAGAAATCGAGGGAACTCTTCAAATATTATAGGCACACCTATGGCGTTTTGGGTATTTCTTACAGTAACTTGTGCAGTTGCTCTCAAAAAGTACCATTTGGGGAAGTGGAACTGATGATGAAGACCACAGATGGCCGCCGAAACTACTCAATAATAAGTATTGAGTGGATTGCGATTCAATTACTTGAATATGGATGTTAAGCACTTTATGCTCGTCACAATGCATATGGTGATGTAGAGCTTTCATTTATGTGGGAAATCTTAGAAAACAATCGACCCAGTGAATAGCTTGTGTTTCAAAATAATCCGCTTACCGGTTACCCTCACCTTATCGAACATGAGCATACTGTAGTAGTCTGCATTGCTACTAAAATCGGCTAGGCGTTATTAGCCACTCGTTGCTGCAACTTATTGCCAACACTTTTTTGAAAGGAGCATCACAATTCCTTTTTTTCCGGACCGCCGCAAGGAGTGCATAAGTCGTTAAGGAGTGCATAACTCCATCGCTCGTGAGAGCTAAAGCACCACGCCCAGGCCTAAGTGTGCGCACTGCTTCTACCCTGGTTACGCCCTGCTACCGTGTCACTTAATGAAATAAGACTAAACCTCCACTAGTTCTCTGCCACCATGATACTGCAAAGGATCAAGGCTTGTGGATACGACTTGTGCTTTTGCTTGTTATTGCTAGCTTGTAGTCCAGTAAAAAGCTTCTCGTAGCTTATTACTCACCTATCTAAAATGGATCAATCACTCTCGGAATCCAATCTAACTGAAAAAAACGCAGAAGTTATGCTCTTTACTTTTCCAAACTATGTCACCCTACGCATAAAAAGAAGGAGTGAGGATGAGCTGGACACACTTAAAGAGGAAATAATCGATATGGTTAAATCGATGTTACAAGCACAGGAAAACGAGCTGAAAAAAATTGCACCGACACTCTTGGAAAAACAGACTAACTCTAACATCGAAAGTTATGTGGCTTATCTTGCTGCCCAGAACGAAGAGTTTAAAAAGAAAATAGAACAAATGGAGATTCAAGCAAAAAAAAGACAAGAAATACATTATCATTCTAGAAGAAAAAGTGGACGACATACAACGAAGCTATCATAAATCTAACATAGAAATAAAAAAAATCGTACCTAAGCAGATAAAGGAAACAAGCTAAGCTTTGCGCTAAACATTTAGGTCTTAAAAGTAACGAAGACACTCCAATCTTTGTCTCGGAACAGCTTACTTCGCAAGATTACACTTCCTGGCGCGAGATCTTGTTAAGTCTAAAGGATTTAAATACTGCTGGACCGCCTCTTTTTTCTGCATGGGAAAATCATCTTATGACTCCTCCCACCGTGGGTGGAACGGAAGGGAGTGTCAGACTTCTACTGACTAAAAACCCACCCTGCTCCTTCTGTTGACCTTGCATTCCGAGGCCGCGGTATCTCATTAGAACAATTCCCGCAACCCCGTAAGGCAATGGCCCTATCGGGCCCCGTCAATGCTGCTGACTGCTCTTTGAGGCGCGCGCGAAACACGTCGTGCCGCCTACCCGTGTCTGGTCCTTACCGAACGGTGAGCTACCCCTGCTCGCCGTCCGCAGACCCGCGTCTACGGTGGCCGGAGATCAGCTCGTGATCCCCGACGCCCGGGGCGTCTCCCGCGGCGGCTGGGGCGTGAGGAAGATAACTGTCTTTCCCTCACGCGTTCAGCCTCCTCCTTCGCTAGCATGACTACTTTTATAAGTTACAATGTAAGTATAAGTATGTATTTATACCAGGGATGGGCCGAAATTCGGTTCACATTCGGTTCAACCGAATTTCGGCAGCTTGAACCGAACTTCGGCATTCGGCCGAAATTCGGTTCAGATGCCGAACATTCGGCACAAGAAAAATAATACTTACTTGCACTATTTTGACTAAAATTTTATAGAATTAGAATAGCATTACTGTTTTAAAATTATGTCTTTTACTCACTCATGGTCATTTATTTTAGTTACGAACATGGTAAATGTAAATCTTAAATTAAATCGGTTCTTCTTATTAGTCTTGATAATCTCTGCCTCTAATTATTATGTCAAATTAATTAATTTGACATAATGATTAGACATACTATTACAAAAATTAAATAAACTTATTATTCTTCTAACAAACATCTGGATTACAATTTGTAAATTGAATTAAAAAATCATGTTTTTTATTCACAAACCAAACATTCATTAACTAAAGGGTACTTATTTTTGAAATTAACGAACTTTTCTCATCTATCTACTCACTCATATTTAAAATTTACTAGAGGCAGGCTATGGTGCAAAAACACCAAAAACTCTGCCTTATCTGGCAGAAGTTTGTTACGTTTTTTTTTTCGTATACGTTTCCTGCCTCCGATAAAAGTTGCTCAGAACATACAGAGCTTCCAGGAGACGATAAATATATTCGAGATTGAAGTAAATGCGTAAACAAGTCAACGTGTCGCTCTCGAGAAAGCGCGCGAAATTGAACCGAAATTCGGCCGAACTTCGGCCGAACTTTTCATTTTAACCGAATGTTCGGCCGAAGTTCGGATTCGGTTCAAACCACATTCGGCCCATCCCTAATTTATACATGCTATAAAGGATATGCCAAAAATAAATAAAAAACTTTTTATCAAAAAATTAAACCGACTTCCAAAAAACACTGCAAAGTGAAAAATAATTTTAATTTCGGTAGTCGGTGTCTTTAGTTTTGTATTTTCGTTTTTGTCACCGACTTCCGAAATTAAAGTTATTTTTCACTTTGCAGTGTTTTTTGAAAGTAGGTTTAATTTTTTGGTAAAAGTTTTTATTTCACTCTTTTTAGTTGGTCGATTTATAATTTGCCTAGTTACAAAAGCCTAAATCTCAACTACTTATAACCTTTTACAAAATATTGCTTTTCCCAATGCTGGGCCGTTAATTGTTGAGGAGTTCTCCTGGTACTTCACCATCAGCTTCACTTCACCATATGTATTGTGACGAGCATATTGTGCTTAATAACCATATTCAAGTAATCGAAGCGGAACCCGTGTAATACTTATTATTCCTACTTATATATTGAGTAGTTCCAGTGGCCATCTGTGGTCTTCATCATCAGGTCCACTTCACAAATGATGCTTTTCGAATGCAACTACACAAGTTACTATAAAAATT
Source organism: Tholera decimalis (assembly GCA_943138885.2). Lineage (NCBI taxonomy): Eukaryota > Metazoa > Arthropoda > Insecta > Lepidoptera > Noctuidae > Tholera > Tholera decimalis. The sequence goes on from OW964565.2 coordinate 30,603,696, forward strand.
ACTCAAATCACTATAGGTGTGCCTGTAATATTTGAAGAGTTCCCTCGATTTCTCCAGGATCCCATCATCAGATCCTGACTTGGTAGCAATGGGACCAATTTCAAAGTATACCCTTTCAAACAAAAAAAGAATTTTCCAAATCGGTTCAGCCGTCTTCGAGTAATCGGTGATCATACATATAAAAAACAAAAAAAAAATAGGCGTCGAATTGATAACCTCCTCCTTTTTTTGTCGTCGGTTGAAAATACTGTACGGACACAATTGATACAATAAATAAATAAGTAAATAAATAGTTAATAATAGTTTATAAAATAAATGGTTTTTAAAATGTTAGGTATTTAGTAAATAAATATACATTAGGGTATCCCTTAAATTTCGAAATATTTTAAAACTTTCATAATGACCTAATATAGTCTAGAAATAAATATTAGCCCGTTTTATAAACGATAACCCGTGCCGACTTGCGATTGAAACTTGTCCATACAAATTGCGCGGGTACCGCGCTTGTGCTTGTAACTGAGTGTTTTATTAATCACTTCATACACGAGCAACATACCTTACTAATTACTATAATGAATAATTAAATAATTTTAAAAAGTATCACATTAAACACGCAGTGTTCGTCCTCCTCTCTCCTACATTGGTTTATGCTGTGCAAAGAAAATAATACTCTCTAACGAGAGATGCTGTGCCCGATAAGGTCCATAATTGTGACTTATATAACTATGCATAACAACTATGTAACATTATGGTACGCAATAAAGAATTGAGTGTATATGAGATTAGGAGTACTGTCTATATGTATACAAGTTCTTCTTACTGGATTTCTTTCTTGTTGGATTACCTATTTATTTAATAATCATTTCTGTTTCGTCGTAGGAGAGAGTGAGAAGAAATCCTTTATGGTCTTGATATTTTAAGATCTGTAATGTTACAGTTTTTTACTGCTTCATTATTGACACAAACCAAGGTAGTTTTTTTATATAATATAAGGGTGCTTCTTCGAGTAGGTAAGGCATTCCTTGGTGATTTTCGTGGCAATTTTCAAATACAATCTTTTTTAAAAATTGATGTCAGAATCTTAAAATATACGTAAAAGTAATACTTTTTATAAAAAAGGCACCTCAGAGAGCGATATACTTACAGAGATAATCGAAGTTAAAAATATGGACGCCACGCTAATCACAAAACACGCCACGAAAATGAATATTTTAATTTAACTTTCTCAAATGAGTTACTTATTGTTACTTAAAGAAGTTATTTTATTATAAGACAAAAAAAGAGGTAGGTTACTAAGGCAGAAAACTTTTTTTAGTAGAATCAGTCCAATATTATTTATTATTTGTTAAAGAAATTACAAAAATATAACACTAATTTAAACATTTCATTTAAAAAATAAACCTTTATCAGTTATTTGTTAGGAACATAATCAGTATTTTTTATTATATCCATTTACTTCCTTATTTATAAAAAATATTATAAAATGGTCAAATTGGAATCGCTCGAGTTTTCGTCGGCTTTGGGGTTATCAGTTCTTCGTATTCTTTGGTCAAGCCTGGAACTCAGAAACTGTCATTATCTAACAGTTCAATATCATCCGTTGATCGTTTCAAATCATAATTCTTATGTGGCGTTTTAGTTTCAACTCTCATTTCTGGAATAAACTATTTAAGTCATAAATTATTGTATTCTTAATATTATTAGATACTTATAAAGTCAGAAACCCATAGAATATGACATTTTAAAGTTTGATTTAAACGAATTTACATTTAACTAAAGTAAATAAAAAATATTTTCGTTCATAAGTAGTACAAAACTCAAAGTTATTTCATTTACATAGTCAAAATTGATTTGCGTGGGTCAAAACTACCACGTAAACCACGCAAATCATGACCACGAAAATCAAAATAAATCCTTTATGCAAAAAATATACAAAAACTGTTTAAGCAAATAAACTGTGTTTTGATTATAAGTTACGTTACTTTATATTTGTTTGCTACAATATTTTATTAAATAAATAAATTCACAGACACCGGAGATAATTGTACCACGCAAATCAAAGTTTTGAGAAACCAAACCCACGCAACGAAGTTCTTACCATCTATTTTTTGAAAACTCGACGCACCATCACACAAGCATCCTGGCCAGCTGATGGAGCGCGACTAGTCGTAAGTTGAATTAGGATGACGCATCATTGGGCCGCGAATTTAGAGATTTGTTAATGAAATTATAATAATCCACGCAAATCAGCAATTACCTCGGGACAGTTACATTTAATTTTTTTTTTAGGAAATGTAGTTCTTTTAGAACTATGGTCTATTTTTTCATAGCATTGTAAACTTCTTAAGACTTAGTGTTTTTTTTGGTAAGCATGTAGCGTTTAGTTTAAAATATATAATTAACTAAGTGACCAGAACGGGGCTTGGGACACAACAAGAAAATCAAAGAATGGGGGTATTTTATTTTTTTATGATATTTAATTATAAAGATAATTGAATAATAATCAGTAATCCCGTTAAGAGAGGGTATAAGGTTTGTGCGGAAAAAAAAATGGCTTGCTGACTTTTCAATTTCTATTATTTTTAAGTAAAGCCGCTTGAAAAACCTGTCCAAAAGAATGACCCATAAATATTTTTTCTAACTCTGCCTGAGTGTGAGTGTATTTGTGGCTTAAAAGATAAGTTTTCATCCAAAGTAATTCCGAGATATTTCATGAAATGTGTACGCTCAATCACACTACATGACGGTCATTCTCCAATTCAGCGTTCGTTGCATAATTACCGTAACCTTTTTTATTTTTCACTGATTTGACTTAAACACATTAAAATATGAAACACATCAAAGATAAGAATTCAATCATTAATGAGGCATGTAACAATTAATGGTGGTTTTCGAGTTAATGAGACTTAAAACATTTAAGGGTATGGTAATTAGAAACATGTAATATTTAATGCAACGGTAATTAGAAAATATTTATTTATTTATTTAGGGACAAATAACAGTTACATAATAAAAACATATTAACTAAAATTCGTATAACTAATTAAACAATTATGCAACCCACACCATTGTCCACAGGTTAACAAAAAAAATGAAAGTTACAATGACACATTATAGCTAAAAACGAAATAGTTAAAATAACATTATCTAACAAATCCGTAACTGATTAACATATTATTAAATTAAATAGTTAAATCTCAGACAAGAGTTTACAAGCTTCTACTTTAAATTGCTTATTAGATAGACAAAATATATCAAGCCGTGTGAAGTGCGAGTTATATATGTCCACAATACGACGCAGAGGCACGCGCACTCCGGCATTAGTTTTACAGGACTCTGTATGAAACAGACGAGGCACGCGCACTCCGCGCTGGATAACAGTTCTGGGTACTGTATAACATAATTTATTTGTTAAATCTGTGCAGTCAAATCTGTTGACAATATCATCAAGTCTATGTAAAATATAATATAACAAAATGATAATAACACACATTAATAATTTGTACACATATAATTATAATTAAAGCGATAGAAATTAACTATGTCTCTCACAACCATAATCAATAGTAAACAAAAACACTTTATCATTGCTATAATTTATTAAAAAATTAGACACTTTTAATGAAAATCAGGTAAGAACAAACTAAATAAAACAAATATTGTCTTAATTGGTATTTTTTTAGTTTGTTAAAACGATATTTATTAAAAAGGTAAGTAGGATGGAACTTAAAAGAATATTATTTTAAATCTTCTTGGATATAAGGATAGATCTAGTTTAAAGCTACTCAAATCTCTTTTCATTTAATGATTTGTTTATATTAATATCACTGAGTACTTATACTCTATAAAGAATCATCATATCATACATTTGAATCAGTCTTGTTTTATAGTAATTTTCTATTTAAAATAACAAGCAATCAAAAAAACAATATAAAAAACAGGATATTAAAATCAATATTTAAAAAAATATTCTTCAGAATTAGATAAATCGAAAAATAGACCTGTAGTCTTCTTATCCTTAATACTATTATTCGGTACATTTTTCATTGTTTTGAAGGAAGGCATTGTAAGACTAAAATCAACAGGAGATACAGGAGCCCAAAAACTGTCTGTGTCTGATAAATTTAAGCTACTTTCCGCTTCTTTGAACTTCTTAAACGTCTTAACCATATCATGTTTGGAAATAAGCGTCTTCGAAGACCCAGGAAATACATAAGCGGGCTTCACTAGCCGATTAGATAAAATTTTAGGTTTGTCTGAAGATTTCTTAGCACTAATAGACCGTGATGTATCGCAATTATATTTGTATTCGGAAGGTGCAGATAAAATGAATCTGGAAGGCGGGAAAAGTTCAGCCTCTTCTGCCTTTTCTAGATTCAAGGAGTAAAATCCATGATGTCTACCATGTTCACATTCAATAGCTTGATACATACACTGTTACGCATTACAACTTTTGCATTGCAAGTAGGTTCGGTTTTAATGAACTCCAAATGACATGATTGACTTTCACTGTTCCCTTATACTCCCGTATCTCTTTAGGGATCAGCAAATCTTTTTGAAGAATATCTACTTCTTGTACTATTTCTGTAATGACTCCCTTGACATTGGCATTGACGAGCCTTCTCTTTTCTTTAACTTCCTCTTTGATCGTTTTAGGTTATCTCATCCTATAAATTAAATAATTTGATGAATGGTCAGCATATAATATAGGCATATTTACGGACAATGATAATAATAATCTACGAAAACCGCAGGAAAACTTTCCATTTGTGCGACAGCGCGGCTACAGTTAGTAAACAAGTATTAATTTTTCATACAACGGTAATTATAAACATATGGTAATTAGCATAAGGTAATTAGAAAACTATAGATTTTCTTAAAAATTACAAAAACCGATACAGTATGCAAATACTAGCTTATTACAACGTACGGAGGCCAAAGTACTGTCTCCATTTACATGAACAATTTGGATCTAACTTAAAAAATCAAGTATTAAAATAAGTACAACGGTAATTAGAATTTTTTTTAACCAAGGCTACGGTAATTATATACTCACGAGCTTCATTGGTGGTAAACTAACGTTAGAGACGTGCAACTGCTGATGGACCGCCGCACACACTGAGGAGATGTGACGCGTACTGTACTGATGTGCCAAATACTGTTATTTAGGGATGTACACCCAAGAACAGAAAATGTTACGGCAATTATAACTTTCGATTGGACATGCGGTTACTTAATGATAATTATTTATAGACTGGTTCTATTGAGTCGATATTTTGGTATGCGAATCACGTTGCTTAATACCGTTTAAAACGTTGAATGAATCAAAGTAAATCTGTACGTTATAAAAATTACAAGCAAGTTTTAATATTAAGTTGGTGTGCGGACACGCCACGGTAATTAGAGAACAGAGGTTATTTGAACATAAGTTAAATTAATTTAGTCTTTCCTACTTAAAACAGAAGCCTATGTTTTTGTTTACAGCTAGATACGGATGCTATCTAACATATAAAAAAAATTGGATGATTGAATATGATAATATTACGGATTATGCAAGCCCATCACGTAAAACTTGCTAATCGGAGAATGGCCGATGAACAGCCTGCAGTTCGATGGTTAGGGTTATGGGAGCAAGTATGAAGTGTGAGTGTTAGGTGTTGAGGAGGTCTAGATGCCTTGGTTTTGTGAAAGTAATTATTTTTGTTTATAAATGTTTATGGTTAGTAAAATGACTGATGTGAGTGAAAATGATGATGATAGGAATGTTTTGTTTGTTAATGTGTAGGGTTTTTTTTTTTCGTGCTAAAATCATCAAATGAGTCCTCCCACCCCGGGCAGGGCCGGAGGGACTGTCAGACTTGGACTGACTAAAATCCACGGTGTTCCTTCAATAGCCCTTTACGTTCCGGGGTCACGGTAGTGAGATAAGTCCCGCGGCACCGGCAGGCTTCGGCCCTCTACAGGGGGGGGCTCGTCATCTTGCTGACGCTCTTTGAGGCGAGCGTGGAACACAACGCGCCGTCGACCCGGGCATGGTCCATGGTCGGACAGCGAGTTGCCCTTTACTCGCTGTCCGCATGCCCGTGCCTACGGTGGCCGGAGATCGTCGGCCGACGTCCGACGCCGTGGGCGACTACCACTGCGGCTGGGCTGGAGGGAGGACGCTATCCCTCACGCGGCCCGCCTCCACCTTCGATAGCATGACTGCTTCGCAGAAGGAGGCGACCGCTTCCCACTCCGTCACGCCCCGCAGCATAGCCTCGACCAATGCCGGGCGCGAGAGGTCTCAGCCTATCGCCGCCGTGAGGACACGTCGGTGCTCTGCCCAAGCGGGGCAGTCTTGCACCGTATGCTCTACTGTGTCCTCAGGGCGATCCTCACAGTGGTGACACCCAGGCGTTTCTTCCTTCCTCATCAGACACAGGTACCTCCCGAAACTTCCGTGTCCGGTGAGGACCTGCGTCATGCGGTAGGTCAGGACGCCGTGACGCCGATCTAGCCACTCCTCAAAGAGGGGTCTTACCGCCGCAATTTTGGCGTGCCCGTAATGTTTAGGGTTAGTAAATTTCTATCAAGAGTTGAGGCCGTTATGAAAAGACTCTCTTCGGCCTTTTTGTACATCTGATCCCAACTATTACCATGTAATATTACAGCTGTATCATCTGCGTAAGCTATTATTTCAGCGTTGGTAAGAGAAATATCCACGATATCATTAAAATAGAGTAGGAAAAGCGACGGGCCAAGCATGCTACCTTGCGGGATTCCGAAGTCAATAGGAAGTACCAAGCGTACTGCTAGAGAGATAACTGAGCTTGACGAATGCCTTCTGTTAGAGAGATAACTTTTGAGCCAATTTATCGGAGTACCACGTATGCCTTCTGCTTCCAACTTTTTCACAAAAAGATCTATTGAAATTGTGTCGAATGGTTCAACGGTTTGCAAATATTCTTCGATGTATGTACATACCTATATTGTGTGTATTTGGTGAGTATTTTGTTTATTTTTTGGTTTGTTATGTGTGAGAGGTATAAAATTAGTACCTACATAGTTAAGCATTGATTATTTTAGGCCTCCTACTTTTACACCAAAAATACGACTCCACTTAAATAAACGACGTGTAAGAAACTGGCGAAGCGGACTTCTGAGATCTCAAGAATTTTAATATGTCTAATTAGCGGGGGAATATTGTTCCAGCATTTGGATGAAGCGCACTTGAAACTAACTACCGCTGAAAGCAGCTATCTTGTGGGGTTGGTAGCAAGCTGTTGTGAGCACTGTCTGCTTACGCATTCCTTTGGACTAGCGATTCAGCTCAGTTTATTGTAGAGATAACTCGGCTACTTGTATTTTATCACTCCAAACAGCAGGCAAGCCAAATGCAACTTACGACGCGACTGCATTTTGAGGATTGTGCTTCACGCGGAGTAGTTTAATGTGGCGGGATCAGACTTCTTATATAACTTGCAGTCACGCGGTGACTTAGCCTTTATCAAGATAAAGTAGCCTTTATCCTTCCACAAGCTTCAAGCTACTTACGATTCTAAATTAAAGATAATTCATTATATAAAACAGTAAGAATTAAAGAGTATAAATAAAATCTGTAGAAGTACACCGTTTAAAAGTCATTTTAAATAGTTATTAAATTTATCATTTCGTTTTCTATCTACAATTTCAATTAGAAATGTTGCCAATATCAAAATAAAATAATATCAAACGAAATTGCACTTGCAAATCGATTACATTAATATCATTATGAACCTACGTAAGTGAATTTATTACTTTCAAAAGCCATAACTAGTAATTCTTATTCTTATTCATAAATAATGTTTAGTTCTATTTTTGAATATTTTATAATAATGTAATAATTTATAATAATTAAATTATATTATCGATACAGTTTAGAATAGTTATATAGTGCTGGCAACACTTGATCTTGTAGTTGTCACTGATAAATGATAATTGTCAAAAGTTTTACTTCTGGGTTTTATGACGAGTGACGAAGTGTCTTATGTGTTTTGTGTTGTTTTTTGCTAAATATGTACTGTTTGATGAATAATAAATTGTTAAAAGGTATACATGTGTTTTTTTTTTTCATACATTCTAAAATAATGTAGGTTTGTGATATATAAATATATTTACTATAAAAACATATATAATTATGTGAGGAAAAAGCGCCAAAAATTTAAAATCATCAATTTAATTATTCATTCAATAGTTTATTTCATGTTATCGTTAAAATTAGAATTATTAAGTGGTTATCAACTTCAAAATTATAACATTTTTTGGTGTACTTCTTATAGAAAACTAATTATACAGTCAAATTCATTAAAAAAAAAAAACAAAAAGGAATTAGTGTTCGAACAATATTTTATAACTATCAACAAAATTAAGTTTATTTATTGCAATTGTCATGTACAAAAATGCTTTTGTCAACGCTGGTACATCGTTTCAGATATTCATCCTCTTGTGCCTTCGTAAATGTTGTAGAAAATCTCCTCATGCTCCCCGCAGTCTTTCCAGCTTTTAAACGTTTTCGTAGAATGCTTTCCTTTAGTCCAACTTGTGTTGCTGCTTTTTGCTTACTGGCACTCTTTTAAATTAATAATATTATCGTCTGCGTACACTTAACCCGAGTGGTTATATCGGGATGCGAACAAAATTGTTCATGATTACGTTATTCTAGGAACTAAAACATTGGGTCCAGTCAAACTGTATAAAACGTGGTAACCGATTATATAAAACGATTTTTCAAGAAGCTTATAGGTGTATAAAAGATTATTTGACAAACTTTAGAAAATTACGTAAAAAATTTGAGTTTACGAAAAAGAAAGAAGCTGGCTAGAGCCCTATCAGGGTGGTTGCTCGAAGATATTCGTTGAGTTCTTCGTCAAAAATTCGTTCACTATGGTGGTCTTGTGTGAAGGTGCATTATCGTTCTAAAATTTGTTCTCATAACGCCGCATAACACTCAAATAATATTTTTAATTTACTGTTTGACCTTCGAAATGAAATGAATTGAAATGAAATATTTATTTTGTAAATAACTAAATTTTGTTTCATCACCATCTTTTTTTTTGTAATTTTCAATTTCACATATTTTATTTCCAAACAAATATACATAATTATATACTAAAATACAAACTATAATAAAGCATAAAAAAATTGACCCTCAACGCTGTCGGCTGGCAACGTACCCAAGATACTGGCAGCATTGCCTCGTTGTATGGCAATGCTTAGCCGTTGACCAAAGAAAAGCCAGCCCTTGGGTCGCGGGAAGCGTCAACGAGCCTTTTCGATATTTCTTTAAAAAGGCTGTGAGCACACGGGCCCCATGGTCCGAGAGTTTCGACCCCAAACGGCTCGAAAATATAGTTAACACCGAGATGACTATATTTACGCCGCTTGAGGTTTTCTGCAGCCGCAGCGGGAGCGCCAGCACAACATGATGAACTGGGAAGATGGGATGGCGCGACAGTATCGACACAAGTTGCGTCCCACACTAAAGGCCTATTTTGTAAATTGGTTATAAATAACACATTGCGTGTTAAGTTTAGCTAGATGAGGACGGTATTTCCTAACTGACTACTCTGAGAAGAAACACCGAAACAAACTCAGAGGTCATAGTCTCTTTTAAAGTCCAGACAATTTGTATTTTTATATGAGAAGCATGTAGGTTCATGTCTGTGGTATTCTTTTGAGGAAATAACCACGCAAATTTGAGCGGACCTGTCCAGACATTGCAAGTATTTGTCAATTATCGTGTAGCTCAACTTAGAACTTAAGGAGCTCAACAATTTGACAAAAAATACCAAAGGACATTTGGGTAGGCCACACAAGTACTCAAACTGCTTGACATTATTAAATAAATTATAATGAAAGTACAAACAACGAAGAATGAATAACCTGCATTGTCCTCACATTAACAGTAATGAAATAATTATATAAAAAAAATCAAAATAAATAGGTATATACAATACTTAACAAAACAAATATTTAGATCAATAAAAATAAATCAATTATCAAAATTTAAAAAATAAAAACGGCTTACGTATATCACTGGAGCAGCTCATTCCCGAGCCTTCTTGTCCTCAATATAATCTTTAACAGTGTAAAAAGCTTTCTGACACAGCTTACGTTTTATAAATAATTTGAATTTATTAAGTTCTTGAATATGGCTAGGAATTTTATTATAAAAACGTATACATTGGCATCTAAACGAACCACCTATTTTTTAAACCTTGTTTTAGGAATGACATATGTGTCTTTGTTCCTTGTATTTACACCATGAATATCACTGTATTTTTTAAACAGATTAATATTTTATGTGCATACAAGAGATTCTCATAAATATACTGAGATGGCACAGTCATAATATTAATCTCTTTAAATTTGTCTCTTAAGGAGTGCTTAGGACTTAATTTATAAATTGCACAAATGGCCCTTTTCTGTAATACAAATATTGTGTGAATGTCGGCGGCATTTCTCCAAAGTAAAATGCCGTATGACATCACACTGTGAAAGTAACTAAAGTAGACTAAACGTGCTGTTTCGATATCAGTTAATCCACTTTGTTTTTAAAGGACCCGGGGTCGACACCTACGCTTAACTGGAAGAATATTGAACATCTTCGTCGGCTCAGGCATCCGGGACTAATAGAGTCCTTGGCGCCTATTTAGTAATAATCAATTTTCACCAAAACTGGACTGTTGTACCTTGATATTTAATTCAATTAAGTACTTACTTACTAAGTAATTTAAGACAAAATTAAATTTAAACTTTAAAATAATAGAACAGTACTGGGATTATCTCCAATCCCCGACAACCTGTAGTTCCACCGACTGAATTTTAAGCTGGCTGGCAATAACCCTTTTTTGTATATTTTCCTTTACATTGTTTGAATAAACTTTTGTTGTTTGAAACAGTTTGTTGTTTCAATACCAACCCACCTTGCATCTGGGCTTTTGTTCCTTTACCACTAGAGATAAGAGTATCCATTCCGTAAATTTCACTACTTCGAAAATAAGGAAGGTCTGGGGGGCCTGGGATCTTATTCTATCATATTCGGACCGCTTTTGAACGCCTTGTACCGCCAAAATAGAAAATAGTTATAAAACAAAAAAAAAAAAACAAAAAAATAATTTGGAACTAAAAAAAATCATCATTTCCCGATACTTTTTTGACATAAATTCATAGAAATTTTGATTTAACTTATCTTAGATCTAACATGGTTCTAGAAACGGCGGATTTAGGTACATCCGCCGCCCCTATATCATCCCCCATCCCCATCTCCTTCGTGACCTGCTGCGACCCCGCCTTCCTGTCAATTTTACTTAATCTCATTATTTAATAGATGTTTATAATTTCATTTTATTATTAAAAAATTAAATTCCTTATTTTTTATAATTTCAATTTTATTTTGTAGAGAATTTTATATTTTAATAGAGTGCTGTTAGTTAAAAATGTGGATACTGTATTTTACGAAATGCGAGGTGAATTTTGTCAATTAGTCAGCTTCGCCTGCCCCTGGGGCGGAGGACATCCATGAGGACTCCCAACTCAAGGAACAAAAAAGTTTATATCTGCAGTGTGATATAAGACCGGCCAATTCCACTTGTCATGGCCTGGTAGCTTTTTTTTCCTACGTAACATAACGTTGCCATTGCTGGGACACAGGTTCCACTCTTTGAGAGGGAATGGGCCGTAATACAGGTGTACTCGTATTACGGTCCATCCAGTGCGTGTTGGTAGATGTTTTTAAGCAATGATAAAACCTCGATTCTAAACTATAGATATCGTAGGTAACGATTGAAAGAATGCACAGTTAGATAAAAAAGGTGTATTACTTGACAGCAATCTTTCTTGGCGAGCGCAAGTAAGTGAGGTTAGTCGAAAGGTGCACTTTTCCTTCCACTCTTTAAAATCCCTTCAAAGCTTCTTGCCTTTCAAAGCTAAAATCTCTTTAGCTCAAACTTTAATCCAGCCGATTATTGATTATGCCGATGCCTGCTATTTGGATGCCACTGAGGAGCTCTTATGTAAGCTTGAGCGCTTGCAAAACTTATGTATTCGCTTTGTTTTTGGTCTGAGGAAATACGATCATGTCTCTCAGTTTCGCAAGGATCTCAAGTAGCTCCCTATCCGTCTTCGCAGGAACACTCGAATATTATTCCTTCTGTACAACATCCTATTCAACCCTGCATATCCTAGCTACCTGCGCGATCGTTTTTCATTCAGTCGTCCTACTGATGCCCTTTGTAGATCCCACCTTAAACTCCATCTCAATTTCCCATCCCATAAAACCTGTTTCTATTCCCACTCCTTCTCCTTTCATGCAGTACGACTGTGGAACTCACTTCCCGCTAAAATCAGCGAAGCTAAATCCATTAGTATTTTCAAAAAGCAGGTCAAAGATCACCTATCTAACATCCCGTAATTTTATATATTTATTATAGGTATAATAAATAATAATATATATGTGTTTCCCGATAGCTATAACCTAGGTGTCTTTAAGTCAAGAGGTTACTTTTAGGTAAGCGTGCTCCATCTTCGACCACATCATCACTTACCATCAGGTGAGATGGTGGTCAAACGCGAACCTATTTTTAATAAAAAAAAGAAACAAAAGTAAATTATAATTATACAAATAAGATATTTGTATAATTATAATTTACATGATAATAAGTACACCACTTGAGTTTGATCAGTTGCTAGGTACACAGCTAATGAATGTTATTGTTTCGCCTCAAAGTCACGTGTTTCATTTAAATTTCGTTTTTAATTAAAACACGATGAATAAATATATACTTATATATTTATGTAATATATTTTATACATAAAAATGAATGTTTGTATCTTTATTCTGTTTGCGTTGTTATACCACTGATCAGATTTTGATGAAACTTTTGTATATCGAGGATGTGAGAGAGGGTACTTAAGTAGACCTAAAAATACTCAGAATTTCACTGCTAAATCACTTAACTGATGTTGATGAAATTTGGTACTAGGCTAGATTAGATCTGGGATTATTTCTTTTAGGTTCGTTAACCTAAAAAAAATAATCAACAACAATAATCAACAGCTTCACGTCTTTCTTACTTATCATCTATATATATAAAAGCGAAATACCACTGACTGCTTAATCACGAAATCTCAGAAACTACAAATAGTAGGGCTCTCTTCACAGGATTTTGCGAAATTCCCACGGGATCGGGATTTACACGGGAAAAACTTCCCACGCGAACGAAGTCGCGAGCAACTGCTAATATATTATAATTTCGAAAGTTTGTGAGGATGGATGTGTAGATGTATGGATGTTCTTTAGGTATTCTTTCACACAAAACTACTGAATAGGTACATCTGAATAAAATTTGGTAAGTAGATATTTGACATCTTGGAATAACACATAGCTTACCTTTTATCCCGGAATTCCCACGGGATCGCGATTTACGCGGGAAAACCCTCCCACGCGAACGAAATTGCGGGCAGAAACTAGTTTCCAATAAAAATTAACGTCAAGCTTACTTTTTAGGGCTCCGTAGCCGAATAGAAAAAAAAAACGGAACCCTTACAGTTTCGTCATGTCCGTGTGTCCGTCCGTATGTCACAGCCATTTTATTCCGAAACTATTAAGACCGCCCATTGTACACTAGTTTAATTTTTTGTATCCATGGAAATATTGTGAGGTGTACAATAAAGTATATAATAAATATATAAATAAGACTACAGATGACTAACTTGATAGGTAGATGAATTCTGTAAACCGCTTCCCGATTTTTAGACAAAAAATATATAAAATTAAGAAGGCTCTGTTTTCGTCAAACCTACACGTTTCTGGTATTTATAGACAGGTCTTTAAAAATTGCATGGCGGTTTCTAAAACCACATTTTTCTAAAAATTCCCCCCTCACCTCTAACTTTTATAATAATGAAGTGAAAAATCGAAATAAAATCTATGCTGTAGACCTTAATGAAAAATTTCAACGAAAATTGGTTGGAAAACGAGATTGGGTTAGCAGTTTTTGAGATATAGCACATTTTCTAAAACCGCAAATATAACTTTGTATTTCTTACAAACACTATGAAGAACAAAGTTGTTTCGCGTGGTTACTACGGAACCCTTCATGGGCGAGTCTGAATTGCACTTGGCTTTTGTTTTAATTTATAGTTTCTGGCTTATGTGAACCATTCTGTGTGCTTCCACCCAGAGCGGGAGAAGTCATTCAATAATTTTCCAACCCAGAAAAAAAGGGTAGGTGACATAAGACCACTAAACATCACTATGAATGTATATTCAATACATTAAAATATATAACGTGTAAGTTGTTTATTTGATAGGCGATAAATATTGAATAGATGGTAAGTACATAATAATTTCAAATGACAATAATTTTCTTGTTTCATACTTTTTAGACTGTGAAATGAAATGAAATGAAATATATATTTTGTAAATTGGTTATAAATAACACTTTTACACGTCATGTTTTTTTGCGTGTTAAGTTTAGTTTAGCTAGATGAGGCCGGTATTTCCTAACTGACTACTCTGAGAAGAAACGCCGAAACAAACTCAGAGGACAAAGTCTCTTTTAAAGTCCAGACAACTTGTATTTTTATATGAGGAAATAACCACGCAAAGAGCGGACCTGTCCAGACAGTGCAAGCATTTGTCAGTTATCGTGTAGCTCAACTCCGCAAAAATAACTTTGTCGTTTGTACAAACACTATGAAAACCAAAATTATTTTGCGTAGCTCCTACGGAACCCAGGGCGAGTCTGACTCGCACTTGACAATTTTTTAAAGGTCCAATTAAAAATAATTTCGGAAATTCTATTCACACCAAGAGCCAACAGCTTATTTAAATTATAAAACAATAACGCCATCATTATTTACACAAGTGAAAACAAAATGTTCAAAGTAAAACACACGTTACCAAAATGGAATATTACTGGAAGCCTGACGTTTAATATAATATTGATTCAATATTTACTTTACGTTCATAAATTCGCCTTAAATTTTCAATGTCGACTTGCTATTAAAATATGAAAAGGGTTCTGAACAACTTGGCGAACGATAAAATTGATGTTATAGCATTACCAAAACATCTTAAAGACCACACAAGGCGCCACCATTGTGCAGCCTTTATTTACTCGGATTCCTCAAAATACCCTTTTTTTTGGAAAAAAAAATATCAAAAGAAGCAGTGGTACCTCGTTAGAACATTCCAGAAACACCGGCAGGCATTGGCCCTTTCGGGCCCTGTCATAAGTGCTGGGGCCATACCATGACGTGTTAAAGCGAGAGTCGTTCGAGCGAGAAAGAGGGATGAAGCTATGCACGCTATATAGCTCCATCTCTCTTTCTCGCTCGAACGACTCTCGCTTTAACACTTCATGGTATGGCCCCTGGTGCTTACTGCTCTAGGAGGCGCGCGTGGAAAATGACACGCCATCATCGGTATCGTCTCGAATTCACAAAAAAAGAATTTTCCAAATCGGTTCAGCCGTCTTCGAGTAATCGGTGATCATACACAAAAAATATATATATACGCGTCGAATTGATAACCTCCTCTTTTTGTCGTCGGTTGAAAATAATAATAAATCATTTATTTTGGACAAGGTCTATAAAAAACATTTTTGCAAAAAATAAAACCGACTTCCACATCAAAACACTACAAAGCCAAAAATAATTTTAATTTCGGTAGTCGGTGTTATTGGTTTTGTATTTTCTTTCTTTTTTCACACCGCCTTCCGAAATTAAAATTATTTTTGGCTTTGTAGTGTTTTGATGTGGAAGTCGGTTTTATTTTTTGCAAAAAAGTTTTTGTTTTCGCGCTTTTTAGTGGGTCAGTGAATTTTCCAAATCGGTTCGTAAATGACGGAGTTATGCGCGAACAAAAAACGAAATGCAGAGTAACCGAAAAGATCATCAACGTAAATATATTTTTTAAGCTTTTGTTGATTTTTCAGAAACGGCTAGTCCGATTTCGATAAAATTTTCATGGGACCATTTGTGAAGTATACCCTTTTCAACAAAAAAAGAATTTTTCAATTCGGTTGGCAAGCGACGGAGCTATGCCCGAACAAACATAAAAAAAAAACAAACAAACGTCCGAATTGAGAACCTCCTCCTTTTTTAGAAGTCGGTTAAAAAGTTAGTAACAATTTTCTTACGTTCTAGTTAATAAATAGTACAAAAAATAGAAAAGTACCTATTTCCCCGTTACGATCCCGACCCCTAATGACACACTGGTGAGTCTGGATCACAGAAATCTTAATGTGGTCTGGATAGAGCAGTCGTTACTAGATGCAAAAAGAGTGTCGCCACTTTCTTGCGCATTATAGCGTGGGTACGTGTAAACATCGATGACACACTGCAATGCCATGGCAACCCCAATAGCATTCTGAATGTAAGTATTATGTATTGCACACGCAGAACGTCGTAGGCTCGTTGCGTACACCAGACCCACAAGCTGCTTAATTAAAAAGATTGGCTTTGAATATTCGTAAATTGCATGTACCTACCGATCTGGTTGACATATTCAAATATTGGTATGACAATCAATTAAATGTAGTAAATTGGGAGGGTTGTTTTTCTGAAGAGTACACGCTGGAGTGTGGCGTGAGGCAAGGGGCGATTTCCTCACCCACACTATACAATGTATATATGGACAATCTGATTGCCGAGTTCAACAGTATGCATGTAGGCTGTCACATTGATGGGGTTGCGGTCAACAATCTAAGTTATGCAGATGACATGGTGCTGCTGAGCCCGTCAATAATGCTGGGCCCTTCGCAAGTGAGATATTGAGAGTTCGCGAGCGGTATGCCGAGTGTCATGGTCTGAAGCATAATGTCGCCAAGAGTAATATTTTTTCGGCCTCAGTGATAAAACCCAACATGACCTTGTCCTATCTTTCTTAATGACTGTTCTCAAAAAACATTGAAAAAATTTAAATATTTAGGGCATATTATCACTGAGGATTTGAAGGACAATGAGGATATTGAATGTGAACGCAGAGCGCTGGCTGTTCGTGGCAATATGTTGGCTCGCAGGTTTGCTCGTTGCTTGAATAAGGCAGAGATAGAGCTTTTTAAAGCATATTGCCAGTCGTTTTATACGAGCAGCCTGTGGGTACAATACATTTATCAATTATACGCAGAAGACATACAGCGCTCTGCTGATACAATACAATAACGTCTTCAGTATGTTGTTGCGGTTACTGCGGTTCTGCAGTGTGACCGCGATGTTTGCCGAAGCGCGTACGGATGATTTTTACGCAATAAGACGTAAGCGGGTCATCTCTGTTAGGCAGAGTACGGGGCAGCAGCAATGACATCCTGAGAACAATATCAACTAAATATCAGTGTCCAATACACTCGCTCTGGGTGCAAATTGTGGTGTAAGGTTAAATAGGTTAAGATTTCACAACTTTGTATATACTAATATAGATTATAAGTATCATTGTTACTAACCATTATGGATATATGAATAATACATAAATTAGAATTTGATAAAATATCTTTCCCCAAAAATTATAGTCGCTACTCGCTTGGAAGAAACTGTTGAAGACGGTAGTATCCGTGATGGCAAAGAGTACAAGTACAGTGCCCGCAAGGAGAGCGTGGTTGCGAGAGTGCTGGTGTGAGTAGTTGGGTGGCCACAGTGCATCGCGAATAATTGTCCACACAATGGGCTAATTATGAGGTTGAAGTCAGTACTGCATCGGGTGTTCCAGTTTCTGAAATCCATTATAGTCTATATGTTGCCCAGACTTAATAGCTATAGAACAAAAAAGTTGCATTCAAATCCGTCCTCTTAAGCAAAAGCTTTTCTCCCCATGGCGAACGAATTTCTTAATTTGAATTCGTGAGGAACCCTAAAATGTGTTCGCGTTTAGATCTGCCGAGTCATGAGACTGGCCAGGTGCGCAAAGCATATAAATACGCTTGGTAGTGAAGTCACCGTACTCAGTCTTCTGGAGCAGGCACAGCATTAGCTAAAGTCATGTTCCGTATACTCGCTTTGCTGGCCATCGTCGCCTCCGTAGCTCAGGCAAACAGTAAGCATAACTAAAATAAATTCTCTTTTATTTTCACACTGTATTCACGTCTCTTACTTCTCATTATCAATACTGGATAACTCTATGCTTAATTATCCAGCATTGATTATGCGTGTTACATTTATGTAGTTACTTTTTGGATATATTTCTTGCGTTTTTTTTCGAATAATTATTTGATAATTTAATACTAACTTATGTAGCATATTTTTTTTTCTGAATACAATATTTTAATAGTGTTTCAGATCCATATGGTATTTTATACTTGCTGAAATATTTTGAAAACAGTTGTGTCAATCTAAACTTATAAAAAATTCAAAATTTTAAACAGGCTTCAGAAATTCGGTATAATTCACGAGCACTGCTAAGTAGGCACGCCCATTCATCATTCTTCTATCCTACTAAACGTTTTTAAAATATTATGATTGTTTATTTCAAAAGTTTATGCGGATGTATGTTTTGGATTCATTAAAAAACTAAAGAACGGACTTCGATAAAACTTTACAATTATATAGCTCATAATAGCACATAGGCTACAATTAAAACGATTTCGTGTAGTTTGGCCATAATATAACGATAAGTCGGAAAAATTCCTTCCCTCTGAGAGCTACTTTAGCGTGCGCTGACTGGCGCTGCCTACACCGTTGCACGTTGGTTACACGAAGATAATATACTGTCTGTATACTGTTAAATAGGTCATAATATCCAAAATAATATATTTTAATAGCCATTACTTATATCCAAAATAGTGAGCAATAAATACAATAATTATTGGATACTTTTTTCAACAATGCCCTTTAGAATAATTATAAAATTCATATCAAAATTGATACATTTTGCGCTTTCAGTATTTAACGTGAATGAACTTTGTCTTACATTAAGAAATATCATGGGTTTGACGCAAAATGTGCATTTCTCAAAATATTACTTCTGTATATGAGCACTTTTCAAAATGAGTGCGAATTTTATCAATTATTTAGACGAAACAAAAACGGTTTTGTTACATTTTTTTTATTTTGTTCTATTTTTAGTAGTATTTTTGTAAAAAATAATCACATTCAGGTTATTTATTTTCAGTACACGTTAGACACATAATCAAAGTAGCCTTCATTTTAATTCCAATCAAGCTCATTGTCGCTATAACCTCCCGCCATGATTATGTTTCCCGCTATATGTACCTATATCAAGACGAATTTAAGGCGCATCTTATATTTTCACTTTTATTTTTATTTTCAGACCCGTGGAAAGCCGGTTTAAGTTATAAGTTTGATATCAATGTGTTCAATGGTTTCAAAGGCATTCCTCGCACAGTCGCCGACGCAAAGAAGAACGAATATGAACAGGTGGCCCTAGGCCCTAAAGTGTCCTCTGGCTATAGCGCCCTGACCCTATGGTTAAAAGAGTCAGATAATAACTTGATAGGATTACTTTTCGACGAAAAAGATCAGATTGCCGGTCTGCAGGTCAATGTAAGTACACTCCACTTCTTTTGACCTCTCACCTAAAAAGGGGTGTTACATTGTTGACCTAGGTGTCGGTGTATGTGTCTTATCACAGCTCCTGAACGGAATAACTGAATTTCAGATTTGTTTGTTTCAAGTTGTGAGGTGCCTTGATCGAGAATGTACCTAATTAAAGAACCAGCTACACGTGATTAAAAAAACATATTAATTCATTTGAAAATCTCTCTCTCTCCTCATCTCTATCAATACCAATCAATGTTTCATTTGAAAGTTCTTTTCTAGTGATGAAGAGATGTAGCATATATGCCTATAACATACTTATGGTGATCAAGATTAATTGAGGATGAAGTCATAGGGATATGCTAATTGATGAGAGATTCTAACTACTTTTTCTCGTACAAACAATACGACATTTTGGCTTGCTATAACTGTGTACCCCAACAGTTTTCTAAAGGGATTATTTTATTGGATACAGAGGGTCCCATATGATGCTTGCAATACTGCCACAAGCTGCACGTGTAGAAAGTAGCACAGACGCTCTAGCGTCACCTTTACTTCTTTATTCGCACGCATGCACAGAGCCCTCTGTTCCCTACCGATATAATCATTGTCTTTGAGGTCGGTGGTGACAAAGTGAATGAGGTATTTAAATTGTGCAACTCGCTTCAGAGGAACACCGTCTAGTCCTCACGTTTATACCTCGTACAGAAATTGTATATTGTATACGTTACAGCAGCTACCCGAATAGATGAAGTCAATTCTGTTAACTTCAAAACTTATGCTAATTTAACATTTGCCGGATTGTTCCCGAGAACTGGAATAAAGGAGTGCCTATAAGTAACTTATGATACGTTGATGATACTATACTTTCTGCAAAAACAAAAGAAGATATTGAGGACTTGTTCTCGGAACTAGAAGCTATCAGTCTTGGATTCCACTAACAGACACAAGACGAAAATGATGATTGTGGACTGAGCAGTACAAAGTAAAACAGGCATCTCTAGTATTGCAAATTGTATTTTGTTCTGAATTACATTCTGAAACCTATATAGGTTCCAATATATTCAACGCGGATGGTTGCGAGAAAAAATATAAAGAATATGCGCTATTACTTTATTCGCAATTGAGTAGTTAGTTCAAAAAGATTTGGAAAGATAGGAGAATAACCAAAAATATCAAGGTTTGACTCTTGAAATATTTTGTTTTTCCATTCTTTCTCTACGGAACTGAAACTTGGTCCTGCGTTTACAAAATCAAAGCGTTAGAGATATGCCCACTGAAGTTCAACCATATACTCCCTCCATCCTCGTACGAAATCGGAACAACCACGACCACTCTGTAAAAAGTGAACGACTGAAAAGAAGAGATATTTCCTGTATCATGGGTGAACAGAACCAGAGAACAAAACTCATTACACGCAGCGCAACAGCCAACCGTAATGTTCCTAGACGGTTTTAGAAAATAAGTGGTGAATATTATGGTAGTATCTAGGTAGTTTATAATTTTTCACTATCCCTGAATTGTCAAGGGACAGTGAAACAATTTTCAATCAACTTGACGAATGAACGTCTCTGTTGCAGCTCCCCAAAACCAAAGTAACTGCATATTATGACATGATTGAACAAGGATTCAAGTCCTGGACTTACAACTCAGTGGAGTACTGGTACACACGCATGTACTTCGTGTCAGAAGGTAAGCAGTTTAGTTTTGTTTAGTAGGCAAATTAAATTAATACCTTTGTGGTTATGTATTAAATTTTCGGGGCCCACAAGTTGCCGTTGCCTGCCGGGGTTGCGGAATTGTTCGAAAGGTAACTCTTTCCGCAGCCTCGGAACACGAACAGCATATGAAGGAAAAAGGATGGGTTTTAGTCAGTAAAAGTCTGACATAGCCTCCCGCTTAGCCCAGATCGGAAGGCAGTCATTGGATATTTTTTTTTTATTGAAAATAGGTTCGCGTTTGACCACTATCTCCCCATTTCCTATCCTTAAAAAAGTGGTTATGTTGCACGGCTGGGTACCATCCACACTTGGTTGATATACCGTCTTGTAGTACCAAGCGCTTCTCCTCCACATTTACTGTACGCACAGCCAAGTTGTGGAATTCTCTGCCGACTTCTGTGTTCTGTGTCAAAAAAAAAAGAACAGTGGTAGCCCAGCGGTTACAGACATGACTTACATTTACGTTATTTGTGTAATTTCCATCATATTTGCTGCTCTTAAAACGGTGATTGAATTATTATTTTAAATAAAAAATAAAAAAAATAATTAGTATTGTGAGAAAACTGACATGTCCTAGGACAGAAAAAACCGAAGACAGGCGTTATTCACTCTTTTGCATTGGCCCGGAGCCCGGATGTTGGATTATCGCCCATTCCCTCCCTAAGAAAGGCCTGTGTTTCACAGTGGAAACGGTGTAGGTTGATTAGGTAAAGGAGTTATGGAACAGATTTAACAAGGTTTCCTGTGAAAATATATCTTACATTAGAGTAGCTATCATTCAAATATTCAAATTGTTGCTTGTAACATCACTGAACTCGTAGTACACCCACATTTAAATAACTGTTTTATTTTTAGATAAAGAAACTCGCATCGCCTCTTATAACCCATCGTTGCTGCTACGGGATGAATACCTGTATGTACAGGGTCTCGGTGGTGTACTGGATAAAATACCCATCGATATTACGAAAATAGACTCGATCTGGACGGAGCAAGCCTGCGTCCCGTTGATGGGTAAACTTATTTCTTGGCTTTAACGTAGGAAGCAAACACTTTCAATGATATTTGTATACTCGGCATTCAGAAACTATTAGAAATGCTAACATGTACGCCTTTTACGAGATTTTCTAAAAAGTCACTCTGAGGATAGTGTTCGGAAAACTTCGGTACTTTGGTCCGCACTGGTGGCTTCTTTACTAATATGACGTCTGCGATGAACAGGTTTAGTTCTAGTACCTACACTATCCCCAGATTGCTGGCTGGCTAGATACGAAATCTTTTTCATTAAATATTGGGTGGGTATACATCTGCCTGGTAATATGGTGTTTTTGAGTAGATAGTTAAAGAATCCTTAGTTTAAAAAAATACTAAGGAACTACTGGCACTAAACTATTTATCATTTAGTGTACAACTTCGATCATTAATAAAGAATTTTTTTTTATTAGTGATCGAAGGTATAATATTACATTCGCTTTTCTATTTTAAATTGGTAAAATGGACAGATGTCTGAAAAAGATTTATTGTTAAGCAACATTGTAATCCTGTAAGTTTGAATCTTTTTTGTGCGGAACTTCTTAAAAGATTATCTTGGCTATTTTTCAGGACAACATTACTATTATAAAATGACTCCGACCCTGGGGTGTGACACACCCTTTCATCCGTGGTTCCTGCTCGCCGACAAAAAGACCGATCAGCTCACAGGAATGGGCATGATGTACATAGGAAAACATGACCTTGAATTGGAAAAACCATCTCTTGATGCAGTTAAGGTAAAAATTAACATTATTATCAACAAATATCAGGTTATTTTCACCGGCACTGCTATTTCATGAAGCGAGAAAGTTAAGAACCTTGGTCGACAGATATCTTTCTTGTGATCACCAATCATAACAGGTTAGTCGCAAATTATTTGCTTCAGCCTATTCCCTAAAACGGTCGGGCAACTTTCTACAACTGTTACTAAAATTGCGCTTGTACAGTCTCTTTTACTATGCTGTTGTCGTACGTCCATTTTGGACTACGCTAATGTACTGCTCTCATCTTTGGGATGGATCTGCCAAATACCAACTGGACCCGCTTGAGTCTATCGAGAAAGGGGCCAAGAGACCCATTGGCAACGATGCAAAGGTTGAGGTCGGTCGAGTCAAAGCTCCAGAGCCTTGAACATCGACGACGAGTTGCAAGTCTATCGGTTTTCTATCGGTTACATTTCTGGGAGTTTGCGATGGAATTACACAATCTAATTCCGCCAAGCCCGTTCCATTATCGGACTACAAGACAAACGGCGATGCGCCAACGTTACATGGTGGACATCCCACCCATACGCACGAAACGTTTTGGGAATACTTTCATTGTGCGTACTGCTAAGGAGTGGAATTCCCTGCCGGAGTCTGTGTTTCCTGATCGCTATAACCTGGGAGTCTTTAAGTCAAGAGTGAATAGGTTACTTCTAGGCAAGTGTACTCCATCTTCGACCACATCATCACTTACCATCAGGTGAGATGGTAGTCAAATGCGAGCTCATACTAAATTAAAAAAAAAATGTCAGTTATCTCGATCTCACAGAGACACAATTTGATAAACTTGAGCGACTTCAAAATTTTTGCAGTAGATATAAATTTCGCTTGCGCAAAAATAATCACGTATCCAAATTTCGTACGAAACTCAAGTGGCTTCCAATACGATTTCGCCCCAGAGATCAATACGATTGAGTCCGTACCAGAGTACCCCTTTGCGAATCCATACATGTGGCCCCCGGGTAGTGGTAATCAGGTGACATTAAACTGGAGGTAGTTTTAAACCCCAAGCTTGTGACCACCCACAGGGCAAAGACCGCTAACGGCTTAGCCTAGATATGACGCCACTAGCTACTTCACTGCAGACCAATCTGACTCGCTCTGGACGGACGTATAGGGAGACTAGTCGTGGAGGGTAGCGGGATCTGAGGCACGGTGCGTCGCTGGCTGACCGCGGGTAGTTGGGAGCCCAAGTATTGTGATAGCCTTGCATGAAAGGCTACCCCGCCAACCACAGATCATATAAACACAGAGATATGCTTTGTAAAAGATAACTTCGTGTTCAGGTGTCTCCACATTTCTCCCACTCAATTCACTAACACAAAAGCAAAAACTATAAGAATGACACACGAGGTCACATTTCTCCCGCACACAAAGAAACTTACAGCAACACTAAAAAACTCACTAATAGAACACATGCAAACAGGGCGCGGCTCTTGTACCTGTACCTACGGACTCGAGAATAAACACACATATGCGTAACGCGAATAGTGATGTTAAGTTGTACGTGATTGTAATCGTAGAAAAATATCGATAAAATTCCTTTCCCTCCTATAAATCCTTTAAGATCTGATCTTTTTCCAAAAGATTTTATTGACTGTGAAAATAAAACGATTCTGGAGTTTCCGTCGTACTTGCCACTCTAAACAAGTGAAGTGTGATTATAATTAGAATATTAACTAAATAAAGTTATTAAAATTTTGTCATAGTAAACAATACAATAAATGATCTAGAGGCTATAAAATACAATACTACAATATATCTATATCTGTGTATAACTTCAGTAATAGCACTAATCAGTGAAACTTTAAAACTGTATATTTTAACGGATATCTGATAAATTATGGATGCGGACGATATTAGTCTCTAGAATCCTAATTATTTAATATTCAAATTATGATCAAAATACTTTTGCATTGATCACGTATGGGGGAAACAGAAACTACTCTTAAAGTATGTGTCTGGACATGCTACAAAATCACAATTATTTATCTTACTACTATTGTAAATGCAAAAGTTTGGATGGATCTCAATCACGACAGAACGGCTGAACTTATCTGGATGAAATTTGGCACAAAGATATATTATAGTCTGGAATAGTACTGGATAGCTTAAATGTTAAAATAAAAGCAAGGTATGAATTATAATGATACCAATGATGCAGCCATAAAATTCCATGCAACAATAAAGTCAAATTTTATTCTTCGTAGTAAGTAGGAACGTATAAAATATCGACAACCACAAACGTGTAGGTACATCACTAACCAACAAAAGCCGGGAGCGGCCGCTTCACGAAACTATCGTATGAGTGAGGATATCAGTAAAACACTTATCCATTGCGCTATTACACCTGCCGCTTCATTGGTCGATGTGTACTAAACCATCAATGGTTTTTGTTCCTAATGAAAATAATTGCTTTTGGTACTTCATCGTGTTTCTAGTATCACGAAGTAATGTTTTAATGAATTTAATAAGAAAAACAATATTATTTTAGTACTTAAGTGTGAAATGAGATGCCATCTTTGACTTAATTCACAATACAGCTGTTATTTTTGCAAATAAGCACTGATCAACGCGTCATTTTGTCAAAAATCATAAGAAGCGAAGACGTCGCAAGTTATTTGACTAATGGCCGAAACTGGCATCAAGGCGCTTTGGGCCTTGATGAGTTCGCAAGCGCCACGCCCCCTTGCCATATCTCTTGTGTTTGTATGATCTGTGCCGCCAACTGTAGAACAATCCCGGAATGCATTATTGTGATAATTTGCTACCAAATGAGAGGGCCTGATTGTCATTTCCGGTCCTCAGGCGTCAATTTCTCAGTTGCGTCGTAGTCAAGGTTTTTCAACTACAATAAAAGAGCCTTTTTCAGTTGGTGGTTGTTAAGCTTCTGAGTTTTAATTTTTTTTTGTTTAACGCGTTATAGAAGCGCGTTGCTATGGCAAAAAAGCGTCTACGAGCAAAGTGGGTTCTAACACGATCAATAGATTTATTTTAAGTATAGTGATTGTAATAACTCTGTTACATAACATATGATTACCTATAGAACTGTTATAATCAGTGATCGGAATAGGCTGAGTATACCTAAAGTTAAAAGAACAGAGACGGAAATCGGAGACTTCCTTATGACCATTAGTTTTTTAACGGTATATTTGCTGGAACCATAACTATGTAAATTTTTTACATCAAATGATTACAATGAAAGCTTCTATTAGCTAAAAATTCTTCCTTAGAAAATTTTGCACATATTTATTTTTCATCTAAATTAAAATATACATAATTATGTTGCATCATTTCTCAGGTAACGATTTTGAAGATTCTTTTAAACTTTTTGTTTCATAGTCAATAGCTATTACTTAATATTTATTCAATTTATTTCAAACTAGTACTCACGCGGGGCTTCGCTCCCGTGGGTTCTATCACGGTAAAAACATAACTCTCCTTTTTTGCAGTCGCGTAAAAAGTAACCTATAACCTTCCTCAAGCTTCAAGCTGCTTCCATACCAAATTGCATCCAAATCCACCTAGTACTTTCGAAAATTAGCGCGTTCAAGCAAACAAACAAACAAACTTTTCCGCTTTATAATATTAGTATATTATAGATTAATAGATTGACTAGTTGTTGCTCGTGGTTCCGTCCGTGTGGATAGCAGTCGTAGCGTAACTCTCAAAATATAATTTCCCGATTATGCAACAATTTTTATTGTTACTTTGCTCTTATCGATCTAAACGAATTAAATAGACTATCCAACACAAAAATATTTTTTTCAATTCGAACTAGTAGTTTCAGAGATTAGCGTGTTCAAGCATCAAACTCTTCCACTTTATAATATTAATATATAGGCATGCATATGTTTGCTTATAATATGTTATACAACTGTGGAATATAAACTATATCTACGTGTGAAATCGATAACAATAATCATGACAAAATGTATTATTTAAAATTTTAATTATTTATTAAAATAACCGAATAGTGACACTACCGCGGCGAAGGGGAGGTTCTTGCATTTTGTATTGGTGTTTGATCAACCAATAAATAAATTTAAACGCTTTAATTTATAACTTATTTGTTTCATAAAAATTTGTATTTTTTTGTTTGTACATATGCATATTTAAAATAAATATATAAAAATTGGCTAAGTGCGAGTCAGACTCGCCCATGAAGGGTTCCGTAGGAACTATAATAATATAATATAATATGTATATTTATTTGACGAATAAAAAAAACCTTAAAAATTTCTTAAAATTAGCTTATTTACATTTTTACAAGTACGCTAAATAACTTTGTTTTTCATAGTGTTTGTATGAATTACAAAGTTATATTTGCTGTTTTAGAAAATATACTGTATCTCAAAAACTGCTGACCCGATTTCGTTCAAACCAATTTTGATTGAAAGTTTACATTAAGATCTACAGACATATATTTTTTTTAGATTTTTCAGTCCATTATTATAGAAGTTAGAGGACACACACACACACACATTTTACCACTTTGGAAGCTTATATCTTTTAAATGACTGACTTTATGAAAAAGTGGTTTCAGAAACCCTTAATGTCATTTTTAAAGACCTGTCTATAAATACCACACATGCATAGGTTTCATGAAAAAAAAAAATTTTCATTTCTAGTTCCCTTTATTTTAAATATTTTTACATTTTTTCTTAAAATCGGAAAGCGGTTTACAGAATATATCTACCTACTAAGTTTCACATATACAGTCTTAATAGTTTCGGAATAAAATGGCTGTGACATACAGACGGACGGACAGACAGACAGACAGACAGACGGACAGACATATCGAAACTATAAGGGTTCCGTTTTTAGCCATTTGGCTACGGAACCCTAATAAAAAGGAATTCAAAGTCATTAATATATTCATGCTAGGTATTGAAATGTTCAACCAACATAAAAAAAAAATATATACATATATATTTTTAATATTGGTTATTTTATTCATCAAAACATTGATTACGATTTATTAAAGCATTTATAATGTTAATGATAAAATAAGATATTGAAAGTTACATAATTAAAGTTCCGGTAAATTTACCGGTAAAAAAAATTACATAAGGAAGTCTCCGATTTCCGTCTCTGTTCTTTAAACTTTAGGTAAATATACTCGGCCTATTCCGATCACTGGTTATAATTGACTTGATCACGTGGTTTATTAGACAGTACCTTACCATTTTGAATTGTTTCAGATGATCGTGCCGACAGGTCCTGAATGCTTGTTTGAAAAAGTGGGAACTTACGGCGCTAGCACACTTCACATTTACTTCACTGATCACCCACGTTTACAGATGTGCTAGGTCAAAATATACAACAAGAGTTGGCGTCACTGTGCATCTACATTGCAAAAAATCTATTTAGATGTTAAAAACTGTGCGTTTTTAATTAAATATTTAGTAATTTTTACGTCAAGCAACAACGTTGTTTTACTTTAACTAATAACGTGCGTATTGTTATGTGTGTGTAAGTGGCATTTCGCAGGTCAACCTCTGAGGTTGTACACGAACTTACCTGTGGTTGCTATAATCCTTACTTCCTTACTAATATTACTATTTACTAATATACTAATTAACTAATATACTAATTATCCATACTATCCATCAATACTAATATTATAAATGCGAAAGTAACTCTGTCTGTCTGTCCGTCTGTCCGTTACCATTTCACGCCTAAATTGCTGAACCGATTTAGATGAATTTTGGCATGGGAATAGTTTAGGACCCTGGGAAGGACATTGGATAGTTTTTATCCCGATATAAGCTTCCCGTGGGATACATTTCGAATTGCACGCGGACGCAGTCGCTGGCAAAAGCAATATTAAATTAATTAAATTTGATTTTTAAAATTGGTAGCTATGGGAAATGTTTAGGACCCTGGGGAAGACTTTTTTTTCTCTGGTTGAGGAAATCATCGAATGACTTCTCCTGCTCTGGGTGGAGCGGAAGGGAGTGTCAGAATTCTACTGACTAAAAACCCACCCTGTTTCTTCAGGTGCCCTTAAGTTCCGGGGCCGCGGTATCTCGTTAGAACATTCCCGCAACCCAGGCAGGCAATGGCCCTATACCTGGACTGGACATGGACCCCGTCACTATTGCTGACAGCTCTTTGAGGCGCGCGTGAAACACAACGCGCCGCCGACCCGGGCCTGGTCCTTACCGGACGGTGAGCTACCCCTGCTCGCCGTGCGCAAGCCCGCGCCTACTGTGGCCGGAGATCTGAACGCACTGCATCGGCACTGAAGAAGAGAGATGCCTCTCCCTCGCACGTTCGGCCTCCTCCTTTGCTAGCATGACTGCTTCGCAGAAGGAGGCGAATGCATCCCATTCCCTCTCACTCTGCACCATGGTTTGAACCAGGGCCGGGCGCGAGAGGTCACCGCCGCCAATCGCCTCCACGAGGACACGGCGGTGCTCCTCCCAAGCAGGGCACACCTCGACCATATGCTCCACCGTGTCCTCCGGGTGGTCCTCAGAATGACGACACCCGGCCTTATCCTCCTGCTGTATCCGAAACAGGTACCTCCCGAAACAGCCATGTCCGCTTAGCACCTGCGTCAGGCGGAAGGTGAGGACGCCGTGGCGTCTCTCAAGCCATTCCTCAAAGAGAGGACTTACCGCCGCGATTATGGAGTGCCCAGCTCACGGTTGCGACAGCCGCTCTTTCCATGCCGCCGTGAGATCGCGCCAGAGCTCTGTCCGCTGTGCCGTGATTTGCCGCGGCAGCGGAGTTTCACCCTGGCTTAGCACCTCCACGCGCCAAATGTACACGCGCACGAGGGCTACCGCTTCCAGATCCCACGGCAGCAATTCGGCAAGGAGGCTTGCCGCCTCACCGGTGATCGTGTGGTATCCTCGGATCATCCGGATGGCCATTACCCTCTGAGACGCGACCAGCTGCCAGGCTGGTCGCCGCTGTAAATTGAGCGCCCACACAGTGGCCCCATAGAGGGCCATGGACCACACGATCTCCGCGTAGAGCCTCCGGCATGAGGCATTTGGCCCCCTAGATTGGGTAGGAGCCGCTTGACTGCAGCCCTCGCCCGGTCCAGTCTTGGAGCCAAACGTCGGAAATGCTCCACGAAGTTGCACCGACTGTCGAGGACGAGTCTCAGGTACTTCATCGTCGTCTCGATGCCGATGCGAACCCCTCCCACCGTTATTTGGGAGCCCGATGGCGGCGCGTTCCGACGGCCATGAAAACACATGGCCTCGGACTTGTGCAGAGCCACCTCGAGTCCCAATTGCCGGATCCTCTCCACGACTATCGCAACCCCATGCGTCGCCAATATTCTGGTGCGACCCCCCATGCGCCAGGACCAGCGTGTCGTCAGTGTAGCTGACTACGCTATCGCCTGTTGGGGGGTCAGCGCGCAGCGCCCAGTCGTAACCGATTTCCCACAGGTGTGGCCCCAGAACAGATCCCTGTGGGACACCGCACGACATCTCTTGTCGGTTTCACTCTCCTTGGTGACCAGAGTAGATGTCGGCCCTGTCCGTCAGGTAAGCCTCGACCACAGGACATAGGTAGGTTGGCACCCGATGGTACCGGAGTGCTTCCCTGATGCAACTCCAAGGCAGGGTGTTGAAGGCATTGGCGATGTCTAGTGACACCGCAAAGACTACCCCACCCCGGGATAATGCAACCCCTGTCGTGAGGGCCCTCACGCGCATGATAGCGTCCACCATCGAGTGCCTCTTGCGGAAACCAAACTGGTTATCCGCAAGATGCGGCCCCATAGCCTCCAGGTGCACGACGAGGCGGTTCGCAATTAACCTTTAAAAGATCTTGGCCACCTCATCGAGCTGCACGATTGGCCGAAATGCGAACTGAGAGTCCACAGGGACCCTGGGGAAGGCTTAGGGTGGTTTTATGCCGGAAGTCATCCCTAAAGGATGTAAAAAGGATGTTGGAATTTCGTATAGGTAATATATTATATGTAATAATGTCCCCACCCTTCCCACAAACATAATACACTTAGACCGCTGAACCGATTTAGATGAAATTTGGTATGGAGATAGTTTTAGACTCTGAAAAAGACACAGGATAGTTTGATTCCGGAAATCATACCTTAAGGTTGTCAAAGGCGTGTTGGAATTTCGTATAGGGAATCAATAATGCCCCCACCCTCCCCACACACATAATACACTTAGACCGCTGAACCGATTTAGATGATATTTGGTATGAAGATAGTTTTAGAGCCTGGAAAAGACATAGGATTGTTTTTATCCCGGAAATCATCCCTTAAGGGCTGTAAAAGGGTTGTTGGAACTTTGTAATTCCTCCCTCCCAATTCATTCAAATTGCGTATTCAAGAACCACTTGAAACTATTTTTAACCGACTTCAAAAAAATGGAGGAGGTTCTCAATTCGTCTTGAACTTTTTTTATGTATGTTACCTCATTACTCGGAGATGGCTAAACCGATTTGGAAAATTCTTTTTTTGTTTGAAAGTATACTTTCTAGTTGGTTCCATTGTCGTCACGTTTGGATCATGGAATCATGGAGAAATCAAGGGAACTCTTCAAATATTATAGGCACGGCTATAGCGTTTTGGGTATTTCTTTTAGTAACCTGTGCAGTTGCTTTCGATAAATACCATTTGAAGAAGTGGAACTGATGATGAAGAGCTCAGATGGCCACCGAAACTACTCAATAATAAGTATTTTGTGGATTGCGATTAGATTACTTGAATATGGATGTTAAACACTTTATGCTCGTCACAATGCATATGTTGAAGTAGAACTGATGGTGATGTACCAAGAGAACCCCTCAAAAATTAACGGCTCTGCACCGGGAAAAGCAATATTTTGTAAAAGGTGATAAGTAGTTGACATTTTGGCTTTGGTAACTAGATAAATTACAAAGCGACCCACTAAAAAAAATGCTTTTTTTTCACACCGCCTTCCCAAATTAAAGTTATTTTTGGCTTTGTAGTGTTTTGATATGGAAGTCGGTTCTATTTATTGCAAAAAAAAATTTTTCACGCTTTTTATTGGGTCGGTTTGTAATTTATCTAGTTACAAAAGCCATAATGTCAACAATTTATCACCTTTTACAAAATATTGCTTTTCCCGATGCATAGCCGTTAATTTTTGAGGAGTTCTCCTGGTACTTGACCATCAGCTCTACATCACCATATGTATTGTGACGAGCATAAAGTGTTTAACATCCGTACTCAAGTAATCGAATCGCAATCCACGAAATACTTATTATTGAGGAGTTTCAGTGGCCATCTGTGGTCTTCATCATCAATTCAACTTCCCCAAATGGTACTTTTCGGAAGCAACTGCTCAAGGTACTATAAGAAATACCCAAAACGCTATAGGTGTGCCTATAATATTTGAAGAGTTCCATCATCAGATCCTGATTTCGTAACAATGGGACCAACTAAAAAGTATACCCATTCAAACGCAAAAAGAATTTTTCAAATCGGTCCAGCCGTCTCCGAGTTATGAGGTAACATACATTAAAAAAAAAAAGTTCAAGACGAATTGAAGACCTCCTTTTTTTGAAGTTGGTTAAAAAGCGTGAAAAAAAAATTTTGCAATAAATAGAACCGACTTCCATATCAAAACACTACAAAGCCAAAAATAACTTTAATTTTGGAAGGCGGTGTAAAAAAAAAGAAAATAGTAAACAAATGACAGCGACTACCGAAATTAAAGTTATTTTTGGCTTTGTAGTGTTTAGATATAGAAGTCGATACTATTTTTTGCAATTTTTTTTTTTTTACTCTTGGATGATTTATTTGGGCTCTGAATTCTGTAACATAGTCCAAGATACAGATAATTTAATAAACCACGTTTATTTGGATTTGAAAGCAAATATGAGGGATGGAGAATGGCTAGAGGCGATCGGCGGTGGCAACCTCTCGCGCTTTCTCTGGTTCAGACCATGATGCGGGGCGAGAGGGAATGGGTTGAAGACGCCTCCTTCTGCGAAACAGTCATGCTAGCGCAGGAGGAGGCTGAACGCGCGAGGGAAAGGCAACTCTCTTCCTCGCGTCCTAGCCGCCGCGAGAGATGCTCCGGGCGTCGGCAGGGGTAGCTGACCGACCGGTAAGGACCAGACCCAAGTCGGCGGCGCGTCGTGTACCGCGCGCGCGATTTGTCAGCAGCATTGACGGGGTCCGATAGGCCCATTGCCTTACGGGGTTGCGAAATGTTCTCACGAGATACCGCGGCCCCGGAATGCAAGGGCAACTGAAGGAGCAGGGTGGATTTTTAATCAGTAGAAGTCTGATACTCCCTTCCGCTCCACCCACAGCGGAAGGAGTCATGTGATGACTTTCCGACCCATAAAAAAAAGGGATGGAGAATGGCTGCGTGAAAGAGCAATTTTGGCACCGACTAACGAAATTACAGGGCAGATCAACAAAAAGATTATGTCTCATGTGGATGGTGATGTTGTCGAGTATCTGTCCGTCGACAATGTCAATATTGAGCAAGTGACGTCGTACCCAGTAAAATTTCTCAACTGTCTGGAATTGACAGGGTGTCCCAGTCCTGTTGCTGCGTAATCTGGACGCACCAATGCTCTGTAATGGCACGCGACTACAAATTACACACCTTGGATGCAGTGTTGTTCAAGCAATAATTATGACAGGAACAGCAAGCGGTGAAAACGTATTTGTTCCTCGCATTCCAATAATCTCGTCCGATTTGCCATTCTTGTTTAAAAAACTCTAATTTCCCCTAAAACAGCATTCGCAATGACCATAAACAAAGCTCAGGGACAGACACTGAAAGTCGCAGACCGGTGTACATTTAGAAAAAGATTGCTTTTCCCATGGGCAACTGTATGTGGCGTGCACACGAGTATCAAGCTTACAAAATCGACACGTTTTAGCCAAGGACGGGAAAACCAGAAACGTAGATCACAAAATATATTGTAAACTAGGATTTTGGTTTTAAAGAGATACATTTTAAATATTAACTGACTGCCTCTTTTTGGGAATGGATGGACCCTGGTGATGCTTTTTTAAATATTATATGCGTTTTTAACCACCCAAAAAGGTACGGTACACCTTTTTGGCAACAAGAATTACTTACAAAGTGTAAATTAACGCGGCCAAAGCCGCGGGCAAAAGCTAGTAATATTATACTGCGAAAGTACGAGTAACTTTGTCTGTCTGTGTGTTACGGAACCACGCCTAAACTACTGAACCGACTTAAATGAAATTTGGTATGGACATAGTTTAGAGCCTGAGAAAGGACAAAGGGTGATTTTTAATGCAAAAAAGGGCTGTAAGGGGTTGAAATAGGGGATGAAAGTTTGTATAGTTTTACATCATTTTTAAAGCTAGAAGCTTGAAACTTATATTTTAGACTTTTGATTAGATATCCATACTAATCCATATTTCCATACTAATATTATAATTGCGAAAGTAACTCTGTCTGTCTGTTACCTTTTCACGCCTTAACCGCTGAACCGATTTACATGAAATTTGGCATGGGAATAGTTGAGGACCCTGGGAAGGACATAGGATAGTTTTTATCCGGATGTAAGGTTCCCGCAGGATAATTTTCGAATTGTATCTTTGTTGCTCTTTCACGCAAAAAATACTGAACGGATCTCAATGAAATTTGGTAAGGAGACAGTCGACATCCTGTAAAAACACATAAGCTACTTTTTATCCCGGAATTCCCACGGGTTTCGGATTTACGCGGGGAAAACCTCCCACTCGAACGAAGTCGCGGACAAAAGCTATCCATACTTTAATACTAATAATATATCCATATCCATACTATCCATACTTCCATATCCATCAATACTTCACATCACGCCTAAACCGCTGAACCGATTTAGATGAAATTTGGCATGGGAATAGTTTTGGACCCTGGGAAAGACATAGCATTGGTTTCGTCCCGGAAATCATTCCTAAAGGATGTAAAAGGGGTGTTAGAATTTCGTATAGGGAATCAATAATGTTCCCGCCCTACCCACACACATAATACACTTAGACCGCTAAAGCGATTTGGATGAAATTTGGTATGGAGAGAGTTTTAGACCCTGGAAAAGACATAGTATAGTTTTATTCCCGGAAATCATTCCTAAAAGATGTAAAAATGGTGTTGGAATTTTGTATAGGGAATCAATGATGTCCCCGCCCTCCCCACCCACATAATACACTTGACCGCTAATCCGATTTGGATAAAATTTGCTATGGAGATAGTTTTAGACCCTGGAAAAGACATAGGATAGTTTTTATCCTGGAAATCATCCCTTAAGGATGTAAAGGGGTGTTGGGACTTTGTATTCCCCTTCTCAATTCATTCAAATCGCGTATTCAAGAACAGCTACTCATAACATTTTTTTTTAAACTACACAACTGCATGTAGGCTATACAGATCTTTGTTTAGAGCTGGGGTCGAACCCACGTCATGCACCAGTTAACAGTTACGCCAACCGTGTCGCGTAAATTTTAACCAATCAAGTTAATATATGAATCATTTCTATTTCAAAATCGGGGCAATATGCGTTTGCCCTTTTGAAAATAGGAGAAGATCGTGTGGCAACAGTTATCAACTGGATGATTTATTTGAGCTGAACTGAATCTGAAACTGAAACCAAAACTGAAGCTAAAGCAGAAACTGAATCTGAAACCAAAACTGAAGCTGAAACTGAAACTGAAGCTGAAAATTAAGCTGAAACTGTAGCTAAATCTGAAACTGAAACCAAAACTGAAGCTGAAGCTGAAACTGAATCTGAAACTGAATCTTTTTCATTTAAAGACGCATAAATTTAATCTCAGCTAAATTAATGTATGGGTGGCTGCCATTGTTCTTTAATGAACGAAATAAAAATTTTCACATTAATTCATTAAACTTGTATCGCAACAGTAGTGTCAACAAGAAGAATCTGAAAAGTCAATTGTAATTGTTAGTATTAAAAAAAAAGCGGCCAAATGCGAGTCGGACTAGCCCATGAAGAGTTCCGTAGTAGCAAACATAGATTACCTTAAAATAACTTAATTTCTTATAGCGTTTGTATAAATGACAAAGTTATACTAGGGGACAGGGGTTAAAGTATGAAATTGCTGATTTGAAACGAAAACTATGAAAAATCCTTTTTTTCTAAAATGTAACATACTTATTTAATCAACATATTTACCCTCATTATCTATACATTGTTGTCATCTAATTGCAAAGTTATTTACGCCTTAACGATAGACCCTTTGGGATCTAAATTCTACAAATTGCTTGAAAGCATTTCGTGCTGCCTCTTGGACAGAATTTTTTTAAATCGTTGAATATTTACCAAATCACAAAAAGAAAATACGTCCGTTGGAGCAAGATCTGGCTTCTGGGTCTGGTTGCTACGTAGGATCAGCTATGGTTTAACATAACTGCAGCTTCTGTGCAGAGAGCTGAACAACGGTTTCTCGTGAAGTGCCTTGCCCCCTTGCCTTATCATGGTGAAGATCGATTCACGAGTCGGGGTTATTTGACTACTAGTTTCACCATCATTATTTGAAGTTCGGCACACTAAACATCGGCCGTTATTGCCAGATCAGACCTGAGAAAGCTTTAGTAAATAACACCACAAACAGTTACCAGTATCTTATTATTGTTAAGCTTTCCCTTAAGGCACTGTTGCGGCGTTCTACCTGGGGTCAGCCATTGAATTTGGGCTTTTAGTTTTCATAAAGAATCCACTTTTTGTCACATGTCATAATTTGATCCAATATTCCTTCATTTCTGTACCGATTCAACAAGGCAACGCAAGTTTCAACTCGCGTTTCGTTCTACAAATCAGTCAAATAATGAGACACCCATTTTTCGTATTTTTTTTATCTTATTGATTTCATGCAAATCAGTGAATGAACGTGAATGTGAATTGTAGGTAAGGTAACGTTATACCATGCCACCAATTCCTGGATAGTTTGACTCGCATCGGCTTCCAGAATCTCCTTTCATACTTTGTCACCTATTATTTACGGTTTTTGAAAATGTGCTTTATCTCAAAAACTGCTGACTGTATTTTTTTTTCTACTTTTTTGTTGAAAGTTTTTATTAAGATCTACAGCATATTTTTTTAGATTTTTCTCTCTCTTATTTAAAAAATCAGAGCGGGTGCTGCCACACATTTTACCACTTTGGAAAAGTTTATCTTTCGAACGATTAATTTGGAGAAAAAATAATTTCAGATACCTCAATATAATTTTTGAAGACCTATCTATTGCCCTAACACGTCATATAGGTTTGATAATTTTTTGTCATTGGTCGCAAGCAACTGTATAACATGAGGTCTCGGGTTCGACTACCGGGTCAGGCAAAAAGTGTTACATATGGGTATTCTGTAAGAAAAGTCTTAGTAGTAGCCCAGAGTTTGGAAGTTGGCGGTATGATACCCCCATGCCTCGGAAAGCACATTGAGTAGTTGGTCCTGGCTATTTTTTGGACATCTTCGAAAGTCGTTACGGGTATTTTTTTAAAATTAGTCAAGTCTCGCCTAAGCTGCTTGTTTCTCTATAAAAAGTAATGAAATCTCTAAGCAAAGCGAAGCCAAGTCTAAGGATCTTTACTGCGATTTCCTTATTAATATAGTTAGTTAGATTTTATGTGACTTGGCCATTGACTCCGATGTATTAACTAGTAAAAGTGCATAGAGTATGTTCAACGGCCAGTTACATAAAATCTAACTATATTAATAAGGACATCGCAGTAAAGATCCTTAGACTTGGCTTCGCTTTGCTTAGAGATTTCATTACTTTTTATAGAGAAACAAGCAGCTTAGGCGAGACTTGACTAATTTTTTACAGGATGTTTAGGTGGGATGGTCTTTACAACTATGTAAATTATCCTTGTATGTGCAACAACTGGTTTTTACCGCAGACGTCTGTTAGCAATTTAATTAAGGGGTGTAAAAACAAGCCATTTAATTAAGGGCTGTATTTACTTTTGTATTGTGTATATTACACATGAATATTTTATTCGTTTTCAGGGGTGTAACTCCATGCTAACTTCGTTAAGAACTATCGTACATAACTGTAATGAAATGAGGCAAAAGACAGCCAAAATTTAAGAACTTTCATCCTACGACTCAATTTTGTAAGTATAAAAACGAAAGAGGAATTTTTGAGACAGTTATTTTTTACTCTTTTGCTCATAGCCAAAGCTATGGGTTTTGGAGTTACGCCCTTTGTAGCGGAAAGCGTCGATATATTTTTGTCAATTTGTTAATATTTCACACTTCTCATGTAACACCTTTGTGGGGAATCGAAACGATCTGAAAGTCATGACTTTAAGTAGGGATCTTTGAGCCCTTTCAAGGTGTAACAGAAAAGTTTTGCATCCCCCACTCCATACAGCAACACATTATCCCAATACTGACTGCGCAAGCGCATAATATACTTACAGTGCGCAAAAGTTTGAAGTCGGCTAGTCCTAATACGCGTTGTAGTTAGATTTATGCAAATATACCCGATGCGCTACAGAAGCGTGGCAACCCTAACATCATCCTAAACGCATTGTTGTACTAGACATGAACAACTGGTAAAAGGCCTCAAAAAGCGATATTTACTGCACCAGTACAGCGTGAAATATAATATAATATTCCACAACTTTTTCACACAACGCCATCTAGTCCCAAACTAAGCAGAACTTGTGGTATGAGTACTAGACAACTGATAAACATACATATATATTTCTAAATACATACATATTTTAGATAAATTACACCCAGACAAAGAACAAATGATCGTGCTCATCACACAAACATTTGTCCTGGGTGGGAAGCATTTTACTCCTCGCCGCCAAAGCTCTCCATTTACGTTCTACATCAGTTGCAGCTGAGAACTAGTGCTTTCTATGAAGTGACTGCCTATGAATGTAACCACTAAAAAAATAAACAATTAAAACACTTTTTAAGTTATTATCTCATTTTTATTGCTGATAGGCTTGCTTTTGACCACCGTCTCACCTGATGTTAAGCGATGATGTGGTAGAGGATGAAGCACGCTTGCTTAGAAGTAACCTATTCACTATTGACTTAAAGACTCCCAGGTTATAGCTATCAGGAAACACAGACTCCGGCAGAGAATTCCACTCCTTAGCCGTACGCACACTGAAACTATTCCCAAAACGTTTTATGTATTGGTTCCCACCATGTAACGATGGCGTATTGTCGTTTGTCTCGTAGTCCGATGATGGAACGGGCTTGGTGGAATTAAATTGTGCAATTCCATCGCACACTTCCCGAAATGTAACCGATAGAAGACCGATAGGCTTGCAACACGTCGCCGATGTTCAAGGCTCTGTTGCTTTGCCTCGACCAGTTTCTCGTTACAATGAGTCTCTTAGTTCGTTTCTCGATAGACTCAAGTGCATTAAGCTGGTATTTCGCAGATCCATCCAAGTGATGAGAGCAGTATTCCATACACGGCCGAATTTGCGCTTGATAAAGGTTGAGCAGCTGCTCCGGTGTGAAGTACCGTCTCACCTTTGCTAGGATTCCCAACTTTTTGACAACCAATTGAGCATTAGCCCCGATAAACAGACCATAATTAAGGGTGGATGTCAACGTAACCCCAAGAAGCTAGATGCGATCAATTATCGGCACGGTCACACCACGGAAACAAGGAGCCGGTTGAAATTGACTCCTTTTTGCGTCTCCCCTTCGTCTCTCCTTGTCACGAAAAAATAAGTATCGTTTATACAGTATGAAACGTGACTTACAAGTGACGTTACACGCAATTCGAGCTATCACCATAGATTTGAAAACTCAAGAAATTTAATCGAATTATTTAAACAACTTTCCTTTTCTAAGTTATATCATAGGAACAAAACGAAAGCGGCGTTATTGTGTGGAAATCCACGATATTTACAAACCATTAAATATTTTAAGTACAATATTTTGTGGTAATTACGCCAGAACTAGTTGTTGAAGCTCGAATGCAGTATGCAACACCACACTCCCACCTTACTCGACACGTGTTTCGTCCCTCCATGGAGCATCCTCAGGATACTTTAACAAGTTGAGCGTGCATAATGCCTAGGGCAGTGCTGCATTCAAACTTGAAAATCTTGTTTTTGACATAAATAGGTATCGTTCGTTACACACAATTTCACTCAAACCCTCATATTTTAGCAATCCAACTCTATTTATCGTTGTAGTAAAGTTGCCAAGAAGACGAATTTCTCACACGTTATGATGCGCTGAATTGAGAATTTATATCAAAATCCTTCGGAATTAGATAGGTGGATTATGCAACTAGGATGCTGACCATACACTAATCGTTTGAGTTATGCCCTTATATTTTTAACAGACAGGATCCTCCTCATTCCCATATGTTTCACGTTTCCGTCACTTATTTCTGGAATGTGATAGGAGAAAGAAATTTACAAACTTTGGTTTCTAAACCCTGGTCGTGTATCTGAAGATTGGCAAACCATAACACTCTAAGTGTAGAAAGCGTTAAATTAGCGTCGGCACCTAGTTGAAATCCGTACCTTCTGGGGTAGGTATGTAATATCATTGTTAAGTAGGTACTTATTTAAATTTTCTGCGACCGCTAGAAGTCCATCATATCTCGATTTTTCATATGTTTTTGTTTCGTATTTACCAAGTTTACCCTTGATCTTTTTACATTTAGTAAACTTAAAAACTTATCACAGAGCGCTTTTTCCATTTGTATTTTAAGGCTTAAAAACTCTTCGGTGTCTTTCAAACACCTTTGATATTCAGATTTAACTGTTAGAAACCTACATTTAAGCTTGTGTACTTTTTGTTTCATGTGCTTGTTCATTGCTGTTACCACTTCTACCAAATTCGGTTGCGTGTGTCTAGGAGATCGATCCAATTCCATCGGCATGAAACCCTCTATGACTGTATTTCCTTGAATCATCCGTTTCCAGTAGAAAAAGCCACCTTTTAATTCGTACAAATAGTCATCTCTTGCGTGGGAGAGGCATTTTTTAACACTGGTGTAATACGTGTCTGGGGGCATGTGTAAGTTCCTGCTGAAACCCAACAGCCGATTTGATGAAAAGCGTCCCTTCCATAGATTCTCTTTAATGAAAAGAAATACCTCAAATGTATCAGCCTTCCATCCGATCATTAGATGGCATGGTTCACCTTGAATGTTTAATTTAGTTACTGTGATTGCTTCGTCTAAATCCATAACTAATAATTTACCATTTCTTACTGGTCAATTTTATTTTTGTATAGTCATTAGATCGTAGCATGCATAGATATTAAATACAACATTCTTGATATTTTTTGTAAATATAATTTTGTCAATTTTGTGATTTAGGTGCGTTGACGGCTTGTTTGATGGGGACCATAAATAGGTAGATATTTTTTTATTTATTATTTTGGTTTCCTGGAATACCATAAACTAGGTGGCCGCCAAGTTCCTTGGTGGCCGCACAACCGACTTTGCTTATTGCCTTCGCAACGCGAAAATAAACGGCCTGCGACTTGTCCAGCTTTTTTTAAGTTTTTTACATTTGACCAATCACCTCAAAAAGATTTGTGGTACCTAAATAGTAAAAAGGTTGTTTTCGTATTAAAACTAAGACAAAAACTCCTTAATAAATTAGGGTGTCCGGCCTTTTCAGTTTCACCCAAATGTCTGTCCGGCGATTGGGTTTGTTTGATGACCTGGCAACCCTTGTTACACCATTTAAAAAAACAGTTGTTAAAAAATAAACAATGGTCTGTAGAACTAGCAAGGTACTTTTCCTATCTCAATGTGTAGAACATTGTGTTTTTTTTTTTTGGAGATAAATCTGTTTTTTAATCTCACTCAGAGACAAAGTTGACATTACGACGACGGTTGCCAGTTTTTTGCAATTCTTAATTAGTGATGTGCCACTATCGAATCTTAACGTTAATAAAATCACGTATCGGTTTTTTATAATATGTTATCCTGAAATAATGTGTAGGTGCTAATTTAAGACGCAGAAATACATTATGAATAATGTAAGACATATATATTTTTAATAACCTAATTAATTACAGGTAATCGTACTACACATGCATACACTGTTATTGGACGTAGTTACGCAAAAAGGATCCAATCCACACTTTTTCCGAAATTGACGCATCTCCGCATCCAAAAAACGCATCTTCAGGGTGATATATAACCGGCCAAGAACAGTACACTCAGTAGAGATAAGCCAGAATAAACAATCAGCATTGAATGAGTTCTCAGGATTTGCTTTTATGACCGGAGAATATGAAACGCAAGACTGTGATAACAAAGTTACCTTTCTTCTGGATTCCGGCGCCTCGCATCACATTATCAATAGAGAAGACAGGGGGGGGGACATGCAGGGGGAGTGGGTCGGGCACGCTGCAATTGCGGCGGTAAGACCCCTCTTTGTGGAGTGGCTAGATCGGCGTCACGGCGTCCTGACCTACCGCATGACGCAGGTCCTCACCGGACATGGAAGTTTCGGGAGGTACCTGTGTCTGATGGGAAAGGAGGAAACGCCTGGGTGTCACCACTGCGAGGGTCGCCCTGAGGACACCGTAGAGCACACGGTGCAAGACTGCCCCGCCTGGGCAGAGCACCGACGTGTCCTCACGGCGGCGATAGGCGGAGACCTCTCGCGCCCGGCATTGGTCGAGGCCATGCTGCGGGGCGAGAGGGAGTGGGAAGCGGTCGCCTCCTTCTGCGAAGCAGTCATGCTATCGAAGGAGGAGGCGGGCCGCATGAGGGAGAGGATGGCGTCCTCCCTCCAGCCCAGCCGCAGTGGTAGACGCCCACGGCGTTTCCTCCTTTCCCATCAGACACAGGTACCTCCCGAAACTTCCATGTCCGGTGAGGACCTGCGTCATGCGGTAGGTCAGGACGCCGTGACGCCGATCTAGCCACTCCTCAAAGAGGGGTCTTACCGCCGCAATTGCAGCGTGCCCGACCCACTCCCCCTGCATGTCCCCCCCCTGTCTTCTCTATTGATAATGTGATGCGAGGCGCCGGAATCCAGAAGAAAGGTAACTTTGTTATCACAGTCTTGCGTTTCATATTCTCCGGTCATAAAAGCAAATCCTGAGAACTCATTCAATGCTGATTGTTTATTCTGGCTTATCTCTACTGAGTAGGCATGCGGACAGCGAGTAAAGGGCA
The DNA here is from genome assembly GCA_943138885.2 of Tholera decimalis. Lineage (NCBI taxonomy): Eukaryota > Metazoa > Arthropoda > Insecta > Lepidoptera > Noctuidae > Tholera > Tholera decimalis. Next base: position 30,646,814 of record OW964565.2, read on the forward strand.
ACTCGCTGTCCGACCATGGACCATGCCCGGGTCGACGGCGCGTTGTGTTCCACGCGCGCCTCAAAGAGCGTCAGCAACATGACGAGGCCCCCTCTGCAGAGGGCCGAAGCCTGCCGGGGTCGTGGGACTAATCCCATTACCGTGACCCCGGTACGTAAAGGGTTATTGAAGGAACACCGTGGATTTTAGTCAGTAAAAGTCTAACCTAACCTGTCCGAGTCGGGGTGCCCCAAGTCCTGAGCTCGCTTCGCTCGCTCTATGCTCTTTTGAGTGTTTTGAGGCTGATCGTATATACGATCAGCCTCAAAACACTCAAAAGTTGCCTAAAAAGCGTAGTAGGAATGGTTTCAATGGTTTAAAAAAAATAACCGCGAAGGGGATGGCGCACACAGAACACATTCACGCAACTCGAAGAGAAACGGAATGATCGAAATCGAATGAGACATTTGACACAAACGCTTCGATCAACAACAAACAATTGGTCGAAGCACAAACGGTGTCTTTGTTTTACGTTCCGTTTTATCGATTTTGCCGTAGATTTTGCATGATATTTTACACCACAGACAATATATTTGACAGATTTGGTTATCAATCACCCATTTTAACGTTCCATTTTCGCTTTTAGCTGATTTGAGGTTAGAAACAAATTAAAGTTAATTTGTAATTTTCTCGAAAAATATGCATTACCTTTTTTTTTATTTTTTTTTTTATTTAGAATAGGTTAGCTTTTGATCACCATCTCACCTGATGGTAAGTGATGATGTGGTCGAAGATGGACCACGCTTACCTAAAAGTAACCTATTCACTCTTGACTTAAAGACTCCTAGGTTATAGCTATCGGGAAACACAGACTCCGGCAGGGAATTCCACTCCTTAGCCGTACGCACAATGAAGGTATTCCCAAAACGTTTGGTGCGTATGGGTGGGATGTCCACCATGTAACGATGGCGCTTCGCCGTTTGTCTCGTAGTCCGATGATGGAACGGGCTTGGTGGAATTAATTTGTGTAATTCCATCGCACACTCCCCGAAATGTAACCGATAGAAAACCGATAGACTTGCAACTCGTCGTCGATGTTCAAGGCTCTGGAGCTTTGATTCGACCAGTGCATCGTTGCCAATGAGTCTTTTGGCCCGCTTCTCAATAGATTCAAGCGCGTCCAGTTGGTATTTAGCAGATCCATCCCAAAGATGAGAGCAGTACTCCATACACGACCGAACCTGGGCTTGATAGAGATTGAGCAACTGTTCGGGTGTGAAGTACCGTCTCACCTTTGCTAGGATTCCCAACTTTTTTGATGCTAGTTGGGCCTTAGCCTCGATAAACGGGCCAAAATTGAGGGTAGAAGTTAATGTTACCCCCAGAAGCTCGATACGGTCGGTTATCGGCACAGTTACACCTCGGAAAGTAGGAGCCGGTTCAAATTGGCTCCTTTTTGCGGAGAAGAGACACGCCTGGGTCTTAGCTGCATTAAATTTGACCAGGTTGGCATCGCCCCATTCGGAGACAGCCTTCAAGGTCAAGTTCAAGCGCCCGACCATGTCCTCACGGAGAGACTGGATCTGTGACCCACCAGCTCGCGCGCTGGACACATATCTCTCAGAAACTGTGCTGTCGTCTGTTTACCCAAAGGTACCGGGCATTAGCAGATCGTTAATGTGCAGCAAGAATAAAGTTGCTGAGAGAACAGATCCCTGAGGGACCCCGGCATTAATTGCCAATTGGCCAGACGAGCAGCCCTCAATGACCACTCGAATGGGCCGATCCCTCAGGAAGTCTTCAATCCAAACGCAAAGTTGAGTGGGTAACCCGAAATAAGGAAGCTTAGCAATAAGGCTATCGTGCCAGACCCTGTCAAAAGCCTTGGAGATGTCAAGGGAAACAGCAAGTGCTTCCCCTTGCCTCTCAATGGCCTCACTCCAGATATGAATGGCATACGCTAGAAGAACCCCAGTTGACCGGTTTTTGCGAAATCCGTATTGCCGGTCACTGAGGATGTCGTTGGCTTCTAGGTATGCCAGGAGCTTACTATTAAGTACACGCTCCATACTCTTACAGAGTATAGACGTGACTGAAATAGGCCTGTAGTTGGCAGGGTCAGCACGACTGCCCTTTTTGAGTACAGGCTGTACGTTAGCCAGCTTCCATGCTTTCGGCACCTTTCCAGTCTCTAGCGAAAGGCGAAACAGGCGTGTCAAGATTGGAGACAATTCAGGCGCACAAGTTCTAAGAACAATTGCTGGTATCCCGTCGGGGCCACTAGCTTTGTTCACGTCAAGATTACGCAGCACTCTACGGACGTCCTTCTGATGGATGCGAATGTCCGACATACACGTCTCGCATCCAATAGGAGCATCAGGAGGGTGAGCGCCACTACTATCCAGACGTGAAGACTCCGCGAAGAGAGCGGCAAACAAGTTTGCTTTTTCCTCAGCGGAGTGAGCCAGAGACCCGTCAGGTTTGAGCAGTGGTGGTAGTGAGGGGCGACAGAAGTTCGATTCAACCGACTTTGCCAGGGACCAAAACGCTTTGCTTCCAGCAGGGTATGAAGCGAGTTTGTTCCCAATTCGGCTAACGTGGTCAAACCGAGACCTCCGCAAAACCTTCTTGCTGGACTTGGCAGCCCTGTTGAAGGCTCTCTTCTTCTGATCCACGTCATTTGCTTTGCAGTTTCGAGCATCGACCCATGCTAGGTACGCCGCGTGTTTAACCGCTTCAGCGCGATCACATTCGGCGCCAAACCAAGGTGGAGCTTTGCCGGACATTGTTAGGTCAGAGAACGGAATGTAGTACTCCATCCCCGGTCGCAAAACATCTGTCACGGCGTCTGCGCACGACGATGGATCATTTGAAGAAAAGCAAGTAGGCTGCCAAGGATAACATGCAAAGAAAGATCGCATGCCATCCCAATCCGCTGACTTGTATCGCCAAACCCGCCGAGTGCCTTTAAGGCTGAGATCGGGCGGAGAGTAGACGGATACAGACTTCACCAGACAGTGACACATTTAATAAGAGTGGTAGAGTTATAATCGGGGACCCAAGCCCTACCAGTTTTAACCAGTTTTATCCCCCGAATCCTGCAGCTGGTTTCTAGATCCAAGCCAACTATTTTATGTAGTGCAAAAGAATTACATTTTTACCAAGTAAATAATAAGAGAAAAACTAAAATATATATAATGGCACTTTATTCCTTAAATTAAACAAAACACCGTTTGGTATTTGGTCATCTATCTATCAACCTATAAAAAAAGCTAATCAACATTTAGATGTTTTATACTTAGGTAATGGCACTTATTTCTGAATCAATACCAGTTTTAAGTTAAAAAAATACCTTGTAGGTAACTCTATCAAAATAACTGTAATGCAAACTAATCAACTTTGAAATAGACTTAATAGACCGTATGTACCTATAAATCTAAAGGCCCTTATTTCTAAAATTTCAGTCTTAAATTCAACAATACTTACTTGTAGGTAATTATATAAAAATTGGCCAAGTGCGAGTTGGACTCGCACATGAAGGGTTCCGTAGTAACTATAATAAATATAATATACTTAATATATTTATTTGAAAAAAAAAAAAAAAAACAAAAAACCTTACAAATTTCTTAAAACTAGATTATTTACAATTTTTACGACTACGCCAAATAACTTTGTTTTTCATAGTATTTGTATGAATTACAAAGTTATATTTGCGGTTTTAGAAAATATACTGTATCTCAAAAACTGCTGACTCGATCTCGTTCAAACTAATTTTGGTTGAAAGTTTACATTAAGATCTACAGAAATATATATTTTTTTTTTATTTTTTCACTCCATTATTATAGAAGTTAGAGGGGGTGGACACACATTTTACCACTTTGGAAGCGTTTATGAAAACGTCATTTTAGAAACCTTAATGTCATTTTTAAAGACCTGTCTATAGATACCACATACGTATAGGTTTCATGAAAGAAAATATTTTCAGTTTCAGTTCCATGTATGGGGAGCCCCCTTTATTTTAAATATTTTTTAAATTTTCTCTTAAAATCGGTTCACAGAATACATCTACCTACCAAGTTTTACATGTATAGTCCTAATAGTTTCGGAATAAAATGGCTGTGACATACGGACGGACGGACAGAAAGACAGACAGACACACGGACAGACATGTCGAAACTCTAAGGGTTCCGCTTTTTGCCATTTGGCTACGGAACCCTAAAAATAACTATGTATAATAGCACTTGTTTCTGAATTTCAGTCTTAAGTTCAACAATACTTCGAAAGATCAACATTGTAACTGTGTAAGTTCGTACTTTTATAAAATTTGCAATAAGTCACTAAAAAAATTGGCCAAGTGCGAGTCAGACTCGCCCATGAAGGGTTCCGTAGTAACTATAATAATATAATATGATATGTATATTTATTTGACGAATAAAAAAAAACCTTAAAAATTTCTTAAAACTAGCTTATTTATATTTTTACAACTACGCTAAATAACTTTGTTTTGGTTTCATAGTGTTTGTATGAATTACAAAGTTATATTTGCGGTTTTATAAAATATGCTGTATCTCAAAAACTGCTGACCCGATTACGTTCAAACTAATTTTGGTTGAAAGGTTATATTAAGATCTACAGACATATATTTTTGTTAGATTTTTCACTCTATTATTATAGAAGTTAGAGGGGGGGATACACATTTTACCACTTTGGAAGCTTATATCTTTTAAACGATTGACTTTATGAAAAAGTGGTTTTAGAAACCCTCATATCATTTTTAAAGACCTGTCTATAGATACCACACACGCATAGGTTTCATGAAAAAAAATATTTTCAGTTCTAGTTCCATGTATGGGGAGCCCCTTTATTTTAAATATTTTTTATTTTTTTTTCTTAAAATCGGAAAGTGGTTCACAGAATACATCTACCTACTAAGTTTCACATGTATAGCCTTAATAGTTTCGGAATAAAATGGCTGTAACATACGGACGGACGGACAGACAGACAGATAGACGGACAGACATATCGAAACTATAAGAGTTCCGTTTTTTGCCATTTGGCTACGGAACCCTAATAAAAATGACTCTAAAATGTTTCATTAGTCTGAGTGCAAACTACTTTGGTATTGTCATCTGTTTTCGAAACAACTCCCACGCAACACTTTTTTTTACTTCCAGGAGCCATTCTAAACTTATTAAAGTTAACAAAACAAACAACAAAAACTAATAAAACCGCAACAAAACAATAAACAACGAAGGAAGTAACGATAACAAAAAAGTAAACAAAACAAATAAGTTGGCTTTCGTTTTTCCAAACTCTCTAATCAGTTCTGTCTGACTAACCGTCTGATAAGAAACCAACTACGAAAACTATCTCTTTCACTCGCGGCTCGTACGTTCGTTCGTCGGGCTGATTCGGGCTCGCTCGGAGTCGTTCGGGCCTCGCGACTCGCGGGCTAGGCGTAGCCGCGGGCTGGCAACCCACCGCACCGCCCGCTACGCGCGCTCGAGTCAACTCGTTTTGCAGATATTTCAACTCGGGCTGACTCGTTTACGGTCTGACCCGGGTTACTCGAGTTAGATAACTCGAGTCGCCCATCGCTACTTACTTATGTCCAGCGTTGCCAACTCTACTGTTTTAACAGTAGATTTACTGTTTTTACCGTGACATCCCTGTTTTCTGTTTAAGTACCAATTTCTACTGTTTTTTTTATTATATTTACAGGAGATTTCGTCTAAAACGATAAAACTCCTCCAATTTAAATACCTAGCTTCATGATATGCATAATGTATCCGTATAAATTTAATCTATGTCTAACAAAACAAGTCGTAACATATCAAAGTCTGACAAAAATAATGTCTATAATGACAATGATGACATTTATATAATATATTTTTCGAATATTTTTTTCTAATATTTTGTTTGACTTGACCGTTGACCCTAGTTGTTGAGGAATGAAACGTAGTTGTCATATATATTTTTAAAAAGGAATAAAAAGGAGTGACGTCTTCATAAAAAACGTCTCAAAAGGAAATAACATGTTTCATTAAAATTCCTATAATAAGAACCTAAATAATCTATAATAAAAACGTCCAGAGATTCGGCGACGGACCAACGTCCGTGAGCTTGCTGGACATATTTGGCGACCGTGACATTTCGTGAAATAGGTACTAATATAATTGTAACAGCCACGAGCGGCGACATCCGCACAAAATGGACGACGCTCAAAAATCTTCACAAATCAAGAAATTAAATAAAGAGAGGAGCATCCTAAGGAGGCTTTTCACTATAGCGGCCAACTCCATTGAGGACATATTTAAGGCCGGGGAAGCGAAGATGACCGAATTAAAATGTGAGTTTAATAAGTTAAATGATTTAAACACACGAATTTTAAAATTAGATATAAAAATGAAAGACGAGCTATTAGATAGTGAAAGTACGGATGCCCAAATTGAAAAAGAAATTTTGTCGGACGAAGAATACACAACAGATTTATTGTAATAAAAACTAAATTCGAAATAATTCTGAATAAATCTGCTAAGACAAACACAAGTGGAGAAAATTGCCAAAAAAGGTACTTCAAGCTCCCGGAGATAGTTTCTAAAATTTGACGGGAATATCCGTAATTGGTTGTGTTTTTGGGGTCAATTTTCCAAAATAGACTTGGACCCAGAGTTAGACGACGATGATAAAATGTACTATCTAAAACAAAGTATAGAATTTGGAACAGACGTTTACTCACTTGTAATGAGTTACCCTCCAGCAGGAAATGCATACAAAAAATGCATGGAGGAGCTAAAGCAAAGATATGCGCGAGAAGAATTATTAATAGAAGTATACGTTCGAGAGCTGCTCGCATTAGTTTTAAAAAGTAAGTCAAATCTTGTGGAACTATATGACAAGCTGAATGCAAATTTAAGAGCCTTGGAAAGTCTCGGCATTAATAAGTACCAGGCGTTTATTCTACCGCTTATAGAATCTGCCCTGCCCCTTGAGATTTTAAAGATTTGGGAGCGTCAAAAGGGACTTATACAGACAAAGAACCCAGAGGAGGTCCTTGTTAGCTTAATGGGTTTTTTAAAAGCGGAAGTTGAAAGCATTCAGAGAGTTGAAATAACAAGAAATCTGGCACCAACTGATCTGAACATGATAATAATAATTCAAAAAAGAATGTGCAACTCAAGAACTGCCTATGGTGTGATAAAAATAATCACTCAAGCTCAGATTGTTATAAGATGCACAATCTCACCGTAGAGCAGAGACTAGAATTTGTAAGGAAGAAGAGGGCATGCCCCGTTTGTTTGAAGCTAGGACATCATCCAAAAGCAAAGAGGCACTCTACAGCACTCTGCACTGAGAAGAAAGAGATGAAATGTTCAGAGAAACCTAAAACCATTACAGCAAATCTGTCTACGCAGAACTATAACACTGAAACCTTACTTCAAACATTGATAATTAACGTGCGCAATGGAGTACGGGTGCTGTTCGTGCTTTATTTGACAGTGGTTCTCAAAGGAGCTATATTCGAGAGAATATTGTAAAAGAACTGAACCTAATTCCTACACAGCAGGAAAAATTAAATCATTGCTTATTTGGTAACATACAAACTAAAATAGAATCTCACAATGTTTATAATATAATGTTAGAAAATCGTAATTCAAATTTTACAATGAATATTGAGGCCCTCAGCCAAACTTCGATTTGTGGAAATATTCCAAAATTAAATTTAACCAATGAGACATGTAAAATTTTAGAAAGACATCAGATCTCCTTATCTGATATAGAATCTGAAATATCAGAAATTGGAATTGTAATAGGAGCTGATTTTGCAGGTTTTATGTTGACAAGTAGTGTCATTGTAATGGAAAATGGTTTGGTAGCAATTAAAACTAAATTAGGCTGGACAATTCAGGGCAGGCAAATTAGTACTTCGCCTGATAATACTGCTTCTGCTATGTTTTGTGGGTCTACTAACAATAATTTGACAGATTTTTGGACTCTTGAAACTCTTGGCATTCATGATCCAGCAGAGATGAAGTCTAGAGCTGCTTCAAGGAGACATTGACGAAACTACCGGATGGCAGATATAAAGTCGAGCTTCCATTCAAGGTGGGGTTTGATGATTTATTACCTAAATATAATATCGCAAAGAAAAGATTAGATATAAACACTATAAAGCCGATTTCAAGTGGTAAGTACAAAGGCTATGATGCGAGTTTGCAGGAGTGGCTAAAGTTAGGTATTATTGAAACTTCTCTGATATTCATCATGGTCATAATTCTGGTCATGATTTGCCACATAAAGCTGTATTTAAAGAATCTAGCCTGACAAGTAAAATCAGGCCTGTATTTGATGCCTCTTGCCCAGACAAAAATGGGCTGAACCTAAATATATCCTTGGAGAAAGGTATTAATTATTTTGAACATATACTTAAACTAATAATAGGTTTTCGAAAAGGTCCAAGGAAAAAGTATAGAAGGTAAAGTATCACAAACCCTAATACCTAGTACTTTCACGCATGTTCCCAGTGAGCCTGAAAAGATCACACAACATGGCAGGAGAGTAGTGATACCCAGTAGATATAAATTATGAACATTGACTGTTTATTTTATTCTTATAATTTACTTATTTCATTTTAATTCTAATTTTATTAAATAGTGGATTGCCACCTATTTTCTAACACATTGTGTGTAATTTATACTGACAGTTTATTTTAATTTACAGTTTTTATCTTCTCTATGTGTTAGGAGGGACACACTATTGTTATTATTTAGCATGTAAGATTATTATTTAAAACTTGTAATAGTGCAGAAGAGATACTGACTAATGTCTAATGTAATTTAGTTTAAATATTTTTTGTAATTGTTGATTACCAACTTTTCAAAAGAATTATTGTGTTATTATGTTTGACGAGTGTTAAATTTAATATTTGATTTTAAATATTTGGAACCCATATACATGACTATGTAATAACGTTTCATTCTACTAAGTACCTACCTATATTATTTTCCTTTCTGTGTCCGGAGGATGTTGAGGAATGAAACGTAGTTGTCATATATATTTTTAAAAAGGAATAAAAAGGAGTGACGTCTTCATAAAAACGTCTCAAAAGGAAATAATATGTTTCATTAAAGAAATTCCTATAATAAGAACCTAAATAATATATAATAAAACGTCCAGAGATTCGGCGACGGACCAACGTCCGTGAGCTTGCTGGACACTAGTAAAACAGAAATAAAGGAATGCTATACATTTAATGCAACTAAAAAACATGTGAATAAATTCAATAAAAATATGTATAATTTTAATAAAAAAAAGAGGCAGAAAATATCGAAGACAGAGAAATGAAAAATGATTAATAATTATTTGTAACAATATTAAAAAAAAATGACAATCTATATATATAAAAGAAAGTCGTGTTAGTTACACTATTTATAACTCGAGAACGGCTGAACCGATTTGGCTGAAAATTGGTAGGGAGGTAGCTTAAAACCAGGAGACGGATATAGCATATTTTTATCCCGGAATTCCCACGGGATCGGGATTTAAGCGGGAAAAACATCCCACGCGAACGAAGAAGAAATGGAGAGTAGGGTAGGGGTAGTATAGGGGTAGGGGTAGGGTAGGGGTAAGGTAGGGGTAGGGTAGGGTAGGGGTAGGGTAGAGGTAGGGTGGGGGTTGGGTAGGGGTAGGGTAGTGGTAGGGTAGGGTAGTGGTAGGGTAGGGGTAGGTTAGGAGTAGGGTAGGGTTAGGGTAGGGGTAGGGTAGGGTAGGGGTAGGGTAGGGGTAGGGTAGGGGTAGGGTAGGGGTAGGGTAGGGTAGGGTAGGGTTGGGGTATGGTAGGGGTAGGGTAGGGGTAGGGTTAGGGTAGGGGTAGGGTAGGGGTAGTAGACTTAATGTTTTAAAGTTACCATTTTACTGTTTTCTGCTGTTTTTTTAAGTCTGATCTACTGCTTTATGCTTCGGTTAGGTTGGCAACACTGCTTATGTCATTGTCCAAGTTCAACACCACAGAGTTGGCAAAGAAATGCACTTGATTTGACTGTAGTATCAGCTTCAATTTCATTGTCTTGTAACTGGTCTGTCCATGACGATCCTTTAGGTAGTTACCATTTGCCTGTAATTACAAGGGTACTTATTAATAACAATTATAATATCCCACATGAGACAGAATATTCAAATTTACCAAAACATTTTAATTTTAACTTGGTTGATTGGGAAATATATAGGAAGAGTGTTGATAGTTTGATAGTGGAATTTAAAATTATTCAAGATAACCCATTACAGTCATATAATGACTTGATAAAGTTGTTAAATTTAGCTATTATTAAATCATTACCATCAACTTTAAGACCTGCTACATCTTTTGATACGTCATTAGTAAATAATAATCGTAAAAAACGCATCCCATTACCATGGTGGAATTTGAATTGCACTAAAGCAGTAGAAGACTCTAGGAATGCCTATGTAGAATTCAAGTACAATCCCACATTAGAAAAATATATTGAGTTTAAAAAATTACAAGCTCTTAAAAAGTTAGTGTTGAAAAGAGAAAGATATTTAAGTTGGATTTCTTTATGTGAGTCATTTAACAGAACTACTCCATTATCTAGAGTTTGGCAATTTTCAAAAAGATTTAATAAAGCATTTACACCTCCATGTAGTAATATTTCTCCTTGGGTATTCGATTTTCTTAAAAAATATACAGTCCAGATACAGTTGAGGGGCCATTTCAATCAATTCCTCATGAAGTAAAAGTTTCAGGACATTATGAATATCTAATTTATCCATTTTCTCTTCAGGAATTAAAATCTGCAATATCATCTAGACGTGATTCAGCTTTTGGCCTTGATAGAATACCTTATAAAATGTTGAAATATGTATCAATTAAGGCACTTTCTGACATACTAAGTGTTTTCAATTTACTCTGGCAGGAAATGATCATCCCTAATGAATGGAAAACAGATTGTCTCATTCCAGTACTTAAGCCTAACAAAGAAAGACACAAAGTAGAATCATATAGGCCAGTAGCATTAACATCATGCATGGGGAAAACCTTTGAACAATTAATTAAACAAAGGCTAGAATTTTATATAGAAAGTAATAGTCTATTACCATCCAATCAATTTGGCTTTCGACGTGGTTGCTCCACTCGAGATAGCATTTCTCATTTACAATTAGATATATACAATTCTAATAAAATGGACAATTATTTTGTTGGTGTCTTCTTTGATATAAATGCACCCATTCAACAACATCAATTTGCACATTTTGTGTGTTGAACTTCGGGCCCTTGGTATTCCTGAAAAAATTATATTATGGATCTTTAAATTTTTACATGGTAGAGAAGTATATGTCAAAGTGAATAAACGTTTAATAGGGCCACGTTTTTCATACAAAGGGGTATGTCAAGGTGGCATTCTCAGTCCATTGATTTATCTTCTCTATCTACATAGACATTTTACTTGGTCTTGAAGTGGCAAATTTACAGTTTGCAGATGATTTGGTTATCTATGCTTCAGGTTCAGATATAGGTTCTGTTGAAAGAATTTTAAACACAGCTTTAACTCGGCTAAAGAACTATTTTCATTATCTAAACTTGGATATCAGTCCAGAAAAATCAAAAGTCATAGTGTTTGGTGAATGTGAAATAGACCTACATATTTATTACAATAATAGTGTTCTTCCAATAGTGAATGAAGTGAAGTTTCTGGGTATCATTTTTACAAGCAACCTTTCATGGACTAAGTATGTTGATTATCTGTTAGGTAGAGCTAATAAAGCATTTAATTTTGTAAAGTTGCTGTCAATTGCAGCTGATCCTAAAATTTTGCTAATGCTATATAAATCTTTAGTACGTAGTCATTTTGAATATGGATTTTTATGCTTTGGGTCTGATCAGAGATTGGTTCACAAATTGGATATTCTGCAAAACCACAATCTTGGATGTGTAACTGGTGCAATGAAGACAACTCCAATTAATTCACTTCAAATTAAGTGCTACACTCCTCCTATGAATATAAGATTTCAGTTTTTAAAATCCAAATACATTCTCAAGCTTTTATCTTTCGAAAATCATCCTTTATTAAAGAAAATATTATTTTATCATAGAGTATACAGTCCCTCTAACTCCGTAAATGTCCCTTATATATTTCATGACTTTTCTATTTTAATTAGTATTGATGATCAATATCAAATTGAGAAATGTAAAGGCAGATGGCCATGTTACTCTGGTAATTATATTAGCAAATTCTGGCCCATGGACATTTACATCAACCGTGAACTACGGTGTAAAGAAGATGTCTATCAGTTAATTGCAGAGTTCCCTGGGTACAGGTATATATTTACTGATGGATCCAAAAACAATAGAAATGTTTCGCTAGCCATTTATCTACCTCATCTTACTGTTGGACATGGAGTTCGGTTACCTGGAGCCATGACTATATTTACAGCAAAATCTCTAGCCATTTTAACAGCTCTGCAGTATATACATGAAAAGAATCTTGGGCACACAACTTGGCTTATAGTGACCGACTGCATGAGTGTTCTCATGGCCTTAATAAACCCGAAACTGGACGCCAATACCGGAAATATTTTATATGAGATTCGGACTTTATACGCTGATCTTTGTTCTAGAGGATTTACGATAAGTTTAATATTAGGCATGCGTCCGATATATCAAAACGAATTCAAAATCAGATTTCAAACACAAATCGTTTCGTATCGATTTCTCAAACTTGAAGATCTGATTTTAAAATCTACCTAGCCGAACCAAACGCAAACGATCTATCACCAAACGAATCGACGCAATCGAAATCCAAACGCAAACTTGCCAGTTTGCGTTTGGTTGGATTTCGTTAGAAATTCGCTTTCTCTCTTTCTAACTTAGCGTAACATAGCTGAGTGAAAAGGATAGCGCGAATTTTGTGATTTAGATTTCGGTTTTCGGAAATCTAACAGACATTATAATGCGATCAATATCATCTTTACGGCCAAGTATTTAAAGACTACATTTTCGAGATTATACGTTGATGTATTTTGGTTTATGCTTCAATGTTTCTTGGAACTAAAAAAACTTTTTACCAAAAAATTAAACCGACTCCCAAAAAACACTGCAAAGTGAAAAATAACTTTAATTTCGGTAGTCGGTGTCTTTAGTTTTGTATTTTCGTTTTTGGCACCGACTTCCGAAATTAAAGTTATTTTTCACTTTGCAGTGTTTTTTGGGAGTCGGTTTAATTTTTTGGTAAAAAGTTTTTATTTCACTCTTTTTAGTTGGTCTATTTTTAATTTACCTAGTTACAAGAGCCCAATTATCAACTACTTATAACCTTTTACAAAATATTGCTTTTCCCAATGCTGGGCCGTTAATTGTTGAGGAGTTCTCCTGGTACTTCACCATCAGCTCTACATCACCATATGCATTGTGACGAGCATAAATTGTGTAACATCCATATTCAAGTAATCGAATCGCAATCCACTCAATACTTATTATTGAGTAGTTCCGGCGGCCATCTGTGGTCTTCATCATCAGTTCCACTTCCTCAAATGGTACTTTTTGAGAGCAACTGCACAAGTTACTATAATAAATACCCAAAACGACATAGGTGTGCCTATAATATTTGAAGAGTTCCCTCGATTTCTCCAGGATCCCATCATCAGATCCTGACGTTTATGAAAATGGGACCAATATCGAAGTATACCCTTTCAATCAAAAAAAGAATTTTCCAAATCGGTTCAGCCGTCTTCGAGTAATCGATGATCATACATTAAAAAAAAAAAATATATATATACGCGTCGAATTGAATAACCTCCTCTTTTTGTCGTCGGTTGATAACCTCCTCTTTTTGTCGTCGGTTGATAACCTCCTCTTTTTGTCGTCGGTTGATAACCTCCTCTTTTTGTCGTCGGTTGAAAATTATAACATCACCTGTTTGTATTAATTGTGAATTAGGATGTGATCAGACCCTAGATCATATAATTTTTGAATGCCCTGCATATGATTTACAGAGAATTCCTCTAATTGATAATTTATTGGAAATATATAAAACGCCAGCAAGCATCCCGCGCGACACTCAAGGTTTGCTGGAAAATTACAGTACGTACATAGCACTGTATAAATTTATTGACAGCACCGGATGGGCTATTTGACCGATCGGGACGACGTATTAGAAGGATATGACCCTGGATATGACCTTACTTTACAACATGATTATGACGAATACACGGATATGACACCATATTATTACGAATTTGACTTTAATGAATACTGAAGACATGGCTTTGGCCTTAAATAAACTACTAAAGACGTGGCTTTGGCCTTACTTATTTTTGGACAAGAAGGATGAAACTGAAGACGAGGCTTAGGCCTTACTTTTAGACAAGAAGGATAAGGCCGTGCGCGCACTGCCTTGCGGTGGCCGCAATTCCGGTAGTTCTACCGCACCGGTAGACTGACCGCAGTGCGCGCACTTCTATGACACTCCATACTTCACAAATTTTGCGGTGCGGTAGAACTACCGGAATTGCGGTACCGCAAAATTTGTGAAGTATGGAGTGTCATAGAAGTGCGCGCACTGCGGTCAGTCTACCAGTGCGGTAGAACTACCGGAATTGCGGCCACCGCAAGGCAGTGCGCGCACGGCCTAATATGCACTGAAGACGAGGCGGTATGGTCTAAGACCTTAGCCTGCCCGAGAAGGGCGAAGGAAAAAAAAAAAACACCACAGAGTACATCAAAGACACAGACTACATAGATCAGACGACCCACTCCCATAGAAAGAAAATGGTCGTTATAGATTGTCAAAAGTTGGAAGAATCGAACATGACAGTTCTTTTTTTTTTAATTTAGGTGTTGAGTTTTGAGCAAAGGCAGACACATAGAGCCTCAATTACCCAATTGCACTGTATTCAGACCTCAATATTCTTTTTGCTGTTTGCAGCAAAATTCCAATGAGCTCCTATGAAAGAACTCGGCGGTAAAAATAATTACAGGGAACTACTGAGAAATATGTAAATGAAACACAACAAATACTTATTCAAGTTTTTATTTCGTAATTTCATTTTATATTTATATTTATTATATATAAATTTATAAGCCTTATGTTGCGTTTTGGGAAGAGATTTTTCAATTAATCGGGATAGGTACATATGTGCCTTTCATTATTTTATTTATTAAACAACACCAATTAAAAATTACTAACTTTAACCCATGGTCAAGGAAGGCCTTTTCAATATCTTTTTTGTGTATCACGAGACATGAAGTCAAATTAGTACTTAGACACATAATTTGGCTTTTTATTATTTTCGAAATGTTGTTTTTTGCTGGAGAATGTTCTAAGTACTCATTTGCTTCCTCTGTGACTACTCCGAACGCTCTCACTGCATTTTCAGAAGGGTAGGTAAATTTCATTTTCTTCATAGTTTCATATTATTATTTTTTTTGCACCTAATTGTGTATAGCACTAACTTTGCCCATAGTCAAATCGGCAACGCAATCAACACATATTATTTTTGAAAAAAAAAATCTTGTGACCCACCCTGCTGTATACGCTCTTGCATGTACATTGAGGCATTCCTAAGCAGCAGATCGTGGCACCGCTCCTGACATATGGGGTCCCACATTAATTTCACCCGGATACTGAACATCACATTTTCGGAAGATATAAATAGCTGTTTCAGTTTAACGAGCTGGTCTGCTGAATCATTTTGCCAATAAAAGTATCCGAGTGAAATTTTATAAATCTGGTTATTAGTAAGAATCAATTCAGGTTATTATTTCTAAAATTATATGCCCGCTCTAGTCCAAAAAATAGGGCGGGCTCATTATTTTCACATTTTTCTTTTGGAAGAATAGCCACAGCTTTAAATAATTTTGAGGACTTACAAACCAATTTTTTAATGAAGGCACAGTTGTCTCCCTGCCTTTAACATCCACAAAACATATTTCTTTTAATTTTTGTATGGCTTCATGCCAAAATCGTTGGTGTGGTGACCCTGATGTACAGGCTACGCGTAAAGGTTTCCCCCCTCTTGTTGTTTTACTGTTTAAGCTTGCAGCATTGACTGAGTTGAACAGATCGTTAAAAAATTAAACTATTTCAGCAGTATTTTCAAGGGTGGAGCTAACACTTCTTCCTCAGCATATTTAGCTGAAACAAATTACACTTTTATTAAACTTGGTATAATATGGTAAGTAAATTGAAATAAGTTAAAGTTCGAGTTATAGAAAAATATAATTATCAGAAATATTAAAATTCAAGATGATGAGATTAATGACTGGTATATATCAAAACAAAAATTGCTTGATTTTATTATATTAAACTGGCGCAAATATGACAAAATTATTAAGGTCGCTAGCTTTCCACATATTGCAATACAACTCATTAAAAGAACATAGTAATGAGTAGATTAAGTCAAATTAAATAAATTTACATATATAGTCAAATAAAATAAACAATTATTTGACCTCATATAACCTGTCAGTAGGTAAGGTAATTCTGGAGAAAGAACATAAACATTGTCTTGAGTTACAGCGACCAACTATTCTTATTGTTTATGTAATTGTTTGTAGAATAGTATGCCTTTGAACAAAGATAGGATTTTACTTTAGCTTTAAACGCATTAGTTTTGCAGGTTGCAGTCAGCCTAATTAAATTTGCAAATAGTACCTCATACTTAATAAAGTTGGCCAGCCTGTTTGAAGGCAATATAAAAAGCAAGCTGGTTACGAAAACTTTTGGTTTTACAAGATTAGCAGATATTTACGTAGGTTACGTACGAACCTTCGTGAACTTTTTTGGGTATTCCAGAAGTAATTTCATAGGCCGAAAACAATGATGGATAACCACCAAGTTTGAGCCGATACTTCTCACTGATGAACCTTTTTTCAGTGTTTATGGCACACACATAGTTTTCGAAGTTCTTGCGGGCTTAAGCTGCGCAAATAGTCACTATTATGGCACAGAAGCCACGAAGCCACTTTTTGAGTCTTAACTCACAAACTGGAAATGAATGCACTAAAACGTCCTTTCGTTTAGTACCACAATGTTCGATACAACACTTGTTTTACATCTTGCAGTATCAATGCAAAATATTACAGCTTAATCAATGAGGGGATAAGACAGTACGGAAATTAATCAAAGCAGACAGACTTCCAAAATCCATGTCCAAAAAGTCAAAAACTGTAATGGCGGCCGGCGTAAAAATTAAAGTCAAATGTCAATTAAATAAAACATTTGTAAATTGTCTATGGTTTTGGCACCTGGCGTAAGAAGGGTGAAGAAAGACAGAAGGGGGCGTGGAAACCTGTCATGTTCGATTCTTCCAACCATAGAGTATACGGTTGAAATTTTTTGTTCTAAGTTTACGTGCCGTGATCAAAGAGTAAAGTAATAGAGTACATCAACACTAACACTGGAACTGGAAGTAAAAACGCAAATTGGACTTTATTGATACAAACACCCTTCTATATTTGATAGTATATCATTGTGCACACGTGATAGTGGATAAATTGTGGTGGCTCCTTCAAAAAAGCGCCTTAGCAAGAGTTGAAACTGAAGCTGAATGAACATATAACCTAAAAATCATTATTTATGTTGTTTGGCTACGAGTTTCTAATAAACTCGCAGAACTATGAGTAGCAGTGACGAAACAGATAGTAACTCAACTATTGACGAGCAGGACCATGGAGAAAGGGTGAGTACTAGATTCCAAATTATGCCTAGACTCGCACATCAATAAAATAGTCAGCAAAGCTTTCCAACTATTTGGTTTCATTTCTATAATTAATATTGTGTGTTCAATATTAGGTATGGAATCAAATTTGTTTTATTTTATTTTAACCCACCACTAGCTCCTCCCAGGTGGACATGGAAAATCGTACACCCCAAATAGAAAATCTTCTAAAATTTTGCAAAATAAGACTTTCCAAATATTATCACCTGATTTGCCTATCAAAATAGAAGACTTCCATTTGTTTTATAATGTGTGCAATAAAAATTGTATTGTGCAATAAAGAAAACTCATTTACTCAACATATTTTATTGTTAGTGACCCCCCCATTATTCCAGGCTGCAACCATACCTCGCTCCTCCTTGTCTCATCAAATATAGTTTCAACCTCCAATATTTTTATGATATAGCTGTAATGCGTATAAGCACATAATAATGTCCATCCAAGCTATTGCTAGGTATGTATAAGTTACTTGCAGTGTTAAGATTCACACATAATAACAAACAACCGCAAATAACTAAACAATTAAATATTTATACAAATGCACTAGTGCTCATCCTAGGTAGTAAGCATGTTCTGGGGTTGCGGGAATGTTCTAACGAGATACCGCAGCCCGGAACTTAAGGGCAGCTGAAGGAACAGGGTGGGTTTTTAGTCAGTAGAAGCCTGACATTCCCTTTCACTTAACCCAGAGCGGGAGAAGTCATTTGATGATGTTGCCACCCGGAATAAAGTACTAAGCATGATTTGTGGATGGATTACTTATTTATTTAAAATCCATCCACAAAACATGCTTAATCAAATTTATTGCTTAATCAAAATTAATCCACAATGCATGTTAGTACCTTTTATAATTAATTATTTAGTAATTGTATTGTTTATTCTTTCTCATAAATAATTAAAATTTTTAGTGTGAAATTAGATCACAGCTTTCAACATTATCATTTGAAGAATTGCAAAAATTAAAAGAGAAAATTGGTGCCAAAGTATACAAAGAAGCTATTTTTGGTAATGCTAACAAGAAGAAGCAATGTGATGCACCCAAAGTTTTTAAAAGAGAAAATAAGAACAGACCCCGAGAGATGAGCTCTAAGAAACCTGTTCGTATGCTGCAGGCTGTTCCAATTGTGAAGAAAAAGGAAATTCGTGACCCCAGGTAATGACGAGTTAAAACATGCTTGCCCTGTCTGAGCTCCAAAATCTATGTGATTTTTTTTTTGTTTCTGCCTCAAAACGGACTGAAAATTCGCTGTGTTGAGGAAAATAATGATAACAGTTTTTTTATGCTGCTACATTATTCTTCTTCTTTTTCTATTGGTGAAAGAATGTTCAAAATTGAATATCTTGGTCTCAAGAGAAGAACATTCCAGGGGATTTTTATCTCACTATATTATAACATTATTACTAAGTATAGAAGATATTATTACCATTTGCGCCTGGCGTTTCATTATTAACTTTCCGCAAGCTTTAGGCTACTTCTATACCAAATATTCAAATCCACCCAATACTTCGGAGATTAGCGCGTTCAAACAAACAAATAAACTTTTCCGCTTAATTATATTAGTATAGATTGTAAAGTTTGTGAAGATGGATGAATGGTTGTTAGTTACTCGTTCACGCTAAAATAGCTGCACTGCAGCGAATTTGGATGAAATTTTGTTCGAAGATATTTTGGATTAATACATACGGTTTAAGACATTTATTTCTCAAAAAGAATACACTTCACTTAATATGAGAAATACAAGTTAATTAATTAAAAACATTAATATTGTTATACAGACAATAGGTAGGTACTCATACATAAATTGCTTGTCGCAGTTAGAATATACTTTTCCCTAACTACCCACATGTAGCTAGAGAAGCTAATAGATGAGTGAACAATTACGTGTCGTTCCTTGATAGTAACTGTATAGCAATTAGTTATTTGGTAATTTGTTATAATTTGTTTTATTTAAATTTAAACTTAAACTCGAGAAAAAACCTTCGTGATGTGGTGCTTTACGGTTTTTTTGAATAAGCTAAATGACTGAATCTCTTTTACGTCGCTTGGCAATTTGTTATATAATTCTGCTCCTTCGTATAATATACTTTTCTTTCCGTAGTTAGTTCGTGGTGGTCTGAGACAGATATTGTTTTTTCGTCTAGTGCTGCGTTTTTGTGTTTGTCCTTTTGTTGTAAATGTTATTTTAGAATTAATTTTTTTATGTAACAGCTTGTATACTAGGATGCATGTGTTATACTTATATATTTGTGATAGTGTCATCAATTTAGTTTCTTTGTAAATTTTTTCTGTAGGTGTCAGATAGTGATAGTGAAAAAGTAATTTAATTAATTTATTTTGAGATATTTCTATTTGCTTAATATTTGTTTTAGCTGCAGTACCCCAAACTTCTATTAAGTAGTCTAAGTGGGGTTTTACCATGGAGTTGTAGATAATATACCTAACGGACTTTGGTAAACAACGAACAATACCGCGAAGCGCGCCCATAACAGAAGATAACTTAGACCTTAATTTGTCTAGGTGCGGTTGCCATGTCAGATGTTTGTCTATATAAAGTCCAAGATACTTTTCTGAACTAACTTCGGTTATGGGTTCATTATTCATGTATAAATTTGAATGACTTATGATTTTTTTATTCTTAGCTCTGAATATAATGTAATTAGTTTTAGTTGTGTTAACAGTCAGTAAATTATCTTGGAACCATTTAAAGAGAATGTCCAGATCCTTCTGCGCTTGTTTAATGATCTGTTCAGTGTCATTGCCAAACACAAATAAACTGGTGTCATCAGCATATAAAATTATGTCACCTGTTAAATTTAGGTTATGAATGTCGTTTACATATATAATAAAGAGCAAAGGTCCAAGAATAGATCCTTGCGGCACGCCGTAGGTAATGGATTCAAAATTACTTTCTGTGTCACCAATACGAACAATTTGCTGTCTATTTGAGAGATATGATCGAAATACGTCAAGAGCTGTTTCTCGGATGCCAATATCATACAATTTTTGGAGTAGTAAACTATGGCTAATTGTGTCAAATGCCTTTTTCAGGTCGATAAATATTCCAAGTGCTGTGCGTTTTTCATCAATATTATTTTTCAGGGTTGTCACAAGGTCGATTGTTGCAGTTAACGTATTGGATTTTGCGCGGAAACCATATTGCTTTTCTGAAAAGAAGTTAACAGTTTTAAGATAATTATCTAAACGACTGTATAATATTTTCTCATAGATTTTAGATATTGTTGGAAGAACGGAGATAGGGCGATAATTGCCTGGGTCAGTTTTTTTTCCTGACTTAAATATTGGACTCACTCTTGCTATTTTGAGAGGATCAGGAAAGAAACCAATTTGTAAACACTTATTAATGCTCATTGTAAGTTTAGTCAATATTAAGTTTTTGATGCATTTTATGGTTTTGCAACTTATACCGTCTAATCCCGTGCTAGTATTTGTATTGAGATTATCTATGATTTTGCTAACTTCTTCTTCAGTAGTTGGAGTTAGATTAAGTAGTTCGCATGTATTAGACTTAGCCTTTTGTGTATTTAATACACACCTGTAAAGGTGTGTTATTTTTATGTGTTATGATTTTGTTTGCTAAAATTGACCCGATAGTAGCAAAAAAGGTATTAAAATAATTGCATATTTCTTTAATGTCCGAAATTTGGCCTATAGGTGTATCTAATTTTGGAGGAACCAAGCACGATTTTGCTTTGTTTCCAGTTAAGTTACTGATTAGCTTCCACATCTTTAAAGGTTTTTTCTCGCAGTTTTTAAACGCTTTATAATAATATTTACTTTTACTATTCCTTATTTGTACAGATACTGCATTTCGTAAGGCTATGAACTTTTTAGTAATTGATTCATCATTTGGATTTGCCTTGTGAGTAGACCAGAGTTGATTCCTTTTAGATATCATTACAATAATGTCCTTGTTAATCCAGTCAGATTTCAGTGGATTTTGAATTTTGAATTTAGTCAATCTATTTTTATATATTGCTTCCTTAATTACTTGTTCGAAGCTATTGTAGCCTTCAGTGATGTTAGTAGCTGTACTTTCTACTGTATGGTGTAGTGCTGCGTAGTCTATAGTGTGATACATTATTTTCTTTTTAATTTCCGGTGTATACTTGCCAACTTCTAGATATATCTGCTTGTGATCTGACATTGGTGATTCCACTATTGCCATATGAAATTTATGATTTTTTAGATTGGATGAGACGTGGTCAAGAATTGATAGCTTTGTAGGTATTTCGCGGGTGCTAAAATTTGTTTCAATTTTGTTCAAGATTATGTGTCCATTTTCCAGCAGTACTTTTGTGTAATTATTGACAGATCGGTTAGGATTTAGTAGGTCGTAATTGAAGTCACCGAACACCAAAGCCCTTTTTCTCCTCAGCAGCTGCTGTGAGAATTCTTCTAAAAATCCAGTATGATCGGATTTTGGAGTTTTGTAGATGGCGCCAATATCCAATGAATATTTATTTAAGTGAACCCACAAGTAGTGATTGTTGTCTTTACACAGGTCTTCTACGTAGTTGTGTTTTAAGCAGTCGTGAACAAAAATCGATGAACCACCTCCTCTTGAATTTTCTCTAATATTATAATAATGAGTGTAGTTTGGTAATTTCAAACTTTTGGCTTCGGATTCTGACTTAATCCAGGTTTCAGTAAGGATGATTATATGCACAGGACTGGATATATTGTATTGTATGATACAGTTTAGTTCATCGAGTTTTCCCGGTTTCACAATGCTGCGTGCGTTAGCGTAGAGAAATTTTAGAGATTTAGTGTCCTTTACTAGATTGTTGTATGAATCACATATGTCATGAGTAGTGGTCAGGTTTACATCATCTGTATTTTCTATGGCTTTTAGTTTTTTGTCTGGATATTTGTAATTTTTGGTACACCTTTGATATATTTTATGGTTATATCTTTTTCACCTGATTCTTGTCGTCGTTTCAGTTCTTCTCTCAAAAAGTATCTATGTTTTTGTTGATACGGTGTTTCATCAGAGTATATTTTAATATTTTCAGGTTTTATGTTTGATTTATTACGTAGAATAGATTTTGCTGCTTCAGGTGATGAAAATATAACCTTTATAGGTCTCGATTTATCAGGATTGTATTTTCCTAGACGTATTGTTTTCGTTGGTTCTATGGACTCTGGTACAGCCATTTTTATTACCTTTCTTACTTCCTTGCTATCATGAATGCGTCGCTCTTCAAGTGTTGAAGATCGGATCTCATCTATTCCTCGTATGATAACATTTTTCTCCCTGTGTGATCGTTCTTGGGTCTCTGAGATAAAAACTTCGTAGCTAAACGTAGGTGTAGTTATCACAGAGGTGGAACCCGATTTCAATAGTGTGATGTTGTCCTCAATTGTTTCCACTCTTTTCTCGATGTTAGCTCTAAACTCTGAGACATTCGCCAATTCTGATTTTATACCGAGCTGTTCCGAGGACAGAAAATCTGTTGTTACCTTGATCTGACTGATCTCTTCCCTTATGGCTGAGACGTCTTGTGATATTTTGTTAAGATTTGCCGTTTGATTTCTAGACAAGTCTTTCATGAACGATTCCATTTTGGCTTGAAATTGATCGAACTGTGCACCAAAGTCATCATGCGGTTGTTTCCTTTTGGCTCGAAAAGTTATCTGATTGGCGTTATCAGGCTGAGTAATCTTTCGCAGATCTGGTTGAGAACCACCAGTCTTTTCGGACCTTTCGATACCACTTGCTATTGTTAATGAATCTCTATTGCTTTCGCTACACGTATTAGGTGACTGTGGTGGAGATCGGACAACACTCATTGTGTATTATTTTATTATAGGTACTTATATAAATATCTTTACTTGGAATCTTCGAGAGTGCGCTCGCGCCGTCACTCGTCGAGAGCGAGATGACTGTCAACAGCCCGTCCCTTTTACATAAACACTTTGGTTGCTTGCGTCTTTGCGTGGCGCTTTGGTTAAGAGAATTTATTATTTAATATATCATTATTCGATCGGTTTGCTATGATAATTTCAACCTTTACAAACGCACCAATAATGTCAAAATTGTTCGTTTGTTGGAAAAAGTTAAACTAGTTTGATAATTACGCACCGGCTTTTGTCGCACACTATTGTCACGGTTACGCAGAGTTCATAACCGCGAGAATCCCTTGCACTCGCACTTTTTCGATAAGCCACAAGTAGTCACAGTGAGTTTACACTTTTATAGTACTGTTTTCGATATTGTATTTTCTCACTAATATAAACTTCTTATTCAGTAAAAAACAATACACAGTTAGTTTTTAAGCTTTTCCACAGGTTTTTAAACCGTTTTCGACACTTAAATTGTCTTTAAACTATTTTCACATTTAAATAACTAAGGAGTGATACGGAGACAGTATTGTTCGTTAGAGGCGCGTTTACCAATACATGAGTTTATTATTCTGAAATTTCCACGAGAACGGGATTTACACGGGAAAAACTTCCCACGCTAAAGAAGTCGCGGGTAACAGCTACTGCAAATATGAAAATACCAGTAGATGCTCCTTGTTTGCCATTCCGTGTGTATAACACGATTTCGCGTAATATTTCACTTGCGTCTTTTATCCTTATGATGGCAGTACTAACCCATAGAAATAGATCCATACAGCTATTATTTAGCCATGATCTCAACTACTAAAGTTATTATATGCTACAAATATTATAATTCCAGATTCGATCCACTTTGCGGCGATTTCGACAAGAAACAATTCTCAGATGACTATAATTTTCTTTCTGACCTACGTATGAAAGACATAAAAGCTATAAGAGCAGAATTGAAAGAGACAACGGATCCCGACAGAGAGTTAAAGTTGCGAAGGCTGCTTCAGCGGTTGAACGACCAGCACAAACACACAAAGAAGAGTAAGATAGAGAAAGAAGTTATGGAAAAGAATAGGAAACATATTGAACAAGAGTTCAAGGAGGGAAAACAGCCACACTTCAAAAACAAATGTAAGTACAAGCAATTAATGATTAGTTCTTAGTTTTCTTGTAATTTTCTCTTTAACTTTATTATTGTCCTTGTCTCTAATATATGGCAACAATAATAGTGGAGTCGCCCTCCACCTCTGTCTATCTGTCTCTAAGCTTTCTTCTTTTAAACCACGCAATGGATTTTGATGCAGTTTTCACTGTTATTTAGATATATAAAACATTCTAATGAAGTGTTTGAAAATTCCATACTTTGTGATGAAGCCGTGCCCCCAGATCACTTTTTACTCAGTTCCTTTTTCAAAATGCCATTGAAATATCGAGGTTCTTGAATTGAGCTTCGATTGAGAATAAGATCTCGAGATATTTTAGTATTTAATAATTTGTTCAAATGATTGTATTTCAGCTGAACTACGTGTGGAGGCGTTGGTGAAACAGTACGAAGAATTGAAGAAGGAAGGCGCTGGTCGGATACAGCGCCATCTCAAGCGGAGACAGCAAAAAGTCAAGAAACGTTCCCACAAAGCACCAACAGGCACTTAATGTCATATAGAAATAATAACTATTAAATATCTCTTTGTTTTATTATTAGAATAGTTTTTGCCTACGGCTTCGCTTGCATTCTGTAAGTAATAACTTTCGTTCTTAAATGTATCTATCCGCGACCGGTTCGAGCTAAATTCGATCTTCGGCCATTTACAGCGTAACGTTAGTGAACTCCACTGCAGGTGAAGTAACGTACGACAATCTTATTATTTGCGGTTGCTACAGTAGTCGTGTCTAGGGATTGAACCGCAAAATTAAATTCAAAATCGCGATTGGATGATGTGATGTGGTGCATATCTTGTCTGGAATTTATAACTAGATGTGATGCTAGTAGTGGTATTCGGGGCCCCAATCATACACTACTATCGTGAGAACTGATACATTCACATCACCTTCGTTCGATCTTCCTTCACCAATAATTCTTCGCTAGAAACCCCTATAAACAAACCAAGGTAAATACAATACAATAATTTATTTTTTTATCCAAAGTAAAGTACAGATTATGCTGATCTGTTACCAGTGAAAGATTTACAGGTGCATAGTATATTTGATCAATGACCCCTATGCTAGGTGGTACCTGTGTTATAAAGGTCATCCATCCGTCCGTTATGTGTACAATCAGTGTTAATCAGTAGATAGAGCATTTATAAAAAAATATACTTAAAAATTACATACAGAGATTAGTAAAAAAGGGTGTGGTGGGTGAATGTGTGTGTAGTGTTTATGTGTCTATTTGTATAGAGGTTTGAGTAGATCTTCTGTTTGGTGGTAATTTAGTGTGAAGAGATATTCTTTTCATTTGGTTTTGCAATGGAAGTTATTGAGGTAGTGTATATTAAGAATCTGATTAAGTTTATTATAAATAAGGGCACTCAAAAATGGGTAATGTCGCTTAGCGAATGTTGTGTGTGTACTTTTCGTTGGATATGCTTGTTCTGGTCTTCTCTTACTTGTAGGTAGTGTTGTGAGAAATGAGTTCCGAGGCGGAAACTCGAGCTCCGAGTCGAAGCTACTGAGTCTTCAAAGCTCGAGCTTTGAGGGCTCGTAAGTCTAAAAGGTTCGAGCCCTAAAAGCTCGAACCATGAAGGCTCAAGAGCCTTAAATGAAGGACTGGAGTCGAAGCTCGAGCTTTATTTATATGCCTGGTAATATTAAAATGAAATATTTTGGTTTTAATGTGGTAATTATGTATAAAAAAATGAAAAAGTAGTTCTAATAACTAGCGATAACACTGAATCGGCGTGTTTAGTTGGAGGAGGTACAAAATTATAATAAAAATATGTTATTATGTAGTGAAGTTAGTCTGTAAATAAAAATACTTTATTTTAATAAC
Source organism: Tholera decimalis (assembly GCA_943138885.2). NCBI lineage: Eukaryota > Metazoa > Arthropoda > Insecta > Lepidoptera > Noctuidae > Tholera > Tholera decimalis. The sequence continues at coordinate 30,673,369 of OW964565.2, forward strand.
ATATTTATTAGATTTATTTTGGAGCATAATGTTGTGTAGTGAGCCTTTAAAACAGAGCTCGAGTCGCGACTCGAGCCTCGGAACTAGGGTTCGAGACTGAGCTCGAGCTTTCGAAATAAGGCTCGAGGCTGTAGCTCGAGGTTTCGTAGGGGACTCGAGCCTTGAATGAGTCGAAGACTCTGGAGACTCGAGCCTTTTAACAACACTACCTGTAGGAGGGTTAATAACTTTTAACGGTACATTTGAGTGTTTGTGAATTAGTGCTAATCATTTACATAAAATGTAATAATAGCCCTCCTAGCTGTTTTATTTTTTATTTTTTATTTTGGGCACGGCGGCCAATCTTGTAATTGATTAGCCAGCTGCGCAGGAGAGATAGTGCACAAGTATGTGCGCAGGTGCACTCTGTTCCTTTAGTCTTATTGCTCGATGGGACGGAAATCCGACACGACCGGAGAAAGCTCAGACGCAGGATCAACGACAACGTGCTTGCCGAGGCACGGGGTCTATCATACCACCAACTTCCAAACTCCGGGCTACTACTGAGAAATTTTTAACAGAAAAACCCAATAGCACTTTATGCCCGACCTGGGAATTGAACTTGAGACCTCTTGAGGCAGTTACAAAAATATATTACGTGCATGCTCGCAAAAAATAAAATATCAAAATAACTCCGTTCTACTTCTTCTTTGGTTTGGTTTCCGCACTTAGTCTCTGCATGAGACCATTGTGTGTGAGCCGTGTCGGCCGTCACTCCATCCAGCCAACCTCCTTCCAGAAGCAGATCAGGTCTCTCGGTCTATTCAGGATGTCTGTAAGGGAATTCAAAGACCCGAGGGTTTGCTTTCGTATGTCAGTGATTTCCGTGCACTCTAGGAACACTTGTGCCACCGTTTCCTCCGTCCCCATGCATGCCCTGCACAGGGGACTGTCCGTTACACCTATTGTGTGGTAGTGTTTGTTCAGTGAGCAGTGCCCGGTGATGGTCCCCGCCACCATTCGCAGGCTTTTCCTGTCCATGTATAGGAGGCGCCTACTTAGTTTTTTGTCTAGGTTTGGCATCGCCTCCTTGGACTGCCTGCAGCCTGGTGCCGAGGACCAACATTTCTGGGCTTGATCGTGTGTGTGTTCTACTTGTAAAATTATTAACGCGCTTTAAAATCGCAGGTTATGGTTGATCTCCACCCTCATGACAATTTTTATTGCAGACACTGAAAAAAATATTGATCCCTTGGGATAGCAGTAGGCTTTTCGTCATTTTACTTATTTTATTTTGTTGATAGTACAAAATAATACAAATATTTAGAACCCTGAAGCAGGAACAGATCACTATTGGAATATGTTTAGCAAAACCATTTTTTCTTCTTAGCCTATGTTGTGTCCCACTGCTGAGCAAAGGCCTCCCCTTTTTCCTTTCAAACCTGTCTATCTTGGGCAATTTCGGACCATGTTTGCCCCGCGAACATGCTCAGATCGTCACCCCACCGGCGCCGTGGTCGACCTCGACGGCGTTGTCCTCCTTCAGGCGTCCAATGGGTGACGATCTTTGCCCACCTCTCCGGTTGCATTCGTGCGACGTGGCCGGCCCACTCCCACTTAAGCATGGCTGTTTTTGCACCAACATCAGCTACTTGAGTAATGGAGCGCAGGGTGGTGTTGCTAACGCGATCTGTTCGCTTAACACCTATTATGCTGCACTCCATCGCCCGCTGGCAAATCTTGAGTTTGGACTTTTGTTGTTCAGTGAGTGACCAAGATATTTAAATTAAATTAAATTTAAATTATTAAATTAATTTTAAATAATTTTTTTTAGTCAATAGGCTCGCATTTGACCATCATCTCATCTGATGGTAAGCGATAATTTGGTCGAAGATGGAGCACACACACTTACCTAAAGTAACCTATTCACTGTTGACTTAAAGACCCCTAGGTTATAGCTATCGGGAAACACAGACTCCGGCAGGGAATTCCACTCTTTAGCCGTACTTATAAAAAAATAATTGAATATTCAAGAAAATAAACGAAAACTCAAGAATATTGGACATAACATGTACTTTGAAATGACAGATATTGCCATATAAAAACCGCGTTTTCAATATATTTTTTATGCCATAAGATTCTGGTAGACCTATACTTTTTTTCTTGTTGGGAAAATCATAGAACCCCACCCTGCTCCATCAGCTGGCCTTGCATTCCGTGGCTGCGGTACCTATCTCGTTAGAATATTCCCGCAACCCCGTAATGATAGACATATACTAGCTTTTGCCGGCGTGGGAAGGTTTTCCCGCGTATAATTTCCTATCCCGTGGGAATTCCGGGATAAAAAGTAACCTATGTGTAATTCCAGGATGCCAACTATCTACTTACCAAATTTCATTCAGACCCGTTCAGTAGTTTTGGCGTGATGGAGTAACAAACATCCATCCATACATCTTTCTATCCAAACATTGGCATTAATTTCAATACTCAATACATTTATTTGCATTCCACAATGTGAACTTAGGTGGTAGGTACATACAAGATATACATTGTTTTAGATCATTGTGGATCCTGTCGGGCACAGCAAATTAAAAAAGAGGAAGAGGGCAATTACAATTATTATAATTATATAGAATGTGTATTAGATAAGATAATTTATTTTTCCGCCAAAACACCGCCCCTGGGAATTCTGGGATAAAAAGAATAGCATTTTTATCGCAGAATTCCCAGGGGCAACACATAGGTGTTGCCTTATAACCTCCTCTATTTTCCACTGAGTCTCATTGAAATCAGTACAGCCTTTCCAGAGATTAGCCCGGACAGCCAGATAATGCTTTTAAAAAGGTTTGTGTCTTAGTATCGTGTAAATACTTATCTAGAAGCTGTTGAGAAATCACAGTTATTTTGAAATCACAGACAGACTTATATTTATAGACAAAATATATATATTTAAAATACGCAAGTGACTGCATATGGGCGCTTGATGAAGTAAGTGTGCATGGTGACTAGGCCAGGTGAATCAGCCAAGTTGTACAAGCACTCGGGTCCTCTGGGGACGATGACCTGAAAATAATACAAATCTTTAGAACCCTGAAGCAGGAACAGATCAATAAGGAATATGTTTAGCAAAGCCATATTATTAAAAAAAAATCGGTTGTCTGTAAAGTCAGTTTACTGACGATAGTTGAACGTGACAAAGTCATAAAAAAAATACTGATAGAATGGTTGCATTTTTCAAAAGAAAATTTTAATTTTACATCACTATTACTCCACTTCTCATGACAATGGAAGAATCCCTACACAGTGACGTCATCTCTTAGCGTTTTATGATAGCCTAGTACTTGACTCGTTGAGTCATACATAAATGTCAACTTGTATATCCAATTTGATTTGCTTTGGAACGCCTCAGAGCGATGGAACGCCTCAGAGCGAGGTAACGCCGCATGAGTCATGTATTTTCGTGCGTGCAGCCAGCTTCATCGAATTATAAGACGTTGTCACGTCAAAAAAATATTGACAATAGGTTCGCGTTTGACCACCATCTCAACTGATGGTAAGTTATGATGTGGTCGAAGGTGGAGCATGCTTACCTAAAAGTAACCTATTCACTCTTGTCTTAAAGACCCCTAGGCAGACTCCGGCAGGGAATTCCACTCCTTAGCTGATCATTCGATGTTATAATCCATTTTTAGAACAACAAATTATGATATACCTACGTGAAAAAGTTCCATTTTTTTTTTCCATTCCATACTTTTTAGCCGACTGTGCCAGAAGTAGGGTTATGTTAAGTCTATGTAGGTATGTATGTTTATCGACTGCGTTTGTCAACACTGTCAACCTAGTCAGTAAAATTATTTTTGGTTCTATCTTTTCAGTACATTCATTAAGTTTTTAGGGTTCCGTACCCAAAGACTAAAATGGGACGCTATTACTAAGACTCCGCTGTCTGTTCATCTGTCACCAGGCTGTATCTCATGAACCGTGTCAGTTAGACCACAGTATAAAAATCGTACTTTAGACTGTGGCAACTGTGGTTAGACAGTTGACATTTTCACAGATGATGTATTTCTGTTGCCGCTATAACAACAAATACTGACTATACAGTACAGTTTGTCAGCAGTATTCTCGTGGAATCTTTGAATTATACTATCAATACTTAATTCTGTCTATGTACTAAGTACCTACCTACCGTAGGTACTTAAACTATATGTCGACGCAAGCAAAAATTAAACAAATATCTAATGATCGGCTGTCGTTCTGGTCGTCCCTGGCCGCGAGCCCTGGCACGAGCAGCGCCCGCTGTGTTTGTCAGTTCATTCTTTATTATTTTACTTGTGAACAACCACATAGTGATATTTATTGCTATGGAAATAGGTTTGCACTTTGATGTTAACGTATTATAAAGCGGGAAAGTTTGTTTAAATGTTAAAACACTCTGAAAGTACTGAGCCAATTTTGATGAAATTTGGCATGGAAGTAGCTTAAACCTTGAGATAAGTTATAGACCCTTTTACCCGACTGCACAAGAAAAAGGTTGTATTAGCATATTTGAAATGTACATTAACGATGACGCAACCGCGAGATACAGGCGCTGCCTAGTTCGGCGACCACTGTGTAATTTTATTTTATGTTTTTCTTGTTACAATAATCCACACAGTGAGACACACACAAACACAAACAGACAACATTTCAAAAGTGGTTAAATAAATCATTAAAATTAATAAAAGTTAACTACCTTAACAGCAGTTCTAGTTGGATGCTCGAACCAGTCAACTGCGCCTTCATCGACCGTGTGTTTACCGAACATAACCAATCCGACGCCAATAAGCTGGTCGGAGTAGACCAGAGGGAACCACGGGAACAGGGTGTCCGCCTTACACTCCGACTCCTTGGTAGTCTTGTAGTAGTAGTGTTGACCTTAAACAACCAAAAGATGTTAAGAATTTAAGTGTGTGTTGAAGTCTAACCTCAGAAAATGGTTTCTCGGGTAAGACGATACTGCGTCGAGCACGAGTGAATAGGAAATAAGTATATAGAAAAAAGTAAAAAAAATACTGTAGATTAATAAAAAGAATAAAAAAGGAAATATGTGTAAATAGTTATAAAAAATTATAAATGGATAAAACTAAAATTACTATGGTTATCTAGAAACAAGATATTCATAAGCCACTAAGCGCCTGCAAAAACAGTGTTAGCAATTATTCTGAGAAGAAAATACGAAAATAATTTATTTACAGGCGTTTTAGTAGCTTTTATTAACAACTTTTTATAGGAGCTTCTTAAAGTTGTGTTAAAAATATATGTTAAGGTAGCAAACAGGTAGTAAATATTTACATTAACAATGCGGTTAATACAACTCTAAAACTATGAGAACTTGGAAGTAGTCAGCCAACCTGACGTAAGAATTGCTGACCACTTTATTTCTTTGATATATTTCTTAACGCAAATGTAGCAAATATTTCATTATAGGTATTAAATAGTAGCAAATAGGTATTAAACAGTGCACACGGTCTCATGACCATGATCTCATGTTTGGGCAATGTAATTAAGGAATTAAATATTTTTTACTAGGCAATTAGAACAAAACTATAACCATAGAATTTTTTTATGATTCTTGATTCTATCTTACCCATCCACGGTATACAGGCCTGCTTTGTGAAATCGCTGTTCGGGCCAGTGATGTCACTGACGTTGGTAGAAATCCGGTACAGGTCGCCGTTGAAGCCGGAGACGAGGATGGAGTGGTCTTGCAACGTCAATTTAGAGTTACGCCGGGCTACTCTGGCGGCCGGGTCCGTTGCAAGAGTTTCTGAGCACAGAACACAATAAGTAGGTACGATTATGAATTACCTGTCTTTGAATTCAGAATGGACTAGTTGACACGCATGTGTAGGACGACATTTGAAAATGATTATGCGAAGTTTTCGCTACATTCGCACGTTTGCAAATTGTGTCGGTTTTTTAACGCACATCAAAGCGCGAACCTCTGGCCTTCGCGCTCTCTCTCATACATTCTTGCGACCAGCTGCGCACACGATTGCGAAGTTATTGCTTGGCTATTTATAGTTAGCTTACTTATAAATTCGTCATGGATTGTATATGAACATAGGGTAAAATAAGCCAACCACAATAATAAAATTTTCTTCTATTTCCATGATTCACAGAATCGCAAGCACAACTGAGAAATTGTAAACAAGTATAGGAGGAAGCTCAACGGGTTCGCAAATTAAGTACCTATGCGAAACCATTTGCTTGTCCACTAAGTTTGCGAATGAATGTTTGTCAGTCCTTACAATGTATGTTTGCGCGCATGTGAGTGACCGGGGAGTGATGAGGTCTAACTATGGAACGAGCGAGCCCAGAAGTGGCCTGTTCACTCTTGCTTTTTATAATCATTAAACCGAAGACGGAAGAGTTTTAAGTTCAGAAGTAAAAAAAAGGAGATGGAGGACTAACATTAAAAAAAAATGCAATCGAAATCTTTTTAATTATGATAGAATATTGACCACAAGTATAAATTAATGAATCAATAGAATAAATAAATAAAAAATAATTCCTATTTAAGTTTGAATATTTTAACATGTTACAATTGCGGTCTCTCATTCAAGTGTAACGTCAATTACTAAGTTTGACGTGGGCCCTCGCGTTGATCCTAGCTATTTTTTAACCGACTTCTGAAAAAGGAGGAGGTTCTCAATTCGGATGTTTGTTTGTTTTTTTTTTTTATGTTTGTTCGGGCATAGCTCCGTCGCTCGCCAACCGATTTGAAAAATTCTTTTTTTGTTGGAAAGGGTATACTTCCCAAATGGTCCCATGAAAATTTTATCGACATCGAACAAGCCGTTTCTGAAAAATTAACAAAAGTCTAAAAAAATATTTACATTGATGATCTTTTCGGTTACTCTATATTGTGTTTTTTGTTCGCGCGTTTTTACTTTTTTGTAGTTGACATTTTGGCTTTTATAACTAGATTAATTACAAATTGACCCACTAAAAAGCGCGAAAATAAAAACTTTTTTGCAAAAAAATAAAACCGACTTCCATATCAAAACACTACAAAGCCAAAAATAATTTTAATTTCGGGAGGCGGTGTGAAAAAAAAGAAAATACAAAACCAATAACACCGACTACCGAAATTAAAATTATTTTTGGCTTTGTAGTGTTTTGATATGGAAGTCGGTTTTATTTTTTTGCAAAAAAGTTTTTATTTCACACCGCCTTCCGAAATTAAAATTATTTTTGGCTTTGTAGTGTTTTGATGTGGAAGTCGGTTTTATTTTTTGCAAAAAAGTTTTTATTTTTTTTCAAATTGGTATTAAGCGCTTAGGAGGAGGAGGCTATAAATCTGTTTTTCTCTGTCGCCCTGAAACATAACTGATATCAGTTCTTCTGCTAGTCTAACGTTTTCCCTAGTATCGGGTCGGGTTCCTGCCCAATAAGATGCCAGATGCATCTGTTTGCAGTACCAGTTTTTGGTCTAAAACTCCCACAACCGAGTTACCAGAAGCCATGTTTTAGAAGCTGCTTTTGTTTTATATCGACATTGCATTATATTAATTGCGTGCTACATACTTACTCGTATATGAAACAATGGTTCTGGAACTAGGTACTATCGACAAATGTTCCGCATGCTCACCTTTAAGGCTATAATCGCATAGCACGACTTACAACTCGATCGCCTAATGCATGTATTTTGACCAATAGGATGCACGAAGCGCATTTTAGTAGTGTTCGTAATAGTAAGTATTAATATAATGTTACACGCCCTGTACTCACAAAATGCATATTATCTCTAATTGGGCGAAACCAGGAAGGGATGTGGTTTGTCACTAGCTGCGCTTCCGCAGAAATATTTTCTTAAGTGAGCATGCGTATCTTTGCCCGATAGTCCATTATGATGTTAATGACTTCATTAATAACGTTGCAGGGGACAACTCTTATCTCTGGTAATATTGGAGTCGGAATTTCTTGCTTCTGAATATCGGTGGCGAGTCTTAACTACAGGCAACTCGAGAGATATTACATTTTTGTTAGCGGCACATAAAGACAGATTACACCATCATCACTATCCGCTTAGACTTTTCGCAATTATGTTGCGCTCGTTTTCGAGTCTAACCGGACGCAGATGAGTACAAGTGTTTTACATGAAGCGACTACTGACCTCCACAACTCTGTAGCTGGATAACACGATACCTCTTCGAAAGTCCAGTGTCTGATTTTCTGGCTACTACCAATAGGAAACGACTGCCAAAAATTTACAAATGACAGCCGGTACCACAGCTAAGCGTGTTTTCTTAGGTATGGTGGAATCTTAATATGATAAGTTGATCTTTTTTTTATAGATAATAGGCTCGCGTTTGACCATCATCTCACATTACCTGATGGTAAGTGATGATATGCAGGGCCGGATTAACCATTAGGCGGAGTAGGCAACTGCCTAGGGGCCTCGCATCAACTAGGGCCCAGGCCCAGTGCATGCACCAAGAAAACATGTTTCTTCGAACGAGAATTTGATGTACGTCTGAACTTAAGGGCCTCTCTTTTATCTCACAAAATACAAATTGTTAGATTTGGTAGTAGAATTAAAACAATTTTAGAACAAATCTGGGAATAAGTAAAAAAAATATATTAAAAACCACAGCTCTTAATGTACCTTTGCTCAGTTCACACACGATTTGGTCAGTCAAAGTAAGAAAAATTGGCCAAGTGCGAGTCAGACTCGCCCATGAAGGGTTCCGTAGTAACTATAATAATATAATATAATATGTATATTTATTTGACGAATAAAAAAAACCTTAAAAATATCTTAAAATTAGCTTATTTACATTTTTACAACTACGCTAAATAACTTTGTTTTTCATAGTGTTTGTATGAATTACAAAGTTATATTTGCGGTTTCAGAAAATATGCTGTATCTCAAAAACTGCTGACCCGATTTCGTTCAAACCAATTTTGGTCGAAAGTTTACATTAAGATCTACAGAAATATATTTTTTTTTGATTTTTTCACTCCATTATTATAGAAGTTAGAGGGGGAGGACACACATTTTACCACTTTGGAAGCTTATATCTTTTAAACGATTGACTTTATGAAAAAGTGGTTTTAGAAACTCTTATATCATTTTTCAAGACCTGTCTATAGATACCACACACACATAGGTTTCATGAAAAAAAATATTTTCAGTTCTAGTTCCATGTATGGGGACCCCCCTTTATTTTAAATATTTTTTAATTTTTTTCTTAAAATCGGCAAGCGGTTCACAGAATACATCTACCTACTAAGTTTCACATGTATAGTCTTAATAGTTTCGGAATAAAATGGCTGTGACATACGGACGGACGGACAGACAGACAGACGGACATACATGTCGAAACTATAAGGGTTCCGTTTTTTGCCATTCGGCTACGGAACCCTAAAAGGGCCCCGAGAATGCCATTGCCTTAGGGCCTCTGACAGGGTTAATCCGGCTCTGATGATATGGTCGAAGATGGAGCACGCTTGCCTAGAAGTAACCTATTCCACTTTCCACAATATATTCCACAATTCCACTCCTTAGCAGTACGCACAATGAAAGTATTCCCAAACCGTTTTGTGCGTATGGGTGGGATGTCCTGTCCACCATGTAACGATGGCGCATCGCCGTTTGTCTTGTAGTCCGATGATGGAACGGGCTTGGCGGAATTAGATTGTATTGCTAATGCTATGCTTGCCGAAATGTAACCGATAAAAAACCGACAGACTTGCAACTCGTCGTCGATGTTCATCCTTAATCTATTAATTAACCGGCTGCTATTAATTATACACGAGTTCCTCAAAGATAGACTAAATTGAACAACGCGCCTTAACTGATTGGCGTAATCTCTGACACGAAGGACCTTAAGTTTCGCTGGATACGCAGTCTTTTCACACTGTCTTGCTGTCGATAGTCCCATAGATTCTGGCAGACCTCCGAACGATAACTAATATTTCGATATAATAAACGTTAATGACTGACTACCGACGTACATGCTTATTTTGCATGCACGATATTGATCTTTTGCGCGAAAATCAGTTTTCCCTGTTATCCGCAAGTTTGGCTATCTCGCAGCTTTCTACGTTTTACTAAAGAAAATATGATCTGTTAGCTGTTACGGTTATATGGGCCCTATTATGTTGATGTACAGAACCAGAGCCTTCAACAACTCAAAGACGGCTTTGATTACCTACACATAGTTGTTAAGAAGTTTTTATGAAAATCTTACCGGGTGAAATGTAATACTGTTGCGTAGTCCAAAAGCTTAGAACTTTGCCATCCATATCGGTGGTCCAGCGAGAGAATCCTTGGACGGACCAGTCGAAAATACTGTCGGTGAATCTTTCTTCGTTGATCTTTAAGGAAAACAAAGATGATTAGATCATTGATGAAACCCTCGTTTTCTATGAGCTGTTCCACAGATTGAAAGGTCTTTGGACTGGTGAATCTAATCAGGAATAGGTGAAAGTCGGTAAACATCTTGAACGGTGTCGCTTGACAGCTTGAAGAGATGTGAAAGAAGTCAGATGAGAATAAATACGCAACCTATGGCATGTTTGTTCAAGAAAATTGTATTTTCCTGAAAAAAAAAAAGAAAAACAATTTAATGGGCCACTGATTCACCATCATCATCTGCGTGGCCTTTTTAGGGTTCCGTAGCCAAATAGCTAAAAACGGAACCCTTATAGTTTCGATATGTCTGTCCGTCTGTCTGTCTGTCCGTCCGTCCGTATGTCACAGCCATTTTATTCCGAAACTATTAAGACTATACATGTGAAACTTAGTAGGTAGATGTATTCTGTGAACCGCTTTCCGATTTTAAGAAAAAAATGTAAAAATATTTAAAATAAAGGGGGGTCCCCATACATGGAACTAGAAATGAAAATATTTTTTTTCATTAAACCTAGGCGTGTGTGGTATGGTGGTGGTGGTAGACAGGTCTTTAATAATGATATAAGGGTTTCTAAAACCACTTTTTCATAAAGTCAATCGTTTAAAAGATATAAGCTTCCAAAGTGGTAAAGTGTGTGTGTCCCCCCCTCTAACTTCTATAGTAATGGAGTGAAAAATCTAAAAAAATATATGTCTGTAGATCTTAATGTAAATTTTCAACCAAAATTGGTTTGAACGAAATCGGGTCAGCAGTTTTTGAGATAAGTACAGCATATTTTCTAAAACCGCCAATATAACTTTGTAATTCATACACACACTATGAAAAACAGAAATATTCAGAGATTTTCAAAAAGACAGAAACAAACATATTTTCGTGGTGTTTTTCATTTGAGAGTCTCCGCAGCTGTTTCACACACTAATGAACATAAATGAACACTAATGAACAGAAGTTTTATATTAATTACATACGATATGTGCGTGTTCAAGTCAAGAGTGAATAGGTATTTACTGATTAAGCGTGCTCTACCTTCGACTACATCATTGCTTTCCATCTGGTAAGATAGTGGTAAAACGCTAACTTAGTCCAAAAAAAACATACCTAGTTCGAATTGACAATTTAGCTTTTGCAAGTAAATAGTTAAAATAATAAAAAGTAAATAAACTAAAACCCGACTGCGACAAAAAAATCGACGCTGAAAAAGTATGAAACAAGATTTTCAGGATGCTGAAATAAACAAGGTTACTGGAAAAACAAGAACAGAACAAAAATAAAAGCCGTAGTCACACGTTATATAGGATATCAACCGTAACAAAACAATTAATAACGTGTGACTGCGGCTTTTATTTTTGTTCTGTTTATTTGTATGTACATACAAACTTTCGTATTGATAATATTATTAGTAAAGATTTTGAAGTCGGTGTAATGATTTCGGCAAATAGTAGAATAAAACATACTGTCGAATTGTAACCTCCTCTTTTTTTTCTCAGCTTTTTTTTTCTGGGTGGGAAAATCATAGCCCACTCTGGGTTAACCGGAAGGGTGTGTCAGACCTCTACTGACTATAAAATTCAGCTTCAGTTTTAGCTTCGGCTTCAGTTTCAGTTTCAGCTTCAGTTTGAGTTTCGGCTTCAGTTTCAGTTTCAGCTTCAGCTGAAGCTTCAGTTTCAGTTTCATCTTCAGTTTCATCTTCAGTTTTGGTTTCAGTTTCAGCTTCAGTTTCAGCTTCAGCTTCAGTTTCAGCTTAAGCTTCAGATTCAGCTTCAGTTTCAGTTTCAGCTTCAGTTTCAGCTTAAGCTTCAGTTTCAGCTTCAGCTTCAGTTTCAGCTTCAGTTTCATCTTCAGTTTCACCTTCAGCTTCAGCTTCAGTTTATTTTATTTTATTTTATTATGCTTGCTTCAGTTTCAGCTTCAGCTTCAGCTTCAGTTTCAGTTTCAGAGTCAGCTTCAGTTTCAGCTTCAGCTTCAGTTTCAGTTTTAGCTTCAGTTTCAGCTTCAGTTTGGTTTTAGCTTCGGCTTCAGTTTCAACTTCAGCTTCAGCTTGGTTTCAGCTTCAGTTTCAGCTTCAGTTTCAGCTTCAGTATCAGCTTCAGTTTCAGCTTCAGTTTCAGCTTCAGTTTCAGCTTCAGTGTCAGCTTCAGTTTCAGCTTAAGCTTCAGTTTCAGTTTCAGCTTCAGTTTCAGTTACAGCTTCGGCTTCAGTTTCAGCTTCAGTTTCAGCTTCAGCTTCAGCTTCAGCTTCTGTTTGGTTTCAGCTTCAGCTTCAGTTTCAGGTTGGTTTCAGCTTCAGTTTAGCTTCAGTTTCAGCTTCAGTTTCAGTTACAGCTTCGGCTTTAGTTTCAGCTTCAGTTTCAGCTTCAGCTTCAGTTTCAGCTTCAGTTTTCCTGTCCGTCCGTATGTCACAGCCATTTTATTCCGAAACTATTAGGACTATATGTGAAACTTGGTAGGTTCTGTGAACCGCTTTCCGATTTTAAGAAAAATATTTAAAATAAAGGGAGCCCCCCTTTATTTTAAATATTTATAATTTTTTTCTAGATCCCCATACATGGAACTGAGACTAACATTTTTTTTTCATGAAACCTATGCATGTGTGATATTTATAGACAGGTCTTTAATAATGACATTGAGGTAAAATGTGTGTCTCCCTCTCTAACTTCTATAATAATGGAGTGAAAAATTAAAAAGAACAAATATATAGAGACCACAACAAAGAAAATAAATTCCTCAGCTTATGCTCTTTACACCCTAGCCGAAATAACAAATGTAGATGCATTGCTTACTGCATACTATGGGTTGGTGGAGTCTGTCCTACGATACGGGATTATCTTTTGGGGTAACTCAACCGATAAGGACACAATATTCAAAGCACAAAAAAAATGTATTAGGTCCATGTTCAAATTAGAAACCACTCAGAGCTGTACGCCTTATTTTGAAAAAAAATAAAATTTTGGCATTACCTTCCTTATACATAATAGAAAATGCAATGTTTGTGAGGTCCAACCCTAATCTGTTTCCGAGCATGGCTGATGTATTTCCGCGCAATAGACGTGACAACACTCAGATTTGCTTACAACAAGCTAGAACTGCTCTTATGCGCAAGTGTCTTTTGCATGGCTCCAATTATTTATAATAAATTGCCAAAAAGTTGGAAGCTTTTAAGTGATGTACAGTTTAAATTGAAAGTTAAAAAATTCTTAGCCGAATGAGCTTACTACACAATTAATGCTTTTTATGTGAAAAGAATTTTAATTTATGACTATTATAACTTTTACCAATTAATTGACTACTTTAAATGACTATAATTACTTTTATCTTTTAATTAACTACTTTAAATGACTGTTATAACTTTACTTACTTGTTTTGACTATGTTATACAAGTAAACTGTGACTGTGATGTTTTAATTATTGAATTATACAAAATTGAATTGTTTTTATTAATTATTTAAATGACTTTATTAGCTGTGTAATTTAATACAAAATTATGAATAATTATGTATGCCACTGTATAAATATGGCAAACATGACGACCTGTGTAAAATATTTGTTAACAACTTGCATGCTTTTAAGAAATTTGTAAGATTTGTTTTTTGTCAAGTAATATATACATATTATATTATATTATTATAGTTACTACGGAACCCTTCATGGGCGAGTCTGACTTACATTTGGCCAATTTTTTTAAATGTGTATATTTTGAGAATGTATTTTATTGTTTTTGTATTTTATATAAATAAATAGTACACCCGTGGAGTATCCGCGTATTTATTTTCTCCTTCTGTGTCAAATCCATCAAATGGTTGTCTGTAAAAGATCGCTTTTAGCGATAAGACCGCCCATTGTATCACCCTTTTTAGTTGTTAAGTCCTCATTTGTTTTACTGTTATGGTGTACAATAAAGAATATATCTATCTATCTATTTATCTATCTGAGTAACGGAAGAAACTCATTATGTTAAGATGATCAACTATTCACGGAGCGATCTTGGCAAGCGTGACTGTTCCTGAAGGTGTCGGACCTTCAAGATACATCTGTGTTGCTTTTATCTTCGACACAATAAATCAGTTATATTTCGGGGAGTGTGCGATGGAATTACACAATCTAATTTCGCCAAGCTCGTTCCATCGTCGGACTACGAGACAAACGGCGATGCGCTATCGTTACATGGTGGACATCACACCCATACGCGCAAAACGTTTTGGGAATACTTTCATTGTGCGTACGGCTAAGGAGTGGAATTCCCTGTCGGAGTGTGTGTTTCCTGATCGCTATAACCTAGGGGTCTTTAAGTCAAGAGTGAATAGGTTACTTTTAGATAAGCGTGCTCCATCTTCGACCACATCATCACTTATCATTAGGTGAGATGGTGGTCGAACGCGAACCTGTTGTCAATAAAAAAACAAAACAGGTGATAAAATTGAGAAGTTGTTGCGCCGTGTGGTCACAATCAACATTATTATCTGAAACCGATGAACTCGTTTACACAATCAATCAACTGTCTGGTAGCCGGGATATTGATAAATACTATTTACTAACTGGACAAAGGTCTGTCGTAAGGTATGCAGATATCACAGTCATGTCCCCATTTGTCCAAGTTTCTTTGAATGCATGGACTTACTTATTCATAACTAGGTTTTGCCTGCGGCTCCGCTTGTGAAAAAATACTTTATTTAGCTAAAAAAATGTGAATGTCTTTCTAGACCTTTAGGTCTAGTTAATGTATGTGCCAAAAGTGTAACAGACAGAATTCCTTTGGAACTAATCATTTTAGTAGGGATTACTAAGCTCCCATCTATAAAAAAATCAAATGGTTATATTAAGCCTTTGCACGTAAAAGGATAAACCTTACCCCATGCTCAGCTCCAAATTCGTCGTACTACTGACTCATATTTGTGACACTGGCATGACGAATTTGGTTTGCACTGCTATTCAAAACAATAAAAAATGATAAGGAGAAATTTTAACCTATAATAGTAGATAGGATCGAATACACTACCTACTTATAACAAGACAGTCCCGTAGCAGACGCGCGGGGAATTTATCACGAGAAAAGCATAACCTCCTTTTGAAGTGGAATAAATCCAAATCCACTCAGTACTTTCGAAGATTAGCGCGTCCAACAAACAAACTTTTCTGCTAAATAATATTAGTATAGATGCATAAAATAGGATTTGAACTACGTACAGCAACTTGCAGTCCCGCGATAAAGGCAGTATCATCGAAGAAAACGCACACTGTGTAGTCTTCCTTGGGACAGAACATGGAGAGGGGGCCGTAGCCTTCAGGTAGATTGTCTCTTGTCTTCTGTGTCCATCCCTTTTCTGCAGCTGAGACGACTGACAGCGGCAGGTCTATGAAAGCGGTGGTTCCAATCCCGAAGAGAGTAATGTCAAAACGTACTGAAAGTGTTTTATTTTATTTATTTATTATCCTTTTTACAACTATCCTTACAGGGTAACCTAATTCGATACTGCCTATTTTAGTATTAACAACAATTTTTTTTTGTAACAAATTACAAATAAATCACTCCTAGTGAATTCACCCAGTGATCAAAAGAATAAGTCCAAGTCGGTCGCAATGAGGATGAGAGTGCGGAGCGCACGCGTCAGTAGCGCCTACCTCAACAGATTGGTACGCCCGTGAGGCTCCACCAGGAGCCGTGGCTGCCGACGTCGTTGTGTCGTCGTGTTAATGTATTGCATAACCATTCCTGATCTTCTCGAGGAATTTGATATTTTTTATTTTATTAGGACATCCTCTGACATCACAGAGTCATACCCACACACTCACTCACATATGCGCATACACTCACTGTCACACCTATACAAACTCACTCACTGACTCACCCTTACACTCTACATCTTTTGTTTTTATCATTTTTAATATTTTTCCTTATTTTTGTTAAATAATTCATATGTATAATTTGTGCCTATTTAACTTCTGCAAAAATATAAGCGACTTCCCGTATTTCTAAGCTAAAATTACAAACAAAACAACGATACGTGATTAAAAACTATATCCTCCCAAAACAAACAACCCCGCTCTCTGTTTATTATTTGGTAACTATTTTATACCATAACTAGCTGTGGGAGACTTTTCCCGCGCAAATCCCACGGGAATTCCGGGATAAAAAGCCTATGTGTTATTCCAGGCTTTCAGCTATCTACATACCGAATTTCATTCAGATCCGTTCAGAAGCTATTGCGTGAAAGAGTTACAAACATCCATCCATCCATCCTCACGAACTTTCGCATTTATAATATTATATGAGGAATTCTTACCACTGAGGCCACCCTTCCACAATCCCGCTGAAACAATAAGTAACAAGATAACGTTAGTAGGTACCTATATGTAGGATAGGTAATACCAATTTGTACTAATAATACAATAATAATAATTAGTAATAACAAACGTAGGTGGATATGTCTACGTAATAAATAAATCTGCAAAAACAAATGTTATATTAATTGTTATTTAAGTGAAAACATTGTTAGCAGATAAATTGATAAAAACGTTAATAGATTTTCGGAGTATTCCCGTTTGAGCGCCTGTGCATTGAGCACCAAAGTTTTCATTCCAAACGGGAATCCCTTTGGTGCTCAAAAAAATTGTTGCTCAAACGGGAATACTCCGATTTTCAGATGATTAGGTACCTATAATTTGTGACTAATTATTATTAGTCACAAATGCATAAATCATCAAGATAAAGATGCAGTTAATCATTGAGTATTCCTACTCAATGATTAACTGCATCGTTACGGTTTGGACATTCAAATGGTGGTCAGATATGTAGAATTTTATAAAAGTAGTAAAGTAGGTATAACGAATATATAATTCCACTGCTGGGACAAAGGCCTCCTCTATCCTCTATGAGAGGTAATGGGCAGAAATCCACCACGCGGGTTGGTGGAAAACGCATGTCCTCGAATTTTTCGGTCCTAGGTAAAGCCAGTTTCCAATAAGATTTCTAATATAGGTACATACATATGTATGCTAGGTACGGTCGCAGCCTTGAATTTGGGGGGGGGGGGTGCATACATTCAATGTCTATCTCTTAAAGTCTTCTATTTTTATTGGCAAATCGGGTGATAATATTTGGAACATCTTATTTTGAAAAAAATTCTATTTGGGGTGTACCATCTGTCATGTCCCCTGTGACCCCTCCCTTCGGACCTCGCCTGATGTATGCATTAGATTATTAGAGATTTATGTATATACATAAATATCTAGATAGTTAAAAAATTGGTTTTTATCTCAAAGTGGAAATGCTCATGGATGTCCTCCACCACTGAATAGAATCACTCTCGCACATTTGCGCCATTAGCAGTGGCGTAACAACGGGTGGCAAGACGGGCTAATTGCCACGGGCCTCAGCTGGAAGGGGTACCGATCCGGCATCGCGGTAAGCACAAGAGGATACTAATACTTATTAACACAACATTTCGTTTATCGCTACGCGGACACTGACAATAGAAGTCATGCGAAAACCCTCAGTTCTCAGTCGACGTTTACGTTCCAAGTTGAAAACTCTCGACTGAAAAGGACGGGTAAGTAACGAACTTATTATTTAGAATTATAGGAATTATTAATGGTGAAGGAAACATCGTGAGGAAACTGGCATGTCCTCCCTAGACAAAAAGTTCAAAGACGTAACGTCCATTAACTCGCAATTGGCCCGCAAATTGAATTATGGTGCATTCCCGTCGAGAAAGTCTGTGTCCCAGCCTCAGACCAAGAAAAAAAGAATCTTTTTTAATTGGTCTGAGGTCCCAGCATGGAATAATATGAAAAAAATGATTAATACACTTACCGAGAGCGGACGCGGCAAAGAAGCACAAAAGGGCTAGTGGTTTGTACATCGTGGATGCGTCTGATAAGCCTTGAACGTGATACGCCACTTTTATACTCGGTGCCCGATAGGGAACTACATCGGACTATAGCACATACTCGTACTAGTGCACTAGTACGATGTATGCACACGGCTGCATCTCGCGCTCTTGAAGGATTTGGAAACCAACAAACTAACAACCTAAACTTCAAATTAGTCTATAGATATGGACTTCCACACGTTTGTCGCGATGTGGGAACACTGGTTAGTTCAGCAGCAAGTTTAAAAGTACTACCAAAGTCGTAGATAGAGTCTCTCTGGCCTCGAAATCGTGGCTCAACTCGATCTTTATGTAGCCTATTAAGATGTAATGGTAGGTTACTTAGAATACAAATCGATAGGCAATTTTCAGCGTAAACATTTCAAATTGTTCTCGCATGATGCGGTTGACGTAGTGTTTATAAACTCTGAAATCTGAATACGTCAAACAGCTACATTAAATAATAATAGTAGTTTTTGTAAAATCAGCAAAGCACCTAATTAGGGTTCCGTAGCTGAATGGCAAAAACGGAACCCTTATAGTTTCGTCATGTCTGTCTGTCTGTCCCTCCATCCGTATGTCACAGCCATTTTATTCCGAAACTATTAGGATTACATATGTGAAACTTGGTAGATAGATGTATTCCATGAACCACTTACCGATTCTTATACAAAAAAATCCCGTACATGGAACTGAAAATTAAAATATTTTTCTTTCATCAAACCTATACGTGTTTGGTGTCTATAGATAGATCTTTGAAAATAACATTTAGGTTTCTAAAACTAACATTTTTTTTCCTAAAATCTATCGTTTAAAGTGGTAAAATGGACGTAACGTGTAACGTGGCTAACTTCTATAATAATAGAGTAAAAAATATAAATAAAACAAATGCTGTAGATCTTATTGACAGGCCCGTTGGTATAGTGGTCAGTGGCCCTGACTGCTATGCGCAAGGTCGTGGGTTCGATTCCCACCTAGGACAAATGTTTGTGATGAGCACGATCATTTGTTCTTTGTCTGGGTGTAATTTATCTATAATATGTATGTATTTAGAAATATATATGTATGTTTATCAGTTGTCTAGTGCTCATATCACAAGCTCTGCTTAGTTTGGGACTAGATGGCGTTGTGTGAAAGTTGTGGAATATTATTATCTCCTTTATTTTATATACCTCTCAAAAATTACATTTTTAAATATTTTTCTATAAAAAAGTGACAATAAAAAAACATTTAAAAATATAAAAAATGGCAGTCCACTGGTATCGGGAACGGGGTCCAAGCTACCGGTGGTTAGGTCTCCAGAGAAAGGGACCTCCTCACAATACGAGCTGTATCGAGGAGAACTGCCTTCTGTATCAGGCCCTTTAGCCAGCTGTGCAAAGCCAGCTTCGACAGATGGTCGTCGAAGCTTTTAGCTATCAGCCCATTGACTGATATGACAATCGGCACAATGACAGCCGAGTCCACATCCCACATGTCAACAACTTCATGAGCTAAGTCGAGATACTTAATGTGTTTCTCTTTCTCAGCTTTCACGAGATTCTCATCATGTGGGATGGTAACATCGATTATCATTGCGCGGCGCACTAATCGGTCTATCACCACTATATCAGGCTTATTGGCAACAATAGTCCTATCAGTGATGATAGACCGATCCCAGTACAACGTGACATGTTCATTTTCGAGAACTGGGTCGGGCACATACTTGTAATACGGTACCTCAGAATCGACAAGTTTGTATTTCAAAGCAAGTTGCTGGTGGATAATTCTGGCTACTTGGTTGTGTCTATGCAAGTACTCGCCGTTAGCTAGACGAGAACAACCGGAGATAATATGTCTGATGGACTCACCAGGACGATGGCATGCCCGACACACGTCAATCGTCCCGTCCTTCATAATATGTCTCCGGTAATTATTCGTCAAGATAACTTCGTCCATAATTGCACAGACAAAACCTTCAGTTTCTCCGAAGAGATCCCCGAAGCGTAGCCAGGCAACGGAAGCTGTCAAATCTACATCGGACCCATAAAGAGCCCGATAGTAGCGACCATGAAGTTCCTTGCTTTTCCATACCTCCTTGCGGTCATCTGGGGTAAGTATAACAGGTTTGTGCCAGTTCTCTTTAGCCATAGTCAGCGGGGTGAGTCCCTTGTCCACTGCAATCACATCTCGGTGCATACCCACATCGGCTTTAAGGAAATATTCCCTGAGACTGCAAATCTCGCGGTTGTGGAGAGTTTTGGCATTTAAAAAGCCTCGACCTCCACATTTCCGCGGGATATACAGTCTCATCACCGATGATCGTGGGTGATGCATCCGATTTGCGGTTAGCAGTGTACGGACCCTCCTATCCAGGGCGTCCAGTTCAGTTTGAGTCCATTTGAGTATGCCGAAAGAATACATCAACACCGGCATGACCCAACCGTTGAAAGCGCGCACCTTATTTCCTCCCGACAAAAGGCTGTTTAATACCTTTGTCAGGCGGCCAAAGAAGCGCTCCCTCAGCGATTGCTTCATGTCAGCAACATTAATGCCCAAAGCTTCCGACATACCCAAATACTTATAAGTTTCGGTTAAGCAGAGAGATCTAAGGTGTATGGAATCTGAAAGTTGAATTCCCTCAGATTCCATAATCTCTCCTCGTTTTACATGCATGATTGCACATTTTTCCACACCAAATTCCATCTTGATGGCGCTACTGAAAGTTTCAGTTACCTTCAGTAGTTCCATCAGTTGCAAGTTGTTGGGGGCAAAGAGTTTCAAATCATCCATGTAGAGGAGGTGGGATATACTTTGACCTCCTCTTCTCAACCGATAGCCCAGGCCTGACTCCTCTAGCATTGTACTTAGAGGATTCAGGGCCAAGCAAAACCAAAGTGGACTCAAACTGTCGCCCTGAAATATTCCCGGTCTGATCCATATAGGCTCATCATTCCCTCGGATTGGTCGACATCCTGGATAGAGAAGTACCGTCTTCCATTGCCTCATACATGACTCAATGAAGGTGCGTAGAGTTGGATCTATTTTGTAAAGCTCTAGCACCTTCATGAGCCAGGTATGAGGAACAGAGTCATAGGCTTTTTTGTAGTCTATCCAGCATGTTGATAGATCTTTGCGGGATCGACGAACCTGTTGGCTAATGGCCATATCAATGAGGAGTAGCTCCTTAGTGCCACGGGACCCTTTCCTACATCCATTCTGAGAAGCGGACATAATTGAGTTGCACTCAATGTGCATATTTATTTTCACTCTCAGAATGGACGTAAGAACCTTATAGACCGTAGACAAACAAGTAATCAGTCTATAGTTTTTAGGTTCCATGGGACTACCACTCTTATGGAGCAGGTGGGTACAGCCAGTCGTAAGAAACTCTGGTAGAGACCCAGCCTCTAAGGATGCCTGGAATTGAGAAGCCAAAAGCGCGTGCGAGCTGCTATACCACTTGAGCCAGAAGTTGTGCAGTCCATCCGGTCCTGGAGACTTCCAGTTTGGTAACGGATGAACTGCTTTGGCTACATCAGACTTATTGATGGTTATTTTATCCATTTGTGGTATAGCTTCACATACGCGTTCAACTTCACGCATCCAGTCACCCTCAACATGACAGACGGGTACCGACCAGATGTTGCGCCAGAATAAATTCGTGGCGGTATCATCCGGGCGGCACACGTCAGTCACATTTTGATTGGGTCGCTCCCAAGCTCTGTATACCCACCTCTCATCGCTCTGGAACATGCGATTCTGTGAGTACCGTTCAACCCGCCGCTTAAACCGTCGGATACGGCTTGCCCATGCATAAATTTTCTGTTTCAGGAAGTCAATGCGCTCCGTAATGTGGGGTGTGTATTCTCGAGGGCTGATTCCAGTCCCCGAGAAAGCCCGCCGTACAAAACGCATTACACGTGGGCGTGCATTGCCTTCCTTGAAGCAGTATAGTTTGCCGATGAGTGTTCTGGCCTCATCGATACGCCTCTCGATCCTATACTGCCAGGCTGGTACAGCAGGTTTTGGTCGAATAGCTTCGTCGTTATTAGGGAATTTGACGTTAGCTAAGCGACATGCCGCAACAGCCCCGCAATACAGGATTGAGTGCGTATCAACGAGGTTTTCGCTGCTCTCAAAAATATTCTCAAGCAGCGAGTCCAAAGCACACACCAGCGCCCTATTTTTTTTGTGCATGGGTAACCGTGGTAGCCGGGGTCTAAGTTCAGGCGGAGCCGATCTATACTCGCGAAGTGCATCTTCCAGTGCGCTCCTCAGTCGATCGTTGCATTGGCTACTTACCGTGACAACCCTATCATCTAGCTCATTATTATGACTATAGAGCCGTGATGTCATTCCACTACTAGCGGGAGCTTGTACCACGGCTTGTGTCGGGGACGAGATGCTATGGTTGCTTAGTACCTCTGAGCGCAGCCTATCAAGTGTTGCGTCATCCAGCCTGTGGCTACGCTGGATGACCCGCACCTGATCCGACAGTCGTTGGGCCGAGACGTTGACAGCTGGTTCTAGGTCCTGGAACAGAGACAGCATCCTGACACGATACGCAGTGAGGTTAGTTCCCCCCTCTGTAGACCCATAATATGCGCGCATGACGTTTTCATTTATGGACTGAGTCCATCTCATGCGCTGCACACCACCGGCAGCGGGGACCCGACTCGGAGCCGGTTGGCTCCTAGGCCCCAAGCTGTTCGGTGGCCGGCCTCTCCCCTGCTGGCGCACAGGTGTTGGCGACGTCGGCGGAGAGAAATACTCGTCGCTCGAGCTCGACGCGACTGCAGCCGCCGGTGACATTGGTAATCCTAAGTCCGGCGGCGGCGAGGCGGAGCTGAGCGACAGGTCCGGGGGTGGTGGGCGTGCACGTCGTGAAGCTGCTCTCGTAAGCATCGTCCAAGTTTATTTGTTCACATAGTTAAGTACATAATTATTATTTCTCGCATTTTTTCTTGCTTGGTGAGATTGACACTTGACAGTTGTCACTGGATGATTTCTTTTCATTTTGTTGAAATATTGGTGGCTTTTAGCTATTTGCTATTTTACTTGGTTTATATAATATGTCCTCTTTTCATATATATTGGAAAATTTGGAAGGTAAAATCTTAACACTATTGTTTGCGGATTTAATTTGTACAGACAGAACACAAAACTTGGTTCGACGGCTAGTGTTGCCAGCTTATTCTATATATTATTATTATTATTATATTATAAACTTTTAACGAAAATTAGTTTGAATGAGATAGAGTCAGTGGTTTCTGAGATATAGCACATTTTCTAAAACCGCAATTATAACTTTGTATTTCATACAAACACTATGAAAAACAAAGTTATTTCGCGTAGTTACTACGGAACCCTTCATGGGCGAGTTTGACTCGCACTTGGCCAATTTATTGTTTTTATAATAAACTAGCAGTCGCGCGGGGCATTGCTTTCGTCGACTTTTTCTTTTGCAGTACCTAAGCTAAAAAGTAGCTTATAACTTTCCTCGAGCTTCAAGCTAGTACCTACTTTTGAAGTTTTGCGCGTTTAAACAATGAAATATTTTTATTGGAACAAAAAAAAAATAGTTTACAAAAGTTTGTGTACGTTTTCCGCCATTGTACACATAACGTCATTACCTCGCCAGCGGCAAGCTTAAGGCAGTTGTCAGACAACCGGCGAAAACGATTAACTATCGGCGATTTACGCGCTCAAATCACGAAAGAGATGCATATATTAATAGTTGCTCTCTGACTGTTCACACTGCCGGCGACTACTCGCTTCACTAGTTTTGTCGCTGAGTGATAAGAGCTGTCAAAGATAATACTCGCTCAGCGATCACTTGGCCACAGAATAAAGATGGACAGTATAGAAACTAAGCCTAGTTGACGACATAATTACCTACGCTCCATTGAAGCGTTAGGGTTGTCACTTTTAATGATTTTGGTATTGTTTTTTTTTCACATTTTTGTTCTTACAAATTACTTAGCTTACAAATACAATTTAAATAGGTAATTTCATGGCGTCGGTTAATCTCAGTAAAAGACGATAGTTTAAACACGAAAAACAATTTAATATTAACACACAACAACTTGTAGAACTATAGACCTGTAACTTTGTCATTACGGCAGCGTAAACTTTGCAAGTTTGGTCTTGGATTCACAATTTGAAAGCACTATCGTTTTTAGCACCCTCGATTCTCGAATACCAGGAAAACGACACCCATGACGAAAAAGTTGATACCTGTTACAGCCGCCATCTTGGATTCACGTTTTGACAGCACTATCGTTTTTAGCACCCTCGAATACCATGAAACCAACACCCATGACGAAAAATTTTATACCTGTTGCAGCCGCCATCTTGGATTCACGTTTTGAGAGCACTATCGTTTTTAGCACCCTCGAATACCATGAAAATGACACCCATGACGAAAAAGTTGATACCTGTTACAGCCGCCATCTTGGATTCACGTTTTGACAGCACTATCGTTTTTAGCACCCTCGAATATCATGAAAACGACACCCATGATGAAAAAATTGATACCTATTGCGGCCGCCATCTTTGATTTACATTTTGTTACAACTATTGCACTATCGGCTTTAAATATCCTCATAACCACCGCATTCTGGATTTATAAGTAATAAGATCACGAATTCATCATGATAGCGGATTTATAATTCGATAACCATTATAAGTATAACAAATACAACAAATAAATCATTCTTACCATTCAAAATCAGCAGGAAGTCTGAAATACGATAGCTCCGGTTTTGTTGAAGCCGAGTTCAAACAACCATACACAACGCAATACGTTCCTGGCATTTTCGGAGACAAATAAAATTTAAACGTGACCACTAGTCTCGACGCGTCACACACTGACACTACTGAGAGCACTGCAACGAAGACTTAGAGGTCTCGTCGGTGCGCGTGTTTGTGTGAGTGTGCTGTGCCCTGTCTGTCGAGCGTTTGTAGGTAGATTCAGTACTGTCTGTCTATTATTTTTATACTGTGACTTGGCGGTTAGAACTCACGCTGAGAGATCAACCAGATGCTAGCTCAGCGACTAAGGCCGTGCGCGCACTGCCTTGCGGTGACCGCAATTCCGGTAGTTCTACCGCACCGGTAGACTGACCGCAGTGCGCGCACTTCTATGACACTCCATACTGCACAACTTTTGCGGTGCGGTAGAACTACCGGAATTGCGGCCACCGCAAGGCAGTGCGCGCACGGCCTAAAGGAACAAACACACTCGCTGCACGCTGATCGCCAACTCGTTTTCAGATGCTAGCTCTACTCGCTACTCGTTCATCGTCGGCGGTCGGACAACTGCCTTATATGTATAACAAAATACATAGTCAATAGTAGTAATGAGAGTACCGTGATATCGATGAATGAGATTTGTACATGTTATCTTCAATTTTATTAATAGGTTTACGTATATAAATAAAAATCTAACTATTTCCTTAGGTACTTGTTTAATTTCACAGTATCCCTAGTAAGAATAAAAACATTTTAACAAAAATTTAAGCCGACTTAAAAACAAACAATAACACTGTTGTACTTTAACCTTTTGACCGCCACGTCAAAAAAGGAAAAGCGTGCCCTCGGAGGTCGAAATTATATCGATAAAGCCTATGGA
Organism: Tholera decimalis; assembly: GCA_943138885.2. Classification (NCBI taxonomy): domain Eukaryota; kingdom Metazoa; phylum Arthropoda; class Insecta; order Lepidoptera; family Noctuidae; genus Tholera; species Tholera decimalis. The sequence goes on from OW964565.2 coordinate 30,699,232, forward strand.
AAACTAACAATATTTTTTTATATAGATTTTAATTTCAATAAAGATTATTATACCATCCTTGTGTTGAGTTTTATTTCAACCCGCTTTGTCCTTTATTACATAAATGTAATAATCTGTGTCTTATTTACGGCCTTTATTATTATTTAAATCCAAAAATACAATCAACAATTGATAAAACCAAGTCAATACCATCACAGCACTATTGTCCATCATGACGAAATTTTTTGTCACTATGCCGACAGTGGCGCAGCTGGCACGGATTTCTTGAAATTGCTCGCTTCTGCTCTAGAGGTGCGACACCGATACTTATTAATAATATCGAAATATTTATTCTTATTGTTTTGTACTTTCAATAGGGTCAAAAGAACAACCAGATTAATGCTTTTTCAACACATTCGCTCGTAAAGTGGCTCTTAGTGAACCGCTATTAGGTCCATAATGCAGTGTATTAGAATCGCGTGCTTTTTCCTTTACGTTACTGCACTAGTGCTATAACGTCACAGATAACTATTTACTAGTCGGAGGTTGGAGATGTGTTTTTTTTTAATCTCATCAACAAACAACGACTCATTGACTTCATATTTTCCATACAAGTTAATATTTAACAATACAAGTCTGATTTTTCCTCGTAAGATTGTTGGAAAACGTCGTATGAAACGCGCTCAATGATCAACATAGCACACATGTATCATAACGTACTATAGTGCATCGCCACTAACTGATGACATCACTACATCAGAGCTAAAGTAATTGCACTGTATTCTATGATAAACGTGTCATTGTCGACTCCTTACAGTAAAATTAATAAGTCTTCACTGCTCATATTATAGTCCTCCATTATTAATAATATTTAATAACAGTAAATATCCTACTCTATTTGTAAAAATTCCGCGTTTGACGTCATGGGACTGTCAAACATAGACGACTGTGGCGTCCCCGGAACTAAGGATCTTCTACCTACTAACCCGGAACAGACAATACAACAGTGTGATAGAGATGGGCATATCAGTCATTACAATTAATCGATAATCTACTAACACTCGACTTTTAAAGAGCGTATAGCGTACTATAAAATTTTCTTGATTTCTCAAACATAAAAGCTCAATATCTAATGTTTTATTTATTTATTAGTGCAGAATTCCGAGTAAGTTAAATATAACGTAGGTTGCCGTCGAGGTCGATATTCTTGTTTTATTGAGTGGCATCTACATCATTACGTGTCCTGTTATGGTGACCGTGGCGGCGAGCGCACTAAGTTTTTCGAACTTTATAACTGGTTTTCTTTATTGTCATCTTATGTTACCATACATGAAATCTGACGAAAGCAGTTCACTTCAAATAAATAAAGAAGAGATAATGTATATAATTAACAAGGGAAATAAAGAAAACAATGCTGTTTTATGATATTTATTTACGTTTAAAATTCTGTCACTCAGTCGCGGCCCTGGCGTGCTGGGCACATTTTGGCTTGTCGTCTATACACGACTGTGGCGGTCAAAAGGCGAAAAATAACCTTAAAAAGCTAGGTACCTACTCACATGGCTACAGTCAGAGTTAAGCCAATAAATAGTTTTGATAGGCTAAGTACTAAGTTCGCCGCATTCGGGGCACGCGATTTAACCTATTCATTTATCTTGTCACCGACTTAAGCCATTTGAGTAGGTACTGTCGAAGTCTGCTATACGAGCGGTCAGGCTATCGCACTGGCTGGCATAGTTTGAAATGTTTGAATTTAGATCGCAATGTTGGATATGCGAAGGAATTGTTTTTAAGAAACAGAGAGTCCGCGGTCCGCGCTGGGCCGCCTGCTGAAGCAGATAGAAGCAGACTCGATGTTAAAATAACGTGAAAATGTAATTAGAATAATCTTCCATATTAATTTGAACATAATATTGTACACAGTATAAAACCTATCGCGTTTATATTGAAAAATCCCGAGTACACACACGTCCCCTTTAAAATTGGTGGAGGCGCTTTTCCAGTTCGCGTTTAGAAAAGTACGCGGAAAAAAGTGCGATATAGGTTTCTTTTCAGGAAAATAGAAAATAGAGAAGAAGGAAATAAATAAAAGGGAGCCACCGCCGAAAATGCCGCAAGGAAGTATCCAGTATCATTTTTATTTATTTAGTGTCATGGAGCAAATTGTCACTATGTTCTCGGGCTAAACCAATGAATCTGTGGAAGAGTTCGTTGAGCAATTTCAGGCCCTCACCGTGTACAAAAAGTGCACACAAGAAGAACAGTTATTGTTATTACCGTCATTTTTCAAAGGCAGCGCCCTACATTTTTATCTCTCAGTTGAAAACCAATGCAAGACTGCGGAGGAAGCGATAGCCAAATTGAGAGACGAGTTCGGCGATTGTGATTACTCCGAACTATTTTATAACGCCAGACAGGATCATAAGAGCTTGTCAGAATTTTTCTATAATTTATCGGAACTTGCTGACAAGGCGATCATAAACAAAGACGCCACGTTTGTCACACAATTCCTGAAAGGATTGTAACCATTTTAAAAAAATAAGCTCACCACCTCACTCAGCTCGCATTATGTGAACAAAGCCGCTTTGCGAGAGGTAATAAAACAAATCGAGAAGGTTTATCCACAAAAAAGGGATAAACAAACTTGGCGCTTAACCCTGCAGCTCTAGTGCGTAACTCATGTACTAAGGGGGGGAGTCGCGATCAGAGCACGCTGCCCTGCTATACAGTATGATACTTCTACACCCTTCGCCCCCCCCTTACGATCAACATTTAAAAACTTAAATAAAATATGTGTTCGTCCGATAGTATAATAGTCTGATGCATGCCCCCTGTAAATTAAAGTTAACTGCTCTTGTCAAAACTCGTTCAAAGGCAACAGTTATGTATTTGATTTAACAACCTGAATCACGCATATATTTAGGTACAGTTTACTAAAACAAACGTGTTTGCAACAAACCACTTTGAAAAAGCTTTTTGGTAATTAACTACGACGAGCGTTTTGCCATTATATGGCTCAGACTGGATCACGCTAATGAAAAGTGTTCCTCAAAACAACGCGATTCTGGGTTACTTATTTTTATTTTACTAATTGGGAAGACCAAGGGCCAATTATTTGGCCAAAGCCATTAAAATTAAGCATTTCTATACAATGTGTTAAGGCCGCCAGTCTACGACCGGACCAGCCGACGGCATTGAAGATGCTTTTTTATGCTTTATTTTAAAGTCGTATTTTAGTTTAATAGTTTATAAATTTTTTACGAAATGTTAATTTTAGGGAGAAAAAACAGTTACATTACAATAAGTGCGAACATCCAGGATTATATAAAGCAACCAATAGCGTTCTAAACAGATGTACATGTATTCAATCGTGTTCTACGGTATTCCTGGTTGATCTTTGTTTGATCTTATGAAAAATATTAATTATAACTTTCACCAGGATACAATTTTGTTAACATTTGTTAGTAATTTAATAAAGGAGAATCAATCAGTTATCACAAGTCTCTGTGCAACTTGAACCTAAAAAAATATAATGTATACATTTCCATATTGTAACAGTTTGCCATAGAAAGAAATTAACCTTAGATTTATGAATAATAAAACAATGCATAATCTGACTTAAAATAACAATGTACTCCTATTAATTGACATTAACAACTACTTTGTTAATCGTTTTTATTTCACAAAATATAAATATCTTGTAGATAGGTACCCAATGAGCACATTAGAGGAAATAGCAGCCTATTTTGTTACTTTCGGCCGTAAAATAGCGGTTTAAGGGTTCAACAAGCAGTTCAAAGTTGCATATCTGCATCCCTAAACGTCTATACCTATAAAAGTTACTTAAAGTGCTACAAGCTGAATCAAATACTACCCTAGGCTTTACAGTAGTTCACTTTAGAACTCATTTACCACTTACACCTTTATATGAGAGTTACGAAGGTCATTCTGCCACTTACAGCTGTACAGTGGTTTCCATTGTAACTTTTATAGATTACATTACTACAAAAAGAAGTTAATTGTAGACTGTTTGCAGCACCTGTACAGGAGTTATAGTAACCACTATTGTACTACTACAAGTTTCATCATAGAAATAATAGATGCTCTTATGCATACTATAGTTATAAAAAAATCATCAGTGTAACTGAAAAGTACATTAAATATCCTAAAAAGAAACAAAAACTGCCTTTAGTAATACAATAGTCATAACTTCTTCTTTACAGGATCAATCCATTCGCCATTTTTTACAGCCGCTTTTGTAAATATTACAAAAAAAAAAGAATGGTAAAGGATGGAAATTAATAAAGAAAAGTGGAGGTTATCGCAGGAAAGTACGCAAGGTTTATGAAAACCACCTAAAATCGTCAAACATGGCTGAACATTCCAGTGAATCTGCTAATCATCTAATACTAAAGTATTTTAATTTTTAAGCTTTTAATTTTAAAGAAAATTAATCTCATCATTTCACAAATCACAAACTTAATAAAAAAAAGCCTATTCTTGGGTTCTCATTGTATAAAGATATCAGTCTCAACATTTGGATTTGGCGCAGTACCATCACAGGATCCATTAACCTCTTTACCCAAATTACGGTTTTTTTTGTGCAACGTTCTCATCATCATTAGGCAATATCTTTTCAATCGGAATATTGTCTTCGTTTGACAATTTTTCTTTATTCTGATCTAGCGATATTTCCCATCCTAAAGGGCAGATTGACAGCTCTTCCTTGCCTGCATTTATAGTTTTAACTATTTTAAAAGGCATTCTGTAATAAAACAATAATAGGTAGTTAATTGAAATGTTTAAACTTCATATTATAGTATAAGTAGGTATAACTAAACCATAAAGTAACTGGATCTTATTTCTACCGACAACAAAATAATGTAAACTATTATTGAGACGTTTGATGATTATCTATTTGAAAAATAACCTGTATCATGTTTATGTAGAAATATCGGGTGTAAAGTCAAGTATCGTAATTAAAACACCGTAATTTTGGATTTGTTTTTAAAGTTGAGAAGCCTACAATGTCTATGTTAAGTGAACGTTTTTAAGGGTAGACCACGGATCTCCAAAATGGAAACCATTCGAATAAGTACGTAACCAGATCTTATAACCTCAAAAACAGGAAAATAGGCGCTTTTTGTGGCTGTGAATTGCACTAGGGGAACAAAAATCACTGGAAGCATTAGAAGGGTGAAAATTAGCGCTATGATTCTCAAAAGGGAGTTATTAGAGCTAAAACTGCAGGTTATGACTACATTACAATAACGCCATGATTTTTTAAGAAAACTTATCATTCACTTGCAAAATTGAGTTGATATACATTGGTTTTTCAGTTAAATGTGCATTAAATGTACCGGTAAATAATCGGCCACTTGCGAATAGTAAGTTATCGACACGTAAAAATACGGAAATAAAATTTATTCTGTATAACAAATAAAAAATATCACATAACTTTTGTTAATTTTTTACTCGAAAATTATCTTATATATCTACAGTAAACTGGACAGCGTTTTAAGTATCTTTGTATATCTTGCTAATACATAATACAAACTTTTACTTAAGTACTTTTGTTTTATTTTCATGATGGCGACGAAAACACTTTACCAAAATATTACAAATAATGTCAACTGAAGATATACAATGAAGAGCTATAATCAATTCATTCGTTTAAAGTAGTTCAAAATCATTCAAAAGTAGCGCTACGAGAGCTTTAGTATAGCGTTAATAAATCGTTATAGCTATTGAGGAACCTTTATGCAACCGTTGTGCAGGTTAAATAGAACTTTAGACTGCATAAAATGGCGCCCAAATAGCGCTAAAGCGGCTGCTTTAAGTCTGCAGTAGACGCTCTAGCGCTTACGTCTAATACCATAAGTAATAATCGGATACGCTCAAAAGCCCTAATGCAGCCCATTTGTGCTAGTTGGGTACTACCTTTCTTATTATATTAGAAGATAGATAGCTCTGCAAAGGTAGGTTAATTATTTAAGTAAATAAAAATAACGAAATGTATTATAATATTGTTTTTCTGTTTAATAAAATCACTCGAAGCTTTGAAAAACTATACCTAATATTCGTTGTTATGGTTCGATTATAACCTCAACATCTAATAGATTTTTTCGAAATATATCTATACTGCAGCTAGTCCTCTATAAAAATAAGGTCTTAAAGGAGTTTACTAATGATCAACAATACAAAAAAAATAATGTTCTGATGCCCTTGGCTTCAGGGCGAACAATCTACGGATGCAGAGCAATGTCCTTTGTACCGCAAGAAAATCTGTCATTGATTGTTGTGAAGTCGGTCTTATTCTGTTAATTTTCCAGGCTAATCTTTGAACGGCTGAACCGATTTTAATGAGACTTTCACTGGAAGATAGATAAGGTCATACAGCAATACATTCTACTTCAGCGTACTTACCAAATCGTGATTTCGACGGGAAAACTACCACATAATAGTGTAGTCATATCACCTATACTACTATAGTAAAATAATAAGAGTAGTAGGAGGGAAAGCATTCTTAATTGACGCTCGCAGGTCTAATGTAAATAAGTTTGGGAATAACCTCATAGGAATTAGGATTTTGTGTAGGGTACATCACTGCATCATCATTCATCACACATTTATAAGAATATACAACGTGTAACGGAAACCCCATATCAGGTTTCATATGTTTCTTGAATACCAGTAATAACAAACGTGTCACAGCACTATGAGGGTCATCACTTTCCACGTCACTTGTCAATAAAACGATAATTCTCTTCGTTCTTCTTAATTTGAAAAATTCGGCCTCTGGTATCAATGTATTGAAATTTCTAATATTCTCCACACATGTAGCCATAGGATTAGAAAACCCTTGCCATATCGTTTGTTATCATCTAAAGAAGCCGTGCACTCGGTATGTATATATCCTTTAAATTATACGTTGTATATTTTTTATGTATCGTATTGTATTTATTTATTTGCTTACTTATATCTATACAGTATCTTACACTTAGACTACATACATGTTTAAGTACTACAATAACTAAAATGGTGGTGAGGTGCTGCACTCCCAGCTAGGTTATAGAATAACCTGTATAAGGAAGTGCAGTGCCGGGCCCCATTGGGTATTATAATGATATTGTTAATATTATTGAGTCTAATGAATACTATATATATATATATTAAAAAAAGTAATAGTAATAAGGTAAGGTTGGCGTGTGTATGTATGTGTTTGTGTGTGCGTGCGTGTGTGGCTGTGTGTGTTTCATGTTAGTGTTTGTGTACATCGCAGTGGTAGACGCCCACGGCGTCGGACGTCGGCCGACGATCTCCGGCCACCGTAGGCGCGGGCATGCGGACAGCGAGTAAAGGGCAACTCGCTGTCCGACCATGGACCATGCCCGGGTCGACGGCGCGTCGTGTTCCACGCGCGCCTCAAAGAGCGTCAGCAACATGACGAGGCCCCCTCTGCAGAGGGCCGAAGCCTGCCGGGGTCGTGGGACTCATCCCGTTACCGTGGCCCCGGTACGTAAAGGGTTATTGAAGGAACACCGTGGATTTTAGTTAGTAAAAGTCTGACAGTCCCTCCCACCCTGCCCGGGGTGGGAGGACTTATTTGATAATTTTACCACGTTAAAAAAAAAAAAAGTGTTTTGTGTACATGCATGTGTATGTGGGTTTGCTTGCTTTGCTTATATCGTTTGGTTTGCTTATATATTATACATTTATATTACACATACATACACATATATCATACATATGTATATTGTCTACGTTCATTACATTTTGTGTACGTTACATACTTGAAGTAGGTACACTGACTTCCCTCTGTTTTATGTTCGTAAAGTCAATCCAAAGGTTGCCTGGAAGATATCGTTATCAGCGATAAGACCGCCATTGTAACCATCACTTAAGCAATATTGTGAATCAGGTGTGTTTACATTAATGGTGTGCAATAAAGAGTATTCTCTCTATCTATCACTGAATTAAGAAGCAAAGGATTGTATTTCACGATCTATCTTGTAAAGCAGTCCGGCCATTGTATACCTACCTATGTGGGTACTTTACTTTTAACGTGGCGGATGTCACGGTAATCATTGTGGTGTCAACTTAACTTGCGTGCAGAGAGTCAAATGCAAAAAACAGTTGAAATTCTATGTATCTGGAGAATATGGTAGAGAAAGTTAAGCGACTTAACCGCTGTTCAAACCGACATGACAGACTCGCATTCATAATATTAGTAGTTGGTATAATATAGTGTTAGGTAACATGTGGCATTTGATTTAATGTAATTCAAACATTATTAAAAATAAAGTAATGTTTTGTTGGCGAATCTATGCTTGCCGTCTGTAGTCTATAGTTTTATTTTTCAAGCCAAATTTTCACCTTTACATGGAAATTAGTATTTGGAAGTTGGAAGTCAATTTGTAACTACTTTGTACTGACTAATGTTGTAGTAGAGTCCGTATCGGGCCTCGTCTATGCTGCTGACTACATGTTGGGGTGTGCGTAGAACAAGACGCGCCGCCGCCGCCGACCCGGGCCTGGTTAGCTACCCTTCATGCCGTCCGCTAGCTCGTACCTGGTGGCCAGAGATAGGTTCGCGATCTCCGACACTGGCGGCTGGGGCGTCAGCTAATCAATTTCACGCGTTAACTTCTCAATTTATGCAGTAGTTTTAGTAGTATCACCTCTATCTATTGTATACAACGTGTAACGGAAACCCCATATCTATCCAAATGGGCTGAAGACAACATCTGGTATGGAGTCTCTATGCACAGTTTCAGCACAAAATAACTGACTCAAAGAATTGATACCAAATTATTGGTTTCATATATTTCTTGAATACCAATCATAACAAACGTGTCACAGCACTACGAGGGTCAATAACTTTCCACGTCACTTGCCAATAATACGATAATTCTTTTCGTTCTTCTTAATTTGAAAAATTCGGTCTCTGGTATCAGTGTATTGGAATTTGTAATAAGTTCTACACACGTAGACTAGTGTTAGGATTACAAAACCCTTGCCACATCGTTTGTTATCATCCAAAGAAGCCATGCACTTGGTATGTATATACCCTTTAAATTACACGTTGTAGACTTAGTGTTAATAACTAAGTACCTTAAGTGAAAACGGCGCACCATGCTTGTCATAAATAAACTAGTTTTAACAACGCCAATAGAACGGTCACAGGACGAAAAAGGTGTTTTTTCCTTATGTTAAAACCTGTATCTATTCTAACGTTACTTCACGTTGACCTACTGTTTACAGTTTTTTCTGTGTGATAATCTTTTATAACACATCCCATTGAATGCGACGCATCAGTAACATATCGTGTTTGTTCGCATTCAGTCGGAACGCTCGTAAAATTCGTCTGATATTACCTTTACAATCGATAGAAAATGGCAAACGTAATTGTGTTTTTCTCCCTCGTTGCAACTGTTTGCTGTAAGTACTTTTTGTTGATTTCCAGATTTTTAGACTGCGCCGTAAGGTTATTGGGTTTTTCGTGTCTTGTGGTGTTGATGTTTTGAAGTGGAGAACGTTTACGCACTGTTTGACGGCTTCATATATAGCATAGTTGGAATGGCGATCTTGTCCGAACTGCAGGACTCTGCACAGGACCAAATAGCCTAATGTCTAAGGGCCTGTGCACACCGCGTTTTTTAAACGCGCCGTCGACGCGCGTTTTAAGCCGGCTCTACACGTTGGCCAACACAGTGGCGAATGTAGTGGCCAGTGCGTATTGGCCAACGTGTAGACGGCGTGTTTGTGCATGTTGGGTGCACAAACACCCCCTCTACACGTTGGCGAATAGTCATTGGCCACTACATTCGCCACTGTGTTGGCCAACGTGTAGAGCCGGCTTTAGAAACACGCGTCGATGGCGCGTTTTTATCCTACAGAGCAGAGCAGCTCGCGTGCTTATCGTGGTATCGCGTCTGTATCGCTAAAAACGCGCGTCAACCGCGCGTTTAAAAAACGTGGTGTGCATAGGGCCCTAAGGTGTCGGACTTGTGATCAAGAGGTCGCAGTTTCGAACCCTACTCATTACAGTATTGCCATGAACCTACTCCAGACACAAGCATATTTAGCGTAGTTGGAGGGGTTAACAAGATTGCTAGTAATGTGAATTCTACTCACATTGCTACTTTTCTTTCGTCGCAAAAGGTTCACAACTAGAATTCCAAAATTGATGTTAGAAAGGCAAAACGAAAAAGAAGTGTGGCGATTTTTACTGAAACATGGTGGACATCCCAATTATGAAATGTTTTGGAAGTACTTTTATATTGTGTAAAGATAAGGAGTAGAATTCAATTTCGGGGTATATAAATCTCTACATGTAGCGTCGACCTACAATGAAAACAAAGAAAACGAGCCAACAATTTGTTCAATGTGTGCGTGCAGGCGGTGGTTTAGGCCGTGCGCGCATTGCCTTGCGGTGGCCGCAATTCCGGTAGTTCTACCGCACCGGTAGACTGACCGCAGTGCGCGCACTTCTATGACACTCCATACTTCACAAATTTTGCGGTGCGGTAGAACTACCGGAATTGCGGCCACCGCAAGGCAGTGCGCGCACGGCCTTATACTGTGCGTCTATGTCTCTGTGTGCGTGAATAGTGATACCAGCTACTACAATTCTCCCATAAATGACATTAAGAAAATAGACTAGTTAAATAAGTTTGAGGTGTATGTATGTAGTATTATTCAGTTTTAGTAGTGTATTTTATTAAGTAAATAAAAAACACTATTTAAATTTAATTAGAGTTGTGTGTGTGAATGTTGTATTAAATCAGCTAAATTAAATTAGTATTACAATATTTAACTTTTTAGGCAGTTTGTATTTGGAAAATTGAAATAAATGATCACAGATATTAGGAATGAATTTTAATTACAAATAAACACGTTTAACAAAGACATAGGTGATCGTTAGTGTAAAATAAAACAAAACCGAAGTCAGTGACCATCACTTTGTATTCATTTTTTGAAAAGTTTTCGCTTAGAAGTAATTATATACCTACTTATTAGTAACGTTTTTTAATTATAATTTGTGGTAGTATCTTATCGCAAAATACTTTTCCACTACCAGCCTCATTAAATTTCCTTGATGTACACCGCAAGCATGAGCCGTTTCTACTGCAAAATAACTAACGCCACCTACAAAGCAAAAATAATTATTAAAATGGTCTCTTAAACAAAAAAAAAATACGCAAACATTATATTATTTTAAAAAGTACAGACGAATTGAAAAACTCCACCTTTTTTAAATCTATTAATAAAAGTACACCAACTAAATAATATAAACGTAACCATAAACTAACTAATATACCCACAAAAAAATGACGTTAAGTTGGGAGAATCTTTGACCACATCATCACTTACCATCAGGTGAGATAGTGGTCAAACGCGAACCTATTTTCAATAAAAAAAAGAATGAAAAAAGAAACTGGTAACACTAATAAAATATGGGGTAATTTGGTGTTCATAAAAACAAAAAATAAATATATCGTTTTTTGGTAACTTACCGATGATAGGTGATGTCAGGTGATGTGATTGGTATTTTTTACCCTTCCTTTATAATTTCGGCACAGTTTATCGCTGTTATTTGTTTATTACGAGGCATGCCTTTTACGTTTTGTCGTTTGAAAAAAAAACACAACTAGAACCTTATAGTACTTTTTATTGTTTTTCAAAGTATTCACTTTTCCATTCGCTCAAACCAGTTATTATAACATTTATTCCACTCTAAAGTGGGGGTGTTCAAAATGGCTGACTTGAAAGCGTCGACTGCTTCTTCACCGGACTGGAACCTTTGACCACGAAGACTTTTCTTAATTTTAGGAAATGTAAAGAAATCGTTAGGACTTAGGTCATGACTGTATGGAGGATGGTCAAGAATTTCTACTTTTTCCTGCTTCAAATACTCAATCGTTTGACGAGCGCTGTGTGAGCTTGCGTTGTCGTGGTGCAGGATGATGCGTCGCTTTGAGTTAGATTTTCGAAGTTTGGCTATGACTTAAGGTAAACAAACTGTGGTATACCACTCTGCGTTAACCGTTCTACGATCTTCAAGTGCAATAGTCGCAACATGGCCGGTTTTTCCAATGAACGTGGCCACCATCTTCTTTGAAGTGCTTCTAGAACGAACATCTTTAGTCGGATTTGGCTCGTCTTGAAAGACCCAGATTGTAGATTGTTGTTTGGAATCAGGATCGTAGGCATAGATTCAAGATTCGTCACCACTGACGAAGTCGCAGACGTGATTTGACTCTCCTCGGAAACCTTTTGAACCTTTACAGAGTTTTCTTACACCATCTGACGCGGACCACCTTGTGATCGTCGGAAAGAGAGAGAGAGCAGATGCGGTAACCAACGGGAAACTGGCTTTCTCACACCAAGCGCTTCATGCAAGATCTTCTGAATGGTTGTGCCTGAGATGCCTAATAGAGCCTCTATCTCTCAATACATCACATGACGATCTTCGAGAATTAGTTGTCTCACAGCAATGATGTTATCTTCAGTGAAGGCGGATTTTGGGCGTCCTTTGCGAGATTTGTCACTAACACTAGTATGTCCATGCTGGAATTCTAAATACCAGCGTTCGACAGTTCGCAGACATGGGGCTTCATCACTGAATACAGATGAAGCCCCATGAAGCCGTGTCAGGCCTCTTCTAAAGTTGTAGAAAATTATTGCACGAACTTTTTCCTTAGAAAGATTCATTTTCGTACGTAACCTGACAGATTCCAATTGACGCTGTGACTAAATAGCATTAATCCTAATACTTTCAACTGTTTTAAGATTCAAAATTTAAATACATTTGAATATAGAACAGTTTCAAATTCAAAATTGCCGGGAAATATGGAAACGACAGAACTTAAAAGGCATGCCTCATACTTAGCGCGTGTAATACGTAGTGACACCAAAGCGACACGATCGGCACTAATCGGCGGGTAAGAACATATAAGCCAACAGTTCGCTGATATTTTTTGACACGTTTGCGCGCATTTGATGCTCCATTTAGAGATTATATAATCTAAGATGTTTCGTGATAGATACAACCTTTAGGTTGTTAAAATAAGCCTAGGAACGTTAGTCGTCCCTTATAACAAGAGATTTGTGGTAGCGGTGCGAATTGTTCCAAGCGCGCTGCTTTTAATAGGCGGGGGAGAGGATAACACATCACTATTTCTCCCTCTTCATCACTCTTGGCCAAGCAGGGTCCACTTTGAAGGGGATTGAATTGAAGTGCTCAGTTTAAGGCTTATATCACCATATTTTGCTACAATTCGGACAATATTAATAGTCATCTAGATTATCTTACTTTTTACTAATATTATAAACTAGTACTCACGCGGGGCTTCGCTCCCGTGGATTCTATCACGGTAAAAACATAACTCTCCTTTTTTGCAGTCGCGTAAAAAGTAGCCTATAACCTTCCTCAAGCTTCAAGCTACTTCCATACTAAATTGCATCCAAATCCATCCAGTACTTTCGAAGATTAGCGCGTTCAAGCAAACAAACAAACAAACAAACAAACTTTTCCGCTTTATAATATTAAGTATAGATGCGAATGTTTGTGACAATAGATGTATGGATGTTTGTCACTCTTTCACGCAAAAATTACTGAACGGATCTCAACGAAACTTAGTAAGTAGATAGCTGACATTCTGGAATAACACATAGGCTACTTTTTGTCCCAGAATTCCCACGGGGTCGGGATTTACGCGGGAAAACGCTCCCACGTGAAAAGCTGGTACTTTATAATACACCTCTTTAACAAAATTTCCATTATCTATACTAATATTATAAAGCGGAAAAGTTTGTTAGTTTGTTTGTTTGTTTGTTTGTTTGTTTGCTTGAACGCGCTAATCTTCGAAAGTACTGGGTGGATTTGGATGAAATTTGGTATGGAAGTAGCTTGAAGCTTGAGGAAGGTTATAGGCTACTTTTTACCCGACTGCAAAAAAGGAGAGTTATGTTTTTACCGTGATAGAATCCACGGGAGCGAAGCCCCGCGAGAATACTAGTCACTCATATATAGCGAAGTGTTCCAGGAAAGTACAGTATAGTATATAGTAAGGATAGTTTGCCAAGGATCACGGTGTTTTAGTCGATTGTCGCTTACCTACCCTCTGGTAATATAGTGGCCAAAGGCGAGCTTGTCTATACTAATATTATAGAGCGCAAAAGTTTGTTTGTCAAAACACACTAATCTTCAAAGTACTGGGTGGATTTGGATGAAATTTGGTATAGAAGTAGCTTGATGCTTGAGAAAGGTTATGTTTTTAACGTGATAAAGTACATGTTATAAGTCGTGGAAATTTGTTTACTTATTTATCTTGTTTCAGGTATCCAATATGACGGGCTTAGAGGTACGTTTAATACTTTGATTCGTTTTGACACCTACTTAACAGTAACTTACTTTACCTAACTTTAAACTAAATGTATTATTTCTCCTGGATGTATTGACGCTGCATGGTATATGTAACAACAGATTCGACTGCGTTTCTTTGTCAAATAGTTTACATTATACAGGGTGGCGATTAGGTTATCACATTAAATTGTACAGCAGGTATTACAAGTTGTTATCAGTCCATTAAAATAATAAAATAAATAATGTAAATAATAAATAATTTAAAATAGTTGGCGTTATTGGTAAAAAGTAAATAATCCTTTATAATATTAATTTACTGACTTGTAAAGGGGCAACGCCGCAGCGCCGCCAGCGCCGGCAGAGCACGCGCCGAGTGATTGGTCAGCTGATTACGTTTATGCAATACATGATGTTGTGAAATATTAAAATGGAAAAAAGGTCCCACGGCTATAATATTGTTTATTATTAAATTATTTTAATTGCATATGATAAAATACCTAATATAGAGTGAGTGGCTTCAAATAATGTAATAATCTAATCGCCACGCTGTATAGTACCCAGATCTGTCTTGAGTCGTGGGGTGCGTGTGCCTCTATTATTCCATATCAATTCGTGCAGGATTAACGCCGCACTGCCGCGCCGGGGTGCGCGTGCCTTTTCGTTGCCTCATTGATGCATACAACATTTACTTCATGGAGCTTGACATATTTACTCTTTCTAAACATAGTATTAAGGCAAGAGCAATATAGATACTAACTTCATAAGATATGTATTACCTTTTTATCCTTGTTTTAAATAGTCTTTTAAGTTTTACACTATACATCTGTTTTCTTTTAACCTTTTTGTGATTTCGTGAACAATGGTGTGGGTTAAATTTGTACTAACATAAATATGGAATTGATTAAGCATAAAAGTATTTCTAATTATTGTGTTAATTTAAAATCTATTATTAAGCTTGACATACAGTAACTGTTTTTTTGTCCCTAATAAATAAAATAAAATAAATTTATATTTATAAAGAGAACAATGTTAAGTTAGTTTCATGATGTATATTCATGTACCTTATTAGACATGCTAATTTTATTTCTATGCTTAAATTACAATTCACATGTTTTTAAACAACATTTTGAGAATATCTTCATTATGCATACAGCTAAGGAGTCGAATTCCCTGCCGGAATCTGTGTTTCTTGATAGCTATAACCTGTGCGTCTTTAAGTCCAGAGTGAATAGGTTCTAGGTAAGTGTGCTCCATCTTCGACCACATCATCACTTACCATCAGGTAAGATGGTGGTCAAACGTCGAGTCTTTTTATTACCACTAAAAAAAAGACATGACTATTTGCAGTAGCTTCTGCTGTTTTTCGTTTTACTTGTTTGTGGTAGGGAAGGTCCAAATATAATTAATTTATGAGGTTTATACCTCTGTGTATGAAAGGACATGGCCAATTTTACTATGGACGTCGGCATAGTTATCGAATTTAGTGTACACCAATGATTTTTGGTGTTTTATATTCGTGAATATTGACTCATTAAATTGCTATAAATAAAAAACTCAGAAATCTTGGCATTACACCAGACTAGACAAAAAACAGTTACAGTAAACCTTTTAATCAGATCGCTAGCAATAAGGTGTTTAGATTATAATTTCGCTATTAAACACTTAAAGGCGCTTTAAAATAGTGAACAGTTGTGCGTATTATTGCGTATAACTGATATGGTTTTAGTATTTAACTAATAAACAAAGTAAGGATTTTAAACTGAATATTGACTAACATTTTATTAAACTGGGTAATAGTCTCAAAAATGTGACAATAATAACAAACATTAACATAACATCGCGCCTGTATTCCCCGAAGGGTTGGGCAGAGGTGTACCTATAGTACACCCAGATTTCACCAGTTATTTTGAGTACCATTTAATAGGGGGCGAGTCTGTTTCTATTAACCAGGCACAAATCTAGACTCCGGGCTGCTACTGAGAAATTCCTGATGAATAAACCCAATATCACTTTGCTCGACCTGGGAATCGAACTCAGGACCTCATGCTCAGCAGTAGCGCTTGCGACCATTAGACCAACGAGGGAAACACAGAATAAAACAAAGGAGTAAAAATTATTATTTATTTACTTATTAGAGAAAATAAACAAAAATATTTTGACATATTATAATTATTATATCTTAAATGCTTACGAAGATAATATACATTAGAGCAATGCAGCGATAGTGTTAATAAAGAGACTTAGGGAGGTCAATCAACCAGCTTGGATAGAACAGAGCATTTTTATTTCACCAATACACTAACCTGGATTAAGTGTAAATATAGGGCTTCAGTAATTACATAAATAACTGCTTTAAACATAACCAGACTTGTTAAAAAAAATACAATCATAGATTTATTTATTATTATTTTATAATTGTGATTACTGTTCCGTGAGAGAATTTCTGAGATATTTTCAAAGTTCAAAATATTAGCTTTTGACTTCATAATATTAATTGTCTTCTATATTGATAGCACTAAATGTAGAATGTGTCTCATTCATTTGAGGTAATAAATGCCATTGATCGCTGTACAAATGTGTTTCACACACTCTACAGCTGCGAGGAACATAGAAACTATGTTCCTGCAAAAGCATTCTTTTGAGGGATTGCGGGACCAAATGTTTCTGCATTGTTGAAATATACTGTGAACAGACGTAATCGAAGCTCGCTTGTAATTAGGTAATGATATGGTATTACTTTCCCATGGCCCTCTTTGAACAGGCGGCAATGGTGGTGGCTCTGGTGGGCTAACAACTTGGCTAACATTAGGGGCTGCTGCATCATTATCCAAAGCCAATTCTTGCATGTCTCGTGATGAGTCATGCACTGCCTGTCTATTTGCTCGCATCCAACACACATGGCAAACATAGTTGTTTCGTGAAGACTGAAAATAAACCACAGTTAGAATAAACACAATAATAAATTAATTCAATCATTAGATAATTCTTATGTTTATATAATTTTTAGTAACAAGGGTATCTTTTTAAATATCTCTTTATGTTTTCAAGTACTATGTTATAGTAAAATGAGCAGTACTATGTTACACATGCCTACTTTAGGCAAGTATATTATGTTAAAGATGAAAAATACATAAAACACAGATATAACAATCATACATACATAGTATGAAAGCTCATTTTTTTATAGATTAATACAACTAGGTATTTATAAAAATGAAAAACAAAATGCTTACCACATAATTAGTATTTTGTGATAATAGGACAGCCAGCAACGGAAAACCATGTTATGCCCCAGTAGTCTCTCTTGTTCACCAGTTTCGGTGTTTAATAATAATAAGCATGGATGACAAATAAATGTATCAAGAGGCAACTGAAAATAAGATGCACTGTAAGATTTCGCATACCAGAACTATATAAAAATAAATCAGGTTAAGTTTTTTCTAGTCCAACTTCTTACCTGGGTTGGGCATTGGTTATCAAACGCGAGTCTTGTTTGATTGTGTGCAGAAAGCGAGGATATGAGATGCCTCTGCAACCTTTGCATGGCTATTCCGCAGTTGATGCACGTCATATTGATCCACAAAACAAATCCACAACGCAATGTAAATCAGAGTCCAGTATTAATAGCAAGGTAATCGGGTGGTGGTAGAAGGTATCAGTACGTTGAAATAAGCAGGGGTCAAAAATATTAGAAAATAATCGCAAAAACAAACACAGGACGCAATGTAGAATCTGCAATTAATATGTATCATCTATGATCTGATTCTGCAATAACATAATATTGACATTTGACATAGACAATGACACATTGTCAAACAAGTAACGCGTTCCGTTTTCCGATTTTTTTTGTGTGAAATATTTAAAAACTGTCTTACGCATCAACATTATGAAAAGATAATTTTATTAAATGCCAAAAATACCAACGAAGACAGTTTCGTATAAATAAAATGTTTTTAATAATAGCGTTTTGTCGTCCATATCACACGTCTATGTGATATATGCAAGTAGTATGCTTGATGTGGAACACCCATTATTATATTTATCTTACTCTATGGTCCATTATGGCGAACGTTGACAAATGGTACTTTGAATTCATCTTGATTACTAATTATTTTGAAATAAACACTGACGAGATCAGAGAGGTTAAGAACTACGTATTAAATCATTTTTCTATTTTTAATATACAATATTATTTACTATGTATGTGTACATGGAATGTACTTTTTTGTCCATGTCATTTCGATAAATAATTATAATCTGCATATACCGTTCCTACTGCTACGATACAGGCCTCCGCTCTATGAGAAGGAATAGGCCGTAATCCACCACGCAGGCCCAATGCGGGTAGGTGAATAGCACAGAACAGATAAAAGAGGTTAGAAAGGAAATAGTTCCTGATTTGTATGAGAACGCGTGTCGCCGCTTGTCTCCCACTTTTTAGCTCCACTACAAGCATGAGGCCCGTTACGTATTCGAATTACGTACACACATAAATTACACACACTTAAATCGATAGCTTGCTACTGATTGTAACTCACTCTCGATAAACATGCGCCGTGCATCACGGCCAATCAGGGCAAAGAACGAAACGTCAATGGTTGAAGTGTGGAGGACGCAACGCATGCAGTACATTGTAAGCGGACTTGCTCATTACGTTGATTAAGCGAGTACACATCGAGCGATGTATATTTTTTGTAACTTGTTGCAATAATGTTGTTAATGTTCGGAATTTCATAGTGATCAGAATATTTTTATGTTTTTTACAAATTAAATTGTAATTAAATGTTATTTTCGACTTACCGATGGAAAGATATACTTCCTCGCTCTATACTTGTGGTCTAACTTTTTGTTTTACTGGTTATAATTGCACAACACGGCATTTTAAAGCAGAGCTCTGTCTTCCGAAGTAATCCGAAGCGCACTAAACGCGGTGAATGAATTAATTGGTCGAGCTATGATTTTCGTATCTTAAATGTGGCGCGCTCGCCACGCCCACATTACCATTTCAACCTTATTCATCTATTCCGTGGTGAATAGAATAGAATAGAATTTTATTTTGCAAATGAATGAATGTCGCATGTCTTCTTATTTTCGGTCCTTTTTTTTTTTTTTTTTTTTTTTTTAGCGTGGTAAAATTATCAAATAAGTCCTCCCACTCCGGGCAGGGTGGGAGGGACTGTCAGACTTTTACTGACTAAAATCCACGGTGTTCCTTCAATAACCCTTTACATACCGGGGCCACGGTAACGGGATGAGTCCCACGACCCCGGCGGGCTTCGGCCCTCTGCAGAGGGGGCCTCGTCATGTTGCTGACGCTCTTTGAGGCGCGCGTGGAACACGACGCGCCGTCGACCCGGGCATGGTCCATGGTCGGACAGCGAGTTGCCCTTTACTCGCTGTCCGCATGCCCGCGCCTACGGTGGCCGGAGATCGTCGGCCGACGTCCGACGCCGTGGGCGTCTACCACTGCGGCTGGGCTGGAGGGAGGACGCCATCCTCTCCCTCGCGCGGCCCGCCTCCTCCTTACAGTTTTCTCCAGATGTGGTCGTTTACCGTTTTTAAAGCAGTGGTGATGATGACAATCAGATAAAGTAATGTGCCTGCCTGGGCTCGAACCCATGACTTAAGACTTGTAATTAATGTCTGTAAGCATTGGGTTACCACTGCTCAAAAATTGTAAATATGGAAATCGTATGCCTCTTTTGAGCTATAGCTTTCTGAACAACTTTAAAAAAAAGTAGTCAAGTGTGTGTCAGACTCGCCCATGAAGGGTTCCGTAGCAAACACAAAGACATATTTGAGGTTTTAAAAAACGTGCTATATCTCAAAAATAACTGACTCTATCTAGTCTATCTTTTAAACAATTAAATTTAAGAAAAAACGGTTTCAGAAACCTCATTCATGAAAATGGAATTTTTAAAGACCTTTCTATAGACACCACAAAGTTTAGGATTTATGAAAAAATAAATTTTATTTCTGTAAAAAAAAAAAAAATCTGTAAAATATATAAAATTAAGAGAGACTACCCATAGGTAGTCTCTCTTATTTTATATATTTTTAATTTTCGTATAAAAATTGGAAAGTTTCACATATGTAGTTCTAATAGTTTCGGAATAACATGGCTGTGACATACGGATGGACAAATCTTCTGTTTGTCCATCCGTATGTTACAGCGTATCCGTATGTCATATCTGTCTAGATATGACAAATCTTGCTTGCTTCTAGCTGAATAAACATTTTTTTCGTTCGTCGTAGTAAACATAATCGTCTATTTCATCCGGAATTGTTTCTACTTCTAGTTAAATTCGGCTGGTCCGATGCCCTGGCGGACATGGAGTACTTCTTTTCGATTCCTCGCACCATAATTGACGTGGAAACCGAAGGCTGGCAGAGGACTGAGAGGCCTCCAGGTCCTCTTCCGGAGCTGAGGATGTACTGCCCCCCCGGGAGGATCGTATGCCCTCTCTATGATACTGCGGGTTTCGTTGCCGGACTTATGGTTGCTGTGAGTAGATTTTTCATGCTAAGAACAGATATTCATATTTCAATACTACCTTGTTTGTTATCTTGGGAAATCTTCAAAAGAAGCTCAGTCTTTGGGGATAAAATCAGAAGAAGAAGAGAAGTTTGGGATTGATGCCTCGCAAAAACCACCCAAGTGGTAACCTTCGACCACGAACATACAGCCCCATGGTCGTTTACTTCAGCACATTACCTTTACCACTACACTAGTCTGTGAGTGAGTCTCCTAAGCAAACCGCTCTGGAGTTACCTCTGCATTGCCCTGAGTATCTCCCTAGGGAGACTGTAAAAAAATCTGCCCCGACCCTCGCTGTTTACGGTCGTCATCGTCCTCCTTGTGATGACTTTAGTGGTCGGAGTCCGGTCACTCTGGTCACGAAATCTAACTAACCTTCTTTTTTAACTCGGGGCCGGCTTCCAGTCGAAATGGATGTAGTTGAGAGCCAGTATTTAATCTCCTCAACCTAGTACCCAGGTACCACGATACACTTTCGCAAGACTCGTGTCAGATTTCCAGGTTTCTGATGGACTGAGATGGACTAAGGAGTGAACATAATTTATCGTATTTGTGGTACACTCTTAAAACCCGGCCGGCTCCTTAGGCTTAAACAATAATAACATATTTGACATTTGGCGGGTTTTTGTTTGTATTGTCACAGCATAATACCAGTATGTTTAGTTCTTTGATTTTCAAACCAATCAAAGCTGCTTTTTTAACGTATAAGTAACTAAAAAATAAAATTTGGTGACCACATTATAGCTTGAGGACGGCATTGTAGGACTTTGTGGGTATAAATTAAGTACCTACAATATTTTTAGGATTCGACTGCACGTCTATATGGCGTAACCGGTTTTTATCTTTAACGGGGCCGAAACGGTTGAAATTAGATACGCATATAACGTAACGTGAATAATTAAATAAAGAGCCTATGCTGTGTTTTGGGGGGCCAATTCATCCTGATCATCTTGTTGGTGATTCTCAGAGGGGTTTGAAATAAAATAGAGGACTGTAACTATAGGTAGGTTCGTATATTGGGATTATAAGAACGCGCGCTTCTGCTCCGTATGTGTGAATGGCTGGTGCGTGTGCGCGGCGGCTCGGCAACTCGTCCCCCGCTCCCCGCTCGCCGCTGTCGCCCTCCCGTCGTCGGAGTGGCTCATGGTGCGTTTTGTCTCCAACAATCTGCTAAGCTTTCCCAAGTATGGGGTCGGTTTCTAACTAGATACAGCTGAGTCATAGTGTTTTACATGGAATGACTGGCTATCTGAACTCCACAACCTAGTATCTGGGTAACAGGATACGACTTGGAAAGACCAGTGTCAGATTTTCTGGGCTCTGAATACTGTAACGACTGTCGTAGATGTTGAAATGTCAGCTGGGACCAACGGCTTAACGTGCCTTTCGAACCATTTGAGATATCTCGATATGTTATGATTGTCACCCATCGCCGCGAGATCGGCAAGCATTGCTTAACATAGAAGTTGTTAAAAAAAATTACAACCATTTCAATTTGGCACACGATACACCAAACACCCTGTATACTTATCATAACTTTAAAACCAATTAAGTACCAATTTTAATAATTCAAAAGTAATTAACTTCTACGTCAACAGCCTAAATGGTTTAATAATAATTGATTTGGATGAGGTTTTATATCATGATAAGGATATAATCACTTTTTGTTAGTATTCGTGTTTTATATTCCGTCTAATTTGTACAAAAAACTTTAATTGTAACATAATTACTATAATTATATATATTTCCTTGCGACTTTTTTGTTCACGTAGTTTATGTTTAATATGCATCCTATTTTTGTATGTAATATTAGCATTGTCTTCGCTTGTGACTTGGTCCGCGTGGATTTCGGAATAATTGCTACTAGAATTGAGTCATAATGTGCGAAGATTACACCCTACACACACTTACAAACTTACTTATAAGTTTGTAAACAAATTTATACTCTTTATAATACTCATATAGATTATTATTTATTGCACCGCGTACGCGATGTACTATATTATACCTTGTTATAAAATAATAATACAGGGTGGCAGGGACATCGACACACAAATGCTTACCATGGATTCAGTACATGATTCTGGACGCCCCAGCGTTGAAATTTTTCGTCGGCTTTTTCTAAAATTTTCAGGTTTTTTCTGCATTTTTTTTACTGAAACCTGTATTAAATAATTGTTTCTATTTAACTCAATGAGATTTAAATTAGAAAATAATCAGATCAGCTGTTTTGCTATAGTTAATTTGCGAGGTCAAAACAGCTGATCAGGTATCCCTTTCGAATTATATTTACTTTGCTGTTTTAAGTGAAACAAGTGAATTCACTGTTTTTTTTTTGCATCGGCTTTTCCTTAATTTTATTAAATTAACAAAAAGCTGACGAAAAATTTCAAGTCCAGAATCATGTACTGAATCCATGGTAAGCGGTTGTGGGTTAATGCCCCTGCCGCCCTGTATACTGACATAATTATTATTTATTAGTATTTTTTATATTATTTGCAATTGACATTTTTATGAGGAACAAAAAATGTCCAGACTAAAATTTACCTTTGTTACTTGCTGATAATATACTTTTATATTGGTGTATGAATTTTTTCAATCGGTTCAGTAGTATATGAGTGTATGCATTACCTACTTGCAATTTGCCGGCAACTTCGTCCACGTGGATTTCTTAATAACGTATAGCCACAATTAATGCACCTTACTACCAATTAATTTGTTTTTTAGAATTGGATTTATCGGTTCGGAGAAAATCCACTACATACAAAAAAATTACCTCTAAGTATATAATATTATTAGGTATTATATAGACAAAAATCAACACTGCATTTAATGTAAATCAAAATTGCTCATTATAGTATATCATTAAAATGAATATTTAAGAAGATATTTGTTGTGGAAGGAATCGAAGGACCAGAGTTATGAACTCAATGTAACCTATGCTAGGCCGCGAAGAAATCGTGTCGGGAAAATAATAGTTTGCGGGCGGTGAGGTAATGAACACACAGTATTGAGTTGACCAGGTGTAGGAATAAAAGGTTGATGGACTTACTTGGATGTTCTGGAGCTGATTAGGTGGAGTAGAAGACACACGTGGATTGAATCACTTTCTTCTTCGGATATTTAATCACTTCACTGTAGTCTTTGTTTTGTCACACGTGTGTGTCCAATACGGATATTTTTGGTAGTTAGATATACAGCGGTATTTAGTTAATCTCGGCTAGACGCGGGGTGATAGCTTCACTTGCTAAGCGGGCGAGTCGCGTGGTGGTTTTACGATAGTTTCTTCTGGAATATTCCGAGACAGAATATGGCGGAGGTAATTATACTCCTTCCGCACCACAGTAAATTTACGGTGATTCGCTGGCGTTGAATACGCCAATCAGCGGAGCGTGTGATGAGCATTTCTTCTCTGATTGGTGGGAATAGTTTTGCTAGGAATGGATATTGGAAGGAATGAACATGATTAGTCAACTCAAAACCGCGGTAATATATGAAATTGTATTCTAATATGTGATATGTTCGGATATATGTCAGTAAAAGTTACAAACTAAATAACTTGCGCAAGCAATATTAGAGATTTAAAGTGCGGAGTCAGTGCAGGCGTCGTCGGGCTGTATGTTTACATTGCACCCGTGCGAAGCTGGGGCGCGTCACTAGTTCGCAATAAAAGTAGTCCATGTCCTTTCCCAAAGTCTCGTCTATATCTGTACCAAACTTCATCAAAATTGGTTCAGTGTTTTAAGCTTGAATGCGTACCAGACAGACAGAGTTACTTTCGAATTTATAATAATATTTATATAATAATTAGGGATTGAGAGCAGTGGTACTCTGGTGGCTACAGGCACAGCTTACGAGCTATAGGTCGTGGAAATCGGCATATCACACACATTATCAACAACACATCCACTCAGCCATACATCCAAACTGCACAGAGCCTGCGTGGTGGATACAGGCAATTCTTTTCATAGCGAGGATGCCTGTATCCCAGCACTGATTATATGTTAGGCTGATTACGTTTAATATTAAAAATACAAATGAAAAGTGTCAATGGTTTTAATACAAAACGTTTGAAATTCAAGTATCCAAATAAACCCATATATGCGAATCCAACTGACACGTGGAAGGACTCAGTTGTACTCGCATTTAAAGGTCCAATAGTCCACGACGAATTAGTAAGCCATTGTAATTGTAGTCAGAATAGTGACAAACATTATAAAAGCTGACTCTTCGCAAAACATACATTGTGGCTGGTATTACTGAAGTTTTTGCGGGGGTAAATTATCGAATTCCTCCTCCCGGTGTCAGTGGAGCGGAAGGGGAGTGTCAGACTTCAACTGACTAAATACCCACCCTGTTCTTTCAGTAGCCTTTACGTGCTGGGGACGCGGTGTCTCTTAAGAACATTCCAGATTGCTGCATGACCCGCAAACCTCATCTTTGTTGCTAACAAACTGACAATGCGCCGTCAATTCAGACGAGAATGACGTGTCAATCCCATTCGCGTCGTTTATCTAATTTATTTGAATCAACAAGATCAATCGCGGAGGGGAGCCCACGCATGTAGCTACAATTGAACTACGTAATCTCTTTAAAACGTAGTCATGAGGCAGAAACTAAACATTACTTGTTTTATAAAAAAATAGTAGATTATTAACCAAGGGGATAAAGCAGTGTCTTCTGTCGCGGGTGACGATTTAAATCGCGAGCGTAACGAAGGACTCGAGGTTTACTCCCGAGCGTAGCGAGGGTGTTAAAAACTTAAATTACGAGCGAAGCGAGGGATTTAAAATGAGTCCTGAGTGTAGCGAGGGATTTAAGTTCACCCAAGACTAAGACAGCTTTATCACCGAGGAAAATACTTACTACTTTTCGTACCATTTGCGAAAAAATTGACACAATAATAATATGAGATAATAAATTAAAATAAACTTAACGTTTATGTATTTGAAGAAAACAAAAAGGCGGCAAATTCCTAGACTAATATTTTTTTGTCGGAAAAGCAAAGGCATCAAGCTCATACGGCCTCGTCGGTTTTCGTAATTTTATTTAATAATCATAACTGCATAATAAATGCGTATTCCTTTTTCAAAAAGATGTATAATGCTTTATACACAAACTCAATGGTGTAAACACAGATGTAGTTCAGTATAAATTTCGGTAAGTATTCCAAATTTAAATCACATTCTCCTCTCATTAAATCATTTTCTTTCCCTGTTTTTAACAGATTAAAAATGACTATTGTTATGTTGGCTTTTTGTGGCATAGGATGTCACTTTTTTGAGCAAGTGGTACGAAAAAGACATTTTTAACAAATCTCTTTTGCTTAATGCTGTGAAAAAATACTTTATAAGTATTATAGAATAGGTTTTCCCGCGAGGTTACTTTTAGGTAAGCGTGCTCCATCTTCGACCACATCATCACTTACCATCAGGTGAGATGGAGGTTAAACGCGAGCCTAATATCAATAAAAAAAAAGACTTCAGCCGTATTACTCATAGAAATTTTCCCTCCTAAATACTAATCCCGTGGGAATTCCGAGATAAATAGTAGCCTATATTTCGCCGTATAACTCCCCTCCTCTTCTATCTTCCAATTAAAGTCCCATTAAGATAGGAAAACCCGTTTTATATGAGCACGGACAAACAGAATGACAAACAGACAAAAAAATGTTTTAGTATAGTGTAAATAACTATTTGGAAATCAAATATACTCCAATTTCATTTATATGTATAGGTAAAAGTGTTATTTTTTAAATCAAGTTTGTTATTGGTCTTTGTTATAGCTTCCAGTGGACGAGTTTGATTCCCCGGTGGGTAAGCCCGAGAAGAAGTTCATCAAATGGTCGGCGAAAGCGGCGGAAGGCGAGCCTGCACGAGACTACTGGACTGCTACCCAGTACTTTGTGTCTGCAGGTAATGTGAACGTGTAAATATGTGCGTGCAGGTGTGTGTGTGCTTTCTGTCACGTTTTTTAACCGACTTCAAAAAAGGTGGTTCCGTATTCGTATGCATGTTTTTATGCCCGTGATTTTTTCAAAAAACTATTAATTCTATTTCAATTGCATTTTTGTTGTTTCAAAGCATATTTTACAAGGATGGTTTAAATACTATATAACACATCAGATTCTAATGAAGATTTTAGGATAAGTATAAGTAAAAGATAAATTAATAGATTTGATCACCTCGGGCGTGCCCCAGAATGCGGAATACACAGTCTATGAAAACTATTAATTGAACTTGGTACTGACTTACCTAGGTACCTAGCCCTTATTTTAAACGGAATTAGATATCTGATGGAACAATGTTTAAGGTTATTTTTCGTTTTTCAGTCTAGTAGTGTTTTTGAAGTCCGTTCAATTTTTTGTTAACTTTTAATTCTAAACTAGGATGTCTAATAAGTAGCACTATTCTAACCGGAGCCTGCTCATCTATCCATAGATTTACTTTGGCGAAAGTAGCTTAGTAAGATAAAATGCATTTCTTTCAAGTTACTCCGACTCATAACTTTTAAACAAATACACTCGCACACACCAAATATAATTTTATATTAATTACAAGATAAATTACATTAACGTTATACGAATAAAATAAGTAAATGAAAATTAATATAAAATAAAGTACTACCGTTTTTAATTATGGCAAAATATAACTTAGTCATTTATACAAACACTATGAAAAATTAACTTATTTTGCTACTACGGAAACCTTTATGGGGGAGTGTGACTCCCCTATAAACTCTAAACAAACCGCTATATTATAACCTACTTGCAAATAAGAAAGAAAGAAAGAAAGAAAGAAAAACGTTTATCGACACATGCCACAAGTATACACACAGTAAATAAAAACAAACAACATCATATTATTAGTACTAAAGAAAATAAAACAATTATAGAATACTAACTAATACTGTGTGACTCACGGCTGCGCCGAATGCTAACTTATCTATCATACTCAAAAATATTTAAGTACTAGCTTTTGCCCGCGACTTCGTCCGCGTGGAATAGTTACTTTGGGCTAACGTTAAATTTAACCCCGATTTTGAAGCATTCTTCATTGGCGCTCCGCTCCTATTGGCCTTAGCGTAATGATACAATATAGCTGTGCCCGCGACTCCGTCAGCGTAAGTTAATGTATTGGTAATATTGTTTAGATCACGTTCACATAAAGAACGCTTCGACCGCGAGACGCGTCGAGCGCGGCGACCGATTCTCAAAAATAATCCTTATAGCATGATTCAGTATTCACGCGCGATGGCTTATTATTATAAGCCTATTTCATGTATAACTTTGGTGTTTCTATACCGATTTATATGATTCTTTTTACGGTTTCGTAGCCGAATGGCAAAAAACGGAATCTTTATAGTTTCGACATGTCTGTCCGTCTGTCTGTCTGTCTGTCTGTCCGTCCGTCCGTCTGTCACAGCAATTTTATTCCGAAACTATTAGGACTATACATGTGAAACTTGATAGGTAGATGTATTCTGTGAACCGCTTTCCGATTTTGAGAAAAAAATTAAAAAATATTTAAAATAAAGGGGGGCTCCCCATACATGGAACTAAACCTGAAAATATTTTTTTTCATGAAATCGATGCATGTGTGGTATCTATAGACAGTTCTTTAAAAACGACATCGGGGTTTCTAAAACCACTTTTCCATAAAGTCAATCGTTTAAAAGATATAAGCTTCCAAAGTGGTAAAATGTGTGTGTGGCGGACACAACCTCTAACTTCTATAATAATGGAGTGAAAAATCTAAAAAAAATATGTCTGTAGATCTTAATATAAACTTTCAACCAAAATTAGTTTGAACGAAATCAGTTCAGCAGTTTTTGAGATACAGCATATTTTCTAAAACCGCAAATATAACTTTGTAATTCATACAAACACTATGAAAAACAAATTTATTCGGCGCAGTTGTACAAAATGTAAGAAAGCCAGTTTTAAGAAATTTGTAAGGTTTTTTTTTTCAAAACAAATTTATTTGGCGCAGTTGTAAAAAATGTAAATAAGCTAGTTTTAAGAAATTTGTAAGTTTTTTTTTTCGTCAAATAAATTTGCATATTATATTATAGTTACTACGGAACCCTTCATGGGCGAGTCTGACTCGCACTTTGCCAATTTTTTTATGGAATAGTTAATAATGTTAACTTTTTCAATTAGGGGTGACTGAGAGTGTTATAAACGTAAGAGTAGACAAATATTATAATCAGAAGGCTTCGAACTGCTAAGCTATCGGGAGTTACACGTGTTATTGTGAGTCAACCATAAAAGTTAGACATATGCTGTCGTGGGATATTTTTTATATAATTTTAAGGAGAACATTTCCGTCACAAAATGATTTGTGTAGCTTTAACCATTAAGGTTGCACACGCGACGGAAGCTTAAAAAATGGAGTAACTTCTCCCGTTTTCCCAACATTTCCCTTCACTGCTCTGCTCCTATTGATTGTAGCGTGATGAAAAGTATACTATAACCCGCTCAGGAGTATGAAAAATAATTGTACCAAGTTTCGTTAAAATCCGTCTAGTAGTTTTTGTTTCTATAACGGTTATACAGACAGACAGACAGACAGACAGACAGACAGACAGACAAAAATTTAACTGATTGCATTTTTGGCATGAGTATCGATCCTTAATCACCCCCTGATAGTTATTTTGGAAATATATTTCATGTACAGAATTGACCTCTCTACAGATTTATTTATAAGTATAGATATAGACAAATAAATTTGCATATTATATTATAGTTACTACGGAACCCTTCATGGGCGAGTCTGACTCGCACTTTGCCAATTTTTTTATGGAATAGTTAATAATGTTAACTTTTTCAATTAGGGGTGACTGAGAGTGTTATAAACGTAAGAGTAGACAAATATTATAATCAGAAAGCTTCGAACTGCTAAGCTATCGGGAGTTACACGTGTTATTGTGAGTCAACCATAAAAGTTAGACATATGCTGTCGTGGGATATTTTTTTTATAATTTTAAGGAGAACATTTCTGTCA
The DNA here is from genome assembly GCA_943138885.2 of Tholera decimalis. NCBI lineage: Eukaryota > Metazoa > Arthropoda > Insecta > Lepidoptera > Noctuidae > Tholera > Tholera decimalis. The sequence continues at coordinate 30,729,125 of OW964565.2, forward strand.
TAAAATGATTTGTGTAGCTTTAACCATTAAGGTTGCACACGCGACGGAAGCTTAAAAAATGGAGTAACTTCTCCCGTTTTCTCAACATTTCCCTTCACTGCTCTGCTCCTATTGATTGTAGCGTGATGAAAAGTATACTATAACCCGCTCAGGAGTATGAAAAATAATTGTACCAAGTTTCGTTAAAATCCGTCTAGTAGTTTTTGTTTCTATAACGGTTATACAGACAGACAGACAGACAGACAGACAGACAGACAGACAGACAGACAGACAAAAATTTAACTGATTGCATTTTTGGCATGAGTATCGATCCTTAATCACCCCCTGATAGTTATTTTGGAAATATATTTCATGTACAGAATTGACCTCTCTACAGATTTATTATAAGTATAGATAGAAGATGTAGTCACCTCAATCGCAGAGCCCATTTTAAGCCATCAATTCATACCCTCTTCAATGTGCTCATAATGTTACACAAAACCTCAAAGAGAGATGGCCGTTGTAATGTACCCTATATGTGCCATTCAAGAGCCATTACACGTCGAGCTGTTAAAGGGAACCTGAAAGCATTCTATTTTTTACCAGAGATTTAAGTAATAATGGTCGCTAGTCTCTTATTCTTTTATAGGTACCAATTTTTAATAGGTAACATGCTAAGTAAGGAACCATAAACTTCATACATCATATTTTTTTTGTGTAAAAGCAAAAGCTATATTGTGAATGTGAGAGCAATGTGGGAGAACAACGAATATTATGAATAGATTACCGCACTGTCTGGCAGTTTGAGTGCTTTATACGGCCCACACAAATGTCTTTACTTTGGTATTGTTCGTCAAATCGTTCCAGCTCCTTAAGGTTCTAAGTTGAGCTATGCGATATTTGACAAATGCTTGCACTGGACGGGCCTGCTCAAATCTGTTTGATTCTGTCCTCTTAAAGGCGCCACAGACATTAACACGTTCGCTGACAGTACGTCGTTAGGCGGGAAATTAAAATAGTGCGTTATGACAGTACGTCGAGGGACGGGCCACTTATTTTTAAGAGTACGTCGTGGAAAATTCTACTGTCGTAATGTGGTGTCAGGGTAAGTGCTCACTGTCAGCGAACGTGTTAACCTACATGGCTCTCATATGATTTGATCACTACAGATTGTCTGAACTTTAAAAGAGACGTTGACCTCTGAGTTTGTTTCAGTGTTTCTTCTCAGAGTAGTCAGTAAGGAAAGACTGGCCACATCTAGTTTACATTTACAAAAAAAAAAGACGTGTGAAAGTGTTATTTTTAACCCATTTGCAAAATAAACATTATTATTTCTTTTCATTATTTCATAGGGTAGGCTTCCAGTCCAACCAGCAGCTCAGTACTAGTGTTTCACGTGTAGTGTCTGTCTATCTGACCTGCACAACTCAGTAGCTGGGTAAAACCATTCCTACATTAATTGACTACTCGTTATGACTGTCAAAGATGCATCAATAACAGCCGGGTTCTTTCCGGCACGGAGGAATCTCGATATAGATAGATAGATAGAATATAATTTATTGTACACCAATAATTCACACTTAGTAACAATGTATGCGCCATTCGCATTATTTTATCTATACATATTGTCATTAGTATTTTATCATGAACGCATACTTGCAACATTATATTACACTTCACTCATTCACTCACCTGAGACGGATCTTTCACTCAAAATTGATTCCTTACTCCCACTACCTTCCTGTTCGTTCATTGCGAATACTCCTCGTCCCTCACTCACTCGCAAATACGCTCGCTTCCTGACGACACGTATAAACATGCGCTCGCGCCCCCCGCTAAAGCTCTAAAAAGTGACCAACTAATAGTGTCGTGTAGTGAATCCGCAACCTCTCTCTCCTCTCGTGAACTTGGAGGAAATATCATCTGAACTGGCGCGCTGGGTATTCATATCGAAGGGACTCATAATCTACATCATCCTGTGAGTACCTTTCTCCTCCAAACAATATTGTAAGATGGGTATCTACGGACTGACTTCGGCAATCATTGCTTAATCTTGGACCTGTCAGTTGTTATGATTTAACCGCGGGCTCTGGTGGAAGATCCACCACCTTAATAAATTAAATTCAACGCATAATAATAACATTAACGAACTCTATTTTTATTTTATTTTTTGTATATATTTGGTAGGTCTGAGAATTAGTCGTAAGTTGTTTTTTTTTTACTAGAAATCCTACCAGAATATTATAAATGCCAAAGTTTGTGAGGATGTATGTACGTTTTTTGCTCTTTTACGCAAAAACTACTGAACGGATCTAAATCAAATTTGGTAAGTAGATAGTTAACATCCTAGGATAACACATAAGCTACTTTTTATCCCGTAACTCCCACGAGATCAGGATTTTTGCGTGAAACCCTCCGACGCGAACGAAGTTGCGGACAGAAGCTATTATTTTATATGGCAAAACAACGTTTGCCGGGTGAACTAGGCATCAAGTCCGCTTTGTACCTTTTGTGTTGCATAAAGTTCTAATAACTAAATAGGTAAACTAGTCTTCCTATAAAATCTTTCCTAACAGTAGACTGGGATACTTCATAAAAATAGGACTGAAACCGCGTTCACTATACTAGTAACACTAATTTGAACTCTAAGAACTACGATGTGGTCGTTGCCTATATTAACTTACCTCAGTAAAGAAACATAAATAATTTTAGCAGAAACGTTAAGTTTAATTTCAAGTGTAATCACTTCCAAAATTTACACAGCTTTTCCGATTGCAATCCGAATAAGATAAGATTAATACCTTCTTAAAAACTACCATAGTTAAAAATATATCAGTACTATGGTTTTCTCACGTAGGTAAATCCTGATCCCGTGGAAATTTCGAGATAATAAAAACTTTTTACCAAAAAATTAAACCGACTCCCAAAAAACACTGCAAAGTGAAAAATAACTTTAATTTCGGTAGTCGGTGTCTTTAGTTTTGTTTTTTCGTTTTTGGCACCGACTTCCGAAATTAAAGTTATTTTTCACTTTGCAGTGTTTTTTGGGAGTTGGTTTAATTTTTTGGTAAAAAAGTTTTTATTTCACTCTTTTTAGTTGGATGGTTTTTAATTTACCTAGTTACAAGAGCCTAAATGTCAACTACTTATAACCTTTTACAAAATATTGCTTTTCCCAATGCTGGGCCGTTAATTGTTGAGGAGTTCTCCTGGTACTTCACCATCATCATTCTCTACATCACCATATGCATTGTGACGAGCATAAAGTGCTTAACATCCATATTCAAGTAATCGAATCGCAATCCACTCAATACTTATTATTGAGTAGTTTCGGCGGCCATCTGTGCTCTTCATCATCAGTTCTACTTCCCCAAATGGTACTTTTTGAGAGCAACTGCACAAGTTACTATAAGAAATACCCAAAACGCCATAGGTGTGCCTATAATATTTGAAGAGTTCCCTCGATTTCTCCAGGATCCCATCATCAGATCCTGACTTTGGTGATAATGGTACCAATTTCGAAGTATACCCATTCAAACAAAAAAAGAATTTTCCAAATCGGTTCAGCCGTCTTCGAGTACTCGATGATCATACATAAAAACAAAAAAAAAAAAAAGAAAAATATACGCGTCGAATTGATAACCTCCTCTTTTTGTCGTCGGTTGAAAATAGCATGTATGTTACTCCAGGGTTTCAACTATCTACATACCAAACGTCATTTAGATTAGATAAGTCGTTTTTGCGTGAAAGAGTTCTTACTCTTTCACACAAAAACTCCTTATCTAAACCCTGTTTTTTTAATCTCAGAGACAGAATTGACACATGCAAACAGGGTTGCCAACAGCAAAAGAAAATCCCTCGTACATATGCAGCTAAAAATCTCGTATTTTGACTTTCAAACCTCGTACATTTAGGTATTATGCATGCAAAACGTGCTAAAACCAAAATTAAGGCATATTGAACTACTGGATTTAGGGCTTTTTACTCGAAATAAACTATTGCAAGTTTCCTATTAAATAAAATATCACTTTGTGTTGTATTTAAAAAAATCTTTATTATTAGGTACTTCATCAAGTAAAATCACAAAAAAAATTGGCCATGTGCAAGTCAGACTCGCCCATGAAGGTTTTCGAAGTAACTATAATAACATAATATAATATGTATATTTATTTAAAAAAAAAACCTTACAAATTTATTAAAACTAGCTTATTTACATTTTTTACAACTACGCCTAATAACTTTGTTTTTCATAGTGTTTGTATGAATTACAAAGTTATATTTGCGGTTTTAGAAAATATGCTGTATCTCATAAATTGCTGACCCAATCTCGTTCAAACCAATTTTGGTTGAAAGTTTACATTAAGATCCACAGCATAAATTTTTTGAAAATTTTCACTCCATTATTTTAGAAGTTAGAGGGGGGACACATACATTTTACCATTTTGAATGCATATATCTTTTAAACGATTAACTTTACGGAAAAGTAGTTTTAGAAACCTTAATGTCATTTTCAACCGACGACAAAAAGAGGAGGTTATCAATTCGACGCGTATATTTTTTTTTTTATTTTTTTTTTTTTTATGTATGATCATCGAGTACTCGAAGACGGCTGAACCGATTTGGAAAATTCTTTTTTTGTTCGAATGGGTATACTTCGAAATTGGTACCATTATCACCAAAGTCAGGATCTGATGATGGGATCCTGGAGAAATCGAGGGAACTCTTCAAATATTATAGGCACACCTATGGCGTTTTGGGTATTTCTTATAGTAACTTGTGCAGTTGCTCTCAAAAAGTACCATTTGGGGAAGTGGAACTGATGATGAAGACCGCAGATGGCCGCCGAAACTACTCAATAATAAGTATTAAGTGGATTGCGATTCGATTACTTGAATATGGATGTTAAGCACTTTATGCTCGTCACAATGCATATGGTGATGTAGAGCTGATGGTGAAGTACCAGGAGAACTCCTCAACAATTAACGGCCCAGCATTGGGAAAAGCAATATTTTGTAAAAGGTTATAAGTAGTTGACATTTAGGCTCTTGTAACTAGGTAAATTAAAAATCATCCAACTAAAAAGAGTGAAAAAAAAACTTTTTAACAAAAAATTAAACCGACTCCCAAAAAACACTGCAAAGTGAAAAATAACTTTAATTTCGGAAGTCGGTGCCAAAAACGAAAAAACAAAACTAAAGACACCGACTACCGAAATTAAAGTTATTTTTCACTTTGCAGTGTTTTTTGGGAGTCGGTTTAATTTTTTGTTAAAAAGTTTTTTTTAAATACCTGTCTATAGATACCACACACGAATTGGTTTCATGAAAAAAAAAAAATCAGTTACAGTTCCATGTATGGGGAGCTCCCCTTTATTTTAAATATTGTTAATTCTTTTTCATGAAATCGGAAAGCGGTTTACAGACTACATCTATGAATAAATGAATGGCTGTGACATACGGACGGACGGACAGACAGACAGACAGACAGACGGACAGACATTACGAAACTATAAGAGTTCCGTTTTTTGACATTCGGCTTCGGAACCCTAAAAACTAAATGTGTCTATATTAATATGAAAATTTGCAAGGTAACTTAGTTTACATCTCCGCTCCAAATATTAGTCAGGGACATCCTCACTGTCATCGTTTTTTCTACCGTATATTAATTTTATCTATTGTCATGTGGCTATACATTCCTTTTGTGGGTTAAAAATTGACGCAGTTTCCACTTTCCAGTACGAGTTGAACCTTTTGCACTCTCTGTAGCAAGAAGTGTGCCGTTCAATGTTTCCACAGTTAGCCGGTTTCTTATCTCTGTCTTTATTAAAATTACTTTACTATTATAAAATGGTGATGCAAAATATTCGTATGACCATATTATCAAAATCTCGTACATAATTGTACGAGGTTGATAGTGTCCTCGTACCTCGTACGGAAGACCACAAATCTCGTATTTGTACGAGGAACCTCGTACGTTTGGCAACCCTGCATGCAAATGTCAAGTTTTGAAATAATGTTGCCCGCTCTTTTGTGCAGTGTAATACATACGATATCGGTTTGTTGAATCGTAACTTTTTACCCGACTGCGCGACGCAAAGAAGGATAATGTGTTTCACAGTCTATGTATGTAAGTATGTATGTTTGTACCTATGTGACGTTGTACAGGCCAAACGCATGGACTGATTTGAATAATTCTCACGTTAATTAATTCGTCTTAACCATGCGAGTGTCTCAAGAGATGTGACAGTTAATTAGAAAAAATCGGGAAACTATATCAGATATTGTTGGGGTATTGTTGAATAGGTCTTTTTTATAAAGAGAACTAGCAATGTGTGTATAATTCACATTACTAGCAATCTTGTTGATTCCTCCAACTTGGCTAAATATTCTTGTGTTAGGAGTGGGTTCACGGCAATAGTGTAATGGGAAGAGTTCGAACTCGCGATCTCTCGATCACAAGTCCGGTATCTCAGGCATTTTTAGGTTTTTCCTCTGTTTTTCATTTAAAGCAATCTCTTAGGAAAAACGGACCGGTGTCATATTCAGGCTGGGGTATCATAAAAACTTTTTTGCAAAAAATAAAACCGATTTCCATATCAAAACACTACAAAGCCAAAAATAATTTTAATTTCGGTAGTCGGTTTTGTATTTTCTTATTTTTTTCACACCGCCTTCCGAAATTAAAATTATTTTTGGCTTTGTAGTGTTTTGATATGGAAGTCGGTTTTATTTTTTGCAATAAAGTTATTATTTTCGCGCTTTTTAGTGGGTCAGTGAATTTTGTAAATCGGTTCGTACATGACGGAGTTATGCGCGAACAAAAAACGCAATGCAGAGTAAACGAAAAGATCATCAAAGTAAATATTTTTTTTAGACTTTTGTTGATTTTTCAGAAACGGCTTGTCCGATTTCGATAAAATTTTCATGGGACCATTTGGGAAGTATACCCTTTTCAACAAAAATTTTTCAATTCGGTGGGCAAGCGACGGAGCTATGCCCGAACAAACATAAAAAAAAAAAAAACAAACAAACATCCGAATTGAGAACCTCCTCCTTTTTTAGAAGTCGGTTAAAAATAAAGGGCTTTACGAGAGAATAATAAATAAATATGTGATTTAAGAATCAATTCAATCAATCAGAATATTCCTAAGATATGGAGTTATTATTATCTTACATTATTAATTTTGTATTTCTACTTTTTAAATTAGCACCTACACATTATTGTAATTTCAAAACCCTCTAAATCATCCTGAAGAATTTTTTCACAAGAAGATTATTTTGAATATGTAGTGCTAAACTTAATGCAAATGACAATATTTGATATTAATTTCTTTGTCATGTCATGGCAATCCTAAATAAACGTGGAATATCTAAAATATCTATGTGCATTTTCAATCAAATTAAAGATTAAAATTTACTATAGAGGAGTTTGCAAGCAACTTGCCATTTTAGCGGATTTTGAAAATCAGCTGTCATAGCATAGAGGGTTTTGCATCTAACCTTATGCTGCTTGGTGGATAAGGTTATGCAATAAAGTCGAAAGACTTTACTACTAAACTTTGTAATTGAAACTATGTAGCTGAGATATAAAATCACAAAACAAACTACAAAATGCGTAAGTATTAAAGTACTTTTAATGAAAAAAATAAAAATTAAATATGTACAGATACATCTTCGAAGCCATGCTCACAAAGGTCATTTTATAATGTCATTATTATCAGCATCAGGTATGCGAGGCTGATTTTCAATATCAACATAGTATTTTAATTCCGGTAAATTTCTCCATTCTTAACCGAAATGCTTTTGAAGTAAATCGCTCACATCTTTGGCATTGCTTTCTTTGGGTAAAATATTGGGGGTTATGGTCAGAGGGGTAATCATCAAATTTTTTTTATTTTTTTTTGTAATAATTTTTTTCTTATTAATTTCATTCCGGTAGGTCTCTTCTTCTTGTACCAAGATATTCTCGGTTTTAGTACGAGTTAGGAAAAATCGTTTACTTCTCATGAATGGAAAGTGCCAGGATGAAGTAGGTTTTATCACAGGCTCGTAAGCAGCTTTCCAATCGTAGACTGGTATCGTTGTCAGATTGATGCATGTTCCATTTTCCTGTAATACTTCCGTGTATTCCGAGGGAGAAACAATCACTTCTTTGGTTCTTAATGTCCTTTCAATTTTCGCAAACACCCGGTCGGGAGGAATGAAAGAGTGACCTACCACTGGAAAAATTATTTCAATTCTTTTTACATTGCGGGGTGCTTCACTGTATAGCCATTTTCCAAGCATACTGATCATTCCCGTATTTTTGTTTTGTCCGGAACATCCGTCACAAAGTATCCTTAGTATCTTCACGTGCGGCTCTATTGCAATTCCTTGTAGAAAGTGATAAACTGCACTAATAACTTGGTTGCTGCCTTTATTATGATCCAACTCGGTCCAATAATATGAACGGAAATTTGGGATGTTTTTATTAGGTTCATTAACACGACAATATCTTAACAAAAAATTGTCTTGATCAAGTTTTGTTTTACATTTATAAAAACGTGTGTGAAATTTCCGAATATCTTGACAAGTGAAAAGGTCGCAGCCAAAAGCCTTTTGATTATGACCGCAAGAAGGAAACTTCGGGAGTGATTTTGATTCATATCTGAAACAAAAAAAAGCAATAACAATGTAAAAAATAAAAATAATGAAAATCGAAATGACTCTATAAAGCAAAATGAGACGATAGTAGAACAGAAGATCCGCAGGCTTATACAACGTATAACGGAAACCCCATATCTATCCAAAAGGGCTGAAGACAACATCTAGCATGGAGTCTCTATGCACAGTTTCAACACAAAATAACTGACTCAAAGAATTGATACCAAATTATTGGTTTCATATATTTCTTGAATACCAATCATAACAAACGTGTCGCAGCACTACGAGGGTTTATAACTTTCCACGTCACTTGCCAATAACACGATAATTCTTTTCGTTCTTCTTAATTTGAAAAATTCGGTCTTTGGTATCAGTGTATTGGAATTTGTAATAAGTTCTACACATGTAGACTTAAGATTACAAAACCCTTGCCATATCGTTTGTTATCATCCAAAGAAGCCATGCACTTGGTATGTATATACCCTTTAAATTACACGTTGTATAACACAAGGAATCGTAATAGATCCACACGTGAAGATATATTATAAATAATAGTTTGTGACGGATGTTTCGGACAAAACAAAAATACGGGAATGATTACTGATCATTCCCGTATATTTGCTTGCAATATGGCTAAACAGTGAAGCACCTAGCAATGTAAAAAAAAAGAAATATTAAAAAAAAAGTATTGCGATGATTACCCCTCTGACCATAACCCGCAATATTTCACCCAAACAAACCAAAGCCAAAGATGTGGCCGATTAAAAAATAAAAGTATTAATAAATTCGTGCATAAAATTAAATTAAATTTTGCTAAGTTTAGAACCTCCTCATTTTTTGATGACGGTTAGAAATAGTAAATATTTATATTTGTATGCTTACGATTGATTTTTCATAGTTTTGTACGTTAATAAATACAAGTTCATCATTATTATCATCAGCCCTTTTAATATTCCCACAACCGGGATAGGCCTCCTCTCTGGAAGAGGGAGTGGGTCGTGATCCACCACGAGGGCCAAGTGCGGATTGTATGTATACAAGTTAATAAAATATCATCATGATTTTAATAATCAATGTTGTTGAATAAGAAAACTTGATAGCGACCTCTAAATATAATTTAAAAATACAGAAATTTTTCTAGGTACTCGAAGTACCTTAAAATTAGATTCACTACATGTTGCATAAAACTTTTCAACGAACTTTTTATGAAGTTAAAGGGAATATTTTACTAACCTTTTTCGGCGCTCCTGTTCTCGTTTCCAAGATTGTGGATTGCGTGGACGTTTTCGAGCATACTTAGGATCACATTTTTTTACGAACTGCGCTAAATCTTCCATTATTTCTTGTGAATTTCAATTAAAATCCGCGAGCAACTATCAATAACACAACGAAAATCGCCATACTGTTTTAAAGGTCACGTGACTCAAATGCGGCGCTGTCATTGGTCGATTTTATTTTAGAGGATTTTGATTGTAACATAGGACATTTTAGCGGAATTTGCAACTAACATTACTTTTAAAACTGATTTTACTGTGTATTTAAGTGGGTTATGAAAGTTTAAGCATAGACATATTGAAAGTAAAATTTAAGACTTTATTTTGGTGCAAAAATATGTAAATGTGTATGAAGTCATTTTAGGGGGTTTTGAAATTACACCCCTCATTTCAGGATAACATAAAAAACCGATAATTGATTTTATTAACGTTAAGTTTCGGTAGTGGCACATCACTATTTAAGAATTGCAAAAAACTGGCAACCGTCGTAGTGTTAACTTTTGTGTCTGAGATTAAAAACAGGGTATTATTTATATGTATCATCTATGGTATACAGCCATACAGCGTCAATCCTCTTGGATTGGCGCTGTATGGCGAGATACCTACAAATTTTTCACCTAGTTCGGCTGCAAGTACTGCAGTAAATATGGATGGTTGGTTGAATGTGTGATACATTCAACCAACCATCCATCTTTTCAAACTTTCACATTTTAATATTAAGTATATCAGTACAACATAGGATTATATGCAGCCGAACTAGGTGAAAAACTTGTAGGTATCTCGGCATACAGCGCCAATCATCTCAGTCTGTATAACGGTGACGGTACGACGACAGTAAGCCAGCAAATACAGTTATTAAAGACTATTTAAAAGTAATGTTTTTTTTTATTATTCGAGATGAGCCCACTCATGACCTCAATCCCTGATGGTAAACGATAGATGAGGTCTACGATGGAACGAGTGAGCACAGAAGATGCCTATTCACTATTGCTTCAAAGGCTGAAAGGTTATAAGTGGCAGGTAACACGGATCCGGCAGAGAGGCTTTATACGGACAATACTGAAAACTTTCCAAATATTATACGTGTCTAAGTATGGCACCAGGAAAGACTGCGGTCTGTCCCGTCTTTGCTGCATTTTACCAAAGTTAACTTTGACTAAGACTATGACAATCAATATTAATTAATATTGAGTTTCATAGCCTTAAATACTTACTCGTAAGACTATGTGAAAGACTAACAGCGTTTGTCAGAACTGATGAATGCTCTGTGTGAACAATTCCTTGAACTGCATATTAGATTCTGTAGTGTGAACTGAATTCTACGAACCGTTGGAGCAAGAGTCTTATGCTCTTGTTGTGTCAGACTCAATGTAGGTATTAAAATTTTCTTAGAAAATATGATTACTTTAGTGTAAATATTATGACGTGTTTAGCTAGAATTTTCGTTATTATATTTCTTCATAATATAGTATGAATATAGGTACAAATTTATTCCTTTCGGGTTGCGCGAATGTTCTAACGAGATACCGCGGCCCCGGAACGCAAGGGAAACTGGAGGAGAAGGGCGGTTTTGTAGTCAGTAGAAGTCTGACACTCCCTTCCGCTCCACCCACGGCGGCGGGAGGAGTCATTTGATGATTTTACCAGCCAGAAAAAAAAGATGCAAATATATTGTAAACTGATTGACTATTATGTAAAAATAGACACGCTATCGATTGTATAAAGATTGTGCATTATAATTGTTTCGAAAATACGTAATTAAATCCAGTTTCTTCGGGTCTGTGGATGGGTGACAATGCATATACCTAGGGATTTCTCAGTGCCTCGGAACTACTCGGAAGGCACGTTAAACTGTCGGTTCCGGCTGTAATTTGTTAATCTTTGACAGTCGTTACGAGTAGTCAAAAGCTAGAAAATCTGACAATGGTTTTGCAAAGGAGTATCGTGTCCCAGCTAGTTGCGGCTTGTGGAGGTCCCACCTTAAACTCCATCTCAATTTCCCATCCCATAAAACCCGTTTCTATTCCTACTCTTTCTCCTTTCATGCAGTACGACTGTGGAACTCACTTTCCGCTAAAATCCGCGAAGCTAAATCTATTAGTATAATATTTTCAAAAAGCTGGTCAAAGACCTTTCTAACATCCCGTAATTTTATATATTTATTATTATTATTGTTTATTATATCATCATAATTTAGTTTATTAGCTAAGTATGTTTTATTTATTATTATTATTGTTTATTATATCATCATAATTTAGTTTATTAGCTAAGTATGTTTTATTTATCGTAATTGGTATTTATAAACACTATCATTAGAACTTAAAACGGAGATATTTACCATGTGTATTTATTGTTTTGAGTTTCCGATATTTCGGCACTGTTGCAAGCGCCATGATCACGGATGAACTGAAGTAAAACTCAAAACAATAAATACACATGGTACCTAAATATCCCGTTTTAAGTTCTAATGATATACTGTTAGTGACCATATTAGCTTAAAAACTTATAAACACTGTGTCTATCATCTCTTCTTCAATTCTCCTGTCGCAGGTCTGCTGAAAGAAATTTCTTAGGAAATAAGCAGCATCTTTGTGCTATTTTGTCTGTATTTATATTTTTTCTTTTGTAAGTGTCATGTGTGTACATAAATAAATAAATAGGCAATCGTTCCATTTAAGACATTACTATTCAGCTGCAATCGTTCAGACTGAGCCGTTCCCAACATAATCGGGTTAAAGGCTAAAGCAACTGATTTCGTCATTTTGATTTTCCCAACTAGTGTTTAACCACGCCCATTCCAGTGTTTTTCTGCCCGAAAATGTGGTGGTCTTAATTCCCGCAATAACTAGAAATGACTATGGTATTTTAGTATTAGCGGGATCTGTGTGTGTACTCTAAATCAGTAAATCCTTTTTGTAAACCTGTGTTTAGTAAATCCTCCAAAGTATGTAAGACTTAAAACGGGATATTCCATTTGTATAAGCGTTTCGAGTTTCCGATATTTCGGCACTGTTGCGAGTGCCATGAATTGATGATCACGGATTTTAAGTTCTAATGATACTGTTAGTGACCATGTTAGCTTAAAAACTTTTATGTAATACTTATACAATTAGCGTTTTATCTTATAGAGTCACTGAAGGCGGGTGCAGGCCCACAAGTGGAGAACGGAGCCACACTGCAAGATGGCGGAGTTTGGGTGGCTGGACATGATAAACGACTGATGCGCATACCCAGCACCGAAGCTGAGCTCAACAGTACCGATTTTAAGAAACAAAACTGTATCCCTAATATGGGTAAGTATTAAACTTATATAAGGCTATATACAACGTGTAACGGAAACCCCTATCTATCCAAAAGGGCTGAAGACAACATCTGGTATGGAGACTCAATGCACAGTTTAATAAGTGAACCAAAGAATTGATACCAAATTATCGGTTTCATATGACGTGTCTAATAAGTGTGTGAAGAGAATAACGTGTTATGTCATTTGCCATAACACGTTATTCTCTTCGTTCTTCTTAATTTGAAAGTTTCGGTCTCTGGTATCAATGCATTGAAATTTCTAATTAGTTTCACACATGTAGACATAGGATTATAAAACCCTTGCCATATCGTTTTTTTATCATCCAAAGAAGCGCCTTGGCTGTAATATATATATAACCCTTACACGTTGTATATGTGTTGGTTTTTGTTTTCATGGACTGATGGTGAATACATTCATGTGTAGAATACTAAATGCAACAAGATAGATCACTAAATCGCTAAATTAAAAAAGGTAATAGGGAATATGCATGTATTGTTTTGCTTCGTAAATATTTTTTTAGGCCTAGTCAGCGATTACGAAATACTTTAAAATACGTAAAGATCTTTCCAGACGCCTAGTTTAGTCTTTTGGCTACATTAGCAGTGGACAGCGATGCGCACGATTTTCTCGACACCGTAATTTAGATTATTTTTAACCGACTTCTAAAAAAGGAGGAGGTTCTCAATTCGGATGTTTGTATTTTTTTTTTATTTTTTATGTTTGTCCACGCATAACTTCGTCGCTTGCCAACCGATTTGAAAAATTCTTTTTTTGTTGGAAAGGGTATACTTCTTAAATGGTCCCATGAAAATTGTATCGAAATCGGACGAGCCGTTTCTGAAAAATCAAAAAAAGTCGAAAAAAATAATTTACCTTGATGATCTTTTCGTTTACTCTGCATTGCGTTTTTTGTTCGCGCATAACTCCGTCATTTACGAATCGATTTGGAAAATTCACTGACCCACTAAAAAGCGCGAAAATAAAAACTTTTTTGCAAAATATAAAACCGACTTCCATATCAAAACACTACAAAGCCAAAAATAATTTTAATTTCGGAAGGCGGTGTGAAAAAAAAAAGAAAATACAAAACCAATAACACCGACTACCGAAATTAAAATTATTTTTGGCTTTGTAGTGTTTTGATATGGAAGTCGGTTTTATTTTTTGCAAAAAAGTTTTTTAGATATGTGTATGTAGCTTAGGGTTTTTATTTAAGTGTATATGTTCTGTTAAATACGTTCATTACTGGCGAAGCTGTAAAGCTTTAAAGGGGATAATTTGAAGGAGAAGTCCGAGACAGACTTTGACGTGCTCATACAGTTTTTAAGAGAAAATTTTATTTTGCAAAATAGAACCGACTTCGATATCAAAACACTACAAAGCCAAAAATAACTTTAATTTCGGATGTCGGTGTTATTGGTTTTGGATTTTCTTTTATTTTTCATACCGCCTTCCGAAATTAAAGTTATTTTTGGCTTTGTAGTGTTTTGATATCGAAGTCGGTTCAATTTTTTGCAAAAAAAAAATTTGACGCTTTTTAGTGGGTCGGTTTGTAATTTATCTAGTTACAAAAGCCATAATGTCAACAACTTATCACCTTTTACAAAATATTGCTTTTCCCGATGCATAGCCGTTAATTTTTGAGGAGTTCTCCTGGTACTTGACCATCAGCTCTACATCACCATAATGTATTGTGACGAGCATAAAGTGTTTAACATCCGTACTCAAGTAATCGAATCGCAATCCACGAAATACTTATTATTGAGGAGTTTCAGTGGCCATCCGTGGTCTTCATCATCAGTTCAACTTCCCCAACTGGTACTTTTCGGAAGCAACTGCTCAAGGTACTATAAGAAATACCCAAAACGCTATAGATGTGCCTATAATATTTGAAGAGTTCCCTCGATTTCTCCAGGATCCCATCATCAGATCCTGATTTCGTAACAATTGGACTAACTAGAAAGTATACCTTTTCAAACGCAAAAATAATTTTTCAAATCGGTCCATCCGTCTCCGAGTTATAAAAAAAAAGTTCAAGACGAATTGAGAACCTCCTTTTTTTGAACTCGGTTAAAAAGGGATTATTTACTCATTAAAATAACGCCGAATGGTTTAAATAAAGAAATTAGTATAGGCATACAATTATCCTATTCAAATACGGCTATTCAGAGACCATGAAAAAAATTCTATTCAAATGCTTTTGTAAGAACCTCTTAATCCATTAGATTTTATTAATTAAACATTTCCTACATTTCCAGGTACACATTATTATTACAACATGACAAGAAACCTGAATTGTGAGGACTTGCTGCCTTGGTTTGCGCTGACGACAGGGGGTGACCTGGTCGGTACCGGTTTCCAAGTCATCGGCAGGCTGCCCAAGCAGAAGAGAAGGAACTGGTTCGAAGCTATCCCCAATCCCAAACAAGGCATTCAGGTAAATAAGCAAATTGTTAATTAATCTTGTTTATTCACATAAAATTTTACATTTTAATGTTTGAGGCAAACAGAGTAGCTCAGTTGAATTCAATATTGTACCCAAAAGTATTTGGGGCCGAACTAGGCGTAGTAAGTAGCCTGAATTTCAAACGCCATACCCTTCGAGTTTAAATACAAAAATATAAATATAAATACAAATTCAATCTTATTTTGAATGTAGGTATAATTAAAAACCGTTTTAATAGTATTTCTTTTTGTGTGATTAAGAAGTGCTTGGGTGAACGTGAGGGTGTGTAAAGAGGTGAAGAACAAAAGGCACATAGGTCCTGTGAATCCGAAGATACGTAAAGATTGTAAAATACGGCTCCAAGTTTTGAATCTTGGTCGGTGATCAAATAATAATATTTTCAAAACAACTAGCTGACCATTTATGAATTAATCAATCAATCAAATCTTTATTAGCAATTAAATTTTTACATAATTATAATGAAGCTCTGCTCAGGGCCGGATTAACTATTAGGCGGAGTAGGCAACTGCCTAGGGGCCCCGCATCAACTAGGGGCCCAGGCCCAGTGCACGCACCAAGAAAACATGTTTCTTCTAACAAGAATTTGATGTGCGTGTGAACTTAGGGACCTCACTGTTATCTCACAAAAACTTTTTTGCAAAAAATAAAACCGACTTCCATATCAAAACACTACAAAGCCAAAAATAATTTTAATTTCGGTAGTCGGTGTTATTGGTTTTGTATTTTCTTTTTTTTTCACACCGCCTTCCGAAATTAAAATTATTTTTGGCTTTGTAGTGTTTTGATATGGAAGTCGGTTTTATTTGTTGCAAAAAAGTTTTTATTTTCGCGCTTTTTAGTGGGTTAGTGAATTTTTCAAATCGGTTCGTAAATGACGGAGTTATGCGCGAACAAAAAACGCAATGCAGAGTAAACGAAAGATCATCAACGTAAATATCTTTTTTTTTAGACTTTTATCGATTTTTCAGAAATGGCTTTTCCGATTTCGATAAAATTTTCATGGGACCATTTGGGAAGTATACCCTTTTCAACAAAAAAATTTTTCAATTCGGTTGACAAGCGACGGAGCTATGCCCGAACAAACATAAAAAAAAAAACATCCGAATTGAGAACCTCCTCCTTTTTTAGAAGTCGGTTAAAAAAACTTTTTTGCAAAAAAATAAAACCGACTTCCATATCAAAACACTACAAAGCCAAAAATAATTTTAATTTCGGTAGTCGGTGTTATTGGTTTTGTATTTTCTTTTTTTTCACACCGCCTTCCGAAATTAAAATTATTTTTGGCTTTGTAGTGTTTTGATATGGAAGTCGGTTTTATTTTTTTGCAAAAAAGTTTTTACTTTCGCGCTTTTTAGTGGGTCAATTTGTAATTAATCTAGTTATAAAAGCCAAAATGTCAACTACAAAAAACTAAAAACGCGCGAACAAAAAACACAATATAGAGTAACCGAAAAGGTCATCAATGTAAATTTTTTTTTAGACTTTTGTTGATTTTTCAGAAACGGCTCGTTCGATGTCGATAAAATTTTCATGGGACCATTTGGGAAGTATACCCTTTCCAACAAAAAAAGAATTTTTCAAATCGGTTGGCGAGCGACGGAGCTATGCCCGAACAAACATAAAAAAAAAAAAAAAAAACATACAAACATCCGAATTGAGAACCTCCTCCTTTTTCAGAAGTCGGTTAAAAATACAAATCGTTAGATTTATTAGTAGAATTAAAAAAAAAATTAGAACAAATCTGGGAATAAGTAAACAAATATATATTAAAAACCACAGCCCTTAATGTGCGTTTCCTCAGTTCACACACGATTTGGCCAGTCAAAGTAAGAAAAGGGGCCCCGAGAATCCCATTGCCTTAGGGCCTCTGACAGGGTTAATCCGGCTCTGGCTGTTTCCTGTACTAGACATAACCTGTATCTCAGGAATACAGATACCTACAGTGAAATCATGAACCATTGTCTTTTCCTTCAAGGGGAGAAGCTGATGGCTTAATAATAAAAATTGGCCAAGTGCGAGTCAGACTCGCCCATGAAGGGTTCCGTAGTAACTACGCCAAATAACTTTGTTTTTCATAGTGTTTGTATGAATTACAAATTTATATTTGCGGTTTTAGAAAATATGCTGTATTTCAAAAACTGCTGACCCGATCTCGTTGAAACCAATTTTAGTTGAAAGTTTACATTAAGATCTGCACATATATTTTTTTAGTCTTTTACACACTTTTTACCATTTTGGAAGCGTATATCTTTTAAACGATTAACTTTATGAAAAAGTGGTTTTAGAAACCTGTGTCATTTTTAAAGACCTGTCTATAGATACCATACACGCATAAGATTCATAAAAAAAAATCGGTTTCAGTTCCATGTATGGGGAACAATTACATATTTTAAATACCTATTTTTTAATTATTTTTCTTTTAATCGGAAAGCGGTTCACATAATACATCTAGCTACCAAGTTTCACATGTATAGTCCTAATAGTTTCGGAATAAAATGGCTGTGACATACGGACGGACGGACAGACAGACAGACAGACAGACAGACAGACAGACAGACGGACATGACGAAACTGTAAGGGTTCCGTATTCTTGCGATCCGGCTACGGAACCGCACGTAAGATACACACATCCACAGACCGACCCCAGTAACCGTTGCTTAACTTTGAAGGTTAACCCTTCAAAGTTAAGCAACGGTTACTAACCGATCTTAGTAACCGTTGCTTAACTTTGAAGGTCAACCCTTCAAAGTTAAGCAACGGTTACGGATCGGTGCCTCTGTGCCTCGGAAAGCACGTTTAAGCCTTTGTTCCCGGCTGTTATTTGTACATCTGTAACAGGATGTCAGAAGCTAAAAGATCAAAGACCAGCTGATGGGTTGTGGACGCAGATAGGTAGTCGCTTGATGCAAAATACTTGTACTCAGCTGTATCCGGTAAAACTAGAGGACGACTACAACACAGTTTGGAAAAGTGCAGATGTGACAATTTTATTTTCAACCGACGACAAAAAAAGGAGGAGGTTATCAATTCGACGCGTATATTTTTTTTTGTTTTTTTTTTTTTTTATGTATGATCACCGATTACTCGAAGACGGCTGAACCGATTTGGAAAATTCTATTTTTCTTCGAAAGGGTATACTTTGAAATTGGTCCCATTGCCACCAAGTCAGGATCTGATGATGGGATCCCGGAGAAATCGAGGGAAATCTTTAAATATTATAGGCACACCTATAGTGATTGGAGCATTTTTTATAGTAACTTGTGTCGTTGCATTCGAAAAGCACCATTTGTGAAGGAGATGATGAAGACCACAGATGGCCACTGGAACTACTCAATGTATAAGTAGCAATAATGAGTATTTCATGGGTTCCGCTTCGATTACTTGAATATGGTTATTAAGCACAATATGCTCGTCACAATGCACATTGTGAAGTGAAGCTGATGTTGAAGTACCAGAACTCCTCAACAATTAACGGCCCAGCATTGGGAAAAGCAATATTTTGTTAAAGGTTATAAGTAGTTGAGATTTAGGCTTTTGTAACTAGGTAAATTATAATTCGATCAACTAAAAAGAGTGAAATAAAAACTTTTTGCCAAAAAATTAAACCGCCTTCCAAAAAACACTGCAAAGTGAAAAATAACTTTAATTTCGGAAGTCGGTGCCAAAAACGAAAATACAAGACTAAAGACACCGACTACCGAAATTAAAGTTATTTTTCTTTTTGCAGTGTTTTTTGAAAGTCGGTTTAATTTTATGGCAAAAAGTTTTTATCTTTTAACAAGAAATAATGTCATAGAGTATATGGCTAGCATGGAACTAAAGTGGTCTATGACACAAAATAAACATTTTGAAATAGCAAATGAAACGCGATACACGAAGTCACTGTAATAAATATAAGTTATATTGCTGATAAAATATTATATGGCAGCTTAGGAGATAACTTAGCCATCCTTATGTAGGTAATTTACGTGATAAGTAGGTTAATAAACAAGCCCAAACAAATCAATAAGTTCTAAAGAGTTATTTTGGTGACAAAATGACACAGACCACTCACTGTACAGTACCACGAGTTAATTATATGCATTAATGTTCAAAACTGCTCATAGAAGAATTAACATGAAAATGTTACTTAGACCACTTTGGTTCCAGGCTATCCGTATATTCTTCAATTTTTGTGTATTTCAATTATTTTAGGTGACGATGCCATTTGCGCCTGATTGTCTGGGGGACTGGGCAGAGAAGTACGGTATCGTGTCAATGCACATCTACTTCGTCAATGATCCTTGGAATATACAGTGCAAGTAAGTTGTTATTTATTTAACGGTTATTTCATTAAGTCCTACTCATGGCCGACATATCCCACGCACAATGGGCCCGTGCAGGTACTAAGAAAGAAAAAGAAAGAAAGAAAGAGTATTTATTCGGCACATGCCACAAAGCACGCAACAGTATACAAAACGAAAGCAACAAATAAATAAGTCCGGGAACCAAACCCCAAATTCAAAAGAAGAAGAAGAATTAGAAGTTTTATCTTAGACTAGCAGTCGCGTGGGGATTCGCTCCTGTAGACTTTATTAGTAAGATTAGTCGATTTTTGCAGTCAGATAAAAAACCTATAACCTTCCTCAAGGTTCAAGCTCACAGAAATCAAAAATACAGAGAAGTGGTAAGGGGGCGTATCGGTGTCCGCGCGACATGGCCACAGGGCTCATGTCACAGGCAAGTGGCCGTCTCCGCGAACTAGTGCGCTTTCGACGGCGATCGTAATAACATATATGAATGCCGAGTTGTTCTGTGGTATCTTGTAAAAACCGAAGCCAAAATCAAATCTATGTGAATCATGGAATCATAGTAAGTACAAGTATTTTACAATATTTGTCTTTAAAATCATGAAAAACAATAAATCGTAAAATATTTCTTGGTTTTACTATGTTATTTTTGTTTTCAAATATCAGAGCGACTGTACTCCTTTTGCTATAAATACATTGCTCCTTAACCACTACCTGAGTTCGTCACTAAATAACTGGACAAGCAATGTAAACATAACATACGAAACTGTATTAGGCGGATTCATCGCGTAGTGAGGCCGCCACTTCTTCCGACGAATTAGTGATGTGCTTGTGCAGATCCACTAACGTAAGCTATCGACAGCAATGTCGATTGACGAATGAAATATTGCTATTATAGTTAAGGGGTTTTTCAACCGATGACATAAAAAAGAGCAGGCTATCAATTCGACGCGTATATTATTATTATTTTTTTATGTATGATCACCGATTACTCGGAGACGGCTGAACCGATTTGAAAAATGCTTTTTTTGTTTGAAAGGGTATACTTTGAAATTAGTCCCATTGTCACCAAGTCAGGATCTGATGATGTCCCATCATCAGATCCTGACTTGGTGTAATTTTTTGGTAAAAAGTTTTTTATAACATACGGAAACCTCTAAGAAAATATGTTTAACTTTTATTTTACATGAGATGACAGAAATAAAAATACGTTGAAAAGTCAAGTGTACAAAAAAGTAAAAAAAAATAAACAATTTATTTTACGCCCGCAGCATGCGTAAGGAGTTCCGACGTCGCCGTCGCTACAATAGTTTATTTTTCAATCTGTCAACCGTTTTAGCCCGGTTGGAAGATCGATGTAAATAATGTTTTTTTTACTTATTTTGATTTTTTTACAGAGTAGTAGAGAAATGCGTAACCAATATTCGTAAAGTAAGTTACTTTAATTTTAGGTTAATAATCGGTGGTGTTTTTCAGTTTAGAATTATCGTATGTTATGCCTTATCCTCATGCTGTTTCTTTATTTTTTATGGTTTTTGTATATTGCTTCCATTGAAGCTTCGAATGCGTTATAATAATCGGCATGGTTCAGATAATATATTTGTGAATTGACCTTAAAATAAGTCAATATATTCATGCTATTTATTTGTTATGCATGGATGTGTGTTTGTTTTCATATATTTAACAATTTCTCTACTAACTAGGATTTTTCTTATAACAAAAACCTATTATAACCTACTAAACTATTACCTGCGGTTACCCCGCAGGTAATAGTTGCGTAACACACTTACAGTAGGAAACGGTTTCATTATGCTAAATCAACAACACTCACTGCGGTATTTACGTTGTTGAGCAGACCAATATTTCGAACATATGAAGCAATGGATTAGCAATATACGTCAAAATCATTCAGATCTTGATTTATAGTGTGTTACGTAATTATTGCGATGCTTATTATATGGTGACGTTTAGAAGTAGCTTAGGATGTATGTAAATGATAAATAAGTGCTTTTCGTACTTTTCAGCTTCCCAAAAGATGGTAACATAAAAAAGGAATGGATTGATGCCACAGGCATGCCACCTAACTGGTACCCTACAAAAAATAGCACCATATGCTCGGTTCACTTCAACGCAGAAATGTTCTAGTCTCTAAAGAAAAGTCGCAGGCTTTTTGAATGGACAATGCCAAAATTAAGAGTACAACTGATTTTTGCAGAAGTGGGTTAAATTTTATTTTATTACTGAAAGCTATTCTCATGTTTTAGGGCATTTATAAAATCAGTCATTCAACTTTTCTGGATTCTATACAACCTATACGGTTGGTATGTTCCGATCAAGAGCGTAATGTAAGTTAACATCGACTTCTATCTGACCTATCACTATGATAATTAAATATTAAGATTTAAGTCGAAAGTGCCAGGGTAGCCTTTAATACTTAGTAGGTACCTAATACTTAATAATAATTATGTAATGTTATGTTCTTAATAATATGTTTATTGTTATTATAATATTTTCTGGACATGCCATTTTTGATTTGGTTCATTTTCAGGTGCCCAAAAAAGAATGTACAGTAATAAATGGAAGAATCGATAACTTTCCGATTTAGTCAATCACTAGCGTATATGTAAAATAAATTGCTTTTGCACAGCACAACGATAGCGACCGATGTTTTTGTGTGGGTAAATTCTACGGTGCATGGTAAATACACGCTGTGTTTGACGGAATAAGGTTTATTATTGATTGTATAATACGTTCTGATTTAAGAAATGCGGGTGTGTGCGCGAGTGCGTATCTATTGATTTTATTAAACTGCATGTGTAGTTGTTGCCCCGCCCAGCGCCTAACTGGAGACACACGGTTCCGATATAATTTCGTCTGTTGACCAAATCTACTTATTTATTTTATCTATGTTCAAGCTACTTCCATACCAAAATCCATACAAATCCACACAGTATTTCGAAGATTAGCGCGTTCAAACAAACAAACACTCGTTTCCCCTTTTTAATATTAGTATAGATCTATACTTATTGTCTGGCGCTTCTAAACGGGCTATATTATCCTGCAATTTGTGGCTGCACTATTGGCAACTAATTGCCCGGCTATTACAAAAACATTGCTCGGACACTGATGTCCGAGCAATCTATGGCTGGGCCATGTGTTGCGCTATGTCGGCTATAGGGTGGCTCATGATTAGGGCATGAATCTCGGAATCTCGGAATATCGCAATATCGGAATCTCGGAACGAAAGTTCCGATATTACAATTCCGATACTGGGTGACCCAATATCGAAATCGGACAAATTTTTATATCCGACAAAATTATGCTTGACGCTTTGTTGTTCTTGAGAATATATTATCAAGAAAAACGAGATTTTAACATAAAAACATACCTAGTCCTTTATTTCTGTTGATTTCGCTTGCACATTTTAAATTATTTATAAGTAATTTAAACTACCGAACTCAGTATCAACAAAACTTTGTTAAAAAAAATTGTAATAAATATAGGATAATAATGAGAATATGATTTAAACAAATATTTCCAATAATTGTTATTCCTACTTGTTGATTTTCCTAAATTCTAAGAAGCTTTGTTGATTCTGAGTTTGATTGTCATTTAGTAATAAGTATAGGATAATTATGAGAAATATGTTAAACAAATATTCCGCAAAATGTCCAGTATAAGCCTACCGGCTTTTCTGTCTTCGGTCCGCAGCACTGAGACGTTAACCAAGAAAATTTTAACACAATTGCAGGTTAACTACGAGGTGCCGTGTTCAACCGATGCAGTTAATACCTCGAAAATGGCTTGCCCAAATACAGCGTTGTCCGAGAACCCGTCCTCCCAGAGACAATGGGACGAGCCGCTCTGCAGTTTGGTACGGAATAACCTTTTAAATACGTCAACCAATACTGCTGAGCGCTCGCGCCTATTGTCTGTGGGTGAATGGGAGTCGGACCTTCGGCTACAAGCATTACCTTCACCTAATATAGGTACTATGTTAAGTGATAACACGTTCCGGATCGCTACATGTCTACGTCTGGGTGCTCCCAGCGGTGCTCCACATCGCTGTCAATGCGGTACGGCAGTCGACCGCCTCGGACATCATGGCCTGTCCTGCAGCAGAAGCTCTGGTTGGATAGCACGGCATGCCAGCATAAATGACATAATCCGTCGGGCTCTTGTCACCGCTGGAGTACCATCTGTTTTAGAACCCAACGGCTTGGCACGGGACGTTAGGAAGAGACCAGACGGGATGACTATAATGCCTTTAAAGTTGGGTAGGCCTTTGGTGTGGGATGTTACTTGTGTTGACACCCTTGCGCCATCTCATCTTCTCAGTACGGCGGGCTATGCTGGGGCGGCAGCTGCAGGTGCAGAAAATCTCAAACGGCGCAAATACAACAACCTAATTGGGTGCTTGAGTCGTTTGGGGTTGAAACGTTAGGACCATGGGGTCCGAGTGTGCATCGACTTTTTCGTGACATCGGCAAACGATTAGTTGACTCCACAGGTGACCCTCTGGTTGGTCTTTGGACAGAGAATCAGCATTGCCATTAAACGTGGCAATGAATCAGCATTGCCATTCAACGTGGCAATGCGGCCAGTGTTCTGGGCATTTTTCCCATTGATAGCGATGTTGACGAATTTTTCGATGCCCTATAATTTATTTTTATTTTCGCCTGTATATACTTTACTAGTACTCACGCGGAGCTTAGATCCCGTGGATTCTATTACGGTAAAAACATAACTCTCATTTTTTGCAGTCGCGTAAAAAGTAGCCTATAATCTTCCTCAAGCTTCAAGCTACTTCCATACCAAATTGCATCCAAATCCACCCAGTACTTTCGAAGATTAGCGCGTTCAAGCAAACAAACAAACAAACAAACTTTTCCGCTTTATAATATTAGTATAGATTAAACAATTGACGACATCGAAAAAAAATATTCCTAATAATTGTTGTTCCAAATTGAATGAGATTGTGCGTACAAATTTTATGTATATTTTTTTTAAATTATAAGATGTTTTATTGTTTATGAGTCAGGTAGTAGAATTAGTAATAAATACTTATTACTAATTAAGCCTGCGCCGAGTAAAATAACTCAAAACGGTCTTCACAACTAAAGGAATATAACCTATAATAGTACTTTAATTACCATACAAAAATATGTAATGAACACTAGAATAAATGTGTTAGCAAACATAGTTGGCAAAATTTAAAAATATTTTATAGTTTATTAAACAAAAATACATAAAGTTGGACAAAAATCCTTACAAAACATGCTCGTGCGTCGCTGAATTTTGATAGTAAACTGTTGAATTTTTTCATAAACTTCAATTCATATTATTCTCTAATTATCATACTATCATTTACAGCTTTAACATTTCAAAAATGTCGCTTGGTTGTTTTAATTTTAATTTTTTCTTCTAATTTGCGCGCTATTTTGAACCATACGCAACGTACACCGGTCGAAAATTCAGTCGTCCACGGGAGCTCAGAGAGGGGTCACGTCTCATCGTGGAGCGTTTCGCCGGTAACGATAATTCGCGATCTATTGTGTACGTATGTATTGCAGCAATCCGTTGAATAACATAAGTCATATTTTTTGTTTTTTGAGTACGATTTATTATGCATACCCAACAATTACTTTTTATTGTTCAATATATATTTCTTTAACATTTTTTTTTTTAATATTTGTTTTATTATGGGAAAATGTAAAAAAAAATATTATTAGAAGAAAGTTGGCGCAAATTTTCGAAAAAAAAGCCATTCTCATAAAAAGTACGTATTTCTATTTTGTGATGGTATTATTGCTTTTTAACCGACTTCAAAAAAAAAGGAGAAGGTTCTCAGTTCGTCTTAAACTTTTTTTTATGTATGTAACCTCAAACTCGAAGACAGCTGGACCAATTTGGAATTTTTTTTCGTTTGAAAGGGTATACTTTCTAGTTGGTTCCATTGTTATGAAATCAGGATCTGATGATGGGATCCTGGAGAAAGCGAGGGAACTCTTTAAATATTATAGGCACACCTATAGCGTTTTGGGTATTTCTAATAGTACCTTGTGCAGTTGCTCCCGAAAAGCACCATTTGAGGAAGTGAAAGTGATGATGAAGACTTTTTTCAAACATTCGATATGGGTATCGTGTAATGGGTTTTTGGGGGTGGTGATTGCAAATCTGGAATTTATTTTTAAATTCAAGATGGCGTATGCAACTTATTCTCACAAATTCGATATGGGTACCGTGTAATGGGTTTTTGGGGGTGGTGATTGCAAATCTGACATTCATTTTAAAATCCAAGATGGCGGATGCAACTTTTTCTCAAACATTCGATATGGGTATCGTGTAATGGGTTTTTGGGGGTGGTGATTGCAAATCTGGCATTCATTTTAAAATCCAAGATGGCGGATGCAACTTTTTCTCAAACATTCGATATAGGTATCGTGTAATGGGTTTTTGGGGGTGGTGATTGCAAATCTGGCATTCATTTTAAAATCCAAGATGGCGGATGCAACTTTTTCTCAAACATTCGATATGGGTATCGTGTAATGGGTTTTTGGGGGTGGTGATTGCAAATCTGGCATTAATTTTAAAATCCAAGATGGCGGATGCAACTTTTTCTCAAATATTCGATATAAGTATCGTGTAATGGGTTTTTGGGGGTGGTGATTGCAAATCTGGCATTAATTTTAAAATCCAAGATGGCGGATGCAACTTTTTCTCAAACATTCGATATGGGTATCGTGTAATGGGTTTTTGGGGGTGGTGATTGCAAATCTGGCATTCATTTTAAAATCCAAGATGGTGGATGCAACTTTTTCTCAAACATTCGATATGGGTATCGTGTAATGGGTTTTTGGGGGTGGTGATTGCAAATCTGGCATTCATTTTAAAATCCAAGATGGCGGATGCAACTTTTTCTCAAACATTTGATATGGGTACCGTGTAATGGGTTTTTGGGGGTGGTGATTGCAAATCTGGCATTCATTTTAAAATCCAAGATGGCGGATGCAACTTTTTCTCACACATTCGATATGGGTATCGTGTAATGGGTTTTTGGGGGTGGTGATTGCAAATCTGGCTTTCATTTAAAAATCCAATTTAAAACACATTGTTTAAACCCTTAGATGTGACAAAGGAGAGGTATAATAACACAATTTTACTATATCATCAGAATATAAATCGTTTCTCCGGCAAAATATTAGATGAGGAAATGTTAATAGATAAATATGATATAGATATCTTATGTTTTTGTGAAACCTGGCTAAAACCAGATAGAATGTTGTTTAAAATTAATATTTTTCTGTTACTAGTGCATACAACAGGTCCTCAGTAGGAGGTGGTACTTTAATATTACGTAGATATAAGGAACAAATCTCTTAGATATAAGGAACAAAAATATATCACCGCTTGCTCTGTTGATTGCTTGTGTGAGGTAGCATGTACAGAAGTTGAAGGCCAAACTTTCTTAAGTGTTTATAGACCACCAGCATCAAACTTGTCATCATTCTTAATGATAATGGGAGAAATTTTAAGTACCTAAGCTTATAAGAGATAATAAATTAGTTTTCGTTTGTGGTCACCTAAATATTGATTTGTTAGTAAATTCACCTGAACACTGCAAGCTTACTTCATTGTTTGGTTCATTTAACTTAAAATGCACATACAAGGAAGCAACAAGAATAACAGCAACATCAGCTCAATGCATAGATAATATTTATACTAATTGTGCCATAAAATACTCGTCTCAAATTAGTGGAGTTAGGTCTGACCATACAGGTTAACTAGTATCCTTTGAGTTGGTTAAAAAGCGGCAATTAAATAAGACTATTAAATTTAGGCCGCTAACTAAAAAGAAATTAATGTTTTTAATGATAACATGTTAAGTAATCTTTCAATGGCCAATTTTGACTCCCATGACCCCAATGAAAATTACAGGATATTATTTTCTTCACTATGCCACGAATTTAGTAAGACATGTCCAGTTAAAAAATTTCAAATGAGTAATAAATCTAAATTTAATGAATGGGCCACTGCTGGAATAAGAATAAGCTGAGACAATGTATACAACTTATACCATGAAAAATCATTGACTTCCGATGAAGCCTTCCATAATTATGTAAGAAACTACTCAAATATATTTAAAAGAGTATGCGCCCTAAGCTAAATCTAAATCAGAAAGTAATAAAATTAGCATTTCTAACAATAAAATAAAAACTGTGTTGAAGGTGATAAACAAAGAAACTGGAAACACAAACCAAAATAGGGTTAGAATGATTTGACTTTGAACATCGATGATCAGGTCATCTCAGATAAGTCAAAAGTGGCTGAGAAGTTGGAAAATTACTTTACCAATATTCCAGTAGAGGTTACTAAATCTCTAAATTCTTCGCCATTATTAGCAGAATCTTTTTTAAAGGAAAACTTCAATAAGGATATACCAACATTTTCATTTAAGCCCATTTCTATTGATGTAATTAAAAAGCATTCCAAAGTCTTAACATAACAAACACTGATGACTTATGGAGTGCATCTGTTAGGATTCTTGGTAATATTATTGACTCAATTGCTGCTATCTTAACAGGCACATTTAATTAATGTATAGACAGCGGTAATTTTCCCGATTTAATGAAACATAGTAAAGTAGTACTAATTTTTAAGTCGCGTTGTAAGAGTGATCCCTCTAACTATAGACCGATATATGTGCTTCCAGCATTAAGCAAAATATACGAAAAAATCATGCTGGACCAGATGCTATCATATTTTAACTCAAATGGAATTCTGCATAGTCGGCAGTTTGGTTTCACGAAAGGTAGGTCAACAACAGACGCAGGAGTAGCGCTCATCCGTCACATTCTGGAATCTTGGGAGAAATCTCAGGATGCAATTGGCATATTTTGTGACCTCTCCAAAGCTTTTGATTGCGTTGACCACAAAACACTGATCTGTAAATTACACCATTACGGAGTTCGTGGATTCGTGTTCTGCTGACCTTGTTCTTTCATATTTATCAAACAGGCAACAAAAAGTTATTGTTAATGGAGCGACATCTGCAGGATCCCTAGCCAAGATGAGTGCTCCGCAAGGTTCAATTCTTGTTTCCTTTTTATAGTGTATATCAATGACATACATGATGACCAACTTATCGGATATTTTTTATTTGTAACTCCATTGTGCTGTATTAATTGGTCTATACGACAGTATAGACCAAAGTTTTAAATATAATTAAGCATATCTTAGAACTGGAAACATATCTTACAACTATATAATAATATAGGTTAACCATCAGAATTGAAGAAAAGCTGAAAAAAAAGAGCTGTCACTTCTTTTGGACTGTAAAACCAGGTGGAATAGTCTTTTAACAATGCTGGAGCGATTTTATCTTTTAAAAACCTTCATTCAAAAAGCTCTTATAGATCTCAATCATCCAATTCGTTTGGAAGAAGTTGATTTTGAATTGGTAAATAAAATTGTTGATGTGCTGACCCCAATTAAATTGACAGTAGAAGCAATCTGTCGGCGAGATGCTAATTTATGCACAGCTGATTCCGCTTTGAAATTTCTTATAAAACATCCTTAGTGGAAAAAATCCAAAATCCATGAAAAGATGATGAAAATCAGTTATTATCGGATTTGGAATGGCATGACTTATTTCCAGTTTCTATACAGGCTTTAGTTTGGAAGCAAATAAAGTGTATTGTTAAAAAACTTAAAAGTCGAGATGACACGGAAGAAGAAGAAGGAAGATCAGGATCACAAACAGATGATGAGTTAAGGCCACAAACCTCCCAATCCCAACCCCAATTGACACTAAAGGAAAAGTTATAGCTGAAAATTGATAAGAGTATGAAATCCCCAGATCGTGAAGTACAAATACAAAATTAATCGGGGTTGGCAAAATATAGTATTAGACGTGAAATAAGCCTGTTTGAAAATGGAGGAATTAGTGGATATCACTTAGAAACAGCATATAAGTATCTATTGTCTATTCCTCCAACCAGTGTAAAACCTAAACGAGCGTTTTCAGCTGCTGCTTATGTTGGTAATAAACGAAGCAGGCTTGGAAGTCAAACCTTGGATGCATTGATATTTCTACGATTGTATTTTCAAAATTCGAAATAAGTTTTATTGTCTTTTTATTTCTTACAAAGTATAGTATCTTTTTGTCATTTTTTCTTTTCTTACTATACTGTGGTATGTGAAGTGTACCAAAATTAAAAATATATATATTTTAAGAAATTACTCGTTTTTTAGAGTTCAGTTGCCGAATGGCAAAAAACGGAACCCTTATAGTTTCGTCATGTCTGTCCGTCTGTCTGTCTGTCTGTCTGTCCGTCCGTCCGTATGTCACAGCTATTTTATTCCAAAACTATTAAGACTATACATGTGAAACTTGGTAAGTAGATGTATTCTATGAAACGCTTTCCGATATTGAGAAAAAAATTAAAAATCATTTAAAATAAAGGAACATACTACTACCCCATACATGGAACTAAAACTGATAATATATATATTTTTTTCTTGAAACCTATGCGTGTGTGGTATTTATAGACAGGTCTTTAAAAATGACATAGGGGTTTCTGAAACCACTTTTTCATAAAGTCAATCGTTTAAAAGATATAAGCTTCCAAAGTGGTCAAATGTGTATCCCTCCCTCTAACTTCTATAATAGTGGAGTGAAAAATCTAAAAAAATATGTATCTGTAGATCGTAATGTAAACTTTCAACCAAAATTGGTTTGAATGATATCGAGTTAACCATTTTTGAGATACGGCATATTTTCTAAAACCGCAAATATAACTTTGTAATTCATACAAACACTATGATAAACAAAGTTATCTAGCGTAGTTGTAAAAAATGTAAATAAGCTAGTTTTAAGAAATTTGTAAGGTTTTTTTCGTCAAATAAATATAAATATTATATTATATTATTATAGTTACACACGGAACCCTTCATGCGCGTGTCTGACTCGCACTTGGCCAATTTTTTACATTTGAGACCAATTAGAAACCACATAGTCTAATCCGGGGATAGCCCCAGGGTCCCAGGATTCAGCATCAAGAATCACGTAATCCCGGGATTGAAAAACATGCTCGGGATTGTATTCTCTAGTTGCAACTAAGAAAGGATTTCTATCGAAATTCTATTTTAGTTGCCAAATGTGTCGAAAAAAAATAGAATTATAAATTGTAAAGAATCAGATAGATAGCCCTACAGACCTCAATCTGAACGATAATTCTGTAAGCAGTTTTATGTCGATAGGAGCCGGGTTTTCTGGTTTAGAACAAGTTTCAGCTTCCTTTGACATTCCCTCTATGTCCGACAAATTATACGCCAAGTGCCATAACAAGGTCTGTCTACTACGGGAATTAGCCAAAGAAAAATTGGCTAAGTGCGAGTCAGACTTGCCCATGAAGGGTTCCGTAGTAACTATAATAATATAATATGTATAACTACTACAACTACTAGTCTGTCTGTCTGTCCATCCGTCCGTCCGTATGTTACAGCCATTTTATTCCGAAACTATCAGGACTATACATATAAAACTTGGTAGATTGATGTATTCTGTGAACCGCTTTCCAATTTTAAGAAAAAATTAAAATATATTTAAATTAAATTAAAAAATATTTTCAGTTTTAGTTCCATGTATGGGGAGCCCCCCCATACATGGAACTAAAACTGAAAATATTTTTTTTTCATGAAACCTATGCATGTGTGGTATCTATATACAGGTCTTTAAAATGAGATTGAGGTTTCTAAAACCACTTTTTCATAAAATTAATCGTTTAAAAGATATACGCTTCCAAAGTGGTAAAATGTGTGCCCCCCTCTAATTTCTATAATAATGGAGTGAAAAATATGAATATATATATATATACAACGTGTAACGGAAACCCCATATCTAACCAAAAGGGCTGAAGACAACATTTGGTATGGAGTCTCTATGCACAGTTTCAGCACAAAATAACTGACTTAAAGAATTGATACCAAATTATTGGTTTCACATATTTTTTGAATACCAATCATAACAAACGTGTCACAGCACTACGAGGGTCAATAACTTTCCACGTCACTTGCCAATAACACGATAATTCTTTTCGTTCTTCTTAATTTGAAAAATTCGGTCTCTGGTATCAGTGTACTGGAATTTGTAATAAGTTCTACACATGTAGACTTAGGATTACAAAACCCTTGCCATATCGTTTGTTATCATCCAAAGAAGCCATGCACTTGGTATGTATATACCCTTTAAATTACACGTTGTATATATATATATATATATATATATATATAGATCTTAATGTAAACTTTCAATCAAAATTGGTTTTAAAGAGATTGAGTCAGCAGTTTTTGAGATACAGCATATTTTCTAAAACCGCAAATATAACTTTGTAATTCATACAAATACTATGAAAAACAAAGTTATTTGGCGTAGTTGCAAAAAATGTAAATAAGCTAGTTTTAAGAAATTTGTAAGTTTTAGTTTTTTGTCAAGTAAATATACATATTATATTATATTATTATAGTTACTACGGAACCCTTCATGGGCGAGTCTGACTCGCACTTGGCCAATTTTTGTAAAATGTTATAATAAGCAATATAACATTAGATTTATAGATTTCTTTTATTATTTTTTTCTTTTAAATTAAGTTACACTTGTTACATATATTGTTATGAAATAAATTACGCTTATATTTTCTGCGAAGTAAGTTCGCTAGACAGCATTAATGAAAAAATGTTTTTTTTGGTATGGCCCCACGTATATATAATAAAGTACCGAATGTTATTAAAAATATGACAGTACATCAGAATTTAAACGAGCACTAAATGAAATTTTAATAAACAAAACTTATTTTAGTCTGGTTTTATTATGACATTACATAATTATATTTTTTTTTTATTTCATACTGGTTTTATTATTCAAATAAGTACTGCATACCCATCTACCCTAACTTGCTACTTACCCAGTTTCGAAGCGTCAATAGCCTAATGGATAAGGTGTCGGACTTGTGATCGAGAGGTCGCAGGTCCGAACCCCACCCATTACACTATTGACGTGAACCCACTCCAGACACAAGCATATTTAGCTTAGTTGGAGGGGTTAACAAGATTGCTAGTAATGTGAAATGTACCCACATTGCTAGTATTCTTTAAAAAAAAATCTGAGGAGTTTAATATATAAAATCAAAGTTTTATTGCAATAGGATGAATAGTGAGGGAACGGATAATGTATTACTACAGTAAAAACAAACGTTAATTTTTATATAATAGGTATAATTTATTAAATTTATTTTTGTGATTTATTTACGTACCTACTTGCTTCATTTAGATCCATCCAGCCGTTTGAGCGTGAAGAAGTAACAAACATGCAAACAGACACATTCATTCACAAACTTTCGCCTTTATAATATTAGTGTGATAAATAAAACCATCTAAATAATTAATATTCGTTTTTCAAGTTTATTCAACATAACGACAAAAAATTAAAAAATGCAAAGTTAGCAAACTTCGTCGTGCAACGGCAAGCGGGCCTCGAGCGAACTTGTCATTGTGTGTGTGACAACGCACACGACTAGCCCGCTGCAGTAAATACCTATTTACCGCGCGTCTCGTAGGCTCGACACCCTCTTAAAAAATAATGAAAAATATGTGATTTAATACAGAGAACATACTTAAAAAACAACCAATTATTTAACCAAATTAAGGAATAGGCACGGTTTAAAAATGTTTTTTATTGTACGCAATTCAACCTTGAATTTGTGCAATTTATAAATAAAATTTGCAATTTCTTACGAAATAACAATATTCCGATATTAATATCGGAATTCCGATATTGAGATCTAATTTCGGAAATCAGTATCGGAATTGAAAACTTTCCGATATTACATGCCCTACTCATGATGCAGACTCTTAAACGGGCTATACAAATCGGCAACAATGGCTGACGAAATCACACTTGTCGCAGCAGCTTACATTATTTTAAAATCAAAAATGATTTTAAAATAATTCATATCTCTAATTTTTCAGCGATTACAATCCATCCATCTTTTTTAGCATTTCTGTCTTTGTATATACCGCTTTTCAACCGACGACCAAAAGAGGAGGTTATCAATTCGACGCGAATATTTTTTTTTTTTTTTTTTTTTAATGTATGGTCACCGAGTACTCGAAGACGGCTGAACCGATTTGGACAATTCTTTTTTTGTTTGATAGGGTATACTTTGAAGTTGGTACCATTTGTCACCAAGTCAGGATCTGATGATGGGATCTTGGAGAAATCGAGGGAACTCTTCAAATATTATAGGCACACCTATGGCGTTTTGGGTATTTCTTATAGTAAATTGTGCAGTTGCTCTCAAAAAGTGCCATTTGGGGAAGTGGAACTGATGATGAAGACCACAGATGGCCGCCGAAACTACTCAATAATAAGTATTTCGTGGATTGCGATTCGATTACTTGAATATGGATATTAAGCACTTGGTGCTCGTCACAATGCATATGGTGATGTATAGCTGATGGTGAAGTACCAGGAGAACTCCTCAAAAATTAACGGCCCAGTATTGGGAAAAGCAATATTTTGTAAAATGTAACTAGTCTTGTAACTAGGTAAATTAAAAATCAACCAACTAAAAAGAGTGAAATAAAAACTTTTTACCAAAAAATTAAACCGACTCCCAAAAAACACTGCAAAGTGAAAAATAACTTTAATTTCGGAAGTCGGTGCCAAAAACGAAAATACAAAACTAAAAACACCGACTACCGAAATTAAAGTTATTTTTCACTTTGCAGTGTTTTTTGGGAGTCGGTTTAATTTTTTGGTAAAAGGTTTTTATAACATCCCACAACTGAGGGCGTAAATGTACTTCATTAATGAAATCTATAAACCTTCTCGTTAGTCCACGTATTATTCATTTTTGTAAACATAATATAACCTCAAAAACAAACAAGCACAGGTCAGTCAGTCAAACAAAGCACTGAACATAGCAGTTATACTCATAACAAACTTCATATCGGTAGAAAAAGATGCACTATGCCATTACAATAGAGAGCGACTGAAACAACAATAGAACTGGCTGGGCAACATTGCAGTTAAATCGATCGCTTAGCGATCGCCCGGCAATCTATTGAACAATATCGGCCACACATGGCCTTACCCAAAATGTTTGTCAACTATTGTCGGGACATTACTGCAATATTGCATAGTCTGGCTGGTATTGCTGGCAATGTTGCCGGCCATTGTATTGCAGAAAAATATAGCCCGTTTAGAAGCGCCGTCTAAAACTATTTGAATGGAGGAATATCTTGCTCTTTATTATTTGTTACGATAATATACACTGATATGCATGTTTAATAAACTATTTAAACGAAACTAAGCCACAAACTAAATTAAAGCAACAAAGAATTCGTTCTCAATTTTGTCGGCTGCAAGCGTACCCAAGATACTGACAGTATTACCATGTGATATGAAATTGCTTAGCTTTTGGCCAAAGTAATGGGTGACGGGAATTTTCATTGTCGTCATTATGCAGGTTTTTATTTTATTTTAAAAGCATTAACAAAGTTATTGCGTCGTTAAAAGAATACTAAGCTTTGAGCGCGGGTTTCGGCCTAACCTTATATCAAGTTTGCTACTACGCAAGTTACGTCAAGGATTTTTCTCTACAAAATAAGCAACCTGGTTTAATTGAGTTGGATATACAACGTATAACGGAAACCCCATATCTATCCAAAAGGACTGAAGACAACATCTGGTATGGAGTCTCTATGCAAAGTTTCAGCTCAAAATAAGTGACTCACAGAACTGAAACCAAATTTTTGGTTTCGTATGTTTCTTGAATACCAATAATAACAAACGTGTCACAGCACTATGAGGGTCATCACTTTCCACGTCACTTGCCAATAAAACGACAATTCTCTTCGTTCTTCTTAATTTGAAAAATTCGGTCTCTGGTATCAATGTATTGAAATTTCTAATAAGCTCCTCACATGTAGACATAGGATTAGAAAACCCTGACCATATAGTTTGTTATCATCCAAAGAAGCCGTGCACTTGGTATGTATATACCCTTGAAATTACACGTTGTATAGAAACCGTCATGTTGTCCTCTTACCAATTTACCAATATGGAAAATCAATGTTTAATTTTATAAATGCGAAAGTTTTGATGTACAGGAAGTACAAAATGCTGTGACTCAATCACACCAAAATAGTAGAATGGACTAAGACAAAATTTGACTCAGAGAGTTAGATTCTCAGTAGAACATAGCCTATATTTAATTCCGGGGAGGTTTGCAAAAGCATATCATAATAACTAAGGATGAACAACAGCACACACGCTAGTATAATTTAACATACACAATATTTTAAATTAAGAAGGAGCAGAGTAGGATTTTAGTCAGTAGAAGTCTGACACTCCCTTCCCCTCCACCCACAGCGGGAGAAGTCATTTGATGAATTTCCCACCGTATAAAACCTTTTTTTTCTGACAACGACATCTCGGGGTCAAGACAGAAAACTTGACCAACGTCATACCGATAATGTTCCCGATTGGCTAATTAATTTGTAATTTACAGAAATGGTGACTCCATCAAGCCTGCGCCCGCACTAGACCGCATTATGCTCAACGGGTATAGATACGCCACCAAAGTCTCCGATGAATTCACCAAGCTGTTTAGTGGATAAATTTCTTTATTTTATGTGTTTGTGTAATTTATTTGTAAACAAGTGGAGAAGAAGGTTGATAATAAATATGTCGTAGAAGATATGATGAAAATAAAATATTGAAAAACGTATGTAATTTTGCTGCAAGAGAATCCATGACTGCGCACATTTAATTAAACTATGATCTGCATGAATAAATAAAGATGTACTGGTAATATGAAAATGGTGATTTTTATACTTTTTCCTTGTTTATTTTTTCAGTGGGAAAATCTGTGTCAATCAATCAGTGTAAGGAAGTGTCAGACTTCTACAGACTAAAAACCACAACCTGTTACTTCTCTCCCTAAATTTTAATCTATACTAATATTATAAAGAGGTAAAATTTGTAAGTTTGTATGTAGGGGGTAATCTCTGAAACTACCGAACTGATTTTGAAAATTCTTTCGCTTACATGTAACTGCATTATCCCTGAGTGCTATATATCATGCATATTAGCCGAGCTATTATAATCTTTATGAAGCAAGTCGGTAAATTGTACCTCTTAAAATAGAATTATTTGCATGCGCTGCCTAAACAGTTGCATAAAACTGAAAACAATGTATGGCAATCTGGTCCGTCCTAAATAATTATATTTTAGCAGATATAGGAGGATTTATGTAAAAAAAAGATTTTTCAACAAACTTACGTTTCAGTTTCTTTGGAGCAGCAGTCGGTATGTTTAATTCGCAAAAATGGGCCCCTTGGACAGTTATTACAGAATACGTCGCTGATAATAATAATAAATAATAATAATAATATTCCACAACGCCATCTAGTCCCAAACTAAGCAGAGCTTGTGGTATGAGTACTAGACAACTGATAAACATACATATATATTTCTAAATACATACATATTATAGATAAATTACACCCAGACAAAGAACAAATTACCGTGCTCATCACACAAACATTTGTCCTAGGTGGGAATCGAACCCACGACCTTGCGCATAGCAGTCAGGGATGAATGCACAATGAGCCATAGAGCTCATGTTGAAGCAGTGGATCGAACGCTTAAGGACTTGAGAAATTCAGTTGCTATCATGGGTGGTGTCACCTTTGTGTTTGCTGGTGACTTTCGGCAGACACTTCCCGTCATCACAAAATGGACCCGTGCGGACATCATAAAGGCGTGTCTTAAATCGTGCCCTCAATGGAGTATGGTCCAAACTTTAAAACTTACGAACTAATATGAGAGCCCACCTAATCGGAAATACAGATAACGATTTTCCACAACAGCTACTCAAAGTTGGAGAAGGGTCTTTTTCTTCTCAAACCTTGGGCACTAACGTTACGGAAATCGTTATAAATGAAACTGTAGGCCGAATAGTTCACAATTTGCAGCAACTCATAGATGCAGTTTATCCAGACCTTGAATATTTATTAGATAGAGACATTCATTGGCTTTGTTCAAGGGCTATCGTCTCACCAAGAAACGATACAGTCAATGAAATCAATAACCTAATTTTACAAAAAGTC
This sequence comes from Tholera decimalis, assembly GCA_943138885.2. Classification (NCBI taxonomy): domain Eukaryota; kingdom Metazoa; phylum Arthropoda; class Insecta; order Lepidoptera; family Noctuidae; genus Tholera; species Tholera decimalis. The sequence continues at coordinate 30,767,257 of OW964565.2, forward strand.
TCCGGTCAATCCAAAATTTACAAGTCCATTGATACAGTGTGCAATGTCGAGGATGTAGTCCATTATCCGCAAGAATTTTTGAATTCCTTGAATCCATCTGGCCTGCCACCTCACGAACTGCTCTTGAAAACTGGAACGCCTATTATGTTTTTAAGGAATTTAAGCCCGCCCAACCTATATAATGGCACAAGGCTACTAATTAAAGATTTAAAAGATAACTTAATTGTGGCGACTATTCTCATCGGACCAAAAGGTGGCCAGTTGGCGCACATCCCGAAAATTCCAATGATTCCTGCGGACCTGCCTATACCGTTTAAGCGACTCCAGTTTCCCATAAAAACATCTTTTGCCCTGACTATAAACAAGTCCCAAGGACAAACTTTCTCTTTAGTTGGCATTGACTTACGAAAACAATGTTTTTCCCATGGGCAAATCCCGCCAGTCTTTTGGGCACATTACCAGTGGACAGCGATGCGCACGAATTTCTGGATGCCATATTTTAGTTTATTTTCAGATGTATTACCTATGTAGAAAACACTCTATTAAATCTATCTAGCCAGCGGGATATATTGAAATAATTTGCCTACATTACCTTTGAGTCTCCTGTCCAGCCGTGGGAGCTGAAAGCTCTTAGATTAGTATTGCATTTAATTAGAAAAAAAAAACACCTCCTGTAAAAATTGCACGCGGACGAAGTCATATGCGAAATCTTTCATATTTAAAAATGGGATTGTAAATCTATATCTATGTATACTAATATTATAAATGCGAAAGTTTGGATGGGTGTTTGTTATTAAATCACGCTATAACGGGTGAACGGATTTGAAGGAAATTTGGCACACAGATAGATAAATATATCCTGGAATAAAACATAGGATACTATTTATCCCGGGGACGGGATCCCGTGGAATATTTTCGACTTCTACGCGGACGAAGTCGCGGGCAGAAGCTAGTTATCAATATATGTTTCAGCTTAATATAAGTATTTTAAATATTAATTATAAACAACAACTAGTTTATAACTTACGTTTTGTAGATATCTTATATTTTTACTGCTTCTGAACAGTTTCTGTAGTATACAGTAAGGATTTAAACAGTTAATATCAACTGTTTGAACATTAGCGTTTACTGATACAAGCAGTTACTTTTAAGTATTGCCGTGTTTAGACTTTACTGATATCGTAACAGTTATTTTTACTGCTTCTGAACAGTTGATATTAACTGTTTAAATCCTTACTGTACGCTACAGAAACTGTTCAGAAGCAGTAAAAATAACTGTTACTATAACAGAAAAGTCTAAACACGGCAATACTTAAAAGTAACTGCCTGTATCAGTAAACGCTAATGTTCAAACAGTTGATATTAACTGTTTAAATCCTTACTACAACAGTAAAGTCTAAACACGGCAATACTTAAAAGTAACTGCTTGTATCAGTAAACGTTAATGTTGTTGTTGATATTAACTGTTTAACTCCTTAATGTATGCTACAAAAACTGTTCAAAAGCAGTAAAAATAACTGCTACAATATCATTTAAGCCTGAAAACGGCAATACTTAAAAAAAAAACTGCTTGTTTTAGTTAACGTTAATGTTCAAACAATTGAAATAACTGTTTGGCTCTTTACTGTATGCTACAACAACTGTTCTAAAGCAGTAAAAATAACTGCTACGATATCAGTAAAGCTCTGAAAACGGCAATACTTAAAAGGAACTGTTTGTTTCAGTAAATTTTAATGTTCATTCAATTGAAATAACTGTTTAGCTCTTTACTGTTTTTGCCCATTTCAGTGCACTGTCAGTAATCAATTATTTTAACATAAAAATAAGTTTCCGGAACCGTTTTTTTTTTTACTGTACAAGAACAGTAGAAAGTCTCGTTTTATTTTTTTCAGTGTTGTAACAGCCTTTATAGTTGATAAGTCATTATTATTATTATTTTATTGTTAACAAAAGATTGATCCATCGAGAAACGGCTCAAAAGACTCATTTGCTACGAGGGACTAGTTGAGTCAAAGCTCCATTGAATTAAAAATCGGCGACGGGTAGCAAGTCTATCGGTTTTTTATCGGTTATATTTCAGGGACTGTGCAATGGAATAGCACAATTTAGTTCCACCAAGCCCGTTCGATCATCAGACTACAAAACAACTGGCGATGCGCCATCGTTTCATAGTGGACATCCCACCCACAGATACGCACAAAACGTTTTAGGAAAACTTTCATTGTGCGTACAGCTAACGAGTAGAATTCCCTGCCGGAGTCTGTATTTCCTGTTGGCAGGGCTGGGCAAAATACATGCTTTGCTTTAATTGAAATACAAATTACAAAATACTGTATCGCAAGTAATTAAAATACGAAATACAAAATATATTTAAGTAAGGTATTTGAAATATAAAATACAAAATACAGTATTTTAGCTATTTTTAATTGAAATACAAATTACAAAATAAGTAATCTAGACCAGGGGGCCGAGTCTGCTATTGCAATGGTGTCGGAATGGTGGATCATTGATTTTTAGGGTTCCGTAGCCGAATGGCAAAAAACGGAACCCTGAAAATATTTTTTTTTTAATGAAACCTATGCGTGTGTAGTATCCATAGACAAGTCTTTAAAAATGACAGGGGTTTCTAAAACCATTTTTTTCATAAAGTCAATTTTCTAAAACCGCAAATACAGGGTGTTCGCCGGCAGATTTTATACTTAAGAAAAAAACAAAATGAAACAAAAATATAAAGAAAGACTAAGTTATTTATTTATCATCTTACAAAATAATAATGCGGATTTTAGGTTTTAAAAATCACTCTACTCAAATGGCGTCCTTCTAGCCACAAACATTCTTGCAATCTTTCTTTCATGTTGGCGAAAACTCTCTTGCAAAGTTCTGGACTGATAGCCGCAATCTCGCGTCGGATATTTTCTTGCAGGGCCTTTATCGTTGATGGCAAATTGCTGTAGACATGAGATTTGAGGTATCCCCACAGAAAAAAGTCGCAAGGGGTCAGATCAGGTGATCTAGGGGGCCAGGCTATGTAGCCAAAGCGACTTATCAATTTTCCAGGAAAAAGTGGTCTGAGTTTAGTCATTGAGTCCCTGGAGGTGTGTGCCGTAGCCCCATCCTGCTGAAAGTGGTTTCTGTTATTGTAGCTAGCATGACAGTGCAGCTCCGGTATAAAAAAGTTGTCCAGCATCGCGCAGTATCGTTGTGCGTTAACGGTTTCACCTCTGTCGTAAAAATAAGGTCCAAACTGTGGTCTTCGGGCTGTGGAGAGGTTTTCATGGATTTCTTTTGGATTGCTCGCACTCCAATAACGCATATTCTGTTTATTAACGTACCCTCCGATGTGAAAATGCGTCTCGTCACTAAAAAATATGTTACATAACCGCGTAGGTGTAGAAAATCGTTCCAGAACGACTCTAGCATAATTCTGCCTTTTTATGATACCATCTTCTTTCAATTGTTGGATGATTTGGAGCTTGTATGGATGGAACTTCAATTTTTTTTTAATAATTTTGTGATCTGATGTCTTTTTCAAACCCGTTGATGCTGCAATCTTTCGAACTGACTTACGCGGATTTGTCATAATTTCCCGTCTCACAAGTTCTGCGTTTTCAGGAGTAGTAACAGACGTTGAAGGTCCAGGCCGTGGCTCATTTCTGACTGATCCAGTTCCTCTAAACTTCTGTACCATATCAATTGGTTTGACGGACCATCCTTTACTCGTCGGATATCGAAGTGAGAACAAAACCGGCGCCCGCTTGATTGATCTCACTCGCCACATTGATCGCATTATTATTCGCGAAATACGCCTCAACCGCAAAAGCGCGGTGCGCTCCCGTCCACTGACTCATGGCTACTAAACAACCCGCAACGCTCCCGCGCCGAATGATACCCCGCTTCCCCCGCTGACGCTTTGCTAGTCACCGTGAGCTCTGTTCAAAGTGTAAAATCTGCCGGCGGACTCCCTGTTTAACTTAGTAATTCATACAAACACTATGAAAAATAAAGTTATTTGGCGGAGTTGTAAGAAAATGTAAATAAGCTACTTTTAAGAAATTTGTAAGGTTTTTTTTCGTTAAATAAATATACGTATTATATTATATTATTATAGTCACTACGGAACCCTTCATGGGCGAGTCTGACTCGCACTTGGCCAATTTTTTATTCGTAGATTTTGACAAGTTTGGTAATCTATTATTATAATGTTCAACCACTGACACTCCATTGAAAGAAATGGCTTAGAATGGTAATCTCGTACACAATGACAAATGAATGACTGACTAAGGCTGCCCGCCCACATCCGATAAATGGTGACCGATTTTTTGTAGGAGAAAAATAGAACACACTGATAGCAATAATGCAACGCACACGTCCTACAAAAAGTTGGTCAGAAATAAAATCGGCGCATCCCGACCGATCCGATTATCGGTGAAAAATGGAATGTTCGGAAATGTAGCGTAAAACGCACACTACTCACCGACAGTCGGTCGCATGCATTTGCGAGGGAAGGACAAGTGTTGCGATTCAATAATCTCTGAGAGATTATTGGATCAACAAATGTTCCTCAAAAGCCAAAGACAAACCTTTCATGATTCCTTTACATGATTGTCTGGCAGTTTGAGTGCTTTTGCGAGGCCCCCAAACGTCCTTACCTTGGTATTGTTCGTCAAATCGTTAAGCTCCTTGTTCTAAGTTGAGCTATACGTCATTTGACAAATGCTTGCACTGTATGGACAGGTCCACTCAAATCTGTGAGCATCTTTCTTTAAAAGACCGCCTCAGACTAAAACCTACAAGGTTCCCATATAATTAAACCAGTATAGATTTTATGGACTTTAAAAGAGACCCCTGAGTTTGTTTCGGTGTTTCTTCTCAGGGTAGTCAGTTAGGAAACATCGGCCTCATCTAGTTAACATTTACGAAAAAAATGACGTGTAAAAGTGTTATTTAATAACCAATTTGCAAAATAAAGATCATTTATCATTTATAATAAATAAAAATAATAAAATAAAAATCATTTATTTTCAGACACAGTCCATAGATTAGATTAAAATTATGTTATTATTGTTCGTGTTATTATTATTATTATTATAAATTAATTTGAATCATTAAAATTAAAAACAAAAATTAAAATTATACACACAAAATCACAATAAATAGGTAAAAAGATAAATTATAGTTACAAATAAAACAAAACAAATGACACATGCTCCCGCTCAGCAGGCCCGCCGAACCCCCGTAACATGGAGTTCTGTGAACCTACTAAGCAGGACAGTGTTACTTCTATCGCCCACCATCCTGAGCACACTGTTACGACTTCTTCGCACTCATGCCATTACCGACGCAACCTTCTTGCGCATAATCGCATAAAAGTCTTCGACATGAGCGTCCACAAACATGCTGGAAGAACTGCAGTATCGAGGAAGATGAAACAGTGCCCGGAACACGTTATTATATTGGACGCGCAAGGCATTGTAGTCCTTTTGTGTAAAGTTCTCCCACAAGCCACTGGTGTAAAACGTCTGACAAAATGCTTTAAATAATGTTAATTTGACTTCAGCTGTACACCGAGTGAACCTGTGTGCTAACATGTTACCACGCACCGACAATGCCCTGCGCTCCCTTTCTATATCCAAATCATCACATAAATTCTCAGTAACTATATGTCCCAAGATATTTAAATTTCGAAACAAGGCCCAATGGTACACCATTAAGTAGTAAGGGTGGTATATAGCTAGGATCCTTATTATTGCATCAAAACATCATGAACTCACTCTTACTTTCATTATACTTCAGGCCGTGTTCTGCAGCATAACTTTCACACACCCTTAACAATTGCCTCAAGCCACCAATTGAAGGGCTCAGCAGCACCATATCATCAGCATAGCTTAGATTATCAACACATACCTCATCTATATGGCCATCCGATATACATGCTGCTGAGCTCCTCAATTAGGTGGTTGACATAAATGTTAAAGAGCCTCAGTGACGTCAGACCCCCCTGCCTTACTCCACACTAATAAGTATTCATCAGAGTGTTCATCATTTATCATTTCCTCTGTAAATCCACCTTCGTCCTTATATTCATGAGATTCTCTCTGTCCATGACGTGCTGCTCCCTCGATAGCCACAGACAAAGTGACGGACGTAGGCGTTGAGTCGACCACAAAATCGGTCCTGAGAATCGGAGGAAAAATCGGCCCGATTATCTGACCTACAAAAAGTTTGACGTGGGCGGGAACCCTTACGCGGTAATCTGCTAAAATTTTTACAGTACAAACCGAAATTTGGTCAATTTGCACCATTTTGTATTGTAATAAATATAGGCTTATCTATTTAATTTAAAACACATAAAATAAATCAAAACACCGGCCGCTAAAAATAAAAAACAGATGAAACGTCAGTAAGCAGTAATGTCACATTTGACTTTGACAGCTAAAATATTATTGAATTGTATAGTTTTACTACATTTCTATTAAGGACGCATTTACGTTTACTCGCAAATATCAATGTTTTTCTGGTACCATTTTGATACATAAGGAGTTAAAATGTTGACAATGTTATGGTATTAATTTCAAGATAATTTATTCATCTCCACATTGAATGCATTATAATTACACAGTCCTATACATCTTTTTCACACAAATACGTTTTTATCGCCGCAATAATCTTAGAAAATTACAAAAAATGGGGTCTGAATACGTACCTGTAAGCCAAATCTGGAGCATATTCATAACTTCAAAATAATAAGAAATTATAGCCTATGTATTTATCTATACGTTAAGCTAATTATTTTGAACATATATAAAAAACTTTATGATTTAATAGAAAAATAAAATCAGTCTCAAATTTCTTCATACATTTTTCTACCGAACGCACGGCTCCGACCGTCATTCCGCGCTGAGACGCGCTTGTGAACGCAGGGGTGTATCGTTTTCCTCCAAAAAATAAATACGTCGAAACCTATAATAAAAAGAATGGCATCTTGTATACTGTGACTAAAATGCGTTGATGCTTTTTCGAACCGAAACAAAAGTAAGAACGAGATACCATACTTATTTTTAGAATTGGATGGATATTGGTTACTGAACCTAGCAAGAAACAACAATTTTTTTTAACTGACTTCAAATAAGGAGGTTTCGCAATTCGACCGTATAAATGTTTTTTTTTTATTAAGTGTCTTAAAGTACTACAAATCAAGGAAGGTCTAGAGTTGATCTGATGATGGAGCCTTTCTTCAGATTGACTCCTGACAGTCGAGGGAACTCCTCAACGGTTTACAGTAGCTACCTTGTGTTTGGACTTAATTCATTTATATGGATGAGAACTTTGCACCCATATGGGTTATAAGTGCCAGTACAGGTCTGATGATGGAGACCATAGACAGTCGAGGGAATTCCTCAACGATATACAACAGTTACCTTTTGTTGGGCTTACTTCATACGGTTCAATATGCCAAAATGTTCAGTTCGTACAAAAACTAAAAATTGGCCAAGTGCGAGTCGGACTCGCCCATGAAGGGTTCCGTAATCCGTAGTAACTATAATAAATATAATATACTTAATATATTTATAAGAAAAAAAAAGAAAAAACCTCACATATTTCTTAAAACTATATTATTTACAATTTTTACAACTACGCCAAATTACTTGGTTTTTCATAGTATTTGTATGAATTACAAAGTTATATTTGCGGTTTTAGAAAATCTACTGTATCTCAAAAACTCCTGACTCGATCTCGTTCAAACCAATTTTGGTTGAAAGATTACATTAAGATCTAAAACATATGGTTTTCTTAGATTTTTAACTTCATTATTATAGAAGTTAGAGGGGGGGGACACACATTTTACCACTTTGGAAGCGTATATCTTTTAAACGATTAACTTTATGAATAAGTAATTTTAGAAACCTTAATGTCATTTTTAAAGACCTGTCTATGGATACCACACACGTATAGGTTTCATGAAAGAAAATATTTAAATTTAAATATCTAAATTTTTTTTTTAATTTTCTCTTAAAATTGGAAAGCGGTTCACAGAATACATCTACCTACCAAGTTTTACATGTATAGTCCTAATAGTTTCGGAATAAAATGGCTGTGACATACGGACGGACGGACAGACAGACAGACAGACAGACGGACAGACATGTCGAAACCATAAGGGTTCCGTTTTTTGCCCTTCGGCTACGGAACCCTAAAAAATTGGCCAAGTGCGAGTCAGATTCGCCCATGAAGCGTTCCGTAGTAACTACACCAAATAACTTTCTTTTTCATAGTGCTTGTATGAATTACAAAGTTTTATTTGCGGTTTTAGAAAATATGCTGTATCTCAAAAACTGCCAACCCGATCTCGTTCAAACCAATTTTGGTTGAAAGTTTACATTAAGGATCATAGCATATATTTTTTGTATAATTTTTCACTCCTTTATTATAGAAGTAAGAGGGGGGACACATTTTACCACTTTGAAAGTGCATACCTTTTAAACGATTAACTTTATGAAAAAGTGATTTTAGAAACCCATATGTCATTTTTAAAGACCTGTCTATTAATACCACATACGCATAAGATTCATGAAAAAAAAATATTTTCAGTTTCAATTCCATGTGGGGTACATGGAACTGAAAATATTTGGATGCATGGATTTTTTTTATATTTTTTTAATAATTTTTATTTTTTTTTTAATCGGAAAGCGGTTTACAGAATACATCTACCTACCAAGTTTCACACGTATAGTCCTAATACTTTCGGAATATAAAAACTTTTTACCAAAAAAATTAAACCAACTTCCAAAAAACACTGTAAATTGAAAAATAATTTTAATTTCGGTAGGTAGGCGGTGTCCGACTTCTGAAACTAGTTAGAAAGTAGACAAAATATTGCTTTTCCCAATACTGGGCCGTTAATTGTTGAGGAGTTCTCCTGGTACTTCACCATCAGCTTCACTTCATCATATGCATTGTGACGAGCATATTGTGCTTAATAACTATATTCAAGTAATCGAAGCGGAACCCATGAAATTCTTTATATTCCTACTTATATATTGAGTAGTTCCAGTGGCCATCTGTGGTCTTCATCATCAGATCCACTTCACAAATGGTGCTTTTCGAATGCAACTACACAAGTAACTATAATGAAATACTCAAATCACTGTAGGTGTGCCTATAATATTTGAAGAGTTCCCTCGATTACTCCAAGATCCCATTATCAGCTCCTAACTTGGTGACAATGGGACCAATTTCGAAGTATACCCTTTCAAACAAAAAAAGAATTTTCCAAATTGGTTCAGCCGTCTTCGAGTAATCGGTGATCAAACATTAAATAAAATATACGCGTCGAATTGATAACCTCCTCCGTTTTTTTGTCGGTTGAAAATAGATGTGACGTATAGACGGATGGACAAACAGACAGAAAGACAGACAGGCATGACGAAACATCTTTATTTCTTATTAATTTTTTATCCCCTAGTACTCCTAATCGGGCGTCAAACACACTAATACAAAATTGAAACTAACATCTAATCAATAAGCATGTAACCCTTTGTAAACAATAAGTTACAACTTATTATGATCAAACAATATTAAAGAAAATATAATATTACATTCAAGTATCAATATTAGTTAAGTAATGTATAAAATCGGGTGAACAATGGTTTGTAAGTGTGTGTGCGCGCAATGTTGTTGTGTTGCTACTAGGATACCTAAAATTGAGCGAGTGATAAACGTAAATGCGTCCTTAACAGGTTTTATAATAATGGCAATACAACTATGTCAATTTATAACACAATAGGGTAGTTTCCTGTGTTACAAAATAATTATTTTATTTGGTCCATTAGGTAGATTTTCAAAAAATATTGGTCACATATTTTTTGCTTTTTCAAGTTAAGAAAAATTCAAAAAGATGGAAAGTTTCAAAGTACAGGAGAGTGGGCTGCTGACGTCCCACATTGCTAAGAATTATACCGAGGTGTGACGTCACGCGAAATTTCAACTCACTGTATCGTCTTAACTTTTTAATTACGTGAAAAAATAAAAAATAAGTGTCCAATGTTTTTTGTTAAACTACGTGACGGACTAAATAAAATATTTTAGGAAACTACGCTATTCTACTAGGAGACCATTATGAATTTAACAGATTACGATCTTTTAGCAAAATGACAATGGCATCGATTGACAATTAGGAAATCAATGATAGACCATTGTGGCACTATTGCAATAGTAGACTTGAGGCCCAGCACGGGCTGAAAAGTAGAGGAAAACAACATGAATTAATCAGTAAAACCAGAGTTTCCTTTCATGAACACTAAATTTTTAAATGTACTGTCAGACAAACAGCCTCTTGTTGGAGAATGAATAAAACCTGCTAAAAAAATAATCTTTCTACAGATCCTGATGAGCACAAACTTGTGTTAAATTGTTTGAACCATTTTCGTTCGTTCTACACAGAACAGAAGCTTTCTTTGTTCTGTGTTTGGAAAAAACTAAAACAAACCGTTATTTTTTTCCTTAGTCTGAGGTTTTGAGGCTGCTTTACCATCATTACATTCTCGCGGTCTCGCCTCGCACTCACACTCACGATCGCTAAATGAATGAAGGTTAAATGTATTTTAATGTTAAAATGTATTTTGAATCCCCAAGTATTTGAAATACTAATTACAAAATACCTCGGCGTCAGGTATTTGAAATACGAATTACAAATTACATTTTAAAGAAGTAATTGAAATACAAATACCAAATACGTATTTGTATTTCAATTACGTATTTTAATTACAAGTAATTAAAATACTGCCCAACCCTGCCTGTTGGCTATAACCTAAGGCTCTTTAAGTCAAAAGTGAATAGGTTACTTCTAGGTAAGCGTGCTTGATCTTAGACCATATTACCGCTTACTATCAGGTGAGATAATCACTACTAGTATTTATAGTGTAATATTGACTACTAAGTCAAACGCGAGCCTGTCGACCTATATAAAATTATATGTATATCCATATATTTCAAATCAAATTTGCCAAAATAAAAACGAAACAAACTAGATTGAAATTCGAACAAAGAGGTGGCCGCGAAGGCAGTTGACAAAATAAAATTAATTTCAGTCTCCAGTAAAGGCTTTACAGCTGCCATTAAAACTTACGCGAGCAATGTAAAACGAAATACTTTGTAAATGTCAAAGTTAAATTATAGTAGAACTTGGCGTTTTTGGTACGCAACGTTTCGTGAAGGTTCAGTAGTAACTTTTACGATTTTGCTCCTGTTGGTGTCTAGGTCCGTACTAAGTAAGTTATTTATGAAGAGAAAATTTAAAGGTATGTCATCTTGCATTTGGAAAGTGTTACAATATCTTGGGTATAGTACCTACTTGCAGTATTTTTAGGTTTCAGGTAAAAATATCTGTAATAGGAGATCGTGGCTAATGGCGCATAGGTTGATCTTCAAAGTTCATTAGCACTCGCCGATGTCAGTTTGTGGATGGCTGACTTTTATTTTTTCCTTTGTGGGAAAATCATCGAATAACTTCTTACTTACTTCTTACTAACTAAAAAACTACCCTGTTCCTTAAGCTACTCTTAAGGGCCTATACTACCTGAAATGGCTTAACATGATCCTCCGTTATGTCGAAAATACTGCAGCAATAATTTTGAAATAAATATATGGTAAAGTTGAGGATTAATGTTAGATACTAACTATGTATGACGAAACCACGATTCCATAAAATTTTCTTGATAGAAAAAAAAAACCAAAGTTACCTCAAAACCGAACAATAAACCGCTGGTATTAAAACATGACTTCAAATTAGATAATAAAACTTTGCATATTAATTGAACTGACTATAAAGCAAGTCTTATGTTATTCACTTTTTTTAAATAACCATTATTTTCACCGTAAAAAGAAATAAACTAAATTATCGGTGTCTTGGAGTCTTTTCCCTGCCACCCTGTCTCGCTTGCTCGTGTGACCGCGGCCAATAGTGTGCGAGCGAATAAGCGTTATAAAGAGTGAGAAGGGCTGAGGTACTATAGGCCCTTAAGTTCCGGGCAGCGGTATCTCATTCGAACATTTCCGCAACCCCGGCGGGCAATGGTCTTATGAGGCCCCGTCACTGGTAACCATCTTAACATGTTGAGATTATTCCGTGCTTCGGAAAGTACGTTATGCCGTTGGTCGTGCTAGTATTTGTTCATCTTTAACAGTCGTTACGGGCAGACTGAAGCTAGAAGATCTGTCACTCGTGTAACCAAGGGCTATAGTGTTACTCAGCTACACTTAAATAACCTGTTGAAAACCCACCATGAATTACAAAATTAAATAATATGAATTCCTAAAATTTCTCCGATACGCTTTCAACAGAATATTGAGAATTGAAACTTAGGTATTTATTTCATTTTCATTATTTCGAACGGTATTCAAAGCGCCTACAGAAAAGACTTTGGCAGCGCATAAATCGTCGAATATAAAATCTTCGGCGCCGGCCAGGCGTTGTCATTTCAACGGCGAAATGTTGGCGCATGGCCCACTGGGCACTGATAACCCACACTCTAATGGCACCATCTAATTGATTTGTAGTAATTTGTGATGGTAGAATTAAATCATATTGGCAAGAAAATAAATTTATGGTATACATTTTTAGCCTACTTTTAGTGAAGCATCTTGGCGCACCCGCACGCATCCGTTACAGTACCTACATTCTTCAGGTCATTTTTACGTTTTGTATGGCTATTACAGTAATGTATATTATTCTAGTATATCAATTATTTAAGTTCTAAACTACATAATAAGAAATTTAAGTTTATAATTTTTAGAAATTTAAGTTATTGGAAGAGCGGAGTCTCCAATCATCGACTAATATAAGACTCTTAGGTAAAGTAATAAAACATGTATTTATGTATTGTAGGATACCAGCCACACTTGGTCGATTTATTTATAAATATGTAGAAAAATCGCGACAATCTGACATTTTTCTGTTTAATAAAACTTTTTAAGCGAATGGTGAGAATTTGTTTTGAAAAACTGAGAAAAAACTTGTCAAATCTGCTTTATTTAACAGAAAATTGTATAGACATATTTGTAGAATTGTCTGACAATTCTGACAGGAGCGTTATCCTCTGTCACGAAATTATATTTTGAATTTTGAAGGTGTAAGTAATTTATTTATAACCATTATGCAAAACTAAAATAAAAGCAAACTAGAATAATGCATAAAAATCATCTTAAACGCTGTCGACTGGTAAGAGACTGGCGGCATTGCTTCGTTGTTTGACAATGCTTAGCTTTTGGCCAAAGAAATAGACAGCCCTTGGGTCAAGGGAAGCGTCAACGAGCCTTTATGATGTTTCTATAAAAAGGCTGTGAGCACCCGGGCCCTACGGTCCAAGAGTTTCGAACCCAAACAGCTCGAAAATATAGGTATTACTGAGATTATTGTATTTATGTCGCTTGAGGCTATCCCGCAGCCGCCGCAGGAGCACTACCAGAACAACTGGGAAGATGGTATCGCTGCCGTGATTCTTTAAAAGGCAGTCATCTGACAATTTACCGTTTTGAGTTTTTATAAATTTGGTACTGGTATCAAAACCACTTCATAGCTTTTTATGAAAAAAATATCTCAAAAGCTAAATAAGTTTCAGAAAAAGGGGTTAGATAGGTCGACGCGCCTTTTTTCCTGATGTAGCTCAATGTTTAACTCAAAATCGGTAAATTGTCAGACTGCCTTTTAAAGAATTACGGCAGATCGAGTATTGACACAATTCGTGTCCCACACTAAAGGCCCATCTCCATCTTCCAAAGAAAACAATGCCATGCCGTCCGGTCATTAGCCATCATCACGCACCAAGCCATTGGGTTCCAATACGGTTGGAACGCCGTCGGTGACAGGGGTTCGTCGGATGTTGTCGTTTAAAAATCGCAAAACAAACAATCGTAGTTGTACTAGTGATTGATTCATTCTATTACTTTGTTAATATATTTTTTTTCTATTTATCCTCATTAATCTTCATAAAACAAAATTATTTACAAATATGTCAAAAGTCGACATAATTGTCACGACAATCCGACAATTGTCATCGCCAATTGTCACCGGCAATTATCTATACTAATATTATAAAGAGGAAACCTTTGTATTTTTGTATGTTTGTATTGAATAGGCTCAAAAACTACTGGACCGATTTCAAAATTTCTTTTACCATTACTTAGAGGGATTCTTCCGAATCCGTATGGGCTATATTTTACCCGGAAAATAGATAGGATTTTTCGTGGTAGTGAAAATTGTGGAGTAAGGCGTCGAAAAAACTGCCGTACGTTAACGATTCTCGCGAACGCTGCCTAAATGGTTAGAGATGTATGGTTGACTTCTATAGAAAAGTTGTAGAACTCAATAATGCCTACAAAAAAGAGAGCTTAAAAAATAAATGTCCACCCGTGCGAAGCCGGGGCGGGTCGCTAGTCAGAAATATTTTGATGTGGTTTTGTGACATAATATATGTCGAGTTTATTAAACGCGTTTTTACTGGATAAATATATCACGATTTTGCCTGTCCATTTTCGACGTATCTGTCAGTTTTATTAAACAGCTTAAGCACGACAATTCTACAATTTTGTCACTTTTTGTCTTATATGTCGAATTGTCAGCTTTATTAAATAGGGCCCTGGAAGCCATCTTCTACTTCTTTTTCAAAGTAGAACAAGTAAGTATGACCTCCTGCCCCGATAGCGTGACTGACCAGACCAGCCAAGGGTGTGTCCAATGTAGGGTACCTAGATACTTAAGTATCATCAATCGTGGTAGTGTCAGAAAATCAATACGACATACCAACGTATGTTAAAGAACTAGCTGCTACCTGTGACTTCGTTCACGTTGAATATTTAATTATTTTTTTCTTAGAAATCGTTTATTTCCTCGGAATAATGGCTATGTGCTTTTTGAGGCTATACTCTATCTCTGTGCCAAATTTCATCCATATTCATTATAGAATAATGAATGGAATTTTTATTGTAAAGTTTGTTTGTCCCTTTTCACGTCAAAACAGAGTTACCTCTGAGAAATCACTTCGCCCAATTCAAAGATGTATTGATGCAATACATGTTGGCCGAGCGTTGTCGAGTGAAGGCCAATACCAACATGTAGTCAGTATATTTGCCTTGTCTTGCTACCGCTAGGTGTCACTTGCCGAGTGAAGGCCAGTGCTAACGTGAATAGAGCTCATTTGGTGCAACTTGTCTTCGCTCGCCGTTGCTCGTGATCACTTGCCTCACTTCGGATCAGTGTCGGTTTTTGGTCACAAATCAAAGGCGCTCGCCTGCGCTCGGCCAACGTGTGGGCAGCTCTACAGACCCTCTTCTACATTGGTCGTCTGCATTGGCGTTCGACCAACTTGTCGAACAACACGTATTGCAGGCTTTACAAGGTGGACATGCCACCTATACGCACTAAACGTTTTGGGAATACCTTTATTGTGCATACGGCTAAGGAGTGGAATTCTTTCGTCTTTAAGTCAAGAGTGAATAAGTTACTTCTAGGCAAGCGTGCTCCATCTTCGACCACATAATCACCATCAGGTGGGATGGTGGTCAAACGCGAACCTTATCAAGAAAAAAGGTAGTTTTGTCTGCTTAGGTTTTTCCAAACTATGTCAGAGTCGGCTTTCAGTCTAACCGGACGCAGCTGAGTACTAGTGTTTTACATAGACCGACTACCAGACTGACCTGAAATGTTAGAAGTGAAGAGAAGTTAATTGGAAAAAAAACTTTTTTGCAAAAAATAAAACCGACTTCCATATCAAAACACTACAAAGCCAAAAATAATTTTAATTTCGGTAGTCGGTGTTATTGGTTTTGTATTTTCTTTTTTTTTCACACCGCCTTCCGAAATTAAAATTATTTTTGGCTTTGTAGTGTTTTGATATGGAAGTCGGTTTTATTTTTTGCAAAAAAGTTTTTATTTTCGCGCTTTTTAGTGGGTCAGTGAATTTTCCAAATCGATTCGTAAATGACGGAGTTATGCGCGAACAAAAAACGCAATGCAGAGTAAACGAAAAGATCATCAAGGTAAATTATTTTTTTCAACTTTTTTTGATTTTTCAGAAACGGCTCGTCCGATTTCGATAAAATTTTCATGGGACCATTTGGGAAGTATACCCTTTCCAACAAAAAAAGAATTTTTCAAATCGGTTGGCAAGCGACGGAGTTATGCGTGGACAAACATTAAAAAAAAAAAAAAAAAAAAAAAAAAATATAAACATCCGAATTGAGAACCTCCTCCTTTTTTAGAAGTCGGTTAAAAAGAACTTAAATTTCGGGAGACGACTATACAAATCTGAAGATGGGACGATATTTGGGCATTTAAAAAAATATGTGGTTTGGCAAATCTCGTCTCAGATTGTCTGGCGTCTGACTATCCGTGACGACTCTTTAAAGCCCGCAGATGCCTCCGCAGATGGATCACCACGAGCTGTCCACACGTCTGCAGGTCGATCAGTCTAGGTTCATTCTCGACAGACGCAACACGCACGTTTAAAAATGGATATTGAGACCGTAGCTGCCGCAGCTATTTATTTATTTAGTAATTTTAACTACTACGTGAGTGTGCATCGCAGTAGAGTTATTAAAAAGAAATGGAAAAGAAGAAGGTGTTGGATGCTAAAAGTTTCCTCGGTGTTCATATTATTAGCCATTTCAACAAGAATTAAACCGCAAGAAGCACGCGTGCACTCTCAACCGCAACTCCGATTAAACTGATGCGTCGCCAGACGTGTGGACAGACGCCGGACGTCCGCGCCGAAACCCTTTGATCTGTGCCACAAAAACCGACAACAATCGGATTCGAGGGCTTCGAGGCGGACGCGTCTGCGGACGTTAAATTCCGTGGCACGAAGAAATCTTGAAATGTTACGATGGTCACCCATCCAGAGAGCGAACTATGCAAGCATTGCTTGACCTTGAACATGGACATGTGCTGCTGTTATTATTTAGCCACGAACTTAGTAAACAGGCAGAATGAAATGAAATAATATATCGGTTACGCAGTTGTTCCCTACAAAAGTTCGACTGGAATCCGACCCAAAAATACATAGTTGAGAGTAGTCTTTTTTTTTTTCGTGGTAAAATCATCAGATGAGTCCTCCCACCCCGGGCAGGGCCGGAGGGACTGTCAGACTTGTACTGACTAAAATCCACTGTGTTCCTTCAATAGCCCTTTACGTTCCGGTGTCACGGTGATAAGTCCCATGACCCCGGCAGGCTTCGGCCCTCTACAGGGGGGGCCTCATCATCTTGCTGACGCTCTTTGAGGCGCGCGTGGAACACAACGCGCCGTCGACCCGGGCATGGTCCATGGTCGGACAGCGAGTTGCCCTTTACTCGCTGTCCGCATGCCCGCGCCTACGGTGGCCGGAGATCGTCGGCCGACGTCCGACGCCGTGGGCGTCTACCACTGAGGCTGGGCTGGAGGGAGGACGCTATCCTCTCCCTCATGCGGCCCGCCTCCTCCTTCGATAGCATGACTGCTTCGCAGAAGGAGGCGATCGCTTCCCACTCCGTCTCGCCCCGCAGCATGCCCTCGACCAATGACAGGCGCGAGAGGTCTCCGCCTATCGCCACCGTGAGGATACGTCGGTGCTCTGCCCAAGCGGGGCAGTCTTGCACCGTATGCTCTACTGTATCCTCAGGGCGATCCTCGCAGTGGTGACACCCAGGCGTTTCTTCCTTCCCCATTAGACACAGGTATCTCCCGAAACTTCCGTGTCCGGTGAGGATCTGCGTCATGCGGTAGGTCAGGACGCCGTGACGCCGATCTAGCCACTCCTCAAAGAGGGGTCTTACCGCCGCAATTGCGGCGTGCCCGAGTTGAGAGTAGTCTTAGCAAATTTATTGACATATTTTAATTTATTCTCTTACCAAACACCAATTATTTACGGATTTGCGGCAAAAGCCTACGGTTGGAAACAAATACTCATTATAATTGGAGAAATTATAATAAGAATGCCATCATCAACCTGGCAACCGAACTATGAAGAACTCCTATTTGAATACTAGCTTTGTCTGCGACTTCATTCGTGTGTGAGTAGATATTACCTTTTCTCTCGCGTAAATACTGACCCCGCGGGAATTCTGGAATAGCTGTATGGTGACATATAATATCCTCTTTCTTCCAGTGAAAGTACCATGAAAATCGGTTCAGATATCCCAGAGTTAGCCCGGACCAACAGAAAGGCAAAGAGAAATTTAAAAATCATTATTACAACGCCAAGGAAATGTACTAACAAGATACCGCGGCCCCGGAACTTACGGGCAGCTGAAGGGACAGGGTGAGTTTTTAGTCAGTAGAAGTCTGACACTCCCGTCCGCTTAACCCAGAGTGGAAGAAGTTATTCGATGATTTTCCCACCCAGAGCAAAAAAAAAGTATGATTTGAATCAGAGCGAACACATTTTACACAATGCAACAACGCAAGAAAAGCAGGGAGTTCGAGGATTAAAATGGGAAAATACTCTGGAATTACCAGTCGTTTCATTACTTAGCTCGGCACCGACTTAAAAAAATTGTTAAATTTTTGTTATAGATTAATCGTAGGTTAGGTTAGGTTTAGTAATATAGGTAGGTTATAGTATTATTTTTAACTTTTTAGTGCTTTTATGGTTTTTTTTTAATTCGGTTTCTTTTTTTGCAAAAATAAATTATTCATCTTATAAAATATGGGTAGCGCTAGTAAATATGCTTCTCGTATGAGAAAGCGGCGTCGAACTGAAACAGAGAATGAAAAACGATTCTTTTTCCAAATCGGTTCTTAAATGACGGAGTTATGCGCGAACAAAAAAGGCAATGCAGAGTAAACGAAAAGATCGTCAATGTAGATTTTTTAGACTTTTGTTGAACTTTCAGAAACGGCTTGTCTGATTTCGATAAAACTTTCATGGGACCATTTGGGAAGTATACCTTTCCAAAAAAAAAAGAATTTTTCAAATCGGTTGGCAAGCGACGGAGTTATGCCCGGATAAACATACAAAAAAAAATACAAACATCTGAATTGAGAACCTCCTCCTTTTTTAGAAGTCGGTTAAAAAACAAACTTCTCTGTTTTACACAAATAAGAACTTGATCTAAATGCGTTTTAATGGAATTTGTCCGAAAGCGAGTAGAATACAGTTAGTTGACTATTACTCGTAATTTTGTGGAGCCAACTTTGTTCTGATAGTTTTCCTTTTACTTCATTATAAATAGGCACTATATACTATCGCGACATTGGAATTCATATCTACAACCATTTATTTAATATGAAAATTAGCACTTTAAAGCTTGATATTTCGCAAACGGATCACTGGAACGAAAATTAGTCTTCCCACTCTCCCTTAATTGTTGAACGACCCAACGATACCCCACACTATGGGGTAGAGAAGACAAAAAATATATTTTTCATTATTTTATTTTACCACTTTGTTGGCATGATTAATATGTATATCCATGCCAAATTTTTGCGTTCTTGTACCAATAGTTTCTGAGCTAAGACTAAACTTTAAACTAGAAGCACGTGAGAAAAAAACACAGTTATTTTGAAACCACAGACAGACACATCAATTTTATATATATGTAACTATAGATGTACAGGTATGTACTATATTACATAAGCTGTCGGTCATATTGCAAGACTTTTGGTACCGTGAGTCAATATAATGTTTATGCAATATAAGAATCGTACTTACTTTTGCAAAGTTATTATATGCGTTTTGATACCAGTTTAATAGCACCTTATGCAACTGATCATAAAGGATATATTCGTGTGTTTTTGCGTACGTTTCTTTAGATAGAGTAAAACTATTGCAATATTCTATTATTCCGTACGCTTCGGTGCCCCATATCCGGTTTCTGCCTTGGGGAGTTATTTCCCAGTCTTGTAACGGTTATGAAATGTATTGGTATTATATTGTTTGTACGACTTATTGTGCTTTCGATACGTTTGTTCCAGGATGTTGTATCGTATCGTATTTGCCAATGTTTCGTTAACTGAAGTTTAATGAAATGAATTGCGCTGTAAACAATAGGAAGTATCTAAATTATGCAAGAGGGGCTCGTAGCTAAATAGTAATAGCCGCATGAGTCGATCTGTAAGGTAAGGCAACGCTTGCTAAGGTTTCTCTGTGGATGGATGATTATTTTCAACCGACGAAAAAAAACGGAGGAGGTTATCAAGTCGATGCCTATATTTTTTATGTATGATCACCGATTACTCGAAGACGGCTGAACCGATTTGGAAATTTTTTTTTTTGTTTGAAAGGGTATACTTCGAAATTGGTCCCATTGTCACCAAGTCAGGATCTGATGATGAGATCCTGGAGAAATCGAGGGAACTCTTCGAATATTATAGGCACACCTATAGTGATTTGAGTATTTTTTTATAGTAACTTATGTAGTTGCATTCGAAAAGCACCATTTGTGAAGTGGACCTGATGATGAAGACCACAGATGGCCGCCGAAACTACTCATTATAAGTAGCAATAACAAGTATTTCATGTGTTCCGCTTCGATTACTTGAATGTGGTTATTAACACTTGGCATTGACATTGGCACAATATGCTCGTCACAATGCATATGGTGAAGTGAAGCTGATGGTGATGTACCAGGAGAACTCCTCAACAATTAACGGCCCAACATCGGGAAAAGCAATATTTTGTAAATTATTATAAGTAGTTGACATTTAGGCTCTTGTAACTAGGTAAATTAAAAATCGACCAACTAAAAAGAGTGAAATAAAAACTTTTTACCAAAAAATTAAACCGACTCCCAAAAAACACTGCAAAGTGAAGAATAACTTTAATTTCGGAAGTCGGCGCATACGGTTAGACTGGAAGCCGGTCCCGACATTGTTGGGAGAAGTCTAAGCAGGTGATTAAATTATTATTATTTTACGACACGGTTGGCGCAGTGGTTGATCGACTGGCTGCCGTGCTGCGTGTCATGGGTTCGATTCCTGCACCAGATCAAATGTTTGTATGGCCTACAAATCTGGATTTTGATGTTTGTAAAAATGCTCCCACAAAACAAAGTAGTATAAATATAGGGACATTTTTTCTAATTAAAAGAACTATAATATGCAAGTATAGTAAAAATCTTAAAAAAAAAACTCTCCAATCACAGCAACTTAAGTGTTTATTTTTGGAAATATACATAATAACTATAATGCAAAAGTCATCGTTTACGCAAGGTTACTTATGTACTATCACGGTGTATTCCTGTTGTCCCCGTAGTCCGTGTCCCCGTTAAAGGGGACAAAGGGAATTTAATAAAATAATTAAAACTACTTCCCATTGTCCCCGTACGCTGTCCCCGTTAATTTCTTGTAATATATGCTTTTCAAATTATGCCCGTTGTCCCCGTTGAGTTAAAATTAGAAGTGAGAGTGCCTTAATAGATAATATTGTACCTATATAAATGAAATGGAACTAAGGACTACATATAAAATTAAAAAAACACATAATATCTAAGCAATAGCTACACATGTGATTGCGACACAAGTATTTATAATTTACGAATGTATTAAAAATAATAATGAAATAAATGATAATATATACCAAATCTGTAATCTAAATAAATCTAAATAAGTATAACATCAAATTTCTGTTTGTAGTCAATTTTATTTTAATTGTTTTTTTTTTCATTATGTTTAAGCTTTAAGTTCAATCCTATTTTTGTTTTTATTATCTAAATTGTTTTTATGCAATGTTAATTCTGTGACGTTATAGTTAAATAGGTATATTAATGGGGTATGTTTTTGTAAGTATAACATTTAAATACTTTGTGTTTCATTCCACCGTTTCATTTAATAAATAAATAAGAATAAAACTAAATCTATATAAATAAGGTATTTAGTAAATAAATAAAAATTTAAAGGGGACAACGATACGTGAAATCTTAACTGTCCGTTGTCCCCGTTGATAATGGGGACAACGGGAAGTAATTTTAATTATTTTATTAAATTCCCTTTGTCCCCTTTAACGGGGACACGAACTACGGGACAACGGGAATACACCACGTCTAGAATGAAACCCAAAGTAGGTGCATACATTAACACTAAAACAATGAACCACATCGTTGCCACACCCATAGACCATAGAAATAAGTTTTTGGGGTTCCGTGCGTAAAAGGGAAAAATTCTATAAGAAAACCGGTACCCGTATTGCACAACGAAGTAAATCCGTTGTCCGTCTGCATGTCTGTCAGTCAGTTCTAGGCATGCGTCCGATATATCAAAACGAATTCAAAATTAGATTTCAAACACAAATCGATTCGTATCGATTTCTCAAACTTGAAAATCTGATTTTAAAATCTACCTAGCCGAACCAAACGCTAACGATCTACCACCAAACGAATCGACGCAATCGAAAACTTGCCAGTTTGCGTTTGGTTGGATTTCGTTAGAAATTCGCTTTCTCTCTTTCTAACTAAGCGTAACATAGCGGAGTAAAAAGGATAGCGCGAATTTTGTGATTTAGATTTCGGTTTTCGGAAATCTAACAGACATTATAATGCGATCAATATCATCTTTACTGCCAAGTATTTAAAGACTACATTTTCGAGATTATACGTTGCTGTATTTTGGTTTATGCTTCAATGTTTCTTGGAACTAAAAAGAATGTATTGGTATATACCTAATGTTTGTTTACATAATTTCAACTAAATACTAATACATATTTGACCTCGGTGGCAAATGCGTGCTTCGCATCGTAATTAAGATAAGTGAATTGCATAACTGCCGATTTTTTATTACCTACGTATTTATTTAGAGTGGTGTCGTTTTTAGAGTAAAGATAATAGACAATAATCATTATTTTTTATAATAATTAGTATAAATAATAATAATTAGTATATATTGCTATACTTGCGTTTTTAAACGCAAATCTGGATCCAACAAGGTTTGAAAATAAAAGAATATTAAAAAAAACAGAAATTATTGTAAGAATACCGACTTATAAATGCGCTGGAAAAGTTTTACGCGTAATCTTAAATAAAACTTTTCTGCTAGTCCTAAGCCTAGATGCATGAAGGAAAATCGCGCAATCTCTATCTGATTCCAACGAAATCTAAGTACGCAAGCGAATTGGCGTGGCTAGATCGATAGGCTAAATCGGATTTCAAAAATCGGATTTTGAAATCGATTTTGAAATCTGAAATCGGATAAATATCAGTTTGCATTCAAAACCAAAAACGCCCATGTCTAGTCAGTTCTGACCCTTTTTTACAAGAAAACGTGGTGGTACGAGTGTTACCTACATTGAAATTAGGATGAAATACGTATGTCTCTTGGAGTTCTTAAATTTCTTAGAAAATCAAGCTTTTTGTCTGATGCAATATCGACATTCCGAAATGTTTTGAAAATTTGCAATCAATCAATCAATCATTTACTTTGTCAAACATAGGTAGGGTTACAGATAGTCAGGGTTGAAAAATATGCGCACTATGTTTTGCCAATATTTGACATAGAATCATGATTCTATGTTAATTATCTATTTATTATTGTGATTGTAATCATTATTAGAAGCACAACAGAAGTTCCAACGGAAATTATTCTAAATTCTGTTATTTTTTATATAAAACATTTTTATTAGGCGACTACAAACTAAAAAAAACACCTTTTTAATTTTTGACACGATGTATGTGGATATGTAGTATATTTTTGAATTCACAAGTTAAGTTTGTCCTTCAATCTTAGCTTCTTTCTTTACTGATAATATTTGACTACCATCTATACTGATGGTAAGTGATGATGAGTCGAAGATGGAGCACGCTTACGTAGAAGTAACCAATTCACTTTTGACTTAAAGACCCCTGGTTATAGCTATCTGTCACCACAGACTCCGGCAGGGAATTCCACTCCTTAGATGTACGCACAATAAAAGTATTTCCAAAATGTTTTTTGCCTATGGGTACGCCCACCAAGTAACGATGGCGCATCGCCGGTTGTCTTGTAGTCCCGTGACAGAAGGCTTGGTGGAATTAGATCACTTGCAATTCCATCGCACACTCCTCGAAATGTAACCGATAGAAATTCGATAGATTTCAGTGAAATATGTAAATTTTTTAACTTCTACATAACCTTATACATACATACATATATACATAGTCCTTATTGTTTTACTGTTATGGTGTACAATAAAGAATATATCTATCTATCTATATTGAGACCATGTCCACACCTCATTAAATGTTACAAAATTATTCAAAGTAGGCAACAAGGAAAATACCAGCCGTATCTAATAATCGGACATTAACATTAGGCAATCCCAACGTCAGGGTAGCGATACCCGAAGGTCGCAAGACGGATACATTCCTCCCGAAACACGTTCAATAGAAGTCATTGTATCCATTGAATCACTAGCTGCTTGGGAATGCCAGCGCCATCATTGGGTACAAGGCCTGCATAGTGAGTTGTAAGTTGTCGTGACACGGATTGGAGTCTAGCGTCGTCTATCGCTTTCAATGCTTTTGTTCGGTGATCTTTAATTGTTTGAAGCCGAAGGTTGTTTTGACTGGAATTCCCGTGTGCGTAGGCAAGGATATGAGGTGTTATGTTCTTATGCCGTATGGTTTATCCATTTATTACCCAAGATGATTTCAAATATCTGTGGCCCTAGTGAAAAGGGGTATAACTCCAAATTTGTCGAAAATGAGTTAAGTATACCAAAGTGATCAGAAAAAAAATGCTCTATCGATTGGTGAAAACGGATTTAAGCTATCTCAAAAATAGGGAAAGTTACTTTGTGTAAAAAGGTCCAACTGACACCAAAAAAAACTACATAAGTCGGGTTTAAGTACTTTTGTATTCTTTTATAAGGAAAAACATATTTTTTAATTTGTGTTTTTTAATCTAAATTAACATATATTACCCACGTTTTAATTTGGTTGGTGTTTAACAATACAACAACACTTGGTCCTTAGAAATGGTTTAGTGAGTAATGATATTACTAGACATAAATCCGTTTTCACCAAAATAAAGGGAAAAAAATCAAAAATAACTGTAATGAGATCAGTAATCACGTATGCTATTGTGAAATTATTAAATGAAATTGTATACAATTATAATAATATCCTACGAATTGCTTTCATTTTGCGTGAGAAAGGATATAACTCATTGATCTACTCATGGGTTTTCAGGGCCCAAAATCTATCTTTTAAAGCACTTTATGTTGATACATGTGTGAAATGCGATACTTAAATACGAAAATTAAATATAGTGATGGTGTGAAGAAAGAAGAAAATGAAAAGCTTTTGATAGAGCATCAACGTAGAGCAAAAACTATTTATGATAAAAAATCTAAAGACCAGGCACTTTCAATTGTAAAAAAGGATACAGTAGTGTTATCATTTGACTTGCAGCAATGCTTGACAATCCCATACCTTAAGTCAGGTGCTGCATTTTACAAGCGTCCATTATGGACATATAATTTGACGTTACGGGACTGTACCTCTAATAGGTTATATTGTTTTATGTGGCATAAAAGAATTGGTGGCAGAGGGGCAAATCATATAGCTTCGTGTTTATATTACTACATAATGAACTGCGTACCTGCTAATATAAAGCATCTTGTATTTTATTCTGACTCCTGCTGTGGCCAAAATAAAAATATTCACGTTGTATGCATGTTCCTTTTAGCTATGCATAATAATACAACTATGGAAATCACGACGCATCATTTTTTAGTACATACTCACATGGATTGTGACGGAGATAATGCGTTAATTGAAAAGGCCAAGAATAAAAAGTGGATATTCATCATTCCTGGGATTGGTATCAACTTGTCCGAAAATGTAGTAAAAAAATACTATTCACTGTTATAGAAATGCACTCTGAATTATTTCTTGATTTTGCTTGTTATTTAAAAGGGCCATTACATCAAAAGAAAATTGATGAAAAAAAAAGAAGTTTAACTTATCTGAGTGTGCAGCTTTTAGGTATAAAAAAGGAGAAATTCCTCAATTTAATTACAAGATGCATGACGTAGATGATTGGAACATAGTTAACTTGCAAAGAAAACGAGGAAAGTCACCGCTCCCAAGTGTTATTGAAACCGAATGTATACCCAACTCATACGATGGGCTGAATGCAATTTTTAATGAGAAAAAGCGAAACTTACTTAATCTGCTTCCACTAATAAACCCCACTGTCAGATCCTTTTATACCAATTTATTATGTGATAATATTAAAGATCATCATCCTCTTCTAAATGACAGCGAAGATAACTTAGAATAAGATTTTATAATATTTTTGATTCGTTAGAACGTTTTTTTTTATGTGAAAATTTTTGTTTTTTTTTTAGTATTTTCAAATTATGCATGAAAAGATGTAGGTCTATTGATTTTTTTTTGAAAATAGAATCGTAAAATAATTAGTTTTGTTTTAATTTTATTTAAATAATGGATGTAAGTCGTAAAAAATTGTTAGTACAAGTCTTAATGTACCATACGTCACGTATAATATCTTTGTGAAAAAGGTGTCAAGATATCGTTTTGCGATTTTTCTAATATTGTTTTAGCGTCAATGAAATTTACATAAAAAACACATGTTTTTCATATAGTAAAATAGTAAATATTTTTTTACATTACTTAGTTATCACAAAATCATTCCAAATGCGTCTTCCTTTTCACCTGTGTAAATTAAAATTTAATTTATGGGAGAAGGGGTATAACTTATTTTATACCCACAAGGAATTCATTTTATGATTGGTATAAGTCACTATCTTAAAAACTATTAACTTGACATAAAAAATAACTCAATAATAATAAAGAGCATAAATTGTTTATCTGTAAAAGACATCGCATGTATTTCATTTGGTAGCGGTTTAAATGTTATACGAGGTCAAACACGCAAATTTAGCGCGCTGAGTGTTTTTTGCGTCTCCTGTAAAGTTGCACTTTTGGACTTAGATCCTTTCTCACTAGGGCCACAGATATTTATTTCAGATTAATCGATATAATGTTAGTAAAACAGCCTAATGTTAGGATTAAATTAAGATTATATCAGCCAATAGACCATTGAGTTTTCCGTTCAATGGTACACTACTTTATTGGGATAAGCGTGTCTGAACAAGTATTCAGACACTGTGTTAGGACTCTCCCCTTTTACAAAGGTGCGTAAGTACCCACCTATCTCTGGTTTGGTGGTGGTGTTTCTTGGTCTGAAATCACATTCAGGATGCCATTGGAAGAGGACCGCATGCGATTTAAGGAGACAGGAGCGTCGACCTAATGTTATTTTTTTTTATGAAGGTGGGGAGAGAGATCCAGATCACAAAAATGTACAGTTACTTTGAAAAAGCACGCATTTTCGTTCTATTTAAGCAAACATGAGGATTTCACTGGGGGAAGGGGATCAACCGATTCTTATTTTTTCTTACCTGGGCGGGGAAGGAGTCAAAAATTTGCAAAAATTAGCATCAGCTAAAGCTAAAAGCGTGTGCAAAGGGACCGTTCAAGTATTACGTAAGCACTATAGGGGGGTGGGGGGTCTTTGCTTTGCTTATTTTTGATGACATGGGGGGTGGGGGGATCTAGATGGTGATTACGTCAGCAGTAATTATTTACTTTTTTACACATATGGCAAATGTAAAATGTAGAAACATAGAATGCTGTCGTCTAAGAAGTGGCTTATTCAGATTAAACAACAGGTTTCTTCCACCTTCAGTAAAAGTAAAACAAACAGTTGATGACTTGGTCTTGGATGGTGGAGGGCAATTTCTCAATCTTCCAGTCAGTTCAATTCTTCACTCAAAGATTTCCTGCAAATGCCTTAAGATTATTTTTGTCGGACGGTAAAACTGAAGCTATCTAGTCGAATATGCAAAACGTGGCCTTTATCATGCTTCCTTCAAGTCAAAAAATAGAGAAGATCCATAAAAAAGTATACACACACACTGATATAAGAGTTAGGCCTATAAGAGGGGCTGCTCGTCGTGCTAATGAACTGATGTGCATTATTCAAAACTTAATAATGCACATCAGTTCATCAAGATGTTGAATGGCTCGATGAGAACGACGTAAATTTTCCAAAATGTTGAAATGGATGAAAGTGAGCAGACACACAACATTGAGCAGCAAACATCCAATGTCATCGAAAATTTAGAATCATGGATTCGGGTGTCATGGACTGAAGACTGTTAATTGGAATTAATATTTAGGGTACACCAACAATTTTAAAGAAGTTTGTTTTGTTCGTAATATTACCTACTTACTTAAGATTATAATATTTGTATCTTAGGTAGGTAGTCTATATTCATAATCAGAATATTTATTTGTGTAATATTTAAATGTTTAATTCCGTGTCAGTAAAGTTTATTTAAATGAATATTATATGCGTTACAGTCCTCTACTCCAAACCTATTCCTTATTTCTAGACTTATAACTGCTGCTCATGAATCAATCAATTGTACCAATGTTTACGTGAGCATGGGGGGAGGGGTAAGAGCACTGATTTGAAAACCACCACTCAGGGTAAGAGCTTTACTTACTTTTGCTGAAAAGGGGGAGGGGTGGGTTAATAATTTAAAGAAATCTGTTTTCGTAATACTTTAACGGCCCCAAATTTACTGTACACCTACTCTTATAATAGAAGAGTTCCAGCGAAACGCAGGCTGTGTGTGTGTGAAAGTACGAACGAATCCGATTTGGACATTTTCCGATTTTTACCGATGGAAACTCTCAAAGCTGCAAGTTTTTTATCATAAAAACTGGCTAAGTGCTTGACGAGCTCACTGTATACTCCTTACAATTGTAATTTTATTTAATTTTTGACGAAATGATAATAATTATACCACTTTTTTTATGAAACAATGATGTTTATTTTGCAAATACGTTATAAATAACACTTTCACACGTCATTTTTTTCGTAAATGTAAACTAGATGAGGCCTGTGTTTCCTAACTGACTACTCTGAGAAGGAACACTGAAACAAACACAGAGGTTTTAAACATTATCCCACATTGCTTGTTTCCACCAACTGTGTATGTCCATCATACTCAGTTAGTAGATGACATAGGGTGTAAAGTTAAAGTCCTAGAGATTTTTTTTTTAATAACTAATTATTCTGTAGTCAGGTGTTTCAACTACATCCAGCTTTTGTTTCATTTGACCCAGGCTCAGGGGCATTTGAAACATTTTTCGAGGTTTTCTAAAAAGCCTCTAACTATTAATTGGTAATCGATAAAGTCAAAAAACTGCGAACTGTGTTTGTCCAACATACAGAGTTGGTAGAAGACCAAGCAATGTCGTCTTATAATCTAACCGGTCGCAGTAAAAAACGTACTAGTCTCTTACACGGAGCGCCTCTATCTGACCTCCACAGCAGCTTGTTACCCAGCTGTTGGGTTGAATTGGTGTCAGATTTTCTGAATCCTGACTAACCGTAACGACTGTCAAAGATGTACAGACGCCAGCACATCAAGCTACAACAATCTGTCAAATTTCTTTAATAGATTTTCAACTTTATTGTTAAAGAAATTAGGTTCAAGGTTGATTGGGAAAATTTGACAGTTTCGGGTAGCTTCATGTGCTGGCGTCTGTACAAAGGAAAACCGGGACAGATGCCTTCCGAGGCACAGAAAAACTAGATATGCTAAGGAGATCATCCTTCCACAGACCGACTTTCTCAAGCGTTAAAGATAGCGCGCACTAGTGATTTTTGTCACCGTGACTGTTGCGTCACTTTCACCGCGTACATCATCCCTAATGAAGGTGCGCGCATTTGGATACGTGACAATTGGCATTTTTCATTTACGCGGTGATAGTGACGAAACAGTCAAGGTGACAAAAATCACAAGTGCGCGCTATCTCTTATTTAACTCTGAAGATCGACCCGTGCTGCTGTTATTATTTTGCTATGAACTATAGTGATGTAATTGTTGAAATTCTTTCTTCTTCCTTTTCTTTTTTCTACAGATAACTACTCGTAGCAAAGTGGGTAAGTAGAATTCACATTACTAGCATCTTGTTAACCCCTCCAACTAACCTAAATATGCTTGTATCTGGAGTGTGTTCACGGCAATAGTGTAATGGGTGGGGTTCGAACTCGTGACCTCTCGATCACAACCCGACAATTTATCCATTAGGCTATTGACGCTTAAAACTTGGCATTGCCAATGCGACATTTTTGAAACAGTTATAGAACAAACAATTCATAGGCTCAATTTACACCGCCGCGGAATGGAATGGAAGCGACTTTTTGCAACGAAATTGTACATAGCATAATGAACTTTATGTCACTTGTATAACATATAAACTAAATAGGAGCCAAAAAAAAGGTCACGCGTCTTCCGGGGAATCCTCGCGCATTCTCGATAATTCTTGGCTCCTATTTAGTTTGTATGTTATACTATTGACATAAAGTTCATTATGCTATGTAGCAAAAAGTCGCTTTCATTCAATTCCGCGGCGGTGTAAGTGTAAATTGAGCCATAGTGTGCTAATCAAACAATTGAATGTAAACAAAGAATGATTATTGCAAACGTTTATTAGTACATGCCCGTAATCGAACTATTCAAATCATTGTGAATTTACTGGTTGTTGTTTTGAATAGGCTTTACTCTAATGTCATATCGATTGCCCAATTATAGTCAAACGCTGCACAGCGCTATTGTGATATGATTTTCCAATATCCTTTGTGGATATTGTGAAAACTTGCTTTTAATTTCCATGATTTTGAAACGAAATTCGTTCTTTTGTTTAGTTACCTACTCGTTTACTTTATCAATTGCGTCAGTCTTTAAAAATACATGAGTGAAACATATTCGTAGATAGTAGTAAAAGCAAAAAACAGCCATCTTCATCAGTTGGCTGTAGGTACTCACAGAACAGATAAAAGAGGTTCTATTCCGTGGCTGTACTTTGCCCAAAGAATAAGCATCCATTCAAATCTTACTAGGTTAAATTACTGACATCTTATTACTGATCTTTAAGTCAAGAGTGAATAGGTTACTTCTAGTGCAGGAAGCTTATCTTTTTATAAAAGAATGCATTCGAAATCATTTAAATTAAGGATCAGTGAACCTAAAACTTTCCTTTTTCTGAGACATGACTCCATTGTATGACTCCTTTGTAAGAAAGGGAATTGGCTGTAACATGTAAGTAGCAGGGGCGTGCATAGGATTATGACAGGGCATGCGGCGGAGTAAAAACACACAAAAACTTCTTCTTTTATAGATTTTTAGCATAGCCACAGCCACGCATCGTATCATGGTGGCGATGCGTGGCTGTGGCTATGCTAAAAATCTATAAAAGAAGAAGTTTTTGTGAGTAATCGGTCACAAAAACTTCTTCTTTTATAGATTTTTAGCATAGCCACAGCCACGCATCGTAGCATGGTGGCGATGCGTGGCTGTGGCTATGCTAAAAATCTATAAAAGAAGAAGTTTTTGTGTGTTTTTACTCCGCCGCATGCCCTGTCATAATCCTATGCACGCGCCTGGTAAGTAGGTATGTCTTGTTGCGGAATTGATCGAAAGAGTTACCGCGGCCTCTGAACACGAAGAGCATATGACGGAACACGGATGGCTTTTAGTCAGTAAAAGTCTGGCACACTCTTCCGCTTCGCCCAGATCGGGAGACAGTCATGGGTTGATTTTCCATCCTTAAAAAATAAAATAAAAAGTAGTGTGTCTTCGGATTTTCTGTTCTTAGATGTGCCAGTTTCTTCCTTCATCGTTGTTTTTGACTAGGTGTGATGATAAAAATTACACCAAGTAATGTTCCTCTAGTTGTTATGTTACGGTAATCAAGCTACCCGAAGAAATTAAGAACATAAACAACTATAAAATTTTTACAAATAAACTAAAGCTTTTTCTACTGAACAAAATATACTATAACATAAACGAATATTTAACCGATAAACTTTAAATAAATAAAATACAACAAATAACCACTACCTACATAATCTACACATGTACAATTTTAATTATTGTAATTTTCTGCATACTTTATTAAATAATTGTACCTACTTGTTTGTAACTGATTTCAATAATTATAAGAAAATATTGTATTTTTCTTTTTAAGTGTTTTTTAAAATCTTTTATCCAAACAATAAATTTTAAATAATGTTTTGTTTCAGTTTTAAGTTCTAGTTTCTATTTTATATTATTGCTGTGCCCTAACAGTCTCCATAATTGTTCCTTTTATGTTTAAGACTAAACATCTACTGTATATACATTGTGGAAAGCAAATAAATTAATATGAATATGTGCTTGCCTAAGGAACCCACGACCTGTACTCTTAAGTCGTACCTATAACGTCTGGGTTACCACACACAGATTCTCTATGTTCACCATAATTAACAATAAATACGTCTATTAGAATACATAAATGCATGGGCCTTGGCCATGGGCCTACTTGTTCACACAAGCGCCCATGTATTGTACATATTATCTGTATGTTCAACTGCTGTACTGATGATGCGGGTCCAATGAAGGTTTATGTACTTTTCTAAATCATTGAACGGTAATATTTATCTAATAGTCGGTAAAAGGTATGTTTAAACAGTTGTTTTTGTAAAGGACGGTGATATTGTATTTTATTGTTTGAGGTTTGGCGTTCAAAGGTTTTGTAGACCTTCATAAATCGTTGTATTGTTGTCTTGCCTTGTTTGCTTTGGTGAAAGGGAATTGTGAAAATATGGTGCTAGTGAGATAGAGATTTTCAGAGCTAGTGTACCTACCTATAAGTCCTGGGGTGCCGAGGGTACGTGATCAGAGGCGTGATTTCCCAGCAAGCTAGAAAGCATGAAAAGTAAAAGCTATTGCTGGACTGACGGAAGAATACAAAAATAATGAATTCAAAGATTTCCTTTTCAACCGACGACAAAAAGAGGAGGTTATCAATTCGACGCGTATATATATATATATATATATTTTTTATGTATGATCTTCGAGTACTCGAAGACGGCTGAACCGATTTGGAAAATTCTTTTTTTGATTGAAAGGGTATACTTTGAAATTGGTCCCATTTTCAAAAACGTCAGGATCTGATGATGGAATCCTGGAGAAATCGAGGGAACTCTTCAAATATTATAGGCACACCTATGACGTTTTGGGTATTTATTACAGTAACATGTGCAGTTGCTCTCAAAAAGTACCATTTGAGGAAGTGGAACTGATGATGAAGACCACAGATTGCCGCCGAAACTACTCTATAATAAATATTGAGTGAATTGCTATTCGATTACTTGAATATGGATGTTAAGCACTTTATGCTCGTCACAATGCATATGGTGACGTAGAGCTGATGGTGAAGTACCAGGAGAACTCCTCAACAATTAACGGCCCAGTATTGGGAAAAGCAATATTTTGTAAAAGGTTATAAGTAGTTGACATTTAGGCTCTTGTAACTAGGTAAATTAAAAATAGACCAACTAAAAAGAGTGAAATAAAAACTTTTTACCAAAAAATTAACTGTCGGGAAACACAGACTCCGGCAGGGAATTCCACTCCTTAGCCGTACGCACATTGAACGTATTCCCAAAACGTTTTGTGCGTATGGATGGGATGTCCACCATGTAACGATGGCGCTTCGCAGTTTGTCTCGTAGTCCGATGATGGAACGGGCTTGGCAGAATTATATTGTGCAATTCTCAACATTACTTTCTGATATGTCCTGAAAACAAAATGAAAATGGGCGCGTCCGGGCCGAGGGTGTGCCGGAATAACAAATTCGATGTGAGGGCGTCCCAGACGAGGGCATGCCGGAATATAGCGTCAATATCGTAATGGCTAGTGTCGAACTTGTGATCAAGAGGTCGCGAATTTTAACCCCACCCATTACACTTTCGCTGTGAACCCATTCTCGACACAAGCATATTTAGCTTAGTTGTTGGGGTTCACATGATTGTTGTTGTTGTGTGTGTGTGAACCTACGATCTGCAACGCCAAATCCGGCCATTAGCACTGGGCCACCACAACTCCATAAAATATGATTAATATTGAAAAAAATGACATTGCGAGTTTATACGTTAAGTGCGGATCTCGCCCTGATCGTTTGGTATTAACGTTTCAACGGGAAATGTAAGTTATGGAACTCTTAAAGGGTTATTACCATTGACAATGGCTACTGTGTACAAAATTCGGTAGGGCCTTTCATAGGGAAATAAATTCGGTTTACGAATGATTATGATGATGAAATCTATGTATTTGAGTAGTTAACTACCTACTTAACAAAGTGGATAGGGACGATGAGGTAAAGGGCATTTTGACATCATTAAAATATTATTTGCAGATTTCAAGGACTTTATAGATAAATACTTTTACTAAAACCTATTAATTATATTTTATTTTTACCCGACTGCAAAGGACACGCGCGAAAAACATAACCCTTGTTATGTTTTTCGCGCGTGTTTTGTATGTATGTATGTATGTAATATTCTTTATTACCTCATATCTCCAGAACTACTGAACGGATTTACATGATTGAGGTATCGTTAGATTTGTCTTAGCGGCCCAAACATGGCGGCGCGGCAGTGCGACACCATTGAAGTTAGTAATCTTTTTCGAATACTACAATATGGATCAAAACTCTGACAAGCAGGCGGGACTTTTAAAAAAACATATATTATGTTGTTCGATGCAATATTTTGCAATCGACACGTTTGCTGAGCAAGCGATATAATACGGTCGCACTAAGTGCGCCGCGACCGTAGTGTATTACGTACAGAAACCGTGTGCACTCATTTCCCTCATTTAGCGATAATTTTAGCCCTTACGTTACTTTGTTAATTATACTTAGCAATAAACCCTTGAAGGTTATCAGTGTGTTTAACTTAGTAGCATAACGAATCCCACAAGGTACCACTTAGGTCACGCCCCTACATATATTTTGTGATATGTATTTTATATTATGATGTTTGGTTAGTATTTTGTATGATGTTGTACACTGACAGCCCTAAATCTATCTCCTATAATTTCTGTCCATCCAAAGGTTGTCTGTAAGAGATTGCCCTGTGCGATAAGACCGCCCATTGTACACTAGTTATATGATTTTTATCCTTAAGTGTATTGTAAGGTGTACAATAAAGTATATAATAATAATAATAATAAGCCCCCTAAATCCCTACCTTACGTCCGTGCTGAACACCAAGCCACGTGGGGGGCGGACACGCGTACTGTATAACTGTACAAAAACTTACGCGGCTAACAAGGCAAAGGTAACCCTTTATGGAGATGGACAATATGAGAAAGTATAATTTGCGGTCGCTTCCCGGGGTGCGCCGGGGCGCATCTGGAGCCGATGCTGGATGCCACAGTATGCGGTCCATCGGCGGTGAGACGTTGAGCAGGCGGACTCTCACCGAAAATTCTGTTACAGCCGATCGCTGTGAACTGAACAGGCGGGTTCATAACGTAGAAGCTACAGCCGAATCCACGAGCGATCATACTAGTTCGTTATTTTCATCTATACCTTCGACTCACCCATCTTACATGACAAGACGAACAGCTAGATTGTCATCCACTAGCACGCTTGATAGTGTTGTGCAAGGTGTCTACGTCGACACGGAGCTTGCACCCACTACAGGCGCTAAAAACACGCGTAGACGATGGACAATTGAAATGAATAAATTCATACTGCGCACTTATCTACAATTAACTACATTAGACACTGACACAAGAGCTTATCTTGACCCTTTACACTTGAAATTTATTGAAAAATTCCCAAATATGCAGGTTAGTCGGCAACGAGTAGGAGACCAACGTAGAGCTATAGTTCGAAACAAACTACTACCACAAATAACAATTTATGAGATACACAATGAAGTTAAAGAAGAGCTTAATCAATCACAATATTCCCATACGTTTAATAATAACACACAACAATCACAGACATCGATACAACCTACACAAAACCATCTTATAGCCCATGTACCGCCAATAGCCCACAAAAGAACACGCACGCGAATGAGATGGACTAATGAACATAACGAAGCTATAATGCGGTCATATTATCGAGTCACAGATCTGGGTAGAAATGAAACCGCATATCGTAAACCGTTATACAATGATTTTATCAATAATTTCCCCACACTTGCTCACCTAAGTGAACAACGAGTAGCTGACCAAAAAAAAGCAATAATAAACAACAAATACATTGATACTGACAGATTAAATTCATTAAAATTACAAATAGCTCAAGAATTAGGACAATATAATTTAAATTCATGATTACGCACTAGCGAAACGACCACAGATAGTTCAAATAATAAGAATAACATTGGCACACAATTTATAGACATCTCTGATTTAAATACTACATATGAACCCCCTCCTACCACACAAGTACATGCCATTGAAACGAATAGCTCTGAACTTCAGTCTACCTCACAAACGTGTCTAGAAAGAGTTCCAATAATAGATGACAACTTTCAACAGGCCTTTCAATTTTATCCAGAAACTAGTCCTATAGATAGGAATTATATCCCTAAACAGAAACCATCCAAAAACCTTTCAGGTATAGTTGACTAACTAAACAAGATTATTCTCCCCGAGAACGTCAATAAAGACACAGACTTTCGTACATTTCAGACAATTATATACAGTGCAGCGTGGACTGCTGCTAAAGTTAATGGTGCTAAAATAACCCTCCAAGCAAGAGGAATTAGTCGAGGCCAAAAAAAAGAATATATACCAAATTGGCAAAGGCGGCTGGAACGAAAATTATATGATTTACGGTCAAAAATAGGTAGAATGACACAGTATATCAATGGTAACAGAAGTAGAAAAGTAATAAAATATGTAAATAATACAATAAAACAATATAAAATTCATACAATATATGAAGAGCCAAATACACAAGTAACACACACATTAGATACACTGAAACAGAAACTTTCTGTTGTAACAGGTCGACTACAGAGATATAAAGCATGCACCCAAAGGAAACAACAAAATACTCAATTCACCCACAATGAAAAACTATTTTATCACAACATTTGACAAACATCAACAAATACCCAGGAAAACCACCCAAATCATGTCACCGTGGAACCAAACATATTTCAAAGTTTCTGGGCAAGTATATGGGAACAACCAAAAGAACACAATGCCCGGGCTGACTGGATACAAACAGAACTAACACACAATGACACGAACGTTCAAGCAATGCCATTCGAACACATATCACCACAGATATTTCACAAAGTACTTTCTCAACTACATAATTGGAAAACACCCGGATCAGATCATATTCATAGCTATTGGTACAAAAAATTCACAGCAATCCATGGTTATCTATATAATTATATAAACACTTTCATTCAGGACCCCGCAACAATACCATCCTATATAACATCAGGCACCACTTTCATGATACCGAAAGACCGCAGTGACCTCTCTAACCCAGCAAAATACAGACCTATTACCTGCCTTCAAACTTTATACAAAATTATTACATCCTGTATATCTGAACTGATGTACCAACACATTGACGCTAATAACATCTTAGCTGAACAGCAAAAAGGATGTCGAAAATTCAGCCAAGGTTGCAAGGAACAATTACTCATAGATTCTGTAATCTTAAAAGACACCCAAAAATCTAAATCCGATTTATTTACTATGTATATCAATTACAAAAAAGCATATGATTCTGTACCCCACTCATGGCTAGTAAAAGTATTAGAAATTTATAAAATACACCCAACATTGGTTAACTTCCTAAAAGTCACGATGGGCACCTGGAGCACCGTACTTAGACTTACTACACCAACCGAAACAATATTTACCAGTCCAATAAAAATACAGAGAGGAATCTTCCAAGGAGATGCACTGAGCCCACTATGGTTTTGCCTTGCCCTAAATCCCCTCTCCAATATTTTAAATGCAACTGCTGTAGGAATTAATTTAAAAGCACCGAATATAACTGTTGATAACGAACAATGTAACGCATAAAAAACCATCTTAAATCACCTTTTGTACATGGATGATATTAAGTTATACGCAGAAACAGAAATTCAACTCGATGAACTAGCTAATAAGACAGAGCGGTTCTCAAATGATATTAAAATGGAATTTGGCATAGACAAGTGCAAAATAAATTCGGTTAGAGCAGGGCAGAACTATAAACACCAATACACCTTAGAGACAGAAGAACACATAGAGTCGTTAGATGAACAGGACACTTATAAATATCTAGGATACACACAATCACGACAAATACACTTCAAAGAAACTAAACAAAAACTTAGACAGATATTTCAACACAGATTAAATACGATACTGAAAACACAACTCTATGCGCGAAACACAATAAAAGCAATCAACACCTTTGCTATACCTGTACTCACGTACTCTTTCGGCATAATCAACTGGACCAAAACAGACCTTAAGGCCCTACAACGTAAAATTAATACAACAATGACTTAATTTCGCAAACACCACCCAAGATCATGCCTGCAAAGGCTAACACTACCGAGAAAAGAAGGAGGCAGGGGCCTTATTGACATTATAAACTTACATAACAGACAAATCACAAGTCTAAGACAATATTTCTTTACCAAGTCTACAACTTCCATATTACACAAACTAATAGCACAAAAAGACCAACACTTTACACCTCTTAATTTAAAAGACAAAATTGATAAAAATAATGAAAGGTAACTGATGACAAAACCAAGATTTTAGAGTGGAATCAGAAGTCTCTGCACGGAAGACACCCACATGATTTATGCCATATTAATGTCGACAAAGAGGCGTCGAACGCATGGCTCTATCGAGGTGAACTCTTCCCAGAAACCGAAGGTTTCATGCTTGCAATACAGGACCAAACCATTGAAACCAAAAATTATAGAAAATATATTATTAAAAATGTAACTACTGACACCTGTAGAAAATGCAATAGTTCTCCAGAAACAATTCAACACATTACAGGCGCATGTAAGTCAATAGCCCAGACGGACTATAAACACAGGCACGACCAAGTAGCCAACATAATTCACCAAAAACTAGCTCACCAATTTAAACTAATAGAATCCGTAGTACCATATTACAAATATAATCCCGAAACAGTGATGGAAAATGCGGCCGTGAAACTGTATTTTGATCGTGCTATACTCACCGACCGAACCGTTCATTTTAACAGGCCAGACATCACCATAATAAATAAAATTAGTAAAACAGGATATCTCATAGACATAGCTGTACCAAATACACATAACTTACAGACTACTATAGCTGAAAAACTTTCCAAATATATTGAACTAAAAGACGAAATAACCCGTCTTTGGAATTTACAAAAAGTCACAATAGTCCCTATAGTATTATCAACAACTGGCGTAATACCCAAACAACTTCATCAATCCCTTCATTCTCTAAACTTACCCCCAAGCATTTACCAACTGCTGCAGAAAGCAGTGATATTAAACACATGCAGGATAGTCAGAAAGTTCCTGCAATGTGAACCTGATAACCTGCATCAAAACATCCACACTGACACACCGCCAGTGATCATTCACCCTACTGTACCCACTCTTGACCCCATTGATGAACACTTGGCTTAGGCCCGTGCCATCAATTCGTCCCGGATTTGCCGAGAAAAATAAATATAAAACATAATAATAATAAAAATAATAATCAAAATAATAATCAAATAATCTGTGGCCCGGCTGTCAACAAGCACGTCAAAAATTTTTTCATCCCGATTTAATCAATAATTTTGATATAAAATAGTTATTTTAAAATGTTCGATAAAACGAAAATAGTGAAAAAAAACAACTACAATTCATGAATCCCACACTACATCTACTATCTATAAAATGGACTAATGTGAAATAAAACTTCGTGCATTGAATGAAAAAAATGTTGACTAGAAACCGGGCACGATTGCTGAGAGCTACACGCACAAGATCTTCGGATTCGTCGCTCAGCTCCGCCTCGCAGCCGCCGGGACCAGCTCCAGCCGTGAGTGAAGAGCTGCAGCAGCAGGCCGCTGCAGTTGCGTCGAGCTCGAGCGACGAATACTTCTCGCCACCGACGACACCACCACCTGCGCGTCAACGGGGAAGAGGCCGACCTCCGGCCTGCTTGGAACCTCGAGGCCCGCCGGCTTCTGATAGGGTTCCCGCTGCCGGTGGAAGTGTGCAGCGCATGCGATGGACTCAATCCATTAATGAGAACGTCATGCGCTCATACTATGGGGCTACAGAGGGGGGAACTAACCTGACTGCGTACCGTGGTCGGATGCTCTCTCTGTTTCAGGTACTTGAGCCAACTGTCAACGTTTCGGCCCAGCGACTATCGGATCAAGTGCGTGTCATCCGACGTAACCATATGTTGGATGAAGCCGTACTTGATCGCCTCCGTTCGGAAATGAGTAGCTATGTCACTTCACATCCGACGCCGACTGTGGTGGTACCACCACAGCCCAACATCCAAGTTGAGGAGAGTAGTGACAGAGTTACAAACGTAAGTACCCAGTATAATGAGGAATTGAGGAGTGCTTTGGAGTGTGCTATTCGGGAATATCGCAACATGCCGCCTGAAATAAGACCACGCTTGCCTCGTTTGCCCATGCATAACAGGAATAGGGCACTGGTGGCTGCTCTGGATTCGCAGTTATCAGACTATTTTGATAACTGCGAAGACCTCGCCGATACCCACTCTGTCTTATACTGCGCAGCTGTCGCGGCATGTCGTGTAGCTAATGTTAAAATTTCTAATGACATAGCTACACGACCTAAACCCGCTGTGCCAGCTTGGCAGTGTCGGATCGAGCGCCGAATCGGTGAGACCAGGGCACTCATTGGAAAACTTCTTTGCTTTAGGGGGGGCAACACTCGCCCGAGAGTGATGCGCTTTATGAGACGGGCGTTTTTGGGAACCAATATTCACCCACAAAATTATATGTCCTGTGTCACGGAGCGCATCGACTTCCTAAAGCAGAAGGTGTATGCATGGGCAAACCGCATTCGGAGGTATGGACGGCGAGTGGAGCGATTCGTCCAGAATC
Organism: Tholera decimalis; assembly: GCA_943138885.2. Classification (NCBI taxonomy): domain Eukaryota; kingdom Metazoa; phylum Arthropoda; class Insecta; order Lepidoptera; family Noctuidae; genus Tholera; species Tholera decimalis. The sequence continues at coordinate 30,808,195 of OW964565.2, forward strand.
GAAAGGTGGGTATATAGGGCTTGGGAGCGACCGGAGCAAGGTGCGACTGATATGTGCCTACCCGATGATGACGCCTTATGTACATTCTGGCGCAACATCTGGTCGGTACCTGTCAGTCACACCGAAGGCGATTGGACTCGGGAGGTCGAGCGAGTCTGCGATCCAATACCAGAAATGGGGGCAATCACTATCAGCCCCCAAGATGTAGCCCATGCAGTCCGTCCGCTGCCTAATTGGAAGTCTCCAGGGCCGGATGGACTGCATAACTTTTGGATCAAGTGGCTAACAAGATCGCACGCCCGCTTGGCGTCTCAGTACCAATCTGCCCTAGAATCTGGCTCGCTACCTGAGTTCTTTACCATTGGAGTTACCCACCTGCTCCACAAATCTGGTAGCACCGGAGGACCCAAAAATTATAGACCAATCACGTGTCTACCAACGGTCTATAAGGTTCTGACATCCATTTTGAGGGTTAAAATTAACAAACACATTGAAAACAATCACATCATGTCTCCCTCTCAAAATGGATGTAAGAATGGATCCCGCGGTACTAAGGAGCTACTCCTCATTGATATGGCTATTAGCCAACAGGTTCGACGTTCCAAAAAAGACCTGTCGACATGTTGGATAGACTACAAGAAGGCCTATGACTCAGTGCCCCATACATGGCTCATAAGGGTGCTAGAATTGTATAAAATTAATGCAACTTTACGCACCTTTCTGACATCATGTATGGTACAATGGAGGATAGTTCTTCGCTATCCAGGATGTCGATATATCCCAAGGTACAGCGAACCGGTAAGGATCGAGCGAGGTATATTTCAGGGCGATAGTTTGAGTCCGCTTTGGTTTTGCTTAGCCTTGAATCCTCTAAGCACACTGCTGGAGAATTCAGGTCTAGGCTATAGGTTGGAAAGAGGTGGTCAGGTTATTTCTCACCTCCTTTACATGGATGATATAAAACTTTTTGGCGCCACTAGTCTACAACTGACGGAACTACTGAAGGTAACTGAAACTTTCAGTAGTGCCATTAGGATGGAGTTTGGTGTCGACAAATGTGCGATTATGCATGTAAAGCGAGGGGAGATTGTGGAATCCGTGGGATCTCAACCCTCGAATTCCATAAACCTGAGAAGCCTCTCCCCAACCGAAACCTATAAGTATTTGGGTATGTCGGAAGCGTTAGGTATCAATGAAGTTGACATGAAGTAATCGCTGAAGGAGCGCTTCTTTGGACGCCTAAAGAAGGTATTTAAAAGCCTTCTATCGGGCGGAAATAAGGTGCGTGCCTTCAACGGTTGGGTCATGCCAGTGTTGATATACTCTTTCGGCGTACTCAAATGGACTCAAACTGAACTTGACGCCCTGGATAGGAGAGTTCGTACATTGCTGACTGCATATCGAATGCATCACCCACGCTCGTCAGTGATGAGGCTGTATATCCCGCGGAAATGTGGAGGTCGAGGCTTTTTGAATGCTAAAACTCTCCACAACCGCGAGGTATACAGTCTCAGGGAACATTTCCTTGCTTCTGAAGTGGGTATGCATCGAGATGTAGTAGCAGTGGACAAGGGACTTACCCCGCTCTCCTTGGCTAATGAGAACTGGCGCAAACCTGCAGTCCTAGACACTAACGATCGAAGGGCGATATGGCAGAGTAAGGAGGTACACGGACGTTTTTTCAGGGCCCTTCATGGGCCCGATGTAGATCAATTAGCGTCCGTAGCTTGGTTGCGCTTCGGTGACCTCTTTGGGGAAACCGAAGGTTTTGTCTGTGCAATTATGGACGAAGTTGTCATGACGAACAACTACCGGAAATTTATTGTGAAGGATGGCACGGTTGACATGTGTCGGGCATGTCACCGTCCAGGTGAATCAATCCGTCACATTGTCTCTGGTTGTTCTCGTCTTGCTAATGGAAAATACTTGCATAGGCACAACCTTGCAGCCAAGATTATACATCAGCAACTTGCTCTGAAATATTCTCTTGTGGAATCGGAAGTGCCGTACTATAGGTATGTGCCCGACCCAGTTCTCGATAATGGCCTTATCACATTATACTGGGATCGGTCCATCATCACTGATAGGACTATTGTAGCCAATAAGCCTGATATAGTGGTGGTGGACCGAAACGAGAGGCGTGCCATGATTGTCGACATAACCATCCCGCATGACGAGAACCTCGTGAAAGCCGAGAAAGATAAGCAAATCAAATATCTTGACTTGGCGCATGAGATTGTCGACATGTGGGATGTGAACTCGGCAGTCATTGTACCGATAGTCATCTCAGCCAATGGCTTAATAGCCAAGAGCCTCGACCAACACCTTAGGAGGCTCTCGTTAGGCGGCTGGATCAAGGGCTTGCTTCAGAAAGCTGTACTCCTGGACACGGCGCGTATCGTTAGGAGGTTCCTTTCTCTAGAGCCCTGACCACCGGTAGCTTGGACCCTGTTCCCGATACCGGTGGGCTATTATTTTTAATATTTTTAAATGTTTTTTGTGTTTTATAGAAATATTTAAAAATGTAATTTATATGTGTATAATTAGAAATAAAGGAAATAATAATAATATATTCAATTGGGTCCCGCCTGCTTGTCACTTTTTAAAATAAAAATGTGCTTGTTTCTTGCATTTCAGTTGAGCAGTCGGGTTTTTAGATTTTTAAATAACTTTTTTTTAAAGAGAACTAGCAATGTCTAGAATTCACATTATTAGCAACCTTGTTAACCCCTCCAACTAAGCTAGTGTGTAGAGTGGGTTCACAGCAACAGTGTAATGGGTAAGGTTCGAACTCACAAATTCTCAATCACAAAGCCGATACCTCAGTCATTAGGCTAGTGACGCATCGTTGTGTTACCTATTCGACGGTCAATTATAATATAATAATTCCAAGCAACGTTTCGATATGTTTCTATTCACCCCCTTTTACCTAGAATCCAAAAGAAAACTGGGATTACTGAAATTTGCCAAAAAATCTTGTTTACAAGCCTTAAATAAGCGGATCGGAAAAAGTCGATAGGTAAGCACATTTAGCTTATTATGGCGATGTCGTTCATGAAAACATTGCCATAGTTTATGACGATATTTGGATCTAGCGTACTGTTAAATGAAATGCTCTTTGAAACCATCACTTAATTATATATTTATTTATTATATACTTTATTGTACACCTCCTAATATTTCTATGGATACAACAATTTAAACTAGTGTACAATGGGCGGTCTTATCGCACAGGGCGATCTCTTACAGACAACCTTTGGATGGACAAAAATTAAAGGAGACAGATTAAGGGCTGTCAGTGTACAAACAACATAAATAATATTAATTAAATATAATAATCCTTACTAATATTATAAATGCGAAAGTAACTCTGTCTGTCTGTGTGTTACGCAATCACGCCTAAACTACTGAACCAATTTTAATAAAATTCGGTACGAACATAGTCTAGAGCCTGAGAAGGGACATAGGTTACTTTTAATGCGAAAAAACTTTCATCCCCTATTTCAACCCCTTACAGCCCTGTAAGGGGTTGAAATAGGGGATGAAAGTTTGTATGGAAATTATGTCAATTTTAAAAGACTTTTGATTAGATATAAATAAATACGACATTCAAATTATGTATGAGTTTTATTTTCAAAATATTTGTCAAAAAAATTAAAAATGCTGCCGAAAGTCACTATATCGCGCGGACAAAGCCGCGGACACAGCTAGTATAAAATACATACATACAATACAAAAATCATACACTAATAAATATTACATGTATCTATAACTAGCTCCCGCCCGGGCCCGCGACTTCGTCCGCGTGGAAAAAAAATCCCCCGATTTTGAAACATTCTTCATTAGTGCTCCGCTCCTATTGGTCTTAGCGTGATGATATATAGCCTATAGCCTTCCTCGATAAATGGGCTATCTAACACTGAAAGAATTTTTCAAATCAGAACCGTAGTTCCTGAGATTAGCGCGTTCAAGCAAACAAACAAACAAACAAACTCTTCAGCTTTATAATATTAGTATAGATTGAGAAAGAAGGGGATAACTTATAGGGAGAGGTAATGCTCTTTCCCATTCTTAAATATGTAATAATAGTCTATCTGACCCATTTCAGTCACAGGGGCTACTCTCATTGGAGATTAGGCAGCAGTGCATAAGATACTAGTACACAAGTAAGTGCGTAGGGACAGGGTGGACTCTCTGTTCTTTTATCGTTATTGTATTTGAACGCCCTTCTAAGCAAAACGTGTTGATACATTTTTATTTTATTTTCTTGTAACCGTTCCACCTGATTGTGAAACTATAGGTATACAAGGTGTAACAGATTAAGCGCCTCAGACACCCCAATAAGAATATTATACTATATAAAGCTAAATTACCACTCACTGACTCACTGACATAATTGTTCTCCCAGATGGTGGATGGGGAGGTGGGTATATTTTGACAGATTCGTAAACAAGTAACTCTGAAACCTACGGGAAAAGTGCCAAACCTCCCCTTTTCCCCCCCCTTCTCCCCCCTCCCTATCGTATCTCGGAAACTACGAGAACCGTATTTTTTTTTTTTACGGATTCGTATAGAGGAGGCTCGGTAAAGTAAAAACCATTTTTCAAAGTCCCCCCCCGCCCCCCTTCTCCCCTCCCTTTAGGCGGATCTCGGAATCTAAGAGACTTGGAACATTTTTTTTTTCAGATTCATTTAGAGGGGCAATGCTTTAGTCGAAATACTTGTGCAACCCCCCCCCATCACCCCCCCCCTCTTTTTTTTTCTTTTTTTCACAAGCTCGCGAGGTGCTTGCACCTCGCGCAACACGCAAATACTAAACCCCCCCATCACCCCCCCCCCTTTTTTTTTTTTTTTTTTCACAAGCACGCGAGGTGCTTGCACCTCGCGCAACACGCAAATACTTGATTTAGAGGGGCAATGCTTTAGTTTTTTTCACAAGCACGCGAGGTGCTTGCACCTCGCGCAACACGCAAATACTAGTTATACTATATAAAGCTAAATTACCACTCACTGACTCACTGACATAATTGTTCTCCCAGATGGTGGATGGGGAGGTGGGTATATTTTGACAGATTCGTAAACAAGTAACTCTGAAACCTACGGGAAAAGTGCCAAACCTCCCCTTTTCCCCCCCCTTCTCCCCCCTCCCTATCGTATCTCGGAAACTACGAGACCCGTATTTTTTTTTTTTACGGATTCGTATAGAGGAGGCTCGGTAAAGTAAAAACCATTTTTCAAAGTCCCCCCCCCCGCCCCCCTTCTCCCCCCCTTTAGGCGGATCTCGGAATCTAAGAGACTTGGAACATTTTTTTTTTCAGATTCATTTAGAGGGGCAATGCTTTAGTCGAAATACTTGTGCAACCCCCCCCCCATCACCCCCCCCCTCTTTTTTTTTTTTTTTTTTTTTCACAAGCTCGCGAGGTGCTTGCACCTCGCGCAACACGCAAATACTTGATTTAGAGGGGCAATGCTTTAGTTTTCTTCACAAGCACGCGAGGTGCTTGCACCTCGCGCAACACGCAAATACTAGTTATACTATATAAAGCTAAATTACCACTCACTGACTCACTGACATAATTGTTCTCCCAGATGGTGGATGGGGAGGTGGGTATATTTTGACAGATTCGTAAACAAGTAACTCTGAAACCTACGGGAAAAGTGCCAAACCTCCCCTTTTCCCCCCCCTTCTCCCCCCTCCCTATCGTATCTCGGAAACTACGAGACCCGTATTTTTTTTTTTTACGGATTCGTATAGAGGAGGCTCGGTAAGTAAAAACCATTTTTCAAAGTCCCCCCTCCCCGCCCCCCTTCTCCCCCCCTTTAGGCGGATCTCGGAATCTAAGAGACTTGGAACATTTTTTTTTTCAGATTCATTTAGAGGGGCAATGCTTTAGTCGAAATACTTGTGCAACCCCCCCCCCCATCACCCCCCCCCTCTTTTTTTTTTTTTTTTTTTTTTCACAAGCTCGCGAGGTGCTTGCACCTCGCGCAACACGGAAATACTAAACCCCCCCATCACCCCCCCCCTTTTTTTTTTTTTTTTTTTTCACAAGCACGCGAGGTGCTTGCACCTCGCGCAACACGCAAATACTAAACCTCCCCATCACCCCTCCCCCCTTTTTTTTTTTTTTCACAAGCACGCGAGGTGCTTGCACCTCGCGCAACACGCAAATACTAAACCCCCCCATCTCCCCCCATCACCCCCCCACTTTTTTTTTTTCACAAGCACGCGAGGTGCTTGCACCTCGCGCAACACGCAAATACTAGTTATATTATATAAAGCTAGATTACCACTCACTGACTCACTCATTGACATAATTGTTCTCCCAGATGGTGGATGGGGAGGTGGGTATATTTTGACAGATTCGTAAACAAGTAACTCTCAAACCTACGGGAAAAGTGCCAAACCTCCCCTTTTTACCCCCCTTCTCCCCCCTCCCTATCGTATCTCGGAAACTACGAGACCCGTATTTTTTGTTTTTTACGGATTCGTATAGAGGAGACTCAGTAAAGTAAAAACCATTTTTCAAAGTCCCCCCCCCCCGCCCCCCTTCTCCCCCCCTTTAGGCGGATCTCGGAATCTAAGAGACTTGGAACATTTTTTTTTTCAGATTCATTTAGAGGGGCAATGCTTTAGTCGAAATACTTGTGCAACCCCCCCCCCCATCACCCCCCCCTCTTTTTTTTTTTTTTTTTTTCACAAGCTCGCGACGTGCTTGCACCTCGCGCAACACGCAAATACCAATTTCTTTTTTCACAAGCACGCGAGGTGCTTGCACCTCGCGCAACACGCAAATACTAAACACCCCCATCACCCCCCCCATTTTTTTTTTTTTTCCCAAGCTCGCGAGGTGCTTGCACCTCGCGCAACACGCAAATACTAAACCCCCCCATCTCCCCCCATCACCCCCACCCTTTTTTTTTTTTTTCACAAGCACGCGAGGTGCTTGCACCTCGCGCAACACGCAAATACTAAACCCCCCCATCTCCCCCCATCACCCCCCCACTTTTTTTTTTTTCACAAGCACGCGAGGTGCTTGCACCTCGCGCAACACGCAAATACTAGTTATATTATATAAAGCTAGATTACCACTCACTGACTCACTCATTGACATAATTGTTCTCCCAGATGGTGGATGGGGAGGTGGGTATATTTTGACAGATTCGTAAACAAGTAACTCTCAAACCTACGGGAAAAGTGCCAAACCTCCCCTTTTCACCCCCCTTCTCCCCCCTCCCTATCGTATCTCGGAAACTACGAGACCCGTATTTTTTGTTTTTTACGGATTCGTATAGAGGAGACTCAGTAAAGTAAAAACCATTTTTCAAAGTCCCCCCCCCCGCCCCCCTTCTCCCCCCCTTTAGGCGGATCTCGGAATCTAAGAGACTTGGAACATTTTTTTTTTCAGATTCATTTAGAGGGGCAATGCTTTAGTCGAAATACTTGTGCAACCCCCCCCCCCATCACCCCCCCCTCTTTTTTTTTTTTTTTTTTTCACAAGCTCGCGAGGTGCTTGCACCTCGCGCAACACGCAAATACCAATTTCTTTTTTCACAAGCACGCGAGGTGCTTGCACCTCGCGCAACACGCAAATACTAAACCCCCCCATCACCCCCCCCATTTTTTTTTTTTTTTTTCACAAGCTCGCGAGGTGCTTGCACCTCGCGCAACACGCAAATACTAAACCCCCCCATCTCCCCCCATCACCCCCACCCTTTTTTTTTTTTTTCACAAGCACGCGAGGTGCTTGCACCTCGCGCAACACGCAAATACTAGTTATACTATATAAAGCTAAATTACCACTCACTGACTCACTGACAGAATTGTTCTCCCAGATGGTGGATGGGGAGGTGGGTATATTTTGACAGATTCGTAAACAAGTAACTCTCAAACCTACGGAAAAAGTGCCAAACCCCCCCTTTTCCCCCCCTTCTCCCCCCCCCCTATCGTATCTCGGAAACTACGAGACCCGTATTTTTTCGTTTTACGGATTCGTATAGAGGAGGCTCGGTAAAGTAAAAACCATTTTTCAAAGTCCCCCCTCCCCGCCCCCCTTCTCCCCCCCTTTAGGCGGATCTCGGAATCTAAGAGAGTTGGAACATTTTTTTTTTCAGATTCATTTAGAGGCCCCTCAATGCTTAAGTCGAAATACTTGTGCAACCCCCCCCCCCATCACCCCCCCTCCCCCTCTTTTTTTTTTTATTTTTTTTTCACAAGCTCGCGAGGTGCTTGCACCTCGCGCAACACGCAAATACTAAACCCCTCCATCAACCCCCGCCTTTTTTTTTTTTTTTTTCACAAGCACGCGAGGTGCTTGCACCTCGCGCAACACGCAAATACTAGTTAAATTATAAGTCTAAAACAACATCCTACATCCAACATCAAACAGTTATCCGTACTAAACGCAAAACGTATGTGCGTCATACAATATAAGTACGCAGACACATACACTCATGCAATGTTAGCGGCCAACACGCACACGAGCGTATTTCCTTGAATTAAGGATTGTATTAATTTGTCATGATACTGTGTTTCCATTTTAAGTTAAATGCAAGATCTTTTCCGTCAAAATTTAACACCTATTTTTTATGATGGAAATCGATTCAGAAGCCGATTCTGAACCAACTACTTTCAGGAATTGCGTTTATTCTGTTACACGTTGTATACAGGGTTATTGGAAATACGTCCCGATCCTCTTAAGGGCGTGTAGATGAGATCATTAACTAACAAATAAAATGTTCCGCCGTCAATATAGATTAGTGATTTTTAGGAGAATTTTTTTTTTATTTCAAATATAAAAAAATCATAATAATAAAAATCATAAAAATAAAATAAGTATTGGATCTCTTTTTTCAAAAATACGGAGGTTTTTGATTGTTTATGTTTTTTTATTATGCGCAACTTAATTTTTTAGCTATTTAATAAATAAGAATGCTAAAACTTGTTTTCGTTTTTTTTTTATAAATTTTTAAAAGAGATAAAGTCCTATTTTATTTAAGGCGCAGGATCAAATACTTAACGTGCTTTTTGAGGCACGGTGATATCAAACCAACATACTGTTAAATGTAATGCTCAATGAATTCATCTCTTAAATATATAACGCATACACAAGGGAACAAAGAAACTAAATTGCCTACTAGACAGACGTAACCACAATTCGGGTACTAAGACAGCAAGAGAAATTAGGAAAGTACCTAATCTAATATTCCGCCAAATCCTAATAAATACTCCCTAATTCGTACAAACACAGTAAACACTCACTAATCACCTAGCATTACCTCCTAAATACTGATTGTAAAGGTAAGTACACGACCACAGTAATTCCTGTATGTAATGAATATATTGATACCACCTAACGATAGTTGTACCGAATAACCGTTACTTCTCTCGACGTTTTACACTGTAACTGATATATCAATATCCAACGGTTGTTATATCGAATACTCGTTACTTTTCATGTTATATTATATGTTATTTGTGGTATAGTCCCCGGCACGTAAGTTGGCAAGGATTTGGCGTAGATGGGTAAGTTCGCGCATCGAGTAGGTACTTAGTGGAAGAAAAAATTGGTAACTTTTATTGCTTATCATTATTCTATGGTTATTGCTATCAATTATTTTTAATCATGTTTGTTTTGAAGAAAATTATAAAGAAAGGAGATAAATTCGTGACTTTATTAGTTGTTATAAGTAAAATATATACATTTAAAAGCTGTTCCTGAATTACCCTAGACGGCTTAAACTTTCTTTAAAATTTTCTTTTATGGGCCGTCGAATTGTGTTATGTGTTTGTATCGGGGAGGGAGGGGAGGGGTGGGGGGAGTAGTCCCACACCCCTTGTACCATCCCCACCCTGAGAATCCCCGTGGTTATGGAGAAACAGTAAATAGACTTATATGTAAAGTAATTGTGGACATCATGTTCTTACCATCGACTGGTCAAAAGTGTCGATCTCTGTGATCAATTTTGTTTTATTCCTCTTTTTCCTGGTGTCCTAAAAACAGTGAGGAATTCGGAATTTTTGCTTTCCTTAACTATACGTCTAACTATTCTTTCTGACGTTTTGGTAGCTTCTGAATTCTCTTTTTAATTTTGAGCTTCTTTTTCCATGAAACAGTACACATCGTATACCATTTTTCTGGTGTGCCTGTGTAAAACGGTATTTGGTCCTGGCATTTTAGTCAACGTAACACAAACTAAATTTAAAACAATAACAATAACTCGTAACAAAAACTACATTTAACACAATAAACATAACCTGAAACAAAATCTAAATTTAAAACAATAACAATAACTTGTAACAAAAACTAAATTTAACACAATAAAAATAACTCGTAACAAAAACACAAAACCAAAGGGTACAAATTTCGTGCACGCAGTGTATTCGGGAGCGAACGGGGCGTAGACACAGTGCGAGAGGCCTTGAGTCTACTGACGCACCAATCGCGCGCTCGGGTTAAGGCTACATAACATCCCGCGTCCCGCTGACAACCGCCGACACCTAAAAATCTACTTCTACGCATCTAAAGACTCTTGCCAAGTTACGTGCCGGGCACTATACTGATAGTTTAACTGTCATTCCGGTTGACAACAATCATTCTGGAACATAGATTATATATATAAATACTGAGTTCTTGAACGAGCTGCCGAATACCTATTTTGTTTGTACAGTGATTGCGAAGTGAATAATATGTATTAAATTATTATAGTTGGCTAACTTGCGTTTGATTTCTGCGACTCCCTTCTGAGGTGCCCATTACATGTAAGTAGTTATGTCACTCAGGGAGCTATAAATAGGTAAATGGGTTAGGTAATTACCTGTACGCTCAATAGGGAATGAGTCGACACGGGGTTGAGTTGTGGACGCGACCTTACGCAAACAAGCTTTGCTTAGGGCTGGCAGCGACGCTAGGACTCGACTAACGAGATATCGGTTGCAGAAATAAATGAGGCATTAATTATCATTTAAAGCCACAAAGTTACTACTTAATGTTGTTTTAGTTAGTTAAACCAATGTCAGTGATAGCTTTTCTTTAAACCTCATAACATGATGAATGCTTATCACTAATATCTATCAGTTGGGAATGCGTAAAATATTTCACATTCGGATCTCTGAACTGATAAACCAACCATTCATTTTCTTAAAAGACCTATCTAAACTATAGCTCACACGTCGACATAGACATCTTGAAAAACTATTTCGTAGGCATAATCATTATATCTACCGGGGTTGCGGGAATATTCTAATGTGATACCGCGGCCCCGGAACTTAAGGGCAGCTGAAGGAACAGGGTGGATTTAGTCAGTAGAAGTCTGACACTCTCTTCCGCTCCACCTAGAGCGGGAGAAGTTATTCGATGATTTTCCCATTCGGAAAAAATGGCGTAATGGCGTAATACGTATGCAAGATCCCTTAGGACATCCGCGTATGTGTGTGACTATTACTATTACAGTGATTTTACTATTGCCATCTCTCCTAGTGCATTCGTGAGACGTGTACAGCGTAGGTACTCCCACTCCCACACTACACACACAGTCGCACACTATACACACCTTTTTGTGTTTTGTATAAGTTCAGTGTTGTTTTATATTAAGTAATTGGTAAATTACGTTTATATTTTTTTATATAACTTTCATACAGTGATATTATTTGGTCCGGAGGAAGGTGACGGCATTCGTGACACAGGGTAATCCTAGTACGAATGCCAAAGCACTCCTTTGTTTAGATACTATATTATACACAAATAAATAAATAAATTTAAAAAAGCTACTAGCTCCGATGTACAAAAAAATAAAAAGGAGTGTGGCACTCGGGGACTGCCGCGGTAAAGCTATTGCATAGCATTTTTTATCAACTTATGCAATTATAATTATTTATGCAGTATTTTTTTTTCTTTGATATTAATTCAAGTTACACTTTTTGAGCGTGGTGACCGATAAGAAAACATTTTTCTTCTTTTATTGAATAAATGAGAAGTTAATATTGTTTAAAATATTTTTATTATCTTATAGACGTATGCGTGTAGACTAGCTGCTAACTGCTCATAGCAGCTAGTCTACACGCACACGTCTAGTCGCACGCACACAAACACCGTGCCGAAGTCTGCCGAACTGAAACGACGTTATGCCTCCTCTACACGTTCGCAGACGCGTCCGCGGACGCCATCTGCGGATACGTCCGCAGACGTGTAGAGGGGGTAATTTGTGCATCTGTAGTGGGTATTTTACGTCCGCAGACGCCCGCAGACGCGTCCGCCTCGAATCCGATTGTTGTCGGTTTTTGTGGCACAGATCAAAGGGTTTCGGCGCGGACGTCCGGCGTCCGTCCACACGTCCGACGCATCAGTTTAATCGGAGTTGCGGTTGAGAGCGCACGCGCTTCTTGCGGTTTAATTCTTGTTCAAATGGCTAATAATATGAGCACCGAGGAAACTTTTAGCATCCAACACCTTCTTCTTTTCCATTTCTTTTTAATAACTCTACTGCGATGGGCGATGCACACTCACGTAGTAGTTAAAATTACTAAATAAATAAATAGCTGCGGCAGCTACGGTCTCAATATCCATTTTTAAACGTGCGTGTTGCGTCTGTCGAGAATGAACCTAGACTGATCGACCTGCAGACGTGTGGACAGCTCATGGTGACCCATCTGCGGACGCATCCGCGAGCGTCCGCGGACGCATCCGCAGACGTGTAGAGGAGGCTTTAGACGATGCACGGCTTTCAACGCCGCACCGCTGTGCCGGTTGGAGTGGGGGGTGTTAGGTTTATTTTCGTTACGGAATTTCTTGATTCGGTCGCCGTGCTCAAAGCCCGCGATAAAAGCTATGCAATAGCTTAAAAACATATAATTCGGTTAAATGCTCCTTATCGTCTGCTTAGCCTTTCCCGACAATATGGAAGTCGGCTTCCAGTCTAATTTAATGCAGCTGAGTACTTGTGTTTAACATGGAAGCCTTTCTGACCTTTGCAGCCCAGTGGCTGAGTAACACGATACCCCTTGACATAGCTGATGCCAGTTTTTCCGGCTGCCGACTACCCGTAACGACTGTAAAAGTTTCCTCCCCGACTGAACAAGCCAACCCGCGATGCTGAGCCAGTACCAATAAATAACCTCTTTAATAATAATATGACCCAGCCTGACCCTTTGCTGCCCTCCATCAACGACCCCGCTATACCGAGGCCCGTACTCCACAGGGAGTGCCCTTAGCGTGCGGTTGTTTAAGGCTTGTATTCATGCCAATAACCTTGACCATTTGGGTGGAGCTAACGACCCCTCTCCGCGCGCCACTCCGCGCAGCTCCGGCACCCGCGCGCGCGCGCGCGCGGCCCGCTCCCGCACCTCCAGCATGCGTCGTCGCTTCGCCTAGTCTCGGCACAGAGTATCGAAATCACAGAAGGTCAAGTCATCGTGAAAGTTAAATTCATTTTTATTTGTACCGCATCAAAAGCGGTCAAATTTTGTTTTTATTTATTATCTATTGATATGGATGCACTTTTAATATGTACTGTAGAAACTATACCTCTATTATAAATCAGCCTGGCTTGAAACATGAGGCTTGCAACTTGATGTATCTTTTTAACTAAATTATAAATAAAATAAAAATTAATGGCTAAATGTGTTGCTAAGCGCAAAACTCAGGAATGGCTGGACCAATACGGATTTTTTTTTGCGAATATTCGTTGTAGTCTGAGGAAGGTTTCTATGAAGAGAAAAATAGTAGGTAGGTAGGTAGGGTAGGTATGTAGGTAGGAACTTAGAGTAAGGTAGATAGGTAGTATAATTATTACTAGTGTATGTCATATTATTTGTTATATTTTTTATAAACAAATAGATTATAACTAAAATTCACTGAAATTTAACTTTCTTTCACCAAGTATTTTTATTCTTTTGGTTAGTTGAGCTTCTTCATCGTCACTTATTTCTCCATGTTCACATATATTTATTTTTGGAAATTTTGATAGCCATATAAAATCTTGTTCTATGTTTTCTTTTTGTCCCTCTTCGTTCTCGTTTTCTTCATTTTTCTGTTCAATCTGTTTTGCTTTCCTTAGTTCTATTTCCTTCTCTTTGTCGTTTTCTTCTTTCTCTTGTATATTATCTTAACTCTATTTCTCTATCTCAACTGGTGGCTTCGCCCGTACGAAGAGAAACCGGTTCATATCGGCTCAAGCCAGGCCTCGCTCAGACGAAGTGCACACACGCGCCTAGTTTGTAGTAGTGTACCTATCATAGCGCAGTTGTACGAAGCTTACCCTCTGTCTGTTTACTCTGTGCTATCTACTTTTATGCGAGGTAAGTAAAGCGATAGTTTATAATGAAATCTATACTATATATAATATAATATATAATCTATACTATATAATATTATAAAGCGGAAAAGTTTGTTAGTTTGTTTGTTTGTTTGCTTGAACACGCTAATCTTTGAAAGTACTGGATGGATTTGGATGCAATTTGGTATGGAAGTAGCTTGAAGCTTGAGGAAGGTTATAGGCTTTTACGCGACTGCAAAAAGGAGAGTTATGTTTTTACCGTGATAGAATCCACGGGAGCGAAGCCCCGCGTGAATACTAGTATGTAGATAAAACTTTAAACTTGCCTTGATAATAAATGTATACCATTTTGTTTGTAATATTTTTTTAGACCCCTCTTCATTCGTTTCTTCTTATTCCCCATGTTTTACAAACTAAATTTAAACACTAATAAAACTGTAAAATACTATAACTTTATAACATTAACACTACTTATAGATACCTACATAGAATACTCTTAACTTATAAACAAGAATCAGAAATAAAACTTTTTAGCAAAAAATAGAACCGACTTTCATATAAAAACACTACAAAGGCAAAAATAACTTTAATTTTGGAGGTCGGTGTCATTTGTTTCGCATTTTCTTTTTTTTTTGACTCCGCCTTCCGAAATTTAAAGTTATTTTTGCCTTTGTAGCGTTTTTATATAAAAGTCGGTTCTATTTTTGGCAAAAAGTTTTATTTCACGCTTTTTAGTGGGTCGGTTTGTAATTTATCTAGTTACAAAAGCCATAATGTCAACTACTTATCACCTTTTACAAAATATTGCTTTTCCCGGTGAAGAGTCGTTAATTTTTGAGGAGTTCTCCTGGTACATCACCATCAGCTCTACTTCACCATATGCATTGTGATGAGCATAAAGTGCTTAACATCTATATTCATGTAATCTAATCTCAATCCACGAAATACTTATTATTGAGTAGTTTCGATGGCCATCTGGGGTCTTCGTCATCAGGTCCACTTCCTCAAATGGTGCTTTTTGAGAGCAACTGCACAAGGTACTATAAGAAATATCCAAAACGCAATAGGTATGCCCATAATATTTGAAGAGTTCCCTCGATTTCTCCATGATTTCATCATCAGATCCAAACGTGACGACAATGGGACCAACTAGAAAGTATATTCTTTCAAACAAAAACAGAATTTTCTAAATCGGTCCAGCCATCTGCGAGTAATGAAGTAACATACATAAAAAAAAGTTCATGACGAATTGAGAACCTCCTCCTTTTTTTAAAGTCGGTTAAAAAGCTATTCCACTATTTACAGAAATAATTTTTTGCAATAATATCTTACGATTTTATTTCGTAGTGCTTGAGCTCTCGCAACGCGGCATACGTCCACCTAGCAACACGATGCGCCCCGCACTGAATTTGTGGACGAGTGCGGGGGTGACGTAAACGCAGTCTTTAATCGGACCCATTTTTAATTTATTGTAATAAAAATAATACATATTTGTAAAAAGTAACAAAACCAAATTATTTTCATCTGTATTGCAAAGCAGTAGTATATTTTTTTATACTCTTTTGATAAGAAATTAAGGAGTAAAATGGTTTCATCTCAATGATTTGGAGGTGATTTGGCATTTTTTTTTCTTATTAAGTGATACCGATAGAAAAATTGTGGCTAAACCAAATTACGGTTCATATCATGTAGATTACTAACAATTTTTTTCAGATGTAATTTCTCTGTAATTGCCGATGAAAAGTTGCTTCATCTGAATGCTTTTTTCAAGCTTTTTTCGAGAGAGTAGCCGTAAGGCTTGTATTCATGCCAATAACCTTGACCATTTGGGCGGAGCTAACGACCCCTCTCCGCGCGCCACTCCGCGCAGCTCTCCGCTACCCGCATGCAACAGAAAAGAAAGGCGCGCTCGGCCCGCGCCTGCGCCGCCAGCATGCGTCGTCGCTTCGCCTAGTCTCGGCACAGAGTATCGAAATCACAGAAGGTCAAGTCATCGTGAAAGTTAAATTCATTTTTATTTGTACCGCATCAAAAATGGTCAAATTTTGTTTTTATTTATTATCTATTGATATAGATGCACTTTCAGTATGTACTGTAGAAACTATACCTCTATTATAGATCGAAACATGAGGTAAACAACTTGATGTATCTTTTTACCTAAATTATGTATAAATAAAAATTAATGGCTAAATGTGTTGCTAAGCGCAAAACTCAGGAATGGCTGGACCAATACGGATTTTTTTTTTCGAATACTCGTTATAGTCTGAGGAAGGTTTCTATTAAGAGAAAAATGGTAGGTAGGTAGGTAAAGTAGGTATGTAGGTAGGAACTTAGAGTAAGGTAGTTAGGTAGTATAATTATTACTAGTGTATGTCATATTATTTGTTACATTTTTTATAAACTAATAGATTATAAATAAAACTCACTGAAATTTAAAATTCTTGCACCAAGTATTTTTATTCTTTTGGTTGGTTGAACTTCTTCATCCTCATTTATTTCTTCGTGTTCACATATATTTATTTTTAGAAATTTTGATAGCCATATAAAATCTTGTTCTATGTTTTCTTTTCGTCATTCTTCGTTCTCGTTTTCTTCATTTTTCTCATCAATCTATTTTTCTTTCCTTAGTTCTATTTCCTTCTCTTTGTCGTTTTCTTCTTTCTCTTGTACATTATCTTAACTCTATCTCTCTATCTCAACTGGCGGCTTCGTCCGTACGAAGAGAAACCGGTGCATATCGGCTCAAGCCAGGCCTCGCTCAGACGAAGCGCACACACGCGCCTTGCTTGTAGTAGTGTACCTATCATAGCGCAGTTGTATGAAGCTTACCCTCTGTCCGTTTACTCTGTGCTATCTACTTTTATGCGAGGTAAGTAATGCGATAGTTTATAATGAAATATGTAGATAAAACTTTAAACTTACCTTGATAATAAATGTATACCCTTTTGTTTGTAATATTTTTTAGACCTCTCTTCATTCGTTTCTGCTTATTCCCATGTTTTACAAACTAAATTTATTTAAACACTACTAAAACTGTAAAATACTATGAGTTTATAACACTAATACTACTTATAGATACATAGAATACTCTTTAACTTATAAACAAGAATCAGAAATAAAACTTTTTGACGAATCGAAAGTCGGTTCTATTTTTTGATAATAAGTTTTATTTCACGCTTTTTAGTGGGTCGGTTTGTAATTTATCTAGTTACAAAAGCCAAAATGTCAACTACTTATCACCTTTTACAAAATATTGCTTTTCCCGGTGCAGAGCCGTTAATTTTTGAGGAGTTCTCCTGGTACATCACTATCAGCTCTACTTCACCATATGCATTGTGACGAGCATAAAGTGCTTAACATCTATATTCAAGTAATCTAATCGCAATCCACGAAATACTTATTATTGAGTAGTTTCGATGGCCATCTGGGGTCTTCGTCATCAGTTCCACTTCCTCAAATGGTGCTTTTCGAGAGAAACTAAACAAGGTACTATAAGAAATACCCAAAACGCTATAGGTATGCCTATAATATTTGAAGAGTTCCCTCGATTTCTCCATGATTTCATCATCAGATCCAAACGTGACGACAATGAAACTAACTAGAATGTATATTCTTTCAAACAAAAACAGAATTTTCCAAATCGGTCCAGCCATCTGCGAGTAATGAAGTAACATCATAAAAAAAAAGTTCAAGACGAATTGAGAACCTCCTCCTTTTTCTAAAGTCGGTTAAAAAGCTATTCCACTATTAATTTTTGCAGTAATATTTTACGATATTATTTCGTAGTGCTTGAGCTCTCGCAACGCGACGTACGTCCACCTAGCAACATGATGCGCCCCGCACTGAATTTGTGGACGAGTGCGGGGGTGATGTAAACGCAGTCTTTAATTGGACGCATTTTTAATTTATTGTAATAAGAATAATACATATTTGTAAAAAGTAACAAAACCAAATTATTTTCATCTGTATTGCAAAGCAGTAGTATATTTTTTTATACTCTTTTGATAAGAAATTAAGGAGTAAAATGGTTTCATCTCAATTATTTGGAGGTAATTTGGCTTTTTTTTTCTTATTATGTGATACCGATAGAAAAATTGTGGCTAAACCAAATTGCGGTTCATATCATGTAGATTACTAACAATTTTTTTCAGATGTAATTTCTCTGTAATTGCCGACGAAAAGTTGCTTCATCTGAATGCTTTTTTCAAGCTTTTTTCGAGAGAGCAGCCTTAAATGTAAATATTAGTATGTAAGCCCTGGCTGGGGGCCTTAAATTTAGAGGTCACCACTGGATCATCCGGTTAAGTAGTAACCAGCCTTAGTGTGCTGAACTACGAGTGGCTCTATCAAACAAAAAAAAAATGTTAAGATAGTCATCCATCCACGAACCGGTATTGACAATGGTGTATTAACCTTGATCATGGACCCGTGCGGCTATTATTATTTAACCATGAGCTCTTAAAAAGAAAATAATCCCATAGAGCCATTGCCTCCCGGGACTGCGACAATATTCTAACGAGATACCGCGGCCTCATGAAACAAAAAGGCAGCTAAAGGTGGGTTTTTAGTAATACTATTTAGTAATCTGTAGTTATAGCTCTAGTGTTCATATATACAACGTGTAACGGAAACCCCATATCTATCCAAAAGGGCTGAAAACAACATCTGGTATGGAGTCTCCATGCACAGTTTCAGCACAAAATAACTGACTCAAAGAATTGATACCAAATTATTGGTTTCATATATTTCTTGAATACCAATCATAACAAACGTGTCACAGCACTACAAGGGTCAATAACTTTCCACGTCACTTGCCAATAACACGATAATTCTTTTCGTTCTTCTTAATTTGAAAAATTTGGTCTCTGGTATCAGTGTATTGGAATTTGTAATAAGTTCTACACACGTAGACTTAGGATTACAAAACCTTTGCTATATCGTTTGTTATCATCCAAAGAAGCCATGCACTTGGTATGTATATACCCTTTAAATTACACGTTGTAGATCGGACAGGGGGTAGATGACTTTCCAGTGGCTCATGTAAATCTAGTCAATACATGAAGAGCCTTTTTCAGACTGACGGAGAAACAAGGCAGGTATAATTTTCACGATCATGCTGTCCTGACCCTTTCATGGCATACTAACAATCTTGTTAACTCCTCCAACTAAGCTAAATAATGCTTGTGTCGGGGTTCACGGCAATAGTGTAATCATGTAATGGGAAGGATTCGATCCTGCGACCTCTCGATCACAAGGCCGACAACTTGGGCAACTATTAGGCTATTGTCACTTCAAATAGTAATAATTATTAATTAGCCCTGCCCGCGATTTCAATCGCGTAGGAGTGTTTCTGATTTACTCAGCATCTGATCCTATAGAAATCCGGAATAAAAGACCGGCCGGCCTGTGTTATTCCAAGATGTCAACTATCTATTTACCAAATTTCTTGTCACAAAGTAAGTGTTATGGTCTCACATATCTTCACTGACATACGCTTCCAACACAATTCTTTCACGGCTTGAAAATGTACGCTGCAAAGCTTTAAATCTCTGCAGTTATCATCCGCGTTGGGACACCACCTAGTTAACATTTGCTTGGAAATTTCCAACATTTCGCCGGGATAAAAAGTGGCTTCTGTGCTATTCTTATGTATGATCTATATTGTTGTAAAGCTTTATCTAAATCCATTGAGTAGACTTACGTGAAAAAGTAACCAACATCCATACATTCCAACAAACTTTCGCATTTATAATATTAACTAGCAGTTGCAGTATAAAAACATAGCCCTCTTTTTCTTTTACAGTCGGGTAAAAAGTATCCTTCCTCAAGTTTCAGGCTATGTCAATACCAAATCTCACCCAAATCCCTTCGGAGATTCCAAAGAAACTTTTCGTTTTATAATAAATATTAATATACAACGTGTAACGGAAACCCCATATCTATCCAAAAGGGCTGAAGACAACATCTGGTATGGAGTCTCTATGCACAGTTTCAGCACAAAATAACTGACTCAAAGAATTGATACCAAATTATTGGTTTCATATATTTCTTGAATACCAATCATAACAAACGTGTCACAGCACTACAAGGGTCAATAACTTTCCACGTCACTTGCCAATAACAAGATAATTCTTTTCGTTCTTCGTCATTTGAAAAATTCGGTCTCTGGTATCAGTGTATTGGAATTTGTAATAAGTTCGACACACGTAGACTTAGGATTACAAAACCCTTGCCATATCGTTTGTTATCATGCAAAGAAGCCATGCACTTGGTATGTATATACCCTTTAAATTACACGTTGTATAGTGTATATACCGGGTGAAATTGAATAGACGCGACAAATTTAAATATACAATAATACGTGTTGTCAAGAAAATTTAGAACATATCAAATGTAAAATTAAAAAATAATTTATCAGTGTTACGAAAAACGTTAAAATAATTAAAGTATCAAAGAATTTCGCGTACCTACTACCGTTTTCGTGTAGTGGGCACGATTTAGGTACATTCTCGCTATGAATGAATCGCGCCGAGCGGAGCGCCCCCTTCCGCCCGGCCGCACGCGCACCGCTTTCGCGCGTGCAATTAATAAAAATTTTGTGAAACCAAATTTCCCTTCATACTTTTGTCGGCTTAGGACTATCAAAAATATTCGTTTTGTAAACACAATTGAGCACGGCGCCGCAAATTGTCCTTAAGTTTTATTAATACAAAAGTTTGTGATTTTACAGTTTCGAATGCGAATTATTCTTAGAATTCTACATGGTAAGTGATGATGTGATCGAAGAGGGATATTTTAGCCGAAATCTTCACTGCGTTTCACGTAGATTTCTTACGGTGTTGTACCACACGACAATATCGAGATACTGTACGTTTGTTAACGGTTCACGACTATTTCGTCTCGTCCTAGGCATTGTTATGACACAAACACAAGACAATACAAATTATTCGCAATACGTAAAGTAGGATTTGCGGAATGCGCACGCGACCGTGACCTACAAACGTTTTAGGTCGACTAATGAACGAAGGCGACCGCCCTGCCGCCCACCCTGCGGCAGGGTGGTCGCCGAGAAGGGATATCTGCGCTGGCGATTATGCGAGATTTGGCAACGTCGCGCGATACTTACACTAGAAAATAGGCAAAATTAGGTGAATGACCGCTATGAACGGCAACGTTTAATAACATGAGTACTCCACGATTATTATTGAGCACTGCGATGAGTCGGACGAGATTTTTTGATACTTTTCTTATTTATTTGGCCTATTAATTATTTTGTTCGAATACCGATAATTCCTACTTAAATAAAGATAATAACATCAATGGACCATTTTAAAACGATAATCACGTATTTTTTTTAACGATTTAGATTGTAGAAAAAACAGTTTATAATTACTATGTTACTGTAACTGAAGCTCCCATTTCTTTTTGTCGCATTTATTCAAAGTCATCCTGTATAAGAGACTCATTGGCAACGATTCACTGGTCGAATCAAAGCCTTGAACATCGACGACGAGTTGCAAGTCTATCAGTTTTCTATCGGTTACATTTCGGGGAGTGTGCGATGGAATTACACAATCTAATTCCGCCAAGCCCGTTCCATCATCGGACTACAAGACAAACGGCGATACGCCACCGTTACATGGTGGACATCCCACCCATACGCTCAAAACGTTTTGGGAAAACCTTCATTCTGCGTACGGCTAAGGAGTGGAATTCCCTGCCGGAGTCTGTGTTTCCTGATTGCTATAACCTGGGAGTCTTTAAGTCAAGAGTGAATAGGTTACTTCTAGGCAAGCGTACTCCATCTTCGACCACATCGTCACTTACCATCAGGTGAGATGGTGGTCAACCGCGAGCCTATTATCAAAATAAAATAAAATATCATGTCTCTGTTGGTCGCCAACCCTAACTCAAGTGCTAACGTTATCATATTATAATACTTCTCCTTACTTTATGCCGCTAAAATATTAACCATGTTTCGGCACAAGTTTACTGAACTATTAAACAGAGAGGTGTTAACTATAAGCGGAACGTCAACGTTTGGTGTAAGATTTATAAGGTTACCCAAGTAGTAAATTATTTCTCAAAAGGCATCTACGTAATAAATTTACTGAAATTAGGACAGTTTTCTTGATACGTGTGTTATTTCTTACCTCAGAGTATTTTCAGCTAATCCTGAATATATCGTCTACTTTATACAGGTAAAATTTTGTAAGAAGCTTTATCAGCACAATAACGAATATCAGGTTCTGCCAGCGGCACCCACGTTAAGTCGAAAATTATTCCAATGGAGCGTCTCTGGAGTAAAAAAATACTTTTCGTGTTTAAATGTTAATTCGGGTTGTAAACTATATACATACAGTAGTAGCTTATTACCGCGCCTCCGTTCGCGTGGGAGACTCAAATTTGCATGGTTATTTCCTCAAAAGAATACCACAGATATGAACCTACATGCTTCTCATATACAAATACATTACATACATAATTGTCTGGACTTGAAAAGAGACTTCAACCTCTGAGTTTGTTTTGGTGTTTCTTCTCAGAGTAGTCAGTTAGGAAATACCGGACTCATCTAGCTAAACTAAACACGCAAAAAAACATAACGTGTAAAACTGTTATATATAACCAATTTACAAAATAATTATTTCATTTCATTTCAATCATCCCTACATTCAAACATCTATACCCCTTTACACCCGACTATAAAAAATCTTAAGACCGCGCGGATTCATTTTCAACCGACGACCAAAAGAGGAGGTTATCAATTCGACGCGTATAGGTATTTTTTTTTTTTTTTTTTTATGTATGATCATCGAGTACTCGAAGACGGCTGAGCCGATTTAGAAAATTCTTTTTTTGTTCGAATGGGTATACTTCGAAATTGGTACCATTATCACCAAAGTCAGGATCTGATGATGGGATCCTGGAGAAATCGAGGGAACTCTTCAAATATTATAGGCACACCTATGGCGTTTTGGGTATTTCTTATAGTAACTTGTGCAGTTGCTCTCAAAAAGTACCATTTGGGGAAGTGGAACTGATGATGAAGATCACAGATGGCCGCCGAAACTACTCAATAATAAGTATTAAGTGGATTGCGATTCGATTACTTGAATATGGATCTTAAGCACTTTATGCTCGTCACAATGCATATGGTGATGTAGAGCTGATGGTGAAGTACCAGGAGAACTCTTCAACAATTAACGGCCCAGCATTGGGAAAAGCAATATTTTGTAAAAGGTTATAAGTAGTTGACATTTAGGCTCTTGTAACTAGGTAAATTAAAAATCATCCAACTAAAAAGAGTGAAAAAAAAACTTTTTAACAAAAAATTAAACCGACTCCCAAAAAACACTGCAAAGTGAAAAATAACTTTAATTTCGGAAGTCGGTGCCAAAAACGAAAAAACAAAACTAAAGACACCGACTACCGAAATTAAAGTTATTTTTCACTTTGCAGTGTTTTTTGGGAGTCGGTTTAATTTTTTGTTAAAAAGTTTTTTTTGGGAAAGCAACCGACGACGGTCGATCGTGAGACATGTATTCTCGTGCGTAGTGACGTCCGAGTCATGGAATAGGTTGTTAGTTTGTCTCAATCGAAGGTACAAGATGGCTGCGTATTTTGATCCGACCGGCGGCACGTGTAAGTATTGTGTTTTATTGTTTTTCGTTATATTTTGACTATTGTTATTGTTTTATTTTACTATTAAAACATTAATCAAATGAAATACAAACACTTTTTGCTATTTCGTTTTGTAAGTTAGAAATAAAATGAGACTAAAGTTCAAGTATCACGATCGTGGTCCCTCGGTTGTGACCCTGTAAGTTGATTTCAACGTGTTTTTTGTTTATTGATTAAAAGTTGAAATTGTGGCTATACTTGATTGTTTTTTATTTTAGTATTTCCTGTATCTGATGACCGCATCTTGGAACTCCTTGGTGATGGAAAAGAGTCAGATATAGAAGAATTTCACGACGATGAAGATTTTGAAGCAGAGCCACGCGTTCTCGCTGATCTTGTAGGCGAGGATGACAATTTTGAAGATTCAGGCGATGAAATGGAACCTGAACCTCTAATTCAGGTAACAGCCCCAAATAGGGGACGCTCTCGTAGTACTCCTTTGCAGCACATTGGAAACAGAGGGCGTTCTCATGATACTGCTTCGCAGCGAATGCAATCACGCCGAGGACGTTCTCGTACCACTGCTACTAGGCGAAATCTGCAGCAACATCGTCATGGAGACACCTGGAAGAATATTCCTTTTACCGATAAGCCACATGACTATACTGCAACTTTACCAAAAAACCCAGTTCGTACACCAACCGCATATCTTTTTTATTTTTTTATTGTGGTAAAATTATCAAATAAGTCCTCCCACTCCGGGCAGGGTGGGAGGGACTGTCAGACTTTTACTGACTAAAATCCACGGTGTTCCTTCAATAACCCTTTACATACCGGGGCCACGGTAACGGGATGAGTCCCACGACCCCGGCAGGCTTCGGCCCTCTGCAGAGGGGGCCTCGTCATGTTGCTGACGCTCTTTGAGGCGCGCGTGGAACACGACGCGCCGTCGACCCGGGCATGGTCCATGGTCGGACAGCGAGTTGCCCTTTACTCGCTGTCCGCATGCCCGCGCCTATGGTGGCCGGAGATCGTCGGCCGACGTCCGACGCCGTGGGCGTCTACCACTGCGGCTGGGCTGGAGGGAGGACGCCATCCTCTCCCTCACGCGGCCCGCCTCCTCCTTCGGAAGCATGACTGCTTCGCAGAAGGAGGCGACCGCTTCCCACTCTCTCTCGCCCCGCAGCATGGCCTCTACCAATGCCGGGCGCGAGAGGTCTCCGCCTATCGCCGCCGTGAGGACACGTCGGTGCTCTGCCCAAGCTGGGCAGTCTTGCACCGTGTGCTCTACGGTGTCCTCAGGGCGACCCTCGCAGTGGTGACACCCAGGCGTTTCCTCCTTTCCCATCAGACACAGGTACCTCCCGAAACTTCCGTGTCCGGTGAGGACCTGCGTCATGCTGTAGGTCAGGACGCCGTGACGCCGATCTAGCCACTCCTCAAAGAGGGGTCTTACCGCCGCAATTGCGGCATGCCCGGCCGTCGGTTGCGACAGTCGTTCCCTCCATACTGCCCTGAGATCGCGCCGGAGCTCTTCCCGCCGCGCCTCGACTTCTCGAGGCAGCGGGGATACGCCCCGGCGCTGCGCCTCCACGCGCCATTCATAGACGCGCTGGGGCAGTCGCCTCCAGATCCACCAACCGCATATCTTAATGATTATTTTGATGAAGGTTTCTACGAGGAGACTGCTCGGTGTACAAGCTTATATTTCATGCGTAAGACTGGCCAAGTACTCAAAACAACAAAAGCGAAAATAGCTAAAGTCTTTGGTGTGCATATTCTCATGGGATGCCTTCCATAACCACGAATGTCGATGTATTGGCGAGCTAATATGAGGATTGGATTCATTGCCGACAAAATAGTTCGCGACCGATTTATTACTTTACGCAATGCTCTTCATGTAGTTGATCACGATCAGCCAGCTGAAACTGAGACTAACAATCTACTTTGGAAGGTGCAACCAATTATCAAACGGGTTCAGGATACCTGCAACAAACTGGAAAGATTTCCATGTTACTATTCAGTAGATGAACAGATGATACCATTCAGTAGCCGTTGTTCTTTGCGTCAGGTCGTCAAATGGAGGGACAACAAATCAGTGATCATGGCATCTAACTGTACAGGATCATCGTCGGGTACTACTGTCAAACGGTGGGATAAAAAACAGAGAGGATACATTGATGTACCGGCTCCTAAAATTATTCAACAGTACAATCAACACATCGCCCCCGTTGATATTCTCGACTAGCAAATGGAGTATTATCGTACCTTCATCAAGACAACAAAATGGACTTTGAAAGTAATCATCCACTTTCTGGAATTAGCGTTGGTTAATTCTTGGCGACTATACAAAAATGATTGCGTGACAAATGGTTACCCAACAAAGGACGTTTCAGTGTTGCTGACGCTTTAACCAATTTTTCAGTCCGTCGTGACGACGTAGACGATTCTGAAAACGAGCCACCTCCTACCAATAGGCAATACAGACCAATACGTCCATCACAGGGCAAAAGATATGATGGATATGATCACCTGGCTGTATTTGATGACATAAAGGCATGATGGAGGGATGCCATAGGCGATCAAATATTAAATGTTCCAAGTGTGCTGTTTACCTACGTCTTTCTCGAAAACAAAACTGTTTTCAATTTTATCACCTCAAACCATAATATCTAGTGACGAGTTTTTTTAAACTATGTTAGTTTTTGTTATTCCTACTCTAATTCTAAATAATTTGTGATCTCTTTTTTGTTCCTAAAACTTAAAATAATTGTTATTCTGTGATTTTAAGTTTGTCAGAAATCGACATTGTTTATTTTGAGAAATTTACTATTTTTTGTTAGATAATTATTTAAAAGAGGTTTAATTTTTTTGTTAAATGATAAAGACTGATCAATGAGAGGTTATTCAAACAAATAAATATTAATTAGTATAAAATTTGTTGTTCCTTAAAAAAAAACAAATACAAAAAGATCACACTCACTATTGTGAGACTTGTAGATTATACCTAAGTGTCACGATCGTGAGGGCACCTTTTCAGGACAACTGAAAATGCAATTATTTTTTTCACATTTTGCTTATGTTTCCTTAGACTCCTAGAAATTGAGTCAATTAATTTTTTTCTAATATTTGCAACTTTTTTTCTTCGGGTGTAAAGGGATACATCTACTACTACTACTACAAGATAAGATGCCAATTTGAGTGATCTTATCTCACAGGCCAATCCCATTATACAACGTGTAACGGAAACCCCATATCTATCTAAAAGGACTGAAGACAGTATCTAGTATGGAGTCTCTATGCAAAGTTTCAGCTCAAAATAAGTGACTCACAGAATTGACCCCAAATTATTGGTTTCATAATGTTTCTTGAATACCAGTAATAACAAACGTGTCACAGCACTATGAGGGTCATCACTTTCCACGTCACTTGCCAATAAAACGATAATTCTCATCGTTCAAGTCTTAATTTAAAAAATTCGGTCTCTGGTATCAATGTATTGAAATTTCTAATATGCTCCACACATGTACACATAGAATTAGAAAACCCTTGCCATATCGTTTATTATCATCCAAAGAAGCCGTGCACTTGGTATGTATATACCCTTTAAATCACACGTTGTATAATATTACAATTCCAACAAAATTCCAAAAACTACTAAACGGATCTCAATGAAATTTGGTAAGTAGATAGTTGACATCCTGGAATGATACATACTCTTTATCCGGTAATTCCCACGGGATCGGGATTCACGCGGGAAAATCTACCACGCGAACGAAGTCGGGGCCAAAGCTAGTCTCTAATATTTGTAAGTTGAGGAATTTGGGTACATTATTATAAGATACTAGTACTCACGCGGGGCTTCGCTCCCGTGGATTCTATCACGGTAAAAACATAACTCTCCTTTTTTGCAGTCGGGTAAAAAGTAGCCTATAACCTTCCTCAAGCTTCAAGCTACTTCCATACCAAATTGCATCCAAATCCTCCCAGTACTTTCAAAGATTAGCGCGTTCAAGCAAACAAACAAACAAACAAACTAACTTTTCCGCTTTATAATATTAGTATAGATATATTTGTAATTGTGTTTTCCTCCTCCTCAATTCGGTCCCTCTGTGCTGAGGATCGTGGCTACGATGGAAACATTGCAAAAGACTCCATCTACTACGGTCTTCAGCTTGATGGAGAGCCTGGGACATCGGCATCTGCATTACTTCCGTCACCTGATCAGCCCATCGTTTAGGAATGCGTCCTCTCGGTCGTTTGTCAGTAATGATGGGCTTTTCCAAATTGTATGTACTTCGGAGTGCTACACATAGCAACATACTTACATATACATAAAGCATGTTCAGTACGTTGGTCATAACTCATAACCGATGTACTGCATATTCTGTGGAGGTATATTATGGAGGTGCGCTGTTGTGTGTCTTGCTTGAGCTCCTGTAACTTCAGTGACTGCCTTGTACAAAATCTTAATATATAATTATAATTTATTACTAGGTTACAATTTTTTTATTTTTTTTTATTTGGCAATATTATGTGCTAACAAAAAAATCTAGCTTCCGTAACCAAACTAGGCAGTGCCTGTACATCGGTTATCAGCGCCAATCCTCACCAAATGTTGTAAACTAAAAGCCATCATACAATTAAGAACTTAAGAAATGACAAAATTATAACGAAATTAAATTAAGAACAGTCCAGTATGTCCTCTTAGTTTATTGTAATAGGTGAAATGTACGTGAGTGGAAGGAATAAGAGTGTGTGTGGATGTAAGTATGTGTAGATTGAGTGCATTGTGTACTTATACAACGTGTAATTTGAAGGGTATATACATACCGAGTGCACGGCTTCTTTGGATGATAACAAACGATATAGCAAGGGTTTTCTAACCCTATGTCTACGTGTGTGGAGCTTATTAGAAATTTCAATACATTGATACCAGAGACCGAATTTTTCAACTTAAAAATAACGAGGAGAATTATCGTTTTATTGGCAAGTGACGTGGAAAGTTATGACTCTCGTAGTGCTGTGACACGTTTGTTATTATTGGTATTCAAGAAACATACGAAATCAACAATTTGGGGTCAATTCTGTGAGTCACTTATTTTGAGCTGAAACTTTGCATAGAGACTCTATACCAGAAGTTGTCTTTAGTCCTTTTGGATACATATGGGGTTTCCGTTACACGTTGTATACTTATTTACAATACAATACAAATACATTAGGCGTGTCAATAGTCTAATGGCTAAGGTGTCGGACTTGTGATCGAGTGATCGCGAGTTCGAACCTCACCCATTACACTATCGCCGTGGACCCACTCCAGACAAAACCATATTCAACTTAGTTGGAGGGGTTAACAAGATTGCTAGTAATGTGAATTCTACTCACATTACTAGTACTCTTTAAAAGAAACCTAGCTATAACTTTATAACCTGGGTCTTTAAGTCAAGAGTGAATAGGATACTTCTAGGTAAGCGGGCTCCATCTTCGACCACATCATCACTTACCATCAGGTGAGATGGTGGTCAAACGCGAACCTATTCTGAAAATAGGTAAAGTGCCTTCTCACACAAAAGCACAATAACAAAAGCGTAGACTTTAATTTTCAATCACAACCACTGGAGTTCCCTTGAAGGTCAATCGGTCACTCCATCACGCTCGTCGACTATCAGATCCTCGATAAGATTGAACTACTTCCAACCAACTTACAAGTTCTACAGTATTCAGTTAATCGCAGTACCTATAAGTAGCTACCACTGTAGCTACTAATACCTATATTTCCTTTGTTAAATTTTATTCTAAAATGTTTGTTCTTTTTATTTTGTCATTTCTATTTTTAGTTTAGTTTTGAAATAATAATTTTTTGTTCTTTTAATTTCGTCACTGAAATTTTTAATTTGAAAATTTCAGTTTTTATTTTTAATATATTTAGTTTTAGTGTTATCACTCTAGAGCGAGGGTATGAGTCTCTAATTGGCGACTGTATTAGTCCAAGACATATTTATTTACGTGAATTATTCTATGAAATGATTTTTTTTAATCTATATTAAATTTATTTGGGGTTTTTATCCCAATGGATACGTCAACCCCACCATGCCGTACACATGCTTCAACAAAAAAAAAAACTTAATTAAATTTAAAGGAGAATCCTAATCAATATAGTACACCAACTCGCTAAATCTTATTGCTACATCTGACTTCGGTTGAATTAAAATTGATTGTATTAAACCTACCCAAAGTCCCTTTCCTCTTGGTTCTTGACACACTCCATCAACAAATGATGTACATCCTCTATTACACTGCACGCGTTGCAGTTGGGAGAATTTACTTCTATGAAATGTTAAATGCAGAAGCTGTTGGCAACCTATCAGAAATAAATAAATAAATCTCAAACCTGGGAGAACATTCCTATAAAGTGAATTATGTTACGACTACAACGTGTAACGGAAACCCCATATCTATCCAAAAGGACTGAAGACAACATCTGGTATGGAGGCTCTATGTAAAGTTTCAGCTCAAAATAAGTGACTCACAGAATTGACCCCAAATTGTTGATTTCGTATGTTTCTTGAATACCAATAATAACAAACGTGTCACAACACTATGAGGGCCATCACTTTCCACTTCACTTGCCAATAAAACGATAATTCTCTTCGTTCTTCTTAATTTGAAAAATTTGGTCTCTGGTATCAATGTATTGAAATTTCTAATAAGTTCCACACATGTACACATAGGATTAGAAAACCCTTGCCATATCGTTCATTATCATCCAAAGAAGCCGTGCACTTGGTATGTATATACCCTTTAAATGACACGTTGTATATTTTTTGTAGTACAGAGCAGTGGTAGCCCAGTGGTTTCGGTCCCGTCTTGCGAGTTACGGGTCGTGTGTACGAACCCAGTCAAGCACATTACTTTGTGTAATTTATACCATGTCCAAAGCTCTCAAATAGGTGAATAAAAACATCGTGATAAAACCTGTATTTTCTTTCGAAGACATGCGAGTCACAAATCACGCGGGTCCTTTCCATCTCATAGAGTGGAGACTTGTGTCTTAGCAGTGGAATGTAATAGGCTGAATTATTATTAATTTTTGTATGATATTTAAAGAAAGAAAGGAGCTACATGAACCGCAGACTTCAAGACAAAGTAAAGAACACAACAATTAAAAACCAAGGCAAGGACGTGGGTAAAAAAGTACTTGGTTTGAAATGGAAATGGGCTGGACATTTCCAAGGAGTACCAGATGAAAGGTGGACGAAATCACCACGAACTGGTGGTACCTACTGAACAAAAAGCGCAGACAAGGTCGACCATAAATGAGATGGAGCGAAGATATTACAAAAATAGTAGGTAACATTTGGAGTAGTTACTAGAGACAGAATAACATGGAAACGAATGGAGAAGGCTTTCACCGCTGTTTAGTGGTCCTTGTACATAATTTACTAAATCTATACTAATATTATAAAGCGGAAAAGTTTGTTTGTTTGTTTGCTTGAACGCGCTAATCTTCGAAAGTACTGGGTAGATTTGGATGCATATAGGTATGGAAGTAGCTTGAAGCTTGAGGAAGGTTATAGGCTACTTTTTACGCGACTGCAAAAAAAGAGAGTTATGTTTTTACCGTGATAGAATCCACGGGAGCGAAGCCCCGCGTGAGTACTAGTAACTAATATAATCATATAAAAATATAAATGTAGAAACTTAATATTACTAACATTTACACTGTAAGTTAAATTTGTAACATTTCATTAGTTAAGTTGAACAAAACTGTATAAGGAAAATAAAGCTATATTATTTTATTTTATTTATATACTATATATACTATACGCACTAAACGCTTTGGGAATACCTTCATTGTGCGTACGGCTAAGGAGTGGAATTCCCTGCCGGAGTCTGTGTTTCCCGATAGCTATAGCCTGGGAGTCTTTAAGAGCCATTTTTCAAAATTTGAACGCTCGAGTTTAGGTAAAAATCGGCATATATGCGTGGCGATGCACACATAAACAACACTAATAGTGTAGAGAGAGTGTCGAGTCGGACTAAACAATTTTGAGCTGTTATAATCGTCTTTATAAGAAAGAGATTTGATTACTTAAATGACTTAAGATTTAAAAAATGAAAGACATGTATAAAGTATATATTTAAATGAAAAATGGAAGTTATGTTACAACCGACTTCAACAAAATTGAACTCAAAAGTGTAAAATTGGTGTTAATTAACTAAGAAAAATCACACTTTTTGTGTACGTACGTACGTACGCACGTACGTTATGAGTTGTAGTTTCCGATATTTATTTTTTAATAAACTGTTACAGAAGGAAGGTTATTTTTTACGTTAAATTATAAATGATATTTATTTCTACAAATAGGTTACAAGTAAGAAAAAGTGTTGGTGTGTCTATACAAAAATATATATATTCCTGTCATAATTGAACCATATACCGCGCCTTGATTGAGTTTAGATTTTTCAGTTGTGTTGGGGTCTGAAGTTTTCAGAATAAAGCTAGATACACACATCTTACATTTCAAGTGAAATTTGGATATGAGACCAATCCGTTTCTCTTTTTCTATTTTTAGAAAGCTCATATTGTAGCCGACCTTTTCACTGTGTTTGCTTATATTGATTAATTGACTCCAAAAGTACTGACAATCTATTATTCGCGTTCCATGCACTTTATAATTATTTTAAAAAATAAAAATTAGCATTTCAGAAATGTTAACTTTGTAATGAAATATACATACGTAAAACTGGAAAAGAGGTAATTGTAATCATCATTATGAATATCTTTTAGTATGGGATCAACCCTAAAATTGCGAAAAAGAATAGACGACCTCGTTCATTTATAAGTGTGCATAACTGGACAAAATTTACTAAACAGCTGATGATGATTTTCACGTTCATAATAATGAGTACAATTACCCCATTTAAGGATTTATGTATATTCCTTTATACCCTGTATAACATGTTTAAAATATATTACCCTAAAGTTAGTTAGTTTATCTTCAGACAACTACATATCTGAAGATTTTTGTACGTTCAAAATTTTCTACCTATGCAATCATATACAACGTGTAACGGAAACCCCATATCTATCCAAAAGGACTGAAGACAACATCTGGTATGGAGTCTCTATGCAAAGTTTCAGCTCAAAATAAGTGACTCACAGAATTGACCCCAAATTATCGGTTTCATATGTTTCTTGAGTACCAATAATAACAAACGTGTCACATCACTATGAGGGTCATCACTTTCCACGTCACTAGCCAATAACACGATAATTCTCTTCGTTCTTCTTAATTTGAAAAATTCGGTCTCTGGTATCAATGTATCGAAATTTCTAATAAGCTCCACACATGTAGACATAAGATTAGAAAACCCTTGCTATATCGTTTGTTATCATCCAAAGAAGCCGTGCACTTGGTATGTATATACCCTTTAAATTACACGTTGTATATATGATTATACACTGGTGTTGTTTCATATATATATACTGGACAGCAAATAAACCGAGCCACCCGCTACCTAGGCACTGTAATTCGATTTTCTCAAAAACTAAAAAACCTACAATTATCAAAGTACCTCCAGAAAGTGCGTTTCATGGTGATTAAAATGAATGGAATTGGGTTTAATCAATATTGCAGTGGTTATTAAGGATTTTACAAAGAAGAGTCGTTTTCCAGTCGTGATAATCGTTAGTAATGATAAAGTGAAAAAAAAATTAAAGCCAAAAACAAAGATAAAATAAAAAAAACGTTTTTGATCAATATTCCCCTTGCTCGGATAACTGCCAGCATCCTTGTATTCATCGACCTTACAAGCCTGACGATAAAATCTTGAGGAATTGTATTCCACTCCTCTTCAATTGCGATTCGCAGCTCTGGAAGCCTTGTTGGAGCAGGTACCCGGGCTCGAACCCGACGTTTCAGCTCATTCCATAAGTGTTCTATCGGATTCAAGTCCGGGCTTCGAGCTGGCCAGTCCATCGTACGAATGCTGACGTCGCGTAGATACTAGGTCACCACATGAGCAACATGAGGCTGTGCATTATCATGCATCAATTGCATATCCTGTCCGATATATCCTGCGTAAGGTACCACATGGTCTGCGAGGATTTCAGTAATGTAGCGATGAGAAGTCAGTCCACGTGTACGGCCCGTCGACGCGTCGGTTCGATGAAAACTAACGCTGTATGTG
The DNA here is from genome assembly GCA_943138885.2 of Tholera decimalis. Classification (NCBI taxonomy): domain Eukaryota; kingdom Metazoa; phylum Arthropoda; class Insecta; order Lepidoptera; family Noctuidae; genus Tholera; species Tholera decimalis. The sequence goes on from OW964565.2 coordinate 30,842,284, forward strand.
CTGTTAACGAGATGCCGCCCCAGACCATTACAGATCCTCCTCCATAAGCAACAGTTTCCTCGATGCAACACTGAGAATAACGTTCTCCAGGGCGACGATATACTCTCTGACGTCGATCACTTCCATGTAGACTCACCCTGGTCTCATCAGTGAAGAGTACATTACTCCACTGCTCTAATGTCCAATCCCTATGCTCTCGAGCAAATTCAAGTCGTGCTCGACGGTGTGCTACCATTAATGCTGGGCCTGTTGCAGCTCTTTTTGGGGTTAGGTTCCGTTCAGCAAGTCTCCTTCTGACGGTATCTGAACTTATGACCACTTGGCGTTCGTCACGCAGACTTTGTTGGACTTGAACTTCGTTGAGGTAGCGATTTCGCAGAACAGTAAGGTGGATATAACGATCATCTGCTGCTGATGTAGCCCTAGGTCTGCCCGTACCTGGACGGCGATCGAATTCTCCAGTCTCTAGGTATCGTCTGTAAACTCGTTGCACCGAAGATCTGCTGATTCGAAGCCTTCGAGCGACTTCACGTTGCGCAATACCTGCTTGAAGTAATGCTACAGCTTGAGCTGCTTCCTGAGGTGTTGTATCCATTATTAATCGAAAAAATTAGCAAAAACACACGCGTCTGAGCAAACGATGGACAAAAACTAAAGAAATGATAAGAAATATCCGACTACCCCCATTGTAGAGAAAAAGAACGCTAATTTCAAACTCTGGTGAAAACAGAGCAAATCGTTAGCATTGTGTTTGTTGCTTGATTACAATGTGAGTTGACGGTACTTTTGAATTAATTTGTAGTCATTTTAATCACCATAAAACGCACTTTTTGTAGGTATAACTTTGATAGTTGTAAGTTTTATACTTTTTGAGAAAATCGAATCAGAGTTCCTAGGTAGCGGGTGGCTCGGTTTATTTGCTGACCAGTGTAGTTTAGACTATCGCCGTTATTTACATATATTATCTTAAATTTTTCGGCTTTTTTACCAGGTACCTTTTATTTGAGCTCTGATAACTTCCTAACTACTTTATCTTTCTGTGATTATGGCGTTTTCAATATTACCAAAATACCGGGTCCCAAACAAAAGGCACGCTGTAGAAGACCTTATTTATATAAGTAATGCTGTTTCGTATTAACTAAATTCAGAACTAAAGAAATATAGAAAGTCCAAAAAGTATTTACTATTGAGTTCTAAACTTCCGCTAAATCGTCAAGTCTGATGTCTAATGCAACGGGTGGTTATTCCTATAAAATTTAAGATAAGATATGATAATTTACCACTGAATAGACTAGAAACTACACAGTCACTCTGAAGGGTAACTGAAAAGACAATGCTTGATGACGACCTTTCGGTTCAACATCTAAATTGAAGTAACTACATAAATAAATAGTCCAAATAATATTTACGTTTGCGTTCGAAAGTTCCATTGCATCATCAAGCCTAAGGTCTAAAGCTACAGGATTAATACGATTGCAATAAAATTAATTTTATCTTTTATTTTGAGGTGGAAAATGCAATAAATGAGTTTTCCCGCTCTAGGTGGAGGATGGGAGTGCTAGACTTCTACTGACTAAAAATCCACCCTATTCCATCAGCAGCCCTTAAGTTCCGTGGCCGCGGTATCTTGTTATTTATTTATTTTATCTCAAATAAAATAAACTTTGTATTAAAAAATAAACCTGACTTACAAAAAAACACTGCAAAGAGAAAAATAACTTTAATTTCGGAATTCATTATCAAAAACTATACTACAAAACCAAAGACACCGACTCACGAAATTAAAGTAATTTTTCACTTTGCAGTGTTTCCTTTTTAAAGTTTGATTATATGTCGCTTTTTAGTGGGTTGGTTTGTAATTTACCCAGTTTAAAAGCCTAAACGTCAACTTTGTATCACCTTTTGAAAAATATATTTTTTTTCTAATGCAGGGAGGATAGCGTTTAGTTCTCTTGGTACTTCACAATCAGCTCTACTTCACGATATGCAGTGTGACGGGCATAAATTGTTTAGAAATTTTATTCAAGTAATTGAATCGCAACCCACGAAATACTTATTATAGGTGTGCCTATAATATTTGAAGAGTTCCCTCGATTTCTCCATGATTCCATCATCAGATCCTAACTTGATGATAATGGAACTCACCTTGAAGTAAATCCTTTCAAATAAAAAAAGAATTTTCTAAATCGGTCTAGCCATCTACTAAAACTACTACAAAAATACAGTCGAATTGAGAACCTCCTCCTTTTTTTTTAAGTAGGTTTAAAAATAAATCAATAAAGAAAATATGACATTCGTTAAATTGTATTTATAGTTCTACAGTACTGAACAACAGTTAGAGTTTAATTTCTTAAGTGCTTCCATCTTTTGTGATTATTTGTGAATTTTTATTCTTAAAACTTTGGTAGCCCTAAATTTAGACTACCTACATCAATTTATGACTTTATATTATAAAAGCAAAAAACTTTTAAACTAAAAATAAAATTGACTTTGCTTTCCTTCGTCGGTGTTTTTTTTTTTCGTATTTTCGTGTTTGGACACCGACTTCCAAATAGTTAGTTAAAAAGGGTATTTAACGCTTTTTAATTTGTAATTTATCAAGTTACAAAAGCCAAAATGTCAACTACTTATCACCTTATAAAAAATATAGCTTCTCCCGATGCAGAGCCGATAATTTTTGAGGAGTTCTCCTGGTACTTCAGCATCAGCTTTACTTCACCATAATTATGCATTGTAACGAGCATAAAGTGCTTTGCCATATTCAAGTAATCGAATCGCAACCCACGAAATACTTATTATTGAGTAGTTCCGGTGGCCATCTGTGGTCTTCATCATCAGTTCCACTTTACTAAATGGTGTTTTTCAAGAGCAACTGCACAAGTTACTACAAAAAATAACCAAATCGCTATAGGTGTGCCTATAATATTTGAAGAGTTCCCTCGATTTCTCCATGATTCCATCATCAAATCCTGACGTGATGACAATGGAAACAATAAAAAAGTATACACTATCAAACAAAAAATAAATTTTTAAAATCGGTCTAGCCGTCTTCAAGTAATCAGGGAGCATACATAAAAAAATCCGACGAACTGAGAACCTCCTCCTTTTTTTTGAAGTCGGTTAAAAAAGATGTACCTTGCTTCATGTGCATTCTTTAATTCTGACTTACAGGTTTTGGAAAAAACTTAGTTTAGGCACCAGTCTCCCACAAATTATGTTTAAATTGTCTGTACCTTATGTCAATTATCTAATGTATTAATTTGTGGTGAGAAAATAAATAAATTCTATTCTAAATAAATAAATTCTATTCTAATTCTATTCTATTTATATTCTTAATGATGCAAAATTATTGCGTTTCCCTTTTTTGACACAATGGTATACACCGTGCCTGTTCTCCGTAGCTAAAACAATTACGTATAAAGCACTAAAAATATTTCTTACAAAAAAATACGTGTATCAAAACCCACGTAGTCGTAGTATAGTTAGCGTTCTCGATACGTGCGATCGACTGTCGGGACGCGGAAAAAATTGACACACGTCCTACCCTGGCGGGCGCTCGGGCCATACTAAATGGGGCTAGCTTGGACAACGTAATATATAGTAATTTAGAGCGTTCTTAAAATCATGTTATTACAAAATTACATGATCGCATTGTCATAAAAACTATTTATTTGAATTCTTCACAGAACAAAGTTTATTTTGACGTAATTTTTTTATCGAAATTACGCCTTATTAAATGCGAATAATCGCGACAAACTTGCGCTACAGCACCTAAAAATAGACAATACTTTTTATTTTTTTTCTAAATAATGCAATAAATAATCTTGAATATTGAACATTAGTTCACAAATCAAGTATATGTCTTATACTATCCATATTTTTTTCACCTGAATTTGTGAACATTAGTCATAGATTCCGGAATCTGAAGTTGACTCTACGATGATATTTCTGTAAACTACTTTTGGGAGATTACTCACCACAAAGCGATGCAGATGTTTTAAGTAAATGTTAAACGATAAAACACTTCATTAATAGTTGATCTATTTTAGACATGTATTTTAAAAATTCAAAGTATGACGTAAGATGGTAAAGCAGGCGATTGAAATCTTAGAAATTTACGAAAAAACGTCTAATGGCTCTTAAGTCAAGAGTGAATAGGTTACTTTTAGGTAAGCGTGCTCCATCTTCGACCACATCATCACTTACCATCAGGTGAGATGATGGTCAAACGCGAGCCTATTATCAATACAAAAAAAATATATTTATTATATGATTTTTATTTCTAATTCTTAAAAAAAATAGTTCAAGCTAGAATGCAGTATGCAGCGCCGCCTTCAAATATATTCACAAGTGGACAAGGCTGTAACTTTGTGTTGGATTGCAACTTGCAATCCAAAGTTTACCTAAGTATGGTATAGTGTTAGTACTTTCTTTTTTCCAGGTGGGGTAATTATCGAAAGAATTTTCCCGCTCTGGGTGGAGCGGAAGGGAGTGTCAGATTTCTACTGACTAAAAACGTGTGTTCCAGGGCTGCGGTATCTCGTTAGAAAATTCCCGCAACCCCGGATGGTGTTAATACCAACTAAATGAAATCCTTCCGTTTTTAAATACATTTAAATTTTAGTATTCTCAACTGAAAAGCACTAACTGTACTTCAATTTAAAATAATGAGTTTGTGAATAAAGGTTTTGTTACTTTATTTTTCATAGTAAAGCTTGGTATCGGGCCTAAAAATAAACTACATTTAGACTCTAAAGCCTGTCGTTACACTTTGGTACAATCCGTGAATCTCCGGATTGTGGTTAAGTTCTGTAACTAAAGGAAACTCAACAAAAACTAAAGCACGGCTTTTATTTGAGGAAAAAATATGGCTTTTTGTAAGCTTTTGCCTCAAAATTCGTTTGCGTCCAAATTTATTCTACAAATAAAAAAAAACCGGCCAAGTGCGAGTCGGAATCACGCACGAAGGGTTCAGTACCATTATCTATAAAAAACGTTAAAAAATCAGGTTTGTTGTATTCCCATACACACAACACAAGTTTTTTACGTTTTGCATGCCCCCTTATATATTTATTTTTAGTATGTATTGTTATAGCGGCAAAAGAAATCATCATCTGTGAAAATTTCAACTATCTAGCTATCACAGTTCACGAGATACAGCTTGGTGATAGACAGACAGCGGAGCCTTAGTAATAGGATCCGGTTTTTACGCTTTGCGTACGGAACCCTAAACATATGTCTTTAGAACTAACTATATTTCTGATTCAAGATAATTATTTTACTCATAAATAAATTGAAAAACAAATAAAATTAGAATAATATTTTAAGACTAAGCTTTTATCAAATGGTGTCGACATTTGAACTTGGAACATGAGTAACATAGATATAATATCATAAATTCTAATTAATAAACCTAGTTTGTGGGTCCTCTCACTTGAAGAAAACCAGCGCGGTCTAGATGTCGTAATGCAGTTAATCAACCAGTAGTACCATTTAAGTTTGTAAATATCTGTTATTAAAATTTTTATCGACAGCTAATATTTGAAGCGTCAATAGCCTAATGGCTAAGGTGTCGGACTTGAGATCGAGAGGTCACGAGTTCTAACCCCACCCACTACACTATTGCCGTGAACTCACTCCAGACACAAGCATATTTAGCTTAGTTGGAGGGGTTATCAAGATTGCTGATAATGTATCAGTTCTTTTAAAAAAATATACATTATTATTAAAATCTGAATTAAATTAGAACTAATTTACTGATTGACTGTCAGAACAACCAAATCATTTTTTCTCGGGTTAAAAATCATTAAGACTCCGCCCGCCCTGGATGCATTGGAACTTTAGACTTCTAAAAACCTATAATAACCCACACTGTTCCGTCAGACACCCCGCGCCTTCGCATAACGAGGTCGCGGTAACTCGTTAGGACATTCCTGCAACCCTAGCAGGTCCCACAACCCCTGTAGTATCAACCATACCATCAGCACACTATTGGAAATAACAAAAAATATTTTATTTATTTAATTATGTACAGCTGCCAGCATATCAAGCTACAACAATCTGTCAAATTCCTTTAATAGATTTTCAACTTTATTATTAGGCTCAAGATTGATTAGGAAAATTTGACAGTTTCGGGTAGCTTCATGTGCTGGCGTCTGTACATATACATATAGATGTCCCATTAATAATCGTAATTTAGCCTATTACGAGCTGGGACACAGGTCTCCATTCATATGAGTGGGAATGGGTTGTAAAACTACTTGCGAGCCCAGTGTGAGTTGGTGGATCATATGTCGTCGGGTTTTTGGTCCTAGGGCTTGACAACTTTCCATCACCGGTTTGAGAGCAGTGGTAGAATAAAACTATTTTTTATAATAAGGAACTTGGACTTTACTTTTAATCCAGTATTTATAACTACAAAAATTGTAATATTTCTCAAAAAACAATATATTTACCATCATACTAGTTACTACTATATTTACAGCAGACGTAGAGATTGCCTATGCCGATTGTCGAAATAAAAAGTCAAAGAATGTCAAGTAGGACAAAAACAAACGGTGCTTGAGTTTTTAAAAGCTGGGACACAGGTCTCCATTCATATGACTGGGAATGGGTTGTAAACCTACTCGCGAGCCCAGTGTGAGTTGGTGGATCATATGTCATCGGATTTTTGGTCCTAGAGCTTGACAGTTGCCTCACGAAACTTTCCATCACCGGTTTGAGAGCATTGGTGATTTTATAAATTAGGTATAGTAATGTGACTGGGTTCGAAGAGACGACCTGCAACTTGTAAGTTTGACCGGGCCATTTATTTGTTATTTGTTTATTTATTCACAAGGCAATTACAACAGGTCACAAATCAATAATGATAACAATTACACATATGTTTTGGGCTGATTGTGACCCAGAAACCCTGTGTTTTCTTTACTAAATTTTTGTTAGAGCTCAAAATGTCCTTGATAGAAAATTCTTTGTCAACAAGAATAAAGGACAGACCTCTTACAAAATATGGTCACTAGATTGAATTTGTCAGCTCGGTTACAAAATGTCAGAGTGAACAAATTAGAGGTAGATTGGGAGGAATAAAGTGCTATTGTTCGCAAGATTTACAAGATGGAAGCCGAACAATGTACTTAAGAAATTGAGTGCGAAAGAGGCGAAGTTTATTAGCGTCCTGTATTTTAAGAAGCCGACTGATATCGGAAAAAAATACAATTTTACACAAACGTTCATTCGCTAAGGCTATTCAATTTATTTATTTAGACTTTATGCATCATAGTAGTACAAAGACGGATTTAACTACTATCAACCATGGCTTGTGAAGAGAAAACATGGCAGGTGTAAAAAAATCTAAAACTGAGTGCTCGCCTTTGCTATACAAGGAACTTGTTAAAATATTTAAATTATATCTATTTAATATTTATATATTATATTTATCTTATTTAAATATTATATTATTATTCTCCCATGAAAAAAAATTAGAGTAAAATGTGGTCAAGACGACACCATATATGGCTCACAGTGACAAAAATTTATCAGATCTCATGTAGAACCAATTTAAGCTTCAACTTTAGAAGCCCTAAATGCACAAACTCCACGCCTTAGTTAATATACATATGTGGCTTCACCGTTTCGATACTACAAGAACTTTTGTGTAGGTACTAACAGAAAAGTAATGAACAGTGGATACATTTTTTACCATGTGACTTCAGCGGTCTCAAACTTGGTTTGCAGTTTCTGATGTTGCATGCTCATCGCCCCTGGCAATAGTATTCCCAAAGTCTGTTGACAAGGGTTGACACTGGAAAGCGCTGTTCAGACCAACCTAGTAAAAGGTGACGAGATTACCTATACGCCTTTCTTTGTAATCGGGTGAACTTTCAAAAACGCGCCTGGACTTTTCTCACTTCAGACCTATCTCCATTTTACCTTTCCTTTATAAAGTTCTTGAACATATTGTTCATGGCCAAGTTTCTAGATACCTTACAGCACACAATCTAATTTCCCCTTTCCAATCTGGATTTCGTACTGGTCACAGCACAGTAACTGCACTTCTGAAAGTCACCGACGATATCCGCTGGGCTATGGACAATAAATCTCTCACCGTATTAGTCCTACTTGACTTCAGTTGCGCGTTCAACTCAGTAGATTTTGACATACTTCTTGGAGTCCTTCGTTCATTTAACTTCTCGCCTTCTGCACTATCCTGGTTTGACTCGTATCTTCGGGGTCGCTCTCAGTGTGTCCGCCTTGATGAAAAATTTTCTGATTGGTGTGATCTCACTGCTGGTGTGCCTCAGGGTGGCGTTCTTTCTCCTCTTCTTTTCTCTGTCTTTATTAATACAGTTACTCAGATCATCACCTCGAACTTCCATCTCTATGCAGACGATTTGCAGCTATACCGACACTTCTTGCTGGCTGACGCGGACTCGGTGATTAGTGCCATGAATTGTGACTTGGAGAATATTAGTCAGTGGGCTAAATCATATGGATTACAGATTAATCCGTCCAAGTCCCAGGCTATGATCTTAGGTAGTCGATACTATCGCTCTGCACTTGACACTTCCTCTTTGAGGCCATTATCCCTTAACGGCTCGGTCATTGCGTACACGGATATTGCAAAGAATCTTGGTGTATTACTTGACAGCAATCTTTCTTGGCGAGCGCAAGTAAGTGAGGTTAGTCGTAAGGTGCACTTCTCCTTCCACTCTTTAAAATCCCTACAAAGCTTCTTGCCTTTCAAAACTAAAATCTCTTTAGCTCAAACTTTAATTCAGCCGATTATTGATTATGCTGATGCCTGCTATTTGGATGCCACTGAGGAGCTCTTATGTAAGCTTGAGCGCTTGCAAAACTTGTGTATTCGCTTTGTTTTTGGTCTGAGGAAATACGATCATGTCTCTCAGTTTCGCAAGGATCTCAAGTGGCGCCCTATCCGTCTTCGCAGGAACACTCGAATATTATTCCTTCTGTACAACATCCTATTCAATCCTGCATATCCTAGCTACCTGCGCGATCGTTTTTCATTCACTCGTCCTACTGATGCCCTTTGTAGATCCCACCTTAAACTCCATCTCAATTTCCCATCCCAAAAAACCTGTTTCTATTCCCACTCCTTCTCCTTTCATGCAGTACGACTGTGGAACTCACTTCCCGCTAAAATCCGCGAAGCTAAATCCATTACTATTTTCAAAAAGCAGGTCAAAGATCATTACCTATCTAACATCCCGTAATTTTATATATTTATTATAGGTATATATTTTTATAGCATGTATTTTAATTCTATGTATGTATATATTTATTAAATATATCATTTTAGTTTAATTTTATAGCTAAGTATGTTTTATATCGTAATTAGTATTTATACACACTGTGTCTATCATCTCCTCTTCAACTCTCCTGTCGCAGGTCTGCTGGAAGAAATTTCTTAGGAAATAAGCAGCACCTTTGTGCTCTTTTGTCTGTATTTAATTTTTTCCTTTATAAGTGTCATGTGTGTACATAAATAAATAAATAAATAAATAAAGACCAGAGAAGTAGTGTAGCATTTCTACATCAACAAAATCATCCCGGTGATCACTGTTAAAAGAACACCCCAGTACCCCCTCTGTGCAAAGCCTATTAGGGCACATTCTTCTGGAGACTATAAAGGTTCTCCCCAGAATCTCTCTGAGTATGGTGTTACGTGATCACTGTCCCATCGTCTGGTACCTATACGCCCACCGCCATCGCTGTTTCGAGATGGTTAAGAAAAAGATTGACTGGAAGGTTTTAAGGAAACCTTTACTCTGCTGTTGGACAGTTTATAATTGATTTGATTGGTAATCTCTTCTAACTTAGTTACATAGAATATTGTTTTTTTAATAAGTCACATAATTTTTTTAAAGATTTAACTTTGTTAACTATAACCGATGACTTAGTAGCCAGAACATGTTAACAAAAATGGTTTATGTAAGGAAAACATTCTTATTCTTATAGAATATGCGGCTTAATCCTAAAAAAAAAGAAAATGTCAACTTACCTTTGCTCTACTTAATTTGCCTTTTGAAAGGAATCAATGATGGCAAAAGATTTTCCTTAAGTTATCACATTTACCTGGCATCAACATTGTACAACTACTTTTAATTGTGTGATCAAGTAATCTTCAAGTTTATATGATAACTAGCTTCCGCCCGCGACTTCGTCCCCGTGGAAAAAAATTCCCCCGATTTTGAAACATTCTTCATTACTGCTCCGCTCCTATTGGTATTAGCGTGATGATATATAGCCTATAGCCTTCCTCGATAAATGGGCTATCTAACACTGAAAGAATTTTTCAAATCAGAACGGTAGTTCCTGAGATTAGCGCGTTCAAGCAAACAAACAAACAAACAAACAAACAAACAAACTCTTCAGCTTTATAATATTAGTATAGATTATTTTAAAAGTACAAAAAACTTTTAACAAAAAATGGGACCAAGTTCTTAACAAAAAAAAAACATGACTGTACTAAAAAGCACAAAATAATCATTGGATGTCTAATTTCATTTATAACAAGGGTTAGGTACCTACTCACCTGGTTGAAATTGGTACCAAGCCAAATGAATAGGTTTGATCACCTTGCAAGCCAGAAAATTTGGCACAAGTTTTGCCAAGGGGAGTTACCCAGCTATTGGGTTGTAGAGGTCAATTACGTAGTCGCTCTAGGTGAAATATTTCAACTTAGCTGCCAGTCTAACTGGAAGTTAGATTGGAAGCTGACCTCAACATATCAGTGAGGGAGCTAAGGAACCTTTATGAAATGAAATGAAATATTTATTTTGTAAATTGGTTGAAAATAACACTTTTACACGTCATGTTTTTGTTGCGTGTTTAGTTTAGCTAGATGAGGCCGGTATTTCTTAACTGACTACTCTGAGAAAAAACACCGAAACAAACTCAGACATCAAAGTCTCTTTTAAAGTCCAGACAATTTGTATTAGTATGAAGAGATGCATGTAGGTTCATGTCTGTTGTATTCTTTTGAGGAAATAACCACGCAAATTTGAGCGGACCTGTCCAGACAGTGCAAGCATTTGTCAGGTGTGCGTTACATCAGCGGAACGATGCCGATCTCCAGGACCTCGGCCCGACAGATAACCAGCACCCCATTTCGTGCAAATGCGCCAGAAATCCAGATGAGAAATGATGATGATGATGAAATGATTGATAAATTGATTTAATCCGTGCGTAATCCAGATCCCGTTATGGTGCGGCATTAAGAATTCCTTAACTTCTAATCAGTTGTACGGCGAGTGCGGAGGAGCGCCGACGGGGTATGCTGGCCGCGCTTGCGGGAAGACTGTATTGTACCGTTGTACGTATATCACTCACTGCTGTAGGTTACATGTTGCACACAGGGAGTGAAGCAAACACCATCAATTCTTATTAATTGAGACTTATGTGTATTTTATAATTGTTATGAGTCTGTGATACTCGAAATCGATCCTAAAAACACACACACACACACACACATGGCTAAATATAGGCTCTCCTAGGAACAAAAGTCGATAAACCATTTTTGGCTAGCTGTGTAAAAAAGTTGTCACTTCAAAGGCTAGGGAGATACCGCGACAGTCCGCGGGTGACGTTGAGTGATCACGAGACCTCCGGCGATGCTACGCGATTATTCGCGTCCTCCATCAATCTCCCGCTCCACGACGAGTAATCGATTACAATGAGGACTTACTAAGGGCGGAACACGATATCTAACCATCAGAACTAGTGTAGAAAACTAGCAGAAGAAGAAAAAGAACCATGAAAAGGATACGAAAGTGTTGCTTTAACTAATAAATTATTTTATTTTACTATAAACTAGCTTTTTAGGGTTCCGTAGCCGAATGGCAACAAACGGTACCCTTCCCAAGTAGCAAAATGTAGCCCTGTAATTATCCTAGGAGCACGTATTTTTTAATCCTATAGAAATCCTGTAAACGTTTATAGAGCTGCATTTGGGCGCAGTTTATAGGAATATTACGCCCTATAGTCGCTTTGTTATAATCCGGTAAAGTGCTATTTGATTTTATAATTACCTTATTAAGTGCTTTAACAAAATATAGTTGTCCTATAAAAATCCGGTAAATGCATCTAAAAAGAGCGATTGGTCCTCTTATGATCGGGCGCGTGCCGCTACTAGAGTAATTGATCCTACAGTGATCAGCGTAATACCATTAGTAGATTCATTCAGTCGATCATTCGTTCTTTTTTCGTTAATTCATTGTACTGTGCTGGTGTGTGACATTGATTACTTTTTTTTCCAAAAGCTAAGTAATGTCACATTATAATAATGTCTGTCATTATAATAAAGTAACTTTTTCCGTGTAACTGTTTTGTAAAGAGTGCCTACTCAACTTGCGAAAATCATTTTATTGATGAAGTGTTAGATGATAATAAACATATCTTGATGCGCCTTCAAAATTTTACATTTTCATTATTTGTTATTTCAGTAATAAATTAATATATACCTATCCGACATTGGGTCGAAACACGTGCCATTACATTGCATTTATCAGAACCTTTAAAGGACTTTTTAATCAAAGTTAAGACGTTTACATGACATACCTACGCCACCATATTTAAGTTTTAGGGTTCTGTGGGTAATGTGAGTTAAACTATACGGTAATGTGCAAATCTTGTAAGTTGTTGCAAATATTTATACTTATATCAAATATCGCCACAGGTCACCGATACTAACCTAATTATGAATTATCTTAAAATTTCGCTATGTTATGGTGTGTAGGTAATGTTGTTATTACGTAATTTTGCACCCCCCTTTTTTTTGGGGTGGGAAAATCATCGAATGACTTCTTCCGCTCTGGGTCAAGCGGAAGGGTGTGTCAGATTTCTACTGACTAAAAACCCACCCTGTTCTTTCGGCTGCCCTAAATTTCCGGGGCCGCGGTAACTCGGTAGAACTTTCCCGCAAACCCCGGCAGGCAATGGCCCTATGAGGCCCCGTCACTGGTGTTGACAGCTCTTTGAGGCGCGCGTGGAACACGACGCGCCGCCGACCCGGGCCTGGTCCTTACCGGACGGTGAGCGACCCCTGCTCGCCGTCCGCAGGCCCACGCCTACGGTGGCCGGAAATCGGCTCGTGATCCCCGACGCCCGGGGAGTCTCCCGCGGCGGCTGGGGCGTGAGGAAGAGAGTAGCTTCTCCCTCGCGCGTTCGGCCTCCTCCTTCGCTAGCATGACTGCTTCGCAGAAGGATGCGACCGCATCCCATTCCCTCTCGCTCCGCACCATAGTCTGAACCAGAGCAGGGCGCGAGGGGTCGCAATTTTGCACCCCTAGACTAATGTCCAAACAAAATCAATTTCATTTCATTTCATTTATTTATTTGTGAGCATAGGTGTACAATACATGTTACAGTCATATAATATATAAGAATCACTATGTCCTACCATTCGATGGTGTACAAATACAAAGTAAATTAATGAAATTTAAAGCAGACTTAGATTAAAATTACAGCATTCAGTGAAACAGTAGACAAACTCCATAAAAAAATTAATAATAATAAGGAAGGCATGGAAAATTGATTATAAATACTTTCTTTTTGTGGCAATGTCAATTAAATTAAATTTTCATTGCCTTTTTTTCCTAAATACGTAATTATAAAGTTCTTAAACATTTTCAGCATGCAGCTTATTTTAGTCTGGACTGGAAATGGTTGTATTATTGGATGTCAATATTTTTTTTAACTAAAAAGGATTTACATAAGCTGAAGTATGCCAAATAGCCGTGGAGAATTACACACTTTTTGAAAGTAAAAAAAATGTTATGGTTGTGACTATAATATTTCAAATGACACAATCAATAGGCCGGTACACTTCACTGTGGCTCAAGGGAAGATGACAAAACTGTTATACCATGATTTTTTTTTGGTGTCAAAATTGCAAGCATTTTGCTATTTATGATCATTTCCCTACCGATGAGTGTGAAATTTGCTGTTAGTAAGTTTTTTTTAGGAATTTTCATTATTTCTTAATTGACGTGTTTAAGGCCGGCTTGTCCCGAGCACCGTAGGTATTCGACGCTTACCCCAGCCCCCGCAACGAATAGCAAAACGTAACAAATTACGACGCGCGGGAGACGCGCGCGCCAAGCGCACCGCTCATGAGTTCACGAACTCAAGTAGGTACGAAGATGCGTCACAGAATAGAGCAATTCAGTAGATCAACTTGAATTGATTAGTTTATGTTTATTTTGTTTTGTTTTAATAGTAAGTATTTTCAAGTTTATAGATAGAATAGGTACGTATTGTATAAACTTGAACCTAATTGGTAATAATTAAAAATAAGTATATTTATTTATTTTTGTGAATAAGGTGTATAAAAAATCTGACTGACACGTAGATCATGAATTAAAAATTACACGCCGCGCGCTATTCGACTTTCCCAAAGGGTGCGAAATCTTCATGGCACAGTATAAAAAATCAAGTATTAGGTAGGCACACTTACATTAGGAGAATTGTATTACAATTCAATTGTTATATTGAAAGAGGGCTTAGACGTATTCTGTGTGAAATATTATGTTTAAAAAATAATAAATATAAATATTTTTCAATTAAATAGTTATACCAATAAAAGCAACACACAAACACTTTTTGGAACGTTTTTTTGAATTGTAACGCAAAAGTGTTAATACTTACGACTGTCTTCTGACGAGAGAGATGACGAGGGTCAACCGCACACTTTTTTTTCTCTAAAAACTACAATCATTTATGCACAACTGGCTAATGCCGTGATTCGACTTCAACTTCAACTCTTGCGGCTTTTGTGGAGGACCCACCACAATTTCATAAACGCTGGAGGTTGTTTGGTAAAGTATTTTGGATGATGAAAAGTATTAAAATTGAAGTAAAAAAGAAACAAAATTATTTTGTACGCAAACATGACATGACAGCTTTTGCAATGTCAAATGTGTTATCACTCAATGTTTTACCAGTTTACCAGTGGCAAGAGAAAATTAGAAATATGGCATAGAAATATTAAAACGATAATACAGTACGCTACAGCTTTATTTTATTTATCTCAATGAACCTACATAGATCATAAACAAATCGAGTAAATACAAGAGGGATAAGGCATTTAATGGAGATTGGACGGGGAACATTAGGGGGTGCGCGTGATTCGAAATGCAGTAAAAAGCCATAGATGACATCCTGACACGATATGTCACATTTTTGACATTATACAACATATTATCTGTTTCCCTTTGATACATGAATACTTTATTGGAAAACTTAAAAAAGTAGACATACACAAAGATGTGAAACTTTTTCTGATTAATCATTTTCATGAAAAAGAAATGTAAGCACTTTTCTCAAGACCATCTATGCTCGTTGTTGGTGTTGTTTACTGATTGCACAACGGTGAACAGGAGACGACTAGGCTCTTCGACCACCTTACGGAGGCAGCTGCAGGAGCTGAAATGGCCCAGCACAAATATCCGATGGCAAAGCTTGTTTTTCTAAGAGATTTTAATGCCCACCATAAAGAATGGTTGTTCCCGTACCAACAAACAGAGCACGCTGGTAGAGGCCCGCAGGTTTTTTTATCGCTAGATCTCGACCAGCTGGTTCACCAAGCAACCTGCATTCCAGAAGTCGACGGCCACACGCCCAATGACTTGGACCTAGTGGTGAAAACGGTATCTACCTTTTCTCCTCCAGATACATGCCCCAGGGTCATATGGCGAGTATGGAAGTATGGGTTTGCAGACTCCGAAACTGCGAAGTGAAACTCGAACTTTTACCGTCCTTCGCTGCCTCCTAGTTATGATAAAACTGAATGGAACACTGGCTCACACCGCACAAGAAAAAGCAAATTTAAATGCCTCCGTCTTTGCGGTAAGTTTACGTCTCGACACGGCGTCTAACTTACCACATAAAATACCTCACTTTGGCTCCGTAATGCTGGAAAATGCATTTCATGTTAAGGAAGTCCGCAAAGCCCTTTCCAATCAAAACCAAACCAAACTTTGCCAGCCAAGCAGAGTCAAGATGCAAACCGAGATCTTTAATTGAAAATGATAGGAAGGAGTGAACTAGTTGCCACTCTAATGATCATACGTGAGCTTCTGATCACAATGGCCTGACACTTTGAGGGGCTTACAGTCACCCCAAATCAATCAGACCAGTTTTATAGCATCTAAATCTCGGTTTACATCTCCTATAGCGTCTGACAAACTTTCCACCCGCGTAGATGCATACAACTGCAGATCATCAGCGTAAAGTTGATACGAACACCGAAGACAGAGAGTTATAAAGTTTACCGAAGTTTACCGAAAATAATAAATGATATTTTCGTAGGAAATGGTCATGTTGTATATTTCTACACTATGGCACGAGTGTGCTGCGTGTAATAAATATTGTTGACTTGTGACAACCCTGGCCGTTGCGATACTGTCTAGAGCTAGACGTTGTCGGCATTTTCCACAAGATCAAAGGCGTCGACCTACTGTATGATCTTTATACTGTGGTCATAGCGACGAATGATCGACTGTAACATTTATCCATTATTACATTTACGAAAATAAAACCTAATACAGTCGAATACGGTCAGTTATTTCAACTGTGGTTAGTAACGTTCTGTTAGCGCGTTTAGTAAAGAATCGGATTGATAACCGTCAGTATTCTGGATCAAACCCAGGCTCTAATTACATCTTTTTGTGATTTCTTTTTTATTGAAAGTACTTTTATATTATATTTAGATATTTTTGGAAATACTTTTTTGAATAAAATAAGAAACATTTTCATTTTTTTATAGGAGAAAGAAAGTCAACAATGTTTTTGTTTTACACACATGTTTGCGGTTTGTAAATCTATTCTGCGTAGGTACTTATCTACTTAGTAAAGTAAAATATTAATTTGTATAATTATAGGTACCTATAATAATATTGTCAAGTTTCCTTTGAGTCTGACATTTGAAAAGAGCATTATAACATTTGCGCACGTGGCGGCTTTATATGCTTTGACATAGGGTTCAAATTCAATTGTTTCACACACTTTTTGCGGTTGGCAAATCTATTCCGCGAGAAAAATAAACTATTACAGCTTTTGCGCGCACACACATATATTATTTTGTGGTTTCGAAATCTATTCCGCGTAGCTAAGTAGGTACCTCAGAATACAAAAAGAACCTAGTTAGTAAAGAAAAATATTTATGTATATACCTAGGTCTAAATATTTATATATTGTCAAAGCCTTCTTACTTTTTTTGTTTATTCAGCCTTCGTAGAGCCAGCGATGACCACTTCTTTTTGTTAATTTTGTCCATTAGTTTTACTGACCAAAATTATAACTAAAGTACCTAATAAAAACAATTTATATTACAACTATTTAAAACTAAACGATAGGAATTATTATTTTATAATGATTTATTGGCTCGACCGGAACCAAACTTAGCGGGGGTGGCAGGTTCGCTAAAAATTGGCATACGTCCGACCTCCAACACGTTCCGCTCGGGACTAAAGGACGCGGGGCGCGTGGCCGCGCGCTTCAAAATAATAGGAAAACACTTATTTTTGAAATTAGTGGTATGAATATTTTCAAATTTCACATTATGACGACAGACATATATGACATTTTTTACGACCTTTATTATGGTATAAGCTTTATTATTCAAAGCTTAATACAACTCAAATAAAATAAGAATAAGACCGTAATTTAGACTTGTCTTTGCGATTTAATTAGTTGCAGTGAAATGCAAGTAATCGTATGACCGGATGTATGTATCGGATGACCGAAATAGAAAGATCAAAGTATGAATTATGTAATATGTTTTTTTCAAAATTTAAATCCGTGTTATCTATGAATAAGACACAATTGAAAACGACGTTTTTTCGAATAACCTCGCCTTAAAGCTGTTGAGTATTTTTATACGAAATATTTAACTGTTCCATTGTTCAGAGTAGATATTCAATACTAAAATATATTTTATAGCACACCTGATTTTTCACATGCCAATAATGTCCTGTGCCCACAGTAGTAACGTCTATTGTTTTATTGTTAGTTTTAAGGATAGTGCGGGCATCACTAGATAAAGCATATTTTATCCTTTTACTTAAAATCGCAGAAAGTTCATTTCAAGCTGAATATGATATATTATTCCTAATAGCCCACTGTTTTATATCCATCTGTAATTCATAATTTTTATCAAACTCAGTATGATTAAATTCACTATTAAACGCTGGCATTTTCAACCGACGACCAAAAGAGGAGGTTATCAATTCGACGCGTATATTTTTTTTTTTTTTTTTTTTTTTTATGTATGATCATCGAGTACTCGAAGACGGCTGAACCGATTTGGAAAATTCTTTTTTTGTTCGAATGGGTATACTTCGAAATTGGTACCATTACCACCAAAGTCAGGATCTGATGATGGGATCTTGGAGAAATCGAGGGAACTCTTCAAATATTATAGGCACACCTATGGCGTTTTGGGTATTTCTTATAGTAACTTGTGCAGTTGCTCTCAAAAAGTACCATTTGGGGAAGTGGAACTGATGATGAAGACCACAGATGGCCGCCGAAACTACTCAATAATAAGTATTGAGTGGATTGCGATTCGATTACTTGAATATGGATGTTAAGCACTTTATGCTCGTCACAATGCATATGGTGATGTAGAGCTGATGGTGAAGTACCAGGAGAACTCCTCAACAATTAACGGCCCAGCATTGGGAAAAGCAATATTTTGTAAAAGGTTATAAGTAGTTGACATTTAGGCTCTTGTAACTAGGTAAATTAAAAATCATCCAACTAAAAAGAGTGAAATAAAAACTTTTTACCAAAAAATTAAACCGACTCCCAAAAAACACTGCAAAGTGAAAAATAACTTTAATTTCGGAAGTCGGTGCCAAAAACGAAAAAACAAAACTAAAGACACCGACTACCGAAATTAAAGTTATTTTTCACTTTGCAGTGTTTTTTGGGAGTCGGTTTAATTTTTTGGTAAAAAGTTTTTATCCGTATCTTCTTGATCATTACAACTCTCTGTAAAATTATCCTCCCAGTTGTCTAAGTCTATTTCCATTTTACCGTGTACGGAACCATCACAAACTTCACAAGGCTCTTTTTTATTTAAGAACTTTTCTTTTGATCCGCTTGACCCGAACTCCGATACCGACTTCATTTCAAAGTACTTTGTCGAAACTCTTCCTCGATAACCGCCACTACGCTTAAACCGTCTCCATTTATTTAAATCCATATTTATATTGTTCCAGCTTTCTCTAACAAATCACAAGATGGCCGACTACTCTAATAATAGCAAATGTAGAACACATTTATGTAGAATCTTACTTATAAAAATCAGAGGCTATGCTAGCTTGGTGCTAAAAATCCGTTAAGAGTCACGACTAAGTTAAATTTGTTCTATAATATCTTTACCTCTAGCAGCTATATCTGTGGCATTTATAGAAAGTGCATGTCTTATAGAAGAATGAAACAAGACGTTAACAAGATAAAACGATCTTACTAAATGCAATTATCGGATCAAAAGTCACACTTTGCTAATTACTTTTATAACTTGCACTTATACGACTGAACTTGACTGACCGCTCTAGTAAGAGTCGTGTAAAATAATCCTATTAACATTTATAAAACTAAATGATAGGGTCAAAAGTACTTGTAGTTCAAATCATCTTGGAAGATGCTTTGGCAGGATCAGTGGACTGAGTTAATGCGTCTACTAGATTTCTATAAGACGTGTAATCTTATAAGCCAATTGCTATAGGAGAATTTTGCTGCTTGGGTTATAGTTTCGACATGTCTGTCCGTCTGTCCGTCTGTCCGTCCGTCCGTATGTCACAGCCATTTGATTCCGAAACTACACACATCAAAAGTGTCTAGGGATCAACATATATTTTTGCAATAACTTTTCTCCTGATTGATATTAATTAAAATTTTCTTTAAGGATTCATCAAATAAAGTGTTTTCGTTTGTCACAGTAACGATAAACCAAGTCACCTTTGCATTAATAAAGAAATTTGCCATTTTCCTAATAAAGGGATTTTTGACATTTGAACCACTAACATTAAAGTTCGAAAAAAAGACTGAAATAACAGTTTTCTTTAAAATTTTATTGGGTAACTTAAACAATTAATAATCCGTGTTTCTACCGCGAACACTAACAACACAAGAACATCGGTTTGGCATACTCAAAATGAGTTCATCCAAATCACGCTGTGGAATGGCCGCCCATGTTCGTTGCAACAACAAAAAAAGGTCTTCTTGCGACTGGATACCCTCCATATTCGGCAGAGCTCTTCTCTGTAGCATATCCCATGCATGCTCAATCGGGTTCAAGTCTGGCGACTGAGCAGGCCAGAGCAGGACATTGATGTTAGCTGCGGCGAGAGTCTGTCTTACAACTCTTGCGGTTTGCGGTCGTGCATTATCATGCATTAACTGAAATAAGGGACCGATTTGCACTTGTAGAGGAACGATGACGTCAGATACAATCGTCTCAGCATAAATTTGAGCGTTGAGGTTGCCTCTGATCCAAATCAACTCAGTTCTTCCGCCGATCCAAATACCCGCCCATACCATGATGGTTCCACCACTATAAGGATGGACTTCCTGGCAGGATTTTAATCGCTGTTGGCGTCCAGGGGTTCTCCAGTGTCGTATACGTCTTGTATCCGGTCTCATACCAAAACGAGACTCATCAGAAAAGCACACGAAACGCCATTGTTCTTCTGCCCAATTTCTGTGTTCAAGAGCCCATTGATATCGAATCCTACGATTGTGCATTGCTATAGGTGGTACCCGTAGCGGTCTTCGGGAATGAAGGTTCACTTCATGCAAGCGGTTTCTGACTGTTTGGTCGCTAATTAAGTTCCCTGAAGAGTGATGAAGCCTCACGGCTAACATCATGGCGGTTATTGTTGGAGCTCTTCGAGTTAAGATTTGAATGTATCGGTCTTGTCTCCGTGTGGTGCAGCGATACCGTCCTCCATGGCGCTCAGCCACGGTACCAGTGCTTCGGTAACGTGTCCAAAGTCGACTGATAACACTCTGACTTGTATTCAGAGCTAAAGCCACAGTACGTTGCCGGGAACCAGCTTCTATCATTCCCACGGCTCTGAGCATTTCTTCCCTGCTTAAATGACGTCGCCGCTCCATAATAACGTTGGTTTTAATCAGTAGTAGGGAAACAGTAGCACTAATAATGTCTTCAATGCGTTGTATGTTTTTATAGGGAAAATATTGACAGCTGATTTTCGTCTTTTACTCGAATTTGATTAACAGTTCCTGTTTCAAATTATGAAATGCACCAAAAAGGATCCATATAAATTTATAAAATCATAAATTTATTACAAAGCCACATCTCAATCTCAAGAAATTCGCATAAAAATGCTTGATCCCTAGACACTTTTGATGTGTGTATTAGGACTATACATGTAAAACTTGGTAGGTAGATGTATTCTGTAAACCGCTTTCCGATGTTAAGAGAAAATTTAATAAATATTTAAAATAAAGGGAATACATGGAACTGAAACTGATTTTTTTTTTTCATGAAACTTATACCGTGTGTGTGTGGTATCTATAGACAGGTCTTTAAAAATCACATTATGGTTTCTAAAATGACTTTTTCATGAAGTTAATCGTTTAAAAGATATACGCTTCCAAAGTGGTAAAATGTGTGTCGCCCCCCCTCTAACTTCTATAATAACGAAGTGAAAAATCTAAAAAACCACATGTTGTAGATCTTAATGTAAACTTTCAAACAAAATTGATTTGAACGAGATCGAGTCAGCAGTTTTTGAGATACAGTATATTTTCGAAAATATAACTTTGTAATTCATACAAATACTATGAAAAACAAAGTTATTTGGCGTAGTTGTAAAAATTGTAAATAAGCTGGTTTTAAGAAATTTTTCAGGATTTTTGTTTTTTTTTTTTTCAAATAAATATTTTAAGTACTAGCTTTTTCCCGCGACTCCGTCCGCGTGGAATAGTTACTTTGGGCTAACGTTAAATTTAACCCCGATTTTGAAGCATTCTTCATTGGCGCTCCGCTCCTATTGGCCTTAGCGTAATGATATATAGCCTTATATTATAGCCTTTCTCTATAAATTGACTATTTAATTAAAAAATATATTTTTCAATTCGAACCAGTAGTTCCTGAGATTATCGCGTTCAAACAAACAAACAAACTCTTCAGCCTTATATTATTAGTATAGATAGCTGTTGCCCGCGACTTCGTCCACGTTCCCGTCGTTTTTCGTAAAAAAAAAAGTAGCCTATGTCCTTCCTCACGGTTCAGTGATTTTGATGTAACAGACAGATTAACTTTCGTAATTTAGTAGGGAAATATAATATGTCAATCTGTTGAAAAATATCGCAATACCAAACCGCACAATATTATTGTTAATATCTGTGCCCGCGACTCCGTCAGCGTGTAACTCCTTGTGTGTTATTAAGTTAATGTATTGGTAATATTGTTTAGATCACGTTTACATGAGGCTTAAGTACCTATAGAACGAAAATACTTCAGCGCAAAGCTTCCGGGTAAACTATGTTGAAAGTTGACCCGTCCGGCACGTGAACATAAACATTTTTAGAACTGCTAACCCGGGAAAGAGTGACGTACAACAGTGACCATGCGAGAAACAACTGACACCGAGATCTACTCCAGCAACACGAAAAGTCTGCCCTTGAGCCTTATTAATTGTCATTTCATAACACACCGATACTGGGAATTGCGTTCTTTTAAATTGGAATGGAAAATTATTTGGTATTATGGGAATTCTGGGAATAAAGACAGTTTCTCCTGCACCGCAACTTGTTAAAATTTGAGCCTCGATTATATTTTGTTGCAACTGGGTTACTTTTAGCCGAGTTCCATTGCAAAGTTGTGGTGGTTTTAAATTTCGGAGCAGAATAAAAATCAGAAAGCTTCGAACTGCTAAGCTATCGGGAGTTACACGTGTTATTGTGAGTCAACCATAAAAGATAGACATATGCTAGTAGGTAAAAATTGGGGTTTCCAGATCAAAGAAGATCTGGAAACCCGCAATTTTCACCATTCATTATAGAATCATTTCAGATCCAGAAACACCTAATTATAGTCATCATTCATTACTTCTAAATAGTACTTGCAAAAATATTCTGACTTGACTATTGAGTGGTCTTTATTATTTAACCATTTAAATGTAATAGATATCATGAGTAATTTAGATATTCAATATAAATGTGAAACATTTATCTTATTGAACATTCGTAATTATGTACATTATAATTTATCATTACATATTCATTCAACAATTTGATGACGCGGAAATTGGAGCAACAGTATAGTCTA
The DNA here is from genome assembly GCA_943138885.2 of Tholera decimalis. Classification (NCBI taxonomy): domain Eukaryota; kingdom Metazoa; phylum Arthropoda; class Insecta; order Lepidoptera; family Noctuidae; genus Tholera; species Tholera decimalis. Next base: position 30,865,610 of record OW964565.2, read on the forward strand.
TTCGACACGACAGACAACGAAAATGAAGTGCGCTCGCTATTGTCCATCGCGCTGCCTTATATATGCAGCGTAGTAATGATTTAGTTTAAATGTTATGACGTAGAAATAAAAAGTACTATATTTTTAAATGCTTTTATTTACAATAAATATTTACACTATATACTAACCATTTAAAAAACAAATAATAATATAACTATTATACGTCTATTTTTTAAACATCAATTAGGTACATGAAGTTGAACTGAATTTTTTCACTATTTTAGCAACTAAATACTCGGTTTCAGTCATTATGTCATCAATATCACTACGGACTAAATATTGTATATTGACGCTTGCACTATCGGGGTCATTGTCCATTTCATCCATCTGACGACCTTCCACATCGTGTACAATTATTTTTATAATTCGGTGAACATGCCCAGGCTCTTTACGTGTGATAAAGGATGTGTTTTTAAAAGGTTTTGATTTTTTCTTCTTCTTTATCTTTTTCTCTTGTATTTTTTGCTGTTTACTCTCTTCACATGCTTGTTCCGCCACTTCAGCATACCAACTTTCTCGGTCTTGAGCACAGTAAAATGGATTAAGAACTGGATCGGAGCATTCTATCGAATTCTGAAATAATGAATAATTTTATGCTATTAAACAGCATCAAATGTGAATTCAATTGCTAATATCGAAGATCACTTAGATACTTACGTTACATTGTTGGTTAATGTTATCTAAAACAGGACTGTAGGATGGTGAATGTGACATATTTAATTCTATGTCCCGACTTTGTTAAAAACCTGGAAAAAATACTCGAAATTAATATTTTGTTAACCGATATTATATCTCAAAACAACGATTGCAGTTGAAACATAGTGTTATATAGAAATGAATAATTATGTACCAGACCTATATGTATTAAACATCGATTATACTGTCTGATAACAATAATGTTGGATAAAATAAGTAAGAGTAATATTAAAACTTACCAATGTTATACGATAAAGCCAGTTGCAACAGTCAAGTATAGAATTGGAATAGATTTTAAATGATTTTTCTCTCTATTTATATACTCGTACCCTAATTTAATTTTAATGGATAGAGTTCAAAATCGCACTTTTTAAGTTAGATATCATATCTATTTCCAAAAAGGGTATAGTGAAATAGGAAACATAAGACATTACGACACCTATTATTTTATTGTTTATCATAAATATATATTTATATATACATATTGATAAAATAATACTACTGTTCTCGGTAAGTAATCGTTTTCATACATTTTATTCAGATTATTATTAGGCGAGCAAACTCATGGTATGTTAATAGCATATCAAAGCTGCACCGTAAGCTGATTTCTTTTTAAGGAGACGAATCAAAACAATATAGCAATATTGACATACTAATGTTACGTTTGGTTTCACCTGTTATTATTTTGATATTTTTAAAGCTAAGGTATTTTAAATTTTGTCACAAATAGAATGGTAAGTAATGTTTTTATTTGTTATTTGTTCATAAATTAAGGGTGATTGATATATCATCACGTTTTAAATTCCCAGTTAGGCAGATGAGTATTTCACTAACTATTTGTTAGTTATATTATTGGGCCCCGAATAGACGAGTCTGTTACCACCTACAATATTTCGACACAGTCGGATAAAAATAATAATGAGTTAGTAGAACAATATTGTTTACAATATCACATCACAAACCTGCATTTGGATGCAGATAACTGACACAGCATTTTCTATTCACATGCCTCTTCCCAAATTTGGGATAATATGACGTAGATTTATCACTATTTAAGCGTCCCACTGCTGAAGTTCAACCACAAAACACCTCTTCCAGAGCTACCGGCATCATCGTACATCAAATCTTCGCTGCACTATTTAAAATGTAAGTGGCATTATTTTATATATTTAGTAATTCTATTGTTCAACTATTCTTATAACAGGGGAACTCCTTAGACGAGTGCTAGTAATCTCGACTATTGAGCATGAGACATTGGGTTTAATACCCAGGAAATTGAGGCATAACGATATCTTATTGTATTATGTAATTAATAATTATTCTAATATTCATTCGTATATGTATGAAATGTATACACTATTCTAGTGTATTGGCACGGAAAGCCAGGACTGCAGGTTCGAATCCTGCTTATGAATTGATTAAATTGCATAATTAATAAATATATTTTATATTATTTCAGGTCGCTAGAGAACGCAGAGACTCTCTTCCCGTCTGACAACGAAGCGCAACCTCCAGTCGCGAAAAAGACCAAGAAAAGGAAGCAGGTGCCAACTCAAACGAAGGAGCCGGAGGCGGCAGCGCGGACTGCATCGTATTCCCCATCGAGAGCAAGTCCGGTGCCGAGCACGTCGCGGTCAGCTCCAAAGAAGCCGTATTTCAAGCCCGTACCTCCAAAGAAGACTACAGCTTACGACCTCTTCGGGACTGACAGCGAAGACGAGGAGAAAGAAGATGTCGCTGTTCCCGGTAAAGCTCCAATACAATTAAATTCGTATATAACTCGACGTCTTGCTAACGGTCATTCGCGCCAAACGTATGAGCATAAGCCCGGTACGCACTATATAGATTTGAAAGTGTACCGGTGCGATGAAATTAAAAACGTTCAGCCAATTAACAGATGGCGCCAAGCAATAGTTACTGTGAAAAATCAAACATCTGACAACACAGATGCATGGCAACACCTGACTAATTTTATTATAGCAACTAGAAAAGAATTCGTAAAGTGTCCACCAACCTTTGTTAGCAACTATTACTAAAATATTAGTATTTCATTATTAATATCCTATTACTTTAAATACTATTTTACCACGAGTTACTTGCTTATTTACGACATTTAATTTTAATCATTATCTCAATATTACGTGATGATTTTTATGTGCTAGTATTCTGTTAAGTGTTTTTAAGTTTATATCATTATTATGTGTTAAAGAAATATATTCAAGAATTAAAAATTCATTGTTTTGTTTTCTTACAGTTTCACCAATTCCTGGAAAAATAACAAATTATAATCATATAATGACTTGTGAAAAATGTCATATTGAAATACCAAAAAATGAATATCACTATCATGTGAGAACGAATTTACACAAATCTAATTGCATATTAAAAACCAAATATGAAAATATTGATATTATTGCTACAGCTTTTAGAAAGAGAATAATAAGTTACAAACTGAATCCATCGATGGAGTACCTTACACCTGAGGAATTCCTAATTGATAATCAGCATCAAGTCATAAAACTAATTAATGATTGTCTAATTAAACATAATTGTGTTAAATTAAACTTCGAGCTTTATGCTTACTTTATTCTGCCAAAATCTGATGAGCAACAGCTTAAGTCATTTAACACAAAATTTAACATCATATACAAAAATACTGATATACATGAATTCTATATGAATACAATAAACACATTTGAGAGGAAACTCTCTGAATTCCAACACTGTGAATCTGGTTGGTCTTGTTTCTCTATAAGTCACCTGGAAATTAATATAAACAGATATTCTCCTTTAAAGGGCGGTACTTACATAGATTTGCCGCATGTAATACAAAAAACGAGAAGTTGCTTAAATATAAAAAACCATGATAACTATTGTTTTTTGTGGTGTGTTGTTGCAGCATTATATCCAAAAAAATGTAATGTTTGCAGGACAAGTTCCTACCCAAGTTTTTCATCAGTATTAAATATAAATGGTCTATCATTTCCTCCATCGTATAATGATATTAGAAACTTTGAAAAGATAAATCCTACTATAAGTATAAACGTATATGGATTGGATGATAAAAATGCAGTCACTGGTCCGTTATATGTGACAAATTTAAGAAAGACACACCATGTAAATTTATTATATATTGAAAGAAAAGGCAATGGACATTATTGTTTGATAAAAAACCTATTCAGATTAGTCAGACGTCAAATAAGTAAACATAAAGGTAAAATGTATTTATGTGAGACGTGTTTACAAGTTTTCACGAGTGCAACAAAATATAGTACCCATACTACATGTCCTAATATATTAACAGTATTACCTGAAAAAAATAGCATTCTTCAGTTTAAAAACTATGAAAGAAAACAAAAAATTAATTTTGTTATTTATGCAGACTTTGAGAGTATTTTGCTAAACTGCAACATAAGTAAAACTGAAAATACCCGAACATACAAGGTTCACGAACCTTCATGTTTTGGATACTATATTTGCTGTTCACATAATTCGGCTCTAAATAAATATGTAACATATAGAGGGCCTGACTGTGTGGAAGTATTTATAAAATATTTGCTAAATGATGTAGATAACATTAACAGCATCCTATCGAATAAAATGCCCGTGGCCCCTTTAACCACAGACCAAGAAAACGAATACAAAAATGCTACAAAATGTCACATCTGTAACGATCTGCTCTTTGATGACAAAGTAATGGATCATGATCATATTACATCTCAGTACCGAGGCGCCGCACACTCCCATTGTAATTTAATGTTTAGAGTTTGCCCGTTTGTGCCTGTTATTTTCCATAACCTAGCTGGCTATGATTCTCACTTATTTATTAAACAATTAGCGAAATATGAAGGTGCTTTTAAAATTATACCTAAAACCAAAGAAAAGTATATGTCTATCACGAAATTATTCCACAGAAAGAACAGTTCAAGGCCTATTCAAATTAAGTTTATAGACTCCTTTCAATTTCTTAATTCAAGCTTAAATATATTAGTTAACAATTTGTCTGAATCTGATTTTGTTAATTTGTCAAAAGAATTTTCAAATGTTAATTGTAATAAGTTAAAACTACTACGACGAAAAGGAATATACCCCTATGATTACATGAACGCAATATCGAAATATAATGAGAATCGACTACCACCTAAATATTGTTTTTACAATAGTTTGACATGTGAACATATTAGCGATCATGAGTATAATCACGCTCAATATATTTGGGAAACATTTAATATTAAATCGCTCGGAGAATATACAGATTTATATTTAAAAACCGACGTGTTACTACTTTCTGACGTCTTTGAAAAATTTAGACAAACTTGTTTGCATCATTATCAACTTGATCCGGCCTACTATATTACTGCACCTAGTTTAAGCTGGGATGCGATGTTATTGTATACCGGTATTAAATTAGAAATAATTAATGATGTAGAAATATACGAGTTTCTGGAGAAAGGAATTCGTGGAGGCTTGGCACAATGTTCTCTTCGTTACGCTAAATCAAATAATAAATATTTACCGAATTACGATGCTTCTCAAAGGTCAACATATTTAATTTATCTCGACTGTAATAATTTATACGGTTATGCGATGACAAAAAAAATGCCTATTTCAGAATTCCGCTTTTTATCAATCGACGAAATAAATACTATAAACGTACTATCAATATCGGATGATTCTGAATATGGATTTATTTTAGAAGTAGATTTAACCTATCCCGAAAATTTACATAATAAGCACAGTGATTTACCGTTTGCGGCAGAGAAGTTCAAACCTCCCGGAGGCAAAACACCTAAATTAATTGCTAATTTATATGACAAATTCAACTATGTAATACACTACGTTGACTTAAAAGAATGCTTGCTGAATGGACTTATTTTGAAGAAAATTCACCGTATCTTAACTTTTAGACAGGAAAACTTTTTACAAACATATATTGACCTGAACACTAGCTTACGCCAAGCTTCAACAACCGTATTTGAAAAAGATTTTTTTAAACTCCTTAACAATGCTATATTTGGTAAAACTATTGAAAATAGACGCAAACAGGTTAATGTAAAATTAGTGACCAATTGGGACGATTATAATAACAAAACAAATAAGCACCTCAGTGCGGAAAAGTTAATTGCGAAACCAAATTTTAAAAGTATTAAGATTTTTTCTGAAAATTTTGTCGCTATTCAATTGAATAGCGACAAAATTTTCAGAAAAATCAATTGAGTCCTGAAAAAAATATTTTGGACCGACCTATCTATATCGGATTTTCAGTTCTAGAATATGCCAAACAACATTTATATAAATTTCACTATAATTATATTAAAAACAAATATAAAACTCAGGCAAGACTGTGTTATACAGATACAGACAGTCTTCTTTATTTTATCAGCACTGAAGATTTTTATGAGGACATAAAAAACGAAGTTGGACAATTCGACACAAGTAATTTTGAGACTAATAATTGCTACAACATGCCGAGAGTAAATGCTAAAATTCCAGGACTATTTAAAGATGAATGTGGAGGTGAAATCATAAGTGAATTTGTAGGATTGAGAGCTAAGCTTTATTGCATAAACAGCCTAAAGACTTGCATAACAAAAGCAAAAGGAATATCGAAAGCTGTAACTAATCGATTAAAACTATGCCATTACAACAGAGCTTTAACAAGTGATACAAGTTTTAAATGTAAAATGAATATAATTAAATCAAACAATCATGTACTACACTCCCAAGAAATTCATAAAGTAGTATTGAATAAAAATGATGATAAGAGGCAGATACTTGCGAACCAAACAGAAACTTTACCATGGGGTCACTGTGAAAGCATATTTTAAAAATAAATAAAAATTGATATTATAACTCAGAACATTACATTGCAAATGTTCTATTATAAAGTTCTTTCTTCTAATAAATAATTAAATTGATTGAAATAATCTATAAGTAATTTTGAAGATAAAATACAAGTCAAATTAAATAAAATAAATAAACTACACTTTGATACTTTATTTTAATTAAAATGTGTAGTCATAGATTTAACTAACATATAGAATAGAATATACTTTATTGTACACCTTAAAAGTAGCTCATCTACCATGTAAGTATTTTGTTAAATCATTCTGATCTTTTAAATAAACTATAAATAACATTAAACTGTGCTTTTGTTTTATTTTTCATATTATTATTACCCATGTCATTTTATTTTTACTAACAAATAACTTTTATAGATAAAATGTAGGTCTTTGTGGAGGTATATATTGGTATGTTAAATAGTAATAATATTAATAGGCAAGACGAAGTTGATCAAGCAACCCATATCCTTAAACGTTAATAATATAAACTTTACTGACTCTCCTCACCACATCAGGCATAGCCCTTTATTACCTAATACAATTCGTTGTACAATGTGGGCCATCTAACTGTGGTAAAAAAAACGTTATGATCAGTTTAGTGTTACATGAAAATGGACTGAAATTTAAAAATTTATATCTTTATTGTAAAACTTCTTTTCAACCTAAATATCGCTTTTTGAGCGAAGTGATAAGAAGAGTACCACAGATTAAATTCTATGAGTTTAATGATGGTAAAGAAGTCATGGCTCCGAATGAAGCATTGCCGAATTCTATTTTTATTTTTGATGATGTTGCAACCGAGAATCAAACCCATATCCGTAATTATTTCTGTATGGGACGACATAAACAAATCGATTGTTTCTATTTATCTCAAACCTATTCAAAAATTCCTAAGCAATTGTTACGTGATAATGCAAATTTTCTTATAATATTTAAACAAGACGATGTGAACCTAAAACATATTTATGAGGAACATGTCAGCCCTGATTTAATCTGGAACCAATTTAAAGATATTTGTAAAACAGTTTGGACTAATACTTACAGTTTTGTGCTTATTAACAAAGAATGTCCATTAAGTAATGGAAGGTACAGAAAGAATTTCGATACATTTATTAAATTTGATGGGAGTTGAGTACCTGATATAATTATGAATAACATTCAAAAGAAAACTAGTATTCGTTCTTCTTTAAGTGAAAGCAGTCGTCGAACATAAGATGGATAAAAATATTAAAATAGAATTAATGAAATCTGTAGACTCCATAAAGAATAAAATAAAACAAATGAAGACTCAGGAATATGCCATGAACTTGTCACTTGATAAAATGCTGAAATCTGTTACCGATCCTCTTAAAACCCTAGTTGATTCGAATACATCTATTATAAAAAATAGGGATGTGGAAAATACATCTTTCAATAATACAGACGACATTGAATCTAATGACAATAACACCAGTTCACTTACGAAGTTTGAAGACTGTTACGATCCTAAACAAGATTATGAACAATTAGTTGAGAAGTCACCCAAAATGGAATTACCAGATGATTTAGAAATTTCATTAGAGGGTCCTGATATTTATGGTATTCACGATGGTCTAAATGTACCATTTGGAATAAGAAGTGAAAAAAGAACATTATTAATGGGAAATTCAAAAGTATCATTTTCTAAAATTGATAATTTAAATAACGATAATGTCACATTGATTAAAATCGATGATAAATCCTATAATTTAACTCCTGGTCTGAAAGAACTCTTACTTCGACAGAAACCAGATTTAAAATTAATATCCAGCAAAGATAAACTTGTATACAAAGATATATTGCATTATACAAATGCTCATAAAAGAGACTTCAATCCTAAAGGGCAAATAAAAGGTGATAAAGGAACAAAATACCGTACAATCATCAGACCGCTGTTTTCCGAAGTATTAAATGAAACCACTAAATTTGGAGGAAACTTGCCTAAGCTTAAGAAATACAAAAATAACACTGATTTAGTATATTGGGATGATCCTAATGAATTGGTTGACAGATTAAAGTTATTAGTTGCGTCAAAAGATGCTGGCAACACAAATCATGATAATGAAATTTTATCAATAATTGAAGAATTAAAAGAAGCCGACATTATTAAAGAATAAATAGTATGAATAATGTGTTGTTTATTTAGTATCGCATAGAACTTGATAAAAGACATATGTAAACTGAGACAAAATAAATATGAGTAAAGCCGAAGTGGTCAACGAAATCCATAAAAATGCAAGAGTGAACTTTTCACGAAGATCCGTTATCATGAAAGATATAGATGATCTATGGCAAGCGGATTTAATTGATATGCAATCAATTTCTAAGGAAAATAAAAAATTTAGATTTATTCTCGCCGTCATTGATACATTTTCGAAGTACGCATGGGCCTTTCCTTTGAAATCTAAGACCAAAGATGTTATAAGTAATACTTTCAAGAAATTGTTAAGCAAGGGACGTGTGCCTAAAAATCTGCAAACGGATAATGGGACTGAATTTTATAATAGTACATTTCAAAAACTTATAAAATCTTATCGTATTAATCATTATTCAACATTTTCAACAAAAAAAGCTTCCATAGTAGAGAGATTTATTCGAACACTGAAATCCAAACTGTATAAAGAATTTAGTTTAAAAGGAAACTATAAATGGATAGATAATACTCTTGATAATGTTGTTTATAAATATAATCACACTCAACATCGAACAATTGATGAAATTCCTGCAAACGTAAATAATAAAAACAAAAAACGTATACGGGAAAGATATGTTAGTTTGTTAAAAAACGTTAATATGAAAAGTAAGTTTAAAGTGAATGATTATGTGCGTATTAGTAAGTATAAGGGTACTTTTGAAAAAGGATATACACCCAACTGGTCAACAGAAATTTTTAAAATTAAAAAAATACAAAATACAACTCCTATCACTTATTTAATTGAAGATACAACTAGAGGCCGGCCTATTTTAGGTGCCTTTTATGCACAAGAGCTTCAAAAAACAAAACATCCTGATGTATATCTAGTGGAAAAAGTCCTAAGAAGTAAAGGAAATAGAGTTTTAGTGAAATGGTTAGGTTTGCCTCCTTCCGAGAATAGTTGGATTGATAAATCGAATAAATTGTAATAAGTTTATAAGAGTTTACAATACTATTTATTAAGTGTTCAATCTATTAATTATCAGTCTTATGATGAGCACTGGAGAGAGCAGTCTTCTCAATTGGTTAATAAATAACTTACCAGTCGAGTTACATTTACCAGGCTACAATTATTGTGGACCTGGCACAAAATTAATTAAAAGACTAAGACGTGGAGACAAAGGTATTAATAAATTAGACGAATATTGCAAAGAACATGACATCGCTTATCACAAGTCTACAAATTTAGAGGACCGTCACAAAGCAGATTTAGTTTTGTTAAAAATGGCGAAACAGCGAGCAGTTGCCCCGGATGCTAGTCTAGGTGAAAAACTTGCAGCACGTTTAGTACGCAATGCTATGTCAACAAAAGTTAAAACTGGTTCTGGCCTAATAAAAGGTAGCAGTAAGTGTTTTCAAAAAGAAACATCTGAAAAAGGGTTAAGAAATAAATTTAAAAGTGTTATTGCCAAAACGAAAACACAAATAAAAAAAATAAAACCAAAATGCAAGAAAGTAGCAATAGAATTAGCTATGACTGCTGCCAGAAAATTAGCTGAGAATTCATTAATTAAACTTCCTCGAGTTATTCCTATACCAAGAACTGGTGGAGTGTTGCCTTTGATTCCTATTTTTGCGGGATTATCTGCGGCTGGAGCTCTAGCAGGTGGTGCAGCTGGTATTGCAAAAACCATAAATGAATTCAAGATGGCTAAAAAGTTGTTAGCTGAGTCGAAGAGACATAATGAAAAAATGGAAGCTCATTGTATAGGAAAAGGACTACACCTTAAGCCACATAAAGATGGGCTTGGAATTTTCATATCCAAAGAAAAAAACTAAGATATCGGCTACCCAATCGAGCTTTAACTAACTTAGACATTTTAAAGTATGGAAATAGTATTCCATATTTTAGAGGTGTCTTTATGAGAGATAAGCTACCTAAATACCCGTACAAAAAAGAATGTGGAGTTATTAATTTAGATAGCTCTAAAAACCCTGGCTCTCACTGGGTAGCCTATGCAAAATACAATGATTACATTGAGTATTTTGATAGTTACGGAAATCTTAAACCGCCACAGGAATTCATAAAATATGTTGGTTCCAAAGTGAAGTACAATTATGAAAATATACAACGTGACCATCCTTTTAATTGCGGACATCTTTGTTTAAACTTTTTTAAAAACTTTTGGTGTAGCGGAGTTATAAAATAAACGTGATCTTTTATAATAGTTCAGTACATAAGTATGTCTACTACGGTTACCATCTCTGGAAATAAATCAGAATTAGTTTCATACTTTCAACCACCACTTCATTTAACTGATCAATATGAGTGCGGTTTACTATATTTTTCAGTATTGAATTCAAGACGAGATCTTTCTGTTAAAACTAGCAATCTGTCTGTGATCAAAATCGAATGTGATCTTGTGTACGGTTCATACTGCAACGGATTACCAACACATTTTATTCATGAATTTGTATCTGATACTGCTTTAGGTCATCGTTTTGTAGAGATACCACAAAACGTGATTTACTTTCCAGTGAACAAAAATACAATTTCATCCATATCTGTTAAGATTGTTGACCAATTCGGTCACCTTATTAACTTCGAAGAACAACATATTCAATTACGTCTGCATTTAAGAAAAACAAAATGATTGTATATTATAAAAACACCGCAATGAAAATAAATCGTCGTATTTCTTCTGCAACCACTAAGGAACACAGACGTAATATAAAATTAAAAAAATTGACTAAAGCAAATAAAAACTTTCTTAAAGCCTTGGGGCTTAAAGTTTGAATATGCTACAGATTACTGAATTACCACACTTCGACAGTTCGATTGAAAGTTATGAAATCCATTCATACAATCCCTACAATAACACCTTTAGGGAAAACGATGAAATCAGAATTCCCATACATCAGCAAGACATATACGTGCTACCATCAGCCAGTTCAATTTACATCGAAGGTCAAGCAAAACTCTTCGGAAAAGATGGGAATCCGATTAAAAAAGCTGTTACGTTCACTAATAACCCTGTTATCTCTTTGTTTCAAGACATCAGATACGAAATAAATGGCATTGAAATAGACCGTATAAAAAATTCGGGAATCACGTCAACAATAAAATCATACATTTCATTAAATGAAGCAGAAAACAAAGTTGCGGCCTTATGGGGTTGGAATCTAACAGGATTCCAAAGTGATGGACATTTTAGTGCTGTGATACCATTAAATAAGGTTTTAGGGTTTGCGGAAGATTACAATAAAATTGTGATAAATTGTAAACACGAACTTATTTTAAGTAGAAGTAACTCTAACTTCAACAGTGTTATTCTTACTGATGATGTTGTTCATTTCCAAATAGATATACAAAGAGTTCAGTGGAGGGTGCCACATATAAAAGTGTCAGATCGAGAACGACTCATACTTTTAAAACATTTAGAAAGAGATAAACCTATTCAGATGGCCTTTAGAAATTGGGATTTATATGAATATCCTTTACTCCCTAAAACTACAAAGCATTCTTGGTCAATTAAGACTGCTTCGCAATTGGAAAAGCCCAGATATGTTATATTTTGTTTGCAAACTAATAGGAGAAATAATAAAACTAGAGACAGTTCAATATTCGATCATTGTGAAGTGACCAACGTAACGCTGTTTTTAAATTCACAATACTATCCATATGAACCTATGAGTTTAAAATTTTCTGAGAACAAATACAGTATATTATATGAAATGTATGTGAAATTTCGTCAGTCGTATTACAACAGTCCTGCAGATCCATTGTTAAACCTAAACGATTTTAAAGAAAAGGCACCTTTGTTTATCTTAGATTGCTCAAGACAAAACGATAGTCTAAAAACAGGTCCGGTGGACGTACGACTGGAAGTGGAAAGTTCCACACCAATACCAGATAAGACAACTGCGTACTGTTTGATTATAAACGATAGACTTGTGGAATACAAACCTCTCAGCAACATTGTGCGCAGGTTATCATGATTGCCATTGTAGATATTCAAGGCTTTAAAACAGAAGCGAATGAATTTATAGCAAAAGAAATCGCTATAATATATAACAAAAAACTACAAGTATTTTTGATTAAGCCACCATTTCCATTTAAAAATTTAACGGTACCAGAAAAGAAGCAAGTTAGTTGGATTGAACGTAACAGAAAGATATACTGGAGTGAAGGATTTGTACCTTATTCCAATTACCAGAGTTTGATTTCAGACATATTGAGAGATAAATGTGTCTACGTCAAAGGTTTAGAAAAAGTGTTGTGGTTAAAGCATATTTTAGAAAATAGTAATAATAATATATTCAATTTAGAAGATAAAGGTTGTTCTAGTTTGATAAGTTTATACAATCAATACAAATATTCTAAAGATTTATATAACTGTATTTATCATGACTCTGTGTGTGCTTTAAAAAATGTATTGTGTTTAAATAAGTGGTGCTTTGATAATAAAATTTTAAATAAATAATTTCTTGTTTAATTTCTAAAATATGTTACGGTATATCTTCGGGTTTTCTATCCCCTCCCAATCATTTCCATTATAAGTTGCTGACAAGAGCTGGGCGATGTCATTCTAACATTAGAATTATCTGTATCCAGACATAGGAAATGAGTGAATATATCATGAAAAATGAATACAAACCACGATATGATATGTACAATAGTTTTAAAATGCGTGAATTTTCATTTAGTTATTACTGGAGGGCGATATTTCAAAGAAAAGGTTAGTAATGGAAATGGCTGACGCTGGATTCTTTTATTTTGGAAATAGTATAAATGATAAAGCAGCATGTTTCTCATGTGGAGGGGTTATAGAAGATTGGGAGATTTACGATGACCCATGGATACAACATGCTATTCATTTTCCTCAATGTTTTTATTTGAACTCTGTAAAGGGAAAATATTATATTGCTAAGTGTCTGAAAGAGTACCTCACAAAATGAGTCAACTTGTGTCTACAGTGTATCCAGATGATTGAGACTTTCTATGCTACCAGATACAACCAGAAGATAAAATTCCTTTTTTATATAAATTATAAATAACTGTCCTATAATCTAGTAAACATTTAATAAATATATTTCGGTATAATAAGAGCAAACGCATTTAATTTAACGCCCACTAAATATCATGCACAAGAAACAGGTCAGATCAGAACAGGTTAGAATATTATTTAAAATATAATAAATACATAACCAGACAACAGATCAGACCAGGTCAGAATGTTGTACCAGTTTTCAAATTACAACACAGTCACAGCTTCAGTTCAGTTCAGTTCTTATACCAGTCTAAATATTTTCCAGGTACTGCTTAGAAGTAATGAATGATGGTTGTAATTGGGTGTTTCTGAATCTGAAATGATTCTATAATGAATGGTGAAAATTGCGGGTTTCCAGATCTTCTTTGATCTGGAAACCCCAATTTTTACCTACTTATGCTGTCGTGGGATATTTTTTATATCATTTTAAGGAGAACATTTCCGTCATAAATGATTTCTGTGTAGCTTTAACCATTAAGGTTGCACACGCGTCGGTAGCTTAAAAAATGGAGTAACTTCTCCCGTTTTCCCAACATTTCCCTTCACTGCTCTGCTCCTATTGATTGTAGCGTGATGAAAAGTATACTATAACCAGTTCAGGAGTATGAAAAATAATTGTACCAAGTTTCGTTAAAATCCGTCAAGTAGTTTTTGTTTCTATAACGGTTATACAGACAGACAGACAGGCAAAAATTTTACTGATTGCATTTTTGGCATCAGTATCGATCCCTAATCACCCCCTGATAGTTATTTTGTAAATATATTTCATGTACAGAATTGACCTCTCTGTCTCTGATGTTATATTTATTATAGTTACTACGGAACCCTTCATGGGCGAGTCCGACTCGCACTTGGCCAATTTTTTTTATAAACTAGCTCAGGCAAGTGGCAGGCGTCACATGGAATAGGAACTCAAGAAAGACGTGAGTGGAAAAGGTTGGAGGAGGCCTTTGCCGATTGGCAAACAGATCTTCAAAAAATAAGAAAACCTCAAATAAAAGACTAGATTAAGGATAACAGTAGTATTAAGCTTTGCATGTATTTCTCTTTTTATGTAATTTTTGATCTGAATAAAAAGGCTATATATATATATAAACTAGCTTTATCGCGTGACTTCATTCGAGTGCGAGATTTTTCCCGCGTAAATCCCGATCCTGTGGGAATTCCGTGATAAAAGGTAGGTATGTGTTATTTCAGAATGTCAACTATCTACTTACCAATTTTCTTCAACTCTTTTGATTGAGATCCGTTCAGTAGTTTTTGTGTGAAAGAACAAAAAACATACATAGATAAATCCTCACAAACTATTAGTAGGATTTATTTTAAAGTAGCTGACTCGGCGGTACGAAACCGCCGTAGGTATTTATTTCTGTTCTTTTTTTCCTTTTATCTTTTTAATAGAATTATCCAATTTCATGCAGTACTTCAGAAGTTATTCTAGTACATATACTACTGGGATCGTTTTCATTTACATAGACTTCACTAATATTTAAATTCAACATTTCAGATAATTATGAAAATTTGGAACAAGAAACGTACAAAAAGCTCAAATTCCCCAGGAAATACGTGTATTTAATACCCACTTAAAAAAAGGAGGAGTTTCTCAATTTGACTGTATTTTTTCGCCTATTGGGTATTTTTTATAATAACTTATGCAGTTGCTCTCGAAACGCACCATTTATTGAAGTGAAACTGACGATGAAGGCCACAGATGGCTACCGAAACTACTCAATAATAAGTATTTCCTGGGTTGCGATTCTATTACTTTAATATGGTTGCTAAGCGCTTTATGTTCGTCACAATGCATATGGTGAAGTCGAGCTGATGGTGAAGTACCAGGAGAACGCCTTAACAATTAACGGCCCTGCATCGGGAAAAGAAATACACATATTGCAAAAGGTGTTAAGAAGTTGACATTTAGGCTTTTGTAACTAGACATTACAAACCAACCCATTTTTTTAAATTATTAAGGTATAATACGCTTTAAAGATGAGCGTCATTGGGGCGCAGGGAGCGAGCCAGTTTCATTAGTATCCTGGTTATGATTGCTGACAAGCTAGACTTCTGGATTATTACGAGCTTAGTTGCAGTACTTCGGCTGGAATATTAATTTTATACTTCGGCTGGAAGCAAAGATTTGTGTTTTCCGTTTTTGGATTATGATTAAGAATGTTATTTTTTTATATTGTTTATAGGCTTGCGTTTGTCCACCATCTCACCTGATGGTAAGCGATGATGTGGTCGAAGATGGAGCACGCTTGCCTAGAAGTAACCTATTCACTCTTGATTTAAAGACCCCCACGTTGTAGCTACCGGGAAACACAGACTCGGGCAGCGATTATTTATTGATATTTACAATAAATTAAGTTAATTTATACTTGCATTAAATATTGCAAAATGGCGAAAGATGATGAATCAACGTTAACGACTATAGGAATGCCCAAAAACCGTTCTGTTATTTCTTAGAATCTTAGTTTATCATAACTTTCCAAAGACGTAAACATTTTTTTTCTCAAAATGCTGATGGCCCGTTTATTTTGTCGGATCTCGGAACATTGAGGAAAAATTTATAAATAATTGCTCCTAACAATCTTTAAGTGCATCGATTAGTCCATCACCCCGAGTTGATTGTTATTTATGATAATTTTAACGTTTTAACACCTTTAATGGAGACTCCGTTATCCTGCCAGTCATTATGGATAATCATTATGCTGTAATTTCCATGTTCTCTTTCTTGCGTCACTTTTGTAAGCCGAATAGGGATATTGCCTTATAACCTCCTGTGTAAAGCTGTTTTAATAATCATAGCATATAGTGCTTACAGAATGCAAGATTGGCGTACTCTGTGAGTATGCAATGGAATAAAGACTGGTTGCTAAAAAAATATGACTATTACCCAATAATACACTTCTCATCAGAAAAATCGAAACACCTTGCAAGTTTATGTTTTGTAAGGATTATCAGAAAAATGTGTATATTTAGAAATATAATTATGTCAAATGTCATTTAATAGTGAATAATATGAGGTTTTCATAATGTTAATGTTCTAAATTCAAATTAAATTTTCATAGGTTTCGTACTTTGTTTAACAAGTCATTTTTACCCTGTATGAAAATTGATAAAGCAACACACGTAAATGAAAAAAAATGTAAGAAACGTTTATTAAGAGCAGCTGGCTGAGTGTTTCTGGGGCAGGATCTCTTGCACGAATTCGTCTCTTTAATTCATCCCATAGATGTTCAATAGGATTCATGTCCGGGCTTTTTACTATCCATTCCATAATGGAGATACCGACTTCAGTAACATAATCTGGTACGACGCTCGCGGTGTGAGCACGACAATGCTAGACATTGTCGTGCATGAATATGAAACCGTTGCCAATAAAATATACGCGAGGCTCAAGACACTGTTCGTTATACCGATGACTGTTTAGTGCAGGCAGACGTGACCCAGACACAAAGACAAACTCTGCCTTACCGTCGGTGCTGATTCCTCCCCAAACCGTCCACGAACCACCACCACAGCTGACTTTTTCTTCAATGTAGCATTGCGCAAAGCGTTCTCCATCTCTTTTGTAGACCTTGTTCCTTCCGTCGTTACCATACAGCATAATTTTACACTCATCAGAAAAGAGGACTTTGTTCCACTGGAGGTATGACCAATTTAAGTGCTCACGTGCAAAGTTAAAGCGCGCTCTTCGATGGTCTGCAGTTAATTTTGGCCCATTTGCTGGCTTGTGCGGTACCAGTCCACGTTCTTTCAACCTTCTTCTAATTGTAGAGTCACTTACAGCCACCCTTCGTACAACATAAAGTTGCTGTTGCAGTTGAAAAGCATTAAGGCGTCGATTTCGTAACGAAGTTGTTACAATAAATCGATCATCTCGCTCAGAAATGTCCCGATTCCTGCCAGATCCTAAACGGCGCGTAAACAAACCAGTCTCCCGATAGCGTTTGTAGACTCTATGAACAGACAACAGCCTTAAATGCAAACTTTCAGCCACAACACACTGACTAAGTCCAGAATCCAGTAATGCCACCACTTGGGCGGCTTCTGCGAGTGAAGTATCCATATGTTTTAGAAAAAAACTTTCTCAGACGTCCCAAAGTTACAGTAAACAAACAAAGAAAAAAAGTTTTAAGATAAGCGCTAATTTTTAGTTTTCAAGGGTGAAATGTACTCCAAATCTAAACATAGGTACATTTATCTCAAAACAGTGAATCATTTCATTTATAGAATAAACAAACGAAATTCTAATTTTGAATTTTGAATTTTTTGCTTATCACTGTAATGGCCAAACTGTCAGACTTTTTTCATGGAATGAAAATTCTTTTGTGTTAAATTAGGACAGAAACCATAAAAACTGAAGTGTTTCGATTTTTCTGATGAGAAGTGATCGTTTTAAATGTACCGTTAAAAAAAAAAAAAACAGAAACGAGGATATCGTAGCTAAATAATAACAGCCCAACAACTCGGTCGTCGAAGTAAAGCACGTTGGCCACGGCTGGCCTGTAGATGGGTAACCATTGACGGAAAACACATTAAGCCGTTGGTAGGTAACGGCTGTTATTTGTATATCTATGATAGTCGTTACTACATTACTAATCGCCTCTGATATAGCCTTGAATAATTCCATGATAAGCTAAGGTACGACTTGAATGCATATTTAAAGGAATGTAAAACATTTGTTTACATTAATGACATGGCTACTATTTATGCCAGATATCTGGGTTGAGGCTAAAATAATAAAACATTATTATCTATGCACTTAAGAAATAATTCTTTTTTACAACAGTTGGAGTTTTCATTAGAGGATGCTAGCAAAATAAGGTCGGTAAATGAAGTAAACTGCCAAAAGCTGAATGAAAAAAAAATGCCAACGAAGGAAAAAATAATTTAATAAAATGATGTGAAAGTAATGTTGCAAAATTGGCCAAGTACATGTCAGACTCGCTCATGAAGGGTTCCGTTGTACTACGCGAAATAACTTTGTTTTTCATAGTGTTTGTATGAAATACAAAGATATATTAGCTGTTTTAGAAAATGTGCTTTATCTCAGAAACTATTGACTCTATCTCGTTCAAACATTTTTTTTAGATTTTTCACTTTATTATTATAGAAGTTAGGGGGGGGGGGGGCGGCACATTTTACCACTTTGGAAATGTATATCTTTTAAACGATTGACTTTAAGAAAAAATGGCTTTAGAAATCTCAATGTCATTTTTAAAGACCGGTCTATAGATACAGGTATAGGTTTGATGAAAAATTATATTTTTAGTTTCATTTCTATGTATGAGTAGCCCCCTTAATTTTATATTCCTTTTTAATTTTCTTTTTTAAATCATAAATTTCTTAACAGAATATATCTACCTACCAAGTATCACGTGTAGTCCTAATAGTTTGGGAATAAAATGGCTGTGACATACGGACGGACAAACAGACATGGTCAATCTATAAAAGGTTCCGTTTTTTGCCATTCGGCTACGGAACCCTAAAAACAAAGATATTTGTAAAAGAATAATATGTATCTATACATACGTGAAGAAAAAACTTTGTATCCCTTTCACGAAAATGACGCGGTTAGAGGAGTATGAAATTTGGCACCGTCACGTCAGGGTTTACCTATATGGAGAAGGAATGCAGAAAGCTTTTATTTGTATTTAAAATACATTAGAAATAATTTCAATTTTGACCGAGTTTCGACTACTGGCTGACTGACTATTTATTTGGAGGATATGGTATAAACGAATTCTCTTTGATTTCTCGAAAAGGTTGATTGAGACTTCTTGTGTCTATTCCTGTGTCTGGATATTACTTTGACCAATGGCTGAGTATTGCCTTAAAACGTTGGAGACAATTTTTGAAGCTCTATTTCGTTTTTTTTTTGTCTTTGAAAAGAAATACCAACACTAAGAGTCGTTGGTGTATTTTTACAAATACCCAAACCCAGAACAAAATTATAGGCCATACAAATTGTCCCAGTGAGGTAATCGAACCCGTCATACACAACGCACCAGTCCATTGTTCAACCAAAAAATGTAATGCAATTTTATTGTCGAGAAAAAGTAATGAGGTTGGGGCGAAATAAGGTTGTAGTTTATTTGTATTATACCAATCTTGTTACCTCTATATCAGAACAAGATAAATGACTCCCGATAGGATTTCAGGAGAACTCTTTACTTACTCTTGTAATACTTAAATTGTACATACCTTTGATGGACGATTCGGTACAGATTGCCGGCAATTCCACTCAAGGAGTCTGTTTATTTGGAAAAGTTTGAAACTGCTCGCTTATTCGATATTCAGTTTGGACTTGATTTATCAAAGCTTTCCAGTTCTTTAAAATAGAGATAATGTCCTAAGATGTCTTAGAGTTTTGTAAGTAGCGAAAGAGGTTTACTTAAAAGTGTATTAGAGAAAGAATGAGTAATGAAAAAAGGGCCTAGAAAGTCCAGAAAGGATTTATTTTTATAGTCGCTGCGTTTTTTTTTTGGGTTCCGTTGTCGAAAAGGGACCCTTATAGTTTCAGCTCAGTCGTCGCGCCTGCGTGCATTAGACCAACGAGTCAGTAGGATAGTATTATATACTTTAAAAAGTTGTTGCATTGTGTTGTTGCAGGTGCGTTCAGTATAACAATGCCTTTAGGATGTTGTTGCCGAGGCGTTGCAGTGCGTCGGGCATGTTTGCAAACGCTCATGTTGATGGCTTCCATGCCATTGTTAGACAGAGAGCAGCATCTTTGCTCAGGCGTGGCCGAGACAGTCGTAACAGCATTCGTGTTGAGGCGATACGACTGTCCAATACTGTGGTATTGTATACGTGTACATAGTTTTAAAAAATAGCATATATTTGGAACACATATGACGCCCCACTTTTTATGTTTCCTAAAATTGATTATTTTGTTTAGATTATTTTCGAAAGTGACATTATTGTATTTTATTTTATTTTTTCTTATTGTTATTATTATTTTGTTAAAAAAAGACCACTTGACGTCAACTTGAACCATTGACATTGTGATTGAAATTATTTATTTTTAATTAATTCAACTTGATTATTATTATGATTAATTCGTGTAAAATTATTTTGTGTTGCGTTATGTGTTAATTAAATTTAAGATACTAACATTAATTCTAAGTGCACCTACTAACAATTTCATGGATATTTTTTGTCTGATAAATAAATAAAATATATGTAGCATAGCAACAGCAATCATTAACCCACCTAGTTTTATCCTCACTACCAACCTGATCTAGTTTTTTAAAACGAATAAAAATGACATGTAATTTTTTTTTGCATAATAAATATCATGTGTAATGAGAGTGCATCTGTATCCGCGCACAAATCGTTGTTGAGATTGAGAAATCGATCAGAAGGGCTATTATTATTATTTTTATTTATTCTTACTTACGATAAAAATGGTTTGATTTAGAGGTCCGATGAATATCGAGAAGAGATCTTTTTTTTATTCGTTTCATAGTTCACACACATTATAAACATGTAATTTGATGCCAACATAAACTCATTAAAGTTTTACCGTGCACCAAACCACAGTGAAACGCGTGTTCTGCTGTTTAAAAAAGGGTTGTTACACAAAAGTAAAGTCAACAGTAGGTAACACAAGTTATTGTATCATCCAAACATAACGAAACAACGAACTCCGTTATTCTTAATGACCTGCAGTGACAATAGAAGCACTATAGATCAAGTGCTACAAAAAGGTTCTCATATCGAACTAGGTGTCTACGTATTTCTGCTGTAGACACAGAGCATGAAATTTTGCAGGGTCTAGACACGCCTTTACTGGCAATATTTGTGGCGTCCCAATGTGCGCTTAACACAAAGTTGAACGTCTGAATCAGCACAAGTCTGAATCATCATCATTAAAGCAAATGTGTCTTTCTTCTTGCAAATTATCCCTACAAACCAAAACTTTTCTATTATAATTTCGTTATTATTTATTTTTGTAATTGGATAGATGGCTTGATATTCACATTTTGTATATACATATAATATGGTTGTTTTATATTTCTATTTATTTATGAGCGAAGTAATAAATACTTTTATGTATTTAATTAATGAAATTAAAAGTTAAGTAATGTTTCACCCTTTAACTTTGAATGACTTCGGCAGATGATATGCCGTAGTTCAGGGTAAGATATAAAAAAGTTTTAATGAAAAAAAAAAAAAACATATAGCTACGTATTACTCTTATAATTAATTAATTTATCAAAATAAGGTTCACCAACTTACAGGTTCGGTACAGAAAATGTTACAACAATAAGTAATTTTTTTTTTAACACAGTGCCAATTAGTTTTACGAACATTCTGTTATATTATTAATCTTTTATATTATAAAAAAAATGGCCAAGTGCGAGTCGGACTCGCCCATGAAGGGTTCCGTGGAACTATAATAAATATAATATACTTAATATATTTAATTGAAAAAAAAAAAACAAAAAACCTTAAAAATTTCTTAAAACCAGCTTATTTACAATTTTTACAACTACGGCAAATAACTTTGTTTTTCATAGTATTTGTATGAATTACAAAGTTATATTTACGGTTTTAGAAAATATACTTTATCTCAAAAACTGCTAACTCAATCTCGTTCAAACCAATTTTGGTTGAAAGTTTACATTAAGATCTACAACATATGTGTTTTTTTTAGATTTTTCACTTCATTATTATAGAAGTTAGAGGGGGGGACACACATTTTACCACTTTGGAAGCGTATATCTTTTAAACGATTAACTTTATGAAAAAGTCATTTTAGAAAACTTAATGTCATTTTTAAATACCTGTCTATAGATACTACACACGTATAGGTTTCATGAAAAAAAATATTTTCAGTTTCAGTTCCTTGTATGGGGAGCCCCCTTTATTTTAAATGTTTTTTAAATTTTCTCTTAAAATCGGAAAGCGGTTCACAGAATAATTCTATCTACCAAGTTTTACATGTATAGTCTTAATAGTTTCGGAATAAAATGGCTGTGACATACGGACGGACGGACAGACAGACGGACGGACAGACATGTCGAAACTATAAGGGTTCCGTTTTTTGCCATTCGGCTACGGAACCCTAAAAAATGATGACACGAAAAAATATGAATTCAAAAGAATTACTTTAAATTATAATCTTTTCCTTTGATTAATTTCCCTTTGGGTTTTAATTTTTCCGCCTCTTATTCTGACGAGCGTTTAGGGATCAAATTATTAATCTTATTTTTTTTTTACTTTTATATGGGCCTGCGTGCCTCTAATAAATGATTTATTTTTTATTTATTTTTTATTAGTTTACATTAAAAATAATTGTTTTTTTTTAGCATAATATGAAAGAACGACTTTAAATTATTTTATTTATTTATTTTAAACTTTATGTATAATAGTGGTACCTAAGAGGACTTAATACATCAAGGTATTTAACCTTTGGTGGTGGTGGTTAAAATACCACATTATGGTAGGTATACAACAAATAAATTATGGAAAAAAGATGGATGGATGCCCTTAGCGTTAAAACCGCCCATTGTACTCTAGTTTTTCAAATTCAAATTCATTTTATTTGCATCAAACATGGTATTAAAGTTCTTACATCAAAATAAGTGCGTACATGATTTGCTAAGGATACATAGCATGCAAACTTATAGGTATGCGTTACATCACATCATTTTTGTATTATTACATTATTATTGGAGCATGTTTAGTCTCTAAAAAGTCTTTAATAGAATAAAAGTTTTGTGTCTTTAGACAATTATACAATTTATATTTGAATGCTTTACATGTCAATGTTTTAAAATTACTGATTATATTATTATATATACGTACACACATTGCCAAATAGTTCTTATTGTATTTTGTAGACCTAGGAATTTCATGTAGCACAAGTCTAAATGGATCTCTGCGATTTCTTTGATACACCTCATTAGCAGTTTTAAATAAATCTTTGTTATTTGATACGAATATACATGTTTCATATATATATAGTGACGGCAGAGGTAACAAACCAAGCTTCTTAAAAATTTTTATACAAATTATCTTGTGCATATTATGAGATATACAATAAAATGTATCTATCTATAAAAATAAAAAAGAATCGTCGAAATGTGTGTATAACTCCTGAACGACTGCACCAAAATAGGAACTTTTTGTCTTTGTCAGTGTCAGGTGATTTTTTTTATAATTAAAATACAATTTTGTACAAAGTTCGTCGGGTCTGCTAGTAATTATTGTTTTGCGGATTCTAACGTGATACCGCAGCCCCGGAAAGTAGGGTAACTGAACGAACGGGTGGCTTTTTTGTCAGAATCAGAAATAAAAAAGCTAATTATCTATATATATAAAAGAAAGTAGTGTTAGTTACACTATTTATAACTCAAGAATGGCTGAACTGATTTGGTTGTAAAAGGGTAGGGAGGTAGCTTAGAACCAGGAGACGGACATAGGATACTTTTTATCCCGAAATTTGCACGGGATCGGAATTCACGCGGGAAAAACCTCCCACGCGAACGAAGTTGCGGGCAAAAGCTAGTAATCAATAAGTAAAGTATTAGCAATCCTACTAATATTATAAATGTGAAAGTTTGTGAGGATGGATGGATGTTTGTTACTCTTTCACGCAAAAACTGCTGCACGGATCTGAATGAAATTTGGCAAGTAGATAGTTTACATCCTAGAATAACACATAGGCTACTTTATATCCCGAAATTCCCACGGGATCGGGATTTTACACGGGAAAACCCTCCCACGCGAACGAAGTCGCGGGCAAAAGCTAGTATTTTATATAAGTCTGTTTCAGTTTTTGGTTTACAATAAAATATATTCTATATATCTATACAATAGTAAAATATATTTATCTAAATATCAGGTAGTTTACTGGTATCGATGTTCTGTGATTCTAAGGCGATAAGCATTGTTATCATCGATGTTTTTTTGCAATGCGGTGTCTCACGCGTGCAACACTCGGCTTATATTTGATTCAAGTGCGATGGTCCAATTTATAAGTGAACGCGACGACAGAAATTTGACTTCAGGTTCAAAGATAGCACACGCCTGATGGTTTAACCCATCCATATACAGTCTGTTAACATGAAAATATTATATCATAGCATAAGAATTCAGTTTTTTATGTTCCTACTAGCTTGTGCCAGTGGCTTCGCCCGTGTGGGAAGTTTTCCCGTGTAAATCCCGATCCCGTGGGAATTTCGCAAAATTCTTTCCTAGCGGATGTCTACGTCATAACATTTACCTGCATGCCAAATTTCAGCCCGATCCGTCCAATGGTTTGGGCTGTGCGTTGATAGATCACTATGTCAGTCAGTCCGTTAGTCAGTTAGTCACATTTGAGTTATATATATTTAGGTTGTTGGGATATAGGTCTCTTCTTTATGATGGAGAATGGGCCGTAAACCACCAGGCGGGCCCAGTGTGGGTTGAGGATGTCACATGTTTTCGATATTTGGGTCCAAAAACTTGCCGGTTTCCTTACGATGTTTTCAGTGGTGATGATATAAATTACACGTCACGACAAAGTAATGTGCACGACTGGGTTTGAACCCATGACCTGCAGCCCGCAAGTCGGACTCGTAACCACTGGACTCGGCCACCACCGATCTTTTTCATATCATACTAAATTTTTATATTGTTATATCGCTAAGAACATTAAATGTGTCTAATCTATGGACCCTGGACCAAGATACGGGCTGTGTCCACGGATAATAATTACTGCAAGAGTCTCACTTTGCAGCCTGTGGTATTAAGGATGATAAAAGGTCGCTTACTATCTTCAATATCTGTCATTAGTACCGTAGAAATCTACACCAGGATGGCAGTCTTTATAAATTACTAGTACTCACGCGGGGCTTCGCTCCCGTGGATTCTATCACGGTAAAAACATAACTCTGCTTTTTTGCAGTCGCGTTAAAAGTAGCCTATGACCTTCCTCAAGCTTCAAGCTACTTCCATACCAAATTGCATCCAAATCCACCTAGTACTTTCGAAGATTAGCGCGTTCAAGCAAACAAACAAACAAACAAACGAACTTTTCCGCTTTATAATATTAGTATAGATGGAAGACGGGACTCAGAAATCGCAATAAGAGAACGCGTAACCAATAATTTCCGCCAAGAAGACCTAACATTACCTTACATAAATGCATGAATTTTATCAGAACCATGACAGTTTGGAGAAAATGGACCAGTTTGCTCGTGATAAAAATTATCATCAAGATAAAAAAGAAAGAAAGAAAAAGTATTTATTGCCAACAGACAAACGACATGCTAACAATATTAAAAACTTATTTAGTTCCTTAGACTAGAGTTAGTAATTGGTACTTATAATTATGTTAGTAATTAAGGACAAAGAGTTAGATATTGACAATATACGAAGAAAAAGGAAACAACAAAAAACAAGGCAAATGCAAGATCTGTTTAATCTTTTCCCAACTATATTGGAGTCGGCTTCCAGTATACCCGAATGCAGCTAAGTACCAGTATTTTACATTAATCGACTGCCTGCCTCACCTGCATAACCCGATAACTGGGTAACACGACACCTCTTTATCAAGATAGGTGTCAGATTTTCTGGCTTCTAACTACCCGTTACGACTGTCGAAGATGACAGCCGTAACCAATGGTTTAACATGCTTTCTAAGCACGAAGGAATCTCATTAAGACGGTCTCCCATCCACGGACTTTCCCAGCAAGCGTTACTTAACCTTGACGGTTGATCCTGTAGCCTACCTACCCTTCGCTTTTGAGAAGCTGCCGATCATAAACAAACGTCTGAGACACGCGCACCTAGTACCGTACATACAATGAACAAAGAGGAATACTTTTCTGAACACTATAAATTAATTATAATGTAAACAGCCATACGAGATCGAGACGCGTGCCCTGAGAGCCGCGCTCTTACAATGACCACTGTTGCAACCTATGTAAACATTACGAATTATATATACACAATTATATTTTAATAAAGGGCATTCATTTCACATTCATTACTGCGACTTCACGCCTTGTCATTGCTCTCCCTAACTAATTCTCCAAAGCGCTGTGTATTAAATCTCTGCTACCTTAAATATAAATCTCTAAAAATAGTGCTCAAACATAGCACTAAAATCCGTTGTGGCTGTTATTATTTAACCACGACCTCCTCGCTTGTGCTAGTGAGGCAACCCGTTAACATATTATTATTCAAATCGCGACATCTCACATCTCGAGCCACTCTCGACACTGACCTCATTCAGCGTCGGCCGGACACAACAAAACAAAAATTCACAACCGGATTTTAAACATTCTCTCAAGCACTCTGACCTCCGCGTATAACATTTTCACTCATAAACATTGTCATACGTACTGTTTCATTACTCATTCGGTTTCTAAATGACGTAAAAACACCGTTCGTGCTCTTACGAAAACGGACCTACGTCAACTGTGTATTCTAATCTTTTAACAGCTGTGATGAAATCTGGTGTAACCAGATGCATTGCAGCCGAATGACGTTCATTGTCAGATTCCCGAGTTATTTTTAAAGTCATAACTTCAAAAGTGTTCCGTAACTAGTCAACCCAGTTGTTTTAGAAAGAGAACTAGTAATGTGGGTAGAATTTACATTACTATCAATCTTGTTAATCCCTCGAACTAAGCTAAATATGCTTGTTGTCTGGAATGGGTAAACGGCAAGTGTAATGGGTGGAGTTCAAACCCGCGACTTCTCGACCATTAGACCGACACCTTGGGCTATTAACGCTTTCATTAGAACATTACTTTCATAGTGCTAGCTAAGGAGTGGAATTCTGCTAAAGTTTGTTTCCTGATAGCTATAGCCTGAGAGTCTTTGTGTCAAGAGTGAATAGATTACTTTCTAGGTAAGCGTGCTTCACCTTTGACCACATTATCGCTTACTGTCAGGTGAGATGGTGGTAAACGCAAGCCTAAAATCTATAATAAAAAAGTTTTAGGACTGTTGAAAATGTTGAAATCTTAAGTTGATGATAATGATGCTGTCAGTCTCTGTTTACGGTCACTTAATTTGAAATATGAATATTATATAATGTTGAATTTGAGAAAACAAAGACCATTCATTCATACCTTTCATTATTCTTGTACTTTTCTCCAAAGTACAAGAATAATGAAAGTTATGAAAGAATGCTATTTGTTTGCTCATATGTGTGACGTCACAAGATTAGCTCCTGCGTAACGAGACTGGCTGCTCGGTTTCACAAGAATAAGATCATTAGGTCTCACGCATACATAATACGGAAGGTGATAAAAATCGACGGTGACCGCAACAATGACAGGGCAGGACAGGGCCATTGCCTTGCCGGAGTTGCGGGAATGGTATAACGAGATACCGCGCCCCGGAATGCAACAGCTACTACAGGAACAGAGTGGGATTTTAGTCAGTAATAGTCTGATACTCCTTTCCGCTCCATCTAGAGCCGGAGCAGTCATTTGATGATTTTAACCCTGAAAAAAGATAGAATTAATAACCTTTATTTTAAGTACCTTTTTATTTTTGTATTGCTTCATATGTTCACTGCCCGTTGATAGGTTCACCTTCAGATTCATCCTGACTAATACCACACGTTGGAGTATTTGAGAATTACGTCATCCCTTCCCGGCCAGGTTCCTCTAGAAAGGCGCGCGCGGACTACGGGCGTCGCGTCGCCGCTTCGAGCATTTAGCTATTCAGGCAAACTTTCAAAGCCTGTTACTTATCATTACTTATACATACCGTCATACATTGTGGTAGCCAGAAATCGAGTCGCGCTCTCCATTGTTTACAGTAAACTTATCAGTCAATCAATTATTCTAAGTTAATAAGCACGCAAATGGCTCCCATTGAAGAGCACCCCGATAGCAAATAAAAGTAGAATCTTTAAAATTACTACTTTTTATTACGTTAATAAGGAGGAATTCGCATTATTGTAGTTAGATTTCAACCAGCAATTTCGTTCAGCTAATTGTTTCTAAAGGAATTCACAGAATTATTAGATCAATAAATCAACGCCACCAATAACAATGATAAATACTTGGCTGCCGTGAAGTCGGAGTTGTTACGCGTGGATTATGAAATATCGGAGTGGGTATAATTTGTACAATAATCATTTTGCGATTACATCACAATGTGAAACGTTATACCAATTGAATATGGATAAGTTTTATTGCTAATTTTTTAATGTTTTATTTGTTACTAAACTTAATTTATATTTAGTATACATATATACACTTAAATAAAAAAGGAACCCTAAACTACATAGGTACATACCTAAAAATAAACTAACATAAGGCGTTCAGAAATTCGTGCGCATTGCTGGCGACATTGCCACGTTATATTGCAATGCTTAACCTCTGTCCAAGATAAAAGCCAGCCGGGTCGCACGAAGTGCCAACTAGGCGTCTGCAAAGATCTTTCAATAATTTGTGAGCACTCAGACCCCACGATCCCAAGGTCTCAACCCCAAAAGGCTCGAAAATATAACTACCTACAAACTATCTACTTGAATATTGGTATGATTACGTATCTTAGGGCTCCCACACAAAACCGCGAATTCGCATCGCATCGCACATATCTGCGAATTCGCACGAACGCACCGCAAGAATATCCGATCTGCTTCGCATCCAGGGTTGGATTTATGTATGTTGAAAAAGATAGTACAGACGCCAGCACATGAAGCTACCCGAAACTGTCAAAGTTTCCCAATCAACCTTGAACCTAATTTCTTTAACAATAAAGTTGAAAATCTATTAAAGTAATTTGACAGATTGTTGTAGCTTGATGTGCTGGCGTCTGTACAACCAAATGAAAAGGATAGTATTTATAAAAAAAATAGTATATAGTACACTTTCATTTTTTTTTTTATTTAACATATAATAGTCATTAAAATCAACATCCATTAAGGCAAAATTCTCAGTAGGAATAAAATCAGTAAAATTCCCACTTTTGTTACCGCTTTTGATAACGTCACAAGTTACAAGACAATAAAATGGCATTTTAAATACAAATTATTACAGTACAAAATCTAACCCTGGGAAAGAGAGAAGTGTACTTCGGAAGATAATCGGGGAATCCCGGGTTATCAACACAGAAAACCTTGAAAGATCAGAATTCGGTCGGAATATTCATAATTATGACATAAAACTTAGCATTCGAGAGCAAACTTTAAATTATAGTATGTTAGCGTACTATCCTTAGATGTGGATAGTATATAGTAAAAAGGGCGAAATTATAGTATAAATACTATAATTATAATACAAAATCCAACCCTGTTCGCATCGCACATTCCTGCGATCACGCCATTTTAGTCCGCTCTGAGACAGCTTTAGAGAAAGACGCGCGGCGCCTGCGCCGCCTTCTTTGTTTATAAAAAAATGGCGAAATATGATATAGATTTTTTAATATCTTTAATTGAGGAGCGTCCCGTCCTTTGGGACACAAGTGTAAGTTCCCATCAGAGTTCATAATCGTAATAAATGGATGAACCCAGAATCTTCTTTTTCTTTTATATCTATTTAACAATAACAGCAGTGCAATAATCTTTTTGCGATCCATCTTACGCTTCTTAAAAACACGTCCAGTACGGCTGACTACACTTGTAGGAATGGACGCAATGGTCGCCCTACCAAACGGTTTGCGGCACTAAATCGTATCGCAGAAATTCGCATCGCATCGCATCACAGTTTTGTGTGGGAGCCCTTAATTACACTAGATTCCCGTGACGTCGTCTGCGTTCGTACTTCATTTTCATACAATTTATCAAATATTTTCTTTAAAAACCTTTGCCTGACAATAACGTACAGAACAGAAAAATGATAATCCAATTTGGTTCAATTATGCCGAATTTATACGAGCTTATACAATTCGGCGATTCATTTTATTTATACAGGGTGGCAGGGACATCGACGCACAACCGCTTACTAAATACGGAAATATATAGTAGGTATAGTCTGTATTCTAAGAGTATAGTAAGTGAGACAGTGAGCCAATTAAAAGTCCTCACTTCTAGAAACTGAAAAACTTTTAGTGAACACTTAATATATAATCTTA
Source organism: Tholera decimalis (assembly GCA_943138885.2). Lineage (NCBI taxonomy): Eukaryota > Metazoa > Arthropoda > Insecta > Lepidoptera > Noctuidae > Tholera > Tholera decimalis. The sequence goes on from OW964565.2 coordinate 30,896,434, forward strand.
ATATAAGCATATCGTATAATATTCAAAATGACTAAATATTAGGTGTATAACTTAATTTTTACAGATTTTTTTGTAAATGTAGTAGTAAGATAAAAAAATTATCAAAAACAAATTTAGTCTTGTATGTATTGTCCATCATTTTCTATGATCTTCCGCCATCTCTCAGACAACATTCGAATGCCGTTGCGAAAGAAACTTGCAGGTTTCGAGGCGATAAAATCATCGATGAACTTACGCACTTCGTCCAGCGTTGTGAACTGTTTATCTACTAAGGCGTGTTGCATTGACCTAAACAAATGGTAATCAGATGGGGCTAAGTCTGGTGAATACGCCGCGTGTGGGAGAACTTCCCACCCTAGGTTTAAGAGGGTCTTCTGGGTAGAGCGAGCTACGTGAGGTCGAGCGTTGTCATGTAGCAGTATGATTTGCCTGCTTCCTTGCCTAGTAAATGGCCTCTTCTGTTCTAGTTCTTCGCTCAGTTTATTCAGTTGCCGGCTGTAGCGTTCCGCAGTCACTGTCTCACCAGTTTCCAGAAGTTCATAGTAAAGCACCCTTCATATCCCACCAGATGCACAGAAGAACTTTTTTAAATGAGTGTCCTGTTTCGGCGTCGATGTACTGGGTTGCTCGGGATCTACCCATGACTACGCTTGGGATTCTCGTAAAAAATATACTTTTTTTTTAAATTTAAAATAGGTTCGCGTTTGACCACCATTTCACCTGATGGTAAGTGATGATGTGGTCGAAGATGGAGCACGCTTACCTAAAAGTAACCTATTCACTCTTGACTTAAAGACTCCTAGGTTATAGCTATCGGGAAACACAGACTCCGGCAGGGAATTCCACTCCTTAGCCGTACGCATAATGAAGGTATTCCCAAAACGTTTTATGCGTATGGGTGGGATGTCCACCATGTAACGATGACGCTTCGCCGTTTGTCTCGTAATCCGATGATGGTACGGGCTTGGTGGAATTAGATTGTGTAATTCCATCGCACACTCCCCGAAATGTAACCGATATTGCAACTCGTCGTCGATGTTCAAGGCTCTGGAGCTTTGACTCGACCAGTGCATCGTTGCCAATGAGTCTCTTGGCCCGCTTCTCGATTGACTCAAGCGCGTCCAGTTGGTATTTAGCAGATCCATCCCAAAGATGAGAGCAGTACTCCATACACGACCGAACCTGGGCTTGATAGAGATTGAGCAACTGTTCGGGTGTGAAGTACCATCTCACCTTTGCTAGGATTCCGAACTTTTTTGATGCTAGTTGAGCCTTTTTCATTTTTTTTTAATCTCCCGTCACAATTTTCCACAGAAAATCCTTTTTTTGTTGCCGGGCAAGCAAAGACAGGCACGTGTTCATACGTTGACCTCGATTGTAATCGGTCAACAAATGTGGGACCCATCTTCCAAGTTTTTGGATTTTTCCCATTTGGTGCAAATGCTTGGACACCGCTGTTTGAGTGACTCCTAGCTGAGCTGCAAGCTGTTGTTGCGTTTGCGTTGAGTCTTCATCCAATAAAGCTTGTAATTCCACATCTTCAAACTTTCGCGGCTGTCCAGGACGTGGCTGGTCACTAACATCGAAATTACCACTTTTAAAACGTTTGTACCAATAATTACACGTTTCATAGAACACAACGTCCGCACCAAGAACACTACAAATTGATTCACGTGCTTTAGAAGCGTTTTTTCCCTGTTGGAATTCGTATAGAATACAGTGCCGAATGTGCTGCTTATCAGTCGCCATCATAAACTGTACTATTTTGACAGAATAAGTAACGCGTTTGGACTTGTCGTTCGGCGTTCTGAATCCTTACGTCTGATCTTGTTGAAACCAGAAATGACCGTGAAACTACAACTATTTTAAATATAATTTTAAGCTTAAAGAAAAATCTGTAAAAATTAAGTCATACACCTAATAGATAGCAGTAACTACAGATATTAATAACTTAAAAAGAAAAATTAAAGCTTAGGCATCTTCTGGCTGCAATCACACTTGTTGTAAACGGGTAAGTAAAAAAAGACTACAATAATACCTGCCATACACGACCTGATTAGATTAAGGAGTATCTAATCATATTCATAAAAATGCAAATATTTCGATTCTATCACACGAAGACCACCTATGCATGTAATATTATGCATAATGAGTTAATGACCCATTCTATATTATTATTATTCATAATCAACTATTGATCCTCAGCAGATAGCGTTAATACGGTTGTTTTAATGCATGCATCTTGACACGCTCAATATGCGTCGGTTTATAAGGTACCTAACCACTCACTAGGAACTAGGGCTTTCAGTCTCGATGCATTACGGAGTCCCGGAAAAAAAAACAAGACTAGGTGTGGTCTCGAAATTCCCGGGAAAAACGAGACTTTCGAGACTATTTCAGAACTAGGTTTCTTATTTATAAGCTATACCATTAGAAAGTCAAATCAAGATATTTTAATCAAGTAGTTACTTTCATAAACAAATGCAAAATAAAATAAAAAAATTGTTACATTTTTTTTTTTCATTTTTGTAGTGGGCACGTAAAAAACAAAGGGCATATAACCCTAATTTTGTTACAAAAGTAACTCGCATTACAAAAAGTTCTTTCTGCTTGTACGCTAGAGGGATACTACTTAGTACCACTTCGTGCTTTCACAATGAAAGGGGATAGAACCTATCTGGCGTATCGACGTCACCATTATGATTTTTTTTAAATCGCGGTGCATGATGAAAGTGTGGTATGCATGGCTAGAGGAACAAAAAATGTCCAGTAACACGGTACCCCAAAGTGTCACGTAAACGTTTGAAGGTAAACCGACATATAACTTCAACGAAAATCATTAAAAATAGACTCATTACGCGTCCATACGCTTATTATTATTTAGCTTATTAGTCTAGCAGTACGACAAAACCGCTACTATAAGTAATTATTTGCCTACTAAATCGCATCGCATCGCAATAAAACGCATGTCAAAGAATACCACACGCGCGTGTTGTCTGTCTTTCATCCCACCGTATTATAAAATGAACAATAAGTGTTTTGGTACATGTCTTTCTTTGGTACATGGATTAGGCTCGGCATTAAGAACCCCTATCCGACCTCCTGCTGAATTTATGGATTATGTAGTATAGTAGTATTTATGATACGTATTAGATATATTATAAATCTTTTAAAATATCACATCTTAGTATTAATATTCACTTATATTTGATATTCTACTTACAGTTATAAATAAATGTTAACGTAAATGACATACCTTTTTCCTTTTGTTTAACTACTGCTTAAAAACGTTTTCAAGCTGAGTAACATGTTACATGATCCGCCACGTGATAGTGACATGTCGACTGCGTTTCATTGCAATGCAATTTAGTGGATAAATAATTATTTCTAGTATTCTCGTGCTCCTAGTAGCGTGTAATGTACAGACGCCAGCATATGAAGCTTCCCGAAACTGTCAATTTTTCCCAATCAACCTTGAACCTAAATTCTTTAATAATAAAGTTGAAAATCTATTAAAGAAATTGACAGATTGTTGTAGCTTGATGTGCTGGCGTCTGTACCTACTCTCTTTCAATAAACATTAGTAATCATAATCAACCTGGGAACGATTATTTAGATACAATCTGCTGCTTATAGACACGTAATAAGTCTACTTTTAATGATTGTCGTTGTAGTCATATGTCGATGTTTACCTTTAAATATCTCGGTAATGTGACATTTTGGGGTAGCATGTTACTGATATTGTTTGTTACATACATGCCACTTTCAGTATGCGCCACGATTTCTAAAAAGAAAAACAAAATGGCGGTTGATCGACATGCCAGTCTTCATATAAAAAAGTTCGAACCCCTTTCAATGTAATCAGAATAGTTCCATAATTCAATCTTTATTGCAATCATAATTATGTGTTAACAAGATCTTAATATAAGTTGTAGCTCACATGGACCCGATGTCGGTGGTGTCGGGCACAGCAATTTACATTTATAATATGTACTTAGACAAAATCTGTGTTATTTGTCAATAAGGTTATTTAACCTTCACAGATAATATTAAGCTTTACTCTATGCTCGACCGTGCTGCCATTGCCATATCCATAATAACAATAATAAAAATTGACTGTTGGTTTAAAAAAATATTTAATACAGTTTTATGTTACTGAAGTCTCAAAAGTCTCGTTATTCCCGTGACCGAAGATGTTAGTCTCGAGTCTCGAAAATACTAAAAAATCATCGAGACTCTCGAAATTTTCGAGACCGAGATTCCCGGGATGAAAGCCCTACTAGGAACAGAACCGGAATAATGTTGCCTAAAAAAATATAAATGTTAATGTAAAAAGTTCTACTTTAAAAGAACTGGCCAAATTTATTATGAAGAATACCATTATGTTCACGTTTGTCTCTTAAAAGATGTTTGTATATTGGATTTGCAAAACTATATAATACTGTAAATTGTGATGCTATTATCAATGCACATGTAATTCTGTGCGTCATTTGTCAATTGGGCGTCATATTCAGTATTGAGCAACTACTGAAAACTATCTCAATGTTTCACTTAGTTCCGACTTCAATCCAGCGACAGGAATGGTAGCAAATCGTGCTACAGACTACCAAGTGGAATACTTGCAGCATATCCTAATTTATTTACATTGTTCAAGATACTTCGTAGTCTGAAGCCAGGTTCAAATTGTTATCAGAGGCATATAAGGATGCTGAATACAGTAATCAAACGAATCTGAGCCAAGTTTTGGCACATCGAATTTTATGACCTGGCTGGAGGCTTTAATTAATTTATTATTATTAATTAAGGCAACCACAGGCACTTACCGGTTAAGCAGCCGACAGACTCAAAGGTTGACCTGCGAGATGCAACACACAAAAACAACATCGAGTTTTGTATCTAATCAACTGCGTCAGAAGGCGTCACGCACGACACGACACAACACATTTTTGTGAGGTCGGCTTTCGTGAATTCGTCTAGTCAGCGTCCACCTTAATATAACGTAATGGTAGAAACGTTTTCGTGTGTGTAGCTAATGCGATTATGGTATTTACTGCACGAAAACCTCCACTCAACAAGTTTCAAATAAGAAAATGCAAAAGTTAACTTTCTTTGTTTTAAACTCAAACTAAATTGCATGAGTTATAATGTGTGCGAATGTAATTTTTAAAGTGTTGTGGAATGTGTCTGTTTGTAATATTCCAGTATATTGTATGTTCTTTCTTCATAAACATAATGTAATAATGCTATTTTCAATAATAAAAGTGTATTAATTGTATAATATTTGATACTAGCTGTTCCCGCGATTTCGTCCGCGCGGAATAGTGACTTTCGGCAGCATTTTTAATTTTTTAGGCTATTTTGAAAATAAAACTCATACATAATTTGAATGTCGTATTTATTAATATCTAATCAAAAATCTAAAAAATTAACTTTAAAAATGACGTAATTTCCATACAAACTTTCATCCCCTATATCAACCCCATACAGTCCTTTTTCACATTAAAAAGTAGCCTATGTCCTTTCTCAGGCTCTAGATTATGTCCGTACCAAATTTCATTAAAATCGGTTCTCTAGTTTAGGCGTGATTGCGTAACCCACAGACAGACATAATTACTTTCGCATTTATAATATTAGTAAGGATTAACGTACATTACCAATTAATCAAATAGAGCTCGTGTAAAAATAACAACAATGCTTTTGCAAGGTTGGATCGTATATGTATGGCCATATCCATCTTATGTGCTCCATCTTAGACCACATCATCACTTACCATCAGGTGAGATGGTGGTCAAACGCGAGACTATGCTGAATAAAAAAAAAATCAAGATATAGCCTCGGAAAGCACGATAAGACTGGCTGTAATTTTTACATCTTTTTCAGCCGTTACAAGAGGTTGCAACCCAGACACTATAATTGCCCAGGGCATCGGTTATGGAGGTTTTCTTTTTATTCCATTTGAGCACAACCTTGACCTCGATCTCAGAATCAGGTTCAGATGAAAGAGAGTTATTTTTGCACAGCACGTGTATGGCCTGACAAAAGGTGTAAAGGCCATTATGTAAGTTTTGTACGTTGTAATAATAGAACGATTTAAATGAACTATTGAAAAATTACTTGGTACATGGATATCAGGATACTTTCATTTCAGAAATATAATCTATACTAATATTACAAAGCGGAAAAGTTTGTTTGTTTGTGTATTTGAACGCGCTTATCTTCAAAAGTACTGGGTGGTTTTGTATGTAATTTAGGTATGGAAGTAGCTTGAAGCTTGCGTAATATTACCGTTATAACTGTTACTGACCGACTGCAAAAAAGGAGGGTTATGTTTTTGTTGTGATAAAGTTCACGGGAATTGAGCTCCACCCGACTGCTAGTAGATATACATATAAAAGATTATTTAAATCTTGTTGAATCTGGGACACACATCTTATTATTTAAACTTCAAGTTAAAATAATGACGTCAATTTAGCATTTATGTAGTCATTTCACATAATTAGCATAATTACACAAGGTAATCAAACAACAAAGATTGTTTACTGGGTCGTTCCCATTTTTTGTTTTAAATATCTTGAGTTTTTATCTCAGAGTCATAGCAAAGTTCACCTTGAATCATTGTTTATATAATTTGGCGTTCCATATTTATGTGATGCATATAGAAATCTTATTACATGGCTTTTATAAATGCACTAGCTGCAACTTTTTTCGCGTGGGAGGGTTTCTCTAATCCAAATCCCGTGAAAGTTCGAGGATAAAAAGTAGCCTACATTCCTACAAATTTCATTCGGATCCGTTCAGTCGTTTTGCGTGTATGAGTAACTAACATCCATAGCTATTTAAATCCATCCTCAGAAACTTTCACATTTATAATATTAGTAAGAATAAATTATTTAAAATATATGACAGCATGCCAACAGTTTAAAATGATTTTTTAAACCTAAATTCAGTTTGAGAACAGAAGTGGTTTATACTTAACGTGACCAGACGTCCCGTTTTGAACGGGACTGTCCCTTTTTATAATTACGAGTCCCGGTGTCCCCGCAATGATCTCTGGGACGCAAAATTGTCCCGTTTTCTGAGACCGCGTCAACGGACTCATCGGTCGATGCGAATATAGCCGAGAATGGCCAAGACGTCGTCGCTCGCGCTTTGTTGACTATTTATTTGATAGATTTTTCGTTCGCCCACTTCTCGATTTTTTTTGTTGTTGTTACGTGTTTTTTACGTAGTTTATATTTGACATTAACATTCATATCTGGAGTGAGGCTATCAAGAGGCACGGGGAAGAATTTGCTGTTTCCCTCGACATCTCCAAGGCCTTTGACAGGGTCTGGCACGATAGCCTTATTGCTGAGCTTCCTTTTTTCGGTTTACCCACTCAACTTTGCGTTTGGATTGAAGACTTCCTGAAGGATCGGTCCATTCGAGTGGTCATTGATGGGTGCTCGTCTGGCCAATTGGCAATTAATGCCGGGGTCTCTCAGGGTTCTGTTCTCTCAGCAACTTTATTCTTGCTGCACATTAACGATCTGCGCCCAGTACCTTTGGGTATGCAGACGACAGCACAGTTTCTGAGAGACATGTGTCCAGCGCGTGAGCTGGTGGGTCACAGATCCAGTCTCTCCGTGAGGACATGGTTGGGCGCTTGAACTTGACCTTGAAGACTGTCTCCGAATGGGGCGATGCCAACCTGGTCAAGTTTAATGCAGCTAAGACCCAGGTGTGTCTCTTGTCCGCAAAAAGGAGTCAATTCGAACCAGCTCCTACTTTCCGTGGTGTAATCGTGCCGATAACCGATCATATTGAGCTTCTTGGGGTGACTTTAACTTCCCCACTCAATTTTGGCCCGTTTATCGAGGCTAAGGCTCAGTTAGCATAAAAAAAGTTGGGAATCCTAGCCAAGGTGAGACGGTACTTCACACCGGAACAGCTGCTCAATTTGTATCAAGCCCAGGTTCGGACGTGTATGGAATACTGCTCTCATCTTTGGGATGGATCTGCGAAATACCAACTGGACGCGCTTGAGTCTATCGAGAAGCGGGCCAAGAGACTCATTGGCAACGATGCACTGGTCGAGTCAAAGCTCCAGAGCCTTGAACACCGACGGCGAGTTGCAAGTCTATCGGTTACATTTCGGGGAGTGTGCGATGGAATTACACAATCTAATTCCGCCAAGCCCGTTCCATCATCGGACTACGAGACAAACGGCGAAGCGCTATCGTTACATGGTGGACATCCCACCCATACGCACAAAACGTTTTGGGAATACCTTCATTGTGCGTACGGCTAAGGAGTGGAATTCCCTGCCGGAGTCTGTGTTTCCCGACAGCTACAACCTAGGAGTCTTTAAGTCCAGAGTGAATAGGTTACTTTTAGGTAAGCGTACTCCATCTTCGATCACATCATCGCTTACCATCAGGTGAGATAGTGGTCAAACTCGAACCTATTTTAAATAAAAAAAAATAAAAAAATTGAAAAATGTCCCCTGTTACTAAAAAACTTTTTTGAAGATTCCACATCCAAATTGTGGCTTTATTTTTTACACGCTCAGTCAACAAGTTTTCATCAAGCTGTATTGAAACTTGAAGGTTAGACTACTACTACTCTTACCATAGAAATGTAGATATTCTTTTGGGCTGATTTAAAAAAGGTGAGCATGGGAAATTGTTAAAAAAATGTAGACGTCTGAGAAAACCCAGTTACAAATTTCAGTTCTAACGGCGATATTGATAATTAAGGTGAATATACAAAAAAAAACATGCTAAGAATTTCAATCTTACTTAAAATCATCACCAGCTATATTAAAGCATATTTGTTCATCTTTCGTAACTTTTAAGCTAACTGACTATTCCTAAATAAAAAACTAAAAAAAAATTTTTTTTTTCATTGATAACCTTTTAATTGACCTTAATAAACCAATGTCCCGTTTTGAGACAAAAAATAAATGGTCACGTTATCTATACTTCATAAAACATAGCTTGATCTCTGCGACAGCTGTCAGTAGAATCACGCCTATGAAGTCCTGAATTTTACAAAAGTACAGACTGGTACAGACAGTACCTATCAATGTCATACTTTATGGGCATGCATAATTTAGTAACGTTTGTAATTAAATTAAACCCAAGTACATGTTACATTAGTATCGATAATAGTAAGAAACGTCGATAATTTCTATCGACAATTTTTTATATCCCGACAAACCTAGGAATGTCAGTTTGACATATTTTATGTCGCAGAGATCAAGCTATCTTTTATGCAGTATAGTGGTACATATGGCATCCATCAACCGTACTGGATCGGCGTGGTGAATTACGGCTATTCTCTCTCATAGAGGAAGCCTGCGTCCCAGCAGTAGGAACGGTAGGCTAGTTATGTTTGGGGTTGGTTTATAAGATTTTAAAAAGGTCTGTATTTGAATGTCATTAACTTTATCCCTCAAGTTTAAGACCGAGTTGATTTCTAAGGCTCAATATGCACCGCCGCGGAATGGAATGGAAGCGAACGAAATTGTACATAGCATAATGAACTTTATGTCAATTGAATAACATACAAACTACATAGGAGCCAAAAAAAGGTCATGCGCCTTCCGCGGAATCCTCGCGCATACTCGGCACAGAACACTTATACCCTGCACTACACTACTCGGGAATTTCCCTAGCCACTGTCGTTTGTATGTTATGCAATTGACATAAAGTTCATTATGCTATATACAATTTCGTTGCAATAAGTCGCTTCCATTCCATTCCGCGGCGGTGTAAATTGAGCCTAAGAGAGCTTGAACTTTGGAAGAATCGAATTGCTATAAATTTTGTTGTTTCCCTTCAAGTGCACTGTAATTTTCACATTAAGAAAATATTTTAAATTCATAATAACAAATAATTTATTAGATTTGATTAAATACCTAATAATTTATTAAGGAAACAAGAAACTAAAATATAGCAGCAAAAAATCGTCCTCAAAGTCCTTGCAAACTGATTACAAAACTAAATAACAATATTTTTTTTTTCTTTTTGTCATAATGGTATGAACAAAAAGGTACATAAGACTAATTTGAACAATCAATCAGTGTTAATTAGATCCATTTATTTCATTCGTTCACTAACGAAAAACTATTAATCAAACCAAGTTTTGATCACGAAACGAGTTAGTATAAATAATGTCTTGCTTGAGGATCGAATAAAACTAATAAAAAAATATTCAATTGGCATGTTTACAGACATGTGCAGAATCTAAGATCCAGACATCCATGTATAGAAGTTCTAAAAGGTTTATATAAGTAGATTGATAAACACGAGTAAATAATGACGATTTGGACTAAAAAAAAACAGACGAAGGGTGGCGATGCGCCATCGTTACATGGCAGACATCCCACCCATACGCACAAAACTTTTCGGAAATATTTTCATTTTGCGTATAGCTAAGGAGTGGAATACCCTACCGGAGTTTGTGTTTCCTGAAAGCTACAACCTGGAGATCATTAATTTATTATCATGTATACATTTAAATTAATTTCACAATATTTTAACATTTGTAAGTTCTATCGTGATAATTAAAACATTAACAATAATTTGATCAACAAAATTATATTTTTAAATAAAAGCCGACGAAAAATTCCAACGCAGGGTCGTCCAGAATCATGTACTGAATTCCTGGTAAACGTTTGTGCGTCGATGTCCCTGCCACCCTGTATTTCAGTTTAGTTTAGCAACAGCACAGTATTTTTATTCGGTAAACGACGTATCTATCAGTGATCTCACAATGAATGTGCCAATGTAGAGCTATTTGCTTTTTCTTTTGTTTTTAAGTAATTGTTGGATTTTTGTTTTCTTTATTTATGCAAGGCACACCAACGATATATTTACAATTGCAATATAATACAAGCAGACTAAGGTTTCAGATTCAGTGCAAATATATCACTTACAGGTATGCACATCATTCGTGAAGTCAATCAAAGTGCATGATAAAATTGATCAAAGAACAGAATAAGCAAAACCAAATAATTATGTCGAAAGTACTCATGTCAATACAATAATTAATATGAAAAACAATAGTAAATTAAATTGAATTAAATGTCAGATAAAATTATTATACATGAAAATAAGTTGCATTTACATACTAATTAAAATAATTTTGAGAAAAAATCAATTAACTTAACTAACATAAAACTATTTTAAATTAAAATGTATATTATAAGAAAAAGAAAGAAAGCAGCTGATCATAGGTCAACATTTTTAAGTTTATTTTTAAATAGTTGCAAACTGTTAAAGAAAATATCCATGTCGTTATCCATGGAGCAAGCTTTGTTGAAGGAAGCCAACATCCTATTTAAGGGAGCATGTCGGCCTAGGTTAGTACGACATGGGTTTATGCCGAAAGTTATGAAGGTACGCTTGGATCTCAAGTGTGGGAGGCGAGGTATTTCAATTGTTAAAAGGATCATTAATTTAGTCAGTTATTTTATATGAATAGATTACTTCTATGCAAACGTGCTTCATCGTCGGCCAAATTATCGCTTTCCATCAAGTGAGATGGTAGTCAAACGTAAGTCAAAGGCTAATAAAAAAAAAACGAACAAGGTAAAATTAAATTCTTACGAGTACTGTAATATAGAGTGGTTTTCTCATCTCAGAGGTAGTAAAGAGGATCCCTTCGTCCCTACGATATTTAGTCTTGTCTGCAAGGGGTCAACGGGTCAAAATTGTCTGTATAATTTTCAAATTCATTAAATCTGAAAAACCAAGGATTTCCCAACATTATTTTCACAACGAATATGTGTGCGACATATGAAAAACTGAAGATATGGTGGCCTGATGCTGTGCAAGTGAGCTCGTATGAGCCGCCATAACTCCATTATCCACTGGACTTGAGCAAGACCACTGCGCGAAGAATGATGGTTTCTGACGAAATCCTCTTCCCATTAATGTAATTGCTGAAAGGCGTTCCAATGCGAGGATAAATAAATAAATGAACGTTCTAAAGCCGACTATTGTGCTGTCAGTATGAACATCGTATCCTATGAAGCTCAAGACATACTCGTAATCTGCAAAATAAAATGAATTCTATATGTTCTCAATGTGGCATCTCAATTTTCGTATTTCATGTTTCTTTATTTGCTACATAGGGTGTTGGGTTGATTAAGAAAGAAATAAATAAATGAACGTTCTAAAGCCAACTATTGTCCTGCAGTCAGTATGACAATCATATCCTATGAAGCTTAGTACATATTCGTAATCTGCAAAATAAAATGAATTCCATATTTTCACATTGTGGCATCTCAATTTTCGTATTTCAGTTTCTTTATTTGCGACATAGGGTGTTAGGTTGATATGGAGAGGAGACCAAAACATTAATGAGCTGAAACGAAGACTATTGGCTTGCTTTGTTTAGCGACTTCTATTGATGGAATTAATTTATATTTTAAATATTTAGTCAATCTGCTAATACACATTCCAGATTTGAATGAAATTTGAGAATGAACGAACGCAATCTCGTCCTCGCTAGATCTCACTCATATCTTACGATTTGACCGCAAAATCAAGAGTCTATCAGATTAAACTTTAGATGTAAGTACTATATTATTGAGAAGCGATTTTAAAAATAACTTTTCTTATATAACACAGTATGATAAAAGTTTCATCTAACTGACATATTTTTGTTTTGATCTTGCGAGTAAGTACACTAAACTTTTCTCGTGAGATTCTCGACTGATTCGATTCTAGACCTACCCGAGATCTATTCCACTACATTACATTCCTTAAAAACATAACTCGGAAGCAAACACAGATGGTAACGCGGAAGTGTTCTAACGAGATACCACAGACCCGGACCACAAGTGCAACTGAAGGAATATAGTGGATCAAAAACGTTAGTATCGCGTAAATTACTATAAACACTTGACATAACACAGTTATTGTGATATCATAGACGGACGCTATACAACGTGTAACGGAAACCCCATATCTATCCAAAAGAACAGAAGACAACATCTGGTATGGAATCTCTATGCCAAGTTTCAGCTCAAAATAAGTGACTAACAAAATTGACCCCAAATTATTGGTTTCATATGTTTCTTGAATACCTATTTAAGTTTGTTATTAAGTATTAAGTAATAACAAACGTGTCACAGCACTATGAGGGTCATCACTTTTCACGTCACTTGTCAATAAAACGATAATTCTCTTCGTTCTTCTTAATTTGAAAAATTCGGTCTCTGGTATCAATGTATTGAAATTTCTAATAAGCTCCACACATGTAGACATAGGATTACAAAACCCTTGCCATATTGTTTGTTATCATCCAAAGAAGCCGTGCACTTGGTATGTATATATACACTTTAAGGTACACGTTGTAGATGTATAGACGGTGTCTTCACATGCAACTTTTGTGCTCGCACGTTTACTTGCAAAATTGGTTACATCAGTCATGTGAGGACACCTAATAATAAACGGGAATGCTGTGGCCGAAATTGGTTGTGAATACATCATCAGATGTAGTATAGAAGATTCGTTACTAGTTTATTGAATGTATAGAATTTTCTGTTAAATTATTAAAATACGTTATTATTATTTCTATTCTGTTTTTATTTCATGTTTATCATTATTATATTATATATGATAGAACTGATTGATATCCGTACGCTCACCATTAGGACCAGTTGAAAACCAGCATGTGCCCGACGCTGGTTTTAGTTGTCCATTTTGCTGAACTGGGCCTATTTGGCGCAGCCGTGAGTCACACAGTATTATTAATAGTCCTAGATGTGTTGAATTCTATTATTTTTTAATGTATAATTTCTTTTAATAATAATAAGTGTTGTTTATTTTTTTTTTACTGTGTGTGGCATATGGCAATAAACATTTTTCTTTTCTTTTCTTTTTTTCATTCTTTCTTTTCAATGAAAGTATGGGTGATTGTGTGAGGAATGATAGGTGGGAAAAGGGAATAGGGAAGTTTCCATCGTTTCAAAATCCATTTGGTCCGTCAATTATTTAATAAAATATTGTGCACGTTTTTGTCTTATTAAATAAATAAAATAACACTTTCTTTGCACTCGGATAAAATCTACAAAGTTCAGAAGTGGGGGTTCTAACGTCACTTAGTCCTAAAAAGTATAACACGGTGGACGTCACGCGAAATTTCATCTCCCTATATCTTCTTCCAAACACCTAGTATGGGAAAACGGCAAGAAGACGATTATGATACCCTGTGAGTTCTATGTAGAAATAAGAGCAATTTTTACTGCTATTAGTACCTAAGTTACCTGTTTCTAATTTTTACTACTTGCAGTTGCTCGCGCCTTTGTTGGCGTGGGAAGTTTATCCCGTGTAAATCCCAATCCCGTGGGAATTTCGAAATATTTTTGGCAGCATTGTCCCACACTTGTAATTCCTCCAGTATCGTAAGTGCATTTTTACAAACACCCCGACCAGGTACTATCTCTTTGTAAGCCATACAAACAGTTATGCCGGCGGAGAAAAGAACCAGCGGCACGCAGTGCAACAGCCGATCGCTCTACTACTGCGCCAACGGAATCTTTCGTATCTTTGAGAATTTGTGATGACCCGTCTTTATACTCGTAGCAATATTGAAGAGGCACCTTCTGGGCTCGCTCATTACTTCGTAGACCTCATCACTATCGTTTACCGTCATGCGTGATTCCTCGATCACTCCTGAGCGGGTTAAGAAGGAATTAAAAAAAGCAATAAGTTTGAGCAATTATTATTTCGAGCGACTTATGCATATTTCATAAAATAAATATCTAGTAGAATATTAATAATATGTTCGGCCAATAAATCAAACAATACACAAAAGCCTAAAGGACAAAGGCCGCGCAGTTTACCTTGAAAATTTATCAAAGGACCGAATTTCGCGCGGTGAATTTACGGTAAAAGCTATGATTACCTACCTATATTTCGCTGGTTTCTGACAGGTAATTCAAGACCTCACGCCAATGTATTAATTACTGGTACAAGCTGCTAATTCGATTTTGATAAGAGGTTAAATTACGAGAGCATAAATTTTGCTGGAATTGCCTGACTGTGATGGCATTTTTATTAAAATTTATACTAAGAAAAAGCTGTCACAAATTAACGATTGACGACTGACGACCTTTGTGATCACTATAGCAGGATAGCATACAAGTTATTAGGCATTCCATATAAGGCACTTCAATAGCAATACCAATATGGCTCGACATTATATCAAACGTGACATTAGCAAATGCTTTCAAATGTCAAATGATAGAAATCGCTGGCGATCATCACATGGAATTAGAACATTTGTATTTTTTAATAGAAATGTAATGAAGTGTGAACATAAATGGACCATTGCTGCAGATAACAGTTTACTTATAAGTTTTCTCTTAAATGAGGTAGAACGCTCGTGCTATTCAATAGTGATTTGCGAGGTAGCTAAGCGATGTGCGAAGAAAAAATCTACAATTGTGATAACTAGATTTTCTTTGTCCAACTTTGTGTAGCTCCAGTGAAAAGGTGCTAGGAAAGCCAGGTATTTGGTGGTTAACGAGGTATATCTAATATATCTTCAAGGTTAAGGGAGTTAATGAACTGGTTGGTCCGTGGACAATCCTAACATATCGAGATCATTTTCTGCCTTGGAAAGCACCTCTCAAGGACCGCCATTATTTACGTCAACTATTAGTTGAGCCCCGCTGGCACACAAATTTTGTGCCAGCGGGGCTCAACTAATACTTGTTTACTGGCACGTTTTTGTGCCGCTGGGGCTCTAGAGGTTAAGCCGTTTGTCCCGGCTGTTATTTGTATATCTTTGACAGTCGTTACGGGTAATCAGAAGCCAGAAAATCTAATATCAGGCTTGCCAAGGGGTACCGTGATCAGCGTCCTGGTAGGTGAGATACTATACAGGGTTAATTGTAAAACACCGGAAACCTCTCAGGACTATGTTACTAACATCATAATGAACCACTTTTGTTCTATGACTTTTAAAAATTCGTCATATTTTAGTTCACCAGATTATCATACAAAAACTAAAATATTGAAATTGAACGCCCTAAATGTTACGAAGTCTATGCGAAGCAAAAGAAAGCGATTTATACTATCGCTTTCTTTTGCTTTCAATTTAATTTCTTTTATATAAGGGCGTTCAATTTAAAATGCTTTGTTTTTGTATGAAAATCTGGTGAACAAAATATGACGAATTTTTAAAAGTCATAGAACAAAAGTTGTTGATTATGATGTTAGTAATATAGTCCTGAGAGGTTTCCGGTGTTTTACAATTAATCCTGTATAGTATCTCACCTACCAGGACGCTGATTAACACGGTACCCCTTGGCAAGCCTGATATTAGATTTCCTGGCTTCCTTAACGAGCTTAGACCTCACCGTCCGGTAAGGACCAAGTCTGAGTCGATGGCACGTCTGTTTTACGCTCACTTCAAAGAGCAGTCAGCAGCATTAACGGAATCGAATAGGGCCATTGTCTGTCGAGGTGGCGAGAATGCTCTAACGAGATACTGCAACCCTAGAGCGCACGTGCAACTGAAGGAACTGGGTGGGTTTTAGTCAGTAGAAGTCTGACACATCCTTCAGCTCCATTCAGAGTAGGAGTCACTTGACGATTATTCCCCTGAAAAAAGATTCCTTAACGGTTTATACAACGTGTAATTTAAAGGGTATATACATACCAAGTGCATGGCTTCTTTGGATGATAACAAATGATATGGCAAGGGTTTTGTAATCCTAAGTCTACGTGTGTAACGGTGTGTAGAACTTATTACAAATTCCAATACACTGATACCAGAGACCGAATTTTTCAAATTAAGAAGAACGAAAAGAATTGTCGTGTTATTGGCAAGTGACATGGAAAGTTATTGACCCTCGTAGTGTTGTGACACGTTTGTTATGATTGGTAGGTATTCAAGAAATATATGACACCAATAATTTGTTATCAATTCTTTGAGTCACTTATTTTGTACTGAAACTGTGCATAGAGACTCCATACCAGATGTTGTCTTCAGCCCTTTTGGATAAATATAATATTCTTTATAATAATATTCTTTATTCCAATTTTTTACAATTTTTACCTATGACAATAACTTGATTTTAGGACAATATTCTTTAAAATTGCATAAATAAATCAATGATTACTCCACTGGCACCCAAGCTAAGATTAAACTTGTGTTATGGGTGCCAGGGTTCTCTCTGTTAATACATTCCTCAATTTATACATAGGATTTATATATAGGATAGATATGGGGTTTCCGTTACACGTTGTATTTTCTCGCTTTCGCCTAGCTAAAGCCGGTACGTATCCTCGTTTCGCCAAGCTAACTCGTGGAGCTCCGGTGCAATGGTACCCTTATGGGATTAGAGAACGTTCTTTATTAGTTGGTGTCTAGAACATGCAAACAATTGCATGGTTTCTAAGTGATTGCGATATGATGCAATCTTCTGGTCCGCTGTAGTAACACCTTACTCTAGTTTATTTTCGGAAGGAGTGTTTGAAAATTGAGTTTACATTTGTGGCAGCTAATAGAGTTGGTGTGGTCATATCAATAGAGCATTTTTCTAGATTGTTTTTATTGATATATCTATATTTGTGATTGATAAAATTTTGTTGGAATAATCAGATAGCTGAAAAATAGCTTCCTTAAGCGCTATAAAAAGTTCATCATAATTATTGTTTAATGTACCCATGTAGTCATAAAAAAATGCTTTTATATTTACTTTCTTCAATTCCTTCTAAATATTATTTATTTATTCATTTTATTTTAATGAACGTCAATAGATTAAGGCAGACATAAAAAAAAAACTGGAAAAGGAATATTCACTAATTGCAAGCTTCTATTTATATGGTTTCAAAATATGGGCTAATTATGTTATGTATTATGTATCGAGAGTAAGCAAATACGAATTATGAGTATGATATATGACAGCATAGAATACCTTTAACACGTTCGCTGACAGTGAGCACTTACTTACCCTTTTTTTTTTTTTTGGGGTGGGAAAATCATCAAATGACTTCTTCCGCTCTGGGTCAAGCGGAAGGGTGTGTCAGATTTCTACTGACTAAAAACCCACCCTGTTCCTTCGGCTGCCCTAAATTTCCGGGGCTGCGGTAACTCGGTAGAACTTTCCCGCAAACCCAGGCAGGCAATGGCCCTATGAGGCCCCGTCACTGGTAGCACTTACTTACCCTGACACCACATTACGACGGTAGAATTTTCCATACTAAATGACAAATCAACGTAGTACTCGTGCATAAGCAAGCAATATGAAACTACCCACAAAATATTCGTATTACTGCAGTAAGAAATATGAAATTGCTCATAATATGACAGTGGATTTTATGTAAAACTAGCTTCTACCCGCGACTTCGTACGCGTGGGAAGGTTTTCCCGCGCAAATCCCGATCCCGTGGGAATTTTGGGATAAAAAGTAGCCTATGTGTTATTCCAGGCTGCCAATTATCTACTTAACAAAATTTAATTAAGATCCGTTCAGTAGTTTTTGCGTGAAAGAGTAACAAACATCCATCCATCCTCACAAACTTTCGCATTTATAATATTAGTATGATTATAGTAGGAAGGAAGTAGGAAGTAGGATAGTAGGATTAGTAGGATAGGATTAGTAGGATTATCGTGAGACGATGTACTCGGCCCGTCCCTCGACGTACACTGTCATAACCTCATAACGCACTATTTTAATTTCCCGCCTAACGACGTACTGTCAGCAAACGTGTTAAGTTACGGTAGTATTTTTTCGCATAGCTCCACATTTCTTTTCTTCGCTTTAGTAAGTACCATCTCTTTCGTATCCGTGACCTTTACCAAAGGCGCCCTCTGTTTTTCTGGGACAAAAGTAGCCTACGACAATCAACAGTGATGTAGCTTTCCATCCGTGAAAGAGTCTTAGTAATCAGCTCCTATGACTATTCGAGCTTCATTGTTTCGAAATTTTCTGGTGCTCTCCACTGATATGAAGTCAGGAATGTGTGACGAAGTTGTCTCAAAAAATAACAAATATATTATTGCATTGCATTGGTTAGACTGTAAGCTAAACACATGATGAAAACTGTACCAAGCTAGTTATGATACTGTTTGTCTTTCAAACAGCCACTGACTACTTACTTACTATGGGAGCTATAAATAAATAAAGGAGTAGATATATGTATATTTTTTTATTTAGCTCAAATTATCCAATTACAATACAATTTTTAATTCTACCAAACTGTAAAACAGTTTGTCGGCAGCTCACCTTATATCATCGTACATAACCCATATTTACTAAACTAATTATTTAACAAATTATAAACTTACAGCCTATTATTTACACTAAACAAAAACAAAATTGAAGCTATTACATTTATAACCTTTTTCATGTTAATAAATAAAGATTATTATATTATTAATTATACCTATATCCAAGTTATCTCTAAACTGCTTATTCCTATGGGGACATTGATAAGTTGAAAAAACAAAGAAATTTGATGTACTACATTGCCAACGGGAATTATATGCTACTCCAATTCCTATACAACGTGTAATTTAAAGGGTAGGTATATGTATACCAAGTGCACGACTTCTTTGGATGATAACAAACGATATGGCAAGGGTTTTGTAATCCTATGTCTACATGTGTGGAACTTATTAGAAATTTCAACACATTGAAACCAGAGACCGAATTTTTAAATTTAAGAAGAACGAAGAGAATTATCGTATTATTGGCAAGTGACGTGGAAAATACTGCACAGTCCTGTGACAGGTTTGTTATGATTGGTATTTTAAGAATCATATGAAACCGATCAATTTTTTGAGTCACTTATTTTGAGCTGAAACTTTGTATAGATAGGTACTCCGTACCAGATGTTGCCTGCAGCACTTTTAGATAGATATGGAGGTTCCATTACACGTTGTATCAATCGAATCGTTTGGCTTGGGTACCAACCGTAGTGTTTGCTTAATGAAATATTTTGAAAACCTGATATGATGCATAGAACTTTTTACTTTATAAGTCAGTCAGCGGAGTTTACTTCTCCTTCAAGTAGTTCCAAGCACTTTGAGCAGCAGTATAGTTCTTTTATACGCCACGCTAATTAATAAACTAGCTCTAAAGTTGGTATCTTGTGATAAAATCGAATTCAAATTTAAGAAAACTTTAGTATAACCTTTTTATAACTTTGATTTAATTAGTACCAGCGTATTTATTTTCAAATTTTATGTGAAATTCATCCAAAGCTTCTCTGTAAAAGGACGCCCATTCTGATACTTTTTAATTGTATGATTGGTACGTACCACTGAAAAAAAATGGGGAGTTAATAAGTAAATATCTTTTAGTACGGTTTCCTGGATTTTCCATTAGATTTCTCAGTAGCTGGTAGGAACAAGGAACAACGCAACTATCTCGGGCAAACGTCTGTAAAACATTGATACAAAATAAGCAATTACTTTACAAATGAAACAGTTCCACGAGAACTGAAAGCGGTAGAACTGTGTATCGTTATAATTGGTTCGCTAAACACTTCTTTAATGAAAGATCAACATATTAGAATGAAAAATGTGCACAATTTACACAGAAAATATAGACATATTATCTTATTCCAATTTATAACATGGCTATTTTAGAAACAAAAACAGGTTAAAATTAAAACTTGAGAGTTAATAATTGTACGCGACCCAGGCCTGATTCAGGTTTCAAATTAGAACAACAAAACACACTCCTTTCATAAAAGAAGTCCAACCTAACTCTCTGCCGAAATTCATCCTAATAGATTTAGTGGTTTGGACATAAAACAGTCGCAATGAATTACTTTCGCTTTTATATAATATTAGTATGGACAAATTCGGGTTAAAGCGCGTGAATTAAGTAAGCGACAACGGAAGAGTTTATAAGACAGTAATTAATTTAATTCTACAGAATATTGATCCTATATACTAATCTTATTACTAAATCTATGCTAGTGACGCATGTCCTAGACAGCATATAATATGCTGACTTATACTCTCGTTATTCTAAAGTTAGAGGTTAGGGTTCCTTAACTCGAGCGTAATATACAAATAGGTATATTACACACTCATAGCCGATTCAAATAATATATTTAAAAGTGTAATGGTAATATATCTCAAGGTTTAAAAAACCATGATCCTCCACACAATATAATATTCATTGGTAGAATGCGGAGTGTGCCAGCAGATCCAAGAACTCGCTTTCATTGCGATCAAATTCATGTCATGCATCCAAATGCAAAACTGTTCTGTTCGACTAAGGATCAGTTTTGATTGTACACTCTTTCGTATCCATTCCATTCTCGACGTTACCAACGTCTCTGTTTATTTAGCCAATGTTCATTTGTCTAATAGAGCAACCGATGGGGTTGCTCTATTAGACAAATGATTCTGTTTCGTGAATTGAATTAATTAACTTATATAACTTGAGCTTGAACATAAGCAAGATGGAACGAACTTGTCAAAACTATTCCGTTGCAGTGGCCATGTTTATGAGTAGCTGCCAACTTTTAATTTACAGCTTTGTATAATTTATGAAGCACTCTGCTGGCACGCTGCGTTTTTTCTTTTTATTCCAGTTACTTAAATAATGAATGTTTTGTGAAAGATGAATTGGGATCCGCAATAAAGTTAGAAATTTTTTTATTTACATAATCAGACCGTTTAAAGAATTCTAAACATTTTTTCTAAGATTCTCGTTCATAAACTCGCCCGTTTAATCGCAAAGTTCCCAAAGTAGCATCAACGTGGTCATCTTGAGGCGCGTTGCTTTGAACTTTTTCTTTTTCAATAACAGATTTGGCGCCTCCAAAACCGGTTGTTTCACTTTCCATGGCTGCATGTCCATCGACCGATGCAGACAAGCGAATCATCTCAACGAATGAGTCAGAACGTTCAATTTTTTGGGTGCTTTCTCCCACACCTGCCCGAAAGGGGCACGGATCACGGATACGAACACTTTCCACTAGGGGGAAATGGGAGCAGCGTTTTGCATGGCCTTGATTCGAGAAGGCGAGCGGCGGTGCCGCTTCGCGCCGCCAGCACGCGATCAGTCTTTGTCGAGCGTTCGTACACAGTAACCGCGTCGAGCGAAACTTAGTCCGGCAACAGCAATCGGCGCGAGTGTCACACAGTGCTACAAGTGACCAAACAAAGTGAACGCAGTGATTTTACCATTCGGAGGATACCCACGAGCAAATCTGGAGCGATACGTTAACTTTAGGAGGTGTGTTTCATTCAGTTTTACTGTTTATTAGTTTTGCACGCGCGATCCGATTGTTTATGTTTGTTTTGTGAATGAGCGTCGCGTCCATTGAGCGATTGGATGATATTTTATGGCTCCGCACTCCACAGGGTTTCTCATTCTGTGGCTATTACTTAGTTACGATAGCGACTCACGCGAATCGCAAAAAATGTGAAAGTAATTTGACGTGTGGCTGTACCGCGTAAGACAGTTTGCGTCTTTATCGTGATGTTGTCACGGTTGTTTGCTGCTCACTTATTTATTACAACAAACACGAATGTAAACTTATTTTCGAATTTTCTTATTAAGATCCATAATATCAGTGAAAGCCATAAAGATTTAAATAATAGTTTGCTTTTGTTCGCGTTCTTAATTAGTTTTATGCCGAATTCGCATGCAAAGTCAAATACCTACCTTGGCTTGATAAAGATATTAACTTGAGTTATTCATAAAATTAAACATTTAGGGAAATTCGTGATCACGAAAAACCTTCGCTGGGGACATTCTTGGAAGCTATGAATATTAGAGCAATAATTAATTAGATGCGATTAATCTTATCTAAATGTCATAAGAAACTGATCTACAGACATCGGATAAGAAGATCTCTTGGATATAAGAATACTTTAATCATTCAGGGAAATGCTAGCTAAACTGAAGAAGGAAGTTGCTAAGTTATTATTATTTATTTATTTGCAAAGTTAAATCTACAATTAGGTACAGGTTGCACTCAATGCGATAGATAAGTTAGAATTATACATTTTATAATCACAATTAAGTACTCTCTAAATTCTCTAACTATATTTATATCTACATTTGATGACACGGTTAGCGCAGGAGTTGAGCGATTGGCAATGCACTTACGATACAAGAGAAACTTAGTTCCGAGGCAATTTTAAAAGATAAATATATATATGTATAGGTACCTAAATAAATGAGTATATGAAGACAGATATAATTCCAACTACTTTTAAAGCTGCAACGGAAGTATTCTTCTTCCGTTTCGAGCTGTCGTTGTCACGCTAAGGCATCCCTGTCGAGTGTCGGTGGTAGAGGCGGACACAGTTCTCCAAACGGGTATATCCTGTTCATTTTCAGAATCGATCATATAACAATGTTAAACACGGAATAGTTCAATCTAAGTCCTCGAAAACATACGTACCTACTAACTACCTATTGTAACCAACATACAAAAAAAAAATGCAGAAAATATAGACATGACAGTAAATGTAGAGTCATTTACTGTAATGTCTATATTTTCTGCATTTTTTTTTGTCGAGCACTCAGGCATTTTCTAGATTCGCTCGGTCCATCGTAGACCTCATCAATCGGTTACCATCAGGCAAGATCGAGGTCAAGAGCGTGCTCACCCGTAAAATATGTAATGTCTATATTTTCTGCATATTTTTTTGTCGTGCACACAGGCATTTTCTAGGTTCGCTCGGTCCATCGTAGACCTCATCAATCGGTTACCATCAGGCAAGATCGAGGTCAAGAGCGTGCTCACCCGTAAAATAAATTTAACGATTCTGAAAAGAAGGAAATTGATAAAGAAGCCACGAAAGCTTCTTATGCTCCTTTGGAGAAACCATTTGAACTTTACAAGACCTTTGAAATTCACAGCAATGAGAATATCTTATTTCAGTTTAGTACTATACGCAGTGCCGGACTTCTATAAGACAGTGTAGTCTACGGGTCCCGCATCGGCTAGAGGCCCCGTGTCGGAGTTTAGAAATTATCTAGCTAAGTAGGAAATTACGTACCATCATAAAGTAGTAAAAAGAAGAGATTAATTATGAATGAAATTTCGTTTGGTAGAAAAATATATTTTTTGTAGTTAGAAAAGAAAAAGACACGTGGGGCCTCAACATCAAATTCAAACCTAACGTTAATCCAGTCCCGATTGCGACTAAACAAGCGATTACGCTTTTAAGAAAATTATTCCTCTAAAACATAGTGCTCCAACTTACAGGATACTTACAGCCATCAAACAAATAAGAACAAAATGTAACAGGAATCTCAATAAAGCAAGCATCATGTATATAGAAATGGTTATTTTACCAATAAACAATGCCATAACATAAATGAAACTCTTACAGCATTAGAGACGAAAATACCAGACATAATTGTATCAGGAGAAATTAAACTATGAATCCCTTTTGGCGTAGTCTACGCAAATATTATATATGTTCGTCATTAGATTACCAAGTATGTGGGACAAATAAGGCCCAGCTAATAGAGTAGACGTGATTGCGTTTTGTCAAAAGATCGGGTGATAAATCTTTTTATTATATCCCTATCTACATGTTTCGTTTATTATCTGAGTCTATTGAGCACGAATGGGACTCTGACTAAATGCCATTAGTGTTATTGAAGATAGCTTTATCATAACATAGTCAGAATTAGTTTGTTACTACAGGATATAGGCTTATTCTAGCATTTATTTATTTAAAAATTATATAATACAAATAGAAAGGCGGACTTAATGCCGTAGTCATTCTACCAGTCAACCACGGGTGGTGAAGAGACGACATGGCAGGTGCACAGAAAATTATTAAAATAGATAGATACTCCTAAAATACAAATACATATTTACCAATATAAATGTATAATTATAAAAACAAATCTGCTGCTCTCTATTTGTTTAGAAAATAATTTCGCAAGTTCAAACGAATAGTGAGCATCAGCGAAATTATCAGTTCTACACGACGAAAATATAGGGTAACTTGTGAACATCTAAATGTTACATAAACTAAACTGAACAGAAAATTATGCATAAATCATAAAGAAAAATCAGACCAGCCAAAACAATGAATGAATTATATGAACACTGAATGTCATAAAACTTGAAATGGTAAACATTTCAACACAAGGAGGTTTAAAAAAAGTTAGAACAAAACATAGAACGGAATTTGGTAGCGGCCGATCAAATTATCGCAATAGCTAATTACTTTACGTCGAACACTACACCGGCATGAGAATATTGTAAACACAGACAACCACTGCTAATTGCCTAGCCCTAATTGGCTAAAACCATTTTGGCGGAGACCTCGCACTAAAAATGGCTATCATTTATTTTTACTTCGACAATCTGAGTTTAAGTGTTGGTGAATGGCCTGTGGTATTGCCAAAATTAATTAAAGAATTGAATTTACTTTCTGAAGACGATCTTTTATAGGTTTTGTAAAAAGGTCAAGTTCATTTTGTTATCTTATTTATTTTATGGATATCTGTGGACATCCCACCCATACGCACAAAACGTTTTGGGAATACTTTCATTGTGCGTACGGCTAAGGAGTGGAATTCCCTGCCGGAGTCTATGTTTCCTGATCGCTATAACCTGGGAGTCTTTAAGTCAAGAGTGAATAGGTTACTTCCAGGCAAGCGTGCTCCATCTTCGACCACATCATCACTTATAATCAGGTGGTCAAACGCGAGCCTTTTATCAATAAAAAAAAAACGACGGGTTGCACTCCGGGAGTGCCGGCAGAAGTAAAAACTTGAATATTAACGTTGTGCATTTTTTGATATTTTAGAATGGTTAGGGAATAATTTTGCACGAATTGCTTTAATTATCAGTATAAAAGTACTATCATTTATGTGGTAGAATACAATATTTATTTATTGCGCTATCGTATACAAACATGACAATTTATATTACATTAAAAAGTTTATCTCTTAGACTCTCCGTCCGTCTTACGAATTTTGGATCAGGTCACGTGTCCTGATGCGAGTTTAACATTTTTTACCCATTACAAATAAAGTGCACAAAGCCGCTAAAGAAGTTTTCACTTCAAAAAATGTAAGAGGATTAGTTCGTCAATTATTTTCAACCTCGAAACCAAATTTTTTGGATGACGTTTACTGTATCATATGTAGGTCCTTTATAGGTACCTTTATCTCAGGCTACAGTTGTATCACATAATTCGCAATGTCACGTTACCGTAATCATCACCTGCTTAGTCTTTTTCCCAACCATGTTATGTTCGGCTTCCAGTCTAACTGGACGCAGCAGAGTATTAGTGTTTTACATGGAGCGACTGCCTACCTGACTCCCAAAACCCAGTAGCTGGGTAACACGATACCCCTCGGCAAGTGACTAGTGTCACGTTTTCTAGCTTCGGACAACCCGTAACGTCTGTCAAAGATGTTGAACTGGCAGCCGGACCAACGGCTTAAGACCAGGCAGTCCAAAATAATTTTAACGCAAGCTCCACCCCCATGCACCCCGGGTTAGGCCGTTGTATATTAAACGCTAACGCAGCAGTAATAAAGTTGAATATCGGGTGTGCTCTTTCACCATGTTCGGTTTCGAAACTGCCGTTGTGTGCTAAACGCTAACGCAGCAGTAATAAAGTTGAATATCGCGTGCGCTCTTTTACCATATTCGGGTTCGAAACTAAATGTCATAACTTCATAAGTCTCAATTCTTATTTCGTTTATAACTAAAGTAATAATTGATATAGAGAAAAAATTGGTCAAGTGCGAGTCGGACTCGACCATGAAGGGTTCCGTAGTAACTATAATAAATATAATATACTAAAGATATTTATTTGAAAAAAAAAAAAAAAACAAAAAACCTTACAAATTTCTTAAAACTAGCTTATTTACAATTTTTACAACTACGCCAAATAACTTTCTTTTTCATAGTATTTGTATGAATTACAAAGTTATTATTGTGGTTTTAGAAAATATACTGTATCTCAAAAACTGCTGGCTCGATCTCGTTCAAACCAATTTTGATTGAAAGTTTACTTTAATATCTACAACATATGGTTTTTTTAGATTTTTCACTTCATTATTATAGAAGTTAGAGGGGGGGACACACATTTTACCACTTTGGAAGCGTATATCTTTTAAACGATTAACTTTATAATAAAGTCGTTTTAGAAACCTTAATGTAATTTTTAAAGACCTATCTATAAATACCACACACGTATAGGTTTCATGAAAGAAAATATTTTCAGTTTCAGTTCCATGTATGGGGAGCCCCCTTTATTTTAAATATGTTTTTAATTTTCTCTTAAAATCGGAAAGCGGTTCACAGAATACATCTACCTACCAAGTTTTACATGTATAGTCCTAATAGTTTCGGAATAAAATGGCTGTGACATACGGACGGACGGACAGACAGACAGACGGACAGACATGTCGAAACTATAAGGGTTCCGTTTTTTGCCATTCGGCTACGGAACCCTAAAAATCTCCTATATTTGGATAAAAAACTATATTTTCTTACTGTCAATACTAATTTTAGACATAAAAGCCGAGTAATCTTGATTAAATTTTGAATAATCTTTAAAAAAGACATGAAATCGATTAAAAAAAGAATCGAGTGAAAATGTTCCAATTACGTAATTGGTCTAGACATGTAAAGAAAAAGATCCAATAAATCATATACTAAAGTTCATTTTTGATTGTATGCGTGATTATTTCAGAATATTAATGCAAAGTTACATACAATTTACGGAGCCTCCTCTTAACGTGCTTTCCGAAGCACAGAAGAATCTCTATATGTTAAGATGGTCCCATCCATAGACAGACCTCGGCAAGCGTTGCTTAACTTTGAAGATAGACCCGTGCGTCTGTTATTATTTAGCCACGAGCACCTTTTGACTTGGTAAATTATAATTAACAAGATTGTATATTTCGTCACAGTTCCTAGTTCAAGATCTCTACTTCCATGTGTACTTTGATTCAATAAATAATTTATTTCTTTATTTTTATTAATATACAGTATGTTAACTAACAGAGGGCGTTCCCGTTAGCCCGCAATAGTATGGCATCCATACATGCTATAACAAATATTACCATTCGAAAACAAAATGTTTTTATTTTTTTTAATCTATACTATAATATTATAAAGCGGAAAAGTTTGTTTGTTTGTTTGTTTGTTTGCTTGAACGCGCTAATCTTCGAAAGTACTGGGTGGATTTGGATGCAATTTGGTATAGACGTAGCTTGAAGCTTGAGGAAGGTTATAGGCTACTTTTTACGTGACTGCAAAAAAGGAGAGTTATGTTTTTACCGTGATAGAATCCACGGGAGCGAAGCCCCGCGTAAGTACTAGTATTAAAATATTCACTAAAAATGTTAAATTGATACGTAAAAAAACACTCTGTACACGCGTACTGGAAGGATGGCAAAGTCACAATTTATTTATGAATGCGTACGCGTGTACAGAGTGTTTCTTTTACGTATCAATTTAACATTTTTATTGAATATTAAAAAAAAATAAAAACCCAACCTACGTTTGTAATAAACATTTTGCTTTGAATATATTATCAACTTTTTTTATGCACCTGCCATGATATCTCTTCAACACCCACGGTTGACTGGTAGAGAATGTCTAAGTCCGCCTTTGTACAAATTGTGTTGCATAAAGTTTTTATTAAGTAAATAGATTGGTGATCCATGGACCCACGAGCTCCAGAAAAAGAAACAAACAATACGGAGCAAAATAATCCACACAAGTTTTATGGTGATTTCCGAGCCAGGAATCAAGGCTAAGGTTGTAACTAACCTATATAATGAGCCACACAAAACTTTGTGGTTGTATGCTAAGACCCCGTGTGCGTGCCGTACACAAAATTTCCGTGCAATTTGTCGTACCTACCTTGTATATGGGACAAGGATAAATTAACGTTGACAGTTGGCAAACAAACTTACACTTGTTACGCTAATTTCAATGTTAATCCTGAAAATAAAAGCTAGCATGGTTTAATGTAAAGTTTTTTTTGCTTAAAAAAGTAGTTTGTTTATTGGTTGTTAATACATACATCAGTAACTTAAAAATAACCTACTACCTACTTACATCTACTAAACCTGTATATTGTTAATTAGGTGTGTTTCAATTTCGGTGTAAGTACAATAAAGTATATTCTCTCTATCTAAACCTAACTACGTACATAAATACAAAACAATGCGTCGAAATACTCCTACATATTAGTATATCTGTCGTCTGGAAACGTGCCCAGAAGTCTGTCAGCATTGCCACGTTGAATGGTAATGCTTATTTTTTTTTTGGTAAAGAACGAACTATTCCTCAGATTATTTAATTTTTCGGCTAATGCAAAATGGAAAATGAAATTCGTAGAAATAAATTACTATCGTACAACAATTATTATCGTCGTATATTGGAACTGGTATAGAATTGAGTTAATTATTAATGGGTGCAGAAATGTATGTCCTCCAATATCAGTTATTAATAAAATCAGTCATCACTAGTTGAAATTACTTCATTTCAGTCCATTTAATGGTTGTCGGTAACCAACACTCTGTATGATAAGATTCTTTGTAGGTAGGTATACTTTTATGGAAGTTTGTCCTATTTACTAAATGGTGGTATGGTATGTGAGTAATCAAGTAGGTACTAGTAATAAAGGAGAGGCTTTATAGTATCTATAACTAGCTTCTGCCCGCGACTTCGTTCGTGTGGGGAGGGTTTTCCCGCGTAAATCCCGATCCCGTGGGAACTTCGGGTGTGGCCAAATGGAGCCTTTTTTTATATTGTTTATGTGTTTTTATGTTTTACTTTTATATCTTTTTCTATTTTTGATACGTTTTTGTTATTTTTTTCCTTGTGTCAACAGAAATAAAAATATTACTACGGAGAAGTTGATTTTTCATTAAAATCGTAGAAAAATCTATCTAAATTATAATCCATTGAGTAATGTCGGGATAAAAATAACCTTTGTTTTATTCCAGGTTTCAAATTTGTCCAAATTTTTTTATTGCGTTTCCAAAAAGCAATCCTAGCAACGCACATCCTGATCTCACTAATATGTTCATTCGATACTCGAAACGCTATCTATGAAAGTAAGTGAGAACCTCGTAAACACTCGCATCGCGTCCTCAGTTTAGCGTAATCAGGCCATGGATTATGCATTTCTGAACTGTTCGATATTATGTATAATATTTTTCTTTCTTTTCTGGATAGAAAAACGGGTTAAATTTACATATAAATTAATAAAAAAAAAAACATAAAAGAAACCGTACAAAAATTTTACAGCACGCAGATTTTTCTTCCTCCTGAAAAGTTACTACTTTTTCACTTACGAGGTTTTCACTCTAAGGCGTCGATATGAGGAAATAGTATAGGAAATTAAACTATTCATAGCCTTCTAGAAATATCAAAAAGGCTTGTTACCACTTCTCTTGACCTAAGAGCTGGCTAATACTTTAGCCAAAGGCTATGCCATACAATGTGGCAATACCACCAGTCTTTTAGTAACATTACCAGCCGTTGAGAACGAACTTTATTTATGCTTTATTATAGTTTGTTGTTTAGTGTAGTTTTAATAATGTATAAAATATATGTTAACTTTAATAGACCTATAATTTATACATTAATACCTCATTTATTGTCATGCCAAAATGTTTCTTTCCTGACAGTTTCTATTTTACAACACCACACCACATAAACTTTCTCTTTATTTAACTTCATAACAGCTTAATGAGTTATCATTCTTCATTTATTTGCTTCCACAGTATAATTACTTGGAGTTTATCTGTCTATATATCCTTGTTTATATCCTATTGTATTGTTATAGCTATTTTTTGCAAAACAAATTCGTCATTCAACAAAACATTTAAAAATAGAGATACTTATCACTGGCGGACAAACATGACACATGGCCAATTTAACTTGGACTGTTATAATAGCGCTGTCAGTAAATGTAAACTTGAACTGTTTGACAAAAAATACTATATTCAAATGTAGTTCCATTTTTCACCATGGGTCCAGTTATGCTGGGGTATCTAACAAAGGCATTGTTGACTTTGTTTTTCGTCTGAATTCATGTTTTTTTTTCATCAGTGTGGAATGTTGAAAGGGTGTAACAATGACTGTGTGAGGGCACATGGCTTCTTTTTTGGCTCAAGAGTTCTTGTCTTGGAAACTGTAAGATTGTTTTTCTTCTTCTGCTATTCTATGAGGTCCTTGTTAGCGTTTATTTTTGTCTATTAGATTTACCGCTTTAAATACTGTACACTGTATTAAATTAAATTACTTAACTTTGTATCGTATTTTTGCCTTCCGTAACTATAGTGACTAGTAAAATTCTCGTAAAAGCATAAAAAATCCTATATTCCCGAAAGTCAATCAAACATGAAGCTGAAATATTTCAGTCTATTTATTCAAAAAAGCTACGTTTATTTCCGATATAAATATCTGTTCCGTGAAAAGAGAAATGGGAACTCAGAATATCGTACAAACCGTATAATCCTATACTAGGGTTGTTCATAAACGGGGGGTATATGTTCTGAATGGGGTGAAAAGTGCTCCGTCAGAGGCCTGAGGTGTGTCCCTTCTGGAAAGTAGAAATAACGTTTTTGGGTTGATTTACCATCCCTGATAACGTTACGTAAACCTTTATTTCATAAGACATGTTGTGTCTTATGCGTTTAGAGCTATCTCGGGAATTTCCTTTGCTAGAAACGGGCCTATGATTCAAAATTGCTTCCCGGATGTTCCAGAGCATTAGCTTTGGAGTTTTTGTACTACCAATAAATAGTATTTTTACATACTATTAGAAAATAGAATGTGATTTTAGAAAAAAAGATATCATGTTCATTGAATTACGAGTGAATTTATTTATAAGGCAATTACAATAGGTTACAATAATTTTGAATAAAAAATATACATCATAGGTTTTGGCCTTTTTTTCCGGTGGGAAAATCAAAGCCCACCCTGTTCCTTCAGCTGCCCTTAAGTTCCGGGGCCGCAGTATCTCGTTAGAAAATTCCCGCAACCCCGACAGACAATGGTCCTGTGGGGCCCGTATACATAGGTTTTGGCCTGACCCAGAGTTTAACTGCACAAAATGACAAACAACAACAAAAAAAAATACGATAAAAATGTTGAACTATATGAAATAGGTAGGTATAATAAATTTATACTGCAAACTAATTAACTTTTCACTATATGAAAGGGATATTATAAAAGTAAGAAAAGTCTACGACTAATTAAAAAGAACAAACATTTCCTTTCCAACTAATTGCTAACTGCAACTCCTTCCGCTTGGTTATTAATTTTATGTTTTCAAGCAACATAATTTTCCTTTTTCACGCTTTTTTCACAAACGAGCGAGCTACTTTCTTAATAAAAAAGAACAAGCAAATATTTAGAGAACACAGCATTGCTTGTGACCAAAGAATGTAAACATCGTCCATTTACTGAAACTAAACATTGTCTACTCTACTTCAACTACGTATTGGTATCTTATTCATCGAAAACATTCCGCCGGAATTAGGCTTCAAATACATGGAATCATATTGATTTTTAGTAGTAACCGATTCCTAGTACAACATAATACTATTGCATATCATCATCAAGCATTGCAGTATTAATTTGTGTATTTTTTTATTTCAATTTAATTGCATATCATGTACTTACATAATATATCACATAATCTTACTTATACATATTGTAAATGCGAAAGCTTGTATGGATGTATGAATGTTTATTACTCTTTCACGCAAAAACTACTGAACGAATCTGAATAAAATTTGGTATGTAGATAGTTGATATACTGTTATAACACATAGACTACGTTTTATCCATGAATTCCTACGGAATCGGGATTTACGCGGGAAACCCCTCCCACGCGAACGAAGTCGTGGGCAGAAGCTAGTAATATATACAGTATGTTAAATAACAGAGGGCGTTCCCGTTAACCTGCAACAGTATAGCATCCATACATGCTAAAAAAATATTATCATTCGAATACAAAATGTTTTTATTTTTTTTTTAATATTAAAATATTAACTAAAAATGTTAAATTGACACGTAAAAGAAACACTCCGTACACGCGTACTTGAAGGACGGCAACGGCGCAATTTATTTATGAATGCGTACGCGTGTACAGTGTTTCTTTTATGTATCAATTTAACATTTCTAGTGAATATTTTTTAATATTTAAAAAATAATAAAAACATATTTTTTTTTTTTAGAAAGATTACTTACAATGTGGGTAGAATTCACATATACTATTGCGGGTTAACGGGAACGCCCTCAGTTAGTTAACATACTGTATATTAGTGGTAAAGACGTACGTTTTCAAAAACGTATTGTTGAAACCAGCCATGCATGCCATTTAGCCGCTGCGCTGAATGTAACGGGTTCTATTCCTGCATTGTTACAAAATATGTTTGTATGACCTATGTGAGTAGTAGTCTCTGGCCTGGGTGCTTGTAAAAATTGGAAAGGTTTTTTAAACTTACGTAATTAAAATGTTACACAAAAGTGAGAGACTGTTACAAATCCAAAAATACAGAATTCGGCGATGGTAATTTTACATGTAACAATGTTTGTATAGAACTTTGATGAACATGCGTGCCAATGGTGATAAACTACAAATTGAATCGGCACGCTAATAATTCACATTTCTCAGATGGCTCCAGTAACTTTTACATTTTTTTTTAAATTGATAATAGGCTCGCCTTTGACCACCATCTCATCTGATGGTAAGTGATGATGTGGTCGAAGGACGAATATGGAACACGCTAACCGACAAGTATTAACTCTTGACTTAAAGACCCCAGGTTATAGCTATCGGGAAACACAGACTCCGGCAGGGAATTCCACTCCTTAGCCGTGCGTACAATGAAAGTATTTCCTAGACGTTTAGTGCGTATGGGTGGGATATCCACCATGAATGTAACTAAACTGCTAAATAGGAGATAAAAGTAGGTACTTTTTTCTGAAGTTCCAATGCATCATTTTATCAATACCTAACTAAAATAATGATCGTATAGATTCTGACAGTTCGACAATATGGCGGCCGTCCCACGCGACCAAAATGGGACTACAATGGGACTCCACATTGTTATGCTAAGCGGCTGTTTTAACGACGGTTTAATGATTAACCAAGTATGAGATGAGTAGGTGCAGTCACCTTTGTTTCGAAATACTTTGGCTTTGTAAGCGTTTTATCCCTAGATATTATTAAACATTAGCAAAAATCCAGAAATCACTCACCGCCATTTAAATGTAGCTAGGCACTGTTCCCGAATAAGAGTATTTTGTTACGTACGTCTCATCTGACTGCTAAATTTAGAAGCAGATTTATTTTGAACTAGTACCTACTCACGCGGGGCTTCGCTCCCGTGGATTCTATAACGGTAAAAACATAACTCTCCTTTTTTGCAGTCGCGTAAAAAGTAGCCTATAACCTTCCTCAAGCTTCAAGCGACTTCCATACCAAATTGCATCCAAATCCACCCAGTACTTTCGAAGATTAGCGCGTTCAAGCAAACAAACAAACAAACAAACTTTTCCGCTTTATAATATTAGTATAGATAAATAAAGACTGTACTATTGCTTCGGACATCCCTTTTTTTCGCTGGTATCCATAGATGATACATATATTTACTGAGACTGGAAGCACCTCTTGTGACACAAAGGCTCGCTGTGTCGGCAGAGTGACAGCGGAACACACAAGATGTTTTCCTGTGTGAGCCTTTGCACATGACATATCTTGTCATTTTAACACTGGCTGGGGAGGCGGTTTTTCAAATGTAGAATCTTTTTTAAGAGTGAATTCTTTTGTGGCAACCATTTCTTTACCTCCTTTTATTATTCTATCTTGCCAGCTTTTTACGTTTACATATTTATAAAATTCTTAACGTTTCTGTACGCTTTATATGTTGAACTAGGTTAGAGACTGTCTTGTAATATAACATATTTTATATGTGTATTACTTGTTTTATATTTGTGTTATTACTTTTTAATAAGTAGTCTGAAACGACTGCTGAATAGAAATATTTATAAATTGAAATTTTAAAAGGCACCACCGCATTGGAAAGTAAGATTCCTATCAGCCGAATAATAGAAACATTTATTCAAAGGGACGGAAAGTTCTTACATGTTAATAAAATGTAATATTTCTGTTAGAATATTTTTGAAGTTAGAGAAATATTATTTTTTGTAATATAAAGTTAACCTATCTTTTACTAGTGAATTTATATTTTTGACGTCGGTAAAACGTGAGCTTGTATTACCCAGTTATTGTGTTGGCAGTCGCTAGATTCAAAACACTTACTGCTGGACGACAGATAGTGAAGGTAGGTTCAGTATTGATATAACTTTCTTCTGTTTTTAGAAGAATTTAAACTTCAGTTACAAATTCTAAATTCTATTATTAGTTTATTATTTTAGCATATTATTATACTTACATGTATTTTATTAGTATTATATAATTTCATTCCATTTTCTTGTACACCTACCCTAATGTGTTTTTTTAACCCAAAGGTTGACTGGTAGAGAATGCCTTGCTGCATTAAGTTCGCCCATGTAACACAATTGTACATAATGTTTAAATATATAAATAAATAAATTCAAATAAAGCTAAATCAAACAGAACCTTCAACCTTATTTAGAAAAAAAAACACACACGCACACAACTTAGATATTCCAAATTCAAATAGCACTAACAATATTAAAACCTGCTAAATATGAGTGTTGAACCACATTGACTCATTCGCACACTTTGTCCAGGGGAAAGTGTGGTACCTACTTATTACTAAAGCCTCGGTACTGGGCCTCGATTGCAATAGGTCGAAGAGAAAGCTTAGCATAATGCATAAATGCAGTTTTTGAGTACGTGCCAATTATTATCTCGTGTAGAACATGACGTCAGGATATTAAGCCTGCAGTAACAAAGGCTGTGACAAAAAGATTGAATTACTTGAAAGGGAGATAGGGCATGCTCTCACAAAGTGGCTACACACAGCGAAGTCTCATAATAATTTAGCTTGCATCCCTGTATCGTATAAAATGGCTACCCACTTCCTTCCATTGCTTGATCAGAGGACAGTGAGATATTAGACGCAAAACGAGGGTGTCTGACTCAATAAAAAAACAACTTCAGTAATTTGGTGGTTTTACACTCGCGTGATCGAGATCAAGAGCGGGCTCATTCGTAATAAAAAAAACTTTTTAGCAAAAAATAAAACCGACTTCCATATAAAAACACTACAAAGGCAAAAATAACTTAAATTTCGGTGGTCGGTGTCATTTGTTTCGTATTTTCTTTTTTTTTTCGACACCGCCTTCCGAAATTTAAGTTATTTTTGCCTTTGTAGTGTTTTTATATGGAAGTCGGTTTTATTTTTTGCTAAAAAGTTTTTTTTTCACGCTTTCTAGTGGATCGGTTTGTAATTTATCTAATTACAAAAGCCAGTATGTCAACTACTTATCACCTTTTACAAAATATTGCTTTTCCCGGTGAAAAGCCGTTAATTTTTGAGGAGTTCTCCTGGTACATCACCATCAGCTCTACTTCACCATATGCATTGTGACGAGCATAAAGGCTTAACATCTACATTCAAGTAATCTAATCGCAATCCACGAAATACTTATTATTGAGTAGTTTCGGTGGCCATCTGTGGTCTTCATCATCAGTTCAACTCAAATGGTACCCAAATGGTACTTTTCAAAAGCAACTGCTCAAAGTACTATAAAAAATACTCGAAACGCTATAGGTGTGCCTATAATAGTTAAGTTCAAGACGAATTGTAAACCTCCTTTTTTTGAAGTCGGTTAAAAAAGGTGAATTAAAATTAGAGCGTCAATGCTCCAATATAAAAATAAAGAGCGTCTTCATAAAGCTTAGCCCGCGCTCATGATGAACATTATTCCAAAATTTCATAGCTTGGAATAAAGTGTATCAAAATCAAAATTAAAAATTGTTTATTCAAACTATGCTGAAACTCATAGGACAAGTCGGTCAACGTATTGAGAGTGGTCGCATCGGTGGTGATGATGAAAATTATACAAAGTTATTATTATTATTTAGGGCAAACGTGATGTTTTCTTAGCTCTAGGTCAGTTTTAAACTACATTAACGGGCCAAGCCAAGTCAATGTAGCGTATGTGTGTATTTATGTTAATGCATGTGTGTTACTGTTATGTGAGTAGATTTCATTTTCGTCGATTTGAATAAACTTCCTTACTGTTCTGCGGGTGTTTAAAATTGCGGCTTTTTGGAGGGTAATATAAACTGAGTCTTTTAAATCTAGTAGTTTTAGGCTATGGGGAAGGTGATTAGGTACTACCCGCGTGGTGGAGGTAATTGTTACATAATACTTTATTGGTCACCTCACAACACTCATTTCTATGGATACAAAAATTTAAACTAGTGTACAAAGGGCATATGGTAGTGTATAGTGTACAATTAAAGTTATGTGCTTGCCTGAGTTCTAATCCACTACCTACAAATCATTTATTTATGCCTATAATCATACTATAATTAAAAATTTTGGAACAACAAAAAAAAATACAAAATAAATTACTACAATTTATCCTGTCCTTAATTTGAGATATAGTCTTCCCATATGTTGAGATAACAAAATACAAACCAACAAATACAATCACTTTTGGAGTACAAGAAACAATGGAGCTCCAGGCCAAAACAAAACGATTACCAAGACAAATAATACGCTTGTATAATAGAAATTTAAATCAAACACATCTCAGAAGTATCGATCGCATGTCGTAGCCATCCTTGGTAAGATTTCTATTCGAAACATCTGCTTAAACTTTTTCTAAATATATTGAGGTCGGTCTAACCCGATGCACTAGTGACTGAGTACTAGTGTATTACATGGAGTGACTGCCAATTTTGCCTCCACAAACCTAGTAACTGGGTAACACAATACCCTTTGGCAAGATGGTGTCAGATTTTGTGGCTTCTGACTACCCGTAACGACAATTGACAGTTTTTTTGTGTGTGGCATCTCGCAGGTCAACCTCTGAGGTTGTCGGCTGCTTAACCGGGCTTGCCTGTGGTTGCCTTAATTAATAAATTAATTAAAGCCTCCAGCCAGGGCTTATTATAAGATTTACAAACTAGGCGACTACACGCTAAGGGCACCCTGTGGGGTACGGACCTCGGCTTAGGGCAGTCAGAACCAATAGCTTATGCGATATGTTAAAATTATCATTTTAACATAGCTCTAACCTAGGGGTCTTTAAGTCAAGAGTGAATAGGTTACTTCTAGGCAAGCGTACTGCATCTTCGACCACATGATCACTTACCATCAGGTGAGATGGTGGTCAAACGCGAACCTATTATCAATCAAAAAAAAAATCCTTCATGAAATCCTTCAAACTTGAATATAGCCAGGAGATCCTTAGATTTTCAATCAATTCAATTAAGATAGGCAATCGGATTGAAGATTTCAATTTAATTGCTTAGGTATCTTGAATCCTATAAATTAATATTCTCAACCGTGCCAACCTAATTGAAAGGTTTAAAATCGATTCCTATTTCTGAGGGACCTGTATTTTATATTTAATGACTGAAACATAATCGTTTAATGGTCTATTAGTAATTAATATTGGTCTATAATTAATTATGAATTCAAATACAGCTGTGAATCGTGTGCTGTAGTTGATAGGGCGTCGATAACCGCAATCCATAAACGTGATATTGGTCTAAATATAATTAATTAGCAAATAAACAGAATAATGTTCATTGTGATTATGAGGTGGGGTATGATTCATGTTCAGGTTAACAATGAGTACGAATGCATATTTCCAATACCTATACAATTGAATGTCATGGATTGCTAGCACGATTTCACAGAAACTTCTCAAGGATCATCTTAATCGATGGCTTTTTGATGATTATCTAAGCTTTCAAACCTGCTTTGTGAGAGCAATCAACCATCATTTGCCCGATCTCATCATTGGTTAAAGAATTTTGGAAATCGACCCGCGCGGTTATTTTTATCTATAATCAAGGGTCAAAACCACATCACTATACATAGGTATGCGAAGACAGTATATACCTACATGTACAAAATCATTCAACATAGTAATTACAAATATAAAACGAATCTAAGAGCCATATAACAATAATTTTAAACTCATAAAAAAGGAACAAGTTAAAAGATAAAAATTGACTTGACAAATGGCAAGATTAGATTTTACAAATGTAAATTAAATCAATGTGACAAGATATCACTCACTCATAACTTCATTAAATTTCAGAAGTCCATTGCGAATTTGCGACAAACCAAATGACATGATTTTTCTATTTTAATTTTTAATTTCACCAGTTTTCTACACAAATCTTCATTTCAAGAAGTACGAATAGGTATATTTGAATCAAGAAGAACTTAATTTCATTTTCATGAATTAGGATTACGCAATACTGTTCTAGTCAATCCAACCTCAAAAACTTTATAAATTAGTTAAGTAAATTAGGGCTTTGGCGTAAATTTTAAGTTTTACATGTAACAAAGTTTTCCTATGAGGGTGGAATATTCGGAATATGAAGAACCCTTTCTTAATTAATAAAGTAAACGACAGTAGTAAGAATATGGCATCCCATATCCGTAAGGCTCAAAGTAAGTATACTTTAAAATCAATGTGTCAAGTCACAGATTAAGCTCACGGCTGTAGTTTCATAATTATCATTTTTTTTTTTTATAGTTAGTAGGCTTGCGTTTGACCATAATCTCACCTGATGATAAGCGATGACGTGGTCGAAAATGAAGCACGCTTGCCTAGAAGTAACCTATTCACTCTTGACTTAAAGACTCACAGGTTATAACTATCAGGAAACACAGACTCCGGCAGGCAATTCCACTCCTTAGCCGTACGCACAATGAAAGTATTCCCAAAATGTTTCGTGCGTATGGGTGGGATGTCCACCATGTAATGATGGCGCATCGCCGTTTGTCTTGTAGTCCAATGATGGAACGGGCTTGGCGGAATAAGACTGCAATTCCATCGCACACTCCGCGAAATGTAACCGATAGAAAACTGACAGGCTTATTGGAACACGTTGCCGATGTTCTAGGCTCTGGAGCCTTGTCTCGACCAGTTTCTCGTTGCCGATGAGCCTTTTGGCCCGTTTCTCTATAGACTCAAGTGCATCAAGCTGGTATTTGGCAGATCCGTCCCAGAGATGAGAGCAGTACTCCATACACGACCGAACTTGCGGTTGATAGAGGTTGAGAAGCTGTTCCAGTGTGAAGTACCGTCTCACCTTTGCTAGGATTCCCAACTTTTTGGCAGCCAATTGAGCCTTAGCCTCGACAAACGGACCAAAATTAGGGGTGGATGTCAACGTAACCCCAAGAAGCTCGATGCGATCAGTTATTGGCACGGTTACACCACGGAAAGAAGAGCCCGTTGAAATTGGCTCCTTATTGTTTTGTCCATTAAACTTGACCAAGTTGGCGTCGCCCCACTCAGAGACAGCCTTTAAAGTCAAGTTCAAGCGCCCCACCATTGCCTCTCGGAGAGACTTGACTTGTGACCCACCAGCAAGCACGCTGGATATATATCTCTCAGCAACAGTACTGTCGTCTGCATACCCAAACGTACCGGGCATTAGCAGATCGTTAATATGCAGCAAGAATAAACTTGCTGAGAGAACTTAGCCAATTGGCCAGACGAGCAACCATCAATAACCACTCGAATAGACCGATCTCTCAAGAAGTCTTCTATCCAAACGCAAAGTTCAGTGGGTATACCGAAAGAAGGAAGTTTAGCAATAAGGCTATCGTCCACACCCTATCGAAAGCCTTGGAGATATCGAGAGAAACAGCAAGTGCTTCCCCGTGTAATCAAAATAAATCCAATGGCCTCACTCCAGATATGAATGTACATCAGTTTCTATATTTAAACAGTACACCTAAGACTACAGAACTGTCTTTCCTTCTCTCTTTAAAATGTATACTATATCACTGGAAGAGATAATACCCACCGTGTTTTTAATATGGCGTACATAATAAAACGTATTCTATTCTAAAGGTTATATATATATATATATATATATTAGGATAAGCCCTTGTCATAACATGCGAAATTTTAGTAGAAATCGAGGTAGCTCCAGCCTTTTTAAAACGCCTCTTAATCAAAAATGTAAATAGTAAAAGTACTGTGAAGGTTATTCGGTGCCCAATAAATCAGGTTCTTCTGTAACAGACAAAAACATGTTTATTATACGTCCTTGGCGAAGTACATTTAGCCGAATAAATTAGGACTCCCTCCAAAAAGTTTTGACTCGACACTAAAAACGGGGTCATACAGCCACAATTTTGTTTTATAATGTCTGGGTGAAACATTCGCAGTTAGACGATTAGGAGGGGTTTACATACCTACGTGTGTAAGTATAACGGCTCTTCTCGGGACAACGGCTCGTAAGCTTTTAAGGAATTTGCTCACTAAAGCTCACTTGGTCACGGGAGCACCTAAGGGCCGTAGTGTCCTTTGTAAAGGACATTGTCTTGGGGCTACACTCTTTTTATCTGACGACAATGGTCTTAAGATTGAGCTTTGATAATCTGATAAAACCTGTCTTGTACAAGAGTGAGTACCTAATGTGTTTACCAATTAGTAGGTACATACTAAATTAGGTAGGTATTTTAGTGTAATGGAATGTAAGTGTTTGTGTGTGTTTTGAAAAGAGTAAATGTCGACTTTCTAGCCGGTTCTTCTCCATAGAAAACGACCAATTTCGAACCGTGCACTAACTTCAAACCATCTTCCTCTCATCTTCATCTCTTCTTAACCATCAAGTGAGATGGTGGTCAAACGCGAGCCTATTATAAATAAAAAAAATGAAAATTACTTCTAACGTTTTATAAGTGCCCAAGAACTTAGGCAAATTTTAAATAACATAATTTGAGTTTGAAGTGTGTAGGTACTTATTTGATACTTTTTGGTGCGTCAGTTGCCAAAAAACAAGAAGAATATAGCCCAGAGTCTAAATGCAACCAACTATTTATTCGGAAACGTGTTCCGTCTACAAGAATGTTAGTGAAACTGCAATCACAATTTCCACGGCATCGTTGATTAAAAATTCAAGCCTAACTTTAAAACGACTTGTTGTTTTAAACTTTATAAACAACACTTCAAAGTTCAGTTCTGAATACTCGCGTGCTTAATTATAATCGAATTGAAAACAAATTGTTTGAGTTTAGTATTACCCATAACCGGAAGTTTGATGCTTTCAAAGTCGAAGTTAAACAATTTTGCTTGATTAAACGCTTTGGGAAAGCTAATTATGAAATTATAAACCTCTAAAGTGCAGAGTTACAGCCTTTCTATAGTAATATTTTAACCATATGCTTAACTTATTCGAATATTGCACCAGTAGGTACTGATTAGCTATATCGCCTTCATTATTATTTAAATACTTTTATAATATAATTTTTTTTTTTTTATTACTTTTTGTATTTCTTTATGTTTATTTTTTATATGGGCCTGCGTGCCTGTAATAAAGGAATTTCATTTATTTATTTTATTTATAAAACAATAAACAATGCTTTAAAGAACTGAATGTACCAACCTTTTTGTTAGGAGACGTATGTAGTTTCATATTATTATACCCCATTCAATTGAGGTTCACCTTTTTTGTTATTTTCTCCTCTGACCTCTATTAGGTCAACCAGGAAGCAGTTTTTTTTAGAGTGTGGCATCTCGCATGTCAACCTCTGAGGTTGTCGGCTGCTTAACCGGATTTGCCTTAGTTAATAAATTAATTAAAGCCTCCAGCCATGGCTTATTATAAAACTTAATACTAGGTGACTAGACACTAAAGGCACCCCCTGTGGGATACAGAAATCGGCTTAGGACGTATCAGGAAGCGGTTGATTTTCCACAAAAATGTTTAATCGTTGGCAAGTTTAGGACAAGCTTCACTCATATATTGGCACATTTTATTACATTTGTGTATATACAACGCCAAGCTACGTTATTTGGTATTTTATTACATTCGGAAATGGGAATATCAGATACATACATTTCATAGAAATTCGTGTCGGAATTACAATTCTGACATGTTATATATACAGAAATGTGTGTCAGCTTATTAAGACAAAAAAAACAATCTTGTATGAGCACGATATAATATATAAATCTGTATTATTTAGAGTACGAGTTCTGAGAAAAGACAGTCTGTCTTATTGGCATCAACCGAATGATAAATAAAAGAGTCAAGGTTCTTGAAAAAGATACTTTTTATTGGTAACGTGAAGTCTAAAATTGACAACTTTTCGAAAGTTGATGTGGTCTAGCATATTATTTAGGGTTCCGTGCCTCCCAACGAAATAATCTCATAAGATCACTGCACCTGTCATATGTCTGTCAAGTCTATTGATTTCTGGAACGGTTGGAAATATCAATCTGAAATTTGGGTATATCAAATACACGGGCTTACAGTTTCTTTCAGCTGTCATAAAATCCAACTTGTAAGGCAACGCAATCAAAAGATTTCAAAGATTTAATTTTTTGCGATTTCCCAAGAAGCAATTTCTGACAACACATGTGAAGGAAATAATTTAAAAACCATGTAAATATGAACTTATACACTTTACCTTTATACCTTTGTACGGAACCCTCGATGGGCGAGGACTCGCACTTGACCAGTTTTGTTTATTTACCGTGAATAAAATATTAGTTCAAAAAAGACGGCACAATCGTAAGTCCTCTAAAGAAGAAGGCCCTTTAGTTTGAGAAACGTAAGTTTAAGTTTTAAAATAAAACTGAACTATCGGAGTATAGTATAAACAGTATCTAGTTTACTCACTACACCAATCACGACATTTCAAGGTCAAAATGCATATCAGCAACAAAAATGAATCACGTAACTTTTACATCAACACTGTACTTTAAAAAAAACTGTAAATTACTTAACACTTGACCGTCACAAACCCCATTAAAGAAGATCGATATAATGTGAAAAGTTGAATGTCGCGTGCTATAGTCTCATCAAGCAGCTTTGACGCTGCAATAATTTGATGATCACGATTCATCACAAAGATTAGCGAAGATTGGCGAAGATTTACGAAGATTCCTCAGGTTTTCACATAGCCATACCTAGACATAAAGAATGGACTGAGTACTACTCTCACAAATAGAGCCCTTTTGTAAAAGTGACAGGCGCAAGTTCTGTCAAGACCTTTATCTTTTCTGCAGGTGGTAATGGTGATCA
The DNA here is from genome assembly GCA_943138885.2 of Tholera decimalis. Classification (NCBI taxonomy): domain Eukaryota; kingdom Metazoa; phylum Arthropoda; class Insecta; order Lepidoptera; family Noctuidae; genus Tholera; species Tholera decimalis. The sequence goes on from OW964565.2 coordinate 30,940,609, forward strand.
CACTAGAACTTAACGATCCTATCAGACTTTTTGAAAAATACAACGAATTGTTGATTAATCAATTTATCTTTCCTACACATCTACTCGGATTTACTTTATTCCTAGATAGAAAAGGCTCTGCGGGAATGTTCGAACGAGATACCGTGGCCCTGAAACGTAAGGGTAAAACGTAAAAAACAAAAGAAGGCGAGTTTGTAGTCAGTAGTAGTCTGACACTCCCTGCCGATCCAGACCGAAAAAAGGCCGATCCACCCAGAGGGGGACTCTTCCCCCTCTGGGTGGATCGGCCTTTTTTCGGTGGAAAAATCATCGAATAACTCTTCATTCGATGATTTTTTCACCGAAAAAAGGCTCAATCCATTATCCATATCTATCTATGTTACAGCCGTAAAGGTAAATTAAAAAAAAAGTAAATTTCTAACACAGTGATGTAAAAAGCAATTGGTTCATACTACTATGAAAGTGGAGACGAGTGAACGAGCATGCAGAATGAAATGTTTTTTTCTCCGCATACTTGAAAAACAATCAAGGAATTGAAATGATATTTGTTAAGGCTCCTACACACAGTTGCAAACTGACTTCGCGAGTGGTGTAAAAATTTCTATGAAAATGGGTTGTCGCGTTGTTGCGACGCAATGTGTCTTGTACTGTGTGCGTGCCTTTATAGTATCCGTTTCATACCCAATAGAGACGTATATTGGGTGCTTATAAGCACGTTTCTCTATAAAACGGTGTTCATAGAGTGTAGCTGACTACGTAATGCGTGTTCGTGCGGGAAATGGTGCTAAACAAAGTTCAAAGTTAATGTCGAGTCATTGTTATGGAAATGTGCGTAAGCTGAAAATGTTCTTTAAGAACTCATTGGGGCAGATACATTAGTGTACATGGCCACACGAAATCATCTCGATAAAAATCGCATAAGTATAGATTTACTGCAAATATAAAATTTAAGTAAAAGGCTGCCATTTAGAATTGACTGCGTTTTCTCAAGTGCTTATAGTTCTTCACTCGATGAAAAATAACAAACAAATGAACAAAATTTTTTATAATTTTTGTCTGTCTGTTTTTCAGTTTGTAAAGGCTAATCTCTGGAACAGCTGAACCGATTTTAATGAGAATTTTACACAAAGATAGAGGAGGTTACAGGGCAACAAATGTCTAATACCGGAACTCGCGGATTTACGCGGGTGAAACCTCCCACGCGAGCGAACTTGCGGACACAGCCACTCCTAACAAAAATAAAAGGTTGTTTCTACTTTGGGAATTTGGTAAAGGAAATGGATGACTTGTACACCTAATGGTGTACGAAAATGACCTAGCAAAATGTGAGCCTCTGTTGTCACAGTAAATTGGCTGAGTTCCTGTGTCATTGTCTGGATGTCTGTCCGTGACCTTAACTTCGAAACTGTTTACTCTTTGGCACGTGTCTCATTTTATTGGTTATTCGTTCGCTAACTTTATGCTTTAATGGTTACTTTGTTGAGCTATATGGCTTGCTGTTAGTTAAATCTATACTAATATTATAAAGCGGAAATGTTTGTTTGTTTGTTTGTTTGTTTGCTTGAACACGCTGCTAATCTTCGAAAGTACAGGGTGGATTTGGATGAAATTTGGTACGGAAGTAGCTTGAAGCTTGAGGAAGGTTATAGGCTACTTTTTACGCGACTGCAAAAAAGGAGAGTTATGTTTTTACCGTGATAGAATCCACGGGAGCGAAGCCCCGCGTGAGTACTAGTAAATAATATTTGACTTTAGATAGATATATAGAATAAGTACTCTTTATTGCGCACCAATAATTTAAACACCACTGATTTACAATATTGCTCAGCTTATAGTTACAATAACGATCTTATCGCTGACAGCGATTCATAATATTTGACATTTTGTAACATTAAGAATTACTCCTGTATCCTACGAATACAAACATAAACTCACATACACGTGTAGCCAGCCCCGAAATAACTATCTGTAGGACTAACTAATATTTATGTAATGCTGAAAACGAATTTGCGACACGCAGTGCAGTAGCTAATCGCTCAAGTAATGCGCTAATATGTCGTCGATTTAAGAGTCCAGTCCAAATTTGATTCCCTTGAGCTATAAACGAAATACATAACATTCTACCTACTACTTTATGATTGTCTCGATTTGTGTTATATCTATGTGCTATTCCAGACTATAATCTATCCGTGTGTATACAATTTCATACAGATCAAATCAGCTTTTTAGGAGTAATTGAGTCAAACATCCTTTCATCCTTATCCACTTTAAAACTTATAATATTATATAGAGAGATAGATAAAACTTTTATTGGTCAACAGAAGACACAACACACAAAAGTATATTAACATATAACACATAAATTACGAAAAAAAAAAAGAACAGAACAAACTTATACGTACAATCAAAAATATTATAAAATAAAAAAAAATAAAACGAAAACAAAAATATAACACAAAAAATCGGTGTGGTGTGTGTCTCCGAATTGCACCAAATGGGAGTCCAGCTCAGCATGTGCCAGGCAAATATGTCTGACGCTGGTATTCTGCTGGATCTTAGTAGCCGTACTTATGACGTCGAGCAGAGTGGCGTACAATAAAATAATAAAATGAAATTGAGAGTGTGCCTGCGATATTATTTGTGCAATATTTATACAAAGGCAGCATTCCGATACATACATAAAGCTTATACTGCCGGAAATATATGTAAGGTGTATGCTTAGAACAATGACGCAGGTGTATGTAATATATAAAATAGGTACCTACTAGCTAGTTACTTAAGTTAACGATTGCTTGGAAATTTCCAACATTTCCCCGGCATAAAAAGTGGCTTCTGTGCTATTCTTGTGTATGATCTATATTGTTGTAAAGCTTTATCTAAATCCATTGAGTAGACTTACGTGAAAAAGTAACCAACATCCATACATTCCAACAAACTTTCGCATTTATAATATTAACTAGCAGTTGCAGTATAAAAACATAGCCCTCTTTTTCTTTTACAGTCGGGTAAAAAGTATCCTTCCTCAAGTTTCAGGCTATGTCAATACCAAATCTCACCCAAATCCCTTCGGAGATTCCAAACAAACTTTTCGTTTTATAATAAATATTAATATACAACGTGTAACGGAAACCCCATATCTATCCAAAAGGGCTGAAGACAACATCTGGTATGGAGTCTCTATGCACAGTTTCAGCACAAAATAACTGACTCAAAGAATTGATACCAAATTATTGGTTTCATATATTTCTTGAATACCAATCATAACAAACGTGTCACAGCACTACAAGGGTCAATAACTTTCCACGTCACTTGCCAATAACACGATAATTCTTTTCGTTCTTCTTAATTTGAAAAATTTGGTCTCTGGTATCAGTGTATTGGAATTTGTAATAAGTTCTACACACGTAGACTTAGGATTACAAAACCTTTGCTATATCGTTTGTTATCATCCAAAGAAGCCATGCACTTGGTATGTATATATACCCTTTAAATTACACGTTGTAGATCGGACAGGGGGTAGATGACTTTCCAGTGGCTCATGTAAATCTAGTCAATACATGAAGAGCCTTTTTCAGACTGACGGAGAAACAAGGTAGGTATAATTTTCACGATCATGCTGTCCTGACCCTTTCATGGCATACTAACAACCTTGTTAACTCCTCCAACTAAGCTAAATAATGCTTGTGTCGGGGTTCACGGCAATAGTGTAATCATGTAATGGGAAGGATTCGATCCTGCGACCTCTCGATCACAAGGCCGACAACTTGGGCAACTATTAGGCTATTGTCACTTCAAATAGTAATAATTATTAACTAGCTCTGCCCGCGATTTCAATCGCGTAGGAGTGTTTCTGATTTACTCAGCATCTGATCCTATAGAAATCCGGAATAAAAGACCGGCCGGCCTGTGTTATTCCAAGATGTCAACTATCTATAATTTACCAAATTTCTTTTCACAAAGTAAGTGTTATGGTCTCACATATCTTCACTGACATACGCTTCCAACACAATTCTTTCACGGCTTGTAAATGTACGCTGCAAAGCTTTAAATCTCTACAATTATCATCCGCGTTGGGGACACCACCTTTGACTGTGAAGTTTTCCCTTTTCAACCGACGACAAAAAGAGGAGGTTATCAATTCGACGCGTATATTTTTTTTTTTTTTATCTATGATCATCGAGTACTCGAAGACGGCTGAACCGATTTGGAAAATTCTTTTTTTGTTCGAATGGGTATACTTCGAAATTGGTACCACTGTCACCAAAGTCAGGATCTGATGATGGAATCCTGGAGAAATCGAGGGAACTCTTCAGATATTATAGGCACACCTATGGCGTTTTGGGTATTTCTTATAGTAACTTGTGCAGTTGCTCTCAAAAAGTACCATTTGGGGAAGTGGAACTGATGATGAAGACCACAGATGGCCGCCGAAACTACTCAATAATAAGTATTAAGTGGATTGCGATTCGATTACTTGAATATGGATGTTAAGCACTTTATGCTCGTCACAATGCATATGGTGATGTAGAGCTGATGGTGAAGTACCAGGAGAACTCCTCAACAATTAACGGCTCAGCATTGGGAAAAACAATATTTTGTAAAAGGTTATAAGTAGTTGACATTTAGGCTCTTGTAACTAGGTAAATTAAAAATCATCCAACTAAAAAGAGTGAAAAAAAACTTTTTAACAAAAAATTAAACCGACTCCCAAAAAACACTGCAAAGTGAAAAATAACTTTAATTTCGGAAGTCGGTGCCAAAAACGAAAAAACAAAAATAAAGACACCGACTACCGAAATTAAAGTTATTTTTCACTTTGCAGTGGGAGTCGGTTTAATTTTTTGTTAAAAAGTTTTTTGTAAGATCTTTTTATTAAAGGGAAGTTGTGAATGTCGCCGAACTATGGTACGCAGGATAAACAATTGTCTAACAGTTAAAATCTGGCTTTCCCGGTATAGGTCTGTAGTCGAGTAGTAACGTGGTTTGGAGTGTATAACTTTAAGGAGGCATCTCATCTCATCGGGCTCTTTCCAATTGCAAAAACAAAGTTTTATATGTACCACCCCATGCAGGTATACAATAACTAAGAATTGATTGGCATAGAGAAATATATACTGTGTGCATTACTGATACATCGGCAGAATGACGAAGATTTTTAAAATATAAAGTAATCTTCTTACTCGCCCAGTAAGGTTTATAACTTGAGTGCTCCAGTCCAATCTTTCATCAATCATAACACCTAAGTATCTTATAGGTACTGGAAACGTTTGCTATAAAAACTTTTTACCAAAAAATTAAACCGACTCCCAAAAAACACTGCAAAGTTAAAAATATCTTTAATTTCGGTAGTCGGTGTCTTTAGTTTTGTATTTTCGTTTTTGGCACCGACTTCCGAAATTAAAGTTATTTTTCACTTTGCAGTGTTTTTTGGGAGTCGGTTTAATTTTTTGGTAAAAAGTTTTTTTGTGCAACATTATCCCGCGCACATACCGTGTACTTTGAAGAGTCCATCGCGTGACTGCTCAGTGTGTCTCCCTCCCCATCGGGTGCCGTTGATCGCGGAAAGTTCTCGAATCATTGCTACTTTGTCACTTAACTTTTAAGTAGAATACATCCGTTCATGTTGTTATTATTGCGTGTAATCAATTTATTTTCTATAAGTACTATCTATGAATTTTCTTATGTTAAGTTAAAGTTATAATGATGAGCGATATTCTTTTCCTTCTCTATACAAATCTGACATACAGTGTTGCTTAGAAAAACCCTCAATAGAAGTTAACTCACTTCTTTACGTAAACAATTTATTACAACACAGTTATTTTGAAATCACAGATAACCACTTCAATCTTATACACACACTTATACATATATATTTGTTTGCGTATAGAAGATTTGAATTTAGAATCTACAATTTGTATTCAACTGATTCAAAGTCAACAACAACAACATACTTACTTTTTTCAAATACACCAAATAATTTTAAGGATTGACCCCTCGATATTCCAGTTGCTCACCTCAGATTATAAAAAAATTGCTCACATCCATTCTATACATTTTTGGCTTTTGGCAATCGTTATTGCTAGTATTTCATTTACACTTTATAATAATACTAGTATTTGCGTGTTGCGCGAGGTGCAAGCACCTCGCGTGCTTGTGAATAAAACTAAAGCATTGCCCCTCTAAATCAAGTATTTGCGTGTTGCGCGAGGTGCAAGCACCTCGCGAGCTTGTGAAAAAAAAAAAAAAAAAAAGAGGGGGGGGTTGATGGGGGGGGGGGTTGCACAAGTATTTCGACTAAAGCATTGCCCCTCTAAATGAATCTGAAAAAAAAAATGTTCCAAGTCTCTTAGATTCCGAGATCCACCTAAAGGGGGGGAGAAGGGGGGCGGGGGGGGGGACTTTGAAAAATGGTTTTTACTTTACCGAGCCTCCTCTATACGAAGCCGTAAAAAACAAAAAATACGGGTCTCGTAGTTTCCGAGATACGATAGGGAGGGGGGAGAAGGGGGGTGAAAAGGGGAGGTTTGGCACTTTTCCCGTAGGTTTGAGAGTTACTTGTTTACGAATCTGTCAAAATATACCCACCTCCCCATCCACCATCTGGGAGAACAATTATGTCAATGAGTGAGTCAGTGAGTGGTAATCTAGCTTTATATAATATAACTAGTATTTGCGTGTTGCGCGAGGTGCAAGCACCTCGCGTGCTTGTGAAAAAAATAAAAGAAAAAAAATGGGGGGGGGGTGGTGGGGGGAGATGGGGGGGTTTAGTATTTGCGTGTTGCGCGAGGTGCAAGCACCTCGCGTGCTTGTGAAAAAAAAAAGTATTTGCGTGTTGCGCGAGGTGCAAGCACCTCGCGTGCTTGTGAAAAAAAAAAAAAGGGGGGGTGAAGGGGGGGAGATGGGGAGGGGGGTTGCACAAGTATTTCGACTAAAGCATTGCCCCTCTAAATGAATCTGAAAAAAAAAATGTTCCAAGTCTCTTAGATTCCGAGATCCGCCTAAAGGGAGGGGAGAAGGGGGGCGGGGGGGGACTTTGAAAAATGGTTTTTACTTTACCGAGCCTCCTCTATACGAATCCGTAAAAAAAAAAAATACGGGTCTCGTAGTTTCCGAGATACGATAGGGAGGGGGGAGAAGGGGGGGGAAAAGGGGAGGTTTGGCACTTTTCCCGTAGGTTTCAGAGTTACTTGTTTACGAATCTGTCAAAATATACCCACCTCCCCATCCACCATCTGGGAGAACAATTATGTCAGTGAGTCAGTGAGTGGTAATTTAGCTTTATATAGTATAATATCTACTTAAATCTGTTCCATCAGCAGTGACTATGATTTGACGACTGTATGAAAGGACAAAGGACGATGGTCCCAAAAAGATAAAAAGAAATGAATAAATGAGGCTTAAACGCAAACTCTAGATGGCAATCCATTTAGAGTAAATGCTCAAATACCTGTAAAACTGCTCACTCATCTGGAAATGGGCATTGCTGTCTATATATTTGAATGTGATATTCATTTTACTCAAACAGTTCATAAGATAAGCATCAATTTCCAGTAAAAGGAATGCCTCCAAAGAATGACTAAATGGAAATATGAAAGCGTTTCTGAACTATTATATTGCCTAGCATCTCTCTTTAATTTCCGATTCAAAGTAATTATTAGTTTATATTCCGTAGGAAAAGATATGATCTTTAATATCTATTTGTGATCATTTAAAGACTTCCTTTACTTCTGTACAATTCTATAAACACAAAAGCCTCTACATATTACCTATAACGGAGCGTGGGGGAATAGACAATCAGTTCTAGAAGATTATTAATTGCCACAGAGTAGTATAGACGGTGTGTTAGTGTACTTACAATAGGTACTCTGTGTATCGCTTTACAGTACATTAGGCCCTATGAAAACAGCTTGTTTTGTATCGCTAACGCGTGTATGGATCGGCCGTCTTTGTTAAAGGCATTTGTTTAGAATGATTAATATATATAACTATAGAATGTGCTATATCTTTCTAATAAAAATATATGATTTGGGCTTTCAAGGTGGGAAGGAGGAACTAAGATTTTGTATCTAATGTCGAATATATCATCGAATAGAATAGATGGAGCTCAAGTGCGGGCTCAACCGTAATAAAAAAAAGAGAGGCCCTCATATATATGACTCCTATCTCTTTGGTACACAACACGAATATACATGTTTTAATGATGAGCGTTAATTAGTAACGAATGTTCTAAATGTAGAGAGAGTATTCGCGTAGCTTCCGCATCAGGAGCCTGACTTGACACCGCTAGGTCAAAGCTAAAACCACATTTAGCAACGTAATTGATTCAAATTTCCTTTTAACACAGTAAGATTATACTACTCGTAATTAAACTGTAGCATCATGAAAAAATATCCGTCATAGCCTTTCGCAAACTATGGTTGTCTGTGGTCAAATGAGCCACAACATGGATACCAAAAATATTCGGTGACATAACGGAGGCTCAAGTAAAGATGGCGGGAAAATCTTGACAGATATGGACACGATTTTAGTCCACACTTGATGAAAGCCAGGGCGAATGGAAGGATGAAAAGGATGCTTTCCCAAGAGACGGACAGAAAAGGCTGAAAATAAACAGAAATTGTACGTGCGTCTTAAAGTTGCAAATCGGTGTATTGCATTAGGCAACTGTCTGCAAAACTCAATAATTGATAGTTAGATAGCATAGACTTTATTGTACACCAAAATTTGAAACACCTAATTAACAATATTGCTTAAACTATGGTAATGGCGGTCTTATCGCTGAGAGCGACATCTTCCAGACAGCCTTAAGAAGGACTTTACAAGCTTTAATTATAAAAACTTTTTACCAAAAAATTAAACCGACTCCCAAAAAACACTGCAAAGTGAAAAATAACTTTAATTTCGGTAGTCGGTGTCTTTAGTTTTGTATTTTCGTTTTTGGCACCGACTTCCGAAATTAAAGTTATTTTTCACTTTGCAGTGTTTTTTGGGAGTCGGTTTAATTTTTTGGTAAAAAGTTTTTATTTCACTCTTTTTAGTTGGTTGATTTTTAAATTACCTAGTTACAAGAGCCTAAATGTCAACTACTTATAACATTTTATAAAATATTGCTTTTCCCAATACTGGGCCGTTAATTTTTGAGGAGTTCTCCTGGTACTTCACCATCAGCTATACATCACCATATGCATTGTAACGAGCATAAAGTGCTTAATATCCATATTCAAGTAATCGAATCGCAATCCACGAACTACTTATTATTGAGTAGTTTCGGCGGCCATCTGTGGTCTTCATCATCAGTTCCACTTCCCCAAATGGTACTTTTTGAGAGCAACTGCACAAGTTACTATAAGAAATACCCAAAACGCCATAGGTGTGCCTATAATATTTGAAGAGTTCCCTCGATTTCTCCAGGATCCCATCATCAGATCCTGACTTGGTGACAAATGGTACCAATTTCGAAGTATACCCTATCAAACAAAAAAAGAATTTTCCAAATCGGTTCATCCGTCTTCGAGTACTCGATGATCATACATTAAAAAATATATATATATATATATACGCGTCGAATTGATAACCTCCTCCTTTTTTGTCGTCGGTAGAAAATGGGGAGTACTAAATTAGTTTACAACAAATACTCATTAGTGAGTTTGAATATACTCCTTGGAAGACAGTTTATAAATAAGTTAATCAGCCTATAAGGGTTCCAATGTTGGGACTCAGACCTGCTCCCTAAGTCCCTACGAGAGGGAATGGGTCATAATAATCTACCACGCGGGCCTATGTTGGTTCACGTTAACACGTCCTCTGACAGTACGTCGTTAGGCGGGAAAATAAAATAGTGCGTTATGACAGTACGTTGAGGGACGGGCCACTTATTTTTAAGAGTATACGTCGTCTCACGATAATTTTTCATGTAAGTATTATGAAGAGCAGTATCCACTGTCATATTATGAGCAATTTCATATTTCTTACTGCCGTAACACGAGTATTTTGTAGGTAGTTTCATATTGCTGCTTGTGCACGAGTACTACGTTGATTTGTCATTTAGTATGGAAAATTCTACTGTCGTAATGTGGTGTCAGGGTAAGTGCTCACTGTCAGCGAACGTGTTAAGAAAATAGTGACGTTATCGTTGTCCGCGCCTCTCGACCAATTAGGTCGTAACAAATTTGAAAGCTATAAAGTTCACAGTGACCAGTTGACTGGCGGACAACTTTTGGCGAAACGGTTGTCTTTTATGCGTTACCTACCTACATTAACTAATTTAATTAAATTCAATCCTATTGAATTGGTGTGGGCCCACATAAAAAGTATGTTAGTGCCAATAACTCAACATTGAATTGAATGAGTGATACAAAAAATATTTTGTGATGCAATAACTTTAACAGATGCTAATCGATGGAAGAAATGCTTCGACCACGTGATACAAGAAGAAAATTTTATGTGAAAGGATAACGTCTTAGAGAACGCAGAACAAAGTTCTTTCATAATAAATGTAAATGAAGGTTCTAGTGACACTGTTTAAAAAATGTTACTAATTTAAGACAATTCATTTAATATTTTCCATTAAACTTTATCTTTTGAAATATACATTTAATTTTGAATTTTTACTCCATTGTGTGTGTGTGTTTGCCCTGCCATTGATGACGTCACTATTTTTTCTTAACGTGAATCAACTAATAGTGCGGGTTTGTGGATGTCACATGTCTTCGTATTTGTAGTCCTATGACATGCCGGTGTCCTTCACCGTTTTGAGAGTGGCAGTTATGATGAAAATTACACAAAGTAATATGTCTGTCTTTTTAGGGTTCCGTAGCCGAATGGCAAAAAATGGAACCCTTATAGTTTCGTCATGTCTGTCCGTCTGTCTGCCTGCCTGTCTGTCTGTCTGTCTGTCTGTCTGACTGTCCGTCCGTCCCTATGTCACAGCCATTTTATTCCGAAACTATTAAGACTATACATGTGAAACAAAGTAGGTAGATGTATTCTGTAAACCGCTTTCCGATTTTATGAAAAAAAAAAATATTTTAAATAAAGGGGGACTCCCCATACATGGAACTGAAACTGAAAATATTTTTTTTTTCATGAAACCTATGCGTTTGTGGTATCTATAGACAGATCTTTAAAAATGACACTGAGGTTTCTAAAACCACTTTTTCATAAAGTTAATCGTTTAAAAGATATACGCATTCAAAGTGGTAAAATGTGTAAAATAAGTGGTAAAATCATCGACTGACTGACGATGATTTCTCTCGCTCTGGGTAGAGCGGAAGGGAGTGTCAGACTTCTACTGACTAAAACTCACCCTGTTCCTTCAGCTGCCCTAAAGTTCCGGGGCCGCGGTATCTCGTTAGAACATTCCCGCAACCTGTCTCACGCAACCGATGGGTGTCTGGGTTCAAACCCATAACCTTAAACTATAACGTAACTATACAACGTGTAACGGAAACCCTATATCTATCCAAAAGGGCTGAAGACAACAACTGGTATGGAGTCTCCATGTACAGTTTCAGTTAAAAATAAGTGACTCAAAAATTGATACCAAATTATCGGTATCATATGTTTCATGAATGCCAATCATAACAGACCTGTCACAGCACTACGAGGGTTAATAACTTTCCACGTGACTTGGCAATAACACGATAATTCTCTTCGTTCTTCTTAATTTGAAAGATTCGGTCTCTGGTACCAATGTATTGAAATTTCTAATAAGTTCCACACATGTAGACATGGGATTACAAAATCCTTGCCCTGCCATATCATTTGTTATCATCCAAAGAAGCTGTGCACTTGATATGTACCTATATACCCTTTAAGTTACACGTTGTATATAACGTAAGTCATGCCTGTAAGCGAGCCTGTATCTACAATTGCTATAAAAATAGAATTAAATAAACATTTTGAAATTTAATAGGAACTGCCAATAAGTCGATATTGGCTTTGTCTGAAAGCAAAACATATTTACCTTCTTTCTTTTCTACTGTTCCAAAAATATAAACTGTGATTTTGTTTCATAAATACCTACGTAATATTTATCAAAACATTCAGAATCTTTGTCGTAACAAAATTGTTTTCCTTGAAAAAGGAAAGAATTTTCCTCAAGGCGCATAACTTGGGGAAAATATTCTCTATAATATAACGGTTTTGTTAGAACATTCCAAAATGCCGCCATTGTCTTATGTCACATTGTTTGTAACAATGGCCACATATTGTAGGTATAATTGTTTTATCCTTAAATTATATTATAAAAGAAAACCACCCGCCGCGTCTACCCATCTGTATATTCTCGATAAGCTCAAAAACTTTGGAAATTATAACTAAAAAGGAGCTCGTAGGTACTCGCTTCTGTTTATCTGTTTGTTACTCTCATGTTCTTACACCTAAACAGCTGTTCCAAGGTTGATTGTTGTCGATATAGAGATAGACTGGATCTTTAAGAAATTTTGGTGCGAGCGAAATCGGTAGGTAAAAGAAGTCTTTTCCGAAATAAAGTAGATTTTCAACTTTCTTCTAATTACGAATAGGAATCTTTTATAACTCTCAATGTAAGTAAGATGTTCGCAAGGCAATTCAACACCTGTGTGGAAAAAGTAATTAGGTTGGAAAAATGTCGGCAGAAAACGTTTTTAAGAGTTTTACTGACAAGACGAGGCTTCAAAGTTCAAGTAGCACTAACGAGTTTCTTGTTTCTGATTGCTTAGGAATTTTAGTCAAAGAAAAAAGCGACAAGTAGGCACTTCTGTTTTGTTATAAGTAGGTACCCTATGTAGTTTTTTTTTTCTCTGGGTGAGAAAATCATCTAATCTCTCCTCCATCGACTCCTCTCGCTGTGGGTGTTGCGGAATGGAATGTCAGACTTCTAATGACTAAAAACTCTCCCGGCTCCTTCACTTGTCGACGCGTTCCGGGGCCGCGTTATTTTGTTAGAACATTCCCGCAATACCTATGTAGGTACCTAGCTAGCTCAAGATTTTAGGTAGATATAGCCATGTTTGATAACTTAACAATTGTCTGCCAGGCTTCCCTTGAAACTGTTTCCTTATAAAATATTTCAATAAAATCCAAACTCGAGGTTGAAAATAAATAAGGCGTTGATTCAATTTTATTGCAACTGAAACGCATTGTCGCCGTCCATTCGAACGGCACAGAATAAAAATTTACGACATTCACAGCAGTTTACAGGACAAACTTTTGCAGTAAATTCTATTTATGATAAATAAAACGGGATCCGCATAGCTTAATCCAGAATTTTACTCACATTTTGTTCTAATTATTCAGCCACGAATGTGCCAACTTCAGGTAAAATAATTAACGAAAATAAACACTGGCCTCGACCACTGGAATTCCCAAGCCTAATATTTAAAAACAAGCTAACTAAAAGTTTGTTCGTAACTGTCCTTAGTACCTACTCGTTCGAGGATCATAACTGAAACGCGCGCGTTTGTGTAATCAGGAACGCATGTTGTGGAATCATGAAACGCGTTAATGTGTCCCGGATGAGTTCGGTACATGGCGGCTTGTTTCGGAATTATTCGGGGCTTGTCGGCCCATTTAACACGACAATTCGGCGCCAAATACCTGTAGACGTGAGGGATGCTTTTATGGAGGGAAAATTGATTAGTGACATTTGGTTTGTCACTGTCACAATCTTGGCATGGTTTTCGGAATTACGCCAGATTCAGACGTAACAACTCTTGTAAATGAATCCACGTCACCAGTTGATGCTACATATTCAGGCAAATTGTTCTCTTTAAAACGTAAGTTTTAAGTGAATGTGACTTTGATGTTAATTTAAATAATTATGTCACTAAAAATAAGGAGATTGGAAAAATCATCAAATGGCTCTTCCCGCTCCTGGTACGATCCGAAGGGAGTGTCAGACTTCTACTGACTAAAAACCTACCCTGTTCCTTCAGCTGCCCTTAACTTCCGGGGGCGCGGTATCTCGTTAAAACATTCCCGCAACCCCGGAAACCTAACGGACGCCTGGATCTGTCATCTCGCATTTGTTGCAATCACAAAAAACAAGCAAAGTTACCCGCATAAACTAATTTGCAAATCACAATGAAGTTACAAAAAGTTTTTTGTAAGAAGAGATGGAAATTATGTACATTTTATTGTTCTGAATAAAAATTAGAAGCTGAAATAAAAAAGTTTTCTATCAACAGTGGAAACAAACAAACGTGTTAGAAAGTTATAATGCTCGCAATAGTTTTATTGTATGTAGGTACAATACATTGTACCTAATAGACTAGTATTGCGTGTTGTGAAAGTTAAATCTATTCCTGCAAAATAAAAGCGGAATGTAATTGAAGTTAGCTAAAGTAATAATAAGTAGTAGTATAGTTTTAAGTCCTTATTTAATTTTGTTATGGTGTTCAATATCAATATAGAGTATTATATCTATCTAGCAAACACATAAAACGCGGAAATGTATCTACTTATAATAAACAAGAACTATTAAATTAGCTCCGTATTTTTTTTTTCTACATAATACTAGAGAATAGTAATTGGAACTTCTGATCAAGTATCTGTGTAATTACTAATTACATTTCTAATTTCGAGATCATTTGCAAAACAGACAGAGTCACATACGACGGGTGACATGAACCCCAAGAAAAACACGTTTCTTTTGGTAGGTACCTACCAGCTGTTCGCGCGATAAATACAGGGTTAATTGTAAAACACCGGAAACCTCTCAGGACTATGTTACGTAACATTTAGAGCGTTAAATTTAAAAAAAATATATTTTTGTATGAAAATCTGGTTAACTAAAATATGACGAATTTTTAAAAGTCATAGAACAAAAGTTGTTGATTATGATGTTAGTAACATAGTCCTGAGAGGTTTCCGGTGTTTTACAATTAACCCTGTATACAAGTAGGTAGCCTATCTGTTGCCCTATAAACCTCATCTATCGTTAGATGTTCCAGAAATTATCCCGGACAAACAGAAAGGCCGACAACAAGAACAAAAAAATGTTTTAGTATCGTCTTAGCTACAAGCACTTGAAAACATACGGCTATTTTGAAATCACAGACGGAGTTTTATGTATATGTATCGATTAGTATTTTCGCTCTTTAAATGAAATGACCATGGATACCAAGTTACCAGTATATATTTTTAAATGACCTAAACGGTAAACTCCCCATACCTACTCGTTAAAATGCAGTCTCAGTCGGCTAATCAAACCAGTAGCGGTATTGTTATGTCGGCAGTAGAGTGTAAACGGGTCAGATTTGCGGCCCACTGCGTCGCGTATTTAAGCTTGTTTAGAGACTAATGTGGGTTAAGTTAATAGGACTACGTGTGTTATGATTATTGTGTTTGATACTTGTTCTTTTTTCAAACAGTTACGGACAAATTGTCTCCTACCGGAACTGTAGAGGCTTGCAATTCAGAGTATATTGCGAAAAAAGGATGAAAAAGCCACTTACGAAATAAAAAATACAGAACGTTTTTTGCTTTCTTCAAAAGCCTGAAGAGTAATCTCATTTGATATACTTATTATTGCACTATCGGCTCTATACATTTTTATTCGAATGATAAATTTAAAAAAGCCCTCATCTTAATATATCCTCAGAGCACATATATTATTCTCGGGATAAAAGGTCGGGTTAAGTAAGTAATTACTAATTATATTCCACCTTAAGTAAATTGCCTGTAAAGGTTGTATATACCACTAAAAGACTTATAAAAAAATAGAAACGGTGGATCAAAAAATCTTTTTTTTTTTTCAGACGTTGTATTACTGAATCGATGTCAAAAACTACTACGTAAAACTCACCAATTATTTTTATTATTTACCTTTTGTGGCGAAATTTTACACGCTAGGCCAGGTAATAACCAGGTAGGCCTCTTTTCTCCCTAAATGCCTGGTCTTAGTGTCGAAACAACAATTTGGAATATAAAGCGTGAAAGGTTCACTTTATTTAAAAAAGGATTGTTTGTTTAGGTTACGAGTATGTAAAGAAGGTTTTCACAGTTGAGATCGTTCTGTTTGGTCTTAACCTTTTTGGAGGTAAACAGAGCTTTTGTCTCATCTTTGTTTAGAGCTGCAAAATTGTTTATTGAAAAACTGAAATCAGAATAAAATCATAATAAATTCATAGTTTAAAAAACCAAAAACACGCTTTTAAGACTAATGTAATGAGCAGAAATTAGAAATGTTTACTAGTAGGCAGTCCAAGGTTCTATCAGCCACCTTCCAATTCCATCGTCAGACCAGCTCGATGGTACCATAATATTGTATTGTCGTCTAATCTACACATAATTGGCAAGTTTCGTGATGATACAACAATTAGAAGTACGTTTAATTCAGATTCTTAGATTTTATTGCATATTTAGTTCGTACAGATCTACCTAATAATAAATCTATGGATTACGAGGTAATTCAAAAAGGTTAAGAAAACCGATAATGGATTTTCTTTAGGTTTGTTACAACCTTGAAACCTGATCGTGTTCAAAGTCCATTACGTAGCCTTTCTCACAAGTGCAAACACGACTATGATACGATATTCCATCATGGAATGCCAGCTCCTATCTTCCGGCTTCATCATCAGACCTTGAAACCTAGTCGTGGTCAAAGTTCATTACAAGACTTTTCTAAGAAATCCAAAACAGCTATGATACGATTTTCCATCATGAAGTTCCAGTTCATATCTTCCGGCTTCATCATCAGATCAGTTTGACAGTACCATATTATTGTATTGTCATCAGAACTACATACAGCTGCCAATTTTCATTACGCTACGACCCTTGGAAGATGGTTAAATTACATAGTTAGTTATATACAGGTCGACCTAATAAAAGCGTGGTAAAAAAGGAATGAAAACAAAAACAAGTCTCGATGCTAACTTAACTTTTCAGATAAAGAAAACCCTATTTTAACAGCACAGTATCATTTGTTTAAATCGAAACTACCAAATGAAAATTACGACAATGATTATGACTTGAAATCTTTTATTTATGCAGTTTTTTTGTGATTTGAAAATTACTTACCTTTTGATAAAACAAAGTCTGGCGCACGTCCGTCTGTGTGTCTGTTCGCGATAGACTAAAAAACTACATAACAGATTTTCATGCGGTTTTCATCAAAGGATAGAGTGATTCATGAGGAAGTTTTCGTGTTTAATTTACTAGCAGACGCACGGAGCTTCTCTGCCGTTAACTTGATCTCTATAAAAACATAACCCTTCTTCTTTTGCAGTCGGATAAAAATAAGCTTCAAACTACTTCCATACCAAATTTCATCCAAATCTATCCCGTAATTTCGAAGATTAGCGTGGTTAAACAAACAAGCTTTTCAACTTTATAATATAAGTATAATTCGATTAAGATTTCGTGTGATTTAACAGAATGACGCCGAACGAAGCCTTAACCAGTTTATTACTTTGATATTCCCGTTTTCACACTAAATTAACACAATTTAAATCAAAACCTGCGCTTACCCCTAAACACATATATATACAACGTGTAATTTAAAGGGTATATACATACCAAGTGCATGGCTTCTTAGGATGATAACAAACGATATGGCAAGGGTTTTGTAATCCTAAGTCTACGTGTGTAGAACTTATTACAAATTCTAATACACTGATACCAGAGACCGAATTTTTCAAATTAAGAAGAACGAAAAGAATTATCGTGTTATTGGCAAGTGACGTGGAAAGTTATTGACCCTCGTAGTGCTGTGACACGTTTGTTATGATTGGTATTCAAGAAATGTATGAAACCAATAATTTGGTATCAATTCTTTGAGTCAGTTATTTTGTGCTGAAACTGTGCATAGAGACTCCATACCAGGTGTTGTTGTCTTCAGCCATTTTGGATAGATATGGGGTTTCCGTTACACGTTGTATATGTGCGTTTGTTGGTCACATAATAGAAAGTAAATAAATATAGCATTTAGGTAAACTAAAATGGAAGAAAGTTTCCATAAAAATGTCACGCCTTCACCGCTATGAGTGAATGCGATTGAATCTTTTTCCCAATTATTTTTTAAACAATAAGGGTCTGGGTGTTTGTAAAAATTCACCCACGATACCGGAGAAATCCCTAGTGTGGGGAAATCTTTTAAAAACTATGAGTACCGTTTGATATGTTATTTTATATTTAAATTTAGGGTTTTCCCGCGGAAATCCCGATCCCGTGGGGATTCCGGGATAAAAAGTAGCCTTTATTTCAGGATATCAATCTATCTACTTATCAAATTTCGTTCAGATCCGTTCAGTAGTTTTTGTGTGAAAGAGTAACAAACATCCATTCATCTTTACATCCTCACAAACTTTCGCATTTATAATATTAGTAAGATAAAACGAACTATTTAATTGAATGTATAAAGGTACAGTGAACATATGTCAAGCGTTTATGAACCCAAGTTCAACGAAATTTCAAAAAGCCTGGTTGACACTTCCCGTTACCCAAGAGATAGGTTAACTTTCGCTTGGCCTGAGGCTAAGCACTGCCATACAACAACGTACCTACGCCGCCAGTCTCTTGGTTACATTACTAGCCGGCTAAAAGTAGCTGGCTAAAAGTAGCCGGCTTGTAATGTGGACGGATTTTTGATGCTATAATTACATCTTTACATCCTCACAAACTTTCGCATTTATAATATTAGTAAGATAAAACGAACTATTTAATTGAATGTATAAAGGTACAGTGAAAATATGTCAAGCGTTTATGAACCCAAGTTCAACGAAATTTCAAAAAGCCTGGTTGACACTTCCCGTGACCCAAGAGATAGCTTAACTTTCGCTTGGCCTGAGGCTAAGCACTGCCATACAACAACGTACCTACGCCGCCAGTCTCTTGGTTACATTACTAGCCGGCTAAAAGTAGCTGGCTAAAAGTAGCCGGCTTGTAATGTGGACGGATTTTTGATGCTATAATATAATTACATCTTTACATCCTCACAAACTTTCGCATTTATAATATTAGTAAGATAAAACGAACTATTTAATTGAATGTATAAAGGTACAGTGAAAATATGTCAAGCGTTTATGAACCCAAGTTCAACGAAATTTCAAAAAGCCTGGCTGACACTTCCCGTGACCCAAGAGATAGCTTAACTTTCGCTTGGCCTGAGGCTAAGCACTGCCATACAACAACGTACCTACGCCGCCAGTCTCTTGGTTACATTACTAGCCGGCTAAAATGAAATTATAGTTTTTTTGATGTTATAGTTAGACGTTCGTATAAAAGTTTACAAGCAGTAATCAATATGTCATTGTCACGAACGCTTTGAGGAAAAACTTTTCACGCATCGGGATAAACAGACTGGTGGCAAAAACGGAATACATTTTTCTACAGTAATTGACATAATTATGAAGGTAAGTAAGTGCACGTTTACGTGAGCGCAGTAAAGTATAGGTATTAAAAAAACTCGTTCTAAAGCCTCTGATGCGACAAATGTTGGGATAAAACTGAGCGGAAAATCGCGAAAATGTTTCGGGCTCGTAGCTTTCATACAAACACAAAAGCCAAAAAGAAGGTTGCACTTGTTTTCTTGTATTAAATATGTAAAACTAATACTTCAGAAAAATGTATAGTGTTTATGTTAAATATGTTATTGTCTTCTGCAATCGGAGATTACTTTGAACGAGCCTCTGATGTCTCATTGCGTACTTTATCGAGTGTGGTAGGACAGTCCCCTAAAAAAAAATTAGATAATAAAAACCAAAATAATCACACCTACATCTCGATTGCCATCTTATTAAATAAACAGAAAAAATATATGTTAATGTCGATGACTCACAGCACATTATTTCCAGTGGAACAGTTCATTGGTATTAAAATCTCGTTTTCTCATATAAATAAATGTGCATTCACACAGATACCAGTATTCGAGTGATATTCAGTAACCGGTCCTGGCTTCCGCCTGGCCTACTGACCGTGGCGGGGTATTAAGGCGGAGATACACGACTTTAAATGACTTTTGAAATTGGAATTGAAGAGACATTGACCTATGAATTTGTTTCGGTGTTTTTTCGGACACCGGCCTCATCTAACCTTTACGTGTAAAAAAGTTATTCTTATTCATTTAATCAATTTTCAAAACACAACATCATAGCTGCTACTTATAACGATTTAAACAAAATATATATTAAACTAGACCATTTCATTCTTAATTTAATATGCGAATACATTAAATTACATATATTGTTGTAATATAGAGCAAATAATGTGTAAAATTACGTCCAAAGCGGACATAAAAACGTCAGTACAATACCATCGAACATCTTTTATGAAATTTCTACATTCCTAAAGAAAATTGAAGTGTCAATATTTAATTATATAGTACAACGATTTATTTTAAATTCATAAAAACGAAAAGTGTTTCTTTGACTTAACTTTGAGTTGTAGCAGTTTTGTAGCGCGGGTCTGTTTTTGTCATTAGCAACTGTCGTCGCCTTAAACGATCTCCTACCTGTTTTAAACGCACTTAGCTCGCTGAATTAGCCGACTCAACATTATAATAAGAAATCTGTTTACTAACTTTTGCAACTTTCTAGCAATTAAATGATATCATGTATGATGGGTTCAAGCTAAGGCTTTGAAATCAAAATTGGTTCATTTAGCAAGACACAGTTTACAATATTATCTACGTCGAGGAAACAAATATATGTTCTGACGAAACATAGTTTCTCCAAAACACATGGTACTCAGATACTTATGACAATTATAAGCCCTTTATTTTGAGCTACTTGCCAGAGGATGTCTCGTAACTCAGAGTGCCTTTTGGCATAGGCCTCCTCTAGCGACTTCCATTGGGTTCTGTCTCGTGCTACCCTTCTCCAATGGTGCCCAGCCGTCAGTCTAAAGTCGTCTTCTCATCTCATTAGTTCACGACCTCGACTACGTTTCCCATCCCTGGGATTTCTGAGACAATTTCGTGGGATTGGAGCGGTGAATGGAGCAAAATTGTTTCATACCCGGTGTGCAGAGCTTTGCTCCCGTGGATTTTATGACTATAAAAACACAAACTTCCTTTTTTGCAGTCAGGTAAAAATGCCTATAACCTTCCTCAAGCTTCAAGCTACTTATATATCAATTTTCATCTAAATCCACTCAGTACTTTCGAAGATTAGCGCGTTCAAACAAACTTTTCTGCTTTATAGTATTAGCGTAGATGCCATCGTAACAATCCAATTCAAGTATGAATTGTATTATTCTCAATTTGTGCAAAAGATTTCCCCGAAGATTCTCCTTCCGTCGGAAAAGCGTTGGAGAAAAAGATATCGTTACTTGAATATTTCAATAGAAAGATGGAAAGTTAGGTTTGTATATCGATAATGTATTCATTGGCGGCCATCCAAACCGTTTCAGGCCATTGTCCACTGCCTTCCATATGTGTACCTACATACATTACGTTCCACGTTTTAGTAAGGTTTGCTTCCAAAATAAGGATTTATACGGCTCCTTTGTGGCGTGAGTCAAAGAGATATATTCATTCAATGTTTAGTTATAGGCTTATACATCATGCAACGATTTTACAGTTTGTTCTGAGATACTTTTTTCATAATATGTAGGTTGACTTTCGAAAAGTAACCTCTATTTATTATTATTTATTTTTTTATTATATACTTTATTGTACACCTTACAATACATTTAAAGATACAAATAATAAAACTAGTGTACAATGGGCGGTCTTATCGCACAGGGCAATCTCTTACAGACAACCTCTACTCCAGCTTAAAATTGACGACATGGTTGGCGCAGTCGTTGAGCGAATGACTGCAGCGCTGTGCGTCGCGGGTTTGATTTTCGCACCAGATCAAATGTTTATACGGCCTACAAACAGTTGTTTCAGGTCTGGGTAGAAATCCTAAGGTGGGGCAGTGTTAAAAAAGAAAAATAAGTGCCAGTTCCGAATGTCTCAGGTAGATCCAAGGCAGTTTATCGTCGAGTTCAACTCGTTAGCCGTATAACCTTTGACCCTAAACCACTTCATTTAATTTTACTATGAGTAATGTCAACTTTGTTATGAAAACTGATTTACATTTCTCTTTATTAAACTTTAAATTTTATTACTTCTCATAAAACGTAAAACGCCGCACAAGGTCGTAAAGGCTTCCAATCTAAGCCATAGATTATAAAATTTAATTTAAACTCGTTCATTAAACTGGCCAGCCAAAATATGATTAGATGGATAAAAAACAACTGCCAACCGGATAACATTGTAGCCAAGTATTAGCAACTCCATTTTACAAAATAAACAAGACTAAAATGTGTAGATCAGCAGAAACAATGAAATATTACGGTCACCCCTTATCCCAAGGTTGGCTACGCAAAAAATACATTTTATGCCAATTTGTTACACGTGAACAATTCA
Source organism: Tholera decimalis (assembly GCA_943138885.2). Classification (NCBI taxonomy): domain Eukaryota; kingdom Metazoa; phylum Arthropoda; class Insecta; order Lepidoptera; family Noctuidae; genus Tholera; species Tholera decimalis. The sequence continues at coordinate 30,962,945 of OW964565.2, forward strand.
GCCCAGGATTAACTTATAAAAACGTAAAGGGGAGACTCAAAATATATAGGCACAAAATGGCTGAAAAATATTCAAAAAAACAATTAAAAATTCATGACCCTCGTCTGATTCCCCATACGAATAATTGATCCCTTTTTCGCTGGTGTTTTTTAATCAAATTCTGAGCACAAATAACTTCGTTGGAAGGGAAGCGCTTGTCTATGAGTCCTGGCAAATACCATATCACTTTATAGGTACCCGTATACCCGTAAAAATGCAGCGCTATGTCCCCAAGAGCGTTGACATAGTAAAAATTTATTCAGCGACCCGATAGTTAAAATGTTTTGGAGCAGTCTTTTATATCTTCACCCCACGAGTACTGCATATTTTATATTTTTAGTGCTGTTTACATATCAGATGCTGAAACTCAGTGACATGAATATTTCGCTATTTATGTGCAACACACATTTTTAAAACCATCCCATACATCATCCACTTTAAGAATGAAAGGAAATTGGCTTACAGTTAGGGAGCAAATAGTTCATCCCAACTAGATACATTAACAGGGGCTGTCCGCTGAAATGGTTACGCTAAAAGCCTATTATGCGCTCTAACAGACGGATGGCAGCATTGTATATAGAATGAGAAACTAAGTGGTCATGCAATTACTGCTTATGCATAATCATTTGTCTCTAAAAGGACTGCTAATAACCGTTCAAGCAAAGACGGCCTTGAGACCAATGACCTTTAGGACAAGAAAGGTCTATGACTCAAAGCTGAAAACACAAAAAATTGAATGGTGTTATTTTAAAACATTATGACCTATGTAGCTGTTCCTTATAACAGTCTCGTGGAAACTATGATAGAAAGGAAATCACGAAAGTCGTACATTTTCCCGTAATCAACAATAACCAAGGTAAGTACTATCTATCTCTGTACTTAATTTTATTAGGATCCTTTAAGACATTTTGACGTGATTGATTAGCAAACAACAATACTATTCAAACTAAACTTTCAATTATAATATGAAGTAAATATCTCAGAAAATAATGAACAGAAATAAGCGTAAACAATAATAAGACTATTGGTAAGTTAGATCAGTGGCAGCATTGACGCCAATCTATTCACAAAGTTGAGAAAATGGCGTCGTATGGAAAGCTAAAGTGATACAAACTTCTACATATATTCAACCTCTCGAAAACACTTGTGCCTTCTACATACACTTTTGGTGGCAAAAAGACTGAAGACATCTGAATATTTATAGCAAAGACCTTTACAGCTCGCCTTCCTTCAAGTACATTCATCTACATTATTCCAGCGTACTCAAGCACACTCATCTAGCTCAACATGATCTCCTAAAGAGAGCTTTAGAAAATCTTGCAATTTTAGATTCTAGTCTTTATTTTAATAAAACTGTTGCATTTGAGAGGAGAAGAAAATTGAACGATAAAAGTGAAAATGAAACTAGTCGGATAGTATGCTTTTGCTTCTAAGATTGTACTTGTTTTCTTGCAATATATGTATCCTCTTTCAACATTATCGTTTCAAGAAGCGAGGTGTTAGTAAATAATGCACAAGCTTCCCCCAGCTAATACTGTAATTTTTTGACGATAAGGATTTTATCATTTTGCGTCCTAGATGCTCACTGCAATCTATACATACATACAATAAAACAGTAAAAAAGTGTGGCTGTACATTTAAATTTTCTACAAAAATAATAATTGAGGTGGGTTAAGAAACGGTAACACGGCAAAAAAGTCTTACTGATTGTACACGCTAATCTCCGGACCTACTGGATGGATTTTAATGAAATTTGGTAAGTAGATAGTTGACATCCTGGTATAACACGTAGGCTTTTTATTCCAGAATTCCCACGGGATCAGGATTTACGCGGGAAGCCATCCCACGCGAACGAAGTTGCGGGCAGCAACTGGTACATGAATATATAAGGAGCTTGTTGCTGAATAACTACTGACGTACAGATTGATCTTTTAGGTTAAGCAACGTTTCCTGAGGTTGCTCCGTGGATAGAACAAGTTACTCATTGAGTTTTCGCTGTCTCGGAAAGCACGTGAAGCCAATGGTCGCGGCTGGCATTTGTGCATCTTTCACAATCGTTACGAGTAATCACAAACCAGAAAATCTAACACCATGCACCAGTCTTACCAAGCAATGGGATACCCCTTGGTAAACTGGTGTTAGGTTTTAGATTGGTGTTACCCAACTATCGGGTTGTCGTTCCATGTAAAACTGCATCCAGTTAGACAGTTGCAGTGCAGTTGCGGTTAGCAAATGATGATACTCACTGAAATATAGTTGAAGGAGCAATAAATTATTTTGAAAAGTCCTCTGTGTGGCTGTCCACAAATTATCTAGTTGAAGGAGCAATAAATTATTTTGAAAAGTCCTCTGTGTGGCTGTCCACAAATTATGTAGTTGAAGGAGCAATAAATTATTTTGAAAAGTCCTGTGTGGCTGTCCACAAATTATCTAGTTGAAGGAGCAATTAATTGTTTTGAAAAGTCCTCTTTGTGGCAGTCCACAAATTATGTAGTTGAAGGAGCAATAAATTATTTTGAAAAGTCCTCTGTGTGGCTGTCCACAAATTATCTAGTTCCTACATTTTTTTATTTATATTTAGTCATTAGTTTTCACCGATGCAATATAAAAGCGTCCTGTTTGAATAGCTTCAATTAAAACCTCGTCCGGCCAATCAGAGTGCAATTCAATTAAAGGCTCCATGGATGTCAGAAAATGAACGAATCGAATGAGAAATGCTCTGTGGGATTATCGTGGCATATAGATGAATTAATATATATATATATATATATATATTATTTATTATACACCATAACAGTAAAACAATAAGGACTTAACAACTAAAAAGGGCAATAGGCGGTCTTATCGCTGATAGCGATCTTTTACAGACAACCTTTGGATGGATTTGACACTTAAGAGAAAATAAATACGCGGGTAGTCTATGGTGTACTATTATCAATATAAAATATAAAAACAATAAATAACATTCTCAAAACATATATATACATATAAATATAAAAAATTGGCCAAGTGCGAGTCGGACTCGCCCATGAAGGGTTCCGTAGTAGGTAACTATAATAAATATAATATACTTAATATATTTAATAGAAAAAAAAAAAAACAAAAAACCTTAAAAAAATTCTTAAAACTAGCTTATTTACAATTTTTACAACTACGCCAAATAACTTTGTTTTTCATAGTATTTGTATGAATTACAAAGTTATATTTGCGGTTTTAGAAAATATGCTGTATCTCAAAAACTACCAACTCGATCTTGTTCAAACTAATTTTGGTTGAAAGTTTACATTAAGATCTACAACATATGGTTTTTTTAGATTTTTCACTTCATTATTATAGAAGTGAGAGGGGGGACACACACATTTTACCACTTTGGAAGCGTATATCTTTTAAACGATTAACTTTATGAAAAAGTCATTTTAAAAACCTTAATGTCATTTTCAAAGACCTGTCTATAGATACCACACACGTATAGGTTTCATGAAAAAAAATATTTTCAGTTTCAGTTCCATGTATGGGAAGCCCCCTTTATTTTAAATGTTCTTTAAATTTTCTCTTAAAATCGGAAAGCGGTTCACAGAATACATCTATCTACCAAGTTTTACATGTATATTCCTAATAGTTTCGGAATAAAATGGCTGTGACATACGGACGGACGGACAGACAGACGGACAGACATTTCGAAACTATAAGGGTTCCGTTTTTTGCCATTCGGCTACGGAACCCTAAAAAGAAACTGAGACATACATAATAACAACAATTTATGAAGAGAGATAAAGCATTTATACCTTACTTCTCTTTTTTGCAGAAATAGAACTAGATATATTTGAAGTTTATTCGTTTTATGTGTCGAAATAATTTTATTAAGAAATAGCTATTTTATAAAAATGCTGACAGTTCTACGATTTATTAAAAGGCTAGTGATTTTGTAAGCTTTTGTCATTTTAATTATAACCTTAGATTACTAGATATCAACAGATACAAGTGCCGTTAACACGTTGAACGCCAAGAAAAAAAATGCATCTTCCCGTTCAGGCCGCGTCGGTCAGTGATGGCCGACAACTAGACTTGCCGTTCGGGCCGCGTCGATCAGTGCTGCCCGGCGTTTAATATCTCCATAATTAATTAATAACTAAAGTTGACTTTTGTTAATGAAAACATACATTTGGACATTAGATATACGTATCTAATTATTATTTTTTTGAGGTTAGCTTCCCGTCAAACCAACATTAAAAGAAACATTTGGTCTAAATTTGGATAGAACTGTGATTTTTGCTTGGCCTATAGGGAAAGCTCACTGTCGGTCATCATTGACCGCGTTGGCGTTCAACGTGTTAATATGTCTCTGTGGCGGATTGTTTGGCGTTCAAGTTCACTAAACAGTGCACGTAAACAAACAATCAAACATTTCGAAGATCATACATAATTATTTTGTGGTGCATTTGAAATGGATCTATTTTGTGGTGACATAAAATATTCTTCTTCTTCAAAGAGTGTCGATGACTTTAGGTTAGCTTAGGTTCGCTTTTGACCATCATCACACCTGATCGAAAGGAAGGATGTTGTCGAAGATGGAGCAAGCTTACCTAAACGTAACCTAGTGGCTAAGAAGATACGTCGCGTCGTTTGGGGAGGCTCCTTTAATGCACCTCTTCTAAATACGTATTTACTATAATTGATATCACAGCGTCTATGGGTGAAATAAAAGATAAGGTGCGAAACTAAAAGCCTATGGATTGGCGCCGTGGTCGTATGAATGAGGTTTTAAGTTTTTCCAGCGTATCGTATTTCATTTTATTTCGTCAGTCGGATTGGCGTAAAATTTTAATAATGATCGTAACAATTCTTGCCTGTGGAAAGCGAAAACAGTAAATAACTCAAATAACTGCACTGCAGTATTATTTCACACCCAGTTTATAAGGTGTCGTCCGCAAACTAGAGGCATTTTAGTTTTGCGAACTTTGAAAATAACCATTTTGTTTTAACTTTTATTTGGGGGAACGCCAGCAACAATGTTTGTTTGTTTGTCTATTTTAACTTTTAACGATATACGAAATAATATTTTATGAAGAGAACATAAAAATTTTATGTAAATACAATGCAGCATTTTACGTTTTGCTTCGTGCAGCTCTGCAGCTTATTCGAAAAGAGAACAGAAGCGCTAATAGAAAACAAATGAAGCAGTTTACATTTTGTGGTCTGTACCTACTGTGATAGGGCCATAAGCCGCTTTTCTTTAATAGCGCAGTGGGAGATCGCCTTTAAACTGGTTTTTAATAATAATTTCAACAAAAGATTTTAAAACGAACCTCTGTGGAATCCCCCTAGGGAGATCGAGGAGGATGCAGTACCTTTTCAAAGGCTAATAAAAACAAACTGATCTTTCTCTATTGTTGTGCAAATACTTAAGTAGATAGTCTAATACAATTTATAAAAATAATGCGAGAAGAATCTTTCTTTCAGTTTATTCTTTGGAGAGTTGTCTATTATTGATCTATAATGTTATAAGTTTAATTTTGTTAAAAAGTTGTACAGTTTGCTCTAGTTTTTTAGCCTGTAACGATCTAGCAGCTAGCTATTTTGTGTTGTAATCTTTGGATAAATATTGTCTTAAGTTATATTGTCATTTATTTTTATTAATGACAATGCTCTGTTGTTTGTTATTCGTAATAAAATTAAAATAAAATGTGTCCTAAAAGCAGGGCCTCCCCTAGTATCCGTAATGGGCACTTAAATTAAATGAGATAGGATTTTGGGATAAATACCAAGTGAACAAAACCAATGAATGAGTTTAAGTGAAATGAAATTTACCCAGTCAATTTTCTTTTACGTAATTTTCCTGAACACTTTTTTGAACATTGATATAAATTAATATTGATCCCAAAACCTTACCTGTGTTTCAACTAGAGTCAGGGAACTTAATGAGTTATAGGCACAAATCACAATTAACTATTTTTAACCATATACCTAATTGAACTGGTTATAAATAACACTTTTACACATAATTTTTTTACCATTTTAAATTTAGCTAGATAAGGCTGATGTTTCCCAACAGAATGCTTTGAGAAGAAACACCGAAACAAACTTTATTTACAAATTTACTTGATGTATTAATTTCTATGGCATTACTGGTTACAATACCAAAATATTTTAGGTACGTATAGAAGACGCGACATACGAATATACCTACATATATATAAGTAGGTACCGCCGTCTTTGAGAACAGCAAAATTCCGGATGATACGTGACAATTCCTTTGAGGTCACTTCGGGGGAACTAAAAACTAAACAGAACTCAGAATATTGTAACAAAAATGTATGTTACCTCGTGGTATTCCTTTGAAAAGCTAAACTCACCTTCTAAGGCTGTTAGGTTAAAATAAGTGTAACTTATCGCCATTTTTTTTTATTGATGTGCTCGCTTTTGACGACTATCTCACCTGAAGGTAATCGGTGACGAGGCCGAAGATGAAGCACGCTAACCTAGAAGTAACCTATTCACTCTTGACTTACAGAAACCTTTTTTCAGTGGGAAAATCGTCTTATGACTCCTCGCGTTCTGGGTGGAGCGGAAGGGAGTGTCAGTCTGTTCTTTCTCTGCCCTTAAGTTCCGGGGCCGCGGTATCCCGTTAGAACATTCCCGCAACCCCGGCAGGACTTAAAGACCCCTAGGTTGTAGCTATCAGGAAGTACAGACTCCTACAGGGAATTCCACTCTTTAGCCGTATGCACAATTAATGTATTCTCAAAACGTTTTGCGTATATATTGGAGCACAATTTCTCCAAATTTTCTTCCAATGAACGCGATAAGCCTAGAAATTGGCAATTTTACGCGTTTCGCCCTACCATAAAATAAACAAACCATATCTACCTAATAATAATAAAAATAAATTAGGGCATTATCTTGTCGGCGAGTGCGGCATCCGCGTGACGAAACGGTATAAGTAAAAAATTGCAAATTTTCAAATTACTTCGGCGTATCGCGTGCACCCAACAAGGCGTAGACTTAACCCTGTTACTTACGAGTTCCGACTGTACCGAGGCACCGTGGTAACGGGGTGGTCTACTGTACCAGTGTTCGTACACTGTGGTACAAAGAACTATTAAAGAATCATATGTATGAGCGTATTCTTTTTTTATAATTATATAATTCGCTTTTCTATTTTTTCAGGTAAATTTGCTGCTTGTATGGATATGGTTTTGGAGCTTGAAGAGCGTTTTTGGAGGGCTGTTGGTAAAGTTATGATAAATTTTTTAAAGGACAAGATTAAGATATGACAGGTATCTAATTGGTCCTAAACCTAACGAAGCACAGAAATACAAAACAAAATAGTAAAGTGTACCTATGCGTTGAAGTACTCCTACATATTTCTGTCATCCGGAAAAGTACACATAAAAAAAAAGAATTTTCCAAATCGCTTCAGCCGTCTTCGAGTAATCGGTGATTATTCATTTAAAAAAAAATACGCGTCGAATTGATAACCTCCTTCGTTTTTTTTTCATCGGTTGAAAAAGGCAGCGTTGCCGCGAAAAAAAAAATGAAATAAATACATAATTGAAACCAATTTTATTTTTCTTTTGTGTCGTAACTATGGGTCAAAAGTTCCAAGTAAGGTACCATTAACAATGTGTTTTCTTATCATTAATAGGCTAACACGTTTATTTTAGTCTAAAACCAAAGTCAACCAATAAAATTAGCCTTTAAACGCTTACAGTTTCAAACTCAGACCAGCTGCTAACGGGATGTACCGATTCTCAATGCAGTTTGTATTAACCACACAAAATAGTGCTAGCAGTGTATGAACGGTTCTTAATGTAGTTGTAGCAGTCAATGCAATGCATTTACCTCTACAGACTATATTTTTTGTTGAAGGATAAACAGGAGTGGTATAATCAGTATCATTTTTTATAAGAAGCAGTCGCGCGGGACGTCGCTCCCGTCGACTTTATCATGTTAAAAACATGACCCTTCATTTTTGCAGTCGGATAAAAAGTAGCATATAACCTTCCTCAAGCTTCAAGCTACTTATATGTCAAATTTCATCCAAATTCACCCAGTACTCTCGAAGATTATCGCGTTCAAACAAACAAAGTCCGCTTTATAATATCATGGTATAGTATAGATTGGACAGCAATTTAACGACACAGTTATAGGCACAGTGGTTGAGCGATTGGCTGCTGCTTTGCGTGTGGCGGGTTTAATTCCCTCACCGGAACAAATATGTGTACACACTAAAATTTATTGTTCCGGTTCTGCTGTGTTATTCTGTAAGACCTCATTCTAAACTTCGAATCTGAATCCGCTGTGAGTTTATTGATTGGCATTCTAAAAACTCGGTTGTTAATTCGAATTTACACTAGCGCTACCCTTGCGAGCGTGTCAGCGAGTTGAACAAAAGATTTTGACAGATAAAGTATGAGATGACTTGAGAAGTGGCATTCGGTAAGGTAATTCCTCCATCACTTCGACGCTGGAATGCAAAATCATGGTCACTTTGAACCATAAGCGAAGTGACAGTGAATAGCTATGTGAGATGCGAGTTGTTGTTCGAATTTTACAGAATCGACGTACTGGGTGATTCTATAAATGCACTCACGATATTGAAGAAGTGTTAAAAATGTTTGTATCATGGCCAGTGATCGGAGTAGGTAGATTGAATTTACGTACTTGCATCATAAATAGTCATAGAAATCATAACATGGATAAGCCTTTTTTCCGGGATTTCATTTTGGTACTTACGTGATTGAATCAAATATTGTGAATGTAAAGATTTTTAAACTACTTACTAAATTTGAAATTTGTACAATGCGATAGTTAAACGATTAAAATTGTTTTTTTCTTATTTATCAAGTAATAAAGTGAATCTTACTTTTGTGTGTCCATTCGAAACTTACATAAATGACTAATTTAGTAGTTATTTCTTGCAAATTTATTATCTGCTGCTTGTAATTATTACATATTATATATATTTATTTTATTATTTATGTACACACAGCAAAATATATTAGGATAAGCATAATAATTATAATATTTGAGTACAAAGGTACTACTTATTCCCGTCTTTCGGCGCACGCACGCACGTTAACTATTATTAGTAGAATCCCACTTTACGTTTGCTACGTTTTTACTCAAGTTTTGCCATGTCATAGTTTTTTTTTTATTATAGAAGGCCGATCACATATTCTATTAAATAGACAGCAAAAGGGTTAAACATTTCTTATTCATATTGATATATTCTTCATCCAACACATTACAATATTTGAAATTCCTAAAAATATCTTAATTATTACCAAATCCCGGAATCCCGGAGGTATATCCATATTAATATATACGTGCCAGTTCATGGAACCCAAATCAATCTACCTACTCCGATCACTGATCATGGCCATAAACTAATTCATTGCAATCTGTATCGACTGTTTAATTATTTTTTTATTACGTATGATCCCACTCATGACCTCGATCTCGCCTGATGGTAAGCGATAGATGAGGTCTACGATGTGACGAGCGAGCTCAGAAGATGCCTATTTACTCTTTCTTTAAAGGCTGAAAGGTCATAAGTTGCAGGGAACACAGAAGCCGGCAGAGAATTCCACAGCTTGGCTGTGCGCACAATAAATGTGGAGGAGAAGCGCTTAGTACGACAAGACGGTATATCAACCAAGTATGGGTGGTACCCAGCCGTGCGTCATATAATAATATTTTTCAACATCGAACATAGCTCAAAATTTATTTGCTAGCTAGAAATATTTCATAAATTACCTCCTGTGCGTGATGTCATCTGTATGGAATTTAGATTGAAATGAAATTATTGTGTGGGCGTGAAATTTTTGTGTGTGTGTTATAAATAATCTAGGTTATAACACACACAAAAATTTCACTCTCATACAATAGCTATGTGTGCCAAATTTTGCCATAAAACACTGTAAGCACTAGTTACCACAACATTAATTTTGTTATCTGATTACAAATTCAATATAAAATTCCGCACAATGCGACAAAACAGCACATTACACCCATTTGACAACAAAGCCGTCATATCATAACGCTATTCATTCTCTAATTAGTGTGAATGAGATTAAACCCACACATAATGGAAGCTAACTTTTCCCTTTACAAAAAAAAAACTCATAAAAACGTTATTCCATTACTACACAAAAACGGAAATACCGCGCTATTAGCTAAAAGCACAATGATTAATTACAGTAATCAAGTCTATTATTACAACCCGCAATTTTAAAAAAACCAGTGTCAGGCTCTTGTATTGACGAAACAATGGCTGGCAATTCTTTGGAAGTAGGCTGTTAAATCCGCTATGCCCATGCCCCGTAAACATATTAAAACTGTTGTATTATCAATTAGCGGTTGCCTGCAATAGTGTTCGCATCTAATTTGCATATTTTCCCGGAATAAAAAGTAGCATTTGTGCTATTCCAGACTATAATCCAGCCCTGTGCCAAAGATCCAGATCCGTTGAGGCCTGCTGGAACCCCCGCACGGAAATGTTCTTACGAGATACTGCGTCAGAGGATGTCTGACACTTCCTTCCACTCCAGGATCCGTTGAGCCATTTTGGCGTGATTCATAAGTCTAAACTTCCGCATTCATTTATAATAATTAGTACACAATATAGATTAGAGAGTATAAGACCCGCTTTTCAATCGTTTTTGGCTTAATATAGTGGGTAATGACGTCATCAAGTTTCACATTTTAAAGTTCTTTCTGTTTTTGGCGGTAGATCTTTGGTCTTATTGCAATACTTTTTAGGCTTGACCTTTTTAAGAACAACAAATGTGTAAGACTTTTTAAGTGATGAGAGTTTTGAACCTGTGCTGGTTATTTTACTTATCTTGTGCTGGTTATTTTAATATTTTACGTATCATTTTAAATTAAATTAGTTCTAGGGTATTGAATGCAAACTAGTGAGCTAGTGGTTAAAAATTTTAAGAAAACAACTTAATCGCGATAATCCCGACCCCGTATCAAATAAATATCAAAGTTAGCTTTTATGCTGCCCTAAGACTTCTTCTATCTTCCAATGACAGACCCAATTTAATCAGTTCAGCCGTTCCAGAGATTAGCCCGGACAACAGACACAAAATTTTAAAAACGTTTGTTTGGTTTTAGTGTCGTGTAAATAACTCGTATATGTATACTTCAATTTTATTTATATGTTTATGTTTAGGTATATTAAGCGGCATATAATATCATCTAGTACACATTTATCAATACGTGTATCAAAACGCAAATGTTCCCTAGTAGCGACATCTATCATCAAGAAATGATTAAAAAACAAGGTTTTTGAATAGTCAGTTTGTAGCTAATATTTGACGCGTTTTAATGCTACTACACAAAACTATTCGCCAGCATGTACTGACGCAACTATTCGCGTCCCATAGAAAACCTGAGCCAACGAAGTGAAATCAGTTTTTGCGTTGCGATTAACAAGCGAATTTCCCATCAAATAGATCCGCGTGTAGGTCAGTGAACGCACCGCTGCGCTGTAACGGATCCATGCTAACCGCAGTTCGGTGCAATTGCACTGAGCCAACTAAGGGCAAATGGCGAACGAACTTGCTCAATAAAGCTTAATCTATATCGCTGTATTAGTATCGTTTTCATAGAGTACGTCTATGGTACATTGTATGTACAGGTTTCTATAGGGTTCTATACTTTATAATCTCTCAGCGATAAGACCACCATTGTAACCAAAGTTTTAGCAATATTGTTATTTAGGTGTGTTTAAATTTTTGCTGTACAATAAAATGAATTCTATCCATCTATCTTTAAGGCCACAGTTAGCGGAGAACTCGCCAAATAGAATGTCTAAAATAAATAATATTTTTAATCTATATTCTTTCATGTTACGGTAGGTCTGCCACTGGTCTATGGTTGCGGGATTTTTCTACAAGATATGATACCCCGGAACAGAGTGGAAAAGGTCTGGATTTGTTCTGGCAGTATAATAATATGTATAACTAGCTGTTATATAGATAGATAGAATATATTTTATTGTACACCAAAAATTGGAACACATGACTTACATAAACTTATTGCTATAACTTTGGTCACAGTGGCGGTCTTATCGCTGAGAGCGATATCTTCCAGACAACCTTTTGTTTTGTTGCCCGAGACTTCGTTCGCGTCTGAGGATTTTCCCATGTAAATCCCGATCCCGTGGGAAATTCCAAAAATCCTTTCTTAGTGCTCCCCTACACAACCCAAGGAACATACATGCCAACATATCAGCTTCTTGCGGCTGTGCGTTGTCTTTCAGTCAGTCAGTAACGGAAGCGTTTTATATTTATTGATTGATTGCAACGATGTACCTATTAAATACATGATTTAAGTACGTATACAGCTTAAAAGAGGCGACTACATTTAAAAAGAGTAACTGTGGAGTTTCTTGCCGGTTCTTCTCCATAGAAAATGACAATTTCGAACCTTGCACTAATTTCTGACATATTAGTGCATTTTATGTGGGCCTATGTGAAATAAAATATTTTGGTTTTTAATTTTAGTATATATTGAGTATTATATCACTAGCTTTTGCCCGCGACTTCATTAGCACTAATTTTCGCAAATGTTATAGGATAAAAATAGGTTGTAAACTATAAGTGTGTCAAGTTTCGTCCAAATGCCTTTAGCTATTTTTGCGTGATTGTAACACAAACATAAAAACGTTGTAGTTTACGAGTATAATATTAGTAGGAAGTAGGATAAGTGTTTAAACTACATAGGAGTTACGGCTTTAATCGTCAGTCATATGTAATTAAATCCATATTACTTATATTGAATAGTAATAAAAAATCTGACACATGTTTCAAGCGAGTTTGTTTTTTTAATAGTACCAGCATCAATTTATTGCTCTCGTTTCATACACTTTTTCCGTATTATGAATATAAAAATGAGGTTTAATGATATCTTTTTATAAGAAACTAGTTGCTGCCCGCAACTTCGTTCGCGTGGGAGGATTTCCCGCATAAATCCCGATTCCGTATGAATTCCGGGCTAAAATAACGTCAACTATCTACTTACCAAATTTCATTAAAATCCATCCAGTAAGTCCGGACATTAGCGTGTACGAACAGACAAACTTTTTTTTATTCTTTTTTCTTGTTGCCGTTTCTTAACCCACCTCAATTATTATTTTAGTATAAAATTTAAATGTAAAGACACACTTTTTTACTGTTTTATTATAATGTATGTATAGATTACAGTGATCCCTAAATACCCAAATCCGGCTTACCTAATACTTTTACTACCTTCTGCCCGAGACTTCGTCAGCGTGGGAGGTTTTTCCCGCGTAAATCACGATCCCGTAGGTATTTCGGGATAAAATGTAGCCTATGTGTTATTCCAGAATGTCAACTATCTGCTAAACAAATTTAATTCAGATCCGTTCAGTAGTTTTTGCGTGAAAGAGTAACAAACATCCATCCATCCTCACAAACTTTCACATTTATAATATTAAGTAAGAAAGATAGTAAGATAAGAAGATTAGTAGGATTCATAAAAAATGGCACGTAATTCCGTAAGTCCGTAACGACCAGCTGTATAAAGTCAGGAGGAAGTTATGTGCGTACATTAAATCCCTGGAGGCAGGCTATGAATACCGCAGAGCTAAGTTTATGACAGAATTTAGACACACGTCACATTGGGTCTTGAGACGGAGAGAATAGACTGAGCTCTCTCTCTCTGTCCTGCTGTGTTATTCTGTAAGACCTCATTCTAAACTTCGTATCTGAATCCGCTGTGAGTTTATTGATTGGCATTCTAAAAACTCGGTTGTTAATTCGAATTTACACTAGCGCTACCCTTGCGAGCGTGTCAGCGAGTTGAACTAAAGATATATGACAGATAATGTATGAGATGACGTGAGAAGTGGCATTCGGTAAGGTAATTCTTCCGTCACTTCGACGCTGTTTACAGAATGCAAAATCAAGATCACTTTGAACCATAAGCGAAGTGACAGTGAATAGCTATGTGAGACGCGAGTTGTTGTTCGAATTTTACAGAATCGACGTACTGGTATGTAGTAAATTCGAGCCGAAAAGCGTGAAAAGGTAAAGTGTTTAGTGCTGCCAATAGTTGGCTTTTTATTGAATTTTGATTATTGCTTGTCGATATAGGTCTCATCGTATGCGTGCGCTCGCACTGCCTCTTGTAACATGTCCAACACCTTTGTTTGGATATAAAATTAATTCCCTAAATTATAAAAAAAAAAACATAAGAAATAAATGTTATATCCAAACAAGGGCGGTAAGGTGTCAAACACCTTACAAGAAGCAGCCGCAATGTCTTTGTCCTGTCCTTGTCTATTACAACCTACAGAAAAAGACAGGCACTAACTGTGTCCTCACTTTGTCTGACTGACATTTATCGCTTTCTCTTTCTTTCTAAACAGTAGTAAATTTTCTGACGTTTTATAAGTGCCTATGTAAGGCAATGTAAAATTAAAAGATTTTGGAATGAGCTAATCAGTCCATTCTCTATAAATTTGGTTGGGTCTCTCCAAAATCATCCATTTGTACACACTGCCCGAGGTATTTGTAAACAGAATAATTTATGATAACTGAGGCTAACGGAATCTAGGCCAAATCCTAGAATGCATTTTAGGTAAGATATTCGAAAAGATAAGCAATATTAACAAAACTAAATTTTCAAAGGACATTCCATATTCTCTTAGATCTAACAATTAACCTAGAATAGAAAGAACCAGAGCCGGATTAACCCTGTCAGAGGCCCTAAGGCGATGGCATTCTCGGGGCCCCTTTTCTTACTTTGAGTGACTAAATCGTGTGTGAACTGAGGAAACGCACATTAAGGGCTATGGTTTTTAATATATTTGTTTACTTATTCCCAGATTTGTTCTAAAATTGTTTTAATTCTACTACTAAATCTAACGATTTGTATTTTGTGAGATAACAGTGAGGTCCCTAAGTTCACACGCACATCAAATTCTCGTTCGAAGAAACATGTATTCATGGTGCGTGCACTGGGGCTGGGCCCCTAGTTGATGCGGGGCCCCTAGGCAGATGCCTAATCCGCTTAATGGTTAATCCGGCCCTGGTAAGAACAAAGCGCAATTGGATCGATTAAGTTAATAAGAATGTTTAGAATACGTAGGCTAGCAACACCGTCTCTATTTATGCAGTAATGTTCTCTTTAAACCCGACGTGTTATTGCCGTACGTGACTGCTGGCAGCACCGGTTCTTTGTGTTTATTGGCTGAAGGTGTACGTTAGTACTAACGATATTGGATGCCATCATGATTAAAACGGATGTACAATACTCCTTTTAAAAAAGAAAAGAACTATTTAGTTTTCTGGTAAATTTTAAATATGTATGAATGTTGGTTTACATCTCACAGACCTGTAACATAGGATTTTTGACCGAAATAAATACTCGTAAATAAATAAAATAAATGGGGACCTATTTTACCCGGCGCGGTCTTATAAGTTCAGGCAACAAGTTTAATACCTACTCATAAATAGACCTAAACCAATCTAGGTGAGAAATCTAGAGTGAAATCTTCGTAAGTGTTATATGTAGAGCGTTCAGACGTCTAATAATAAGTACCTATCTTTATTCTTTTGGAATGAAAGAAGAAAAAGAAAACAAAGATTTTTTAAAAGACAAACAATCTTAACAAAATAAGGGGTGAGTAAAACAATGTGAATGAAAGTGTACCTTGTAGCTATGTCAATGTACATAATACTTAGGTCCAGTTCAACGTATTAAAAGCCTAATAAATTCCTAGTGATTGACAGTGGTTTTCTGTCTAAAAAGAAAAAAAAATAATAATAAAATTATTTATAATTTTTATAAAATAAAAATAATTTCCAAAGAAATATGTTTAACAATAAAATCAAGAAATATCAGTGTGGGAAAAGGAGCGGAGATGGTCAAGAACAGACAAGTACATAATATTATACCTATCTATTCTTGACCTCTTCGATCTATATTTAGAAACAAAGTCCTATTAGGTATAAACGAATAAATAAGTAATAATGTCGCTAGATGACGAGGCGTGGTTCTAGGACATTGGTCACCTCACAATGTTTTTCGTCACCGTTTTGAGAGCAATGGTGATGAAAAGTATAAAAATGGCCTGAACTGCTTCGAGAAAAGTATGGTACGGCCGTGCCGCTTTTTGCTCGACTTGGCGGGGGCACTACCGTGCCCCAAGATACCCTCTCAATCGAAAAAAAAAATTCCAAATTTTTTGCAGTCGGTTAAAAATCACACAGAGAAACGCACCTGCCTAGGTTTGACCTACAACTCTACCTGTTTCGATATTTGGACTCTGATATTTATTTTATATACTAGCTGACCCGGCGAACTTCGCACCGCTATTTTTTTTCGATATTTTCTTACCTTTTAAACCTATGAGAGGGAACACGATACAAAAAGATTTAATAATATCGGTCCACCCGTTCTCTAGTTTTAGCGAGACTAACGAACAGCAATTATTTTTTATAAAGTGTAGTAGGTATTCTATAAAAATATCGGAGTGAAAATGTGTAGTTTCTTACTTGTGCCACTTTCCGTGTTTGACGTCAAACGGAATTCGGATATCCGATATGGACGTTCAATTGCGGATTCTTGCACAATGTTCGAGGTATGTGTGCCAACGTCTCATTGTATTACCCCAAGCTATTCCTTGTGTATTATCCGCGCTTCTTTCTTAAAGATAAAATTATATTGGCAACGCTATAAAAATAAATCGCCATTTAGGATTATTTTCTGTTTATATAGGAGCGGAAGGGAGTGTCAGACTTCTACTGACTAAAAACCAATCCTGTTCCTTTAGTAGCCCATGCCTTCCAAGGCCGTGGTACCTCAATAGAACATCGCCGCAACCCCGGCTGGCAACTGGACCTATCGGGCCCCGGCTAACCGCTGCAGAAGGAGATATCCTACTAATATTATAAATGCGAAAGTTTGTGAGGATGGATGGATGTTTGTTACTCTTTCACGCAAAAACTACTGAACGGATCTGAATGAAATTTGATGAGTGGATAGTTGACTGCCTGGAATAACACATAGGTTACTTTTTATCCCGGAATTCCCACGGGATCGGGATATACGCGGGAAAAACCTCCCACGCGAACGAAGTCGCGGGCAAAAGCTAGTACTCAATATTATGAAATCGATTTTATAATTATAAGAAGGGAAACGCTCACGTTTTCAAGAGCATAATATAGATTTATATCTACATATTTATAATAAGTACTTTATATTTAGATTAAAAAACGAAGCCTTGTTATGAAATATATGCACATATCTAACAATAATTCGGAACGTGAGAACGGAAATTCATCCACTTCCCATAATCCTTTCTAAGATAAAAGGATATCATGTACCCTTACTTACACATTTCCTTTTAAAAAAACATTAATAAACCCTAAGTTTCTAAATTGAGAATTATAAGTACTTAGAGTACCTCCCACAGGTTCTCAATTGAGAATCTGTTGTATCAAGACTTATAGAGTGATATAAGGCTTATACAAAACGATGTAGGTACCTATCGAATTAACTTGATCCAGTTATAACTCTTAATAGGTGGCTTTTTGGAGGGGTTGCAACGATTTTGCCAATAACACATACAACAATAATGGACCATGTTAAGCAGGAAGTAATTTAATTAACTTATTTATTTATTGATTAGGCACCTCAACGACTAACTCACTAAGACATAAACTATATGTATACGTAATTTAAATAACAGTTAAACGCAGAACCCTCCTTTTGGGCTTCACCACAGTCCGGTAAAAATTAAAATGATTGCAGATGACATCACGTCCGTAAAAAAATATTTATGTTGTCAATAGTCACTGTCTGACCTCATCAAAGGTCTATTTTAAAAGTTTATTTACTCTTTGGTGAGCTCATAAAAAGATGGCTAACGTTTTACGTTTCAAATTAAAGCACAGATATGTTATTTTGTCTGTTAAATAAATATTCTCTTGTATGATTAATTAACTGTCACTGTTAAATACGCGGATTAAATAATTGATAATAGGAACTCTATGGAAATATTTATTTTAGAGTTCACTGACGTTTTACAAATTGTTTAATCAATCTATGTTTGTGTTCGCACAAAGACCACTAAGAGGTACGTATTTGTTGTATTTTCTTGTCTTGGATTATATTTTTTGCTTAATACGAAGTACAGAATGATGATAACAATACTTGTTCAATAACCTACGTCTAACAATACTTAGAACAAAATCTAAACTATCCTTGTTTAGACAGGAGTGTTTGTGACGTATATTTTCCCTGCCGTTTAAGTTATTTTCGTGTTTTATTTTTTCATTTTCTTATGACAGCGCAAATAAATTTATTTTCTTTCTTTCTTTTTATCATTTATAGGCCCGCGTTTGAACACTATCTCACCTGATGGTAAGCAATGATGTGGTCTAAGATGTAGGTTACCTAGAATCAACCTATTCACTCTTGACTTAAAGACTCCCAGGTTATAGCTATCAGTAAACATAGACTCCGGCAAGGAATTCCGCTCCTTAGCTGTACGCTCAATTAAAGTATTATCAAAACGTTAAGTGTGTACCATGTAACGATGGCGCACCGCGCATCGCCGTTTGTCTTGTAGTCCAATGATGGAAAGGGCTTGGTAGAATTACATTTTGCAATTTTGTCACAGTCTCCCCAAAATGTAACCGATAGAATTTCAACAACTACCAACCAAAATTTTGAATAAAATCCAAACTATCTTTTTTTGGACGGATCCGTCAGTTTTACGTCTTTCTGACGCATATTTTCCCTCTAGTTTAAATTATTTTCGTGTTTACATTTCTCATTTTTTATGACATATAGGAATTTTCTTTATGAATCTTTTTTATGCCCCATATTAGATATTATCTATAAGGAAATACAGACTCCGGCAGGGACGCTACTCCTTAGTTGTACGAACAATGAATGTACATATTCTTAAAACCTTTTATGCGTTTCTTTCAAAAAGGAATTTCAATGAAAATTATGGCGAGTTTTCACGACAAAACTATAAAATATATTATGTTTATGGCTGCAATATAGTTCTAACACTTAAAACACGCGTTCTCAATAACACACAATCTAAAACCTTTGTAATTACTCTGACATTGTACCACAAACACAATGTAACACGAAACTAATAAACATTAAGTTATTTAGGTCTGTAGAAAGGTATGCTACCTGTTAATATTAATTATGATTAGAAATACCTATTATATACCTATAATACGAGGGTGAAAGTTGCAGAAAATGGAGACTCACCTCTCCTTAATGTGGCTTCCTATTGTGAAAGCCTGGCTTTATAAAGATGGTCTTCAAAAAGTATCTCGTCAAAGAGTTTAAATGATTTTAACATTTTAAAATCGTTTATTCACGCCTAAAATGAATCTGATCCCGCTTCTCTTGTTAGAAACTATTGTTTATTAGCTCTTGACTGCGACTTCGTTGTTCGCGTTAATTTCGCATTCCAGGATAAATACTAGCCCATGTGTTATTCCTGGATATCAACTATCTACTTACCAAATTGCATTCAGATTCGTTCAGTAGTTTTTGTGTGAAAGAGTATCAAATTTCCATACATCTACACATCCGTCCTCACAAACTTTCGCATTTATAATATTAGTAGGTAAGAAGTAAGATTTAGTCCAAGTCTATATGGCACTAATAAGCCGACTGCAACTGAATTTTAAAACAATTATCCCCAACTCTCAGAGTTCCCACCGGTTTTTAATACACATCATTGGATGAAAATGCAACATATTGAATTGGTGTCACTAACATCAGTTCAATATGGCGGACTCCAAAGATGGCGGGATATTTTTTATTGTGAGCAAACATTTTTGCAAATCATATGAAACCCATCATATGATTTGTATCAGAGTTTGCTGAGAGCATTACAAAAATAATTTAAAAAAGAAATTATTTTTATCTCTTCATCTTCATCTGTCCAATTCATCATTCACAGTCTGACTTTACCCACATCTCGGAATATGCTTTTCTTTTTTAGTGCCAACCTCATTCGTCATACTTATACCTTGTTTTAATTTTTAGGGTTCCGTAGTCAACAAGGAACCCTTATAGTTTCGCCATGTCCGTCTGTCTGTCCGTCTGTCCGCGGTTTAGCTCAAAAAATATTAGTACTAGAAAGTTGTACTTTGGCATGAGTATACAAGTTAATGACGACGAAAAAGTGGTAAAATAAAATTTTGAAAAAAAAAACAATTATTTAGGGTACCTCCCATACATGTAAAGTGGGATGATAATTTTTTTTTTCGTTTTTCCCATAGTGTGGGATATCGTTGGATAGGTCTTTCAAAAATATTAGGGGTTTGGTAAGACCGTTTTTTGATTAAGTAAACTGTTCGTGACTTATCAAGCTTTAAAGTACCAATTTTCGTTAGAGTCAAGTGTCCACCCCCTCTATCAACTAAACGGTTGTAGTTAGAAATTCAAATGTCACGGCAGTAGTACCTATATATAACGAAATTTAAAGAAAAACCATCAGACATAAGTGGGCTTTACAAGTTTACGAGTAATAGTCGACCAATTGTATTTGACTCGAAAATTTCGAACAACTCTACAGAAATGTCGATAGACGGCGCTAAGCGCCAGTTGTATCGTGCTAGCTTCTTGTGACGATTGAGTAGTGTAGCTCTGTGTCCGTATTTAAATTCAAAACAACGGCTATGACAAGTTTTATACAAATCTCTAAAAAAAATTAAAACTTTTCGTGCAAAATTGTCGGATCAGGTGAGGATTTGTATAGGAAGTCAAATTAGTTAGGTAGTCATGTTTGGCTTTTAGTTAGAGCATGGTACGAAACGATCAGTCAGCGAATACAACACGCACTTGGCTGTTATAAAAACTACGGAACCCTACACTGCGCGTGGCCCGACACGCACTTGACCGGTTTTTATAATATCAAACTGATTGGATCCATGTAGAGTCCACTAGTTTCAAAAACAACAATGTCCATACTTTGCCAAAATTGAGTTGTCTGTGGTTTTGAATTGTACCGGTAAAAAAGTAGTTGATGCACTACTCAGTATGCAACAAAAACAGCCAAAAACCGTTTTAAATCACATCACAAAATCAATGTATGTTACAAAATCTACAATGTCCAACAGTGTATGTTTCAACTTCAGCATAGTCCGTAGTAGCCAATCCGAGGGCCTCATTTTGTTTCTCGTAGTATGGCCGTTGTTACAGATTGAATGTAAAAGTGCTCTCGTTTTTTATGATTTTAAGTGGTATATTATCAATTATTAAGTGTTCCAAAGGCTTATAATTAACAATGGAAAGGTATCCTTACGTTATTGACATTTGTTTGGCACGAAAACGTGGAAACGTGGAACTGCAAATTGGAAACTAAATAAAGCTAAGTAAAGGCTGTAAGTATAGTACACCTAACACTTGTTGATCCAACTCAATAATAATGAAATAATAGTTGGTATTACTTTCAATAAATATAAAGTTGGTCTATTTACTTCTAGAATCAAACAGTTCTACATTAATTTTTAGGTAGTATTCTATTTTTCATGCATATTTCATGTGTATTTTTAAATTATTTTTTGTTTTAGGTAGGTATGCTGCGAAAGATTTGCCGGATAAACCCACATGTAAACATAAAAATAAAAAGTTGCACTTGTCACCTACATATAATGCCTATTTATATTGTATTATGTTAAAAGAAGATTTTTATTAACCCAACCATGAACTAAAAGTATCAAAATCATCTTGCGAATGTCTGTGATAGGTTTGTATGTTACAAAATCAACAATCTCCATTTACGTTTGCATCAAAAAGCGCAAAGTCCGACATTAGTTATCAAAAACAGCAAAGTCCGATTGTTTTTCTTGTTTTTTAGATTTTTTCGGCCTAAAAGGTTTGTTTTAATAACTACATGCATGTCTCCTGATCTTTTTATTGTTATAAAACAAAAAACCAAATATTACTTAGTAGTTTGAACATTATAAAACTAAAAAAATGAATTGTGGACATTTTACAAAAGTGGACATTGTTGTTTTTGATAATAGTAGACTCGTATTTCAATTGTAAACGAAAAAATGTTTAAAGTTACATCATGGCATCATTACGTTCCGTTCCAAATTCTTTTTCGGTCGGCCATCGTATACCATATTTTTTTTCTAAAAAATGTAACCATTGACAAGACTAGCCACTGCTGTGCAGTGCAGTAATTGCGAACTCTCTCTAGTCAAAACGCGGTTTCACTCGGGCGCATGTCGCATGCGGCGTGAGTCAAAGAGAAAGTAACTCGGACATAATGATTAGTATGGATAACGTGTCATTTATCATTGGTTAATTAATAACACTTAGTAGTGATATGTGGCTAATGAAGACTTCCTTGGTTTTACCGTAGCGTAAGGAGGAGGAGGGGGAGGGCAGGTGCTTTATAAGTAGGTTTGACATCAAAATGAGTGAAAAAGATAAGTTGTTAACGGCCATTGATATTATGACGTCATCGGCTGTACGATTCTCGTATAAAAGTGACAACATTTTGTATATAGAACATATATAGAAACACTTTTTGGTAGGTAGCAAATCAAAACATATAAACAAAAATAGTACCTTATTCGAAAAACTCTTTTTTTTTTACTTCAGTTGAATCTGTTGAAATTAAAAGCATTAAAATAGGTACTTATCATTTTCTTAATCTTTTATGTAAACTTTATTAAGCAATGTTAACTCATTAAGAGTTACTACAAAAAATACTTTGAAGTTTATTCTGCGTGACACTTCCGTTTTTCTAAGCAGTTGTCCATTATAGGACAAAAAAAAAATCATCTCTATGAAAAAAGTAGATCAAGAACTTAAAAACTGTCGCAATTTAGGTTTGGAACATCAATGTAAGAAGATCAAGGAATTGATAGGTGGATCATACTGGAACGCTACTGACTAAATTTACATATGTATAAAATATTTCAAAACCTCAAAATCAGGTCCCCCTGTCGCGCCTCTGTCTGGACGCATCAATCTCAAAAATTAACAAGCAGATTTTCACGAAGTTTTCTCTAATGAACGGAAGAAGGTTTAGGTGTAACGTTCACTACAGTTTTGTGTAAATTTGCTAAAATAATTAAGGTTATTTAAAAAATATGTCGACGGAGAGCTTATAGATATTTACACATATAGGCTATGCTACCGACATAAACCTTGATTCCCTATATGAAATAGTTAGTAATAGTAGGTACCTAATATTTTTTTCTCCCCACATTATACAATTTAGACACGATATGGTGACTAACAGTATCATTAGAACTATATTACATAGAATTAGTGGTATTAGTTTATCCGATTGCAACAGTGCCGAAATATCGGAAACTAGAAACAATAAATACACATCATATACACATTGTAAATATACCGTTTTAAGTTTTAATGATACAATTTAAAGACGGTTACCTAGGTAGGTTACATAAGTCATAGTATTGTGGGAGACTGCAGTCTAAGCTAGGCTCGTAGCCTGTATTTCAGGATGCCAGGCTTACATTTACATCATCTCAATTTTTTTTTATTGTGTGTGGGTGTGTGTGTGGAGAGTTTGTGTTTCAAAGTTAAGTTACTTATGCGGCACCAAATTGATAAGCAGCCGTTATACTTAGACCATGAAAATAACCCGCATTAAGGTAACTTTGCTGCAGTCTAGAACAGTCTATTATAGCATCGTTAGGCCCCATGGTGGCGCAAGGTACCGTGCCAAAATATGGGAGGGGCGAACTATGAAACACTTTCGTGGGGTTACCAGACTGACAGGTATGGGGGTAGGTATGAAATATTACTCTGTTTAGTGGTTAAGTATATCGTTTTAAGCAGTATCTACGTACTGAACACAATTTTGTCGTCGTACGAGCCGATCGCACGTGTCTTTGGAAAAATGTCGACCTTTGCTAGCTTGCGAGGAGATGCAATACAACGTGTAATTTAAAGGGTAATAATAATAAGATGTTGTTTATTTTTATTTTTTTTTACTGTGTGTACTTGTGGCATGTGTCAATAAACGTTTTTTCTTTCTTTCTTTCTTTTCTTTACATACCAAGTGCATGGCTTCTTTGGATGATAACAAACGATATGGCAAGGGTTTTGTAATCCTAAGTCTACGTGTGTAGAACTTATTACACAATACCAGAGACCGCCCCACCAACTGTGTCCCCACGTTGTCGTCGTGGTGGGGCTTGCGTGTTTCGATGATCTCTGGGGCCATGCCGGTAGAGGCACTCATGCCGGACGGGCCCAGAGGGAGAAACCAGACCAAGAGGGACACACCGGGGGAAAGGCGCGCCGCCTGGAGGATCGAGCAGCTAGCTCGAGCTTCTAGACGGCGCGGGGCCCGGTCTCAGAGATCGGGTCAAGGGGGAGGAAAGGTTCACTTCCGGTATGCGTCTAATCTTTAGACGTAACCGTGAAGTGAACCAGGGGAGTGGAAATGGGAGTAGGGACAGAGGAACTCACCTCTCTAAAAAAGTAAAACAAAATGGAAGAAAAAGTTTTGCAAAAGATACCCAGGCGGGTCCCAGCTGCTCCGCAGCTGGGGAGTCCCGCACCGGACACGTCCGGTCAGTCCCACCGTACTCTGGGGGGGACAACAAACACTTTTACCCCAGTTTTACCCCGGCAGTCGCCGCATTGAGCCAGGGAGGCTCACGTGCCCGTGAGGTGGAGTTGCTGGACTTGTCCAGCACGTCCACCTCACCGGCACCGAACGTTGAGCGAGCGCAGAGCGCCGCTCCGCGGAGGAAGGGGGCGCTGGTGCTCGGGTCGGAGACCGACTCGGCATCGGACGCCGAGAGCTTCCAGAGCTTAGTCTCTGGGAGCGCAGTCAGGAGTGACGAGGGGGGCGCCGACAGGAGGAAGGAGTTCCTCAAGCGCCCCCGCAACGACGAGTCGTCGTCGGAGGAGGGGCTTGTCTCGGCCCGCAAGATCCCCACTAGCGTGCGGGGTAAAGGCCGAGGCAAGACCTCGGGGAGGGGGCCTCCCTCTGGAGAGCCCAACACTGGTCTGGCCTCGAGCGAGGCCAAACTAGAAGAGGCCGTGGCGGCTGCCATCCGCACCATCTCACGGAAGCGCAACCGCAAGAGCAAGGAGGACGCGATCGGCGAAGCCACGGCCTCCATCTTGGCGGCCACGCGGACTTACGGCGGGGCTCCGGCTGCAAGGGATGATATGTCCGATCTGCGGCCGGAGGTTACCCGCCTGACTGCCGCCATTGAGGCTCTCCAGAGGGAGAACGCCGCCCTTAAGGCGGACCTGGCCACAATCCGGGGAGGCGGCCAGCGGAATGCGCCGCCGCGGGGCCAAAAGGAGAAAGGCCAGCCCACACCAGCGGAGGACTCGGTTCTCGACCTGGTGCGACAGGAGCTGGCCGCCTTCCAGCAGCGGTTCTCCGTATTGGAGAGCCGCGTGCTGCGACCCCCGCTGGCGGCGACTTCGTACGCGGCTGCGGCCGCGTCCAAGCCTCCCCAGACGACGACGAGGCCGCCTCAGGCGAAGACGGCCACGGTGCGGACGGCACCAGTGACGGCGCCCCCTGCGAGGGCAAAGACGGCCCCGGCCAAGCCGAAATCGGGCCCATCAAAGCCGCCTCCGACCCCGACACCTGCGGGGCCGAAGCAGGCGGCCAAAAAGAAGAAGGCCCAGGCCGGGAACCAGCCGTCCCAGCAGCCTCCTCCAAAGACTCCTCCGGCCGGTGCCGACTGGCAAGTGGCCGGGGAGAAGAGGAAGGCTGCTGGCGCAGCCAGGTCCTCGCGGCGTAGGGAGAGACGGCGGCGGCGAGACGCCGCGGCGCGATTGCGCGCCCCCAAGACCGCGGCTGTAGTGATCACACTGCAGCCGGACGCGGTGAAGAGGGGCGTGTCGTACCGCGACGTGCTGGCGAAGGCGCGGATGGCGATCGACATCACGGAGCTCGGCATCGTCGGCGGCCTCCGTCACCGGGTCACTGCAACGGGGGCTCGGATGCTGGAGATCCCCGGCGCGGCCAGTGGCCCTGCCGCTGACGCTCTGGCCGAACGGCTCAGAGCGTCCTTAAATGCGGAGGAGGCCCGAGTCTCCAGACCCACCAAGCGCGCAGACATGCGCATATTGGGTCTGGATGACTCCGTGACGGCCGAGGAAGTGGTGGCCGCCGTCGCCAGGACTGGGGGGTGCCCTCCCGATCAGGTGAGGGCGGGCGCCCTGCGTCCTGGCTTCACGGGGACGCAAACCATTACGGTTAGTTGCCCCGTCCCGGCGGTCAAAAAGATCCAGGAGGGCCGAAGGCTCCTGGTTGGTTGGGTGTCTGCGCAGGTGAAAGTCCTGGACCCCAGACCCCTGAGGTGCTTCCGCTGCCAAGTGGGCAACCATGCGGCATGCGTGTGCACCTCGGAGGTAGACCGCAGCGATAGGTGCTTCCGCTGCGGTCAGCCCGGTCACAAGGCCGGCTCGTGCTCCGCCCCGCCTCACTGCTTCGCATGTGAGGCGGTTGGCAAGCCGGCCGATCACCGGGCTGGGGGCAAGTCCTGCGCCCCACCCACCAAAGCCAGGCGCAGAGGTAGGCCCTCTGCCGCCGTCGTCACCGCCACCGCCGCCGCCGCCGCCGTCGCTACTGCCGCCGCCGTCGCCGTCGTGGCTGAACCCCCGCGAGGGGCCCTGGAGGAGGCTGCAATGGATCCCGATTAATGGCCCCATTGCGCTTCCTCCAGGCGAACATCAACCACTGCGCCGCTGCTCAGGAACTTTTGCTCCAGAGCATGGCGCAGTGGTTGATCAACGTCGCCGTGGTCGCCGAGCCGTATTTTGTCCTGCCCAGGAATGACTGGGTGGCGGACTTGGACGGCTCGGTGACCCTCGTTTCGTCGGCCGCCGCCGGTACCCCGCCCCTCGATCGCGTCAAGAGAGGGCGTGGGATCGTCGCAGCACGGTTCGGGGAGATCGCTGTGGTAGGCGTTTATTTCTCCCCGAACCGAACTCTCGCCGAGTTCCAGAACTCCCTAACGGAGCTGGGAGACGTCGTCGTCGCCTTCGGTTCCCTCCCCGCCCTCGTCCTCGGGGACTTCAACGCCAAAAATCCGGCTTGGGGTTCCCGGTCCATGGACCATGGGCGGGGCAGGATACTCGAGCACTGGGCCCGTGCGCAGGGCCTGGTAATCGAGAACCGGGGTTCTGTCCCCACGTACGTGCGGTTTACGGGCGAGTCGGTGGTGGACGTTACGTTCGCCACCCCCAGCCTGTCACCGCGCGTCACCGACTGGCGCGTTGTGGAGGAGGTGGAGACCTATTCCGATCACCGGTATATCCAGTTCGACGTCTCCGCCCAGACCGCAGACGCGCCGGTCCGACGGGACCTGAGTGGTCCGCGATGGGCGCTGAAGCAGATGGACCGGGAGCTATTCCTGGAAGCCTCGATCGTGCAGGCCTGGGGGTCACCCCCGGACAGGCCTGCCGACATAAACGACGAGGCGGAGTGGTTCCGGGAGGCCATGTCGGAGATCTGCGACGTGGCCATGCCCCGGGTCCGGCAAGGACGCGCCCGGCGTCAGCTGTACTGGTGGTCGAGCGAGCTAGCAGCGCTGCGCGAAGCGTGCGTTGCGGCGCGACGCCGGTACACCAGGTTCCGCAGGCGCCGCACCCGACCTTCGGATGCGGCGACTGTAGAGGCGGAGCTGTACGAGGGCTACAGGGCAGCGAAGGCCGTCCTCCGAGACGAGATCTGGCGGGCCAAGGAACTGGCCCGGGAGGAAATGCTGGCGACTCTGGACGGGGACCCATGGGGCCGCCCCTACAAGTGGGTGCGAGAGAAGCTCCGCCCCTGGGCTCCCCCGTTGACGCAGAGTCTCCAGCCTCAGTTCTTGGAGGACGTGGTGAGCGCCCTGTTCCCATCGCGAGGGGAGCACGCTCCCCCGCCCATGGCTCCGTCTCCGACGGAACCTGAAGCTGGCGCAAACGCGGACCACAGCGACGACGACGTCTACGACGCTCCAGAGGTGACCGAGGTAGACTTGAGAGTGGCGGTACAACGGCTCAAGGCCAAAAATACCGCCCCAGGACCCGACGGCTTGCCAGGGAAAGCGTGGGTCCTGGCCTCAGAGACTCTCGGGCCTCGACTAGGGGGGCTCTTTAGCGCATGCCTGGAGAGGGGCCAGTTTCCGCTTCGCTGGAAGACGGGAAAGCTGGTCCTGATCCAGAAAGCCGGGCGCCCTGCGGACTCTCCGTCCGCATTCCGGCCCATCGTGCTGCTCGACGAGGCGGGCAAGCTCTTGGAAAGAGTAATTGCAGACCGCCTCTTCGGGCACCTGAATCGGGTGGGCCCGGATCTTGCGGAGTGCCAGTTTGGCTTCCGCAGGGGGCGCTCGACGGTGGATGCCATCATGCGCGTGAGAGCCCTCACGACGGGGGACGCGGTATCCCGGGGCAGGGTCGTCTTGGCGGTGTCTTTGGACATCACCAACGCCTTTAACACCCTGCCCTGGAGTTGCATCAGGGAGGCACTACGGTATCACCGGGTGCCGACCTACCTCCGTCGCATAGTCGAGGACTACCTGACGGACAGAGCCGTCATCTACCCCGGTCACCGGGGAGAATGGAACCGGCGAGAGATGTCGTGCGGTGTCCCACAGGGATCGGTCTTGGGGCCGCCCCTGTGGAACATCGGATACGACTGGGTGCTGCGCGGCGACCTCCCTGACGGCGTCAGCGTAGTATGTTACGCTGACGACACGCTCGTCCTGGCGCAGGGAGAGTCGCACCAGGCGGCGGCCGACCTGGCGACGCAAGCGGTTGCGATAGTCGTTCATAGGATCCGGCAGTTGGGACTCGACGTGGCGCTGCACAAGACCGAGGCCATGTGCTTTCATGGCGCTCGAAACGCGCCACGGTCCGAGTCCCACATAACGGTGGAGGGGGTTCGCATCGGCGTCGGGAGGACGATGAAGTACCTGGGACTCGTCCTCGACAGCCGGTGGAACTTCAGGGAGCACTTCCTGAGTTTGGCCCCAAAGCTGAACCGGGCAGCAGCCGCCTTCAGGCGACTCCTGCCTAATCTCAGCGGGCCAAACGCCTCCTGCCGAAGGCTGTACGCCGGCGTCGTGCGGTCCATGGCCCTCTACGGGTCCCCAGTGTGGGCCCTGTGCATCCGGACGCGACCACTAAAGTTGGTCGCATGCCAGAGGGTCATGGCTATCCGAATGATCCGGGGATACCGCACGATCGCCGGCGAATCGGCCAACCTCCTTGCCGGATTGCTGCCCTGGGATCTGGAGGCGACTGCCCTCCAGCGCGTCTATGAATGGCGCGTGGAGGCGCAGCGCCGGGGCGTATCCCCGCTGCCTCGAGAAGTCGAGGCGCGGCGGGAAGAGCTCCGGCGCGATCTCAGGGCAGTATGGAGGGAGCGACTGTCGCAACCGACGGCCGGGCACGCCGCAATTGCGGCGGTAAGACCCCTCTTTGAGGAGTGGCTAGATCGGCGTCACGGCGTCCTGACCTACCGCATGATGCAGGTCCTCACCGGACACGGAAGTTTCGGGAGGTACCTGTGTCTGATGGGTAAGGAAGAGACGCCTGGGTGTCACCACTGCGAGGGTCGCCCTGAGGACACAGTCGAGCACACGGTGCAGGACTGCCCAGCTTGGGCAGAGCACCGACGTGTCCTCACGGCGACAATAGGCGGAGACCTCTCGCGCCCGGCCTTGGTCGAGGCCATGCTGCGGGGCGAGAGGGAGTGGGAAGCGGTCGCCTCCTTCTGCGAAGCAGTCATGCTTTCGAAGGAGGAGGCGGGCCGCGTGAGGGAGAGGATGGCGTCCTCCCTCCAGCCCAGCCGCAGTGGTAGACGCCCACGGCGTCGGACGTCGGCCGACGATCTCCGGCCACCGTAGGCGCGGGCATGCGGACAGCGAGTAAAGGGCAACTCGCTGTCCGACCATGGACCATGCCCGGGTCGACGGCGCGTCGTGTTTCACGCGCGCCTCAAAGAGCGTCAGCAACATGACGAGGCCCCCTCTGCAGAGGGCCGAATCCTGCCGGGGTCGTGGGACTCATCCCGTTACCGTGGCCCCGGTATGTAAAGGATTATTGAAGGAACACCGTGGATTTTAGTCAGTAAAAGTCTGACAGTCCCTCCCACCCTGCCCGGAGTGGGAGGACTTATTTGATAATTTTACCACGTTAAAAAAAAAAAAAAAAAAAAAAAAATTCCAGAGACCGAATTTTTCAAATTAAGAAGAACGAAAAGAATTTTCGTGTTATTGGCAAGCGACGTGGAAAGTTATTGACCCTCGTAGTGCTGTGACACATTTGTTATGATTGGTATTCAAGAAATATATGAAACCAATAATTTGGTATCAATTCTTTGAGTCAGTTATTTGGTGCTGAAACTGTGCATAGAGACTCTATACCAGATGTTGTCTTCAGCCCTTTTGGATAGATATGGGGTTTCCGTTACACGTTGTATAAAAGGCAGTTTTAAATGAATTTTTTACTATTGACGCGCGGGTTACAGTTCCTATTGATAAGGTCTATGGTGTTTTTCAATACCAATATGTTTTTGGCAAAAATCTGCTTGTCTGTCTGTAACGCTTTCTGCCTAAGTCACTGAACTGTTATGAAATTTGCCATGGAAATAGTTTAAGATCCAGGGTCAAACATAGGTTTCAGTTTTTCAGAAATCAATCCAGAGGAGGCTGCTTCCTGGCACCGTCGGTGACTTCCGTCAAGTCCTTCAATGAGCCGTTGACAGAGCATGCAGGACAGGAAATTAAGTGTGCCATGGTGGTGGAAAGAAGCTACAATACCTAGGATATAGGACTATTGCAGCCATCAATGTTTCCACAATTTCTACGCCAACGAAGTTGTAAGCTAAAGCTTGTTTTCAACTTGCATTCATAAATAAATTGCGACGTTGCCGTCCTTCAAGTACGCGTGTACAGAGTATTTCTTTTACGTATCAATTTAACATGTTTAGTGTTTTTTTTTATAGTTGATAGGCTTGCGTTTGACCATAATCTCAACTGATCTTAAGCGATGATGTGGTCGAAGATGAAGCACGCTTGCCTAGAAGTAACCTATTCACTCTTGACTTAAAGACTTCCAGGTTATAACTATCAGGAAACACAGACTCCGGCAGGGAATTCCACTCCTTAGCCGTACGCACAATGAAAGTATAATTTAATTAAGTAAGGAAGTTTAATTAAGTATAAATAATTTAATATTAAAAAAAATAAAACATTTTGTTTTCGAATGGTAATATTTTTTTTAGCATGTATGGATGCTATACTATTGCGGGTTAACGGGAACGCCCTCTGTTAGTTAACATACTGTATATCATCATAAATATAAGATATATCATCGCCACCAAGAAAACATGATTAGGAGCCAAGTACCAAAACATCTGAAGATATTTGACATCCACCAACACCCACTTGTCTCGCCTGTCCACCAAGCGGCACAGCCTATTTATTCCTTCTCTCAATAAGAAGGCCTGTGTCACAACAGCGGCAAAGTAATACGCTGATTATGTTGCTTATATTATGTAAAGTAAAGCCTTTAAATTCATGAATTGGTTTCATTTGAACTAACTCCAGACATAAGCATATTTAGCTTAGTTGGAGGGGTTAAAAAGATTTCTAGTAATCTTAAAAACATAAAAATAAACTGCAGACTACACATTTTCTTTATTAATTAAAGATTTTACAGTCCATTCAAATGTTATCCGGTATATTATCACTGTCAGCGCCACAACCGCCATTGTGCCCCTAAACTTAAGTTTGTGAATAAGAATTGTTTAACTATTTTCCGCATAAAATAAACTTTATTCTATTCCAAATAATACCTACTTACTTCTTTGACTGCTTTATCCCAGTTCTTAGATTTTAATAGACCGCGTACCTGCTGTACCTATTTCTTTTAAACGATATTTATTAAAATAAAATGGAGGAACTCGGTGCCAGGTCATCTAATTCCCGCAATGTTCGATCCTGGTCAGCTCATGAATGAAGGACCATACATCACATACCCAGGTCCTGCGTGCCTCGAACAGCGCGTTAATGCTTTTTCCCAGCTGCTATAGGCCTTTAGCAGTCGTTACAAATAGTCATTAAACGGTAAATCTGACACCAATCTTGACTGGTAACTTAAGGGCCTATACTATCTCAAATGGCTTAGCATAATCCTTCGTTATGCCGAAAATACTGCAACAATAATTTTGAACTAAATATATGGTAAAGTTGAGGATTAATGTTAGGTACAATGTTTGACGAAAACACGATTCCATAAAATTTTCTTGATAGAAAAAAAAATCCAAAGTTACCTCCAAACCAAACAATAAACCGCTGGTATTCAAAAATAACTTCAAATTAGATCATTAAACTTTGCATATTAATTGAACTAACTATAAAGCAGGTCTTATGATACTTACTTTTTTTAAATTACGATTATTTTCACCGTAAAAAGAAATAAAGTAAATTGTCGGTGTCTTGGAGTCTTTTCCCTGACACCCTGTCTTGCTTGTTCGCGTGACCGCGGCCAGTAGTGTGCGAGCGAGATAAAGAGTGAGAAGCTCTGAGGTAATATAGGCCCTTAACTGGGTTTTGAAGGTCCCATAGACAAATCGCTCTATGTAAAATGCTGGCACTCAACTACATTCAGTTAGACTAGAAGCTGGCCCGAACCAGGGCCGGATTAACCATTAGGCGGAGTAGGCAACTGCCTAGGGGCCCCGCATCAACTAAGGGCCCAGCCCCGTGCACGCACCAAGAAAACATGTTTCTTCGAACGAAAATTTGATTTTGATTTGTGCGTCTGAACTTAGGGATCTCACTGTTAGCTCACAAAATACAAATCGTTAGATTTAGTAGTAGAATTAAAACAATTTTAGAACAAATCTGGGAATAAGTATCAAATATATTAAAAACTACAGCCCTTAATGTGCGTTTCCTCAGTTCACACACGATTTCGTCAGTCAAAGTAAGAAAAGGGGCCCCGAGAATGCCATTGCCTTAGGGCCTCTGACAGGGTTAATCCGGCTCTGGCCCGAACATACACAAAAGGCTAAAAAGAGTCAGATATATTAAGATCAAAATACGTTGACCCTAATATAATGTTTCCCCTCCCTTCTCAATTATATAATAGATATTGATTGATGTATGTATTTTAATAGCATTTATTTGTTTAATGTGATATGTACACACTATTAGCCCTAAATATCCTACTACCTATCTAATTCTGTCCAACCACAGATTGACTATAAGAAATTGGTCACTACGATAAACAGCCCATTATACCTACACTAGTTTAACAAAAATCCTATGTATTTTAACCGACTTCAAAAAAAGGAGGAGGTTCTTAATTCGTTTGTATTTTCTTACGTGTGTTACCTCATATCTCGTTTATAATAAAGCCTACTTAATTTTCTTTTTAATTTTGGCCCAAAATTTCATAAACCTGTACAAATGTATCACAAAACCTCCGTTAGTTCTACCGATCTGGAACCTATCGTGCTCCAAAGCTCTTAATTTCTACATTAGCATGCTAATGAGCTTCCGCATTCAGTCGTCGTGTTTACGGCATCACTTCCTGTTCCATAAATATTCAAAATAATCAGCATGGGAACCGATTTGATCAAAGCTTTATTAATCTGTGGATTTACCCTGATTAGTATTGCATTGTGGCAGTTATGATTATAATTTTCCCGATAGATAGATAAGCGTTCAATTAACCGCTTTTCCGGTTTCTAAATCTAAACGAGGACGATGGTGTATTTAAAGCAAGGAGTCAAAAAATCTTTATTAAAATATGCCGTAGATCTTAATTAATACTTTCAACCAAAATTGGTTTTAACGAGATATAGTCCGTCGTTAAAGATCGTTATCAAAAAATTGGCCAAGTGCGAGTCAGACTCGCCCATGAAAGGTTCTGTAGTAATTACGCCAAATAACTTTATGAATTACAAACTTATATTTGCAATTTTAGAAAATATGCTGTATCTCAAAAACTGCTGACCCGATCACGTTCAAACTAATTTTGGTTGAAAGTTTATATTAATATCTATAGCATATATTTTTTTAAGATTTTTCCATTTTTCCATTTTTCTTTTTTTTTTAAGATTTTTTGGGGGAAGGACACACATTTTACCACTTTGAAAGCGTATACCTTTTAAACGATTAACTTTATGAAAAAGTGGTTTTAGAAACCTCAATGTCATTTTTAAAGACCTGTCTATAAATACCCATAGATTTCATGAAAAAAAATATTTTCCGTTTTAGTTTCATGTATGGGGAGCCCCCCTTTATTTTAATTTTTTTTTCTTAAAATCGAAAAGCAGTTCACAGAATACCTACTGAGTTTCACATGTATAGTCCTAATAGTTTCGGAATAAAATGGCTGTGACATACGGACGGACGGACATACAGACAGACATAACAAGCTACAAGGGTTCCGGTTTTTTGCCATTCCGCTACGGAACCCTAAAAACTGTTATTTATACAAACAATATCATAAACAAAGTCAGTTTTCACTAATCTATACTTGTTATTACGGAAACGGGCTCGCACTTGGCCACTTATTTTTTCTTAAATTTAAATAAGATGAGGCCGTTGACGTGTGATATTTTTATTATCACTTTTGGCTAAGATCAAATTATAGTATCTTTTCTTTTCAGCTTAATATCTGAAATTTCCATTATTGAGGTACCAGTATATTAAAAGACTCTACCAATCCCACAGTCAAACCGATAAAATCGTTTAGTAGGACTATTTCTACAGTGTACCTATAAAATGAATCAACCCTGGCTGAACTGTAATGTTGTTGCAAACAACATATTCTAGGTACCATTCACATTTCAGCAGAATAAAAGTAGTGAGCTTAACAAAATCCAGGTCTAAAATTTAGAAAATATTAAGTGGAAAGTCCGCAGCTTGCGCTTGCTTAATTATCACTTGATGCTTCGAACCACGAGATGGAATTTTGCTAAACATAAACGTTAAAAGTCAGATAGAAAAAAAAACAGTTTAAAGTTGGAAGGGTTGGCATCACATAGATAACTTATACGTAACTAACTAGACAACCCGTGACTTCGCTCGCGTGTAAAGATTTAATCAGCGAAAAAAGTGCTTATGTCTTACTCCAAAGTCTATATTTCCACTAAATCGATTAAGTAAGTGGTTTAGATGTGAAAGTATAACAGACACACAGACACAGTTAATTTCGCATTTATTACTTACTAGCTTTTGCCCGCGACTTCGTCCGCGTGGAATAGTTACTTTGGGCTAACGTTAAATTTAACCCCGATTTTGAAGCATTCTTCATTGGCGCTCCGCTCCTATTGGCCTTAGCGTATCTCTATAAATTGACTATTTAATTAAAAAATAATTTTTAAATTCGAACCAGTAGTTCCTGAGATTATCGCGTTCAAACAAAACAAACAAACTCTTCAGCCTTATATTATTAGTATAGATAGCTGTTGCCTGCGACTTCGTCCGCGTTTCCGTCGTTTTTTGTAAAAAAAAAGTAGCCTATGTCCTTCCTCACGGTTCAGTGATTTTGATGTAACAGACAGATTTACTTTCGTAATTTAGTAGGGAAATATAATATGTCAATCTATAATACTGTTGAAAAATATCTCAATACGGAACCGCACAATATAATTGTTAATAGCTGTGCCCGCGACTCCGTCAGCGTAAGTTAATGTATTGGTAATATTGTTTAGATCACGTTCACATGAGGCTTAAGTACCTATAGAACGAAATTTTATACCTTCGGCCGCGAGACGCGTCGAGCGGCGACCGATTCCCAAAAATAATCCTTATAGCATGATTCAGTATTCACGCGCGATGGCTTATTATTAGCGTATTTCATGTATAACTTTGGTGTTTCTATACCGATTTATATGATTCTTCTTTATGGAATAGTTAATAATGTTAACTTTTTCAATTAGGGGTGACTGAGAGTGTTATAAACGTAAGAGTAGACAAATATTATAATCAGAAAGCTTCGAACTGCTAAGCTATCGGGAGTTACACGTGTTATTGTGAGAAACCAGCGTCAGGCAATTTGCAGTTGTCTGGCAACTTGCTGAACTGGGCCTATTTGATACAGCCGTGAGGCACAAGCAACGCGGTTTTTACCCGACTGCAAAGGAAGGGTTATGTTTTTATTTAATTAAGTGTTGTTTTAGTTGTATTTAATTCTTTTTTTTAGTTTTAGTTGTGTTTTATTTTTTGTATTTCATTGTGTGCCTTCACATCTGGGCCAAATAATTTTTATTTTCTTTTTTTATTTCTTTCTTTATTTCTTTCTTTCTTTAGATAGACATATGCTGTCGTGGAATATTTTTTATATAATTTTAAGAAGAACATTTCCGTCATGAAATGATTTCTGTGTAGCTTTAACCATTAAGGTTGCACACGCGACGGAAGCTTAAAAAATGGAGTAACTTCTCCCGTTTTCCCAACATTTCCCTTCACTGCTCTGCTCCTATTGATTGTAGCGTGATGAAAAGTATACTATAACCAGCTCAGGAGTATGAAAAATAATTGTACCAAGTTTCGTTAAAATCCGTCGAGTACTTTTTGTTTCTATAACGGTTATACAGACAGACAGACAAAAATTTTACTGATTGCATTTTTGGCATCAGTATCGATCCCTAATCACCCCCTGATAGTTATTTTGGAAATATATTTCATGTACAGAATTGATCTCTCTACAGATGTATTATAAGTATAGATTAGGGATTACCTACTGTAAAACAATCCCTATAATACTTCCGTGTGCACACCTGTACTCGTAGTTTTTCCTAGTAACATAGCACATAAATCATAGACAGTAGAAGCGAGTTGGAAACTGCAAGAAAGTTCCGTGACGTGTGACACGTTAGGATGTTACATGTCCCCCATTTCCTTCCGACATGTTTTTAGTTTATATCGTTATTTAGGTAGTTCCGTTAACAACATCATAAGCTCATAACTTATAGGAAGCGACGACTATTGGCTGGAGAAAGTTCGTTTTTGTCTTTGGTTTACTGATTATCTATGATCGATTTGTTGGAAACAAAAAGTTATGATGGCAACTTGGCATTATGAACTCCGGGTTATGACTTTAAATGCGAAATAAAATTATCTACATAACTTATTTTTACAAAATTTTACCAAATGCACCTGCCATGCTATCTCCTCATCACTCTTGGTTGATTCGTGGTAAGTTTGAAACTCAAAACTTTCTTTCAAACTTAAATTGAAACTAAATCATACGACGCTTTCAAAGACTTTGGTAGCGTTAAATTACAAGTCATTCTCGCCCCTTTAAACAAAAAAGATTAAGTGAGTACTTACTTAAAGTTCAAGGCTGTTAGTGAGCAAACTCCCTGAAAATAATTTCTACTGAGATTCTCACGATATTTTAGAAGTACCCATTAACTTGTTACTGGCAACATTCCCAAGTTTTTTTTATAGGTCACCGCATTTACCAAGGGTTTAGTGAACATTTAAATTGATAGATCGTTTGAAACTACTCTATCAATTTTATTGCCGTGAAAATAGCTAAAGTCGGTACATTTACTGGAGATATTACTTAGCGAGAGCTCAGTGACATTAACGTAGATTTCATTAAATTCTCAAGATTTAAGGTCGCATTTATGTAATTTATAACATTAATTAAATTGTTCTAGCACTTTGGAAATGTATTTATATGGATCAGTATTAATAATTCAGTATTGCTGTCTTTGCGACGTCCATGTTGATCCATCAAGGCATCAACATTACCAGATGGTAATGATGATTTATCTTTTTGATTTCATTTTTTTTCCTGGCCATCAATAAAAATGAGGCTAACAAATCATTAGTACTAAATAAAGCCATTGTAAGTCTATTAATTATGTCATTACTGACAGCTTCACCGTAATGGAGTTAGTGCTCAGTGAAATCGAGAAAGCGTAGGCATCAATGACCTCAGGCTTGTTTGTCTGTCTGTCACGCGCGGCTTTCCCGTTCGTGCACACATAGCCCTTGATCGCTTTATGAAATATCAATGCTTTGAATCATTATAAAAAATTGGATTGCTAGAGCTTTTGTAGTACTTATAAAGTACCTATATATATGCACATACAAAATTAAGCGCGTATTTTACGGTACACCATGTTAAATACTTAGTTGTGATAAAATCATATTTAATTCTTAACTTATGACCATATTGCAGAAGTCGGAAAAATTTAGGTACTTATTTACAAAATAAACATTAACTAGAAAAACAAAATTTTCTTTCAATGTAAACCGTACGACAAGACCGACGAACCGATACCAAATCCATTCCATTCAGGCCACTTTGTAACGACTGGGGCATAAAATAAAAATTGTCCGCAAAATAATACTACTTTATTTTGCGGACTATTTTTATTTAAAACAAGAACACTAAAAAGTCCATCTGTCAACGTCAAAAATTAAAATCATAGACGAAATAAGAATGAAATTGGCGCGTTAAATTTAAATAAAGAACTCGGGATTCATAAAGTCGTCTAATCTAGTCGTCTTTTGTTGATATTGCATTACCAATTTAGATAAGCATATTATTAGCATAACAAAAGTAAAATTAAATGGATGGACTAAATCTCTTGGTGTTGTAAGAATTAAAATGAGGTGCTCGTGAGCGAACATTGTTAGCACAGACACCAACACAATGCGCGCCAAAATCGTGAGTGACATATTCAAATTTTACTTTCTACACAGTAATTGCTTCATTTCTGAGATTGACATTTTTATATCTGTGTACTTGTTCTAAGCTGTGTACGTTTATTTCGTACTACATATTTAAGGATTTTGTAATAGGTATCTTTGATTATGTAATAGTTTATTTGTACTTATTTTTAGTAAGATACGTAGGGTAATTCTCGTAAAAAATAGGCAATTTGAGGCTTTTGGCAAACTTCATAGATCTGCAATCGCTTTTTTCATTTTGTCTCCACCACTTCTTTAAAAAAAAACTACTATAAAAAGATAAGTAGGTACGTTCCATCATCGGACTACAAGACAAACGAAGATGCGCCATCGTTACATGGTGGACATCCCACCTACACGCACGAAACGTTTTGGGAATACTTTCATTGCGCGTACGGCTAAGGAGTGGAATTCCCTGCCGGAGTCTGTGTTTCCTGATAGCTATAACCTGGGGGTCTTTAAGTCAAGAGTGAATAGGTTACTTCTAGGTAATCGTGCTCCATATTCGACCACATTATCACTTAGCCTACCATCAGGTGAGATGGTCAAAATCAATAAAAAAGTAGGTATTCGAAATACTCACGTATCTACAATACGAGTATGTTGCAAAAATAGTACGATTTGTGAAAAAAATAATTAAATTGATGGAGAGTTACGCGCTTTGAAAGTTACTATTCTACTAGTAGTATTTGTCATGCAAAACGTTGTTTGCACTGTGTAGCGTAAATTCACTGCGGCGAAATTGTGTAACACACGCACTTTCTTCATTTACCAAAACTTTTAAAGGGCTTATGTTTCTTTGATTTAAAACGTTTTTTTTTAAATATAGTATGGTTTTTTTGTAGGTTTTTAGAAATGTAACAAAATAATCGAAATATACTTGTTTCTGACCAGAATTGATTGTTTTGTCAAAGCTGGAAAAACCTAGAGCCTTGTATACATAAATATCCTGTTTGCAGTACTACTTAGACAGTTACTTATAGCTATATATATATACTGTAGCGAAAAGGTAAGTAGGGGAGGGGACTTACCTTTTCGCTACAGTTGGTTAATAACTTATCTCTCGTTTTGCCGATTATAGTCAATCCCTTTAGCAGTCGATGCAAAACCGTAACCTTATTTTGATAGACATTATTCAATTATTTAGGAAACCATTTTTTTTATTTAAAATCTCTCTGAAAAAGGAGGTAAACTGCCAACCTAACAAATGCAAAACATAATAAAAGCATAGGCTAAAACCATCGCTAAGGCTAAAACATAATATTTTTATATCAATAACATAACACTGCCGCCGTCGATGTCTGTTTTTCCGCTGTTTATGTTATTACACGAATATAAAAGTATTTTTATTTTGTTTTGTGTTAGCCGAGTTCATTTACTTTACACGCTTTCAGTTTTATGTTTTGTCAGTAAGCTACCTAGAACACGATAAAATATTGATAAAATATTTTTACGAATGTGAAACGCTATTATGTTATTTTATTTAATCAAGCAACTAATAAACAATTAAATAAACATGAAATTTCGTACCTTATATTACGAAATTTAATGTTTATATATTTGTTTATTTATTTTCACTGATATTATTATTGTCACTGAGTCATAAACTTACGTTCTCAAATGTTAAGCTTCAATAGCCCAGTGACGTAAGGTGTCGGACTTGTGATCGAGAGGTCACGTGTTTGAATCCCGCCTATTACACTATTGCTGTGAACCCACTAAAGACACAAGCATATTTATTTAGCTTGGTTGGACGGGTTAACAAGAGAATTCTACCCACATAGATAGTTAAATCTATATATAAAAATAAATTAATAGTTTAAAAAACACGCTTTTATAAATGTACGTAAAACAAAAAAATGTTAAGAAAACTGATAACGGATTTTCTTTAGGTTTGTTATAACCTTGAAACCTGATCGTGTTCAAAGTCCATTACGTGGCCTTTCTCACAAGTGCAAACACGACTATGATGATTCCATCTTGGAATGCCAGTGCCAATCTTCCGGCTTCATCATCAGACCTTGAAACCTAATTGTGGTCAAAGTTCATTACAGGACTTTTCTAAGAAATCCAAAACAGCTATTATACGATTTTCGCTCATGAAGTTCCAGTTCATATCTTCCGGCTCCATCATCAGATCAGTTCGACAGTACCATATTATTGTATAGTCATCAGAACTACATACAGTTGCCAATTTTCATTACGCTACGACCCTGGGAAGTTGGTTAAATTAGTTACTTTTAGATTCCATTACATAGTTAGTTACATACAGGCCGACCTAATAAAAGCGTGTTAAAAAGCGAAATACCACACACTGATTAATCACGAAATCTCAGAAACTACAAGTAGTAGGGCTCTCAAATTTTACATGGCGGTACCTTTTAGTACGTAGATGCTCGCTAAGACGGGATTTTGCGAAATTCACACGGGTTCGGGATTTACACGGGAAAAACTTCCCACGCGAACGTAGTCGCGAGCAACTGCTAGTATAAATAAATATAAATATAAAAGTTTATTTCTCACCACAAGCCAAAACATATTACAATTAACACAATACAAGTAATTATAACACATTACAATTGCTAGTTTT
This sequence comes from Tholera decimalis, assembly GCA_943138885.2. Classification (NCBI taxonomy): domain Eukaryota; kingdom Metazoa; phylum Arthropoda; class Insecta; order Lepidoptera; family Noctuidae; genus Tholera; species Tholera decimalis. The sequence goes on from OW964565.2 coordinate 31,004,276, forward strand.
CAACATTTCTGGTTGTTGATCGCTGGTGCCTGAGGTAGGTATATTAATACCTGTGATACAGGTCACCAGGTCCCCACCTGTTTGAAATTACACAGTTAATCATAAAGCAGATACTATAATAACACTTAAACAAGTTTCAATTAAATAGTGAGCTATGAAGAAAAATATCATTACAAAACATAATAAGAAAAAAAGTTATCTTTATAATCTATACTAATATTATAAAGCGGAAAAGTTTGTTAGTTTGTTTGTTTGTTTGTTTGTTTGTTTGTTTGCTTGAACGCGCTAATCTTCGAAAGTACTGGGTGGATTTGGATGAAATTTGGTATGGAAGTAGCTTGAAGCTTGAGGAAGGTTATAGGCAACTTTTTACCCGACTGCAAAAAAGGAGAGTTATGTTTTTACCGTGATAGAATCCACGGGAGCGAAGCCCCGCGAGAGTACTAGTAAATAAATAAAATGTTGCAATTTAATGGCTTGACAGATTGTATGGAATAAATACAGCTGAAATATTTCTCTATGTGTCTGTTTCCTCAGCATTAAGCGGCTTAAACACAATATATTTATCTACTTAATCCAAGATTATCCAAGACGTATGGAACTAATCTCCGGATAATTCCCCATTCTTACTTACGTTATTTTAGGAACCCATAGATTTATAATCGAATCCTATTTATATTCCACAGGATCCTTGGGCTGACAACCTTTTCAAAGAAAATTCGAAAGGGCAGGTTGACGCATCCCGTGATCCAAGGGCTAGCTATAACTAGGGCCAAAGCCTCAGCATTGACGTACAACATCACTTCTCATCCTAAGCTAGTTGTAGGCGGACGTGCTGTTGATTTTATTGTCACTCCGGGCGTAACTGTGCTAACTAATAGTCTGATTTTATCGGTTCCTCTCGTACTATCTTGTGTGAAGTGCCGTAAGCGCTCGGTGCCATCTTGAATCTCGTAGAGCGCTATCCTATTCTACTGGAGACTTTAAACAATATTTATAGAATTGGAAAAAGTGATGCAACTCGTGGGGTTAGAACTCGAGTCGTAGCGTGTAGTGGCGGCCTCAAGCGACGTCTCTGACCACCGAACCAACTGAGCGTGAGTTTCTCGCGGCGAAATTTTGTAATAGTATCGATCTTCTCCTCCTGAGACAAGTAAGCAGTTACTTTTTGTCACTATGCTTCGTTCACCGGACAATAAATGCCAGTCCAATCCAGATCTCTACTCAGGAAATGAAACCGGTACAAATGTCACTCAGCGAAAGCGGAAACAACCGGAATGTGAATTAACACTGGCTATGAGTACACTATCTGACGAGTTAAAAAAGGCTATTTCTGATCTGCGATTTGATATGAATAACCAGTTCCTGAATATGAATACCTGCATTAACAACCTCAGGGAAGAGTTCAATGCCTTATCTTCTACTTCATCTCAAATTCAAGCTGATCTCCGGGAATTGCGCGCCGATTATTCTGGTATGAACATAGACTTAACGAAATTAAAACAAAAATACGTGGATATCTCGCAGGATGTATCTGACCTGAAATCTACCGTAAATTTTAACTCTGATAGCTATGCCGACTGCATGAAACGCATAAAAGAGTTAGAATTAAACATTAATACGTCTTCAGTTACGAGTTGTGGATTACTGGAAAAAAAATTGACGCCTTGGAGCAACAGGCACGGCAATGCAATCTTGAGATCGCTAATATGCCTGAAAAACGCGGCGAAAACTTGATCGCAATTTTGGAGTCAATTGGATCTGCAGTTAATTTGGCCATATCGTCGAGGGATATTGTATCCATTCATCGGGTTCCTCATGCCCATGCACAAAATGGTCGACCTAAGAATATCATTGTGAATTTTTCGACCCGTATAATGCGTGATAATATTCTAAGTGCATACCGACTGTCTAAAGGACTCACTACAGATCGCATTGGACTAGCGGGAACCCCAGGACGTGTATATATGAATGAGCATCTAACTCTCCGTAATAAGGAGTTGTTTCGCAAATGTCGTGATGCAGCTAAGTCTAATAAATTCAAGTTCGTCTGGGTTAGGAACGCTACTGTACTTGTTAGAGAATCTGAAAACTCTCCCACGTACGCTATCCGGTCGGTGGAAGAAATTTCCAGTAAGATTAAGCCCAACCCACAGCTCGCAAGTACTCATAATATTAATTAATTATTTATTGAACATTTTGGCACATTTTCAAATTGGCTTGTCGGGAATATTTGCATGTGTTCTGCTAAACTTAAAAATAGATTTATTAATATTTTGTCTCAGATATATAAGTCTACCATATACGTTTTACAACTACTCACATACATTTGATATAGTCGTATATATGTGTTACATTAATTTATCGCTGATCTTTGTACTGCTCCTTTTTAAAATTGGTATTAAGCACGTTTTTCACGCTTTTAATATGCATCTGTCTATGAAACAGCTAAATATTAATGTTTTAAATATATCTAAATTTAGTCAGATTAATACAACTATACTTTATGAGATCAAAAATGGCTACTAATCTTTTTGTTTATTACCAAAACTGTCGAGGAATCAGGACCAAACTAAATACGCTATATATGAACATATTGTCACATTCTTATGACGTTATAATCTTGACCGAAACGTGGTTAACGCCTGAAATATCAGATAATTAATTCATAGACCAACGTTATTCAGTCTACCGATGCGATCGTAATCGCTCTGTAACTATCAAAAAAGACGGTGGTGGTGTTTTAATAGCAGTCTCTAAAGAATTGAAGTCATCCTCTGTTTCTCTCACACCCCCTTTAATTTTACCTGAACATACGATAGTCAAGGTTCCCTCTTATGATAATAAATATCTTCTATTTTGCGGCACGTATATACCTCCTAACACCAAAGAAGAAGTTTACATAAACATTAATTCACTGGCTGTTTGTGTTGACAATCCATTCGTAGAACACGTTGTTTTAGCAGGTGATTTTAACCTACCAGAGCTCAACTGGACGCGGTCGACATCTTCCATGGTACCGCAAGAACAACTAAACATTTCTTTGTCTAATGTCAGTCGTCATTTATTAAACTTCTGTTCCCAACTAGATTTGAAGCAATTTAATTACTTAACTAACAGCAATGATCGCATCCTTGACTTATTTCTATGTAACACACACGCAGTTGCATCTGCTGTTAATAATTCGCTCTTATCAACTGACATTCACCACCCAGCTTTTTATGTACAAGTTCCAATAAAAATACCTTCCATGATAAAAAATAATACTAAACGAATCATGTATAATTTTTTTAAATCGAATTATACTGAAATAAATACTGCCATTAGAAATATAGATTGGGAAAACATACTTGAAGATTTATCTCCTGATGATGCAGTTTCTACTTTCTACGAGAAAATGTACGCCATTATTAAATTACATACACCCCCCTACAAACCCAAAAATTATAATTTCCCTATTTGGTTTTCAAGATATCTTTTACAAACATACAAAAAGAAAAATCGTGCTTGGATCAAATGGAAAAAATATGGAAACATTTCTGATTACGAAATATTCGCCATCAATAGAGCTAAATTCAAAAAAGAGGTACATCAATGCTTTAAGGCGTATATAAATAAGGTAGAAGATAGTGTAGGCACTAATGTCAAGGCGTTTTGGTCGTATGTATCAAGTCGTAAACACACTAATAGTGTCCCATCAAGCGTTTATTACCAACATCAGACGTCAAATGACCCCATTTCAACATGTAATTTATTCTCGATATTTTTCCACTCGGTATATGAAACCTCTACATTCGACCATAACTTATGGGTGCCGCCGCCCCCTAGTCCTGAATTCGATATTAACCTTTGTCATTTACACTTCTCGATGCACAAAATACGGAAGGAACTTAAATCTTTGGACGCGACTAAAGGAGCTGGGCCAGACGGTATCCCGCCCATATTCTTGAAAAACACAAGCGATACTTTGAGCATTCCATTATTTATATTATTTAATAAATGTATAACCATAGGCGTATTCCCAGAAGTGTGGAAACGCGCGAATATCATTCCAATCCATAAATCTGGCACTAAAAATGACGTGACTACATATCGCCCAATTTCCTTACTGTCTGCACTTTCTAAACTATTTGAGAAACTTGTTCATAACGAAGTCTACCCCATTTTACGCAGTGCTATATTAAAAGAACAACACGGGTTTGTTAAGGATAGATCATGCGTTAGTAATCTCCTTATATTCACGTCACAACTTTTTGAAAGTATCGATAAGAGGCAACAAATTGATGTAATATACACTGACTTTCAAAAAGCATTTGATAAAATTGATCACACGCTTTTACTCGATAAAATTGCATATAATGGCATTAGAGGAGACTTGTTGCGTTGGTTCATATCTTATATTACCAATAGAACCCAAAAAGTGGTAATCAATGGCTATGAGTCTAACTCAATCCATGTAACATCAGGCGTGCCACAAGGATCTATATTAGGACCTCTTTTGTTCATTTTGTTTATTAACGATGTCAAAACCTGTTTTAAAAATTCAAAATTTCTACTTTACGCGGATGATTTAAAGATTTATAAAAAAATAACAAATCAAGCAGATTGTATTTCTTTTCAAGAGGACCTAGACCGTTTTGTAGACTACTGCTCATCCAACAAACTCTACCTTAGTTATTCTAAATGTCATAACATCACTTTTACCAAAAAGAAACACATTACTAAATTTAATTATGTTCTGGGCGATACTGTTCTAGATAACATTAGAAGTCTACGAGATCTTGGTGTTCAATTAGACTCTAAGCTACATCTAGATGTTCACGTCGACAAAATAATTAATAAGGCTTACCAAATGTTCGGATTTGTAATGAGAGCAACTAGAGATTTCCACCGTCCCTCTACCTATCTACGCCTATATAAGTCCATAATCCGGCCACAATTAGAATATGCAGTTCCCATCTGGAATCCGTACTACAGAAAGTACATTGACAGCATTGAGGTTATCCAACGGAAATATCTGCGCTCTATGCACTACCGGTGCTTTCGTAAAAAAATATCTTCCCACTCCCTTCATCTAAAATACGACCTGTTGACTCTAGAGTCAAGACGCACTCTGCTGGAAATGATGACGCTATTTAATATATGCCGCAATAAATTCGATTGTACCGATTTAGTGAACAGTTTGTGCTACCTGGTTCCTCGTACTGTTCATAAACGTGAGGTGCGGTCAACTCGCCTATTTGCTACCAATTTTTGTCGAACTAACTCTGGCGCGCGCTCACCACTGTTCCGTTTAGTTGACACATATAATAAGCAATTTGATTCAGTGGACATTATGTTTCTGAGTAAGAATGTTTTCAAAAAGCAAGTATGTGCAATCTTAAAAGATAAGGAAGCTAAAGCTAATTATGCATAATTATAATGTATATATGCTTACTCTATAGTGTATGTGAATGTGTTTTTTTTGTATCTATAAGTTTAGTTTTATTCAGTTTGCCCTAGTTTTTATTTTATTTTTTTGTAAGCCTGATGTCTTGCAACTAGTTATTTCATATAACAATCTGTGGATAATGTTGTGAGCAGTGTATTTGTTACATCTAAATCTTAAGCTTTTTTGTTAATTTTTAAATACTCTGTTGTTTGTTATCCCTAATAAAAAAACAAAATAAAATAAAACATGCCAATTCTGCCAGTCTCTTGGGTCCATTCCACGACCACACCATTGAGAACAAACTTTTTAATGCTTTAAAATAAATCTCATTTGTATTCCTTACCGAATCCTTGAAATAAAACTATTTACACAGAGTTACAGGTTAAGTCGACCTAGATCCATTAAGGGCGTGTAGTTTCCATCGTTTCTGACTGATTTGACTATGAGACACCCTACCCTAACGGATCTACAACAATATGTAACCATATATTATTATACCAAAGTTTGTAGGGATAAATTAATGTTCGTTACTCTCTTCATGCAAAAATAACTGAACAGTTTTTGATGTAAATTTGCAGTAATATTGGTTATAAGTCAGAGTAACACATAGCCTTTAATTTACTAAAGGGGTACCATGGTATCTAGAAAGGATCTACGTAGGAAGTTGTATAGAATTAATAACTACCTAAATATTCAAATTCCGTAGAAATGATATGAAATATGCAAGTCTATATTGAAGTTTTTTACAACAAAAAGCCTCTAATACACTTACTCCGAGTTTTTAAAGACTTATTTTCATTATTAGCCGTAAACATGCCCACTGCTAGTCACAGGTCTTCCTGTCAAAAATTTAAATACATATCCCAGACACATTTTGGTCATGGTTCATGCTGTTTTCATCCTAGCTAAACATGTTCATAACATTCTAATTATATTTTAAACCATGTTTCACTCATTGGCAACAATTCACCGGTCGAATCAAAGCTCCAGAGCCTTGAACATCGACGACGAGTTGCAAGTCTATCGGTTTTCTATCAGTTACATTTCGGGGAGTATCTTATATTACCAATAGAACCCAAAAAGTGGTAATCAATGGCTATGAGTCTAACTCAATCCATGTAACATCAGGCGTGCCACAAGGATCTATATTAGGACCTCTTTTGTTCATTTTGTTTATTAACGATGTCAAAACCTGTTTTAAAAATTCAAAATTTCTACTTTACGCGGATGATTTAAAGATTTATAAAAAAATAACAAATCAAGCAGATTGTATTTCTTTTCAAGAGGACCTAGACCGTTTTGTAGACTACTGCTCATCCAACAAACTCTACCTTAGTTATTCTAAATGTCATAACATCACTTTTACCAAAAAGAAACACATTACTAAATTTAATTATGTTCTGGGCGATACTGTTCTAGATAACATTAGAAGTCTACGAGATCTTGGTGTTCAATTAGACTCTAAGCTACATCTAGATGTTCACGTCGACAAAATAATTAATAAGGCTTACCAAATGTTCGGATTTGTAATGAGAGCAACTAGAGATTTCCACCGTCCCTCTACCTATCTACGCCTATATAAGTCCATAATCCGGCCACAATTAGAATATGCAGTTCCCATCTGGAATCCGTACTACAGAAAGTACATTGACAGCATTGAGGTTATCCAACGGAAATATCTGCGCTCTATGCACTACCGGTGCTTTCGTAAAAAAATATCTTCCCACTCCCTTCATCTAAAATACGACCTGTTGACTCTAGAGTCAAGACGCACTCTGCTGGAAATGATGACGCTATTTAATATATGCCGCAATAAATTCGATTGTACCGATTTAGTGAACAGTTTGTGCTACCTGGTTCCTCGTACTGTTCATAAACGTGAGGTGCGGTCAACTCGCCTATTTGCTACCAATTTTTGTCGAACTAACTCTGGCGCGCGCTCACCACTGTTCCGTTTAGTTGACACATATAATAAGCAATTTGATTCAGTGGACATTATGTTTCTGAGTAAGAATGTTTTCAAAAAGCAAGTATGTGCAATCTTAAAAGATAAGGAAGCTAAAGCTAATTATGCATAATTATAATGTATATATGCTTACTCTATAGTGTATGTGAATGTGTTTTTTTTGTATCTATAAGTTTAGTTTTATTCAGTTTGCCCTAGTTTTTATTTTATTTTTTTGTAAGCCTGATGTCTTGCAACTAGTTATTTCATATAACAATCTGTGGATAATGTTGTGAGCAGTGTATTTGTTACATCTAAATCTTAAGCTTTTTTGTTAATTTTTAAATACTCTGTTGTTTGTTATCCCTAATAAAAAAACAAAATAAAATAAAACATGCCAATTCTGCCAGTCTCTTGGGTCCATTCCACGACCACACCATTGAGAACAAACTTTTTAATGCTTTAAAATAAATCTCATTTGTATTCCTTACCGAATCCTTGAAATAAAACTATTTACACAGGGTTACAGGTTAAGTCGACCTAGATCCATTAAGGGCGTGTAGTTTCCATCGTTTCTGACTGATTTGACTATGAGACACCCTACCCTAACGGATCTACAACAATATGTAACCATATATTATTATACCAAAGTTTGTAGGGATAAATTAATGTTCGTTACTCTCTTCATGCAAAAATAACTGAACAGTTTTTGATGTAAATTTGCAGTAATATTGGTTATAAGTCAGAGTAACACATAGCCTTTAATTTACTAAAGGGGTACCATGGTATCTAGAAAGGATCTACGTAGGAAGTTGTATAGAATTAATAACTACCTAAATATTCAAATTCCGTAGAAATGATATGAAATATGCAAGTCTATATTGAAGTTTTTTACAACAAAAAGCCTCTAATACGAGTTTTTAAAGACTTATTTTCATTATTAGCCGTAAACATGCCCACTGCTAGTCACAGGTCTTCCTGTCAAAAATTTAAATACATATCCCAGACACATTTTGGTCATGGTTCATGCTGTTTTCATCCTAGCTAAACATGTTCATAACATTCTAATTATATTTTAAACCATGTTTCACTCATTGGCAACAATTCACCGGTCGAATCAAAGCTCCAGAGCCTTGAACATCGACGACGAGTTGCAAGTCTATCGGTTTTCTATCAGTTACATTTCGGGGAGTGTGCGATGGAATTACACAATCTAATACCGCCAAGCCCGTTCCGTCATCGGACTACAAGACAAACGGCGATGCGCCATCGTTACATGGACATCCCACCCATACACAAAAATGCACAAATCGTTTTGGGAATACTTTCATTGTGCGTACGGCTAAGCAGTGGACTTCCCTGCCAGAGTTTGTGTTTCCTGATCGCTATAACCTGGAGTCTAGGAGTGAATAGGTTACTTCTAGGCAAGCGTGCTCCATCTTCGACCACATCATCACTTACCATCAGGTGAGAAGGTGGTCAAACGCGAGCCTATTCTGAATAAAAAAAAAAGATTATGATCCTCTCTATGAGAGGGAATGGCCCGTAATCCACCACGCGGGCCCAGTGCGAATTGGTGATACTTATATTTTTTTCTTTTGAACGACATTTATTTTTAATAAAAATAGTCGGGTAAAAAATGTAAATAAATGTAAGCGAATTGAAATTCATCACGCCGATTTCGATCTGTCACCGTTGTTTGAAAAGTTAAAAAATCACTTTCTATAGCACGTTTATGTTTTGAAACGTGTTGTATTCAGTAGATATTATTGGAACTTAAAACGGGATAATTACCATGTGTACTTTTTGTTTCGAGTTTCCGATTTAGTATTCAATTTGAATGCGACATGTATGTCTTTGAATTAATTTTATTGCTCTCTTCCATGTTTCTGTTTACACTTATACGAATTTCCTTCATGTATTTTGATATTAGTTAGGAATAATAAATGTAAAACTGTGGTATGTATCTATTATTGGGTGTGTAAATATAGGGTCAAATATAATGCCTGCATACATAATACTAGTACTTCGACCGCGACTTACCAGCGTGGGTTTCAAAATAATGTATAGCAATCACAAATCATTACTCCACAATTTTTTTTCCAATTCCGGGGATGTTTTTGATTCCTTATGTTCAAACTTACAAATTTTACCTCTTTATAATATGCGTATAGATAGACAAACCCATATTTACATACTATAAGGTCCTTATCACTGCCCATTCCTAACCTACATAATAAATACCTACTACCTATATTAGGCTGCCCTACCTTATTTATCAGCAAGTCGTCAAGTATTTTGTATGAAGTCCACTGCTGGATGGGTGCATCCCCAAGCATCGCCACATCGACCAGTCCGGTGCGTTGGAAATCCACTGGACTCCAACTCAACCCACACAGTCAGTCCACACAGGTTATGGATTCACCCAGTAGGGATTGCAACTATGGAAAACCTAAAGTAATCACATTGGATAGATAGGATTCATTAATTTAATCCTTAAAGGATGATCCCTCTAAGATCCTTAGCACACATCTTCTTATTGCATTAATTACGGCTTATCGATGCCCCGCGATGTTGTCTTAAGAGCTAGTTGTTATCAATTAATTGTGCTAATTGTTTACACAACAACCACTCGGCCGTTCCAATAAAAACAATGGATTTACTCAATCCTGATCGGATTATGTCATGGAGTGATGGAATGGTGGACCGGTTAGTTATGCTGGTTCGGCTGTCATGTTTGACACGGTTTGAAGTAATTGTTGCAGAGATTTTGTTACATAAATATTGTGTACTGTGAAGTGTTCTATCCTTGGCTATGGATGGTTTTTAAAATTTGGTATTATATGTGTTCAGTAAGCTTGCTTATAATATAGTACAAGGCTTAGATTTAAATTTGGAATTAGTCCATGAGAAAAATTAAATGTCAAGAACTCATTACGGCAATGGATTCTTTGTTCAGAGAAGGAAATAGAGTTTTTAAAGAGATACTGCAAATTGAAACTAATAATTGAACACACATCATAGCAAAGAAATTAGATGACTTCTCCATTTTTTCTTCTGGAATCAATACCTGCTAGACTTTTATAACAAAAAAGAAACAAAGTTTTTATAAAAAATGGAACAAAGCGGAAGTTTATTCCATAAAAAGTCTATTCCATACCTCAGCAAAAATATTCGAATAAAAGATGTCCTTAGACACTATATGTGTGTATCAAAATGATTGTATTTTGAATTGTATCAAAATAAAACTAAAATATGAGGTAAAACAAATTAATAAACAAACATAAATAAATATACATAATTAATTAAGTATATGGAATTATTGGGTACATACGTAATGGAAAGATGTTTATTATTTCTTTTAAAAAATTTACTACAGTTATAAGTTCATAAACGTTATTAATTTTTAAAGGAAACTTTACGGGTGTAAAAACAAAACTGCGAAAGGTAGAGTGCATGTATAAAGATATGTTTAAATCGTGGGGATAAAATCCTTTAAAGTCAAAACAAATTACTTCATTTCACATTGTTTTATAACATTTTGGATCAAGTCAATGATGGATTGTCCAATCTGATTCGCTCAGTCGTCGCACTATCAAATTTGATACAAACTCGAGACTAACCCTTTGAGAACTTACTTTCTGAATCGAGAACTTGTCTATTTTTACGAGCGCATTGACTTTAAACTTTTGCTATTTCTCTCTTTGACTCGACAAAGGAATTTCATCTTTATTTTGCAAGTTTTATTCGAGCTCTCATACAGTATTCCTTGAAGATATTTGACTTTTGAGTCATGCGATTTTGTTCCGACCTCTGTTCTTCTTCCAATATATTTTTAATAACACTCGCTATGATTCCATTGTCGTTTGTAATGCAGATAAGACAAAAACGCTAAATGGTGGAAGACATTTTCTTCTTTTATTAAAGAACAACAGTGAAGTTATTGGATATCCAACACCTACTTAATTACTTCGTCAAAAATACTTTACCATTTATTTCAAGTTTTTGTGTAGATAGAGACAGGTACAGTCGGCCAAGAAAGTGGTGTACCACCCTAAGGTTGAATATCGCTTGCAGATTCATAGGTGATAAAGATTAGTTTCGCTTGCAGATCGATCTGACAACTTCTATTGCTGTCTTTATCTGATTATTGATAACGACTATTACTGTTTGTAACGTGACAGCTGTTCTTAGTTTGAACTTGATGGAACCAATGACGTCGTAAAATCAACGGCGGGGGGCTGTAGATTTTGATGACAAAATTGTATCTACAAATTCAGAATTGTAATCAACAAGTTACATAAAATTGTAAAGGCACAAGGCGAGTCCACAAACCTACAATTTCTGTAAACTTGTAATTACAATATCAATAAAAAACAAGCTAAAAATAGATTTATCCTTTTATTAAATTTCTACAATCAATTTTAAAATACTTATAACAAACAAAAACATAGCATATATAGTAATATTTAGAAGATATTGAAAATTTTTAAAAATTAGAAACGGGTGTAACCGCCATTGGCCTCTATAACCTCTAAAAGACGAGACCTCATTGAACCAACAAGCCGTGAGCAAATATCGGTTCCCCGCATTTCCTCCCAGATATAATTACAGTGACTAATAAGAGCTTGTTTGGTTCTTTCATTTTGATGCGACCATCGTTGGACCATAAGGCCCCAAAGATTTTCTATCGGCTTGAGGTCCGGCGATCTTGAGGGCCACTGAATTACCCTTACGTCAGTGTGTGAACGAAACCAGGCTCTTACGATCCTCGCATTATGAATTGAACAATTATCTTGAACAAAATCAAATTGTGGCACTTCGTTCTCCGGGTAAACATTACGGACTGTCGGTAGCATTGCATTCTGAAGCACGTCGATATAATTTACAGCCGTCGCTCGAGGAGGTAGAGAACACAATTCTCCTACACCATCCGTACTCATCCAGCCCCAAATATTTACGGAAATTCGACCTGATTCTCTATTTGGGATTACATGATCATCTTTATACCGTGTTGAATTATATCGCCAAAGGTGAAGACGTCCATGCTGACTGGATTTAAACGTTTTTTCATCACAAAACACTGTATTAGACCAATCAAACTCTAAGTGCTCTCTGGCGAAGTTCAGACGAGCAAGTCTGTGAGCATCCGTCAAATATATTTTCTTGGCGTAATGCCTGTGGTGCAACCCCATGTAATGTAGATGATTCCTTATTGTTTGGGCACTCACATCGAACATCTCCGCAAAATGTTTTGTGGGCTTAAAACCATTGATTTCATATTCCCGTCTCATGAATTCTCTATCGTTATTGGAGAGTGCAGGCCGGCGACCACTTCTTCTGTGATCCAACAAACTTCCCTCCTCTCCTTCACGACGAATCCAAAAGCGGACAGAACGCCTCGATATATTCAAATTCCGGGATATCGCACTGATACTGCTTCCCTCATTAAATTGGGCAATTATTTGTGCTCTTTCGGCAATGGTCAAGTCGGCAGGCATTGAGATGATTTTATATGCAGTTGATTGAAAAATAACACGGAAAATATATCGATTTTTTGCATATATTTGACAAAATGTCAATTGTCAGTTTTCTTTTTCAAATGGAATTCGGTTGTCTAAATAGTTTTTATTACTTTTGTTTGGAAACATTTCAATTGCTTTGTAGAAACTAATGTCCTTTTCATTTATACTAAAGGTTAAAATGTCATGTACTTATATGTGACATATGACGTATGAATACTAAATACATAGGTTTACGTCATGATAATGTTGTCTCTTTCAGTAATATCTTTTTATAACGAACCTTGTTGTAATTTTCGATGACCGGGAAACTAAATCAAAACTGGTACACCACTTTCTTGGCCGACCGTACTACCGAATGAATAGGCCCTTGTTATCTCTCGCTGCTTAATTAACTAGTTTTATAAAAGACGCTAGGGTCACCCACGCAACGCGCATTTTTTTAAACATTAAATAGAAACAATTTAATTCAGAATTCAGGGTAGCTTTATCAAATCTGTGAAAATCATACACTAGCAGACGAATGAGGCTTTATTCCCGTGGAATTTATCATGATAAAAACATGACCCTCCTTCTTTTACAGTCGAGTATAACCTTCCTCAAGCTTCAAGCTATTTCTATACCAGATTTCACCCAAATCCAGCCAGCACTTTAGAAGATTTACGCGTTTAAACAAATAAACAAACTTTATTTTTAACCGACTTCTAAAAAAGGAGGAGGTTCTCAATTCGGATGTTTGTATTTTTTTTTTTTTTTTTTTTTATGTTTGTCCACGCATAACTCCGTCGTTTGCCAACCGATTTGAAAATTCTTTTTTTGTTGGAAAGGGTATACTTCCCAAATGGTCCCATGAAAATTTTATCGAAATCGGACGAGCCGTTTCTGAAAAATCAAAAAAAGTCGAAAAAAATAATTTACCTTGATGATCTTTTCGTTTACTCTGCATTGCGTTTTTTGTTCGCGCATAACTCCGTCATTTACGAATCGATTTGGAAAATTCACTGACCCACTAAAAAGCGCGAAAATAAAAACTTTTTTGCAAAAAATAAAACCGACTTCCATATCAAAACACTACAAAGCCAAAAATAATTTTAATTTCGGAAGGCGGTGTGAAAAAAAAAAGAAAATACAAAACCAATAACACCGACTACCGAAATTAAAATTATTTTTGGCTTTGTAGTGTTTTGATATGGAAGTCGGTTTTATTTTTAGTATTTATTACAACTTATTTTACTTTTACCTTTTAACTTTTTATTACTTACTTATTTATTACCACTGTGGCAAGAATGATACGACTGAGAAGAAGAATAGATAGATCAAACCCATATTTTATAATATGAATATTCACAAAAAATACTGAAAGTAGGTAGCTGTACACTACGTTAATATCGATATTACGTTAGTAGCGATAGGATTACTCGCCACTCGATCGATTCACGTTCGATTGGCGAGCAATCCTATCGTCTAATATTTTAGATGAGCACAACTCCATAATCCTTTAGCAGAGCGTTCTCACCACCATTATTTCATACGGTTCACCGCAAAATTTCACAAATATGACCAAAAATTAACAAAAAAAGAGACTAGATGCACCACACTGCATTAAAACTATCGTCTGGCCGCCTTTCACTGCGGGTTGCGTCACGGCACACGTCACCAGCTGAGTTCACTCACTCCTAGCTTACGACATGACTTGGCTTGACGGTGTGACCACCCGTGTAAGAGAAATGGGGGAATATGGCGAAAGATCTCGACACTACGATAGGTGTAAAGCTGGTGCTACAGCCGAGTCATTGTGATGTCTCTTTTTAACCGACTTCTGAAAAGGAGGAGGTTCTCAATTCGGATGTTTATTTGTTTTTTTTTTTTATGTTTGTTCGGGCATAACTCCGTCGCTTGCTAACCGATTTGAAAAATTCTTTTTTTTCTTTTTCTTCCCAAATGGTCCCATAAAAATTTTATCGAAATCGAACAAGCCGTTTCTGAACAATCAACAAAAGTCTAAAAAAGATATTTACATTGATGATCTTTTCGTTTACTCTGCATTGTGTTTTTTGTTCGCGCGTTTTTAGTTTTTTGTAGTTGACATTTTGGCTTTTATAACTAGATTAATTACAAATTGACCCACTAAAAAGCGCCAAAATAAAAACTTTTTTGCAAAAAAAATTAAACTGACTTCCATATCAAAACACTACAAAGCCAAAAATAATTTAAATTTCGGAAGGCGGTGTGAAAAAAAGAAAATACAAAACCAATAACACCGACTACCGAAATTTAAATTATTTTTGGCTTTGTAGTGTTTTGATATGGAAGTCGGTTTTATTTTTTTGCAAAAAAGTTTTTTGAAAGAAAATATTTTATTTGTGACGCACACGGTACATAAAAACAATAATCTATACTTGTTCGGTCCGACGTGAAACAGAACGCACCTTTTGGCCGGCAACATTAATTATCTGTGGACTTGACATAACCTCTCTGACTTGACAGATTGACTTTGCTTGCTTGGAAAAAATGCCGGTCATCGGGACCCTGTTGAGTTAATTATTGGTAAAATATTGTTGGATTCGCCTGTCGAGACCGATAATTGGGTCGCGAATTATCTAATTGTTGTAGTGTATTCCCCATTTGCCGAAAAACCCCGGGATATTGTTGAATCGTACGCCGCCTTGTCGTCGGTTGGCCTGGCACGCGGAATTTGTTGTAAATCGAATTGGATCTCGCGAGATATGAACAGATTAATTGTGTTCAGTGATTGATTGAACTTTGTAATCTCGGATTAACAAGAATCCAGTGATATTTCTCGGAACACATCGCCTTATTGTCTACCACGCGTAGCGCGCGCTTGCTGGAAACGAGTTGGGTGTGATGCTGGTCGGGACCGCGCCATCTGAAGATCGACGCCTTGTGACCGTCCTAGACCCGTAACTTACATCACACGTTACAATTACTCACCTCATATCACATACAAACCACACTTGGAGCGTGACCTTGGAAGGTCGAAGTTGGCGTCCCCAGCACTCAGGTTAGTGGTACATTTTTGTTTTTATTGTTGTAGGCCGAAGCCTAGTAGAGGCAGGCCATTGTGTAACCTTGTTTATAGTATTGAAAACAACGGTAGTCTCCACGTATCGTGGAAAAGTTCCGGACACGTCCAGTTACCGTTGGCTGGCCTATTGCAGTCTTGAACAAAATTGGTAGCAGAGCGTGATCTTATAAGATCCACATAGTACATTGGAAGTTTTGACTATTGTTGAAAACTTAAAACTTGAGTTTAATTACTTAACACAACTTATAACTTAATAAGTTTTGAATATATTACCATGTCATCCGGGCTATCTAATTGAAGTTGAATCAATTGAAGTTGTATTTGTAATTTGTACTGTAGCCTCTTTCATTGCATTGACAGGTAGGATTTATTTGTGAAATTAGGAATTATTGGTATAATTTGGTACATAATTTGGTACATAATTTGGTATTTGTGGCAATTAATAATTGAATGTCATTGATCTGAATTTAAAAGGTTATCTAAATAATAATTACACATAGTCTAACATAATAGGACTTGAATTGTGTGTATTGGTTATTGCATTTATAGTAATTATTGGATTGTTGATAGAGATTGTTCGGCTCAATATTATACAGTCAATTGTTGTGCTTATTGATATTTATTTGAGGTTGACCCAGCATTGTATTATACATTCAATTGTTATTTATTTTGTAACTAGCCATCCTTAGCAAGCTAGATTCATACTTGGAATAAGTGCAGGGTCGGATTTGGGCTTGAAATAATTGAATTTGAATTTTTATTTTGTTGAGATTACTTGGCCGGCTAACAAGTCATTGCTGTTTGTTTAATATTTGATTGTTGGTTATTGATTGTTGTTTTGTATTAATATTTGATTGTTGCAATGGCCTCATTAAGGGCAGTCAGGGAGGCTGCTGCGGGATTGACCTCACAGTTGAGATGGTTCACATCGGCAGCTGCAACTGTTGAGCGTGTGGAATTGGAAGAGCTCACCCTTGCTCGGTATGGGCAGGTGATTGAGAGGATCAAGTCAGCTGATGCTGCGCTCACACGCTTCAACGAGTACATCATGGACGTGGATTTGGGGGTGATGGATCAGACCGCCCGCGATAGGATTTTGGGTGACTATGACCAGATTATCCACCTGGGGGATGTCATATGTCTGCGAGCGCGGGAAATTTTGAAGAGCCGGGTGCCTGATGCGGCCAAGCCGCAGACCCCTGTTGTTGCAGGCCCTGGACTATTGAGTAGGCTGCCCACCCTGGAGCTGCCACGTTTTGACGGTCGCTTGGACCACTGGCTGGGCTTCCTAGATCTCTTTGAGAGTCTTGTCGATGCACGCTCGGACCTCGGACCTGCCCAGAAGCTGGCCTATTTATTGTCTGTCCTGGAGGGCGAAGCCAGAGCCTTGGTGCAGCACTTGCCGGTGACGGATTCCTCTTACCCGACCGCTCTGGAGCTTCTCTCCCGACGGTATCAGAACAAGCGCTGCCTGGTTGATGTGCACATCGACCAGATTTTGGGGCTACCGGCCATTGTCAGCGCGTCGACGTTGCGCACTGACTTGCTGAATCCGTTGGTCTCAGCGACCAACGCTTTGAGACGCTTGGAGTTACCGGTAGAACATTGGTCCTACTTGTTGGTGCACATAGTGCTGCAGTTGCTCCCCGCGGAGTTGAGGTCACGTTTTGAGCAGAAGTATGGTGGGGATAGTGCCACCCATCTTCCCCCCTTTGACGACCTCCTCAAATTTTTGGAAGACGAGTGTCGGTTTGCGGATAACACTCGTGGCGCCACGGGGTCACCCCCACTACCTTCTCAGCCCAGAGACCAGGGACGGACTAGGGCCCGGGGGCCTGTTGATGTTCCCCCCGCCCCCCGTATTGCTGGCGCCCGGAGTCCTCGGGCTAGGGGGCCTGTTGATGATCGCCCCGCCCCCCGTTTTGCTGGCGCCCGGAGTCCTCGGGCTAGAGGGCCTGTTGATGATCGCCCCGCCCCCCGTTTTGCTGGCGCCCGGAGTCCTCGGGCTAGGGGGCCTGTTGATGATCGCCCCGCCCCCCGTTTGGCTGGCGCCCGGAGTCCTCGGGCTAGGGGGCCTGTTGATGATCGCCCCGCCCCCCGTTTGGCTGGCGCCCGGAGTCCTCGGGCTAGGGGGCCTGTTGATGTTCGCCCCGCCCCCCGTTTTGCTGGTGCCCGGAGTCCTCATCATTGTGACTTTTGTAAGACAACGGGGCATGTCATGGCGCGTTGCCCGGATTTTTTGAATTTGCATGTAAGTGCCCGCCGCCGTATTGTCAACGCACGCCGTTTGTGCTTTTCGTGCTTGGGGGCCCACTTCCATCGGGACTGCCCCGACCCCCGCCCGTGTAGAATTTGTGAAGGGTCCCACTTGGAGATTTTGTGCGCCAACGCGAACCGCCCCAGCAGACCAGCTTCTGAGGGGGGTTCGCGCAGGGGGGGGTACCCCGGAGACGAGCACCGGGCTGAGACCCGCGATTCTGTACGCCGCACTCCACCCCCCGCGCAAGTTGAACGGGAGCCCCACGAGCGCCATTTGGTCTTCCCTCGTCAGGGAGAACGCGCATTGGCTGCTAGGCAGCAGTGGCCGGGTCGGCGCCGCTGCCTTTCCCCTCCGTTGGCGGAACCTCCCCGGCTGGAGTCGCGCCCTCCGCCATTCGGGCATTCGGTGGGATATGCCCCTCCAGTGATGGCGAGCGGCTTGGGACACCGCGCGGACGAATGGTTTGATTGTTGGCCTCGTCGTGAACGAAGGCAGCCTGGAAGCGGCGATCGGTCGCCGCCCAGGCATCACTAAGAGATCGACGCCTGCCCCGCTAAAGGAACCCCCCGATCAAGACGGTTTTGTTGCCAACGGCCTCGGTCACGGTCTGGGGACCCTTGGGTGACTCGATTGTGGTCTGTGCCATTTTGGAGACGGGAGTCCGGGGTTGCCTTTTGTCTTCTTGGTTAGCGGGACAGGTTGGCCTGAAGGTGAACGACCTTTCAGGCAAGATTTGGGGAATTGGCGAACCGGCTGACACCACTGTTGAGGGAAGGACCTGGTTTGAAATCACCCTTGTGAGTTGTCCTTACCCTAAAATTGGTGCTCCTGCCCTTGGTATAACTGAACTTGGTTCAATTGTTGGTGACTGATCGTCACACTAAGAGCTCGCGTGCCGGTTGCAATGCGCTGTTGGCCATTCTGCAGCGAGAATTTTGGATTTTGTCGGCTGATCGCGTCAATGAGGCGAGGCCCTTTGCTGGCGTCGTAACGGATTTTGTTGGTCCCCCTTTGTTGAAGACGTCCACCCTTCGTAATAGCAAGATTGTTGGGGCTTATTTGTGTGTTTGTCTGCCTGTCAACCAAGGCAGTACATTTGGAGCTGGTAACCTCCCTCTCGACAGAGGCCTTTGAGGCGACTTGGGAAAGATTTGTGTCTCGCCGTGGGTTACCTTCGTTGATTAGGTCTGATTGCGGTACGAATTACAAGGGTACAAGTAACTATTTGAAGGAGCTATACGCCTTCCTTAATGAGAGCCAGGTTGATATTGGTAATAGTTTGGCCCGCCGAGGGGTCACTTGGTTGTTTGACCCGCCAGCCTGCCCCCCATTGGGGGGTATTTTTGGGGCCGCGGTGAAAGCGGCAAGGGGACGCTGGCGGAGATTGTTGGGAGACACCGTTCTCACCTTAGAGGAACTAGCTACGGTATTTGGCCGCATTGAAGCTGTGTTGAATTTGCAACCTTGTCAAGACTTCCAATTGATTAGCGGACGGGTAGGCCCGTCCGGGGGGGGTAGATGTTCGGTCCGACGTGAAACAGAACGCACCTTTTGGCCGGCAACATTAATTATCTGTGGACTTGACATAACCTCTCTGACTTGACAGATTGACTTTGCTTGCTTGGAAAAAATGCCGGTCATCGGGACCCTGTTGAGTTAATTATTGGTAAAATATTGTTGGATTCGCCTGTCGAGACCGATAATTGGGTCGCGAATTATCTAATTGTTGTAGTGTATTCCCCATTTGCCGAAAAACCCCGGGATATTGTTGAATCGTACGCCGCCTTGTCGTCGGTTGGCCTGGCACGCGGAATTTGTTGTAAATCGAATTGGATCTCGCGAGATATGAACAGATTAATTGTGTTCAGTGATTGATTGAACTTTGTAATCTCGGATTAACAAGAATCCAGTGATATTTCTCGGAACACATCGCCTTATTGTCTACCACGCGTAGCGCGCGCTTGCTGGAAACGAGTTGGGTGTGATGCTGGTCGGGACCGCGCCATCTGAAGATCGACGCCTTGTGACCGTCCTAGACCCGTAACTTACATCACACGTTACAATTACTCACCTCATATCACATACAAACCACACTTGGAGCGTGACCTTGGAAGGTCGAAGTTGGCGTCCCCAGCACTCAGGTTAGTGGTACATTTTTGTTTTTATTGTTGTAGGCCGAAGCCTAGTAGAGGCAGGCCATTGTGTAACCTTGTTTATAGTATTGAAAACAACGGTAGTCTCCACGTATCGTGGAAAAGTTCCGGACACGTCCAGTTACCGTTGGCTGGCCTATTGCAGTCTTGAACATATACTAATATTAAAAAGAGGTAAAATTTGTTTGTAAGTTAATATTTTTGAAAGTTTGTATGTAGGGAGCTATCTCCGGAACTAATGTCCCGATTTGAAATGTTTTGTCCTTGTAAGTAAAGTGTATTATTGGTGAGTGCTATAGGCTATAAATCGAGGCGGGGTATCGCTATGTAACAAATTTTAAATATCGATTCTGAATTGGCGATACCCCGCCGCGACTATAGCTTTTAAATTTTTAATTTAATTTTCATTTTAAGCTTTTTAAATTGTCAATGTCAATTTGGCCGCGTCATTCCCTTTCATTTGATACCCCACTTGGGTATATTTGACAACATTCGATGAATCATCCCCACTTTCACCGCCCATATCTAGTAGGTAAATGGCTGAACCGATTTTGACAAAACATGTCTAAAAACCACTGCCGGAAAACCTGTTTTCTAACAAAAAACCGCACCGAAATCGGTTCTCCCGCTTAGAAGCTACGGTGCTACAGACAGATACACAGATACATACGTTAAACTTATAACACCCCTCTGTTGCCTTCGGGGGTTAAAAACCACACAAAAATAGAAAAACATAGTCGCCAGAAAGCCAGTTACACGTTAAGACTTACTACGGTATTAATAATATATTTTTTGTTAATTATTGTGAGTCTTGTTTTAGTTTTAATTTAATTTGATTACTCTTTATATCGCTATAACAGTCGATATTAATAATCATAATCTTTTATTGACAGTTTCGTTTTTGTTTTTCACTCCTGCGCTAGTTTTAACTGTATTGCAGAAGCCAGTTTGTTCCCCATGGCAATCTTACTTCTTACTTCTTCTTATCTTACTAATCTTATCTTATCTTACTTCTTCTTACTTCCTACTAATATTATAAATGCGAAAGTTTGTGAGGATGGATGGATGTTTGTTACTCTTTCAAGCAAAAACTACTGAACGGATTTGAATAAAATTTGGTAAGTAGATAGTTGGCAGCCTGGAATAACACATAGGCTAATTTTTATCCCGAAATTCCCACGGGATCGGGATTTGCGAGGGAAAACCGTCCCACGCGTACGAAGTCGCGGGTAGAAGCTAGTAGGTTATAGTAAGTAAGATGTCAATAAGATGTTAAAACAATAATAAATTAAATCACGACGAGCTTAAACACTCAATATTGGTTGACTGTTTCGTCGCAAATCGTGTCATTGCTAATTTAATTTTCGCGACATTAGACGCTACGTGTGGTCGCAGCATAAGGCAATTGTCCCAACGCCGATGATGAACGAGAAACGAGTAGAGCTAGAAACTTGAAACGAGTGGCGAGCAGTGAGAAGCCAGCGTGTAGTTCTGATAGTTTTGTCGCTGGTCTATAAGCGAGTGTGCGAGTGCAACGGGCGATTGCTCGCTAGTTGGTCCGCTAGACCGCTAGTTGGTCTCTGAGCGTGAGTTCTTACCGCCAAGCGAGTATCGCTGAGCGAGTATTATCTTCGACAGCTCTTGTCGCTCAGCAACAAAACTAGTGAAGCGAGTCGTCGCCGGAATTGTGAACAGTCAGAGAGCAACTATTAATATATGCATCTCTTTCATCTACACGGAATGTATAGATAGATAGATAGATAGAATATACTTTATTGTACTCCAATAATTGAATCACACTTAAATAACAATATTGTAAAAAAATTGGTTACAATAGCGGTCTTATCGCTGAGAGCGATATCTTCCAGACAACATTTTTATTGTGCGTTTCTTGAGCGAGAAAATCGCCGATAGTTAGTTGTTTTTTTTTTCGCCATCAGTCGGACCAACTGTCTAAGACGTTGACGTAGATAGCTTTATATTTTCCAGATTTGTTCCCCGTCGAATCTCAAAGCGGGTAGAAACTTCGTGGAGTTTCTTGCTACAATGGAGCGGATAAGCTGTCAACTTTATAGCAATACCTTGGGTAGTAGATATCTGTGATTTTTAAGTAAGTTGGGCTACGCTTCTCTTGCGCTTCTCTATAATTATATATTTGCTGCAACCAAGAATTACCTTTATCAATGTAACATGTTTTGGTTCTACGACTTTTAGGTGTGTAGAAGATTTCCCCTGTTCATTTTTCATGGTGCCGTTTAAATAGAATAGTGGAAATATTAAAAAAAAAAAACCCTTAATTAGCTTTCATTTATATATAGCCCATTACACTATTGCCGTGAACCCACTCCAGAGACGATATTTAGCTTAGTTGGAGGGGTTAACAAGATTGCTAGTAATGTGAGTGTGAATTGCTAGTAATGTGACCCAAACTGCTAGCTCTCTTTAAATAAAAATCAATGTTATTTTTGCTCGGGCATTTATTTATCTTTAAGAATCATTCTAGATATTCTTGAAGTCTAATTTTATTGCGTAGTTATTTTAATTACTCTGTGGTTGACCTTGCGTATTGCGGGAGCCCCTATTTCGGAAGAAATCTGGATAGGCATCACGATCTGAATGGGTCGTGATGCTATCTGGTTCGAGGTCATAGAACCTTCGCTATTTCCTAATATATTTTGACGACCGTCATTAGTGTCCGGTTGCTGCATGGAGGAACTTTTTTCTGCCATACGTTTATGAAGACTGGCCAAGAGCAGCTAACGTGATCAGATCATCACACCCCTTCGCAGCGGTCGAAATTCACTTTGTAATCCTCTAAAAGATTGCCCCGGGGTTCGGGAATCGTGTAAATGAGGCCCTTTCTTTCTACTTACTTCTGCATCACCTAAAGCGAGAAGCGTAATTTGATCGTAGTGGCATTTCCAATTATAAGTAATTTTTGTATCTAAATTGACTCTCTCTTATCGGTATAGCAATATTAAATGTATTATATTCTTCAAAAGAAACTATGTTTGGTTTGGGGAAATTTGTGAGCGGTGCCTTGTTCAAGTTTCAGCACCTAACGCTTTGACAAAGTTTTGATATTCGGTTTGCAAAGTTCGATGAAACTAATCCTCTGTAGGTAGGTATACTTATTCTTACCGAATAATATCAAAACTTAAAGGTTTACGACATCAACTATTGCTGCAACTTGCTTTGTGATTGATTTGTGTATCCTACAAACGGCATCATGAGGATAAACAAATACCTACCTATCTTGTTTAAAAATAAAGTGAAACTTCCGAACTGAAGATATATTTATTAAAACAGTAAAGATACTGTATAAATGTCGATTTTCCAATAAACTACAAAAAACATCCTATATCACATTTTCTTAACAATAAACGACAGAGATGCGATGTCAAAGAACTAAGTTCAGTGACCGGCGCACGTTAAACTCAAACTAAAATCGGAGAAAGTAATCGGTAATTAGCATGCAGCCGATGGGCTCGGCATGGCAGTTACGTCACTTCCTTACTACAAATAGAGAAACTACTACAATAGGAGCGAGAAATAAACAATAAAGATAGTATAATAATATTTTCGACCACATCAAATGTTAAAATAGATAGTGGCCACAAACATTACTTATCAGTATTAAAAAACATGAACAAATTACGTTTTCTTTTTGTAATTTAAAAATAATAGCTTCATAATTATTTTTTATTCCGTGTGCATCGGCTTGCACGGGAAAGCCCGGTGTGTGTAACCGCGAAGTGGCGCGAGGACGCATCGCTCGCGTTCTGAATTCAAACCGTATAAACTGCATGCGCACACGTCACGGAGACGTGATTGACTGACTGGTTTATTATACGTACAATTCGAAAAGCGTCGAGGTACTCTCCTCTTTTATACCCGCTCCGGAGTAAAAGTTTTTATTTTTTCCTGCCATTTACAAACTTGATCCATTAATCTTGGTCGGTGGTTACGCGAAAAACTATTGGTAAAGAAAGGCGAACAAAGCCGACATTTTCATGCCTCGTTTCCTGGTTGTTTACCTTTGTCGTGTTAGAAAAAGTTTATTGTTAATTATCTTGGTAAGTGGTGAGTTGACACAAGAAGGTTCCATTTACATAAAGGCCGTGCTGGTAGTAACATTTCCACAGCTAATTAGTGGTTACGTTTACAGAGATTCCAAAGGTTTTATTTATTTAATTTGGTAGAACGTCCGAAACCAATTACACTCTTTTTAATATATTTTTTTCACAAAACTCAAACATTCTGACATCTGCATTTGAGAATGAATGCATAGATGATACATATAAATACTGAGATGAATGTAAGATCGTGGGTTTTTTTTTAATTTACTTTGCCAGTTCTTACAGGCCAGAAGAGTTTACTTCGGAATCAAAGAGTATGTTTCGGAACTTTAATGCACACCTACTCTTTCAGTGTCGGCAAAACTCGTCACACTCCCTTTCCTTCCATGTATACTATTTTCATTTCAATGGCCGGGAATTTTCATGTCCACAAATATTTATTTTGGCAAAAAAAAACATAAAAAAAATTATACGATTCTCTGAATTTTGAACTTTAATGGCCTGAACACAAGGATGAAAATGTATGCGAAATCTCATCAGCAAGACGCTTCATAATTACTAACACTAGATTGTACGTTATTTTTAATAACACTATATGGATGCAGTTTGAAATAAACGTCTTATTATTATTATTATTGTCAATTGCCATTAAATGTATACAAGCACAGACTTTAAAATATCTCATTAACATGAAACAATGGTGCCGAATACAATCGACGCAAGGCCGAAATCCATGTCTGTTAAACTCGAACGATTTGTATGAGTCAGTTGCAAGAGTAACTATACTCATACAAAAATGTTGCGAAGACCTTCCTTGCATACATAATACGTGATCAGATAAAGAAATCCTCTTGACAATGATATATTGTATTCGTATGAGTAGGAACACGCTCATAAGTAGTCATACTTTTGAGGTATTGCAGGGACGATTTGATGTCTTGTAATTATTTGTTATTCCCACGACTTCATTTGCATGTGAGTCGATATTACATAGAGAACCGAGTACTTCTTCCCGCGTAAATCTTGATCCCGTGGGAATTCCGGAATATGAAGTAGCCTATACCTGTGTTGCCTTATATTTTCTATGGCTATAACCTCCTTTATCTTCCAGTGAAAGTACTGTGGAGTTCTGCTATGCGAGCGGTCAGCCTATCGCGCTGGCTGGTATAATTTGAATTCAATTGTAATAAGGGCGTGTGTGTACTCGGGAATTCATTTTAAACGGGATAGGTTTTATCCTTTGTATATTATTATGTTCATATGTAATGGGAAATTAATTTTTTTTTTTTTTTTTAAGTTATTTCGATGTCGAACCTGCTCTGCTCGCGGCGTCCCAGCCGGCTCTCACTTTTTCTTACAACAATTCGATCGCATGTCAAACATTGTGATCGAAATTCAAATTATACTAGCCAGCACGATAGGCTGACCGCTCGCATAGCAGAACTCCACAGTACCTACCATTAAAACCTGTTCAGCAGTTCCATAGACTAGCCCGGACAAACAGAAATACAGGCAGAGCAACAGGCAGACGGATATTCTATTTTTATAAGGACTAAATATTTTAAAATCACCAACAGGCACTTATATTTTATTAATATGTACGATGTATGTTACACCAATAATTAATTTGATGAAAGTGGTGTAATGAAATTCGCAGTTGTATACTAGTTTGCAGTCGCATGATATTAAACCCTATGCTCATGAGTATCAGCACCTGCTACTTCAAACCACAGTAGAAATTTTCTATTCTAGAACACTTTACCTTGAATTTACTGATTCGGAGTTTCTACAAACCAGGCGTTGCCTTCAAGATCATCCTGTGCGGCTATTACTAATTAGCTAAATTATGTTTTGTTTTGTTTGCAGTGTTCGCGCGTGTGATGCTGCGATGTCAGTGGCGGTGAGGGCGGCGCTGCTCTGCGTCTGCGCACTGCTGCTGCAGCATGGTAATTAACACGTTTTCAACCTTATTATTAACTTCATAGAAGTCAGTTTAGAAATACAGAGACGCTTCCGATTATTAGAAGAAATAGGTATCATGCCACTTGAAATGGTAGCAACCAATTATCGTCATCGAGATGGCGACACGAAACGGTGTGTTATCTTTATTCAACCATGTTGTGGTAGGCTTATAGTGTAGCTTCATAAAGATTTCCATACGAACTGCAACGGCTTCGTGACTATTAAATTATAGGAACTATGCTTTTTCAAAAATTACGTCACATGTTAAGGGGGAGGAGGGGATCGACGAAGTATGACATTGTGTAAATGTAATATAAAAATTCAAATGCAAATGTAATATACATATCTAAGTATTATAACACTAGTACTCACGCGGGGCTTCGCTCCCGTGGATTCTATCACGGTAAGAACATAACTCTCCTTTTTTGCAGTCGCGCAAAAAGCAGCCTATAACCTTCCTCAAGCTTCAACCTACTTCCATACCAAATTGCATCCAAATCCACCCAGTACTTTCGTAGATTAGCGCGTTCAAGCAAACAAACAAACAAACAAACTTTTCCGCTTTATAATATTAGTATAGATGAAACTCGAACTAAGTTTCATTGAAAATATCTATCTGTATGAACATAAAGTAAAGTAAATAAAACAAATATTCTGCCCTGCTAATTTAATTGAATATCTAAGTATTTGTATTCAAAACTGTGACATGGACGGGTGAGGGTAGAAAAAAATTTATTAAATTCGTTTGTAGTTTATGCATACGCATAGGCATACCCCACTATCTATAAAGACTTTAAAACTTCATCTATTTTAAAATTTATAATTGAAAAGCGGTAAAATCATCAACATGTAATGTTAGCAGCTATAAAAAAGACAGTAACTGCAGTAATTAATTGGCTGCGTTAATTAAAGCTATCAGGTGCCTATCAAACGTTTTCTTCACACTTACCTATCCGAGCCGTAATAGCATTAGATTCTTATCGCTTTAATTGCACCAATATTCTGCCCCAGATTACTGAAATCGAATACGGGTAGGTATAGCTACCTACCGTTATCTTGATATAACGTGTAAATATTGAGCAAGATTAATTTTGATTTTGAGATTGAATATTGAGCCTGTCTTTCTTTAAGTCTTCTCTAAATATTTTCTCAAAATTTCGCTTAAGCACCTAGTATTGCTCGTAAAGATTTTAACAAAGTTTAATCTTATAGAAAAAACAGTACGTATTCATAAATAATTATTTACTTAAATACTTACCAGATTTATAATAATAGTACGTTGTGGGTAGCAAGAAAAAATATTATTAAGTAAGTGTAATATGTAATTTCTTGATGTTTCTTAATAGCAAATATACAACGTGTAATTTAAAGGGTACATATATACCAAGTGCACGGCTTCTTTGGATAATAATAAACGATATGGCAAGGGTTTTGTAATCCTATGTCTACATTTGTGGAACATATAATAAATTTCAATACATTGATACCAGCGACCGAATTTTTCAAATTAAGAAGAATGAAGAGAATTATCGTGTTATTGCGAAAATTCTCGTAGTGTGTGTGGAAAGTTATTGACCCTCGTAGTGCTGTGACACGTTTGTTATGATTGGTATTCAAGAAACATATGAAACAGATAATTTAGTATCAATTCTTTGAGTCACTTATTTTGAGCTGAAACTGTGTACAGAGACTCCATACCAGATGTTGTCTTTCAGCCCTTATGTATAGGTATGGTTTCCATTACACGTTGTATTGCAATTATAGTTTTATTTTATTTGATATCGAGAGTAAACTATCTTTTTGGCAATGAAGCGCGTCATTCATTATGATAGAAATCTGTGTAATATGAATGTCTCTCTATCACTACATGCTGTAATCTAACCGCGCTTGGGTGATGTTCAATAATTTAAGAAATACATACAGGGTGGGCCATGAATTAGTTAACATTTAAATGTAACTTACCGCGCAAACTATTGCCGCGCGGGGCGCGGGCGCGGGCGGGGCACTAGCTCGCTTCTTGGAAATTTAGTCGCAATGGATCGCTTCACGGGGCCGCAACGCGCTTACTGCGTGAAACAGTTTTATTTAAACAACTTTTCGCTCATTACTGTGAGACGCTTATTTCGCGTTGAATATGGTTTACACGACTTAAGTCAGTGTATAAGTGCTCCTTTAATAAAGAAATGGGTGAAGAAGTTCGAAGAGACGGGATCTACACTAAATGTGAAACAAATCGGCGGCCCGCGGTTTCTCGGAGCGAAGAGAACGTGCAGCAAGTTTCCGCTTCTGTTCGACGTGATCCAGATTTATCGACACGCAAACGTTCGGCTGAATTAGGATTATCCCGCACATCATTACGCCGTATTTTGAAATTAGGTTTGAAATTACATCCATATAAGATAAGAAGCCCATTTCCACCTAAATGGACATGTAAACAAACAGAATTGCAGGTATTGGAGCAGCGAAAATCCTAAAGCTAAATATGAGAGACCACTTCACTCTCCTAAGGTAACTGTATGGGCTGCAATATCAGCAAAAGGAATCATCGAACCTTACTTTTTTGAAGATTTTCGAGGCCGTTCAGTTACTGTTAATTCTGCCGAGTATGTGAAAATGTTACGGGAGTTCTTAGCACCGATGCTACTGGAATTTGCTGGCTATAATCGTAACACATGATTTCAACAAGATGGAGCCACGTGTCACACATCGAACGAGTCCTTGCCGGTGGTCAAAGACATGTTTCCGGAAAAGCTGATATCCAAACGGAGTGACATCCCATGGCCACCCAGAAGTCCAGATCTATCACCAGCAGACTTCTTTTTATGGGGTTATTTAAAGAGTCGTGTCTACATTGATAAACCGAATACACTGCGTCAACTTAAAGAAAAATTCATCGAAGAGATGTCGGCGATCTCGCGGTCTCTTTGCAGAAGAGTATTCGAAAACTTTAGGACTCGCTTAGATGAGTGCAAAAACCGAAACGGTGGTCATTTAGACGAAATAATAAAAAAAAAATTACAACTAATTAGCTTTCTCGTAAATAAACTATTTCTAAAATATGTTAAATGGTTTTTTTATACGATTTTTTCAAATGTTAACTAATTCATGGCCCACCCTGTATATCTCGCATGGTTTGTTTCATGAGCAATAGTGACACAGTGACTATACATACGTTATAGGCTAATTGTTATCATCTATACTTAATATTATGAATTATAGGAAAGATTCGTTTATTTGTAATGGATCAACACAAAACTAATGAATTGATTTACAAAATTGATTGGAGTGTAGCCTTGGGGCGCTATGGAGCCAAGATTTTTTGGGACTTTTTGAAAATTTTTCTTTGTTTTTTTTTTTCGGAAATCTTCATTTGTTTTTGCAGTATGGGGTTAACCTTGACCATAGAAACAATTTAGGTTCCCAGAAGTATGGTCCTACAACGCACCGTTTTCGAGTTAGGAGCATTTGAATTTTTTTCCTTTTTTTAAAAACGCCCTGTATTTCCAAAATGGTAAGTCGAATGAAAATCTTTTCAGGAAAGAATTTGTTGCTCTTATCGAAAACCATAAGACGATGTTAAAAAAACTAACGACATTTGGAAAAAAAATCCATCCAAAAATTTTATAAGTGTCGGCCGATCTCTCAGCTTGGGTATCCTTAGGGGCAGGGACTAAGACAAATTTTCGTTGTTTTTTTTTTACCAATAAAAAGGTCCATTATCTGCGGCTGACGTAGGGTATTTGTGTAACACGGGCGAAGCTGAGGCGTGCCACAATAAATTTTAGTTTAAGTAATGTTAATCTTCCATTTTCACTAATTTGCAGCAAACGCGGAGCTCCGAGGAAGGTGTCCAGCACAAGAGAGTGCGTGTCCTGCGCGTGCGACGCCGTGCACGACAGACGATGAGTGCGGGGAGAAGATTTGTTGTTCCACCACGTGTGGTCGAGCTTGTGTCGACCCGCTTTTTACCGGTAAGGGTGTTACCACACCAATCGATCGATCGTCGATCGATGCCATCGATCGACATCGGTCGACGTTGATCGATTGGTGTGGTAGCTTTAATTGATCGACGGATGCCGATCGACTAACCAATCGATCTATTGCCGGTCGATGGCATCGGTCGACGTTGATCGATTAACCCCGGCTTAATATTCCATCAGTTTCTTTCAAAATGTATTCACAAGAGGATGCGTTGTTGTTGGCCAGTACGATGTTGCTCGTACTATTATTACGGAGACGCAAACGCAGAATACTCTGGATGCGACCGTTTTTTAAAGCCAAAGATCGCTTATCTACAATCGATCGACGTCGACTAATCCATTCTACCATCGATCGACAATCGATCGATTGGTCTGGTAGAAACTATCGATCGATGTCAACTAATCCATTCTACCATCGATCGATGACGCCGATCGACGATCGATTGATTGGTTTGGTAACACCCTAACTCTTTCGATACAATTACATTACTAACTTTATTTTTAAAATTCTTGTCACAGTACCACTATATTTGATTAAATGTTGATTAATCACACTTTTAATATTACAATCGATTTGATTTATGTCGTGTAAATATTTGAAGGGCTGTAGATTGACGTTGGTAGGCTATTTTTTGGCAGAAAGTTTGTTTCAAATAAGAAGGAAGTTTAGCAAGTGAAGGGACATTTCTCTTTTATTACTCTTGTTACGGCTTCACTAATTAAAATTTCTCTGAAATAGTATAGTATTATTATAATAATAATCAATTTATTATAAGCAACATGGCTCAAATAACTACATAATAATAAAACAATACACGTTACTAAGTCAAAACTAGTACCCACCTATACTATGTTACATAAATTATAAGTAACGAGAGCTAAAACCCAAGAATCATACGATATTAAAATCTTAGCAAATAAAATATTGTGGTCTAACTATGCATTAATCCTATTGCAAAACATGTTGGTCACCTGACTAAATACTTCTTATAAATTAATAACTTCTTTTAACATGTAATGAAAGGAACACGAAACTACGCTTCGGTTTAATTCAACAACATGACGAATTATATTTACAAGCAAAGCATTATTCTAAGTAGCGGTTATACCCTCAGTAATTAATACAAGTCCCTTGTGTACAAAGTTTCTCTGTAAACCTACACATAACAATTTTAGCAAAGGGTCATGAGTTCCCAAACTATCTGTATAGGGAAGTACAAGTCCCTCATACTACTTATATTCATTATCATTTGTTTATTAACTTTTTTTTCCTTACAAGAAACAGAAAAGTAAAACATTAAAAATGTACGAAAAATGTAATCCTGCCTTGGCAGTTGGGTAAAAAATAGAAGTCCGCCAATGTCGGTATCAATGTTTGTGTCTCCCGAGAAGAGAACCTGCTCACAAACGAGCCGTATCGAAGACTATAACTGCCTTCTGTATCAAACCTTTTATGCATCTGTTTAACGGTAGCCTCTACAGAAGCTAAAAGTCATTAACGACAATGTGCACAGAGACTGCCTAGTCCACATTTCACATATCTAATATATAATAATAAGTGCTAAATCGTGGTTACAAAATTTTGTATTAACACTACATGTCTAAATGTCTTCAGCGTGTCGTTTTATCCAAATAGATCTCTATCAGTAATTACCTAATTTTAATTATTTTATTAAATTCCCTTTGTCCCCTTTAACGGGGACACGGACTACGGGGACAACGGGAATACACCCATTATTAACCCCTATTCTCTCAAACTCACTTCATATCTTCTTCACACCATGTCCTTTCATCACAGAGGCTTTTATTGTTGCCCATAAACGTCCCCGTATCTTCTTTTATGCTTACTGCATTCATTAAGTCCCTTCACCAGTTCGTCGCCTCCCCATATTTAGTTAATACGAGTAGCTTGACTAAATCTCGAATTTCGCCTCCAGGTTGTGAGAACGTGAAACTGTCATCAGAGCGGATATCTCGTGCCTTAGCTGCGGAAAATAGCCGTACTGGCAGGGGCAAACTGCCTGCGATGAGGACCCCTCGATGCAGGTTCACTGATGGAGAGTTCGAGGAGATCCAGTGTGATAATGAGATCGTTAGCACTTGCTGGTGTGTAGATGCTGCAGGGTTTGAGGTAAGAACCAAAAGATTACTTTTTCAATAGACACATTCGTTTTCATTTCAATGGACTGGGGGAAAGCATTCAATTGTTTCCATTCACCCTCTATGGAATTGGTATTTGTGAATAACAACATAAGTTCTTGCATTGAGAACTTAACAAAAACACATCAAGCTCTGGACTCTTTCCAGTAATGACAAATTATATTCTTTTTGCAAATATGAACAAATAACACTTTTGCATGTTTTCGGGCGAGGCCGGTGTTTCCTAGCTAACTATCCTGCGAAGAAACACCAAAATAAACTCAGAGGACAAAGTCATTTTAAAGTCAATACAACGTACGGTCGGCCAAGAAAGTGGTGTACCAGTTTTGATTTAGTTTCCCGGTCATCGAAAATTACAACAAGGTTCGTTATAAAAAGATATTACTGAAAGAGACAACATTATCATGACGTAAACCTATGTATTTAGTATTCATACGTCATATGTCACATATAAGTACATGACATTTTAACCTTTAGTATAAATGAAAAGGACATTAGTTTCTACAAAGCAATTGAAATGTTTCCAAACAAAAGTAATAAAAACTATTTAGACAACCGAATTCCATTTGAAAAAGAAAACTGACAATTGACATTTTGTCAAATATATGCAAAAAATCGATATATTTTCCGTGTTATTTTTCAATCAACTGCATATAAAATCATCTCAATGCCTGCCAACTTGACCATTGCCGAAAGAGCACAAATAATTGCCCAATTTAATGAGGGAAGCAGTATCAGTGCGATATCCCGGAATTTGAATATATCGAGGCGTTCTGTCCGCTTTTGGATTCGTCGTGAAGGAGAGGAGGGAAGTTTGTTGGATCACAGAAGAAGTGGTCGCCGGCCTGCACTCTCCAATAACGATAGAGAATTCATGAGACGGGAATATGAAATCAATGGTTTTAAGCCCACAAAACATTTTGCGGAGATGTTCGATGTGAGTGCCCAAACAATAAGGAATCATCTACATTACATGGGGTTGCACCACAGGCATTACGCCAAGAAAATATATTTGACGGATGCTCACAGACTTGCTCGTCTGAACTTCGCCAGAGAGCACTTAGAGTTTGATTGGTCTAATACAGTGTTTTGTGATGAAAAAACGTTTAAATCCAGTCAGCATGGACGTCTTCACCTTTGGCGATATAATTCAACACGGTATAAAGATGATCATGTAATCCCAAATAGAGAATCAGGTCGAATTTCCGTAAATATTTGGGGCTGGATGAGTACGGATGGTGTAGGAGAATTGTGTTCTCTACCTCCTCGAGCGACGGCTGTAAATTATATCGACGTGCTTCAGAATGCAATGCTACCGACAGTCCGTAATGTTTACCCGGAGAACGAAGTGCCACAATTTGATTTTGTTCAAGATAATTGTTCAATTCATAATGCGAGGATCGTAAGAGCCTGGTTTCGTTCACACACTGACGTAAGGGTAATTCAGTGTCCCTCAAGATCGCCGGACCTCAACCCGATAGAAAATCTTTGGGGCCTTATGGTCCAACGATGGTCGCATCAAAATGAAAGAACCAAACAAGCTCTTATTAGTCACTGTAATTATATCTGGGAGGAAATGCGGGGAACCGATATTTGCTCACGGCTTGTTGGTTCAATGAGGTCTCGTCTTTTAGAGGTTATAGAGGCCAACGGCGGTTACACCCGTTTCTAATTTTTAAAAATTTTCAATATCTTCTAAATATTACTATATATGCTATGTTTTTGTTTGTTATAAGTATTTTAAAATTGATTGTAGAAATTTAATAAAAGGATAAATCTATTTTTAGCTTGTTTTTTATTGATATTGTAATTACAAGTTTACAGAAATTGTAGGTTTGTGGACTCGCCTTGTGCCTTTACAATTTTATGTAACTTGTTGATTACAATTCTGAATTTGTAGATACAATTTTGTCATCAAAATCTACAGCCCCCCGCCGTTGATTTTACGACGTCATTGGTTCCATCAAGTTCAAACTAAGAACAGCTGTCACGTTACAAACAGTAATAGTCGTTATCAATAATCAGATAAAGACAGCTTTTATATTTTATAAAGACAGTTTCGCTTGCAGATCGATCTGACAACTTCTATTAAGTTGTCAGATCGATCTGCAAGCGAAACTAATCTTTATCACCTATGAATCTGCAAGCGATATTCAACCTTAGGGTGGTACACCACTTTCTTGGCCGACTGTACTGGTCAAAACATCTGAGAACCATGTACATAGGTTTGTGTCTGCCATGCTCTTTTGAAGAAAGACAGTGCAAGCATTTCTCAGTTATCGTATAGCTTACATTGAAATTAAGGCGCTCCACGATTTGACGAACAATACCAAAGTAAGAACGTTTGGGTAGGTCATACAAGTACGCAAACTGCCAGACATCAGAAAGAAGAAATTATTCTCACAAGCATTTTGTGTCATGCATGGCAAAGGCCTTCCACTTTTCCTGTCACTCCAGCCAAAAAGGTAGGAATAGAAACCACATATTTCAATAATAAAACACTTCGTCCAATCTCCAGTTACCAGGAACCAGAGCACCAGCTGCAGCCCTAGTGAACTGCTCTCGAGTAGATCCCTGTGCAGCCCACACCTGCAGGATGCTGTGTCCGCTAGGATTTGAGCTGGACCAGCGAGGGTGTCCTCTGTGCAAGTGTAGGGATCCTTGCTCCTCGGTCACATGTCCTGGTCAACTGTCCTGTCAATTGGAGGAGGCGCCGTGCTTGAAGCCACCTTGTCCTCCTGTACCTACCTGTAAGTGACACTGTTTATTTATTTGGTTTACCCCCGTGCCGAGGAGGCTCCCTGAATTTTATGTAACTTTGCATTAATATTCTGAAACAATCACGCATACAATCAAAATGGAACTTTAGTATATGATTTATTGGATCTTTTTCTTTACATGTCTAGACCAGTTACGTAATTGGGACATTTTCGCTCGATTAAATTTTGAATCCAAAATCACGTCATTTTTAAAGATTTTTCAAAATGTAATCAAGATTACTCGGCTTTTATGTCTAAAATTAGTATTGACAGTAAGAAAATATAGTTTATTATCCAAACATAGGACATTTTTTCTCTAGATCAATTATTACTTTAGTTATAAACGAAATAAGAATTGAGACTCACGACATTTAGTTTCGAACCTGAATATGGTAAAAGAGCGCACGCGATATTCAAATTTATTACTGCTGCGTTAGCGTTTAGCACACAACGGCAGTTTCGAAACCGAACATGGTGAAAGAGCGCACGCGATATTCAACTTTATTACTGCTGCTTTAGCGTTTAGTATACAACGATGTGACTGCCTTGTCTTAAGCCGTTGGTCCTGCGCCTGATCTCTCTGCGGTCGTGTCGGATTTATCTGCGCACATAATTGGGCACTATAATATGTCCTGCGCAGATGTCAATTCAATTGTGAAATCGGCGCGCCGTGGCCGAAATCGGTTAAGAGTACTATTATCACTATTTATTTGGCTTACCTACAATTGTCACACTAATACAGAGTTATAAATACATGCAGCAGTAGTTTAGACCAAGTGTACACTATCAGACGGTAAACACAACCAGCTAATTTTAAATTTTGTTGCAAGTAAGAAAGTGCTTTGATTACAAAGAACATTGTTTTCACTGTGTAATTATGTAAAAAAACGAGGAATAGTTGTGGTGACTTGTGGTGCTTTTGAACTGCTGAAGTGAAGTGTGACAAAATCAATCCGTTGATCGATCAAGTTCATTCTGAAGTCTGCAGTCTGTTGTTTGATCTGTGGTCAAAGAAGCTGTTAGGGTAACTTGGCTCCATTGTAAGCAAAAGCTATGCTGAAAACACTGTAATATTATGTTTTTGCAAAATTATTGTTAGATGTTTGTCTTTTTTCGGATGGCAAATCTTCGATTGGCTCTAGATAGAAGGGCGTGTTAGATTCGTAATGATTAAAAACCCACCCAGTTCCTTTAGTTGCCTTTGCGTTCTTAGGTCGCGTTATGATACAACATTCCCGCAATCCCGGATTGGAAGAAAACTTCATACTTGTTTATCGTTCCGTCCTTTATTAATAACAAAATATTCCGGATGCAAACGGGAAATAGTAGATTTTACAACAAGTGCACAAAACAAACCATTTTTATCCGAGACATTTAGCTGATAGTAATGTCGAGGATAAAAATGGTTTTGTGGACGAGTTATAAACTCTGCTTTTCACTTCGATTGCGAGGAAATAAAACAGTAGTATAACATAACATTTCTTTCATTAAATTTCAAAGTAAAATTAGAACACTTTTGAATACTGAAGGAAATAGTTTTTTCTTTTCTCCAATTTACAAAATTATCGTAAACTTTGAGATATTTTTCCCGAGACTTTGGCGGTAATATCTGTTGCACAACTCTCTGTGCATTCATTTCCATAAGCGTATTAGGAGAGACTGTTCAATCCTCTTCTTCACTGGACATTTTTAACAATTTTAGCAAATTGAAGAAATTAATAAATGCACGAAAAAAGAACAAGAGCTGTTTCCCGCCGCTTTATTTTTTTTTTAATCTTACGTCATTGATATTAGGCTGCAGACCTATACAGCCTACTATTAAATTAATTTAGTAATAATAATTTTCTTAAATCAACTAACCTACCGTACTTGAATTAAAATTTTAATATCTATTATATCTTAAAAACACATAAGGCAAATAAATTAAAGTAAATATTATATAATAACAAATTCTATCTATGAACTTCTTATTGCATTTGGCTGTATGGCTCATTTTCTATGCCTTAATATATATATATATATACATTTATGAGTAGATACGTTAATGCCCTTGTGCATAAAATTCGATTTTGTGCAGCCTATACCCTGCACAAAGAAGCACTTTCAGAGCATGACAAGTGAAATAGTAGATTTTACAACAAGTGCACAAAACAAACCATTTTTATCCGAGACTATAAATTAAAGTAAATATTTTATAACTAGCTTTTGCCCGCGACTTCGTCCGCGTGGAATAGTTACTTTGGGCTTTATTTTTTTTTTTTTTTAACGTGGTAAAATTATCAAATAAGTCCTCCCACTCCGGGCAGGGCGGGAGGGACTGTCAGACTTTTACTGACTAAAATCCACGGTGTTCCTTCAATAACCCTTTACATACCGGGGCCACGGTAACGGGATGAGTCCCACGACCCCGGCGGGCTTCGGCCCTCTGCAGAGGGGGCCTCGTCATGTTGCTGACGCTCTTTGAGGCGCGCGTGGAACACGACGCGCCGTCGACCCGGGCATGGTCCATGGTCGGACAGCGAGTTGCCCTTTACTCGCTGTCCGCATGCCCGCGCCTACGGTGGCCGGAGATCGTCGGCCGACGTCCGACGCCGTGGGCGTCTACCACTGCGGCTGCGCTGGAGGGAGGACGCCATTCTCTCCCTCACGCGGCCCGCCTCCTCCTTCGAAAGCATGACTGCTTCGCAGAAGGAGGCGACCGCTTCCCACTCCCTCTCGCCCTGCAGCATGGCCTCGACCAAGGCCGGGCGCGAGAGGTCTCCGCCTATCGCCGCCGTGAGGACACGTCGGTGCTCTGCCCAGGCGGGGCAGTCTTGCACCGTGTGCTCTACGGTGTCCTCAGGGCGATCCTCGCAGTGGTGACACCCAGGCGTTTCCTCCTTTCCCATCAGACACAGGTACCTCCCGAAACTTCCGTGTCCGGTGAGGACCTGCGTCATGCGGTAGGTCAGGACGCCGTGACGCCGATCTAGCCACTCCTCAAAGAGGGGTCTTACCGCCGCAATTGCGGCGTGCCCGGCCGTCGGTTGCGACAGTCGTTCCCTACATACTGCCCTGAGATCGCGCCGGAGCGCTTCCCGCCGCGCCTCGACTTCTCGAGGCAACGGGGATACGCCCCGGCGCTGCGCCTCCACGCGCCATTCATAGACGCGCTGGAGGGCAGTCGCCTCCAGATCCCAGGGCAGCAATCCAGCAAGGAGGTTGGCCGATTCGCCGGCGATCGTGCGGTATCCCCGAATCATTCGGATAGCCATGACCCTCTGGCATGCGACCAACTTTAGTGGTCGCGTCCGGATGCACAGGGCCCACACTGGGGACCCGTAGAGGGCCATGGACCGCACGACGCCGGCGTACAGCCTTCGGCAGGTGGCGTTTGGCCCGCTGAGATTAGGCAGGAGTCGCCTGAAGGCGGCTGCTGCCCAGTTCAGCTTTGGGGCCAAACTCAGGAAGTGCTCCCTGAAGTTCCACCGGCTGTCGAGGACGAGTCCCAGGTACTTCATCGTCCTCCCGACGCCGATGCGAACCCCCTCCACCGTTATGTGGGACTCGGACCGTGGCGCGTTCCGACCGCCATGGAAGCACATGGCCTCGGTCTTGTGCAGCGCCACGTCGAGTCCCAACTGCCGGATCCTATGAACGACTGTCGCGACCGCTTGCGTCGCCAGGTCGGCCGCCGCCTGGTGCGACTCTCCCTGCGCCAGGACGAGCGTGTCGTCAGCGTAACATACTACGCTGACGCCGTCAGGGAGGTCGCCGCGCAGCACCCAGTCGTATCCGATGTTCCACAGGGGCGGCCCCAAGACCGATCCCTGTGGGACACCGCACGACATCTCTCGCCGGTTCCACTCTCCCCGGTGACCGGGGTAGATGACGGCTCTGTCCGTCAGGTAGTTCTCGACTATGCGACGGAGGTAGGTCGGCACCCGGTGATACCGAAGTGCCTCCCTGATGCAACTCCAGGGCAGGGTGTTAAAGGCGTTGGTGATGTCCAAAGACACCGCCAAGACGACCCTGCCCCGGGATTAGTTACTTTGGGCTAACGTTAAATTTAACCCCGATTTTGAAGCATTCTTCATTGGCGCTCCGCTCCTATTGGCCTTAGCGTAATGATATACCTATAGATAGCCTTTCTCTATAAATTGACTATTTAATTAAAAAATAATTTTTCAATTCGAACCAGTAGTTCCTGAGATTATCGCGTTTAAACAAACAAACAAACTCTTCAGCCTTATATTATTAGTATAGATAGCTGTTGCCTGCGACTTCGTCCGCGTTTCAGACGTTTTTCGTAAAAAAAAGTAGCCTATGTCCTTCCTCACGGTTCAGTGATTTTGATGTAACAGAGAGATTAACTTTCGTAATTTAGTAGGGAAATACAATATGTCAATCTATAATACTGTTGAAAAATATCGCAATACGGAACCTCACAATATTATTGTTAATAGCTGTGCCCGCGACTCCGTCAGCGTGTAACTCCTTGTGTGTTAGTATTGGTAATATTGCTTAGATCACGTTCACATGAGGCTTAAGTACCTATAGAACGAAATTTTATACCTTCGCCCGCTAGACGCGTCGAACGCGGTGACCGATTCTCAAAAATAATCCTTATAGCATGATTCAGTATTCACGCGCGATGGCTTATTATTAGCGGATTTCATGTATAACTTTGGTGTTTCTATACCGATTTATATGATTCTTTTTTATGGAATAGTTAATAAGGTTATCTTTTTCAATTAGGGGTGACTGAGAGTGTTATAAACGTAAGAGTAGACAAATATTATAATCAGAAAGCTTCGAACTGCTAAGCTGTCGGGAGTTACACGTGTTATTGTGAGTCAACCATAAAAGATAGACATATGCTGTCGTGGGATATTTTTTATATAATTTTAAGGAGAACATTTCCGTCTTGAAATCATTTCTGTGTAGCTTTAACCATTAAGGTTGCACACGCGACGGAAGCT
This sequence comes from Tholera decimalis, assembly GCA_943138885.2. Lineage (NCBI taxonomy): Eukaryota > Metazoa > Arthropoda > Insecta > Lepidoptera > Noctuidae > Tholera > Tholera decimalis. The sequence continues at coordinate 31,044,534 of OW964565.2, forward strand.
TAAAAAATGGAGTAACTTCTCCCGTTTTCCTAACATTTCCCTTTACTGCTCTGCTACTATTGATGGTAGCGTGATGAAAAGTATACTATAACCAGCTCAAGAGTATGAAAAATAATTGTACCAAGTTTCGTTAAAATCCGTCGAGTAGTTTTTGTTTCTATAACAGTTATACAGACAGACAGACAGACAAAAATTTTACAGATTGCATTTTTGGCATCAGTATCGATCCCTAATCACCCTCTGATAGTTATTATGGAAATATATTTCATTTACAGAATTGACCTCTACAGATTTATTATAAGTATAGATAACAAATTCTATCTATGAACTTCTTATTGCATTTGGCTGTATGGCTCATTTTCTTTGCCTTAATATAATACATTTATGAGTAGATACGTTAATGCCCTTGTGCACAAAATTCGATTTTGTGCAGCCTATACCCTGCACAAAGAAGCACTTTCAGAGCATGAGAAGTGAAAACATTATTTTCTTTTCTTCAATGCGTAGTTAGGCACTTGAGAAGAAATCTTACGTAATTTTTAAATTTATTTTTAAATTCAAACTTGATTCTTTGTTTGCATAAATTGTTTTAACTTTATGACAAACAGTCGTGAAGACAACAAATTAGCCGGATAGGTATCTACCTAGCTAGATTACATATTCACAAAACAAGGATGCGTGTAAACGAAACCGTATGCAAAATAGTCAGTGCAAACATACATATCGCATGTATTACAGCAGATATGCAAATACGAGTAGGTAATTGTTACGGCTGAGCAGGTTAACCTTGTCATACTCGTATAATATCACGCCTTTTTCCCCCAAAAGATTACGAAGGTTCAGATGAAAAACACATTTGAACAAGAAACACATGACCCAAGGGATTTGGTTTTCGGGTGAATCATCAAAAGACCCTCCCGCTCTGAGTTGAGTGGATCAGTGTCAGTGTCAGACTTCATATACGTCTTCGCCGGAACTTACACATCTTGTCTCTGCTCTACAGTATTCTGTTCAATCCTAAGACCCTCTCTTATCTTAAAGAACGTTTTAAGTTCCTCCATGACACGCATGCCAAATTTCTGAGGTCATCGGAAAACTTGAGGCTAGAGGTACCGAGTCACTCCACCAATTTCTTTGCTAAGTTGTTGGCAGCTCAAGCAGTACGACTGTGGAATACTCTTCCCGTGTCAGTAAGACAAGCACAAACCCTTCCTTCTTTCAAAAATATGATAAAAGATCTCTATCTTTCTCTTTAATTTGTTACTATTTTTTTATATAACTCAGCTCTGTTCTTTTTATGTATGTATATGTATATGTGTATTGAGTATGTAGGTTATTACTTATTTATTGTATATAAGTGAATGGTACACCATGGACTACCCGCGTATTTATTTTCTCCTGCTGTGTCAAATCCATCCAAAGGTTGTCTGTAAAAGATCGCTTTTAGCGATAAGACCGCCCTTTGTAACACCCTTTGTAGTTTTTAAGTCCTTATTTAATTATGTTATGGTGTACAATAAAGAGTATATCTATCTATCTTGTTCCTTCAGTTGCCTTTGTGTTCCAGGGCCGCGGTATCCTTTTAGAATATCCTCGCAACCTCGGTATGAAGCAGGGGCTGGCAATTTTTTTTGGCCAACGGCTAAACATTGATACAGAATGTTGCAATACCACCAGCCTCTTCGGCATATAACCGACGGCGCTGAGAACGAATTATTGACTATGATTTAGTTTAGATTAAATAGTTATTAAAATATATGTTCAACAAAAATTAATAAAGAATCGGCTTAGTTTAGGCACCAGTCTCCCACAAATAATAATATTATAATTATAATGTAATTTTTGTAAAATAGTTCATAAGTTTTTATTTGTGGAAGAAAATAAAATTATTCTTATTCTTATCTATATGTTTCCAGGTAAACGGGGCCGCAGTCTTATGAACATCTGTCCAGTGGGAGAGCCTCTCTTGATATCTGAGACCAGCAGGCCATTCCTGTGTGGAACTGATCCTGGGAAACCGAACTGCCCACCTCTGTACAGATGCCTTGTTGAATCAGGTTTGTGAAACATAACACAGTTTTTTATGCCGATGAGGCCATTAACAATTTTTTAAAGCAGATTTTCTTAGATATTAGTCTTATGCTATCCATAGTGTCAATTTTATGAAATACCCCAAAGGCACAGGAACTTATTTGCTAACCGATATTATTTCAGTTTTGAGCAAAAGTGTCGATGTTTTAAGAAACGAAGTTCAAGTTGTATAAAATAACAGGGGGAGAGAAAAAGCTCGTGAATCTTGGACGAACGACCCGCTTTTTGAGGGCTTTAGCATAATCTTCAGTAATTTGGTCATGCAGCACAACGAAGTATGGGGATGGCCAACGACTAAGAGGACGCAATCCCAGTCTTATAAGATGTCTGAAGCATTGCAGATGCCAATAACCCAGGCTCTACATTGGACTTACATGCAGAAGTATATTGCAACGCTTCTGTCGAAGCCACAATCCCCAACACTAAAGAACTAACTTAAGAAGGAGGCAATAATCTCACATAAACCCTTGATATTTTTGCAGGAAATGACTACGGCGTATGCTGTCCAGCATCCCTGGAACTCCGAAAAGCTGGAACATGTCCTGCTTCAGCTACCACAGAGGAATGTGGAACCCCTTGTGCTCACGACCTGGAATGTCCTTCAATGCAGAAGTGTTGCGACAGTGGCGAATGTGGCAAGCATTGCATTCTACCACACAATGTGACAATGTGTTCGCAACAGAAGATGTTGGCTGAACTGCTGGTTGTGAGCGAGAAAGAGGGTAAGGGATATGTACCACAGTGTGCTGAAGATGGATCCTTTGTTTCGAAGCAGTGCTCTAGAAATGGATTGGTTTGCTGGTGAGTAAATTTAGCCTTGTTTAGAAATAGGTGAGGGCCACAGTCAGTTCAGGATTGGCTTTAGAGAAAAAACAATAGGCGAGTTGGAAGGAGCTAATACTGGTCAGAAACAGAATTCATTCAAAAAATTCTAATCGGATTTATTCAAACTTTATTCATAAGAGCCCATGTGAAGAATTGGAATTCGTTGATTCTAATCGAGCTAGGATCATTTCTTTGTTCTTATCAACACTGTTCTCTTGTAGAAAAACCTTGCTAATAAACCAGCATCTCGTTTATATATTATAGGCTAATTATTATGTTATGGTATCATTGAAAGAGAAACAATAGTGTAGGTACTAAATTCACGAGAAGGATACCCAATCGTATTACCTGTTTTGTTAATGCTCATGTATTTTTATCATGCAATCAGTACATTGAATATAATCAGAAGTATTACCAAACCAAAGGACACGTAAAGTCAATTTGATACCTCGTTGAGATTGACTCTTTATGCTTGGTAGCTCATTGTAGACTGCTCATGTTCAGGATCTAGCGTCTTTTCAGACATATTAATCCAATTAGCGATAAGACCGCCCATTGTATCACCCTTTTTAGGGTTCCGTAGCCCAATGGCAAAAAAAACGGAACCCTTATAGTTTCGTCATGTCTGACTGTCTGTCTGTCCGTTCGTCCGTCCGTATGTCACAGCCATTTTATTCCGAAATTATCAGGACTATACATGTGGAACTTGGTACGTAGATGTATTCTGTGAACTGCTTTCCGATTTTAAGAAAAAATATTTAAAATAAAGGGGGGTGATACATGGAACTAGAACTGAATATATATTTTTTTTTTCATGAAACCTATGCGTGTGTGGTATCTATAGACAGGGTTTCTAAAACCACTTTTTCATAAAGTCAATCTTTTAAAAGATATAAGCTTCCAAAGTGGTAAAATGTGTGTCCCCCCCCCTCTAACTTCTATAATATTGGAGTGAAAAATCAAAAAAAAAAATGTCTGAAGAACTCAATGTAAACTTTCAACCAAAATTGGTTAGAACGAAATCGGGTTAACAGTTTTTGAGATACAGCAAATTTTCTAAAACCGCAAATATATCACTATGAAAAACAAAGTTATTTGGCGTAGTTAATAAGCTGTCAAATAGATATACATATTATATTATATTATTATAGTTACTACGGAACCCTTTATGGGCGAGTCTCACTCGTACTTGGCCATTTTTTTTATTTAGTTGTTAAGTCCTTATTTCTTTTCTGTTATAAAGAGTGTTTCCATTTATCTAACTATTCTATCCCAGGTGTGTAGACTCCGAAGGCAACAAGCTTCGAGGCTCAATGGGCCCCTCATCATCAGTTCAATGTTCTTCAACTCCTCTACCAGCTCGCAGTGGTGCCAGAAGCCTGGGCTCCTGTGCCAGGGCCTTGTGTGCTGCAGTCTGTGAATACGGATACAAGACTGACGCTGATGGATGTCCTACCTGTGAATGTGATGACCCTTGTGCTGGGTTCCCTTGTCCTGATGGTGAGGAGTGCATCAGGGTTAGGGAAGCTCAGTGCTTTGGGGATCTGTGTACTGGATATCCTATTTGTAAGTAAATTTTATTTTTAATGGAGTTATTGATTGGATCTGAAAAATTACAGTAGACAAGACAATTTTGTTGCAGCTATAACAATTTTAGTTTTATAAAGATTATAGCGTGTATTTAAGTATTTAAACTTTATGTACAATAGTGTTACATAGGCGAACTTGCTATCTGTAATTATGTGATTTTTCGAGACATGCTATCTGCAATGATGTGATTTTTCGAAGCATGTTATAGCATCAATTTTATCTGATAACTGAGACGTGATGGAAAACATATAGACACTCACGTTTATGTATGTTTTCATAGTGCTAAGTAATAAAATCATAGTAAGAACTCGAATATTTTTGAAATTTGAAGCGTAAAGTTAATTCCAAAAAAAACAGCAAATTGACCAGAAAGAGGCCCGTAATTTGTTTGCCTTCTTGATTTATACATTCAAATATACCTAGCAAAAAAAATTACACAGACATTATTTTCTTGCGAGTTAACTTCGGGACCTTAATCTCGGTCTGGGTTAAACCGTTTATTGGAATATCATTAATCTACTTCGTATCATCTCCAGGTCGACCAAAAGTATCATACGAAAACCCTTGTGAGGTTGGAGTCCCGGCCTCCGATGCCGACGGAGCCCCCGAAACATGCGGTGCCGACGCCGACTGCCCCGACAACCATTCCTGTACCAGGTCCAGGCGAAGTGGCACCGCCGTCTGCTGTCCTGATCCGCACTATGCCGATAACACTACGGAGACTGATGTTATGGAGGTAGGATTTTGTAAAAATTATCCCTAAGGAACCGTAGCGAGGTCGGAGTCCTGTACTCCGATATCGACGGAGCCCCCGAGACGTGCGGTGCCGACGCCGACTGCCCCGACAGCCACGCCTGCACCAGGTCCCGGCGAAGTGGCACCGCCGTCTGCTGTCCTGATCCGCACTATGCCGATAACACTACGGAGACTGATGTTATGGAGGTAGGATTTGATGAACATAAACCCTAAGAAAACCCTTGCGAGATCAGAGTCCCGGCCTCCGACGCCGACGGAGCCCCCGAGACCTGCAACGCCGACATTGACCACTTCGCCAGCACCAGGTCCAGGTGAAGTGGCACCGGCGTCTGTTGTCCTGAACCCCACTATGCCGATAACACTACGGAGACTGATGTTATGGAGGTAGGATTTTATGAACATAAACCCTAAGAAAACCCTTGCGAGATCAGAGTCCCGGCCTCCGACGCCGACGGAGCCCCCGAGACCTGCAACGCCGACATTGACCACTTCGCCAGCACCAGGTCCAGGTGAAGTGGCACCGGCGTCTGTTGTCCTGAACCCCACTATGCCGATAACACTACGGAGACTGATGTTATGGAGGTAGGATTTTATGAACATAAACCCTAAGAAAACCCTTGCGAGATCAGAGTCCCGGCCTCCGACGCCAACGGAGCCCCCGAGACCTGCAACGCCGACACTGACCACTTCGCCTGCACCAGGACCCGGCGAAGTGGCACCGCCGTCTGCTGTCCTGATCCGCACTATGCCGATAACACTACGGAGACTGATGTTATGGAGGTAGGATTTTATGAACATAAGCGCTAAGAAAACCCTTGCGAGATCAGAGTCCCGGCCTCCGACGCTGACGGAGCCCCCGAGACCCGCAGCGCCAACCCCGACAACCACACCTGTACCAGGTCCAGGCGAAGTGGCACCGCCGTCTGCTGTCCTGAACCGCACTATGCCGATAACACTACGGAGACTGATGTTATGGAGGTAGGATTTGATGAACATTACCCCTAAAGAAACCATTGTGAGGTCGGAGTTCGAACCAAGTATAAGTACATTTCTTTCGATAATTTATATCATTACCACTACTCACAAAATGGTAAACGAAAACATAGTGTGGAAACCGGCTTCTATAGAACTGAGAAATCCGAAGACGTCTGAGATTCACCAACCCGCACTAGTCCAGTTGTGGATTGCTTCCGAATGGCTCCTCCCACTCTAAGGAAGGTAGTGTCAGACTTCTACTGACTAATAGGAGCCGCGGTATCTCGTACGAAAATTCCCGCAACGCTGGTCAACATTACCCCCTAGAAAGGATTTTGTCTATCAGAAATTTTTATCGGCCCTTTGGGATTGACTGTTCTTTTTCTGTCCGTAAATTTTCGTATATAACGCAACTCGTCCTGGCTAGTTAAATATTCTTCGCCATTTGCAAACACCTGATATAGTATCTTGCATTAGTCGTTTTTTCTTCTTTGGATCAATATGCAGTTACCTGAACACCCCTTATATTGGCCTCTTTAAGATTCTCCAAGGTGCAGATGGCCTTAGTAAACACCTTTCTAACACCGCAAAACTATTATCCTCTTCAATCTTTTCAGATAACCTTCGAATCTTGTGGAACAGAAGCAGAAGCAGTATGCGGCCTTAACTCCACAATGTCATGTCCTGAAGGCGACTGTGACAACGACCTGGTGTGCTGTTCCACAGCCAGTTGTGGACCTGTCTGTGTGGACCCGGCGAAGATGAAGCTGCAGACTGATCGAGTTGATGATACTCCTACAAGTAAGTGCTTTTATTTGATTAACATTTTGTTATTAATTGAGATTTAAATTGTTTCTACAAATTCTTGGTCTTAACGAGTCGATGGCAAAAATCTATATATACAAAAGAGAAAGGTCATTAATTCTCTCTTCACGAAATCTCAGAAACTACAAGTGCTAGGGGTCCCAAATTTTGCATGAGGGTTCCTTTTAGGACGTGGGGGCTCGCTAAGACGGAATTTTGTGAAATTCCCATGGGATCGGGTTTACACGGGAAATCTTCCCACGTGACGGACAACAGCTATATTTTATAAAAATTTGAACCAAAATTCAGTTACGCGAATAGACATGAGATCGTGGGGTCCAGTTCTCTAAATTACTCGTAAAGCGAAATGGTTGAAGATATTTTTTCTGAGGTTTCTGCTCTTAATCTCGATCACGCCTGATGATAAGCCATATATGAGGTCTGCAATGAGACTAGCAAGCCCATAAGATGCCTATTCACTCTTAATTTAAAGATTAGGGTCATTTGTTTAAGAATTAAGACTGAAAATAAAATCCAATTTAAGAGCAGCGAATTTCCCAACCATCGTTAATTACCATCACATTATCTTTATCCAGTATCAACATTATAGCTTAAATGAATTTTCTCAAATCCATTTTACATTCCAAGCTAGCCTTTTCGAAAGACAGCTGACTTACCGGCTCATAACATCACAAGCTAAACTTAGTTTTCTGTATAGATTGCTTAGAGCTAATTACACTTCTAGACAGATCTGTTTCACTTGAATATGTTTCACTATCCTTCTTTCTGAAACCATCGGACGATTTCCTAATTCCTCCAATCTCCTACTCCTCAGTGTGTGAATACCTCCGCGACTTCGACGAGAAGATGGAAGGCACCGTCGACGGCATGAAGTTAGCCCTTCCAGCGCCCACCTGCAAGTCTGACGGGTCCTTTACACCGCAGCAATGCGCCAACGGACGCTGCTGGTGTGTAGACTCCTTTGGAACGGAGATACCGGATACAAGTACTACGAATGCTTCAGCTGTAGATTGTGATGAGTAAGTGTTATTACTTTTAAATTAGTAACTTACTTAGTTACACTAATTTTCTTTCAAATTAGAGTTTTTAAGGCCAATTTGCGGTAAAAAGTACAGTTATGGTACGCCATCTATTTTCCCAGTTCATCATGCTGCGGCTGTAACCTAATCTCTAGCGGTGTTAATACCTCAGTGGCAAACTAAATTTTTGAGCCGTTTGGGTTTGAAACTTTCCGGGAGGTCTTTGTGTTTTGTTTTCAAAGGAATTTTTAAAAGGCTGGTTCACACTTCCCATGACCCAAGGGTTAGCTATTACTTTGACCAAAAGCTAAGTATTGCTACACGACGTGACAATGTCGTCATTATTATATTATACTCAAAGTTATGTGTAACAAATTACCTACTGAAAAATAAAACGAAAAACTGTCACTCATTTGTACTTATTTATTTCGCAAGTAGAACAACAATTTCCTCTTAAATTCATAGCGACTGTTAGATCTCGAGAGGTATACTGCATTTCCACTTACTTTTTTTTTCTTGAAACATGTCATATCACCATTGTTACCAATTCATCCGTGATCAAGGCGCTGGCGAAATATCGGAAACTCGAAACAATAAATACACATGGTGAATATTCCGTTTTAAGTACCCAATTATTGGTGTCCAGAAACACAGGTCATGAGCCTAGCTTAGGCACCAGTCTCCCACAATATGTTTGTATATTATTATTTTGTATATTATTAATGTATAAGGCAGTCGTCCCACCGCCGACGATGAACGAGTAGCGAATAGAGCTAGCATCTGAAAACGAGTTGGCGAGCAGTGAGCGTGTAGTTACGATAGTTTTGTCGCTGGGCTGTAAGCGAGTGCGCGACTGCGACGGGCGATTACTCGCGTCACTCGCTAGTTGGTCCGCTGGACCGCTAGTTGGTCTGAACCTCGCTGAGCGAGTATTATCTTTGACAGCTCTTGTCGCTCAGCGACAAAAATAGTGAAGCGAGTAGTCGCCGGCAGCGTGAACAGTCAGAGAGCAACTATTAATATATGCATCTCTTTCGTTTACACGGAATGTGCATTTATTGTGCGTTTCTTGACCGAGTAAATCGCCGATAATTAGTCGTTTACTCGCTGGTAGTCGGACAACTGCCTAAAACCATTGTATTGTGACGAGAAATAAACCATTTACTTACTTAATTGTCGTCAGGGTCCGCAGCAACCTGACGTGCCTAGAGCTAACGTGCCGCATGGGCTGCGACTACGGGTTCGAGCTGGGTGCGGGGCGATGTCCGTCGTGCCGCTGCCGCGACCCGTGCGCCGGCGTCTCCTGCGCTCCGGGCCGCGCATGCGCAACTGTGGACGTGGCTTGTGATGCTGACTACTGCCCGCCTGTACCTGCTTGTAACTACCATTTTTAGTCCCTTTTTTTTAAGGTTCTGTAGTCGACGTGGAAACATTTTGGGGATGGGTGGGATCATCGAATGACTTTTCCCGCTCTGGGTGTAGTGAAAGGGAGTGTACTACTGTTGATGTGGCTTGTGATGCTGACTACTGCCTGCCCGTGCCTGCATGTAACTACCATTTTTAGTCTCTTTTTTCCTTTTTTTAAGGTTCTGTAGTCGACGAGGAAACATTTTGGGTATGGGTGGGATCATCGAATGACTTTTCCCGCTCTGGGTGTAGTGGAAGGGAGTGTACTACTGTTGATGTGGCTTGTGATGCTGACTACTGCCCGCCTGTGCCTGTGTGTAACTACCTATTTTGTACTCTCTTTTTTGCCTTTTTTTAGGTTTTCGTAGTCAACAAGGACCCCTTTTTCGAGGGGGAGAGGGGAATCATCGTATGACTTCTCCTGCTATGATTGGAGTGGAAGGGAGTGTCGGACATCTACTGACTAAAAACCCCAACCAGTTCCTTCAACTGCCCTTGCGTTTCAGGGCCGCGGTATCTCGTTACAACATTGCCGCAGCTCAACGATCCTGGAACGGAATAGTTTTGCCATGTCTGTCTGTCCGTCCGTCTGTTCATCCGTATGTCCGTCCGCACCAACCTAACATGCCTAGAGCTAACATGCCGCATGGGCTGCGACGACGGGTTCGAGCTGGGTGCGGAGCACTGCGGGCCTAGACAAAATCCATTTTCTGTAAGCGTTAACGCCATCGGAAAGATTAAATTGTATGGAGTTGACATTTGCTAACCACATGTCACGTGATTGTCACGTGTTAGTAAATGTCAACTACATACAATTTAATTTTTCCGTTGGCGTCAACGCTTACAGAAAATAGATTTTGTCTAGGCCCGCTGCCTGTCGTGCCGCTGCCGCGACCCGCAACTGTGGATGTGGCTTGTTATGCTGACTACTGCCCGCCTGTGCCTGCGTGTAACTACATAATACATTTTTATTAGGCAAAATCTTCTGCGGCCGTGTTGCACGTTTCACCGGGACTAATTGATGATTAGCATTTTTACTAGCAAAACCTTCGCCTATTTCACCTAGAAGTAACCTATTCATTCTTGACTGAAAGCCCCTAGGGTATCAGGAAACACAGACATCGGCAGGGAATTCCACATTTTTTTTTATTGATCTCACCTGATTGTAAGTGATGATGTGGTCGAAGATGGAGCACGCTTACCTAAAAGTAACCTATTACAGTACATTTCGCCAAGACAGATTCACAGACTGGAGTTTCACTAGCAAAGCTTTTGCCTATAGTCTAGTTAAGAGGTAAACAGAAGATATAATTTTAAAGATGTAACGTTATAGGTGTACTTGGATGAGTGCGAGAACTTGTGTAAGATTGCGGCGCAGAGTTTCTTGCTTTTGGAGATTGTCGACACTATACATATGTACCATTTATTTTTTAATTCTTGACTAGCTTTCGCCCGCGACTTCTATTGACCACTATCTCACCTAAGCGCGATGATGTGGCCGAAGATGAAGCACGCGTGCCTAGAAGTAACATATTCACTCTTGACTTAAAGACCCCAGGTTATGGCTATCAGGGAATTCATTTACCCAACATCCATTTTCCCCCAGGTCTTCCAAAGAAACCAGGCCAGTGTCCCTACCTGGTGCCTTCAAACGGAGCGTGCGAGTGGTCGTGTCGCACGGACGCGGAATGCGGACCTACTGAGCGCTGTTGTGCCACCGGCTGCGGTACCGCTTGTACTAAGGCTGTGCATCAAACTGCCTGTCAGCAGAGAAGGTAATGTTATAAACACTTTGAATATTGTACCTGCGCAGAAAATGAATTTTAGCGCAGAAAAAAGCGCGGCAAATGTTATTGGCCAATGGGCACGCTCCACGCACCGCGCTTCTTTTTCCGTTACCGCTATTGGCCGGCAGTTGCCGCTGTTTTAGCGCGCGACGCGTGACGCGTGAGTGACGGAACTAACTGCTGCAGTGTATTATGAACCTTATAATAGTGACCTAAGGTTGATTGTACGTTTTAAGCATTCTTTCGTTAATCTTCGTTATTTTCTGTGTGAACGAAGATTCACGATGCGCGTTATCAGTTGGGTACCACTGTAACGTCATTTTAAATCCAATATGGCTGACAAGCTATCTAATAAAGTATAAAATTGAAAAAAAAAAAAAACAAATATTATAATAATTATATATTGTCAAATTATAATCTATCTATAAATTGTAATCCTTACAATACTGCTTGCAATTTAACGCATAATTTTTCGATAAATTATAATCTATCAAACTGAAACCGTGAAACGGCAAACAACCGAACGCGACTCGCGTGTTGATTAGTTGAAAGATTTGTAACTCTATGATCACAGAACGTCCTGCAACAAAACCAACCTTTGGAGAGATATCGCGCACTTGTAATTTAAGGCGTGACAGATTGTCATCAAACGGTTTCAGTCCTATAGATTACCAGCGTTCAATGGACACTATTCAATTCGATTCGGTGTATGATAAGCAGTGATCGGAGTAGGTAGATTGATTTGGGGTCAATGAACTGGCACGTATCTATTAATATGGACATGCCTCCGGGATTCCGGGATTTTGTAATAATTAAGAGTTTTTAAGAATTTAATATAATATATTGTAATGTTTAGGATGAAGAATATATCAGTATGAATAAGAAATGTTTAACCCTTTGCCCATCACATATTCTATTAAAAAGACATTTTAATAGAATATGTGATGGGCCTTCTATTATAATATATAATAATTACAAGCAACAGATAATAAACTTGCAAGAACTAACTACTAAATTAGTCATATGTAAGTTTCGAATTCACTTTATTACATGATAAAGAAAAAACAAAAACAATTTTAAACGTTTAACTATCGCATTCTATAAATTTCAAATAGTGGTTTAAAAATCTTTACATTCACAATATCTGATTCAATCCCGTAAGTACCAAAATGAAATCCCGGAAAAAAGGCTTATCCATGTTATAATTTCTATGACTATTCATGATGCAAGTACGTAGAATCAATCTACCTACTCCGATCACTGATGATAAGACAGACAAACTATCTACACATTTTGTTGTGAGTGATCTATTAACAAATCGTTTCATAACTTCTTATCTAATCATCTCCACCATCCAATAGAGCTCTAGCTCTCCACACAGCAGCTGAGAGCGGAAGCCCCCCCGCCTGGACGTGGGTCCCCAAGTGCAAGGAGGACGGAGCCTACGACACCGTACAGTGCAGAGGCTCCGACAAGGCTTGCTGGTGTGTCGACACTGCTGGGAATGAGGTCAGTAACCAATTCAAGCCTTAAGTTCTGCGCGTTAGCTCTCCACTCAGCAGCTGAGAGCGGCAGCGCAATAGTATTGCATCCATACATGCTAAAAAAAATATTACCATTCGAAAACAAAATGGTTTTTTTTAGGGTTCCGTAGTCAACAAGGAACCCTTATAGTTTCGCCATGTCCGTCTGTCTGTCCGTCTGTCCGCGGTTTAGCTCAAAAACTATTGGTACTAGAAAGTTGTACTTTGGCATGAGTATACACGTTAATGACGCCGAAAAAGTGGTAAAATAAAATTTTGAAAAAAACAATTATTTAGGGTACCTCCCATACATGTAAAGTGGGATGATAATTTTTTTTTTCGTTCTTCCCATAGTGTGGGATATCGTTGGATAGGTCTTTCAAAAATATTAGAGGTTTAGTAAGACCGTTTTTTGATTAAGTAAACAGTTCGTGACTTATCAAGATTTAAAGTACCAATTTTCGTTAGAGTCAAGTGTCCTCCCCCTCTATCAACTAAACGGTTGTAGTTAGAAATTCAAATGTCACGGCAATAGTACCTATATATAACGAAATTTAAAGGAAAACTATCACACATAAGTGGGCTTTACAAGTTTACGAGTAATAGTCGACCAATTGTATTTGATTCGAAAATTTCGAACAACTCTATAGAAATGTCGATAGATGGCGCTAAGCGCCAGTTGTATCGTGCTAGTTTCTTGTGACGATTGAGTAGTGTAGCTGTGTGTCCGTATTTAAATTCAAAACACCGGCTATGACAAGTTTTATACAAATCTCTAAAAAAAATTAAATCTTTCCGTGCAAAATTGTCGGATCAGGTGAGGATTTGTATAGGAAGTCAAATTAGTTAGGTAATCATGTTTAGCTTTTAGTTAGAGCATGGTACGAAACGATCAGTCAGCGAATACGACACGCACTTGGCTGTTATAAAAACTACGGAACACTACACTGCGCGTGGCCCGACACGTACTTGACCGGTTTTTTTATATATTAAAATATTCACAAAAAATGTTTAATTGATACGTAAAAGAAACACTCTGTACACGCGTACTTGAAGGACGGCAACGTCGCAATTTATTTATGAATGCGTATATCGTTGGTGAGCCTATCCCTAAACAAAAATCTGTTTCTCTAGATCATTGGCACCAGAGTAACAAACTCCACGCCGAACTGTGAAGCCCCCATCACTTGCCCAACACCGACCTGTGCAGACAACGTGGTATGTTCCCACGGGTGGGAACTGGATAACAAGGGATGTCCTACGTGTGTCTGCAAGGATCCCTGTAATGAAGCCAAGTGTAGACCCGACGAGACCTGCGAACTTGTGCCTTTGGAGTGTGAGGTAAGTTTTGATGATCCAGAAACTATACTTACTAAACTTAAATAGTAATATTAAATACCAATAGTAATAATCTTCTTCTTAACGTGTCGATGGCAAATAGTTAAATGGAGTGTGCCCAGGACTGGGCAACAAATTTGGCACCGTCGGTAGCTTCCATCAAGTCCTTCAGTAACAGGGCACACAGGACAGGAAATTAAGTGTGCCATGGTGTGTGGAGCAGAACCACATAGATAAGTTTGTATAAGCTACTTCAAAAGTAAACATAATTATATGTGCATATACTCGCCATAAAGGATAATCTAGAAAAATATATGAAAATACTCTATTCATACAATCTATATAATAAAAATGAATCGCTAAATGTGTTGCTAAGCGCAAAACACGAAGACAGCTGGACCGATTTGGCTGATTCTTTTTTGTTGTGTTTGGTTTTGTCAGGAGTAAGTTCTTATGAAAAAAAAAGTAGGAAAGATCTCAAGGGTAGGGGTAGGGTTGGGTAGTGGTAGGGTTAGGGTACGGTACGGTAGGGTAGGGGTAGGGTATTGGTAGGGTAGGGGTAGTGTAGGGTTTGGGTAGGGTACTACCCCTACCCTACAGTAAGGTATGGGTAGGGTATCGGTAGGCGAAGTTTCATCCAAACCGTTCAAGCCATTCTTGCGTAATTGAAACACATACAAAGGCCCTTTAACAGATATCCAAACTTTAACCTCCATATTAAAACGAGTACCTATTATAAATAAAAAAATGTGTTTGCTTGTTTGTCCTTCTTCACCTCGGACCGGTGTGATTTTTGATGAGGAGATTGAAGAGCTGTAGCTGATATAGGCTTAATAAACTTATCACGCAAGCGAAAACGCGGGCAGAAGCCATTTTATAATTATTTGTAATAACAGAATCATTCTGCCATTAACATTTTCCAATGCCAATTTCATTCTGCTAACATTTAGGGCACTTCTCTTGTATACTGTTTGCTTGCTTCTTCTTTTTGTACCTCTCTTTCCTCAATAACGTGTGTGTATCATATAAATAAATTATTATTAAATTGTTGTCTCTTCTCTTCTATTTTAAAACTGAATCCCCTCATTCCAGGGCAATTCCTGCCCACCACTAGCTCGCTGCTCCCCGGCCCCCCAGTGCCCGGACGGCGCGGAACCTCTGAGTGCTCCAGACAACTCTGGTCCCCTAGTGTGCGGTCCCAGTGCAGCAGCCTGCCCTTCCACTCACGCCTGTCGATTTGCTCCCCATGATTCTACACCATCAGTTTGCTGTCCGAAGCCACGTGAGTAACCATCAGTTTTGTGTCTTTGTGATTGGTGGTCTCTTGCAGGTCAACCCGATTTTTTTTTTACCGAAAATAGACTCGCTTTTGGCCACTATCTCGCCTGATGGTAAGGGATTATGTGGTCGAGATGAAGCACGCTTATCTAGAAGTAATTTCACGCTCGACGTAAAGATCCCAAGGTTTTAACTATCAGGAAACACAGACTCCTTAACTGTATGCACAATGAAATATGTGCGTATGCGTATGTAGCATACGTAGCATACCCTTCGCTATTGAGAAGTTGCCGATCATAACCAAACATCTGAGACAAGCGCACCTAGAACCGTGAATACAATGCACAAAGGAATATTATTATAAATACTATAAATTAAATATAATGTTAACAGACATACGAGACGCGTGCCCTGAGAGTGCGCTCATACAATGACCACTGTTAAACTTTTGTAAACATTACTATTATATATACACAATTCTATTATAATAAAGAACATTCATTCTACATTCATTACTGCGACTTCACGCCTTGTCATTGCTCTCCCTAACTAATTCTCCGAAGTGCTATCTAAAGTAAATCTCTGCTACCTTATATATAATCTCTAAAAATAGTTCTCAACTATAGCACTTAACGTATGATGTCCACCATTTGTAATGATGACGCATTGCCGTTTGTCTTGAAGTCCGATAATAGAACGGGCTTTATGGAATTAGATTGCGCAATTCCAAAATCATCGATTATTCCCGATATCCCCACCCGCTTGTCCCCCATTTTTCCAGGTTTCTTAACAAATATACTTATGGTCATCACTAAGGGATAAAAATACAAATTTTATATTATTCCCCTTAGGTGTCATAGGCAACACAACTAAACAACACAACTTTTGCACCTTGTTCACCAGTCGCTAACAATGCCACAACTATGCCCCACTGTAGCAATGCGGAGCAGGACTGAAACTTTTAAATTCTACACTCGTAATTCCAAAGCCTCTTCTCCACTTTCCAGGTACCGTATGCTTCGAGAACAAAGACGAGGGTAACTGCTCAGAGGGCGAAGTCCTGAACACAACGAGATGGCACTTCAACCACGCGCGCAACCGTTGCGAGCGGTTCAAGTACCACGGTTGCTCCGGTAACCATAACAACTTCAGGACAAAGGAAGAGTGCAACAATGTGTGCCCGGGTGAGTTTACCATCTGCTTCTGTGGTGTTTGGCTTCTTAATTGTAAGATTTGCCTTTGATTCTTCAAACTCTTCAAGTTTATCCGATTTGTAAATAATTTTAACCCTAACTAAACTGAATTTTTGACAATTCACTGAAGATTTTGCGACTTAAGGTCCCCTAAATTTTATGTTTTATCAATAACTAGCAGTGCCCGTGACTTCGTTCCCCTGGAAGATTTATCCTGCGTAAATCCCGATTCCGGGGAAATCCGGGATATTATAACCCCGTCTCACCCAGTGAATATCCTATTCAAAGTGGACTTTAAACAGTTTATTTATGTTCTATTATCGTGTAAATAACTATCAATCTTGATAAAAAACAGTTATTTTAAAGTCCAAGACACTATTAAAATTTGATTTATATGTGTAGAATAGAGAGACCTTATAGATTTAGAATTCATAATAGTTCAGTAATGAAGAGACTTCTTTTTTGCTTCGACTAAGAAGATTTTATTTTTCAAAACAGTGGGAGGGGAAGCTGCACTATTGAAAACTAATAAAAGGAAGACAAGCCACGTATTGAAAGAGGAAGGCATGTCGTTGTTTCTTTTGTATATACATGTTATATTATATCCAGTGGTAACAACACTAAATTGTCTTGCACTATATTCTAATAGCATGCCGGCTTAATTGGCAACTTTGGCAAAAATTTGGGAGTTATGCTTATGCATATTTGGTAGCTATGCACTTAGACGAGACTGGGCGATAACGTTTTTGAAAAGGTTCATAAAATGTGAAATTGTCTTGCACTAGCAAAATATCTCAATCATTTTGATCTTTTCGATAGTCGATATCGCTTATAGAATATTACTTTGTCTAATTAAAACCATTCATTACCGTCACTGACGCTTCGCTAGCTTCATTAAAAGTAGGTACATTTGAATATAATATACTTAAGTATTTGAATATACTTAATCCTGTTATTTCCGTCAACATAGAGCGGTCTAAAGCTATTTTTAAAGAGCTATTCTTTTAGCAATTGTGATTGCCGACATGGCAAAATATAAAGTATTGATCATGGGGTTTGTAAATCCCATACATTGTTGACATTTTGATAATCGCTTTCGCCATTTTTAATCACAGAATATCACTTTTTTCGAGTCTCTGTAATTTATTTATTAGACACAATTAAATCAAAATTAAAGTTGAAGTGACGTAGAATTCTGTTATAGAGACGGCACACTTACATTTGACGTACGCCAACGCTAAAATAAAGTTCAGTAGTACTAGGAGTGAAATTGGGCAAAAATCAGTACCTAGATTAGGAACTGTAGAAATCAACCTCTCTCGGATAGCAATTTGCGCCTATATTACCTTATCGGCATAAAATATTATATTTTATTATTGTAATATAATAAAAATACCATTATATTATCATTAAAACTTAAAACGGAATATTTAACTAAGTTTATTTATTGTTTCGAGTATTTATTGTTTAAAGTTCTAATGATACTTTTAGTGGCCATATCAGTTTAAAAACTACCAACACCGTTCTATTCTATGCCAGTTGATTTAGGCTCAATAATGGCCGTTTCACCTCCTTTAACATTATTCTTCAATGTTACAGTGCTAAGCCCTTGCGAGAGGTTACAAGAGAAGAATGAAGCTGCAGCACAAAAGTACGGCAAAGGAACGTTTATACCCAAATGCGATGCCAGCGGAGCTTGGGAACCAGTGCAGTGCATGTCACATATTGGTAAGTGAATGCAATAAAACAACACATTTAAAGTCTTAGACATGCAAAAAATGGTTCCTTCAGTGTTATCCTAGCAGAAATGCCTAAGGCTACTGAGGCTGGTTTCATCAGCCTCAGTAGATACATTTTTGGACGTTACGAATTAAATAACATATTTCCGAAAGCTTTTAAAGGTTTTGTAATCAAAACTTATCATGGAGTCGCCAAAATCCATGATGTTTAGATCTTTGATTTTCTCACTATTGCTGTCGTATTTTTTGTACCGGAATAAAGATATTATAATCATTACACCCCGTGTATAACTCTCAGTATTTTCTTCCCTCAGATGTGTGTTGGTGTGTAAGCGCCCGTGGAGAACCTTTGAAGGGTTCGTTAGTGCGCGGCGCTAAACCTTCATGCAACTTCAGACAGGCACGCAAGTGGGTGCAGCGAGACCCTCTCGATGAGAGAGCTAGAGCCGACGAAGGTAAGAACTTGGAACTATAAGGACCTGCTCCAAAAATATAGACTACTCGCGGACCCAACAGAAAACGTTTAGCCTAGAAAAGCAGCGCCACCTACCAGATTCAATTGTGTTTTAAAACCATCCAGGAACCCATTGAACCATCTACACAAAATTTAATCCAAACAAGAAAGGTTAGTAGTTAGTTAGGTTTGGTGATAAACACACGTACAGAAGAATTGTATAATACAGGCACTGGTATTTTAGAAAAACATTTTGATTAAATTTCTTTTAAAGCTCAAGAACAGGCTATCGTTCCATAAAAAAAAATTGTTTCTACGTCTTGGAATCATTTAGTAACTACATCTACTAATAAAAAAATTCTTATTCCAGTACTGGAAGAACTTATCAGACAAATGACTGCGTACAGAGTAGACGAATTTGGTGACGACGACGAAGATGATTTCGAACTTGAAACAGAAGTTCGGGAAGACGAATCTTTAGACAAAATACTTCAAGAAGCGAGAGATCTAGACGAGCCGGCGTTAGTTTCCGAGGTCGTGGAGCCTAAAGCTGCGGACACTACCAGAAGATTGGAAAATAATTTAGAAATCAATTTGGATAAAATCATATTTAGAACCAAGTGTCAGATGATGCAGGAAGAAATTGATAATGGTGAGTAGGAATGAGATCTATTTGTAACCAAAGAATTAAATGTTTTGGCTATTTTGTAGATCGTTTCGAAGCTTAAATGAATTGCAAACTATCTATCATTTATTACACAGCTAGGGTTGTGGGAATGTACCTAATAACGAGATACGGCTGTTCCGGAATGCTAGGGCACCTAAATGAAAAGGGTTTTTAGTCGATAAGAAGTCTGACATTCCAATTGATGATTTTTCTCCCGAAAAAAAGATTACTAATATTACAACAATATTTTATTTTACGAAAAAAAATCTTGTAGGTACTCAAATACTGCCCTGAAAAGTTAAATATGTTTAGTTTATCTCATAGATAAAATAAATAACTAGATATGGTCAACAGACGAAATTATATCGGAACCGTGTGTCTCCAGTTAGGCGCTGGGCGGGGCAACAACTACACATGCAGTTTAATAAAATCAATAGATACGCACTCGCACACACACCCGCATTTCTTGAATCAGAACGTACTATACAATCAATAATAAACCTTATTCCGTCAAACACAGCGTGTATTTACCATGCACCGTAGAACTTACCCACACAAAAACATCGGTCGCTATCGTTGTGCTGTGCAAAAGCAATTTATTTTACATATACGCTAGTGATTGACTAAATCGGAAAGTTATCGATTCTTCCATTTATTATTGTACAATTTTTTTTGGGCACCTGAAAATGAACCAAATAAAAAATGGCATGTCCAGAAAATATTACAATAACAATAAACATATTATTAAGAACATAACATTACATAATTATTATTAAGTATTACCTACTAAGTATTAAGGGCTACCCTGGCGCTTTCGACTTAAATCTTAATATTTAATTATCATAGTGATAGGTCAAATAGAAGTTGATGTTAACTTACATTACGCTCTTGATCGGAACATACCAGCCGTATAGGTTGTATAGAATCCTGAAAAGTTGAATGACTGATTTTATGAATACCCTAAATCATGAGAATAGCTTTCAGTAATAAAATAAAAATCAACCCACTTCTGCAAAAATCAGTTGTACTCTTAATTTTGGAATTTTCCATTCAAAAATCCTGCGACATTTCTTTAGAGACTAGAACATTTCTGCTTTGAAGTGAACCGAGCATATGGTGCTATTTTTTGTAGGGTACCAGTTAGGTGGCATGCCTGTGGCATCAATCCATTCCTTTTTTATGTTACCATCTTTTGGGAAACTGAAAAGTACGAAAAGCACTTATTTATCATTTACATACATCCTAAGCTACTTCTAAACGTCACCATATAATATCGCAATAATTACGTAACACACTATAAATTAATATCTGAATGATTTTGACGTATATTGCTAATGCATTGCTTCATATGTTCGAAATATTGGTCTGCTCAACAACGTAAATACCGCAGTGAGTATTGTTGATTTAGCATAATGAAACCGATTCCTACTGTAAGTGTGTTACGCAATTACCCCGCAGGTAATAGTTTAGTAGGTTATAATAGGTTTTTGTTATAAGAAAAATCCTAGTTAGTAGAGAAATTGGTAAATATATGAAAACAAACACACTTCCATGCATAACAAATAAATAGCATGAATATATTGACTTATTTTAAGCTCAATTCACAAATACATTATCTGAACCATGCCGATTATTATAACGCATTCGAAGCTTCAACGGAAGCAAAATACAAAAACCATAAAAAATAAAGAAACAGCATGAGGATAAGGCATAACATACGATAATTCTAAACCGAAAAACACCACCGATTATTAACCTAAAATTAAAGTAACTTACTTTACGAATATTGGTTACGCATTTCTCTACTACTCTGTAAAAAAATCAAAATAAGTAAAAAAACATTATTTACATCGATCTTCCAACCAGACTAAAACGGTTGACAGATTGAAAAATAAACTATTGTACGGCGACGTCGGAACTCCTTACGCATGCTGCGGGCGTAAAATAAATTGTTTATTTTTTTTTACTTTTTTGTACACTTGACTTTTCAACGTATTTTTATTTCTGTCACCTCATGTAAAATAAAAGTTAAACATATTTTCTTAGAGGTTTCCGTATGTTATAAAAAACTTTTTACCAAAAAATTAAACAGACTCCCAAATAACACTGCAAAGTGAAAAATAACTTTACTTTCGGTAGTCGGTGTCTTTAGTTTTGTATTTTCGTTTTTGGCACCGACTTCCGAAATTAAAGTTATTTTTCACTTTGCAGTGTTTTTTGGGAGTCGGTTTAATTTTTTGGTAAAAAGTTTTTATTTCACTCTTTTTAGTTGGTCGATTTTTAATTTACCTAGTTACAAGAGCCTAAATATCAACTACTTATATTCATTTACAAAATATTGCTTTTCCCAATGTTGGGCTGTTATTTGTTGAGGAGTTCTCCTGGTAGTTCACCATCAGCTTCACTTCACCATATGCATTGTGACGAGCATATTGTGCTTAATAACCACATTCAAGTAATCGAAGCGGAACACATGAAATACTTATATATTGAGTAGTTCCAGTGGCCATCTGTGGTCTTCATCATCAGGTCCACTTCACAAATGGTGCTTTTCGAATGCAACTACACAAGTTACTTTAAAAATACTCAAATCACTATAGGTGTGCCTATAATATTTGAAGAGTTTCCTCGATTTCTCCAGGATCCCATCATCAGATCCTGACTTGGTGACAATGGGACCAATTTCAAAGTATACCCTTTCAAACAAAAAAAGAATCTTCCAAATCGGTTCAGCCGTCTCCGAGTAATCGGTGATCATAATTTAAAAAAAAAAAATAATATACGCGTCGAATTGATTACCTCCTCTTTTTTTTGTCGTCGGTTGAAAAACCCCTAAACTATAATAGCAATATTTCATTCGTCAATCGACATTGCTGTCGATAGCCTACGTTAGTGGATCTGCACAAGCACATCACTAATTCGTCGCAAGAAGTGGCGGCCTCACTACGCGATGAATCCGCGTAATACAGTTTCGTATGTTATGTTTACATTGCTTGTCCAGTTACTTAGTGACGAACTCAGGTAGTGGTTAAGGAGCAATGTATTTATAGCAAAAGGAGTACAGTCGCTCTGATATTTGAAAACAAAAATAACATAGTAAAACCAAGAAATATTTTACGATTTATTGTTTTTCATGATTTTAAAGACAAATATTGTAAAATACTTGTACTTACATATGGTAAGTGATTCCATGATTCACATAGATTTGATTTTTGCTTCGGTTTTTACAAGATACCACAGAACAACTCGGCATTCATATATGTTATCACGATCGCCGTCGAAAGCGCACTAGTTCGCGGAGACGGCCATTTGCCTGTGACATGATTCCTGTGGCCATGTCGCGCGGACACCGATACGCCCCCTTACCACTTCTCCTGTATTTTTGATTTCTGTGGTTTATCTGCAACCAAAGTAACATTCTAAATCGTACTCCGAACTAGAAAGTGTCTAGCATACCACGGGTACACTCACGATGGTTTGTGTAGTATGTTTTATTTGTACTACAAAATATATTTATATGCTTTGAATAATCTAGAACCTAATAGATCTTTTAAACCTATAGAAGTGAGGCGTACTCAAACGCTACCAGCGTTCAAAAGAATGGTGAAGGAGCATTACCTCTCCCTATAAGTTTATCCCCTTCTTTCTCAATTGTAATATTTATTAGTATATGATTTTTGTATTCTATACAGTATGTATTTTACATTAGTATGTTCAATTAATATTATTTATGTTGTTTGTACACTGACAGCCCTTAAACTGTCTCCTTTAATTTTTGTCCATCCAAAGGTTTTCTGTAAGAGATCGCCCTGTACGATAAGACCGCCCATTGTACACTAGTTTAAATTTTTGTATCCATAAAAATATTCTGAGGTGTACAATAAAGTATATAATAAATAAACAATTTAAAAAAATCTTACCAAATAATTAAAAAAAAACTTATAATATGCTTTTGCCCCATAGGAGGTGAGGGTCTAAGACCACGTTGTCTAGAAGACGGTGAGTTCTCCCCGCGACAATGTTCCCGCGGACGATGCTGGTGCGTAGACGCGGCCGGACAGAGGAGACATCACGTAGGGAATATCGCTGATGCTCCTGCACATGATACTTGTGGTAAGTTATTTTGAAACTACGATAATGTTTGAAAAAATGGCTTATACAGGCTTAATTGTAAAACACCGAAAACCTCTCAGAACTATGCTACTAACATCGTAATCAACAACGTTTGTTCTATTTTAAATGAAATGAAATGAAATATTTATTTTGTAAATTGGTTATAAATAACACTTTTACACGTCATGTTTTTTTGCGTGTTAAGTTTAGCTAGATGAGGCCGGTATTTCCTAACTGACTACTCTGAGAAGAAACACCGAAACAAACTCAGAGGTCATAGTCTCTTTTAAAGTCCAGAAACTTTGTATTTTTATATGAGAAGCATGTAGGTTCATGTCTGTGGTATTCTTTTGAGGAAATAACCACGCAAATTTGAGCGAACCTGTCCAGTCAGTGCAAGCATTTGTCAGTTATCGTGTAGCTCAACTTAGAACTTAAGGAGCTCAACAATTTGACAAAAAATACCAACGGACACAAAAATACCAAAAATTTATTACTTTTAAAAATTCGTCGAAGTCTATGCGAAGCAAAAGAAAGCGATTTATATCATCGCTTTCTTTTGCTTCGCATAGACTTCGTAACATTTAGGGCGTTCAATTTAAATATTTTTAGTTTTGTATGAAAATCTGGTGAACTAAAATATGACGAATTTTTAAAAGTCATAGAACAAAAGTTGTTGATTACGATGTTAGTAGCATAGTTCTGAGAGGTTTTCGATGTTTTACAATTAACCTTGTATAATTTAGACAAACAAGTAGCTGAATACGTTCGTTGTGCGGACGACTAAGGAGTGGAATTCCCTGCCAGAGTCTGTTTCCCGATAGCTATAACCTAGGCGTCTTTAAGTCAAGAGTGAACTTCTAGGTAAGATGGTGGTCAAACGTGAGCATATTATCAATAAATAAAAATATTATTTAAAGAAACAAGTAGTTAGCTAGACTGTACTCGCCCAAATGTACCTTATACAAAATATATCGATTGAGGGGGTGTGAAAATAATCTGGACCCCTTCTATTTAAAAAATTCCAGTACCAGGAGAATATGTGCAATGTGTTATAAAATAAGTATTGCCTAACATTACTGTACGGAAGATTTGAAACTTGAATCTACCAGCGGGAGGCTATATAAAGAAATGGAAATGGACTCGCAACTCGATGAAGAGTTACTGAAACTTCAATATTTTTGTGTACGCGCCCATCTTTATTCTGTTCAGTAGGCTATAAACCACATTTACAAGTTTTTGCGCGCCTAACTAACACCAAGAAGAACTAAACGACCATTGCCACCAGCAAACTAATTGCGGAATACAAAAATGAAAGGTGCATTCATTTTATCTTCGGCTGCATACCTTTTCATTAAAATTTGGTCAACCAGACTGGTTTTAAAACGTATGAAACAAAGAATGTGGCATTGTGGCATTTACTGTATACTATAACATTTTGATATGACTAGTGTCGATAAGGTAAAAGTGATAAGCTGGAGCAGCAAAGCTTAACCCAGCTCAGAGGGACCGTTCAAGTATTACGTAAGACATGTGGGGTTGGGGGATCTAGATGGTGATTACGTCAGCAGTAATTATTTAATTTTTTACACATATAGCAATACACAATGTATATGCTTCAAAAAAAATGCATTTTCGGGGATTCCTACAAATAATGAATTGTTGAATTCCGTGTCAGTAAAGTTTATTTAAATGAATATTATGTGCGTTACAGACGGGGGGGGAGGGGTAAGAGCGTTGCTTACTTTTGCTGACGAGGGGGAGGGGTGGGTTAATAATTGCAAAAAATGTGCTTACGTAATACTTGAACGGCCCCAGATTAGTTAGTACCAAAATTTATATTAGAAAGTCTAAATTAAATATTTCCACTTTTTACAGAACTAACACAAATAGAAACAGCAATCCTTGAGCTAGAACTCCTGAACGTGGAACAGTCGGGCGCGGAGCGAGCTCGGGCTGGCTTGGCGGCGAGACTTGCAGCTCTAGGAGCCAGGGTGCCGGTGGCCATGACCAAAGACAAGAATACTGTGAAACTGAGGGCTGTGCTTACCGGCTCCAGAGCTGTCGACTATGTCTACCATATCAGGAACTTGGTGAGTACTGAGAAACGTTTAAAAAGTAGGAGGTACAGAGGCACCCAACTGATAAGGCGCGTCGTGAACACTGAATCTTTGTTCGCGCAGAAAAGTAAGTATATCCCCGAAGATTAAAGAAAGAATGCTTAAAACTTACAATCAACCTTAGTTCCCTACTATGAGGTTCATAATACACTGCAGCTGTTAGTTCCGTCTCACTCACGCCTCACGCGTCGCGCGCTAACATGGCGGCAGCTGCCGACCAATAGCGGTAAAGGAAATGAACTGCTGTGCGAAAATTCATGTTCTGCGCAGGTACATCGGTAAGCCATATCAGTTGGGTACTACTGTAGCTTTTTCTTTGTGAGCGGGTACCAAGGACAGGAACACTGTGAAACTGAGGGCCGTGATAATCAGCTCCAGAGCTATTAACTATGTCTACCATATCGAGAATTTGGTGAGTACTGAGAGACATTTAAAAAGTAACAGGTACCTACTTTTCGTTGTGAGCGGGTACTGACCTCTGAGAACGACATTCAATTTAAGCATCAATAGCCTAATGGCGAAGATATCGGACTTGTGAACAAGGGGTCGTGGGTTCGAACACCACCAATTACACTATTGCCGTGAACCCACTCCAGACACTAAAAAAAAATAAGGAAAAAGGAATGATCCATTTTGAGTTGGTCTGACGTATCTGCCTTACTTATTTTTCTTTGCTAAATTCCTGCCAAAAAGACACGACTAATTGAGGCGTTTCTAAACCTGTTATATTCCCGCCAAAAATATAAAATCATAATTCAAATCAAATAAAATTGACTTATTCTATGTACATCATATTTACAGGTAAAACAAGAGAAACTAGCGGGTAACAAAGGAGATGACGAGGTCGTGTTAGGAGCTGACGTCATCCGCAGCGAGTACCGTCTTGCTACGCCTAACCGGTCCGCTATGCAGCAGCGAGAAATTCTTAGCGAATCTACTGTGAGTATACACAAGTTACCAATATATTCGTAAATACGTTAAATATTTCAAAAACAGGCACAAAACGGCGATTTTTTTGGGTTTTTTCTTTCCTTATGAAACAAAGTCTTTGACAGAACTTTTGAGGCAGATGAAATTACCTTTGATTCACTCACAGAATTACGTTTTCACAGAATAAAAGGAACCTATACTTACGGTATTCCTGACAATCATCAGTCTGTCCGCCTAATTTCATCCAGATCTGCCCTACCATTTAGGCGTTTTGAGCAACAAACCTATACTTTTGCATTAATAATATTGTACCTGATACAATGCATCAAAATCGGGAAAGCATCGAGTTTAACTGTAATATTTTTTCACCAGGTTTCCGCTACGACTTCGTACCACACTGCACTAATAGTCCTAGCAGCAACTTCAGCGTTTATCATCAGCGTGCTATGTGTACTCGTGATGCTTTACCGCGCAAGATTACAACGGGAACCACAGAAAGCTGAACGGTTTCTACCAGCCGCGCCTCCTGTGTACGTTCTCTCTGCTGATGAGAAAGCGGAACTGGCAAGAGTACTACACGCCCCTCCTCCTCCAATCCCACCCTTAAATGATGACCAAACAAGAGTATAACCGTAACAAAAGACAGAAAAATGCTTTAAATCTTTACTGTAGAACATGATATGACATCTCAAATTTCCCGCTAAAATAACTGTCACTGAATGTGTTGCCAAGTGAAAAATGAATTAGACTTTCATAGACAAAAAAACGTCTGTGAAATCTTGGTCTTTAGGTGACGATAATATTATAATGCCGGGATCAGACTTTCTTAGCACATACGAATTTATCTGCTAGTTAATGAAATAAAATACTATACTTCTATTTACATGATAAACTAATCCAATTTACACAATTACTTATGAATATCTCGGATAATTGAGTAAAATATATCCCTTGACCTATATTTTATTAAATACTAGTTTTGAGCCTTTGAATAGATTGTTTTATGTTTTTTTTTGTATACTATGTCATATCTGTGTAGAAGTGGTAATTTATACAGAGTATTACTTGAATACTGTAAAACTGATGGTTTACTTACGTTACTCGTTAATGAAGCTATTGTAATGATAGTACAGGTACTAAAGTAATTATAGGGTCCAAAATAATATTGGCTAGAATTTTGAGTAACGTAATTATATTCAATTAATGTCTTACCTCTGTATTTGTAATTTTATATTCTCAAACTTAGTCATACGAAACTTAATTGTGTTCGCAATATAGTTGGTCAGTGTCGATGGAATTGTAAGTACAGAGTTAAGTTTTAAAATACAAATGTTGACCGTGAATGTATGATTAGAGACTGATAGGTGATGGTCGCATTCTCCTGAAATAATCTCTGATAAATTCCTGTGCAATGTGCGGTGGTTAGTATACTCATAAGATTCGTGGGGTCCTACTTGTATGGCATTAAAGCACGAAGATTATGTGTTACTATCGCAAAGTAGAAGGAATCATAATTTCCGGATCTAGGAAACTATGACATACATACTATAAAAGTGATTTAATAAAGAATGTAAGTTTTGTCATAATTTCTAAGATTCAGAAAACAAGTATCTTGTTATGTTTTATATTAGTATAAGTAACTATTATTAAGTAAGCGCAGAGGTGCGCGTAAATTAATAATACGCGCGCCTTTACGCACTCTTTAGTTCCTCTCGTTGAGTCTCGGTCTCCATCATTTTAATCATAAGCTTTTAATCCACCACACTTTTGCTTTAAATTAATACTTCGGAAAAAAATATGTACACGAAGCAAGAACGTGGCTCGACGTAGAACTAATCTAGTCTGTTTTTTATTCACGCCCCTTATTCATCCATCACAAATCATTTTATCCTCTTTTATATTTGTAAATAGGAAAAATATTTATTTAAGTTTAATTGTAACTCTCATCAACCTAAAATATCAGTAATCGACAGATATTTCCACTTTCATAAAAGCATCTTTTTTAAGTTAAACCCATATACCTACACCCCTTTGACAAAGTTTCGAAATAAATAAAGAATTGATTAATATTATGTATTACATTATTTCATTAAATAAATAATATTATTAATCGTGTTTTTCTTTACCTGATTTTCTTTAAAACAAGTGATACTGCACAATGGAAAAAACAAAAGGCCTAGCACAAGTTATTGCGTAGGTAACTGTATCAACATAGTAAATGTAAAATTGATCAGCGAGAGGCGTCTATTGGGCATAGTCGAATGAAAAATTCATAAAAACTGCTTAACTAAGAAAGCAGTAACAGTTTGGTATTTTTGTTTTGCTGTAATTTTTAATTAGTTATTATCCTTATGATGACTATGCATGCTCAGCAGCAGCTATTGTGCATAGATAAATATTTTATACTTATTTTATGAGGTATTCAAGCAGACATAAAAACGAAACGATGTCGATGAACGGTCATGATTTCATCCCTTGAATTATCCATATATCCATCATATTATACATCCATTAAAAGTACAATATGCAATTATACACTATAAAGTACAGTGTTCATTGATTATTCTCAGATAATTCTAGATAATCACTTATGACTTTCAAGTAAAAGTCAGGTTAAACACAATCTATGCAGGTGTGAGCAAGCACAGCTGCACAGTACACCTTTTAGTCCTGGCTGATTATCAAGTTACTTTTTATGTTTGCATTCGTCTGTTTTTTAAAGCTTTTTAGGTTGTACATACATTAAAAATTATTCAAAATTTAACCTCACGGATGTGTTGCTGAGTTTTCTTCTTTTTTCCCTAATAAAAAAATATGAAGTGGCCGGCTGATTATCTTTAAGTATACTTATTTTTTTTTTTAATTGACTCTCTGCCTTTTTTGAATAATTGACTTTTTTCATTTATTTCTGTGTATCTATATGCCTAAATGCTTTTAAAAGATTAAAAATATTGTCAAAAACCTTCCTTATAAAATATGCTTTCAAACAACGAAAACGCAATTGAAATCGACTCAGTAGTTTTATCGAGGACATACAAACATATATACATACTGGTCAAATACAAACCCTCTTTTATAAGTCGGTTAAAAAGACTCGATCTAAGATAAATAGTGATAGTGACACAAATCTGGTGGTGGCCAAAGTGGCCATTCATTGAGCTATAAGCATTTAGTAATTGGGGCCCTTTGCTGACTAACAAAGAGCATCTTTTTAGCAAGGCAATAAGACAACATGTCAAAAGATTTTTCATATATTTTATTTACCTCCACAAAACGTGTTATGGAAACAACATCTCATCTAGAATCGATTTCTTAGGCACAAAATAATCAATATTTGAAATCAATATGTAGTATTGAATCGATTCAGTGCATCGATATTTCACCCTAGAAAATGAATATTAGATTTTTTTCCGTTTTGGTAAAAAGCATAAAATTATGTACAGTATCTATAATATGTATGTATTTAGAAATATACATTATCAGTTGTCTAGTACTCATAGCACAAGCTCTGCTGAGTTTGGAACTAGATGGCGTTGTGTGAAAGTTGTGGAAATATTATTATTATTATCTCCTTTATTTTACATATAATCTCTCAAAAATTACATTTTTAAATATTTTTCTATGAAAAAGCTTACAATAAAAAAACATTTAAAAATATAAAAAATGGCAGACCACTGGTGTCGGGAGCAGGCTCCAAGCTACCGGTGCGGTGGTTAGGTCTCCAGAGAAAGGAACCTCCTCACAATACGAGCTGTATCGAGGAGAGCACTAAAATTATGATATTTCGCAATCGTAAAGCCCAATTTACTGACATTAATATAAATTATACAGGAAATAAAATAAATGAAATAGAAACTACAAAATTCTTAGGCATGTCAATTGATTATAATTTAAATTGGAAGACACATATTGATATTCTAAACAAAAAATTAAATAAGCAATCATACGCCTTACATATACTAGCAAAAACAGTAAGCACCTCTGCTGTACTTGCAGCGTATCATGGCTACGTGGGATCCCTGATAAAATATGGTATTATATTCTGGGGTCATTCCACCAATAGGGAAATGGCATTTAAGGCGCAAAAGCGGTGTATTAGGGGTATGTTTAACATCCACCAGACCGATAGCTGCAGACCATATTTTATCAAGCACAATATATTAACTCTGCCTTGTGTCTACATTTATGAGATTGCTGTCTTTGCAAGAAATAATAAACAACTATTTAATAAGTATAGAAGTAAGCGACATATTAATAAAATTTGGGGCAAACCTAAAACGACGGCTTTGTATGCTAAAAGTATTTTCAGTATGGCACCGCGTATTTACAACCACTTACCGAAGTCTATAGTAGAAACTCCATCCATCAATGTGTTCAAAAAGAAATTAAAAAGATTTTTGCTTTATAAATGTTATTATACTGTTCAGGACTACGAAAGGATGTACGGACATATGTTAATCCCATAAATAATGCTGTTGGCGTGATATGATAATATTACATACATTTTAAATATTGACATTGTTATATATTACTTTAATATTTATCAATAAATAATACATATATCTTGACATTCTCGTTTAATACTTTATGACATTTTACTTCTTTAAGTGACATTATAATTATTATTGTTTTTTTATTTTTTTATTTTTATTAAGTACTTTTTATGTTTTACAATTAACAATTTTTTGTATTAATGTAACTATGTTGTAATTGCTTGAGATTTGCATGCCGCAAGGCGTAATATGGCTGAACTGTGCTCTATTTCTTTTACCAACTGTATACCCATAACCCATATTAGCAAATAAATGAATTTGAATTTGAATTTGAGAACTGCTTTCTGTATCAGGCCCTTTATCCAGCTGTGCAACGCCAGCTTCGACAGATGGTCGTCGAAGCTTTTGGCTATCAGCCCGTTGACTGATATCACAATCGGCACAATGACAGCCGAGTCCACATTCCACATGTCAACAACCTCATGAGCTAAGTCGAGATACTTTATGTGTTTCTCTTTCTCAGCTTTCATGAGATTCTCGTCATGTGGGATGGTAACATCGATTATCATTGCGCGGCGCACTAATCGGTCAATCACCACTATATCAGGCTTATTGGCAACAATAGTCATATCAGTGATGATAGACCGATCGCAGTACAACGTGACATGGTCATTTTCGAGAACTGGGTCGGGCACATACTTGTAATACGGTACCTCAGAATTAGGGCTTTCAGTCTCGATGCATGACTGAGTCCCGGAAAAAAAGTGAGACTAGGTGTGGTCTCGAAATTCCCGGGAAAAACGAGACTTTCGAGGCTATTTCAAAACTACGTTTCTTATTTATAAGCTATGCAATTAGAGAGTCAAATCAAGATATTTTAATCAAGTAGTTACTTTCATAAACAAGCGCAATTAAAAAAAAACATTTATAACAGTTTTTTTATTTTCATTTTTGTAGTGGGCACGTAAAAAACAAAGGGCATTTAATCCTAATTTTGTTACAAAAGTAACCCGCATTAGAAAAAGCTCTTTCTGCTTGTACGCTAGAGGGATACTACTTAGTACCGCTTCGCGCTTTCACAATGAAAGGGGATAGAACCTATCTGGCGTATCGACGTCACCATTTTGTTTTTTTTTTAATCGCTGCGTATGTTGAAAGTGGTATAGATGAACAAAAAATGTCCGGTAACACGGTACCCCAAAGTGTGACGTAAACGTTTGAAGGTAAACATCGACATATAACTACAATGAAAATCATTTAAAATAGACTCATTACGCGTCCATACGCTTATTATTATTTAGCTTATTAGTCTAGCAGTACGAAAAAACCGCTACTATAATTGTTGCGTCCCAAATGTATTTTTGAACGATCTTTTTGGTGTGGCAACATTCTATTGTCTTTTTGATGTTGACACTTGACATAACCTTTTTCACTTGACAGATAGACTTTGCTTCCGTGTTGAAAAATGTCCGATTGGGACCTGTTGAGTTAATTATAATTGGTAAAATATCGTTTGGAATCGCCTGTTGAAACCGATAATTGGGTCGCGAGTAACGATTAAATGGAATTTGTAATCCCGGATTGACGAAAACCAGGGATATTTCTCGGAACATATCGCCGTATTGCCTCACCGCGTGGCACGCGCATTTGCTGGAAACGAGTTAGGGCTGTGATGCTGATCTGAACCGCGCCATCTGGAGACTGACGCCTTGTGACCGTTCAGAACACTTGACTTACATCACACTTTCAGTTACTCACCTCATATTTACATACATACCACACTTGGGCGTGACCTAGGAAGGTCGAAGTTGGTGTACCCAGTGCAGAAGGTAAGTGGTTAGAACTGTTATTTATATATATGGTTTGTAGGCCGAAGAGCCTGTAGTTTGTTTATTGTCGTTGAAAGCAACGGTAGGTCTCCACGAACCGTGGACAAGTTTCGGACACCCCAGTTATCGTTGCACTGGCTTCTTGAAGTCCCTAACAATAATTATTTACCTACCAAATCGCATCGCATCGTAATAAAACGCATTTCAACGCTTTTGACGCTGTCTTTCATCCCACCGTATTATAAAATGAACAAAAAGTGTTTTGGTACATGTCTTTCTTTGGTACATGGATTAGGCTCGGCATCGGAATTTATGGATTATGTAGTATAGTAGTATTTATGATACGTGTTAGATATATTATAAATCTTTTAAAATGTCACATCTTAGTATTAATATTCACTTATGTTTGATATTGTACTTACAGTTATAAATAAATGTTAACGTCCTTTTGTCTTTTGTTTAACTACTGCTGAAAAACGTTTTCAAGCTGAGGAACATGTCACATAATCTGCCACACGATAGTAACATGTCGACTGCGTTTCATTGCGATGCGATTTAGTGGATAAATAATTATTTTTAGTAGTATTCTCGTGCTCCTAGTAGCGTGTAATGTACCTACTCTCTTTCTATAAACATTAATCATCATAATCAACCTGAGAACCATTATTTGGATACAATCTGATGCTTATAGACACGTAATAAGTCTACTTTTAATGATTGTCCTTGTAGTCATATGTCGATGTTTACCTTCAAATATCTCGGTAATGTGACATTTTGGGGTACCATATTACTGATATTTTTTGTTAGACACATACCGCTTTCAGCATGCGCCACGATTTCTAAAAAAAAAAAACAAAATGGCGGTAGGTCGACATGCCAGTCTTCATACAAAAAAGTTCGAACCCCATTTCAATTCAATCAGAATAGTTCCATAATTCAATCTTTATTGCAATCATAATTATGTGTTAACAAGATCTTAATATAAGTAGGTAATGGTTCACATGGACCCTTTCGGGCACAGCAATTTACATTTATAATATGTAGAAAAAATCTGTGTTATTTGTCAATAATGTTATTCAACCTCCACAGATAATACTAAGCTTTACTCTACGCTCGACCGTGCTGCCATTGCCATACACATAATAAAAATTTAATATAGGTTTAATAAATTATTTAATACAGTTTTTATGGTACTGAAGTCTCAAAAGTCTCGTTATTCCCGTGACTGAAAATGTTAGACTCGAGTCTCAAAAATACTAAAAAAATCGTCGAGACTCTCGAAATTTTCGAGACCGAGATTCCAGGGATGAAAGCCCTACTCAGAATCGACAAGTTTGTATTTCAAAGCAAGTTGCTGATGGATAATTCTCGCTACTTGGTTGTGCCTATGCAAGTACTCGCCGTTAGCCAGACGAGAACAACCGGAGACAATATGTCTGATGGACTCACCAGGATGATGGCATGCCCGACAATCGTAATAATTACCGGAGACATATTATGAAGGACGGGAGTCCTTCATAATATGTCTCCGGAAATTATTCGTTTAGATAACTTCATCCATAATTGCACAGACAAAACCTTCAGTTTCCCCGAAGAGCTCCCCGAAGCGTAGCAGGCAACGGAAGCTGTCAAATCCACATCGGACCCATAAAGAACCCGATAGTAGCGACCATGAAGCTCCTTGCTTTTCCATACCTCCTTGCGGTCATCTGCGGTAAGTATAACAAGTTTGTGCCAGTTCTCTTTAGCCATGATCAGCGAGGTGAGTCTCTTGTCCACTGCAACCACATCTCTGTGCATACCCACATCGGCTTTAAGGAAATATTCCCTAAGACTGCAAATCTCGCGGTTGTGGCGAGTTTTGGCATTTAAAAAGCCTCGACCTCCACACTTCCGCGAGATGTACAGTCTCATCACCGTTGATCATGGGTGATGCATCCGATTTGCGGTTAGCAGTGTATGGACCCTCCTATCTAGGGCGTCCAGTTCGGTTTGAGTCCATTTGAGTATGCCGAAAGAATACATCAACACCGGCATAATCCAACCGTTGAAGGCGCGCACCTTATTTCTTCCCGACAAAAGGCTGTTTAATACCTTTTTCAGGCGGCCAAGGAAGCGCTCCCTCAACGATTGCTTCATGTGAGCAACATTAATGCCCAAAGCTTCCGACATACCCAAATACTTATAAGTTTCGGTCAAGCAGAGAGATCTAAGGTGTATGGAGTCTGAAAGTTGAATTGCCTCAGATTCCATAATCTCTCCTCGTTTCACATGCATGATTGCACATTTGTCCACACCAAATTCTAATATCTTGATGGTGCTACTGAAAGTTTCAGTTACCTTCAGTAGTTCCATCAGTTGCAAGTTTTTGGGGGCAAAGAGTTTCAAATCATCCATGTAAAGGAGGTGGGATATACTTTGACCACCTCTTCTCAACCGATAGCCCAAGCCTGAGTCCTCTAACATTGTGCTTAGAGGATTCAGGGCCAAGCAAAACCAAAATGGACTCAAACTGTCACCCTGAAATATTCCCCGTCTAATCCATATAGGCTCATCATTCCCTCGAATCGGTCGACATCCTCGATATCGAAGTACCGTCTTCCATTGCCTCATACATGACTCAAGGAAAGTGCGTAGAGTTGGATCTATTTTGTAAAGCTCTAGCACCTTCATGAGCCAGGTATGAGGAACAGAGTCATAGGCTTTTTTGTAGTCTATCCAGCATGTTGATAGATCTTCGCGGGATCGACGAACCTGTTGGCTAATGTCCATGTCAATGAGGAGTAGCTCCTTAGTGCCACGGGACCCTTTCCTACATCCATTCTGAGAAGCGGACATAATTGAGTTGCACTCAATGTGCATATTTATTTTCACTCTCAGAATGGACGTAAGAACCTTATAGACCGTAGACAAACAAGTAATCGGTCTATAGTTTTTGGGTTCCGTGGGACTACCACTCTTATGGAGCAGGTGGGTACAGCCAGTTGTCAAAAACTCTGGTAGAGACCCAGTCTCTAAGGATGCTTGGAATTGAGAAGCCAAAAGCGCATGCGAGCTGCTATACCACTTGAGCCAGAAGTTGTGCAGTCCATCCGGTCCTGGAGACTTCCAGTTTGGTAATGGACGAACTGCTTTAGCTACATCAGAAGTATTGATGATTATTTTATCCATTTGTGGTATAGCTTCACATACGCGTTCAACTTATATCATTATTATTATAGTATGTTGAATGTATCTGTAATATATATAACCATAATAATACGGTGTTAGCGGTTAAATGGTTATTTACTCAAGAACTCGCTAGTTGGCTGTGCTTATTTTCCTTCACCTGTCTCTAATAAAGAAATTACGATCCTAGTAGACTTGAGAGACTCTTTAAATAGCTTAGATAATAAGCATTGAGAAATATACCTACGCTTTATTATGTAATCTCTTAACATTTCAATAAAACAAATACATTCAGAAAATAAATGTTTTCTTTTATGCCTAATACCTTGATACGGTAATAAAAATAATTGTTAATATAAAATTCCCTGAAGTAAAAAATGCCCTGATTAAGATAAGAGATCGTTTACTATGAAATCTTACTTTTATTTCATGAAATGGATTTATATATACATTTTAAATGCTTGAAACAATCGATTCATCGTGCTACGATACGAATCGATTTAAAATCGTTGTTTTTCGGAAAGAATGGGCATCCCTAGGTATAATCATTTACGATTATTTGTGGTAAAGTCCACCTCACGAAAGAAGTCTCGCAGACGCGGCGCTACAGTCATGTCACGGAATGTTGACAAACTCCACTGTTTAAGACTCCCCAAAAATTCAACTTGACATCTGATTTCATATAAATGATGATTTCAAATTGAATTTTTGTTCGATCCGATTTTATTATTTTTAATAATTAAATTAATGTTCTTATAGAAAATGATATTGACATAACCCTTATATTTTGGAAACTTTGTTTGTTTTGATAACCTCGATAACATCGATTGGGTTTATTCCAGACATACTACAGTCACTATCCGAATCATCTACATGAATGTCACTGTTGTGATCAGACTTGTTTTCGCTATCGCTTGCTGTAGATATTATGAAGCGGTCCATTTCTTCATCTATCAGCCCGTCGTTTCTAAAATATTCATCTTCTAGATGCTCTACATGTTTGCATTGTTTGAATCAATCTTCTGCTGTCATGCTTGCAAACGAATCTTCCGTTAATTTCACAATTTTTTTCGTGTCTTGATCAATATTCTTTTCAGCCACGCGTCTTTTCACAAGGCTCCATATTTTTTCGATCAGGTTCAAATCACAATGATAAGGTGGGAGTCTTAAATCTTCATGGTTGTGACTTTTTAATAATTCATCTACGACGTAAGTTGGTTTTCCTTTATTTTGTTTAATTATACCGAACAAAATAGCTTTTGTCCAGCTCTCTTCAAAATATATACCTTTTTCTTGCAACCACTTTTGCATATTAGCTTTTAAGTTTGACATGGTTGGTGCTTTATTTATTTGAGTGCAGTGTTATGGAGCATTGTCCATTTCAAACCATTCTCAGATCCAGCATGAGCGATTATCCATCTACTCCCAGCAGACTCTGAAGTGAAAGGTCCTGGCTCTTCTTTACTTTGCCAACAATTTTTGGCATGGTATGTGTTGTGGATATACGTTTCATCTAAAAACACCACAGGTCTTTTTTCGACGGTTCGATTTTTTTCGCAGTTTTTCGATATATCTAGCGCGCCAAGTAGGGATACCAGATGTGTTCAAAGAAAAAACCGGACAAGTTTTTAATTTTTTTATTTCTTTTGTACTGGAAACTTACTTACTAAACTACAGCCATTCTACTTTTTTATATAATTATTTAGAATTCGACCCGACTGCTTTTAATAAAGTCTTATTCCCTGAGATGGCATCTTTAAATTCAGTGCAACTAACATTTATATTAAAGGAAACGCACAATTCACTTTTTACAGTTTGTACGGTGAGACGATTTCTTTCATCGGTCCATACATTTCCCATGACGCTGAAGATTCGTTCCACAAAAGCATTACATATGGGAATACTACACGATTTTTAATAAATTTGGTGCTGCTTCTTTGTTAAAAAATTTGCACCACATATTAAGCGAATTCCCTTCGAGTGAAGAGAAAACACTTTGGAGTGCAGCTAGTTCTTCGTAAATGCTTTCAGGAGGAGTTTGCTGCTTCCATGGAGATATTGACCACAACTTAATCAATTGATCCAGCGTAGGCAGTCTTCCGGCTTCGAAATCTAAACAACTAAAAGCCTTATAATTGTTATTCTCGAAGGGATACCACTTCTCTATATAAGCTAATGCTATTTGGCAAACACGTGGAGCATTTGTTGTAAATTCTTTTATTTGATCATCTGAAAGATGGTCTTTTCTTAATGCCATATGCACTGTCATTCCGAAATGGTTGTCATTTATTTTCTTTGTAATAGTGTCCCGGAAATTCACCATTATGCTGTGTAGATTATATGCTGCTATGGTATGTTTTTCTAACAGCAGCAAAATTTCTTGAAAAGAAGCCATAAAATTATGAGTAAAATACAAATATAATTCACTGTAAGAGGGGTTAGTCTCACTTGTAATTTGGTCTTCTTGATCTGATAAGATAGCCCAAAGAGCCCTTGGGCAGTTGTCAGAACCTTGCTCTAAGAAGTATTTTTTCAATGGTCCCCACGACGAAAGCATCCTATCGAGAGCTTTAAACAAACTGAGCCACCATGTAGGTACGTGATGTATTACGTCTTTGTATTGGCTCTCGAAGAAATCAAAGCACTCCTTCAACTCTTCTCGTTTCTTTGCAGAACAAGAAAATTCTGCAAAAACTTTAATTACTATATTTTCGACATCAACAGGCATTACTTTCAAAGCATTTTTTGCGCAGTTATGAAATATGTGATCATTGCAGTGAGCGGCTATTATTCCATAATTTTCTTCAGACTTTATCTTTTGAAAAACGGAATTATTAACTCCGAAATTAACAGAAGCATTGTCCGCTCTATATGCTGTTGCTCTACTCCATGGTAGCTGTGAATTTTCCAACACTTGACATAATTTTTCTTTAATAGATCTTGAATCTTCGAATGAGTCCTCGTAAAATTCCAAATTTTTATGACAAATACCGACTTTTGGTGAAAAATATTGAATCGCAACGGGAAAGAGTTTTTTGTTTCCTTTATTAAAAGCATTGGTAGCAATGGAAAACGGAATTTCATTCTTTAAATCCTCTTGCACAAGTTCCATTGAATACGGATATAAAACTTGGTTTATCAAAGCAGTACATTTAGTCCGACCTCCAGTCATTTGTTTCACGATTTCTGAATCGGTAATAACTTGCTTTAACACTTTTAATGAGCAATCTTGAGCAACATATGAAATGTGGTGCTTGATACTATGATAAACTTCAGCCAATTCGGCAATGCTAACTTTTTCACTTTGCGCACTGCCTTTTGGAGTAAAGAAAGAATTCATTCGCTGAGACATGGCTGCTGCACTTGCAGAATCTTTGTGCTTCTTTGACGTGTCGTGCTGTGTTAATGCTTTCACGCCATCATAAGCCACTGTGAACGTAGTTTTACACAATTTGCAATAGAATAGATTTTTATTTTCATTATTATTATTTTTTATAGCCCTTTGTGTTGTCTTCGTCATATTTATTAAACCAAAAAAATCACGATTCCCAGTCAACATTATAGTAGCAAGTTCTTCTCACTTTCTTCGATTTACTGCACTGGTCGATGCTTCCTCGTCATCCATATTATTATAAAAATCAACCATACACAACACAAATAAAACAGTAAAACAGGAAATATTTGTTGTAACAATAGCGTCGATATTTTATTGGGAGCGAGCGCGGCTTTTCTCACTTTAAACTTGTGACTGAGTGAGTGAGATACGCCGTACGCGGAGGACACGGGCGGGGCGCGGTGACAGGGGCAGGACGCGAGGCGAAGCGGGGTAGTGCGGGCGGTGACAAACGGCGGCGTGTCACGGTCCTACGAAACGCTTGTGCTGTTCGCTAGAAATAGGCACTTCTTTTTTACAATATAAAATTGGTAAATTTTTAAGTGAATAGCACAGAGATGTAAACTTTCCAGGTTGAAATTTTTTGGAAGTGGATGACTCTTCCCTGGTGTTACAATCGTTTTTGAAGTACTTGTAGCTGTTTTTCCTTCCTGTGTTCCTTGAGACGGTTTTCTCAGAGACACCTGAAAAATATTCTCAACCTGAATACATAATGTTGATAATAAATGCATTTAATTTCATTTTTTAACATTTGTGGTTAGAGAATCTTTATTTACTCAAAAGAAATTGACTACAAATTTCACTTAATGAGAAATATTTTAGCTAAGTATATAAAAATAATGACATTCATTTCATTTGTTTATTTGCAAACATGGGTGAAAATATACATTGTTTTTTTTTATAAGTAATTAAATTCTCCATGTTTAACCGTCACATGGGTATGCAAATATTGTAAAGTAATAACAAAACACAAAATTAAATATGCATGAAATATTGAATATAAAATCACAAATAAAATGGTAAAAACCACATGCTGGTATCCCTCTACTGCATAAAATATAGCTTGATCTCTGCGACATATGTCAAACTGACATTCCTAGGTTTGTTGACATATAAAAATTTTCGATATAAATTATCGACATTTCTTATTATTATCGATGCTAATGTAACATGTTACAAACGTTACTATTTAGTAACGAATATTTTAATATAAAATGCATTTATTCTCTTAAAGGAGTACACCAAATCCATATCTGAATCAGTTTCTGAATCGCTAAAAATTGGATTTTATTTACTCACTATTATTTTAGATCAAGTATGTATACAAATGTAAATAATGTTATCATATTAAAATATACAATAAAATTAAACATAAATTAATTTTAAATTAAGTTTTATTTAAAATATTGATTGATAGGTACTGTCTGTACCTGTCTGTACTATTGTAAAATTCAGGACTTTATAGGCGTAATTCTACTGACAGCTGTCGCAGAGATCAAGCTATGTTTTATGAAGTACTTATAAATAAGTATCTGTCATGGCGGCAACTCTCTTGCAAACATTGTTTATTGGTATCAAAACACCATGATCCCGTTGTTCTGCTTCACAAAACTCCTTTACCTTCAGTATCATTTCTCGGCCAGCACTTTTTACAACTTTAGGCATTATAAACAACACTTTAAGCTCAGCAAATTAACAAAAATCTCAATACCCACACACGATAACACCATGAAGTTAGATTAATATGGAGCCCACTAGTGTTGAGTAGGACTAAAGGTGAACGCAGACCTAGCCGCACCGCAGTCTCTACAGTCCCCGCAGTCATCGCTTTTTGTTAATGGCCTCGCACATCTATCCGCGCCGCAGTCGCTGCAGTCGTTCCCGTCAGTGTTGCCAGATTTTTGAAAGCATTATCTGTACCGAAGATTTAAAAAATCTGTATAAAATCTGTATTTGGTATTGGTATTTTGCTCTTTTGTGTAATTTTATCTGTAGGTGCTATAATAGGGAATAAGCAAGTAATTATTTATACGAGAATAAGTAATTTTATTATAAACCGTTGACAGAGATTCTCTGTCTACTTTATAACTCTGGCAACACTGCGCGCCGTGGATGCGAATGACGTCATCCGCGCTGCGTGCGGGTGACGTCATCAGCTGCGGCTAGGGGAGTTCGGTCGTTTCAGAGACTGCGGCGACTGCGGCGCGGGTAGGTGTGCGAGGTTGCATAGAACTTCATATAAAGAATTCGAATGCAAAGACTGCGGCGCGTGCGGTGCGGCTAGGTCTGCGTTCACCATTACAAGAGGCAGTACATTTGTCCCGTACATGACGGCAAAATGTAAGAGCGGCTCGGCTCTATAAAATGTACTACTTCAAATTTTATGTCGCGGTCGCGGTGCACGCTCGTCACTCATCGTAAGGGTGAGAGAGACAAAAAGCGCGGTACATGCTGCAATAGTACGACATTTTTCAATGAATCGAGGGACGAAACAAGACGCGACTCGAGAAGTAGGTAATGATATATTTTATTCACTCTAATCCTACTTCCTACTATCCTACTTCCTACTCCTGCTATAATCCTACTAATATCCTCCTACTAATCATACTATCATACTTCATACTTCATCATACTAATATACTTATACTATATATATACTTATACTTATACTATATACTATATACTTATACTAATATTATAAATGCGAAAGTTTGTGAGGATGGATGGATGTTTGTTACTCTTTCACGCAAAAACTACAGAACGGATCCGAATGAAATTTGGTAAGTAGATAGTTGACATCCTGGAATAACACATAGGCTACTTTTTATCCCGAAATTTCCATGGGATCGGGATTTGCGTGGGAAAACCTTCCCACGCGTACGAAGTCGCGGGCAAAAGCTAGATAAAAAAATGTGCTAAATAAATGTACTACGATGAGGCGTGAATTGAAACGTGTAGGTACGATCTAAATTGCAAAATTTTTGATAAATTATTGTTTTTAATTGTTTGTCATTGCGAAATAAGTTAATAAGTATTCTATCTAAGTATGTATAAGTATTCATGTAAGTTTTAGTAGTTTTT
Source organism: Tholera decimalis (assembly GCA_943138885.2). Lineage (NCBI taxonomy): Eukaryota > Metazoa > Arthropoda > Insecta > Lepidoptera > Noctuidae > Tholera > Tholera decimalis. The sequence goes on from OW964565.2 coordinate 31,087,129, forward strand.
TTTTTTAGTTTTTTAATTATTCTGTTTAATGAATGAATTTCAATAACTATTTATTATGCTTGTTTAGCTAGTTTGTGTTATTATTTTGGAGTGGTTTATTATTTTATATTGGTTTGAGAGAAAAACAGAGTGTAATATTATGACAATACTAACACAATAACATCAAATATCTTATTCATACTGGTTACTTCAAATGTATCGCCGAGCTTCAGTACGCCTCGCCTCATTTGAAGTGTCAAGTGGGATCAATGACGTATTATGACATTGTACCGGCTCAGTACAAAAAAGAGACTACTCTTACAAACTCTTTTTCAAGTCGTGTCCTACCCAACACTAGAGCCCACACTTCGAACAACAGCTCACGGTTGCCAACCTAACCGAAGCATAAAGCAGTAGATCAGACTTAAAAAAACAGCAGAAAACAGTAAAATGGTAACTTTAAAACATTAAGTCTACTACTTTATTAGAATTGAAATTGAAACACTTAATGAAATTGAAAACATAAGTACATAATTATTATTATTTATTTATTATGTTAAAAATATGAATAACTAGCTGCTGCCCGCGACTTCGTTCGCGTTAGAGGGTTTTCCCGCGTAAAATCCCGATCCCGTGGGAATTCCGGGATAAAAACTATCTACTTGCCAAATTTCATTCAGATCCGTTTAGTAGTTTTTGCGTGAAAGAGTAACAAACATCCATCCATCCTCACAAACTTTCACATTTATAATATTAGTAAGAAAGATTGTCATTTTTTTTAAATAATCCTATGTGTTATTCCAGGATATAAACTATCTACTTGCCAAATTTCATTCAGATCCGTTTAGTAGTTTTTGCGTGAAAGAGTAACAAACATCCATCCATCCTCACAAACTTTCACATTTATAATATTAGTAAAAAAGATTGTCATTTTTTTAAATATTCTTATAAATAATTATCAACTATTTTAAATTTCTCTGTCTTCGATATTTTCTGCCTCTTTTTTAATAAAATCATACATATTTTTATTGAATTTATTCACAAGTTTTTTATTTGCATTAAATGTATAGCATTCCTTTATTTCTGTTTTACTAGGATCACGGTACTCACGGTAAAGCCCTTGAGATAGGAAAAGTACCTATGGTACCTAGTCAAGCCAAACAAAATATTGTCAATGTCATTATTTTCATTACTGACATTATTTCTGTCAGAATTTGACATGTTATGACTTATGACTTGTTTTGTTAGACATAGTTAAAATTTATACGGATACATCATGCATATCATTAAGCTAGGTATTTAAATTGGAGGGGTTTTATCGTTTTAGACGAAATCTCCACTAAATAATATAGTAATAAAAACAGTAGAAATTGGTACTTAAACAGAAAACAGGGATGTCACGGTAAAAACAGTAAATCTACTGTTAAAACAGTAGGGTTGGCAACGCTGCAACAGCTTGAGTCAAATACCTACTTAACTCTATCTCACTCTCTGTGGTCTGACCTCTCTTTTTAGTGTGGACCATGGTATTGCTATCTCATTATTCAAATCTCCTAATACATTCTTAAAAAGAGTCACCTCACTAACCAAATCAGAAGTTAAACACTGTCAAATAATGTGTCAATAAATAAAAAGCTAAACTAAGATTACTGAAATTAAAAATTCCAAAACTATGTCACGAATGCTTATCAAGGTTGGCAAATCATTGAATTTTTATCCCATTTCCTGAGGATATGGTAATGTGACAACATTGGCCCCACATGTCAATTGTCAACATAAAACTTGCCAATATGGCGGTTGTTTACTTTGCGGTTCACAACTTCGTTTGAGATATTTGTCTTTAATCAATATTATAATTGAAGAAATGGTGCAAACTTGTGTAGTGCGCGGTTGTGGTAGTACGTGGTGTCCAGGAGGTGATATAAGATTTCACGCGTAAGTGTTTAAATCGTGATTTTTGACACTAAATAATTGTAAACATATTTCTTTGTATTTTCAGTTAATTACTTCATAAAACGCTAGACCAATGATTTTAACCCTTTGTAGACTCGTGTGACATTTCTGTAACAAACCTCAATAATCCCGCTAAAATATATACTAAACATTTAAGTTCATTCAATTCAGTGTTGCTGTATTATAAGTATTATAACATACCACACCGAACATTTTAGAATCAAATACAAATCATAGATGTCGTAACTTGTTGATTTTAGCGAGTTTGAATTTCGTGCGTTGATAAAAGTGAGAAGTTGAAACTCGTTGAAAGTTTGAAAAATATAAAAATATACTAAAAGTGTATAAAATCGTATTTTTTTCTTAGAAATCTATAGGTAAGTGAATGATTTTGTTCATATATGGTTACCAAAGCATATTTTTGCTTTTTTATGTGAAGAACGTAGCTTTACATGTTTGTAACATTTCTGTTACACTGAGTGTCGATGGAAATATTAATTGTTACTAAAGTATGGATGAATGGGGTCACACTCACTGAGGAATCGTGAAATAGGTGACATATTGCACCAATATGATAGCGAAGACGGTTGAGAGGACGATAATGACAGCGTTATTGATCCAGATTTTCAGTCGCTAACTATTAGAAGATTTAGAACTCTTTTCTGATTGTGAAGAAGATACTGCAGTTGATGTTCGCATCTACATCAACTGCAGTATCTTCTTTGAAAAATAATATTGAAAAATCAAAACGCAGTGAGCCTATTGCCGGCTCCTCGTCTGCAGATCCTGGACTGCAAGATAGCCATTCACATAAACCTTCCACTAATCAAAAGCGAAAAAGCGACAATTACACTGGCGAAAAAACACATCAGAATTATCAACTTTATTTTGATAGTTACTTTATTTCCTTGGAATTACTGGAGTTGTAAGCTAAAAAGGGTGTATTGAGTCCTGGGACACTACGACGCAATCACATTCCAGATTGCAAACTACCCGCTGACAAGGAAGTAATGAAAAAATAACGCGGATTTTCCGTTGAATATGTGGCGAATATGGACAGAATTGATGTATCAAACGTTACATGGAAAGACAACAAAGTTATCTTTCTCTTGTCATATTTTACTGGTGAATTGCCAAAGGCCCACGTTAGACGTTACGATAAGGCCAATAAGAAGTACATCAACATTGGTCGCCCTTATATTGTCAAAGAAGATAATCGGCATATGGGAGGCCTAAATTTGATTGACAGCATTATGGGAAGGTTTATCAATTTGCCACAAAGTAAAGGATAGCAGGTTCGGATGTTCTATCACTTATTAGACATGACTATGGCCAATTCTTGGGTGTTATATCGAAGAGTAAGGCAGGCAAAAAACTGCAATGACAAACAAATGTCTTCAGTAGATTTTCTTCTTGAGATAGGTGAGACTTTATGCAAACTAGGTTTGAAACCATCAAGCACCGAAGGTCAATGGAAAATGAAATTCAATACAAAAATATACCACAAAACGTGCCAGCGCAACATGTCCCCCCCATTGACAGTAAGGCAAGATTAAACTGGCCACTGGCCGATTTGGGTAGAAAAATGGGTTTGGTGCAAGTTTCCTAAATGTAGGTACTGGTGTAAGTATCACAAAAGATTTGCGAAAAATGCAAATGCACGTATGTAGCGTAATGTTACAACAAACAAAATAATTGTTTAGATTCTTCCATACCAATTACCACATAAGTACATTTTCTTTTAGTTTAACTCAATGTTACAGTAATGTTACTGTACGGGTCAACCACCGTACAGTAGCGTTTACCTGGGTCATCATTATTGCGCCACCCGCTCAGTATGTTTCCATCATTTATATTATTGCACTTACACCGCAATAGTTCAGTACGTAATTCGGCGACATACCGTGCGCGTGACTCATAATCCTATATCGTTCACCACTCATCCTAGTATAAATTAATCTTAATCTCATATTTGTGGAAACAGACAATACAGTGAATTTATTCATCTTCAACTGACTTTCATCTCTTATCTCACCCCTTATCTCTATCTTATCCCAACCCCGAACATTGGTCCTTCGAGCACGTTAGCGGGACCGAAACGCGTGTGCAAAACCTTGTGCTTTGTTCTTTGTGTGTGCGTTTTACCGGTTTCGTTATACGCAATCAGATACCTTTGGAAAATACAGTGTGTCTAATCTCGTGATCCTGGTCAATCCCGGTGCCTAGGAAGGCGCCACTTTATCTCATCTCGCGACTTTTCGATCCCAGTGCCCAAGAGGGCGCCACTCATCTCATCTTGTTGATCCTGTGACCTCCGTGTCGAGAAAATCTTCACGTCATCTCACCTCCTCGATCCTGTGACCTCTGTGCCTAGGAAGGCGCAACAGAATCTATCAGTTCCGGTTTGTCTTGCACAGCTTTTGAACTCCGTTACTGAGCTATCTCGGATTACAAGTAAGGCAGATTTTACTTATCCTAATAATGGCTAAAATGGAAGACCTTTTAGCTACTCAACAGCAAATCATTGAAGCAGTGGATAAACTCTACTCCAACTTTAAGAAAGATGGAGCAGAGCGGAAGACGTCGGACTATCTTCGTCGACGATTAGAAACCGTAGAACAATATTTTACGGAATTTCATAACAACCATATGAATTTACTGTCATTTGGTGATCGATCGCATGCGTATTTCACTACCGATCAGTATGATCAAATGAAGGTGAAATATAGCAATATTAAAACAGCCATTCAGAATTATAAGCCTTCCACAGACAGACCTCAAACCCCTGTTTTGAAACCCCCTACTTTTCAACCATCTTCAATATCTCAAACCTCGAGCCTTCATCTCAAAATAATCCTCCTAAGGAGAGCGTAAATATAGAAGACCTCTTAAAGAAGCAAACTACTAATTTTAGGGCATTTTCAAGAGAAGCTGCTGACATTGATCTCAATCTTATCTCTGAAAAGTGGGAGTTTGAAGACATCCTAAAAACTTTAAAAACTCGTTGGACAGCTATTGACACCCTACACTGGGAGCTGGACAACGAGCTCAACGGCTCCAACACCCAGTACGACGAGCAATTCTCGAACTACGAGAAATATTATAAAACCCTGAAAAGGGATATTAACCGAAAGATGTGGTCGGTGGCTCATATTGAGAAATCAACCCCACAAATGGAAATAGCTACCTTCGAAGGAAGCTATACATCGTGGATCTCATTCAAAGATCTTTTTACAGAAACTGTACACAATAATCCCTCTTTATCTAACGCCCAAAAAATGCAGTTCCTGAAAAGTAAGATCAAGGGCGAGCCGGAAAAATTAATCCAACATCTTCATATAAGTTCAGACAACTACCCCGTTTGTTGGAATATCCTTGCGCATCGATATGATAATAAGCGTCGTATTTTTATATCTCATCTCAAAAACATCCTAAATATCCCGACATCTCAGCAAAAATCAGCAAAACACCTCAAACGAATCCACGATACAACGTACGAAAGCGTGAATGCTATAAAAAATCTCGGAATCGATGTATCTACTTGGGATCCCTTCCTCGTATGTATCCTAGCGGAGAAATTGGACTCTGAAAGCAATGATGACTATATAGAGTCATTGAAATCTCCGAAGGAGTTGCCAGTATTGGAAGAATTTCTTCGATTTTTGGAGAATAAGTTTACGTCGCTGGAAACCTCACAGAAGAAACAAGAACCCTTCATTCAAAAGTCATCTCCTCAATCTCAATACGCATCTTCATCATCGAAAGGTTATCTTAATAACCAACAATCTAATTCAAAAGGTTTTAATCCTCGCTTCAAACAAAATAACAACACCTATTCGACAAACCAGGTCATTTCGCAATCGTCAAAGTCCAATTGGAAAAATAACGAAAAACGTAAACAGTGTGGTATTTGCAACGCAAGCGATCATCGCATTCAAAATTGTCAAAAGCTGGCAAAAATGCATCCATCGGCTCGTAGAAACGCAATTGCAAATTTAAACCTTTGTGTCAACTGCTTGCACTATCACGAAGGTAGAAAATGCCTTTCAGAAATAAAGTGTAAAGAGTGCAATAAAGACCACAATACGATTCTACATGAATGTTTTACGTCAAGAAATGCTACATCGGATGCGTCGCGATCGGGGCCGAATACGGCCACTATTACGAAATCTCCACCTCAGCAAGATATGAACACCTTAGTATCTATGCAAAATGATCCTACAGAAATACTCCTCGCGACAGCAATTATCAAGGTTCAAGCAGCTGACGGATCTTACGAAAGAATGAGAGCTCTTTTAGATCAGGGATCTCAGACCTCAATTATTAGTGAACGAGCCGCACAGCTTCTAAACCTGCGTCGGCAAAAATGTACTGGACTTATCTCTGGAATCGGAAACAATGAAAATAGCTGTAAGGGCATGATCTCTATTAAGTGTATGTCGTTAATTAATGACTTCACTTTCGAATCCGACGTATTTATAATGAAAAGACTAGTCAAGAATTTGCCTAGACATACCTTCACTAAACCCAACTGGCCAACCCTTAACCAAATAACCCTAGCTGATCCTGAATTTTACAAAAGTAGGCCAGTTGATATCTTATTCGGCGCTGACGTTTATTCCCAAATCCTATTGGATGGTATCTGCCGTTCCGAGGGAATGTTACCCATTGCCCAGCAGACACAATTGGGATGGATCCTAAGCGGTAATTGTAAAACATTTCAGTGCAATGTGATCCTAAACAATCTCACCGATATCCAACAGTTCTGGGAGATGGAGGATATTCGCGAACCCTTATCAATATCTCAAGAAGATCAAGCTTGCATTGACTTCTTTCAATCCTCAACCTCAAGGCGCGAAGACGGCAGCTATGTCATGAAAATACCTTTTAAAGAAAATTTTGAAGAAAAGTTAGGTGAATCTAAAAATAAATCCATTGCGCAATTCCTTCAAACAGAAAGGAAATTAATTATGCAACCCGACCTGGCAAGTGATTATAAATTGTTTATGTCCGAGTACTTAAAGCTCGGACATATGATCCCCGTTGCGACAAATGTCAATGTAACCCCAGATTGCTACCTTTCGCATCATGGCGTACTTCGAGCTGAGTCATTACTACAAAATTACGAGTTGTTTTTAATGCTTCTGCAAAAACCTCAACAGGTCACAGCCTGAACGATCTTATGTGCAGGGGGCCGAACCTGCAGCAGGACCTCTTAAGTCTCATCCTGAAATGGAGACAGTTTAAATACGTATTTACGGCTGATATTGAAAAGATGTTCCGTAACATTTGGCTACATCCTGATCATCAAAAGTTCCAGAAAATTATTTGGAGAAATCATCAACCTTTAACCCAACCTTTGCAAAAATATCAGCTAGCGACTGTCACCTACAGCACAAAGGCCTACGCTTATGTTTTTAATTGTAAAATTACAAGAAACCACAAAACAGACGTAACCCTTGTTGCTGGAAAATCTAAAGTGGTACCTCTGAAAAAATCTCAATCTATACCTCGCTTGGAACTTAGTGGAACTCTTTTATTATCAAAACTTAAGGCCAAAATAATCTCATCCCTATCTGATCTCAAAATCCAAGCTTATGGCTGGGTAGATTCCATGGCTGTACTAGGATGGATAAATGGTGAACCAGAAAAATGGAAACCCTTCGTTTCAAATCGAGTAAAAATGATTTGCGAAATTATCCCAAAAAATAGGTGGCGGTATGTGAAATCCCAAGAAAATCCCGCAGATTGCGCTAGCCGTAGTCTGACTGCATCCCATTTAGCCAATCATTCACTTTGGTGGCACGGGCCCGATTGGTTATCTCACTACAATCCTGAAAAGAATCCTAAACCTATCTTATATAAAACAACTGAAGATCTCAGAAAGAAGAATCTAGTAAACACTATTACTGCTGACTCTAGCAATTCAGTTATAAAACGATTATTAGAGAAATACAGCAGTTACAAGAAAATCATTCGAGTTTTAGCCTATGTAAACAAATTCAATGACATCTTAATTTACAAGAAGAAGCGTGAAAACTACCTTACCCTGCATGACCTCAAACGAGCGACGGAAATGTTAATAAAACATGTGCAACAAGAATACTTTTTCAAGGAAATATCTCAACTTGAAAAAGGCGAACCTTTAAGCAAGAAAAGCCAGATCTTGAATCTCAATCCTATCTTAGACAGCCACGGAGTACTCCGTGTCGGTGGACGGCTAAAACATTCGAGTTTAGACCCCGAAATGAAGCATCCCATTATCATCCCAAATCAAACTAAATTAGCTGATCTTATAATAGACGAATCCCATAAATTAGTTTTCCACGGTGGAGTGAAAATGACGAGTGGATTTATAAGACAAAAATATTGGATAATTGGAGGAAACCGCGCTACAAAAAAAAAACGATTAAGAACGTGCGTAAAGTGTAGGAGATACGATCCCATTCTAAAACATCAACTCATGGGTGACTTGCCTTCATCCAGATTAAATCCTAGTCGACCCTTTTATCATACCGGTATTGACTACACTGGACATGTTTTGGTGAAAGCGAACAAAGGTCGCGGCATCAAAACAGATAAAGGATACGTTGCAGTATTCGTATGTATGGTTACAAAGGCCATACATTTAGAACTCGTATCTGATCTCACAGCGTCGGCTTTTATTGCAGCGCTCAGACGTATGTCAGCCAGAAGAGGAGTTCCCGGCCACATATACAGTGATCAAGGAACTAACTTCATTGGAGCTAACAAGATCCTAAAACAAGAAATCATAGAAATCTCAGAAATCTTATCAAGTCAAGAAACATTATCTAACGTCTCCGAAATGAACATTGAGTGGCATTTTAATGCTCCGTCATGGCCTTCTGCTGGCGGTCTTTGGGAAGCTGCGGTGAAAAGTTTAAAACATCATCTTAGGCGTGTTGTTGGTGAGCAAAAACTCACCTACGAAGAATATAGCACCCTCCTATCTCAACTCGAAGGTTGCTTAAACTCTCGACCACTCTGTCCTTTGAAGGAGGATCCCGAGGACATAGACTTTTTAACCCCGGCACACTTTCTTGCAAGTGGGCCTACCTTAACCATCTTTGAAACTGAAAATGATCTTAGGACTCGGTGGCACATGGTACAAAAAATCTATAGAGATATTTGGGTCCAGTGGAAAAATGAATATCTCTCACAGTTATCCATTAGAGCTAAATGGAGACAATCTCAAAGGAATCTCAGTCTCAACGATATTGTTATCATCAAAGATGAAAACCTCCCGCCAGGGAAGTGGGCTCTAGGGCGTGTAGTAGAACTGCATCCTGGTTCTGACGGACACGTCAGAGTCGTTACCCTTAAAACTAAAAATGGGTTTTTAAAACGGCCTGTTGTTAAGCTATCTCTATTACCAGCGGACAGAGACAACAACCCTCCTAGTGACACGAAGATTAAGGATGAGGCACCAAAGAAGAAAAATCCCAAGCGTATCTCATTCTCGACTATAGCTCTGTCAGTAACGCTATTCTTACTGTCACTAATAAACTTATCTCAAGCATCTTATAGTTTCACCCCTTTGAGCAACAACAGCGTTTATTTTGATAAAATCTCCAACATGCATCTTATTAGAGACGATTGGCGTTTAATTGTTTATTATGACACATATCCCTACAAAGAAGGCACGTCGGCACTTGAGAAGTATATCAATTATCTTGAAACATTATGCTCCACTATTAAAGAACACACACCTTGCGACGGTATCATCTTACAACTCGGGCACGAGTTCGAAGAAATTAAACATTATGATAGTATGTTAACAATGAATGAATCATTTGTAACTGGAGACGAGCGGCGGCGCCGGCGTCGTGGTCTAATAGACGGAGTAGACTACGTCGCAAACAGTTTGTTTGGCGTGCTAGATCAGCGTTTTGCGGAGAAATACGCACAAGACATCGACCTTTTGAAAAAAAATGATAAACATTTGTATAACCTCTGGAAAAACCAAACCTCAATAGTGGAAGCCGAATTTAATCTCATGAAAAGAATGGAGAAAGCTGCGAACAAACATCATAAATCGATAAATCAAAAGTTTAATTATCTTAAAGAATCTTATCAAGATCTTCAACGCCATGTACAGAACATGACTTTAGTTACCGATTTCTTAGCATCTGCTATGACAGCGAATAACTTACTGTATAGCCTCAGGAAAATACAAGACTCCATTCTTGACACAGTAACTAATATTTACAATGGAAAACTGGACTTCCATCTGATATCTCCTAAACAGCTGAGAACGGAATTAAGTTCTATATCAGCACATATCCCCAAAGACATGGCACTTCCTGTTAACCATTTGAATCTCAAGGATCTCTACAACTTGATAAAAGTGCGGACTAAGTACTATAGTAAGTACTTGATTATTGAAATAAGAATACCCCTCATCGAAAGAGACCTTTTTTGACCGAAATTTTTAACCTCATTCCAGTCCCACGATTAAACCACGTGAACCACGACATGATACATGTGAAAGTTATCTCAAGTTTTGCTGCCATTAACCTCAGAAAAGACTCATACGTAACCCTTACTGATGCTGATCTCCAGTCTTGTATAAGACAAAATCCTAGGATGATTTTATGTCATACAAAAAACCCTATAAATATCTTAAAAGATGATCACAGCTTGTGTGAAACGATCCCACACACAAGAACCTGTGAAACTATTAGAAAACCTTGCAAAAACATTTGGAAGGAATTAACAGCTGATAATAAATATTATTATTTTTGTTGCAATGAACGCAACGTTAAACTTCTCTGTGACGACGAAATTACCGCCGTTAAATTGATGAATGCAGGTCTGTTGAATGTGGAGGAAGGCTGTATGATAAAGACGGACAATTTCGTTGTCCATTCTAATAAAAGGCTGTCTAGCACAATGAGTATTGGTGCAAGAATTATTGCGCCACAAATATCACCTATTAATCATATATTCAACATATCTATCCCTGAATCTCCTGAAACGAACGAAACTTAACGATATTTTGAGCAATTACAAGTAGTTGCTAGAGCAACTACTTGTAATTGCTCAAAATATCGTTAATCAGTCATTACTAATCCTTATCCCTGTCATATAGTTGATAAGTTGAATATTGTTTATCATCTTGTAAATCTCATCTACATCTCTATCCTACTAACCCCTATCTTTGTCCCCGGGAGCATGTACGGGTCAACCACCGTACAGTAGCGTTTACCTGGGTCATCATTATTGCGCCACCCGCTCAGTATGTTTCCATCATTTATATTATTGCACTTACACCGCAATAGTTCAGTACGTAATTCGGCGACATACCGTGCGCGTGACTCATAATCCTATATCGTTCACCACTCATCCTAGTATAAATTAATCTTAATCTCATATTTGTGGAAACAGACAATACAGTGAATTTATTCATCTTCAACTGACTTTCATCTCTTATCTCACCCCTTATCTCTATCTTATCCCAACCCCGAACAGTTACATTCCCTAAAATGTCAAAAAAATGAATAATAATAAATATTTTTTAAATTTTGAGAAATATGTGTTTTTTTATTTGTTTAAACCTGTCATATGCCAAAGTAATTTAAAATTTTATGATCTTGGGCTACAAAGGGTTAAAATATTAGTTAATGATAACTTAGATAACTGTGTAAAGACCAAATAGTTTTACATTTAATTTCATGGACTTTTTTTTTTTTAACGTGGTAAAATTATCAAATAAGTCCTCCCACTCCGGGCAGGGTGGGAGGGACTGTCACACTTTTACTGACTAAAATCCACGGTGTTCCTTCAATAACCCTTTACATACCGGGGCCACGGTAACGGAATGAGTCCCACGACCCCGGCAGGCTTCGGCCCTCTGCAGAGGGGGCTTCGTCATGTTGCTGACGCTCTTTGAGGCGCGCGTGGAACACGACGCGCCGTCGACCCGGGCATGGTCCATGGTCGGACAGCGAGTTGCCCTTTACTCGCTGTCCGCATGCCCGCGCCTACGGTGGCCGGAGATCGTCGGCCGACGTCCGACGCCGTGGGCGTCTACCACTGCGGCTGGGCTGGAAGGAGGAAGCCATCCTCTCCCTCACGCGGCCCGCCTCCTCCTTCGGAAGCATGACTGCTTCGCAGAAGGAGGCGACCGCTTCCCACTCCCTCTCGCCCCGCAGCATGGCCTCGACCAATGCCGGGCGCGAGAGGTCTCCGCCTATCGCCGCCGTGAGGACACGTCGGTGCTCTGCCCAGGCGGGGCAGTCTTGCACCGTGTGCTCTACGGTGTCCTCAGGGCGACCCTCGCAGTGGTGACACCCAGGCGTTTCCTCCTTTCCCATCAGACACAGGTACCTCCCGAAACTTCCGTGTCCGGTGAGGACCTGCGTCATGCGGTAGGTCAGGACGCCGTGACGCCGATCTAGCCACTCCTCAAAGAGGGGTCTTACCGCCGCAATTGCGGCGTGCCCGGCCGTCGGTTGCGACAGTCGTTCCCTCCATACTGCCCTGAGATAGCGCCGGAGCTCTTCCCGCCGCGCCTCGACTTCTCGAGGCAGCGGGGATACGCCCCGGCGTTGCGCCTCCACGCGCCATTCATAGACGCGCTGGAGGGCAGTCGCCTCCAGATCCCAGGGCAGCAATCCGGCAAGGAGGTTGGCCGATTCGCCGGCGATCGTGCGGTATCCCCGGATCATTCGGATAGCCATGACCCTCTGGCATGCGACCAACTTTAGTGGTCGCGTCCGGATGCACAGGGCTCACACTGGGGACCCGTAGTGGGCCATGAACCGCACGACGCCGGCGTACAGCCTTCGGCAGGAGGCGTTTGGCCCGCTGAGATTAGGCAGGAGTCGCCTGGAGGCGGCTGCTGCCCGGTTCAGCTTTGGGGCCAAATTCAGGAAGTGCTCCCTGAAGTTCCACCGGCTGTCGAGGACGAGTCCCAGGTACTTCATCGTCCTCCCGACGCCGATGCAAACCCCCTCCACCGTTATGTGGGACTCGGACCGTGGCGCGTTCCGACCGCCATGGAAGCACATGGCCTCGGTCTTGTGCAGCGCCACGTCGAGTCCCAACTGCCGGATCCTATGAATGACTGTCGCAACCGCTTGCGTCGCCAGGTCGGCCGCCGCCTGGTGCGACTCTCCCTGCGCCAGGACGAGCGTGTCGTCAGCGTAACATACTACGCTGACGCCGTCAGGGAGGTCGCCGCGCAGCACCCAGTCGTATCCGATGTTCCACAGGGGCGGCCTCAAGACCGATCCCTGTGGGACACCGCACGACATCTCTCGCCGGTTCCACTCTCCCCGGTGACCGGGGTAGATGACGGCTTTGTCCGTCAGGTAGTCCTCGACTATGCGACGGAGGTAGGTCGGCACCCGGTGATACCGGAGTGCCTCCCTGATGCAACTCCAGGGCAGGGTGTTAAAGGCGTTGGTGATGTCCAAAGACACCGCCAAGACGACCCTGCCCCGGGATACCGCGTCCCCCGTCGTGAGGGCTCTCACGCGCATGATGGCATCCACCGTCGAGCGCCCCCTGCGGAAGCCAAACTGGCACTTCGCAAGATCCGGGCCCACCCGATTCAGGTGCCCGAAGAGGCGGTCTGCAATTACTCTTTCCAAGAGCTTGCCCGCCTCGTCGAGCAGCACGATGGGCCGGAATGCGGACGGAAAGTCCGCAGGGCGCCCGGCTTTCTGGATCAAGACCAGCTTTCCCGTCTTCCAGCGAAGCGGAAACTGGCCCCTCTCCAGGCATGCGCTAAAGAGCCCCCCTAGTCGAGGCCCGAGAGTCTCCGAGGCCAGGACCCAGGCTTTCCCTGGCAAGCCGTTTGGTCCTGGGGCGGTATTTTTGGCCTTGAGCCGTTGTACCGCCACTCTCAAGTCTACCTCATAAAATCCATCATTTACAAACACACCACACCCACAAGCAATTCGAGGGATCTGCTTAAGGTCTGTAAGGATCCGGATTCCTCTGTTAATGCTATAAATAATTACTTCGCGAATGTTGGAGGTAGTCTCGCTCACAAGATACAGCAAGCTCCACATCCAACCAGTAATAACTTTAATTTTAGTTCCATGTCCAACCCACAAGGCAATTCATTTGTTTTGCTCGAAACTGACTTTGGTGAGATAAACAGTATAATCTCGGAATTAAAATATAACTGTGCAGTTGGATATGATGGCATACCTGCTTCAGTTATTAAAGCTGCTAAGCATGTTCTCATCCCTCCCATCACTCATGTATGCAATCTGTGTTTGACACATGGCATTTTCCCAAAGTCTTTCAAAAAGGCTTTAGTTACACCAATATTTAAGGGTGGGGAAAGGGATCGTGTTGAAAGCTATAGGCCTATATCTGTTCTTACAACTCTTTCAAAGATTCTTGAAAAAATCCTAAATAAGAGACTTCTTAAGTATTTAGATCACAATGATGCGATAGCTCCTAACCAATATGGCTTCAGGAAAGGAAAATCAACAGAAGATGCTGTGCTTGAGCTATCAAATCACATTGTAAAGAATCTTGACATGAAGAAGAAAACCATAGGTATATTTCTAGATTTGGCCAAGGCTTTTGACACGGTCTCTACCTCCATCCTTTTACAAGCACTGGAGACACTGGGAATAAGAGATACTGCTCTGAATATTTTTCGTGACTATCTCTCTGAGCGTAGCCAACGAGTCAGGCTTGAGAGCTATACTAGCAATGAAGAGGACTTATTTTTCGGAGTTCCACAGGGCAGTTTGCTGGGTCCTACTCTCTTTCTTGTGTATGTCAACAGGCTATGCCAACTCTCTATACCTGACTGCAAGATTCTTGTATATGCAGATGACACGGCACTTATTATAAGTGGGGATACCTGGGCCTCTGCTCACCGTTCGGCTGAATATGCACTTGGTGTTGTGATGGATTGGCTCTCCTGTAATCTTCTCACATTGAATGTTTCAAAAACACATTACGTCACCTTTTCAGCCAACTCATCTACGCAACCTAATGTGCTGCATATAAAGGCTCATAGATGCTCCCTTCCTGCGTCTATCACATGCGATTACCCTGCCATTCATAGAACATCTTGCATAAAGTATCTAGGGGTGTACATTGACTGTACTCTAAGCTGGAACAAACACATTGACGTTACGGTATCTCGTGTACGTAAGCTTATGTTCCCAATGAAGAAGCTTAGAGCCGTAGTCACTACCCCATTGCTGAAAACCACTTATTTTGCTTTAGCGCAGTCAATTCTGACCTATTGCATCCCTGTTTGGGGCGGAACATATAAAACTCTTATGCTTCGTCTTGAAAGGGCGCAGAGAGCAGTGTTGAAGGTGATGCTACACAAACCCTTCCGTTATTCTACAATCCAGCTATACAGGGATTTATCTGTGCTTACCGTCAGGCAACTTTGTGCACTCCATATAGTCCTACGTACTCATTCCTCACTGAGTTATGATCCTGAACTATTTACACATAAACGTCGTAAAGACATGGTTTGCACTTCTATGAAAGCCAATACTGCTCTAGCAAGTCGACACTTTCCGAACTTGAGTGGTCGCCTTTATAATGCGCTCAATAAAGTTTGCAAAATATATTCCTTGCCGAAATATAAATGTAAGAGAGTTGTAAGTGAATATCTTCAGGGTCTTACATACGACGAAACTGAAAGACTATTCAACAGAAATATATAATGTACTATGTGCTATTTCAAAATAAATATTATAAACTCACCTTCACTTAAAAGTATTTCCTTGCATGCCTTTAACTTAGCCTTAATTTTATTTTTTTAATGTTATATAATAATTGTTATCAAATTCATTAAATCTAATTCTATTTTATATAATTATTGTTATCAATTTCATTAAATCAAATTATAATTAAAAATATTATTACTATCAATTTCAATAAATCAAATAATGTTATATTGAAGTATAAGTATTGTGCAATTTTTATTATGTTAAATTTATATTCTACTAATTTTTAATCAACACGCATCAGAATCTTGTAGTTATTTATATTGCAAATAATTATGTTAATTTTTGTTGTTTTAATCTGTAAGAGGAAGGCGCTGATGTCCGTCACACAGTTTATACTAGCACGGACATCATCGTTTACTCTATCTTTTAAGGGACTAACATTTTTATACTGTTTTTTGAATAAGATAGATGATTTTGTACCCACCTTTCTGATAATAAACTTATTACTTACTTACTTACTTATTACTTATTACCTCGGTCACCTCTGGGAATTTCATGGACTTAATGCAACTTTATATATTTTTGTTTTTTGTTGTTTGTTATTTTGTTTTGTTAGTAGTGTGACCATATTGAGGATATATCTGGGACTTTCTCTGGGACCATATATAATTTTACAGCCATTATCATACTCGTAGACTTTTTTTCTTTGGTATTTAGTTTTTGTTTCTCATTATTTATAATATTAATGTATAAAAATTATAATATTTTTTTTAGATTTCCTAAAAATAGTGCTCAGAAGAAATTGTGGTTATCCATTGTACCACTGAAAATGAAGTTTTATGAAAGTACAAGGATTTCCAATTTGCATTTTCAAGAATCAGGCTATGATTCAACAAGGCGCTTAAAACTGGCTGTACCAAGTACTAGTTCTGGCACTTATGAAAGTTATTCTTCTCTTAAGGAAACGGGAGTGAAACATGCTGGTTGCAATGTTGAAGACCAAACCAGTAAAAACCAAGGTCGAAGAATTCTTGAAAATATAAGCAATCTTAACAAGTTTCTTGTAAGTTTCCCTTTGACTAAAATTATAAGTATATACCTTTTTGCATTTTCTTAACCCACTTTAGGAAAGCTATATTATATCACGCTAGAATCCTTAGGAGTGTGGGTGAAATCACGGGGAACAACTAGTATAATAACTATTTCAATAACAGAGTCAAACAAATTAATAAAATAAAATTTTGTTCTGAATTCACACTTTTCTTGTTTTAGGTCAACAGTGAAGCCCACGTCCCGTCCCTACGAAGATTGATAGGGGCGTGCAGGTGAAAATAAAATCAACGAAAGAAAAAATACTGCACAGGCAATCTAAGATTAACGACACTTATTAAAAAAAAAACATTTTTTAACATGCGTATACGTGCTCACTTAAAGACTCATACAGAAAATATACTCAGTGATTTACGAGGTAAAAGACAAACTACACAGAGCAATGATATTTAGTCATGTATAATAGAAAAGTAAATAAATGATTTTAATTTAGGAAGTGTTTTTGTTTCTTTTTTGAGGTTTTATACATATTACCGTTCTTATTATAGCCCCGCATAACACATTTAGATGAAAATACATAATATTAAAAATTCCAGTGGTAAAAAAAACCTTAACACCGACTTACTCAGAAATCTATAAAAAGTCATCTTGTGTTTCATTTTCATTACACTGCTGGGCAAAGGCCTCACCCAAACCCTTCCAGATATCCTGAGCCTCCTCAAACCAGCCCTTGCGGTACGCGTCCAAGTCGTCTCACCATCTCTTCCTGGGTCGGCCTCGGCCGCATCATTAGTATCTATCATTAATTTCGTATTGCTACAGGAACTAAACTTTTGTACCGGTCATAGTCTATAGGTACTCATTTCCATGCAAAATTATGGACATATGTATACAACTTAGGACTTTTTGCGTGATTGAAAATGACAAACAGCCAAATTTAAAAATCAGGAATTTCCCAACTTTCACACTGTAACAAACAGCTTCTTTCGTAATTTATTATACGCATCTTTCATCAATTTTTAAAAGAGCTAAGTCTAGAAGCGAACAGAGATGTAGATATATTAATTAAATAAAACGAAATGTCCTAGGTAAAATAAAATTAAGGTTACACTACTAGAAAGAGAGGGTCTGATCACAGTGAGCGAGATAGCGATACATAAGTTTTGCTTCAAGTAGGTATTCGAAGTGTTGTCTCCACTTTATCTATAACTTCATGGATAACACCACCTGACAACGACAACATGCCCGAGTTGTCAAAATTAGTTCCAATAATTGCCGCGGGACTTCTTTCGTGAGACAGACTTTATTACGATTTTTAAGTCAAAGTAACAACTATGGCAGCACAGAAAGTCTCAAAGACAATATAGAGGTACTATTCCCAATGTGTAATACCTACATATAACCTACCTAACAATTAGTTTACTAGTCACCACAGTGTTATTTTTATCAATTTACGCATTAATAAAATAAATATATTGCTTCGTAATGTAGTCATCTAAGTCACATATATTTATAATCAAATGACATTACAATTTTTGTGATATTACTAGACTGACAATTATTGTTAATTGTAAGTCTCTATTTTGATGTCGTTTTAACTGTCACGACGTCGATGACATTTCATTCAGTTGACAAGTCGTAGGGGCCGGCCCTTGGAGAAATTATTTAGAATGAATCAAGGAGGCGGCCTTGCTTGTTGCGCTGTTTGCAACGTGAAAACTCATCGGAGATGCGCTCGTTGTTTAAATGTTTATTACTGTAATACTGAACATCAACGTCAAGACTGGAAAAGACATAAAAGTGAATGTGCACCTAAGTTACAGAAGCAGGATTCCAAAAGCGATAAATCAGTCATAGTTGGTGAAGAAGCCACGAAGAAAGTGATTGACGGAACTTCCGTCGTCACAGAAGAGCGGCAAAAGGATATCTCGAAAGAGGGTTGTGATATAAGACGTTTGAAAAAAACCAAAACGAAAAACGTGAGAAATTGTAGCAACGAGGGTAGCACGGAAAGTGTTAGTAAACATAATTCACAAATATCTACTGAAAACGTTGAACAAAGTGAGGAAGGCGCATCGAAAGCAACGGGACACAATGACAACAGTGTGATATCTAGTGTAGTGTATACAAATCGTGAGCTAACAACTAGTAGTGCCATAACATACGAGGGCTCTTCGGAGCAAGAGGTGTTGCGCGAATCTGCGCAGCTGCTGAGCACAGTGGACTTCCCAACGCCTGGTACCTCCAATGTATTGCGATCAGTGAACAGGACTGACACAGCCAAGATGCCTATACTGCCTAACTACGGGCCCGAACAGGGTACGAGGGTGAAAGAGTACCCTGAGGCTTCGTTGAAAGGTAGTGGGGCACCATTCAACCACATGCCTAATAGCTACTACATGGATCCAAGTGACTCCTGTTATGAGATATGTCATAGAGTGATCCGTGATATGACTCAGTATGGTGTTTGTGTGCTGAACAATTTCCTTGGTAAGGAGCGGGGGCTGAATGTGTTAAAAGAAGTGTTAGACATGTATAGATCAGGAATATTTACAGTAAGTGCATATTCTTAACTTTATGACCCTATGTTTTTAAATTTACAAATCGTATTTTACAATACTGTGTAAAAATCAAAAGAATATAATAGCTCTTCGCCCCACAAATGGGCCTGTGTGGAAATCCGAATTAATTTATAGCCTTTAGTACTGACAAATAATACACCTTACTAACTATCAGTGAAAAAAATTGATTTTATTTATTTTGAAAAGCACTGCCACACCACACTTATTTTGCATTCTCAAAAGAAATAATTACAGATAATTGGTTTGATGTAGATGACAATTACAGCATACATAAAAATTACAACTATAATCGGTTATGCTAAAAGTAAATTATTCACAAAATATAATAAAAAATATGAAATAACTTATAATACAAATACATTTAGATATTGACATACATTTATAATTTCGATTATGATTTTATCACTACTTACGGAGATTACCTCTACATACAAACTTACTAACAAATTTTACCTCTTTATATTATTAGTTAGTCTATATCTATATCTATAATATATAAAAAAAGAAGGAGAAGGAGTGCAGAAAGCTATTAGTTATTTTTAAATGATAATTATATCAAATTAATCTAAATGATGGTTGAATCTTGGCCAATAGCACCTACAAGAATAAACAATATGCACTACAAGTTGTGAGCTAAGTTTATTAGTAGTAAATACCTGCATAAAAAAAATACATTTTATGTGACCAATAGGATTGACACTGAGAGTGAAATCTGAAAACTTAAATGTCAAATATATATTTGTATTTAAATGAAGGTATACTTAAATATAATTTGACTTGTCCTATTGTTTTCCTAAAAAGTAATACTACATAAATTACTTTATTTATTATGTTTATCAAAGTAGTGAGTAGGGTTTATTTTGGGGTAAGGTTAAATAAGAATTAAAACACTTTATACTAGCACTTCATCTGCGACTTTATCCTCACGGATTCTAAAATAATTTATAACACTCACCAATAATGCACCTTACAATCAATGAAAAAAATTTTAGATTTGGACAATTAGTTCCAGAGATTACTCCCCACATACAAACTTATAAACTTGTTTTATCTCTTTATAAAATTAGCATACATTTTAATAAAACTTACAACATTCAATCCAAAGCAAATACCTCAAAACGAATTTGTCAAATAACTACTTAAATAAATAAAAAATCATTTGTACATTTTCAATACAATACTAATTATTTTTTACTATTGTCTAACTCGTAACTAGGGTGGTATGCATTTTCCATTAATTAAAAATTACCTACTTGTATCCCTACCATCAAAGAGGAAATCAAAATGATGACAAAAGCTTACAGATAGAGGATAATAAATCACGAAAACAGCCTTGCTCAGGCTCTAAGTGAATCACTGCCAACAAGACGTCTTAAAAGACTTCACACTTGGGATAATATACTTTGAGTAAAGCAATATTCAAAGGCAGCCCAACAATGGGAGGGCAAGCCTAACATGTCAAACACATTCATAAACAACTGCTTATGGTTCAAGAACCGATCGCATAATTAAAAAAAAAAAATACTTAGGGTAAATACGCCAAAAGTCGGCCCCCTAACGGATTTTCTGACTGGGGATCGCTCTGGCGCCATCAGTTTGCAACGAAGGATAGCTTCTGATGCGATTTTGGATAGTTTCATATATCTATTTCATGTTTATAGGCATACGGTTGACATTTCTATTAAAAGAAAAAAGCTTTAAGGTTTAGATGAGTCGAGAACGAAAAAACCCTAAAGTCGGCCATTCACGGCCCATGGTCGGTCGCGTTTTCCCCAATTGTCGGCCGGGTATAGGGTGTTTTAAATTAAGACTGACAAATATTATTAATATGATTTATTTTGGCAGGAGTCTAATATCACACTAAGTATATATTTGTAATTGTATTAGTTTATTACTAAAAATATAAAATATATTTTACCCCTCAACAATGTTAGGTACTAAAATTATAACAAAGTAAAACATCACAATAAAATAAAATACTTGTAACGTTGTTCGTGGGATGCCAAATAGTTTAATGCACGAATGGACATCCCATTACCTATTGCCCCAAGAGCTTCTTTTATTTTATTGCGATCGTAACCGCATCCGCTCTTTGCTTTCGCGAAGGCCTTGCATCTACCTGCTCTCTCATTGTAGTACCTTAAATTAAAAGCATTAAGTGCAAACGAACGAGCTTTTTGTCACGTGCAGGTTAATGAATCAATGAAAGTAAGTAAACTTCAAAGATATTTTTTAAGCTAATAAACAGGGGTTTCATAGATAGCAAGTTCCAAAGAGCAATTTATATTTATATCCCAATTTCCCAAACCATAATTAGCTACCTAAATATGTTTTCAATATTGTCAATACCTACATTAAAACTAAAGAACTTAATAATATTAATAAAATATACTTGTCATAATACATATTTAAATTTGAGAAAATAAGTTTGATAAATAAATTATTAATGACTACCTACCACCCTATCAATGAAAATATACAAAAGTAAGTAATCAGCCTGTATAGTGGCGTCCGAATTTGAGGCTGGTCGACATTACGATCTTTAATATTTCTAATGTCGGCCCCTATTTCGTGTACCTTATTTCTCGAGATTCAACTAATATCACCCCAGCCGGTATTTGGTAATTCAACGTAAAATAGATGTATTTGTCTGTAAGCTTTGCAAATTCTCTTGTTAAACCAATGGAATTGGTAGAATTAGAATTTATAAAACAAACTGCATTTACTTTAAATCGGCCACGGCCGAGAATCGGGTTTTAAGTCAAAACTGGCGCTCTATTGACGGCCTCCTATTTTGCCCTTAAAACAATACGCAAAACGTTGAAAAAACTATCTCAAAATATAGTAAAAATAACGCTTTCGTGATAATAAAGCTCAAAATAAAAATAAAGAAATGTCTTACCGTAGTAATATCAATTCCCGAAGTATGGGTATTCACATCAGTTAACCTACTTTTAACGCAAACTTGACGCTTCAACGGCGCAGTCGCGACTTACGTTCAGTGTGCGAAGAGCGAGTGACGTAATCGAATAGTAACGGTTTGTACGTATAGAGTATGAACTAAGGTTGTAATTCAGGTAGCAAAATTATCACTTAATTACCTTTTGAATGAACGCAAGCTGAAAACGTACAGACGGCCGAAGATTGGGGGGGCCGACGTTTAGCGTATTTACCCTATATTAAATAATACTAAATGTTGAGGTTATTGTTTTCTATATTATGACAACTTTAACAAGAAACTTGCAGGACAATGCAGAATATATCCTCAGTGCAGGTACTACACTGATTTCAACCTGAACCTGAATAAATTATAGTTTAGCCTGTCCCATCATATAGTCCATCACTACAAAATTACTGACAGATGCATTTCCAGTCATGCAAACATTTATCAACTAACTGTGATCAGATCAGATGATCTTTAATTAATACTACAAGAATAGATAGAATATACTTTATTGTACACCAAAATTTAAATACACCTATTTAACACTATTTCTTAATTATATGGTTACAATGGCGGTCTTATTGCTAAAAGCAATATCTTCCAGACAACCCTTGGAAGGACTTTCAAAACTTTAATTAAACTTTTTTTAGAATATTATTTGACAATATTATATTAATCCAGAGTTTAATGATTCCAACATGGTCTAAAACAGGGCTACATACTAACAAAAATATTATTTTTAACCGACTTCAAAAAAAGGAGGTTTACAATTCGTCTTGAACTTTTTTTTTTATACTACTATACAAACACATTAAACTGTTGTCCCGGCTGTCATTTTGTACATCTTTGACAGTCACTATGGATTGTCAGAAGCCAGAAAATATGACAACAGGTTTCTCAAAGGGTGTCATGATATCCAGCAACTGGGTTGTATAGTTCAAATAGGCAGTCGCTCTGTGTAAGGCTTGTACTCAGTTACATCTATTTAGACTGGCTGACCACTAGATAATTGGGAAAAAGAATAATGATGATGGTGAATGGATTTATAATAAGCCAAGAACATGTGCAGGAGGCTACTGTCTTGTTGAATCTTACACCAAAACAAATTAAATTACTCAAGTAGTTAGTTAATAAAATTGTTCATGATACTGTAGTCTGCCCCTTTTGTTAATGCTATGTTGGATGAAGCTTATAAAATAATCTCGACTTTCTGTTTGTATTCAATATTTATATAAGTAAGAATTAACAAGTGCCATATGATTCATTAAAAATGAAACTGTATTAATACTTACTTTTTATCTTGTTGTTCCACCAGGTTTTGATAATGACTAATTATTATTTTACACCCTTGTCGCTATTAAATAGACAGAAATAATTATAGTGCTGAATGTTCTTTTAGACTAATCTCGGTTTTCGGTCTTGGATTGATGAACATCTATTTATGCAGAGATGTCACTATGCCTCAGATAGCCTATTGAGCTGGTGGTCCCATTGCATTTTCTATGGTTCATTTAATTACTCAATTTTATATTTTTAGTACCTAATGTGTCCGAGTGAGAAATACAGTTTTCCACAAAACATATACCAAATAAGGATATTGCTTTAATGTTATGCTTTAAGAAACAACATCAATGAAGTGTGAAATGCTCATCTAAATGAAAACAAAACAGGCTTTAACTAAGAATGGTTCTGTTATGTACATTGGAATCATCTGCACACCCAAATTGATCTTCTGTTGTATTAATGTAAGAAACCTTATCTATTAGCATCTGGTTGCCAAGCAGACTTACTTAACTTGATGTCCTAAGTCTAGGGGCGACCTCTCGCTCCCGGCCCTGGTTCAATCCATGGTCCGGAGCGAGGAGGTATGGGAAGCAGTCACCTCTTTCTGCGAAGCAGTTATGCAAGTGAAGCAGCTGTGGCAGACGCGCGAGGGAGTAGCGGGTCTCAAGGCCCTCACAGCCCTTGCGCCCCAACCGCCGCAGGAGACGCTCCGGCCGTCGGGAGTCACAGGGTAACTCCCAGCCACCGTAGGCGTGGGCCTGCGGGCTGCGAGCAATGGGTAGCTCGCCGCCCGACTGAAACCAGGCCCGTGTAGACGGCGCGTCGTGTTCTACGCGCGCCTCGAGAGTGTCAGCAAAATTATCGGGGCCCGTAAAGGGCCGTTGCCTGCCGGGGTTGCGGAATTGTTCGAAAGAGTTACCGCGGCCTCGGAACACGAAGGGCATATGATGGAACACGGATGGGTTTTAGTCAGTAGAAGTCTGACACACTCTCAAGTCTGACTTAGGACATTAAGCAGAGGGGCAGAGGGCGTCTACAGTGCTCCGCCATCGAGTTCTGTCTTGGACTACTTATTGTGCTATTTAAGAAAACAAATCAAACAAGATAATGAACCTAAAATCAATCTTATATTATTCAGGCTGGTCAGCTCGTATCTAATCCGGCGAGCTCAGAAGCGCAGACCATCAGAAGCGACCTCATACATTGGATCGACGGAAAGGAGGCCAACTGCCAATACATCAGACAGCTAATTAGTCAAGTAAGTATTAATTACATCATATAACGGTTGTATTCCTCGAAGGAGTTTGTATAGATAGTCTCTCATTTAATAATGAGGTTTTGTTTTAAGGATAATTCATTAAATGACTTCTCCCGTTCTGGGTGGAGCGAAAAGGAGTGTCAGACTTTACTGAGTAAAATCTACCCTTTTCTTTCAGTTACGATTGTGTCCTAGGCCGCAGTAACTCTTTAGAATTTTCCTGCACGCCCAGGAGGCATTAGCAAACCTGAACCTGAACCGCGTAATACGGCTTAGACTATTATAAATGTCCAGATATGGCTTCACGGTGTGATAACTGACATAAATGTAGCTCCGCTGGGGAGAAATTGTCAACTATTTTCAAAATGCGCGCGTCATAAGAACTGTCTGCGATTCGGAGAAAATTCAAGTTTTGTTGTGTAGTTAAATGGTCCTATTTTAGGTGACTCAAAATCTGAGCCCCGTAATGAACGGAAAACTTGGCGTATCATACTGATTTTGTACCGGGAATAGTTATGTGAGAAGTTCAATCTACGCATTATAGGGGGTTCTATTTCACAGAGATAGTTGAACCCCCCTATAATGCGTCTGCATATTGGTCTGTCTACATTAACTTCGTTTGTATAAATGAATCTAGGTTGGTCCTGACAATTACTTAATTTAAAATACTAGCCAACGTTAGAGTCGTATCTAAGATACCATACGAGCTGCTAAGCGTCGCGCAAATGACTTACCCCACAATAAAATCTACCCCAAAGACAAGACAACAACGAGTCTTTTGTCTAAAATATTGTTTATGGGTGAAACCAGAATCTTATTAGCATTGTGTACATGTAACATAACAGTATGGCCCTTTTTAATTACCAAGGAAAATACAACAAATCCTTCATTGCTACGTGATTAAAGTCATACACGTTTGATACAAAGCACAGGAAAATTGTATAAAAACTTTTTTGCAAAAAATAAAACCGACTTCCATATCAAAACACTACAAAGCCAAAAATAATTTTTATTTCGGTAGTCGGTGTTATTGGTTTTGTATTTTCTTTCTTTTTTCACACCGCCTTCCGAAATAAAAATTATTTTTGGCTTTGTAGTGTTTTGATATGGAAGTCGGTTTTATTTAAAAAAAAAAGTTTTTATTTTCGCGCTTTTTAGTGGGTCAGTGAATTTTCCAAATCTGTTCATAAATGACGGAGTTATGCGCGAACAAAAAACGCAATGCAGAGTAAACGAAAAGGTCATCAACGTAAATATTTTTTTTAGACTTTTATTGATTTTTCAGAAACGGCTTGTCCGATTTCGATAATATTTTCATGGGACCATTTGGAAAATATACCCTTTCTAACAAGATAAGAATTTTTCAAATCGGTTGGCAAACGAAGGAGTTACGCGCGGACAAACATAAAAAAAAAATACAAACATCCCAATTTAAAACCTCCTCCTTTTTTAGAAGTCGGTTAAAAATAGTTTACCATAGGTCAGTTCAAATAGGAAATCGTTTTTTTTAAGAGTTCTAGCAATGTGGATAGATTCCACATTCTTAGCAATCTTTTTAACCTCTCCATCTAGGCTAAATATGCTTGGGTTTGGATTGGGTTCACTGTAATAGTGTAATGGGTAGAGTTCGAACTCACGACCTGTAGTTCACAAGTCATGACGCTCTTAAGCTATCTATTGGTGAGATTTCCTGAAAATAATTACCATTTTCTTCTGTTTAAGTATAAACCAGACGGTGTTTCCTAACTCACTACTCTGAAAAGAAACACCGCAACAAAGTCAGAGGTCAACGTCTCTTTTAAAGTCCATACAACGTTGGTCGAGTTGTTGGCAAGCGTGATTGCTCAGCATGAAGTCTCTGGTTTGATTCCGGGATCTTCCACTGGGTTTTTCCGCAAGGAATTTCTCAGTAGTAGCCCGGAGTTTGGAAATTGGCGGTGTGATACCCCGTGACTCGGAAAACACGTTAAAGGTCACAGCACAGATATCAACTCAGGAGCGGATTGTCACCGCGTCGCCTTTCCCCTTCGCGTCAAACAGGCGTCCACGTAACGTAAGCGGATCAGAAGCTCCGGCACGTCGACTCGGCTACAGCTAGGCGACGCCGCATACGGCACGCCGACCGCTGGTTAGAGTCACTTAAATCATATAAACATTGATATTTTCTTACTTCCTCTATGAGTATCTCCCTATTCATCGTTATTTTTTGTTAAAATCGATCCTTGTGAATGACAACCAATGAAAGCACGTTCGGCAACGGAGACCGCGGGAGGGGCGTGGACGAAGAGATGTAATCTAGGATACGGAGAGCCGTAAGCTAGGCTACGGAGAACCGTAAGCGCGGGAACTGCAAGGCACCGAGGTTCGTGAGCTTGTCCCGAGGCGAGGCGATTACGTTACGATTCCGATTAGTGTGCGTTGCAGTAGGGAGTTTCATACAAATAATACTGAACGGCTCGAGTTGATACGGTGACGATCCCTTTCCGAGTTGATATGAGTTATTAAATCAAGTAAGAGTCATTTGGACATCTTTGACAATCGTTACGAGTAGTCAGAAGCCAGTAAATCTGACACTGGTCTAGCCAAAGGTATCATGATTCCCAGCTACTGGGGGTTGTAGTGGACAGATAGGCTCCATGTAAAACACTAATACTCAGCTGAACTGGTTAGACTGGATCCGAACCCAACATGTTGGGAAAAGGCAGCAGATGATGATGACAATTCGTACTAGATAGATAGATAGACTCTTGAGATCCATGCAGGTTTGTGTCTGTGGTGTTTCATTTTCTTCTGTTTTAAGTACCTATAGTAAACTAGACGACGTCAATGTTTCCTAACTGACTACGCTGAGAAGAAACAACGAAACAAATTCAGAGGTCAACGTCTCTTTTAAAGTCCATACAATTCTTACTGGTCAAATCATAACATTGTGAGGACCATGTAGGTTTATTTCTGTGGTACAATAAATGTAGATTATAACAGCTACCGTGCAACTCAAATGATAATAGTAAATTCATTACGTATGAACAGTGAAAGAATTTTTGTATCCATAGAAATATTGTGAGGTGTACAATAAAGTATATAATAAATAAATAAAAACAACGCAATAAAATGAAATGCTTGCATAAATGTTTATAATATGGATACTGTTGACAAAAGTATTCAGTGCAGGATATGTAATTGACAGATATAATATTTCTTCGTGCGATATACGAATAACATTTAATGCGAACAGGAAATGCGTTAAAGCTATTATTGATTGATAACGAAGTGGGTATACCGCAAGCTCGATTAAATTTATAGATATGATAGGATTCGAGTGTCATAGTCCAAGATGATTTCCACCAAAAACCCAAATTCCTTTTCTCTGTGCTATGTTCAGCTGCATTTTACATGTGAGCCTGCCTAATAAACATTTTCAACCGACGACAAAAAGAGGAGGTTATCAATTCGACGCGTATTTTCTTTTTTAATGTATGATCATCGATTACTCGAAGACGGCTGAACCGATTTGGAAAATTCTTTTTTTGATTGAAAGGGTATACTTCGAAATTGGTCCCATTTTCATAAACGTCAGGATCTGATGATGGGATCCTGGAGAAATCGAGGGAACTCTTCAAATATTATAGGCACACCTATGACGTTTTGGGTATTTATTATAGTAACTTGTGCAGTTGCTCTCAAAAAGTACCATTTGAGGAAGTGGAACTGATGATGAAGACCACAGATGGCCGCCGAAACTACTCAATAATAAGTATTGAGTGGATTGCGATTCGATTACTTGAATATGGATGTTAAGCACTTTATGCTCGTCACAATGCATATGGTGATGTAGAGCTGATGGTGAAGTACCAGGAGAACTCCTCAACAATTAACGGCCCAGCATTGGGAAAAGCAATGTTTTGTAAAAGGTTATAAGTAGTTGACATTTAGACTCTTGTAACTAGGTAAATTAAAAATAGACCAACTAGAAAGAGTGAAATAAAAACTTTTTACCAAAAAATTAAACCGACTCCCAAAAAACACTGCAAAGTGAAAAATAACTTTAATTTCGGAAGTCGGTGCCAAAATCGAAAATACAAAACTAAAGACACCGACTACCGAAATTAAAGTTATTTTTCACTTTGCAGTGTTTTTTGGGAGTCGGTTAAATTTTTTGGTAAACAGTTTTTTAACAGATAGAATAGCTCGTAGGAAAGTAGAATTTATTCTTATTTATTGTTTACTACCTTCTCGCGGCTTCGCTCACGTGTATGTCCTTCTCCAGTCTAATCTCTCTCTGTAGCCGTGAAATCGTAACAGACAGAAAGAGATACTTGCGCATTTATAATATTAGTAGGAATTAGTGATGTAACGAATGTCGATTTTTGAACATTCGCGGATGCGAATGCGAATATTAAGTGTTTGTTTTCAAATTTGGCGCCAATTGTCTATAGCTTTGTGGCAGTTTGAACGTGGTGCGTTCCGTTTGTATTTTGTTTACATTTATAAAACTCTGTTCATCTTTTAATCCGTAAAACTGTCACAAAATACTTAGCATAAAAACGCGTGGCAAAAGACGTCGACCCTTTAACTTGCTGGAAAGTAAACAAGGAGAGGTACAGTCTTCGGCTTCTTGTAGTTTGACATTATTTAGTCACACCACCAACGAGTGTCCCGAGCGAGCGCATGTTTAGTGGTGCTGGACTTATTTACACACCACATCGAAACAGACTTGAAGGAGACAAGGCGTCGAAGCTTTTATTTTAAAAGTTTTAAATTCCTCTACTGAAGTTTTAATAATTGACTTGAAAAATATTAAAAAAAAAACATAGTTAATTTCTTTGTTTGTTTAGACTATATTGGTAGTTTATCGTAGAAGAATAGAGTTTTAGTTTTATTATTTATCATATATTTTAGTTTTGTTCAAGAAGATGATTACAATTAACATTAAAAACTTCTGATAAAAATTTCATAGAATAATTTGTTTTTGTTTGTTTACATTGCATTATATATTTTTTTTTCTTATAAGTTCTAATAAAAATTTAAATCTTAATCTTCATTGCCCAAAGTAAAGTAAATTTATATGTACATAAATAATACCAAATGATAAAGTGAAGACTGATAAAGTGCTTACGAGGTTAAGTAACTTTTTCTTGTATTAAAAACATAAAAAATGAATGAATGGGTTTTGATTTTATTAACCTATTATTATCTTCAAATTGTTTTTTTTTTTAATATTATATTAATATAATATATTTAATATAATATTTGTTTTGCAAAACATTTGCAGAAGTTTTGCGAATGCGGATGCGAATGCGAATATGCAAAAATATGCGAATATCCGCGAATGCGAATATTCGTTGCATCACTAGTAGGAATTATACTTGGCGCAAATAAAACGTTTTCCTTTCTTTCTAGTTCATCCCTAATCAGGTCACAATTTCGCCATTCACAAAAACCCAAGCATTCCATATCTGATATCAACGACCCACACACAAAATAATATTATCATAAATTTCGTTGCTTGTTTGCTAAACATATTAGCAATATTTGCGTAAAAAGAGCGACGTTCGCTATCGTCACCACAATGTTTGACAACATCGGCTATGAGTTAGCCAAAGCAAGTGTTATATTTGATTCGTTGTTGACAGTTACAGAAACTTGCCGCCATTTTAATGGCGAGCCATAGAGCCAGGGATAAAAGAACCCGAAAGTCTATGGCGATACAGTACAAGGACGATTTCTAAAGCGTTCAGTGGAACTAATCTACCTTGCGCCACTAGTTAGGTAGATTATTCAGTCCGCATTTTTGACTCTGTATTTTCTTATGCGAGTATCCCACTAACTCATTTTAGTGGGGTAGGTACTCGCAAAACTCTGCTCCTCTAGTAAAGCGGCTAATATATTCAAATAGTTCGTCACGAGTGTTTCTTTTACCATTTTAAATAAATAAATGAAGCTATAATTTGTTACCTTGTCCAAATTTTGAGTTTAGGCCATCCCCTTTTTGAAACATGCTTACCTAGTCTGAAAATGTCATCCAAGTTCAGAGAATTTCGTTACGAAGTCTGAAATATTTTTCTAGACACTACTTGCTTGGCAGTGCCACTCACACCATAGCACACATATCTTTGAATGATTTCCAAACAGTTTGCGTTTCTATAACCGCCCGGTGTTTCCAAGTTTTCCTGGAGTATCCTATTATGCATATTTGTGTTATCCATGAGATCACCAGTATACAATGTAAATAAGAATAAAATGACGAGCACAAATGTATAAGTGAAGCTGGTATCATGCGCCATCTTTTTATGACCAATCATATCGTGGTCTGTGTAATAAAAGTTCCAAATTATCAAAATTCTGGCACTAATTACATATTATATATGTACGCTGTTTTTGACTTTGTCTTGATTACTAATTGCTTTTAAACTGAACACCAAGATTATTAAATCCATCATGTCAAACCAAATCATTTGTATATGGTCTTTTGGATACAGTTTCTATGTATATTTAAGATGTAGTTCTGCTAGCATCTGTTAGATTGAAGTCGAACTCGCTTGTAATTAAACTGTGATGTTAAAATTTGTCGAATGGCTCACATGAGTCAACTTTTTATGGTTAAGTGCCACTTTTGCGCATAAGGATGTCTGGAAATTATCTTAACATCGATATGTTTCGAAATAGCAGTAGTCAACTCAAGAACTCTCGAGGGTCTTGTTAGAGATAAGCAAAAAAATACCTACCAAAAAAAAAATGGAGTGTATTTCGAAACATAGGAACCATTTTAATTTCGACAATACACTATATTGTCGGTATTCTCTTGAATGGAGCTAGATATGCGAGGCCTGAGCCCTTTTTCGTACGGCACTGTTGTTTTTTTCTGATTAATCTGTGTCTCGGGAACTCATTAATATGGTGGTATATATACACTGCCGGTCAAAGTTTGATACCACTATAAAAAAAGTTGAGAAAAAAAAATAAAACTCAATATTTTTAAAACTTTGAGAAACAGTTTTTATTTTCATGTATCACACAAGATTAAAAATTAAAAATGACATGAAGACTTGATGAATACAATGTTTAAAAAAATATATACACAAGAGATTTTATACACATTTTTCATCAAAATAGCCTCCTTTACATTTTATGACCTGTTTAACCAACCTTTTAAACAACAAAATTCCTCCAGCTTTCTTCTAATGCATTCCACATGGCCTGCTGTGAAGAAGAATGTCCTTCTGTGTGTGTTCCCGAACGTTTCGGTCAAGCTCTTCCACAAAAGCTCTACAGGGTTAAGATCGGGGCTTTGGGATGGCCATGTCATGTTTTTGCACTTTTTCTGACTAAAGTTTCTTGTTTATATAGTCCCTACATAGTTTTGAACTATGCTTTGGATCATTATCTTGTTGGAAAATATATCCTTTGCCGATTAACTTCAGCCTGGAGGGAATAGCAATCTCCAAAATTTCTTTATACTGCTCCTTTTTCATAATTCCTTTAATTTGGACCAGATTTCCAGTTCCATAGCCTGATAACAACCCCAGACGTTAACAGATCCGCCACTATGCTTGACAGTCGGGACTACACACTATGGCATCATCTTTTCTTCGGCGGAACGTCGAACGAAAATTCTTCTTTTTGAACCGAATATACACAACAACTTGTCGTCTCGCAATCGTCTTTTCACTGTAAACACTGACACAGGTTTTTCCCGACATTTGTTGACTTCAACACGAATTTCTGGGGCTGTTAGGCGACCATTTCGCTTGCTGGTTACCACAATAAACTTGTTTTCACTAGAAGTCGTAGCTCGATCGAAGTCTTCCGGAGCCCGGACGATCTTGATTACTGCCAGTTTCTTTGTACCGCACAATAGTGCGATGAACCCAAGTCTTCAATAACTTGAGTTGAGATGCAATCTCACGTTAAGATTTGCCTACGTTATGGAGAACAACGATGGCAGATCGCGTTTGAATACTAATTTCGCGAACTTTTCCCATTTTAGAGACGTCTTGACTGTAGGAATCACAAAATCAGACTAACTGCGGATATTCGTAGATAACCATGAAATATCGGGTTAAAATAAACATTACAAAATATTTTAAGAATTAAGAACAATCACATTGTAAGTTGATGTAAAATAAAAGAATTGTCAGTTGCGGTAATGAGGTAATAACATGTTTACAATCAATTATAATTGAGAAGAGAGCTAGTCCGATAATTATCGGACTAGCTCTTCGGCTGACATTGAAGTTTGGAAACAATGGTTGTTTATTGCCCTTTCCTTATCTTGAGTACAAAAGAATAAGCTTTTAGGTAATCTTTATAAACAGTAGAATATGCAGGTGTGCAGATTAATTTTTATCACCAATATTTTGAAAATATTTACTAATAACAAAAGTATTTTTTAATAGTGGTCTCAAACTTTCGACCGGCAGTGTACATGAACAGACGTATATACAAATCAAACAGAAATATTAAAATAATCAATTGCCTCACGTTTAGGGCTCACACAACGGACTACTCTGGGTAAACTACTACTACTTGTAAAAGAACCAATTAGAATGACAAAACATCACACCACAGATAAATAAAGAAAAAAATTAATAATAAGAGCCCGAGGGCTTATAATATCGACTGATTACCGATATCCTTTTCAATTGATACAGCGGGCGGCGCCAAAGATTGCGTTACGCTGACATTCCATTGTTTGCCAAAATTGATTAGGACACTAACTACTATAGCTGGCCTAATTTTAAATAAGAATACTCAAAGTTAATCTTGTAACATAGATTTGAGACGACTACGAATAAGATTCCTGAGAATGTTATCATTATTATCACAGATGCCACGACGCACGTATGTTTCATCAGATAAGAAAGAATTACTGTCTCGTATTGATAGACGCATTAGAAAATGCAAACGATTCGATTGTCATATAATTACTTAGCTATCACTGCCTTACGATCTACTTTTTGATATGTTAAATTAAGATATATTAAATTCTATAGGTTTTATTGTATAAACACGTTGTATGTTGTATATTATTTATTTAAAACAACCAGTATATTTTGGTATGTTATTATACCACTAACCCAGGTTTCGTTTCCATTGGTACTCACATTCGTCCTGCCACAGGAATGAAAGAATTTTCATACAAAAATCAGTGCTCCCATAGGATACCTCATACAAATTGTACTTCTTGATTTTCCACAATTCAAAAAGATAAAACGTAACTTTTTATCTCGAATGATTACCTAATCTACATAAATAAAATTTGACTCCACAATAAACTTTTCCACTTGTAATGAGCGTTCTCATTACGTTCCCTTGTGAAAATCCAATTAAAACGCAATTAATTCCTTTTGTATTCCAGGTAGACAATATCATACTGAGGGCGAACAAGATGGCCAACAATGGAAAGATGGGAGACTACGTCATCAATGGGAGGACAAAGGTAAATAGTATAACTATAGAAATAAGTATAAATCAACATAATGAAGACCATAAGTCTTAGAGCTCTGCTGGAAATAACCGAAGCAATACTTTACTCAGTTCTGGCATCAAGTATCATTGCTATGTTCCGGTTTTGAAGTAATTAAGATAACTTTACGAGCATATTCGCTTATGAAATTTAAAATCTAAGCCGCTCTATACATTATGATAGACTCTATAGTTTACCCTATCCTAGCCAATACTGCCAGTATTTCTTTGTAATTCTCGCTTCAAAATATAAGTGCAATGTTGTCTTTCTCAAATCACCTTGTATGTTAAGATTCTAGCATGACTTTCACACTATACTTTAGTATTAGCAGCGATGATGATAATCTGAAACGGAATTTGATGATTCACTTTAAGTTACATATTTAACATCCTTTAAGGAAAGTCTTACTTCAATTCTATCATCAACTCTTAAAAATTCATAAGGAAAACCGATATACCGACTTAAATGATTTATTATTTTGGCCTCTAATTCAGCATGAGCAGCCATGATGCTATCCGTGATCTATCAAAGTAGAAACTTGCTTAAACAAACGCAACGCTTTCACAATCCGTTTTGAATAAGAACAGAAAGTACCGAAAACATATTGTGCGAAAATTGAAAGCGTTACTAAACTCATATTTGGAGGCTTCAAGAACTTAGTTTTAAGAATTTAGTTTTAGTAACTCTGTGAGCTTCTTAAATTCATGTCTTTTCGTTATGCAGTAGCCCTAGAGTCTAATGCTTCTATGTAAAATCTATAATCATCTGTACGTATCTAATGAAAATCTAAACCAAAAACTTCAGAAAAAGGTATTCGAAATGTTGTTGATTAATTAGTATGCAATACTGATTCTGTGGTCCTTGTTAGGCACGTGTCTTGGACCCCAGGTGTTCATAATAACCAAATAACCGCAACGTAACCACATAACGATGACTAATTCTAAGCGTTCCTCTCTTCGGTTGCATAATAATCTCTTGCGAAATTGAACATTTTTTTTATACGAGACCTGACGTAAGCTGACCTCCGCGCCTATAACGGCTAAGTTTTTGCAATCTTTTCGTGGTAATCCATGTTGGTTTACTTAGAATTTACAAGGAATGTTTAGTATGAATGAGATTTATTCACATTCATTTTGAGGACAATATTATTTTATAAGACTCAGTTGCGTGATTTTGTTTGCTCTCTCTGGTTTTTTTTGTTAATTCTCCAATTTGTTCAGAGGGCTATAAGTATAAGTTAGTATTAATATTATCGTTTTCGACAACTATCGCTTTTTCTCTTATCTACAAGTTGCATGTGGAAGAAATAAAGCGAGTTTTCAAAACGAAAGAAGTATTTCAAACTCGTACTTAGTCCACTGTTAAGTAAAGGTCTCCCCTATACTTTTACAACGTTATTTTTAAATGGATTTAGTATTATTTAGTTTTTGGTGTATTTATAATTATGTTTATTCATTTCTTATTATTCTTTTGTTACTTGTTCTTAGGCAGACTGTAGCTAAAAAATTCGTAGATTTCCTATATTTCAAATACTGTTTTCATTATCATCCCGTTTTAGTTTTACACTGAAGTCCCTTGTACTCCAATCAAATCAATACTTCCATTAAATACTAAGCATAACACCATAAAACATCTAGTTCTTATCCATTTTCTACTATTGATATGGAGGCGTTTATAGCCAATATTTAACAAATGAGGTCTATGCGAACTAGACTCATACCTACCTATCATTTTCCTGTTAAGTTTTACCTCTAACCGATATATTTTACAAGGCCATCTTTACTTCAAAGTCTTAAGAATCTAGGCGTTACACTTCTATGTCGATACATGATTAAAATGGTTTCTGTTAGTATAGAGTTTCGTCATATTCTACAATTTGTTATGGAATGATAATTCGCTTCACTCCAAATTGTAATTGAGATTGTATTAAAAAAAATCCTTTCTAAGTATTATCTTCTTGACTGTGTTTTGACCTAGTCTTTTGTTAGGATTTTTTAAGAGCTTTTTCTCTGTTTCATTCTAACAGATGGCTATATAACACTGTGGTGGACTGTTGCAACTGATTCAAGGATTCTTCACCATATCTCGTGTGAATCTTATACTATACAGTGTCCAGCTGCGGATGCCAATTTACTTAGTCTGTTTTGATAGTAGTGTAAGATTACGAGTATCGCCTGATGAATTATCAAACATTCTTTAGCTTGTTTTATCAGTGTTGACTTTCGATTTTATAATCCATCTACTTGTAAAGATATGAATTAGTCATATAACGATGTTAAATGTGTGTTATTATAATGAGATAGAATAATGTAGTACTAAGTTGAAAAAAAAAACAATTTCTGTATATAAAATTTCCAAGTTGGAACTCAAATAAGAAAATAACAAGATTTATACATTTCATACAAAAAGTAATAGTATATAGCGATATGACAAAATCCAAAGTATTAAAGTATGTAGTAACAGATTTTGACAACGGAATATTAATTTCTGTACCCAATAAAGTTCATGTAGATTGTGTAAATATAAAAATCTGACATTTTATTCCGAAACTACTATACTATGACTATATATACTATGTGAAACTTGGTAGGTAGATGTATTCTGTGAACCGTTTTCTGATTTTAAGAAAAAAATATTTAAAATTAAGGGAACTGAAACTGAAAACATTTTTTTTTTTCATGAAACCTACGCGTTTGTGATATCTATAGACAGGTCTTTAAAATAGACATGGAGGTTTCTAAAACCACTTTTTCATAAAGTCAATTGTTTAAAAGATATACGCTTCCGAATTGGTAAAATGTGTCGTCGTCGTCGTCCCCTCTAACTTCTATAATAATGGAGTGAAAAATCTAAAAAAATATATGCTATAGATCTTAATGTAAACTTTCAACGAAAATTGGTTTGAACGAGATTGGGTCAGCAGTTTTTGAGATATAGCATATTTTCTAAAACCGCAAATAATACTTTGTAATTCATACAAACACTACGAAAAACAAAGTTATTTGGCGTAGTTACTACGGAACCCTTCATGGGTGAGTCTGACTCGCACTTGGCCAATTTTTTATAAAAACTGTATACTGTCCGGTCCTTCAGGTGGATAAAGCTATCACTCTTAACTGCTTACTCTACTAAATACGTATAGTTGCGCACAAGTTCAAGCGGGCAAGCCAATGTACTCTTTCAGAGTGGAGGCGGGCGCGGTTGCTAGCGCGGGCGCATGTAATTCAAAATGAGTTGCGTTCACAGTGCTCCCGCGAGCCGCGCGTCTTCATGAGGCGGGCGCGGGCGCGGGTGGCGCAGGTGTTTCTAATGGCTCACTCCGCCCGTATCGTTCACAGACCACAGTGATATAGCGTCTGTTAGGTGACTACGCTTGTGGTTCTAAACCATTTTGATTCACCCGCCGAAGCGTCGTGAGTAGGGTTACCATATGTAAATAGAGGGATGCCTGTCTATCTTACCTAAAATGCCTGAATTTTCAGAAAAATGCCTGTCTAAAGCAAAACGCTGTAGGTAATAAGTAAAAGCCAACAGATAATAATGAAGAAGGATATTTATTACTGATATTTGTCAGAGGACATTTTTTTTAAATATTTCTTTCTTTTCTAATACATAAACGTAAAAATCTTAACAAGATACAGTTCTGTAATTTTCCTGAGTAATCAATATTGCTTTTACTGATTCAATTGTCAGCCGATTTCTTTCTTTACGTACGAAAACGTACGTTCTACGTTCGCATTGTGTGCCAAAATAGAGAACACAAACTGGCAGATTTTCATGAATTCTGTAATGTCACCATTCACTTCCCTAAAGAGAGAAAATTGCACTACTTTGTAGTTAAGCTTTCAGAAAAAAATATTTTATCTGATCTTCTACAATATTCTTTTAGGACTTCGTATTCGTCAAACAGTTTCACGTCATCAACACTGATATTCAGCTTAGAGATAAATTCTACAGATGAAGCTAAATCAGAACTTGAGAAACTTTTAATTTCTTTTTGTAAAATCATCCACCGGAAGGAAGAGAATTCTTCGATATTTTTCATCCATTTTTCCAAATAAGCTGTTAAATCCACATACAGGCCCAGAATCTGTTTTAAAATTATCGGTACTAATTCCGTTGTTTTCCAAAGTGTTCAGTAGTCGAATAACGGTCAATGATTTAAAATTTTCATCTTCACGAGATTTGAGTGCATTTAAAGTTGCGTTTAATAAGTAGTATACAGTTAATTTCTACAATAGCAATTTCATCTTCTTTCTCAATAGATTGAATTTTGGATTGAAACAGGGGCATTAATGAGTGAATATGCCATAAATAAATATCTGAGAACGGGTTCTCAAAAAATCGTTTGATCACTGTTGGAGTTCCTTCGACAGGTAAAAAATACTCTTTTAATGCTGTAAAGAATTTCAGGATCCTTTCTATTGCTGGAAATAAACTTAGCCATCGCGTTTTGCTTGTGTCATTCAAATACAAGCGCGAAACGCGCGCGGGCGCGAAATTTAAAAATGCCTGTCTCAGACCAATGCCGGCCGCACGCCTGTCTAAATCTTAAAATGCCTGTCAAATGCGGCAAACGCCTGTCATATGGTAACCCTAGTCGTGAGTCGTCATGGATATCAATACGGAAGAATTTATATCTACAGTACAACATCGTACTGTTATTTGGCAGAGCAAACATCTGCAACATTTAAATAGGTCGGCCATAAATAAATTATGGGAAGAAATAAAACTTCATATATTGCAATTTCCATTCAAGTATGAATTTTCCATTAATAAAAGCAAATCTTCATCCATGTCTTCTAAATACGTAGCAAAGTTTGAGAACGACCAAACACATATGCAATGACACTCGTAGCTCGTTCGGCACTGTGAATACGCAGACGGCAGACGCCAAGACCTGAGCGCCCGCGCCCGCTCCAGCACCCGCTAGTGCAGTCTGATTGACCACAATGTTTCCTAGTCCTGAAAATGTAAAATCTTGAATCTTATTGATACTGTAACCTTTAAAGCCTTATACAAAATTGTGAAATTAGCCATAATTGAAACTGCAATCCTTCAATTGAAAAAGATTGCATAAAACAACAAATGTTTTCTATTCATTACGACATATAAATAAAATCGAAGTGCCTGTCTGTGATTTCAAAATGACTGTTTTTGTCTCAAGTGCTTTCAGTTATTTACACGGTACTTAAACACAAACTAACCTTTTTTAAAACTT
This sequence comes from Tholera decimalis, assembly GCA_943138885.2. Taxonomy (NCBI): domain Eukaryota; kingdom Metazoa; phylum Arthropoda; class Insecta; order Lepidoptera; family Noctuidae; genus Tholera; species Tholera decimalis. The sequence continues at coordinate 31,126,551 of OW964565.2, forward strand.
CTGTCTGCTTATCTATTGTCTGTTTATGTACATTCTAGAATCGCTAAGCTGAATTGAATTTGACTTTCACTGGAAAATAGAGCAAGAAGAGGAGTTCCCTTGCTCGAAGCATCCTTCCCCGGGAAGGATCTCTCGAGCACAGCTATAATTCATAAAAAATATCGCTTGCCTCGTTAATCAGGCCGGGATTCTACAGCAAATTCAATGTTATGGTCAACGTCATCCTCTCGGCCCGCACGCACGTGCTATTTAAATAGTTACATATACAATTCAAGATATCACTAATTTAAACATAAATGACTCTGTATTTGTAGTGTACATAAAAGAAAACGGTTTGCAGCTAAGAATCTCTTCCTCTCCTAACTATTATAAATGTTGCTGTGCCCGACAGGGTCCATAATTGTTTCTTACATTTTTATTCCACCTGTATGTGTACATTATGGATTGCAAATAAATACTTGAATCTACGAATTGTTCAGAAAAAAAATTTAACTCTTTATGTGTATCAATTTTATTTTTAATCAGAAAGCAAATTCTGGTCCTTACAAAACGTACAGATTCTAATTGCAATATCATCTCAGTGCTGCTAAATTTAAAAATGTAGGGAAATTAGAGGGGTTTTTATGATTTACGAAATTTACTTAAGAATACAGGATAAAATAATTGCCCATCTGTTCATTCGCTCCCAAAAATAAGTACTTGAAAATTTGTATAAAACATCATAAGGAGTATACGCTCGTAAGACAAAAAAATAATTCCAAGGAGATCGATATGAACAATTCCAAATAAGATATTTTGTGTAACTTGTTTAAACAACATGGGTATCAACACGCTCTTTTATTTTGCCTTCATTCAGCTATTGAATACAAGTAACCTTAACGGAACCTTGTCCCGCAAAACTACAATGTCAGACTACCAGCTCTACCAGTATCTAGTATCTACCATCAAATATTTTCAGCTATTGTCATAGAAATCACTGGCAGTTCACAAAAATAGGCAAAAAGATAAACAATAGTTGTATTCACCTTCTATCAGCTTCGCTTTTATTCAGTTTATTTGTTAATACTTCATGCACATAAGTACAAAGGCGGATTTAAATATCTATGAATTCTCTACCAAGCAAACAGGGGTGGCAAAGAGATAGCGTGATATTCCACAAAAAGGCATTCTACAATATCTTTTATTATTCAATATTCTATATTATAGTTCTCGTCCTCGGATTGGATAGGACATATACCGAAAATTAATGGATTATGGGATTTCAATTATTCTTAACTCTCGCCGAATTTAAGAGATCTTATCTATTTATTAGTTACTTTTACAAAATTGGGTTAAATGTTTTAATGGTTATATAATGGTCATGGTATTTGGCCCTTAATGGCTAGCTTTAGTTTCTACTGCTACAGATCGTACAGTTTTCGTTTAATATCTCTCCGTTTATTAAGTTTCTGCTACCGCATCTTCCATTTTTACATTTTTTTTCTTTGCGTTTTGTTTACTCTTCCATATAAATAGATATTTCCATAGAGCAGAAACCTGTTCTCGGCTTAATCGGCGCGCTTCTGTCCCAACCTCTCCAATCTCTAAGAAGACATAGAAAGAAAGAAAATACATTTATTTAGCAAAAAATTGTAGTAACAACCCACGTACGATTTATTCCAAAAAAGTTTCAATCACATAAATTGAATTATTCAAGCTGTCTGATGTTCAAGATCACAAAGATGAAAGAGTCGACCTCAGAGACTCAGATCACATAATAATATACACTTTAATATAATTAATTTATTCTTTAGTTTATCAGTTGCTGATAGCTCGGCGTTATCTCAATGATTTTCGTTCCATTCATGTGGTATATGTTTACTAGTTTCCCTTCGATCATTATAGTACAATTGTTGATCGAAGTGGTTTCCAGTGGTTTTAAGAAGAGCACATTATTGTTTTTAGTCATGGTTGGGGCGTGCCCCGTTCTGTAGATTTTATCTGACTCGCTAGCAACAGTTATCTTAACATTTTTTGTGCTGTTTTTGGACTTATCTGCAAAAGGGTTTCCTATTTCCTAGTTTTTTTAAATGTGTATTGGCATTTTTATTGAGTTACTTCTTAGAATATATTTCTACTCTTTGGAACACTTCTTTGTTCTTTTTATCTAAATCGTTTAATATCTCGAAAGAGCCCTTTAAAAAATAGTTTACCATAGGAGACGTGTCCGATATTAGGGTCATTGTCTGCCCCACTAGCACTGGTCCCGTGCTCCCATTCTTAGGTCATAAAGTGGGTCAATTTTTAAATATTAGGCGCGTCGGTGTCTGGTGATAAATCCCCTGCCTGTAAAATGTGGCTATGACAATGATATTATAAATCATTGGGCTATGAAATATGAGTAAGCATGCAAATTGCGTTATTTACCTAGGTTATATTTTTAAATCCTGCTACGCAATATTTGAGAATTTACTGTAGCATCTTAATATATTTTAAAATGTGCAAATATATGTATAAATAAATACTTAATTATTTATTTAAGAAAGAATTATTTATGTAAGAATTTTTGTAACAAAAAAAAAATACAAATCAGTAGGTTCGTAGTGAGCTCTACTGCACTACCAAATCTATTCCGCCCCAACGTTATCGTTATCATTCGCAAAAGCAATATCGCCAAAAGGATCGCTAGTTTGTACGATAAAAACCAAAATAACGCTTGCGTCCGCGCATGCGCATTAGAGGCGTTGCGTACGTGACTTCTGGCATGGCGGCGGAGACGCGGGGCGAGGGGCGGGGGAGGGTGGCACTGTAAACATTAGTAAGAATCGTAAGCTAAGCGAATCCCACGCCGACATCCCTCTATTTACAAACTATTGTTCGATTAACACGACCAATCTAATTTGACACATATCTCCTTCCGATTCAATTAAAACATGGCTCTTCTTTTAATGGCCAGCCAATGTTGACTCCGAAAGCGTTAAATTTGCACAGAATCTATGTGGGTTGTGTTAGCGGTTTTTTTAGGCATTTAGTGATTGGAATGTTAATGATTTTATTGATTTGTTATAACAGAAAGCTTTTAGAGAACTAGAATATTTATGATGAAATATTTAACAAACAACGATTCGTTTGAAAAACTTGTACTTATAGAAGTTAGGGTTACCATCCGTCCGGGTTTCCGTGAATTTGTCCTATTTTGAAGGGCGTCCGGAAGCGTCCGCGGGAATTTTCCGGACACAGTCGAGCACACGGTGCAGGACTGCCCAGCTTGGGCAGAGCACCGACGTGTCCTCACGGCGACAATAGGCGGAGACCTCTCGCGCCCGGCCTTGGTCGAGGCCATGCTGCGGGGCGAGAGGGAGTGGGAAGCGGTCGCCTCCTTCTGCGAAGCAGTCATGCTTCCGAAGGAGGAGGCGGGCCGCGTGAGGGAGAGGATGGCGTCCTCCCTCTAGCCCAGCCGCAGTGGTAGACGCCCACAGCGTCGGACGTCGGCCGACGATCTCCGGCCACCGTAGGCGCGGGCATGCGGACAGCGAGTAAAGGGCTACTCGCTGTCCGACCATGGACCATGCCCGGGTCGACGGCGCGTCGTGTTCCACGCGCGCCTCAAAGAGCGTCAGCAACATGACGAGGCCCCCTCTGCAGAGGGCCGAAGCCTGCCGGGGTCGTGGGACTCATCCCGTTACCGTGGCCCCGGTACGTAAAGGGCTATTGAAGGAACACCGTGGATTTTAGTCAGTAAAAGTCTGACAGTCCCTCCCACCCTGCCCGGAGTGGGAGGACTTATATGATAATTTTACCACGTTAAAAAAAAAAAAAGTGTCCGGGGACATAACACAAAACTTTGTTTATATTTTAAACTTCAAAAATATATTTTTCTTCGGTGTCCGGGGAAAAATTACGATTTTACCCAAGTCTTTGCCCGGGGCCGGCAATGTAGGCGATAGTAGAAGTTAATAGTAAGCAACACTAAGTAGAAGTCAATAGTAAAAATATTAATTTACCTACTTATCTTTTTCTCAACTATTTGGGGTCGGGTTCCAGTCTAGCTGGATGCAGAATTGCACGCATCCACCGATTGACCTGAGTTAGCGTTGCTGAACCTTAAAAATCTACCCGTGCGGCAGTTAGGCCCCTATCCCACTGGCGTTTTACAAGCATTGGCGCTTTTCCAACGTCTGCGCAGCGTCAACACTGCTCAAACGCAACGTTAACGTCGCGAGTTTCTACTGGTAAACGTTTGCGTTGTGACTTGGTTACGTTAATGTCGCGGCAACTTGACGTTAACGTTGTGATTTTTGGCAACAGGGATTACGGCAATGGGCCTTTTCCTAAAATTGACCATGAGACTTTCTTTTTCTTTTACTGATTATACACCTCAAATCGTAGCATGTGCGCTACGTTAACGTTGCGTTCAGCGGATGAAACGCTTACCACTAGAGACTCGCGACGTTGACGTCGCGTCAACGCAACTTTGGCGTTGCGCAGACATTAGAGAAGCGCCAACGCTCGTAAAACGCCAGTGGAATAGCGGCCTTACTATTAAGCCACGAGCTTTTCCAAGTAAAAAAAAAATGTGAATTATAAATCCACCAAGCTTACCCGTTTCTCAATGTCAGAAATATGTGTCAAATACTTATATACTTAGTTAATAATACTAGCTTCTGGGTTTTCGTTATACCGCGTAAATCCCGATCCCGTTGGAATTCAGGAATAAAAAGTAGCCTACTTATGTGTTATTCCAGAATGTCAGCTACCTACCTTCAGTAGTTTTTGCGTGAAAGAGTAACAAATATCCATCCATCCATCCTCACAAACTTTCGCATTTATAATATTAGTAAGATCTTTTCTATACTTATATTAAAAGCGGGAATTCAAACCCTTGCCCAGTTACCTTCACCATAGTTGACTCATTAGTTAGGTACCCACCTAGGGCTGCCATCACCAATATTGCCGGCCCTAGACAAACACTTCAGAAACACTGGACAATTGGGTAAAATCGCAATTTTTCCCGGGACACCGTAGAAAAATACATTTTTGTACTTGAAACTAAAAGCAATGATGTTTAATTATGGTTTTTATTAACTGGTAACATTGTACACGGTTAGAAGTTTATTAATAATAGGCTTTCTTTTTAATTAATCAACGTAACAAAAACAATAAGATGAAATACAGAGATCGTGCTTTTGGTGCCCGTAAGGCCAATATGTGTCCTAGTTTTACCCGGACGCTTATAGGGAAAATCCCCCGGACATCCCCGGACGCTGTCCAAACTAGGACAAATCCGGGGAAACCCGGATGGATGGCAGCCCTACCCACCCATTATTATCAAACACACCGTCGTCGGTCACGTAGTAAAGTCAGACATTACATCATAATGTTTATCAACAATTTCAAGTGTTGGAAGAGCCATTGTTTTGAATACGGTCTAATGGCGGGAGAAAGCGTGCATCAGATATTAATTTTAAATATTTGCCGTCGACATTGATAACAGCTTATTTTATAAATATAAGTACATAATTATGTGCATAGTGACGGGGCCTAATAGGGTCATTGCCTGCCGGGGTTGCGGGAATGTACTAACGAGATTCCGTGGCCCTGGAACACAAGGGCAACTGAAGGACCAGAGTGGGTTTTTAGTCAGTAAAAGTCCGACACACACTTCCGCTCCACCCACAGCGGGTCAATGACGCCTTCATTTGATGATTTTCCCATCCACATAAAAAAATGTGCATAGTACTTTCTTAGGGGGCGTCCATAAATTACGTGAGATGTTTTTTAAATTTCCTGTCCCTCCCTCCCCCCCTGGTGAAATGTCGTGAGATTTTATTCAACCCCATCCCCCAATCTCACGTGAGATTTTTCAAAATGTGGGTTTCTTACGTAAACGCGTTGGATTGTTATTGTAAAAAGAAAAAAAATCTCTTAAACCTCTAATTGAATCAGTTTTAGCGACTTCTAGCGATAATAAATCTAGGGAGAAGATTTTGTTGGAGTTGGCAACACTGACGTTCGGCTGACAGTGGCGCGAAAACAAAGAACGGGCTACACTGTACCGTAAATTCAGATTAAATTGAGCTATTTGGTATAAAACAAACATGGTGGTTGGACAGTCAGTAGATGTATAACGTTGAAGTATGAATGAAATTATTTTCTTCCGAACGAATTAATTGAATGATCTTAATCGTATTACGATATACGCTTAACATTAAATCTTAAGCATGTACAATCTGGATTAAATGGACCAAAATAGTACTATTTCTTTTTGTTTCAATCAGAAAAAAAATTGCGTGACATTTGCCGAGACCCCCCCTCTCTCCAATGTAAGATTAGATGAGATTTGACTCGACCTCCTCCCCCCCTTAAACATCTCACGTAATTTATGGACGCCCCCTTACCAATTAAGTACCAAGTCCAACCTACCAACTTGTTAAAATTAATCCAAAAAAATACTCACAAAAAAGCTTTATAAAGATTCTAACAGGATTTGTATTCAACTATCTGCATCCCCAAATGTTGGTATAAAAACTCCTTGGCGTCGGGAGCAAAAACTCTTCTTGTTTACTCTTTTTTGGCGGGTCACAAAATTCTATGTTCAAAAAGTGACCACGTGCTTCGATAGCGGGAAATGTCATCGCAACGTACATATGCTATATAATACGCAAAGTGTTTAACCTCTATGGTTATACTATAAATAGTTAATTGTATAATAAAATATAACCTCTGCAGTGTTTACAAATAAATGTAATTAAAACATTTATAACAGAAACATTGATGTTGATAAATACGCAGCATTAAAGAATCGTATTAGTTACTAGCGACCTGGCCGCGGCCTGGCACGGTCTCATTTTACAAATTTACATAAAACCTTAATAAATTATACACCTTCTCCACTAATAATTAGTCTATCCATTGATGGAAATTTATTAGTTTGTCGCGAACAGACAGACGCGCCGGGATAGTTTGTTTTCTAATTATGTAAGGATTGAATCATTACAACTAGGTATAATCCTGACAAAATATAACTCAACTAGAGATTTACGATCAACCGGGTCAATCCGATTACTGAGATAAAACCCATCTCTAGCGGTAACACAAAAAAGTGACCAAGCGCGAATCGCACTCGCCCATGACGGGTTCCGTAGTAGCAAGCATAGATAAAAAAAAACTTTTTTCTTAGTATTTTTATAAATGACAAAGTAATATTTACGGTTTTTAGGTAGGGTGTAGGTAAACGGACAGATAGGCATGAAGAATCTATAAGGGTTCCATTTTGCCATTCGGCTACGGAACCCTAAGACATCCTTGTATTCAATACAACTATAGTGTAGCAACTTAAGTACAAGTTACATATATCCAAAAAAAACACTTATTACATACTAATCATAGGTTATACTTACCTTACAAAAACGTAAGTAAGTCATGCGCCTGCCTCTTGAATTAATATTTTAGTACGTATTGAAAGTCTTAACAAAACTAGTTGATTCGCACGCGGGAAATCAATTGCATTTTTATTATAGGTACGTCTTCAGAATAAGGTAACCAACTAACAATATTTGCAAGAAGGGAAAACTGGCACCATGAAATTGGCCGATTCTCTTTTGTTATTTGCCTGTTGTATTAGTTACGTTGCATAGTAACCGAAGCAACAACAACTACAGCGTCTAAATACTATGCAAATTAAACGTACATAATTATTTACTTCAGTGCTCATAATATATCACGGCCTTAGTCACATAGTCTCTCAAAATTTAAGATTATTACCAAGCTTGAGAAGACTATAGGTGTGCCCCGACAAAGCATACGCATATGCCACTAGTAAATTTAGCCACTTTGCTGCAGGCGATTTAAGAGGCTTAAGAGAGACAAAATATAGATCCTATATTCAGGACTACAACAGGCCAAGTGCAACGATAACTGGGGTGTCCGGAACTGTCCACGGTACGTGGAGCTATAAACGTTGCTTACAATCAACAATAAACAAAAGGCCTATAGCCTCTGAGGCTTTATAAATACCACTAACCTTCTGTGCTGGGTTCGCCAACTTCGACCTTCCTAGGTCACGCCCAGGTGTGATATGTATGTAATATGAGGTGAGTAATTGAAACGTGTGATGTAAGTTACGTGTTCTAGGACGTTCACAAGGCGTCAATCTCCAAATGGCGCGGTCCAGATCAGCATCACACCCAACTCACACCGGATTGAAGTTAATTATCACTACTTATTTCCACCAAATGCGCGTGCCACGAGGTGGCCACCAACCGGCGAGGAATCCCAAAATATCCCGGGTTTTTCATCAAATGGGGATTACAACTTCAAACGATAGATAATTCGCGACCCAATTATCGGTTTCAAAAGGCGATTCCAAACGATATTTTTCCAATTATAATTATCTCAACAGGGTCCCATGACCGACATTTTCAACGGGAACCAAAGTCTATCTGTCAAGTCAGAGTAATGTCAAGATCAAATTTCTTTATGTCAAAAGAGTACGTTCGGAAACGATCGGTACTAAACATCCTATCCTGTACATTTTTGCCAGGAGCTGCAGCCGCCTAAACCCAGAACACAAGAACCTTGGACCGCGGCCATACAGTTCTTAAAACTGTACAGTAAGACCGAAGCATACTTACGTACCCAGAGTTGTTACTTTTATTTAATAGAATATCACTTATGTAGGTAGACTTCTCATCGCTAGAGTGCCGTATTGATTGCCGTTAGAATGAAAAACTTCGTCCAACAAAAGCGTAATATAGGTATTACGTGCCTGAATAACATGAACGAAGCGTAAATGCCACATCTCCGTTTTTTCAACATGTCATGATGTGTCACGGGAACAGACTGAATGCTGCACAGCCTAAAGCCTAAACGAAGCTTCATCTTCAACGTAGTTTATGCCGAGATCCACCCGCTGCGAAAGTGCGGAACTACATTAGTTTTGCATGAATCTATGTATGTATTTGAATAAGAATAAGGTAATGTTAAATACCTACCTGTGACTCACCGTGGCTGCGATGCGCTTCAAAGGGTCCTTGAAGTTATAAAGTAATATGAGACAAGTCATTTAGCTATATGAACACAATTTTGATCAATCAGTTCATCTCAACTTAAAAAGATGACTTATAGAAAAAAGTTGTGATGCAACTCAAGCTTAGGCTTGCTAGGCCCAGCTGTGTGCGTGATAAACTCATTTTATTGAATTCTGTTTCTAAGGCAGTTGTCCCACCGCAGTGGGCGTTGGCGTTCACGAAGGGCGTTTACTCGCGCCACTCGCTCGCGGCCATGCACAATACGTGTACTTTCAAAGCCGCACTACAACAGAAATGACCGCTAGTTGGTCTCTGGGCGTGAATGAATGACCGCCAAGTGAGCATCGCTGAGCGAGTATCATCTTTGATAGCTTTTGTCGCTCTACGACCAACTGGTGGAACGAGTACTCGCCGGCAATGTGAACAGTCAGCGATCGGCTATTAATATATGCATCTCTTTTGTTTACACAGAAAGTATATCTATTGTACGTTTCTTGAGCGAGAAATAAGCCGACAGTTAATCGTTTCCTCGCTGGCGGTGGGACAACTCCTATAATCCATCCAATCTCATTCCAGTTGCAAACAAACGCTTTTAGAACTTGTCACCCAAACACCTTTCGAACCAAATTGATTTTTATACGTCAAATACAACAAATATTCTTCAATCGTCAAACAGGAACAGTTTGAGTGACAAGTTCTGTTATACGGCGCCATTCTTGTCGGATAACAGCCTTTCTCGTATACTCTACCGCACGCTCTGGTACCTTCAACTTTTCCCTGCAATACCAGACGTACAAATATTATATCGTCGAAACATACTCTAAGTACCTACGTTTGCTTATCTGACCTATTTGATAGTCTCAAATAAAAGTTACACGTAAGTGAGCCGCACATATGTACCGTCTGAGCGGCGCGGCGCCGAACTGGAGAATTCGCAATTCACTTATCGGCTTCCGCTTCATAGGTCAGAAGACTTGCACCGCCATTCAGTTTTCCCACTGGCTCAATAACAATATAATATACTGTCTAAAAACGACTATAGTGTCAAATAAGGCGAGTTTATGTCCCTTGTGTTGACTGACATAATTAATAATTGAAATTAGATAGAACATATCAAGTAAAAAATAACTACAGCAACACATGCATCAGAATGACCGCCAAGTCAGGTAGCTACACAAAATAACATCTGCCTAACGACAAAACCACATTATCACCACATAAACCATACAACAGTGGCGCATTCTACCAAAGGACACTAAATAAACATTTTAGTTGTCTATTGTAAGAACGGAGATCTATTGTGAGAAACAGATTTATTGTCTCATTTGACAACCTATGAGATGAAGTACTAAGCAAGAGTGAACAGGCATCTTCTGGGCTCGCTCGTCCCATCTTAGACCTCATCTATTGCTTACCATCAGGCGTTATCGAGGTCAATAGTGGGCTCATTAGTAATAAAAAAAAGTCCGCCATATTTGTCTTGAACTTCGGTTATGGTAACGAGAGTACTCGCTTGCATTATTTATGACAGGTGGGACTCTGGGGTTGCAGGCGCTTAAAGTGGGGTCTCTGACAGCTCCCGAATGATCCCTGCAAAGATGGCTGCATAGTGATCTCGTGCTGCCGTGCACAGCACAAGATAAGTGCAGACACTGTCCCCATGGAGGAACCTTGAAATGCGTCGCACAGAGGGGATACCGGGGTGGAATTTTAATGTTTTTGGAAGTCACGGGGTTTCTCTTATCCATAAATCTTATAAAACTAATCTCCCGCGGCGTCTGCTTACCTGTCCGTTTGCGATTTGTAAATCCCGACAAAAGTCAAGCAGTCCTGTTTCGCAGGGCTCGCCAACATAGGTACTTCACCGCCCCCCGCCCGATCACTATGTTTGGCAAGCCAATCCCTTGGGAGAAGCGAGCCAAATACTTAGGTGTGATCCTCGACCAGTTCCTTAATTTCAGTGAGCACATAAAGTCGGTTCGCTCGCGAGCCGCTTTCGCTCTCGGTAGGCTCCACGCCTTGCTGAATAAACACAGTAAGCTCTCCCTTAGATGTAAAATCCGAATCTACACGACATGCATACGTCCTATCATGACGTACGCCTGTCCGGTGTTTGCTCATGCCAGTCCCAATCAGATCCATAGGATGCAAGTCATTCAGAACCGTTTTCTCCGAAAGGCCACGGGCGCGCCCTGGTTCTTGAGGAATGAGGATCTCCACGTAGACCTCAAACTCCCGACCATAAAGCAAGTGTTGAAACGCATGTCAGTGCGTTACTTCACCTCTGCTGATACCCACACTAACCCCCTGATCGTATCGGCCCGATACAGACCCTCCAAGATTTCTCGGGTTCGTCGCCCGCGTAACGTCCTAGACGAGCCTGACGACCCCACCACCATCCGACAAGAGAGCAGTAGGGAAACCAGCACTCTTAGAAAATACAAATACAAAACGCGTTCCGTATTCCGGCCTCGCCGACGAGGCCCATCGCGACGTCCGCGTACTTGTAATGGAAATCCTCCCCGACCTTTGCCAAACGAGCCAGCCCGCGATGCTGAGCCAGTAGCAATAAATACTCCCCTAAATACGACCCAGCCTGTCCCTTTGCTGCCCTCCCAAAATGACCCCGCTATGCCGAGGCCCGTACTCCACAGGGAGTGCCCTTAGCGTGCGGTCATTAGTTTGTAAGTATATTTTAGTTTGTAAGCCCTGGCTGGGGGCCTTTAATTTATTAGAGGTCACCACAGGACAGACCGGTTAAGTAGACGCACAGCCTTACTGAGCTGATCTACGAGTGGCCCTACCTAAAAAAAAATCCTTTCCTTATATTCTACTGAACTTTCTAGAAACAATTAATTTATAATTTTAGTGCTACGTTTGAGCACTATTTTTAGAGATTATATTTAAGGTAGCAGAGATATACTTTAGACAGCACTTTGGAGAATAAGTTAGGGAGAGCAATGACAAGGCGTGTAATCGCAGTAATGAATGTAAAATGAATGTTTTATTAAAAATAGAATTGTGTATATATAATTCGTAATGTTTACATAGGTTATAACAGTGGTCATTGTGTGAGCGCACCCTCAGGGCACGCGTCTCGTAACGTGTGTCTATTTAATTCATACATAGTATTTAAAAAAATATTTCTTTGTGCATTGTATGTACGGTTCTAGTTGCTTCTCAAAAGCGAAGGGTAGGTAAGCTACATAATGTTTGGAGTTTAGCGCGTAAAGCAAGCCGTAATCTGATAACATTGGTCTTGATAATTTGGCACGCTTCGGTGTTGCGAGGCAATGTTTACGGAAATGCCAGTATAAACAGTGTTGCTAAATCAAACGTTCTAAACTCTGTTGATTTACATGGAGTTTTTAAATACCTGCTGTTTGTAAGTCGTTTTCTTACAAATACAGTAAAATTTGGTACTTTAGATAAATAAGATAAGCTTCTAGCGGATTCGTCCGTGACAATGTACTTAGCTCTTTCATAAGTTAACAGAAGGAACGGACACATGTAGCTATAGGCTAAAATAAACAGGCTCAAAATAATTAAAAAAATCGATTATTCATATTTCATCGCTGTCTTTCGACGTCCTCTTTAATTTTTATTTCTATTCTTACACTTTACTAACACACCGAGTTCTGCTGTTAATCAATTTTATCGTTGAGCAAGATAAGCGAGCAATGCCGGGGACAAGCTAGTAGTATCATATACAACGTATTACGGAAACCCCATATCTATCCAAAAAGGCTGAAGACAACATCTGGTATGGATTCTCTATGCACAATCTCAGCTCAAAATGTAAAAAAGTGACTCAAAGAATTGTCGAGGATCAACAACTTTCCACGTCACTAGCCAATAACACGATAATTCTCTTCGTTCTTCTTAATTTGAAAAATTCGGTCTCTGGAATCAATGTATTGAAATCTATACTAATATTATAAAGAGGAAACCTTTGTATTTTTGTGTTTGTATTGAATAGGCTCAAAAACTACTGGACCGATTTCAAAATTTCTTTTACCATTACTTAGAGGGATTCTTCCGAATCCGTATAGGCTATATTTTATCCCGGAAAATAGATAGGATTTTTCGTGGTAGTGAAAATTGTGGAGTAAGGCGTCGAAAAAACTGCCGTACGTTTTACGTTTACGATTCTCGCGAACGCTGCCTATTTTTAATATAAACATTGCACCCGTGCGAAGCCGGGGCGGGTCCCTAGTTTCTAATAAGTTCCATACATGTAGACTTAGGATTACAAAACCCTTGCCACATCGTTTGTTATCGAAAGATGCCGTGCACTTAGTGTGTAAATACCCTTTAAATTACACGTATTAGTAATCTTCTACTCAATTTTTTAAAACAAAATACTATAATTATGTAAAAGCAGTTAAGCAACAAACTCTGCTTTACAATTTGCCAAACTACTAGATAATAACTAGAACAGGCTTACCTCAATGGACTATCAAAGAACTTTGTTCTGTAAGAAGTCCATACTAAATAGGACCACCTGCCATGCAGTCTATTAAACTCTTTTATGTCTTCTAGGCGCGTAGCTACGTTAATATTTCGCACGTGATTTATATACCAATCACAGGCACCTGTCAAATTTTCCCATAAAAACCTACCAAGTACGTCTCGGGCCTGTGCAGTGTATGGTTCCGTAGTAGCCCTAATAAACATAAAAACGACAACTATTCTATATCAATAAATTAGTACCATTGTCGTCGACTTGGAATTTATTTTAATCCCATTCTCGTTATTATTAACTCGAGAACCATGAAAAAGAAGCTTATAGTGAAAATATTGCAATAACGTCTTCGTAGTTTAGTTAACTTTTAATTTTTGTTAAGTACCTAATTTTCAATTAAATTCACAGGACATGTTTAGATTTTCTTGTACGTACCTATCTCTGAACCGAAAATTCATATCGACAAATCCCAATTTCTTTTAAAACATACCATGATCCATCATCCACACGATGTCCTACACGATGGATAAGAACGAAATCATCCCCCTTTCGTATGGGTGCTATCGTGATTTTTATTACGGTATCTCCGGTCATCCAAATCTTTTTTTTTTTACAATATAGAACCGTGATTATTTTCTATAAGCACACCGAATTATAACTTCAGAGTATACAATGTTGAAACACGTAATTAATTTGAGGGTTCGTCGGTGTCCTACGGAACCCTAGAACCTAAGACTTTCGAACATTCAAACCACACTATTGACTATGTATTACTTTTGTTTTCAACTATCTAGGCTAGGCCATTCTTAGATGCTTGTTTTGATCAAATAATTTTCCTCAGTTTTATGACTCATTAATTGGAAGTAAATAATTATGCCAACTTTACTCTTTCATCACTGGATATTCCAATACCGTGATTAAAATATTTAATTGCTCAAGATAATATTTGCTCGCTTATAGGTAGTATTTGTTTATTGTTAAGTTTGCAGTGTGTGTGTGATACCTATTTTATTTTGCTGAATATTTTGTCTGCATTCTTCCTCGTCTTGTTTTTTTTTTTATAAGCAAGAATGATCCTGAGATATTTTGTTAAAATTAAGTTAAAATTTTAATGTATGTTTGTAAGTTCGTATGTAGGGGGTAATCTTCGGAATTAATGATCCAATTCTAAAAAAACATTCTTTGGTAGAAAGCTGCATTATTGGGGAGTGCTAGAGGCTATAAATATAATTATGACAGCCGCACGGATCAATTTACTTACAAGGTTAAGCAGCGCTGTCCGAGGTTGTCGCGTGGATGGGTAACAACTTTACATATCGAGATTCTTGCGTATCTCGGAAAGAACGAAAAGCTGTTGGTCCCAGCTCCCATTTGTACATCTATAACATTCGTTACAAGCAGTCAGAAATAGTCTTATCTCTCGGTCATTTTTGAGATTACTCCGTACTAGTTCATTTCGGACAGTGAACTAGTTTTTAGGGTTCCGTAGCCGAATTGCGAAAAACGGAACCCTTATAGTTTCGACATGCCTGTCCGTCTGTCTGTCTGCCCGTCCGTCCGTATGTCACAGCCATTTTATTCCGAAACTATTAAGACTATACAAGTAAAACTTGGTAGATAGATGTATTCTGTGAACCGCTTTCCGATTTTAAAAGAAAATTTAAAAAACATTTAAAATAAAGGGGGCTCCCCATACATGGAACTGAAACTGAAAATATTTTTTTCATGAAACCTATACGTGTGTGGTATCTATAGACAGGTTTTTAAAAATGACATTAAGGTTTCTAAAATAACTTTTTCATAAAGTTAATCGTTTAAAAGATATACGCTTCCAAAGTGGTAAAATGTGTGTCCCCCCTCTAACTTCTATAATAATGAAGTGAAAAATCTAAAAAAAACCATATGATCTTAATGTAAACTTTCAATCAAAATTGGTTTGAACGAGATCGAGTCGGCAGTTTTCGAGATACAGTATATTTTCTAAAACCGCAAATATAACTTTGTAATTCATACAAATACTATGAAAAACAAAGTTATTTGGCTTAGTTGTAAAAATTGTAAATAAGCTAGTTTTAAGAAATTTTTAAGGTTTATTTTTTTTTTCAATTAAATATATTAAGTATATTAGGTATATTTATTATAGTTACCACGGAACCCTTCATGGGCGAGTCCGACTCGCACTTGGCCAATTTTTTCTATTAGTTCTAATATATAGCTCTATTCGGTCTTCGCTCTCAGCAGTCAGCGGTCACTAGACATGTCTCGCGTGTTCGGGTGATAAGCTAAATTAGACATTATGCCATTGAAATAACACGCATCTTATCTCATTCTTGCGAATTCAGTCGGTCGGGTTCGGGTAGCATCGTCATTCGTCGGCTATTCTCTCCCGTTCTCATTCATTCACAGACGTCGAATGAATTCGTATAACGTTTCTGTCAAACAATTCTCGTTCGCACATTACGATCGCGTGGTTTAGAATTTACGAGTTCGAAAAGAGCTATTTGACCTATTAGACCGATTACAAGTCAGCGTTCGGAAACGGTTCTTCTAGAACAGTACGAAGATACGGTTCCTAATCGTTCATCATTCACGAACTACCTAAGACTAGTCAGAAACCAGAGAATCTAAACATCAGTCTTGCCACAGGGTTGTGTAGGTTAGATAGGCAGTCGGCTGCATACGATTAAGACTGGGAGCCGACCACAAGATAGTTGGAAAAAGTTTAAGCAGATATGACGATATATGCGCCATGCGGCCATTATACAGTATGTTAATTAACACAGGGCGTTCCCTTTAACCCTCAATAGTATAAGCACATCAATTAGATCGCCGCACACGCGGCCCGTCATTCATAAATAAATTGCGACGTTGCCGTCTTTCAAGTACAAGTGTACAGAGTGTTTCTTTTACGTATCAATTTAACATTTTTAGTGAATATTTTAATATTAAAAAAATAATAACATTTTGTTTTCGAATGGTAATATTTTTTTTGCATTTACTAGTGCGGTACGGGAACGCCCTGTTAGTTAACATACTGTATCTAAATATATATAACTCAAAGGTGACTGACTGACTGACTGACTGACTGACTGACTGACTGACTGACTGACATAGTGATCTATCAACGCACAGCTCAAACCACTGGACGGATCGGGCTGAAATTTGGCATGCAGGTAGATGTTATGACGTAGGCATCCGCTAGGAAAGGATTTTGCGAAATTCCCACGGAATCAGGATTTACACGGGAAAAACTTTCCACGCGGGCGAAGCCGCTGGCACAAGCTAGTCATATATATTGACTGACTGACTGACTGACATAGTGATCTATCAACGCACAGCCCAAACCACTGAACGGATCGGGCTGAAATTTGGCATGCAGGTAGATGTTATGACGTAGGCATCCGCTAAGAAAGGATTTTGCGAAATTCCCACGGGATCGGGATTTACACGGGAAAAACTTCCCACGCGGGCGAAGCCGCTGGCACAAGCTAGTCTATCATGTATTCATTCAATGTAGTTTATTTTTTCTACAAATTCACACAATTATACAGTCGAATCAAACCTGTTGGCGTCCATGAACACTACATGAGACACGGCACAGGAGCAGTCATGTGGCGGCGGGGGCGAAGAATGGGGTACTGCGCTGCGAAAAGCAGACTTCGCAATCTTCATTGATTTTGGAAATGAATATGTACTTACTACATTTTAATCACTATAGAACGCAAAGTATGAACAGTGGTGGCCCAGTGATTATAGGACTTACGAGTTGGGTTCTACTCCAGACTTCACTTTGTGTCATTTTCATTATAACCACAGCAAAACGGTGCAAGAATTTGGTATATCAGCAAAGAAACATAAACTGCATATGTGTCGCTTAACTTCAAACTCGGATAAATCCACTCTAGCCTCTTAGGAGATATTTACAAAAAAGTGATAATAGTTTTAATTTCATGAATTAAAATGCAGTATTTTCTTATTATGGTAACAGGTATTGAATAAAACGATCCTGTTTAGTAAATTCAGTATTTAACCCATTCATTCTTTCAAAAATGCAATATTTAGATTGGATTTACCTTCATTTGATATAATGGAACGCAATTTATCTATCTTTGAAAAAACTCAGTGTGGATTTATAGAATTTTGATTTAATAGATCTGGATTTATCGGGATTTGAAAATATACGATCAGAATTAGGGATGTCGTAGTGGCGAAATCATGGTATACCATCGTCGATAGTTAAATTTTGTTAGCTAACTGAATAATACAAAAAAAAATAAGGACTTGTACTTTTATTTTACAAAAATAAGAGGTAACCGATTTAAATTATTTTTACAAAATTCTATATTTCTTCTGAGTCAGTTTCTTCAATTTCTTTTTTGTGCATTGGTCGCCCTATCACATTTTCACTGTTAAGCACTTTTTTATAATGTTTTAATTCCACCAACGATGCCCAGTCTTGGTCAAAGTGCGTTTGAGTGCGTGCGTGTGCGTGCGTAATTTACGAACTACAATTTGTTTTGCTTCATGAACCTGAATTTGATCAGATTTTGATCCTGTATACCTACACAAATTTGACCGGACAGTTCTAATATGTACCTACTGAATATTATATCCTTACACACTTATTATGTCCAAATTATTCTGTAATAGTACCTACAACAACAAAATAATAATAATCGATAATAGTTAGCACAACACTAGTGCCAGCCCGGGATTCCAAACGACGCTTAGGTATAGGTATTTCAAAACTACCGAATTTTAGCTCTTTCCTCTTTCTTACGGCGATATTTTATATTAGGCCGCTTGCGGGCTTTGCTTGGTGACACAATTTAAATAGAATTATCCATGGGAATTGGCTAAATAACAAAAAGAAACAATAATAATGCAGGAGGGTACCGTGCTACTATCGCAATGTTTACGTCGACTGACGGCCATTTTGAACAAATGCAATTGGCTGATTGGCTTTCATGGACTTAACTACATTTGAAAAAAACTGTCTCATGGATCTATCTGATTTAGATAAAATATTATGATTTTAACTGTTTATATCTCATGAACCATGGGGATTTCTGCTTAACTGATATAATTGTTTAAAAACATATTTTTTTTTCCTTTTTTTTGATACCAAAATCTTAAAAAAATTCAGAATTGGATTTATCCGAGTTTGAAGTTAAGCGACACATATTTACTTGCACACATACTTGTGCACTATCATATCTCCTGCGCAGATGGCTAGCCTTCGCGAAATCGGTCAATAGGACTGTTATTATTAATTGTGCAATAAATAATAATGGTGATCTAGGCATCAGGAAACATCGCGTAAGTTTTAATTTTATAATTGTGTTTTTATTGTGTTTTAGGCAATGGTGGCATGTTATCCTGGCTCCGGGAGTCACTACGTGAAGCACGTGGACAACCCAAACAAAGATGGCCGCTGCATCACCGCCATCTACTATCTGAATCTCGACTGGGACGTCAAAAGTTGCGGGGGATTGCTCAGGTAAATGATTGGCTACTAAACTAATATTATGAGCATCATATATCATTGTTAAGACCTGGCGGATAAAACTGACATTGAACGGACGACTAAGGAGTGCAATTCCATGCCAGAGTCTGTGTTTCCTGATAGCTTATTACCTGGGGGCCTTTAGGTCAAGAGTGAATAGGTTAGGTACTTCCTAAATTCCGTAATGTCATATTTCGAAATGTAATAGGTAAATACGAAATTGGAACAAAAATGTGTGTGTCAAGCAGTTTGAGTACTTGTGTGGCCTACCCAAATGTCCTTTGGTATTTTTTTGTCAAATTGTTGAGCTCCTTAAGTTCTAAGTTGAGCTACGTGCTAACTGACAAATGCTTGCACTGTCTGGACAGGTCCGCTCAAATTTGCGTGGTTATTTCCTCAAAAAAATACCACAGACATGAACCTACATGCTTCTCATATACAAATACAAATTGTCTGGACTTTAAAAGAGACGTTGACCTCAGAGTTTGTTTCGGTGTTTCTTCTCAGTGTAGTCAGTTAGGAAATACCGGCCTCATCTAGCTAAACTTAACACGCAAAAAAACATGACGTGTAAAAGTGTTATTTATAACCAATTTACAAAATAATATTTCATTTCATTTCATTTCAACGATCATACTTAAAATATTTCCTTTTCCAACTGGGTGAACATAAGGTTAAGTAACACAAGGGATTGAACGAATTGCCCAACTGCTGTTTTAATTTAATAATTTCTACGAGTAAATTTGTAAAATATGTATCTGATCTCAAAAGATGACTAACTAACATTATTTTTTTTATTTAAAGCCAGTCTATTCGCACTCTTAGAATGAAAGTGACCTAAGTCTAAATTCGTGTAATTTCAGATTTTGATGTAAACTGGCCTGAAACACTTCTCTGAATTGCTGTGGAAACAGAGATACGAATTACGAGTTATAAAGAGACAGCTTATACATT
Source organism: Tholera decimalis (assembly GCA_943138885.2). Lineage (NCBI taxonomy): Eukaryota > Metazoa > Arthropoda > Insecta > Lepidoptera > Noctuidae > Tholera > Tholera decimalis. The sequence continues at coordinate 31,146,484 of OW964565.2, forward strand.
TGCCACTTGAGATATATGAATATAATTTAATTTATTCAATGCTGCTTTATTACTGCTCAAATCTAAAAAAATACTATTTTTGAGTTAAGTCCCTTCCATTCTGAGAGTGCGTATTGTTGAATGACAAAGTTGACATTTGCGAGAAATAAGCCACGATAGGCCGTCTCTAGTACTCCATATAAAAAATTGGCATCATGGTATATAGTAGACTGAAACTATCTCTCGTTCGCTTTTATTATGTTCCAATGACACAATTAGGTAGGTATTTTTTTAGATTATTTCTAATAGTTATTACTGAGAAAAATGGGCTTGTTGCCAGCTGTAATGAAATATAGTATTGTCATTACAAAAACAAGTTAAATTAATTTGTTCCAGCAATTTTTTTCTGATGCTGTTAAACGCTACATTTCCTCAATTAATCTTTTCTAAAATGACTGAACTGAGAAATTGAAAAAAACCGACATAACCATTTCAAGCTAATTGGTAGTTGACGTGGCAGAACTCCCACAGAACTACTCGCCGAAGGGGCCAAAAGGTTGTCAAATGTATGTATGTACCTATGGGCAATAATCCACAACTCCACGAACAAGCGACCATCTACTGAAGGTACAGCGTTAGTAGACCGACCCACAAAGTAAACCGACGAAATGGTGAATGTAACTGGTAACGAATGGCATAGGACCTGTCGTTGTGGCTGTTTGGGGGAAAGCCTATGTCCAGTTGTGGACTTTTCTATTCTTGGTGGTTCTTATTCTTCGTGGATTCTTGTTATGCTATAATCAGGAAGAGGAGCTCGTGGCTAAATAATAAGTAAGAGTTGCATGGTTCGCTCTTCAAAGTTAACCTCTCAAGGACCGCCATTTTCAACCGACGACCAAAAGAGGAGGTTATCAATTCGACGCGTATATTTTTTTTTCTTTTTTTATGTATGATCACCGAGTACTCGAAGACGGCTGAACCGATTTGGAAAATTCTGTTTTTGTTTGATAGGGTATACTTCGAAATTGGTACCATATGTCACCAAGTCAGGATCTGATGATGGAATCCTGGAGAAATCGAGGGAACTCTTCAAATATTATAGGCACACCTATGGCGTTTTGGGTATTTCTTATAGTAACTTGTGCAGTTGCTCTCAAAAAGTACCATTTCGGGAAGTGGAACTGATGATGAAGACCACAGATGGCCGCCGAAACTACTCAATAATAAGTATTTCGTGGATTGCGATTCGATTACTTGAATATGGATATTAAGCACTTTATGCTCGTCACAATGCATATGGTGATGTATAGCTGTTGGTGAAGTACCAGGAGAACTCCTCAAAAATTAACGGCCCAGCATTGGGAAAAGCAATATTTTGTAAAATTTTATAAGTAGTTGATATTTAGGCTCTGGTAACTAGGTAAATTAAAAATCAACCAACTAAAAAGAGTGAAATAAAAACTTTTTACCAAAAAATTAAACCGACTCCCAAAAAACACTGCAAAGTGAAAAATAACTTTAATTTCGGAAGTCGGTGCCAAAAACGAAAATACAAAACTAAAGACACCGACTACCGAAATTAAAGTTATTTTTCACTTTGCAGTGTTTTTTGGGAGTCGGTTTAATTTTTTGGTAAAAAGTTTTTATACGTCAACCATCCGTCAAGCACCGCGGGCGGGCTCTTATCGTATGCCAGCGGGGCTCAACTAATACTTGTTTACTGGCACGTTTTTGTGCCGCTGGAGCTCTAGAGGCTAAGCAACGGTTGCCAAGGTTGGTCCGAGGATGAGTGACCATCGTAACATATAGAGTTTCCTCCATGCCTCTCGGAAAGCAGGTTAAACCGTTTGTTCCCGGCTGTCCTTTATACATCTTTGAGAACCATTACGGTTAATTAGGAAAAAAATCTGACTTTGGTCTCGCCAAGAGTGTTAGATAGATAGATAGAATATAATAATAATATTCCACAACTTTCACACAACGCCATCTAGTCCCAAACCGAGCAGAGCTTGTGGTATGAGTACTAGACAACTGATAAACATACGGATATATTTCTAAATACATACATATTATAGATAAATTACACCCAGACAAGAACAAATCGTGCTCATCACACAAACATTTGTCCTGGGTGGGAATCGAACCCACGACCTTGCGCATAGCAGTCAGGGCCACTGACCACTATACCAACAGGCCACTATACTTTATTGTACACCAATTATCAGTATTTGCCTGTAGTAGTAAAAAAACGATGTTTTGCATATAGTTACTTTAGATGCCAGGAAATTTAAACAACATTTTTATTTATAAAAATAATTCCACATTTATTATATTTTCATAAAATAAAAATTATAATTTTTAATCTGTGTGTCACGTGACCGCAAACGCTAATCACGAAGTATGACGTCATTTTTCTCGAAGCTGTCAAACAACGAGATATTAATTTAAGATGACAGAAATCCTAACCTCAAAAACACTTTGTTGTTTAAGAAATATGACGTCATGCGACTTCGTGATGGTTTTTTGAGCGGGAAAATATTTAATTTGAATTTTATTTTAAAGTTTTACCAATGTTACTCATTTATTTTTTACGAATAACAATTTTTTGTAGCTTAAAATTAATCAATAATTAAACCTAAACTATTTTTGAAAATAGGCAAATATACCCTATTGAATCACACTTAAATAACAATATTGTAAATAAATTTGGTTACAATGGCGGTCTTATCGCTGAGAGCGATATCTTCCAGACAACCTTTGGAAGGACTTTACGAGCTTTAATGTACGCAGTTACTGGGTTGTAGAGGTCAGATCTTGTTAGACTGGAAGCCGACTAGTTATAGTTGGAAGAAGGCTAAGCTGATGATGTTATGCTGTAACCACTTGTCTATTTCCACAGAGTATTCCCTGAAGGCACGAATCAGGTGGCAGATATAGCTCCGATCTTCGACAGGATGCTGTTCTTCTGGTCAGATAGGCGGAACCCACACGAGGTTCAACCTGCATACGACACCAGGTACGGTTATATAAATAAAAAAGTTTAAAAACTGCAATTTGACTACTAACTGAAAAGTCAAAAGTATGAAACAAGAAAATATTCTACTTTAAAACCGTTATGTAAAGGAAAGTCAAGGCCGTCCACCTAATAACACAAATAGCATTCAACCCTTGGCACAATCGGACAATAAGCTAGTTATACATTATCATTTAAATGGGGCGTGCAAGTGAAAGCTGATCTCAGATGGCGCCACCACCGTAAGAACCTTTGTCACTGTCAGTGTTAGATTGTGAGATAATATATAGTTATCTGTGGTGAGATAAACATTTACACGCTTCGTATTTTTTATTTTCATTTCAATTGATTTCTTTACAATTTTCCGATTAAAGAACATAAGACATGTTCTTTAATCGGAAAATTCTCAATAATTGTCTCCAATTTAGGAATTCACTACAATTTCCATAGTGTTCCATAGAAAAACTGCTTTGTTATTGGTAAGTGCGCTACTAGCGCCACTTTGACAGTTGCACGCCCCATTAAAACATTAAATGCTGCGTTTAGTAACTAGTAGCGACATCTGTGTAAGAATGTCTTAACTATGTTTTTTATGACTGTTCAGACGACCGTTTTATAAGTTAGAGAGTATTTAGAGGGGCCTATGATCACTTTGTTCCGTTATCTATAGTATAGGAAATCTTCAAATGACGCTAGGTTTTAAAGGATATGATTGAAACGAGCGGGATTTCTGCCTCACTAAAAGCAGCAACTGGAGTGGCTTATGCCCTACGGTGTCGAAAAATATGCTGGAGAATTAGATTAAAACATTCCGAAATGAAAAATTGATCTTATTACAGTACGTTTCTACCGCAATGTCCCAATAATAAATACGTTGTTAATTAAGTATTTAGTAAAGTAAATTGACCGCACTGCTTGTATTTTCCAGATATGCCATCACGTTGTGGTACTTTGACGCTCACGAAAGAGAAGAAGCCCTACGAAATTACAGTGAGTAAACTTGATTTTTTACATAGTTTAAAACCCGATAACATGATAAATGATCTTTATTCTGCAAATTGGTTATTAACACTATTTTTTTCTTTACCGTTTTGAACGCAGCAGTGGTAACAATGAAAATTACACAAAGTAATGTGCCTGTCTGGGTTTGAACGCACTACCCACAGCTCGAAAGTCGTCCTTATAACCACTACGCTACCACTCTTTATCGCGACCGATGTTAGTAATTTGCTATGTGTTAAGAAAATTACAATAGTTCTGCAAGGTACCATCCAAACTTGGGTTAATATACCGTCCTATCGTATTAAACGCTTCTCCTTCATATTTATTGTGAACCTAGCCGAGGTGTGGAACTCTGCCGGCTTCTGTGTTCCCTGCCAAATATGATCCATCAGCCTTCAAAGCAAAATTGAACAGGCATCTTCTGGGCTCGCTCGTATCGCTTATCGAGGTGGAGAGCGGATCCATCCGGGAAAGAAAATCAAATCAATATCAGGTCATCGCACTTACCGGGATACCGGATTAGTTACCGAGTAATCAGTATATACCCGCTTTTCTACCTAAAATTTACCTAATTTAAATTTTTAGTCATACTGTGTAAATAATTTGTCTGGAACAATTGGATTCTTATTAAGGATTAGCTTTTGTCCGCGACTTCGTTTGCGTGGGAGGTTTTTTGCCGCGTAAATCCCGATCCCGTGGGAATTCCGGGATAAAACTATCTCTTGACTTTCATTGAGATCCGTTCAGTAGTTTTTGCGTGAAAGAGCAACAAACATACATACATCCTCACATAATTTCGCATTTATAATATTAAGTAGCACTAGACTTAATAAGAATGGGCGCTGATAGCCTCGAACCACGTATAAACTTTTGTAGCTATCACCTTTTCCTTTGTAATCGAACCATTTTTACTTTACTCATTAAACTCTCAAGACATGCATACTTATATAGCGTAGCATTCACGAGGGAAATACCCACACGCTTAAAAAGGGGAAAGTCATTAGTGTCATTACCACTCCAAGTAGTAGGTATGTACCTACATATATATAGTCAATTGCATCAGTATTGAACCAGTACTTGGTATTATCCTCTTACTCATAAAGCGTTGGTTTGTTTAATTTATAGTTGTTTGTTATGAATGTGTTTATTTACTAAAGTGCTAACATAAACATTGTATGTATGAGTGGAGTAGGAATTTATTGTTTTGTTGGATAGTAAAAAGGATAATTTAATGTTTCTGCTAGACAGGTTTCCGTAAAGATTTTTCATTCATGATTATGCTTTAAAAGAGTAACTGTGGTGTTGTTGCCGGATCTTCTCCATAGAAAACGACCAATTTCGAACTGTGCCCTAACTTCTGACGTTTTTTAAGTGCCCATAGATAGATAGATAGAATATACTTTATTGTACACCAATAATTGAATCACGCTTAAATAACAATATTGTAAAAAAAATGGTTACAATGGCGGTCTTATCGCTGAGAGCGATATCTTCCAGACAACATTTGAAAGGACTTTACGAGCTTTTATAATTAATGCTCGTAAAGTCCGTTTTGATGAATATTTGTATAGTAAGTAGTACACTAATATAGCCCTCCCCATTTTAATATATATTTTTATAAAATTGTAAATAGGTTCGCGTTTGACCCCCATCTCACCTGATGGTAAGTGATGATGTGGTCGAAGATGGAGCACGCTTACCTAGAAGTAACCTATTCACTCTTGACTTAAAGACTCCTAGGTTATAGCTATCGGGAAACACAGACTCCGGCAGGGAATTCCGCTCCTTAGCCGTACGCACAATGAGGTATCGTGTCAAAAGGCGGGGTCGCTCCTTGTAAACATTAGTACTCAGCTTCATAGACAGATAGACTGGAAGCCGACTACAAAATATTTGGAAAAGGGCTAAGCCCTAAGCATATAATGATCAGAGGTCGAAATTTGTTAGAGTTATTTATGTACTTAAACTGATTTCATACAACGAAAGAATAAAGTGGATATGCCCCAAATCCCGAGATTAATTTTGAAGAGCAGAAAAATCCCATGATTTATTAACCTTATTATATATTTAACCTTAATAAATTATACACCTAAACCTTCATCTTGAATTGTTATATGTATTAAAAAAAACCGCATCAAAATCTGTCATGTAGTTTTAAAGATCTAAGCATACATAGGGACAGACAGCGGGAAGCGACTTTGTTTTATACTATGTAGTGAAAAGTTATTTACTTTTACACAATTTAAACCACTGTACGCGCGACGTTGCCAAAGGGTATAGCAGGTTAAGCGTTAAGAATGTGCCCCCAGAGCTAAATGTAATGAATATCGTATTGTTATGTACGTTACTCATTTACATTACTATTTATGTAGTTTTTGACTGCCGATCTCTTACTGCCATTGCGTGACCTTGAAAAATGACCTGATTGATAACAGCAATTTTTTTAAACTTTTCGTTCTCTAAAACTAATAGAGCTAAGAATGTGATTCCAAAGCCAAACTATAGACAATATTATGACAAATATTACATATATTTATTATTTTGCTAATAATAAATATTTTTTTAATGGTAATATTTTTTTTCTTAACTATAATTAGTAAGATCTAACCACTTTTAAAAAATTCTGAAGAATAGCACTTAATGTGTAGATTTTATTGTTATAAGTTTCATGGAAATCGGATAGTCTGCAACATCTTCAATTTTTTTTTTCAAGTTCCTATTTGTGACTCTACATATTGAACTTTTGAATAATATGTTTAAAAATAATAATACAAAATAGGAAAAAGTTACGCTCCATTCACTCTGCTAACCTCGTAAGAATCTGGCATGCAGTTAAGTACACAAATCAAATTCAAAGTATGAAAATTTCTTTGTGAATACTTGCACTCTAGCTTCTAAAGGTATTGTTTTTATTTATGTCCGAAGTTGCAAAATTCCAATGCGCACATAGGTACGCGATTTTGCCACATTTGTAGTTCGCATAACATAGCTTGTGAGAACAAAAAAAAACAATAGCGGAAAGGCGGAGCACTCCCTGCTTAACGCATTTTTAATATTGTTGGCCACACGGGATTGTCTATTAGAAATCCCGGGAAGATCTATATTAATATCAACATTTCGATGCAAGTACATAAATAACTCTACCTATTTCTGACCTCTGATGATGATATATTACATGATGACTAAGTATCTAGATTGTTTTAGTCGCAGTAGTTTGTGTACTGTTTTACCACGAACACGTACCTATGGCCTGTCATAAATTATGATAGCACTGTATGCTAGTACAATATACAATGCGCAATACTATCATAGCCAATTATAGCATAGTCTCATCTTTTCTTGATTAAAAGCTGCAATCTGTTTTTATTAACAAAAAATACTTTGTTTCGGGAATGCAAACCCATCATACTCTTACGAGCTAGATCCGAGTCAGTGAAAAAATAAATAATATATAAGGCTTTTAGTATTTTTTTAAATATTAAATTGGACTGACTTGGCTGACTTAGTGCCCGCAAGCACTAATACAATGTTGAGAAAAGCGTCCTGAATTCAATTATCGAGTGGGTCAAGTAAAATTTCAAAGCTGGGGTGTCCACAATCATGTACTGAATCCATAGTAAGATTTTGTGCGTAGATGTCCCTGCCACCCTGTATATATATTATATATTTATTAATTTTTTAAAGAGAGCTGGTAATGTGGATAGAATTGACATTAAATTACTAGCAATTTTGTTAACCCCTCCAACTAAGCTAAATATGCTTGTAATAGTGTAGCGGGTGGGTTTCGAAACCGCGATCACAAGGCCATTAGCTAGATAGAAGTTATATAACTTTTTTTTCTGGGTGGGAAAATCATCAAATGACTCCTTCAGCTGTGGGTGCAGCGGAAGGGAGTGTCAGACTTCTACTGACTAAAAGCCCACCCTGAACTTTCCTGCAAACGCTATATAACCTAGGCTATTAAATTTAACCTATATATTCCCAGCTGCAGGTCAATGCCCCCTTCCCCTCCTTTGTATATTTGTATTATTAATAGGATTAAATTTTTGATGTGTTCATTTCAGAAGAGCGCGGGCAGCCTTCTTCGAGCAAGTGATGTCGGCATTCGTCAGGATTCCGACTGCGCGACCCATACACTACTATTCTAAATTATATCATAGGAAGAAATTATATGTAACTAATGTGCTGTTTTTGTCACGGTATCTTTTCATACAAATCGTAAGAACTTCATACTGGAGAAATTTACATTGAATTCTCCCTTATTTTTGGGTATTACGTTAGTTTGTATCAAGCGAATTCACGCTATGGTTAAGCCCCGTCTATGCAACGTGATTTTGTATCTGAACAGTCACGAGACGCAAACGTAGCGTCTACGCCTAGAAAACGTAGCGTATGCGCCTAGAAGACGCAGCGTCTACGCCTCGGAAACGTAGCGTGAACGCAATGTTAAGAAATACGGAAGCCTAAACCTAAGGAGCAGTGGTATTAATTTTATGGACTATAAATGTTCTCTGTAAAATATGGGTCTAAAAATATTAGTACACATGCCTGGTTTTCTAATATTATTTATAAATAGGCTCGTTCAAGCACATTCTCCCTTTGTCTCAATATTGTTGATAACAAAAAAATATATATTAACTGTGTGGCTAGATACTCTGACAAAAACAACACCATATGACTGCCTCGTCTAGGCTAATATAGATCAGTGATGCCCAACCTTTATTTAATCTAGGACCAATTCGGTTTCAATATTGATAGCAGGGACCAGAACTCCTGAAGAAAAATCTAAGGACAGAAGTAAAAAACTGGCCTATTCTTTGAAATCAGTTGAAACACAATTTTTATGATAGAAACTTAAATTAGTTTTGCGTCAATGTTACATTGCAGATGGTAAGTTTGATATTTTAAATTATTTGCGAACAATATTTTTACCTTTCACGGACCATATTTTATAGTAGCCGGACCATCAGTGGTCCGCGGACCACAGGTTGGGAATCAACGATATAGATAAAACGATACAATATAAACGATTTATATCAAAAATTGTGCTAAGAGTGCATCTTAACCTTATTCTAGCAGTCAAACCTACTAAGAAATATTATTTTATTATTAATTTCAATGTCAATAGACACCAGAGTCATTCATATTAGATAGAATATATAAATAGATAGTACTAATTAAATTTAATATTTTATTAACGTATGGTTATTTTATCCATGCCCTTGAAGTATTAATTTTGTTGAATTGTATTTTATTGCAGCAAGTGTGTTGTAATGCGCTTTTAGATTGTGCTTAGTTGAGTTAAAAGGCCTGAAAATCTACAGGAGCGTGCCCAGTTATAGCTATACAGTATGTTCGTTTAAACGAGGGACATATTCAAACCTACAATAGTGTGTGCTTACATGATACTAATAAAAATATGAACAAAAAAAAACACTGATAAATAACATACAAAACCATATACCAAAAGTCCTCGGGCGGACTCCCGCGGGGGCGGAATTTACACACGAGCTTCCTTTTTTTGGCAGGATCGGGCCGTGTTTTGCAACGTGACTACTTTAGGTACTGTTTACAAGTTCATTCACCTCTTGCGCCTCAGTGTACATGATAAATGTATTATATTGGACAATTACGTCAAAAATTTAAGTTATAGGTTTTTCACACATTTGGAGAATCGAATATTGAATAACCTCCCTCAATAAGTCCCTCGTTTAACCTAAAACACTGTATATCTTTGAAAGGCGCCTTGCGCTTTGCTTTTTGCGAATATAATAATATTCCTGAGCAAGGAAGGTTCCTTGCTTGCTAGCTTGAAATATTATAATATTTCAAGCTCTAACTACTTAACCTAGCACAATGTTAAGAGTGCTAAACACAACTTGTTTATATTTAGTTTTTGCACGATAATGCAGAATTATTCAATGTTTGATGCTAGTTCACTGATGTTTTTACTTTTAAAGATTGTTTTTAATTCTTATTTCCTCTCTAAGACGTATTATGTATACTTGAGTATACATAGAGACTCTTTCTTAGGAAACTTCGTGAACTAAAACCTTTGTTCTAACTCTTGGTAAATTTTTCATGGCTTTTAAAGGAAACATCAGTGAGCAGTGAGAACGGCTAAGACTGAATATTAATTCGACACATGTATATGAGATTTCAAAATGTACATTTTATTTATTTGTTTTTACATTAACCACATATTATTTACTTTTTTTAATACCTTGTAAATATTTATTGATAAACTGGTTATATTATACTCTATTCAGTTATATTAATACTGTTTTCTACTATTTACCTGGTTTTCTGTTCTATACATACTCGCTAAAAAGTCGTTTGGATACTAATTGTTAGATAAATTCATACCATCCTATCTTATACCCAAGATTCAGAGCAATTTCCACCGAGATATAAAACTAGAAAAGTCTATTTTGTCACAAAATACAAAAATCGTGACGAAAATATGAAAAATGTCTTATCGACATTTTTATAAGAAATTGGTGTAAATAAAAAATGATAAGACGTAAATTATACATACTTAACTTTATTTTATAAACGTTGTGTGTATAGTATTGAATTTTATACAGAAATTAATGTTTAATATTAAGCTTGTTCTTCTTTGTAACATTTTGTTTTAAGTTTTGTATAAATAATAATCTTTAGGTTTAAATTGTGTGATTTAATTATAGCCAATTATAATTTTGTATATGCTGTTTAAACTATGACATTGTTGTCCAACAAAAATGTTTGTTATTTAGACCAAATCGACTTATGTTGAAGTCATAAATTATTTTGTGGACAGAGCCTGGTATTAAATTTTACATTGGAATTTTGTCTTTTATTTTGATACACCTTCATTTTACTTAATTTTTAACCGACTTCAAAAAAGGAGGTTCTCAATTCATCTCGAACTTTTTTTTTATGTATGTTACCTCATAACTCGGAGACGGCTGAACCGATATGATAAATTCTTTTTGCGTTTGAATGGGTATACTTTCTAGTTGGTCCCATTGTTACGAAATTAGCATCTGATGATGGGATCTTGGAGAAATCGAGGGAACTCTTCAAATATTATAGGCACACCTATCGCGTTTTGGGTATTTCTTATAGTACCTTGAGCAGTTGCTTCCGAAAAGTACCATTTGGGGAAGTTGAACTGATGATAAAGACCCCAGACGGTCACTGAAACTCCTCAATAATAAGTATTTCGTGGATTGCGATTCGATTACTTGCGCACAGATGTTAAACACTTTATGCTCGTCACAATACATATGGTGATGTAGAGCTGATGGTCAAGTACCAAGAGAACTCCTCAAAAATTAACGGCTATGCATCGGGAAAAACAATATTTTGTAAAAGATAATAAGTTGTTGACATTATGGCTTTTGTAACTAGATAAATTACAAACCGACCCACTAAAAAGCATGAAAAAATTTATTTTTGCAAAAAATAGAACCGACTTCCATATCAAAACACTACAAAGCCAAAAATAACTTTAATTTCGGAAGGCGGTGTGAAAAAAAACAAAATCCAAAACCAATAACGCCGACTTCCGAAATTAAAGTTATTTTTGGCTTTGTAGTGTTTTGATATGGAAGTCGGTTCTATTTTTTGCAAAAAAATTTTTTTTGGATATCACACTCTTAGATCTAAACTAAATCAGCTCAAAGTTTGGGAATTTCCGTGTACTTACCAATTTGAAATCTCAACTGAATTGGATTTTTTTAACCGATTTCAAAAAAAGGAGGTTTACTATTCGTCTTGAACTTTTTTTTTATGTACGGTTACCTCATAACTCGGAGACGGCTGGACCGATTTGGAAAATTCAATTTGCGTGTGAAAGGGTATACTTTCTAGTTGATCCCATTGTTACGAAATCAGGATCTGATGACGGGATCCTGGAGAAATCGAGGGAACTCTTCAAATATTATAGGCACACCTATAGCGTTTTGGGTATTTCTTATAGTACCTTGAGCAGTTGCTTTCGAAAAGTACAATTTGGGGCCACTGAAACTACTCAATAATAAGTATTTCGTGGATTGCGATTCGATTACTTGAGTACGGATGTTAAACACTTTATGCTCGTCGCAATACATACGAGTATGGTGATGTAGAGCTGATGGTCAAGTTCCAGGAGAACTCCTCAAAAATTAACGGCTATGCATCGGGAAAAGCAATATTTTGTAAAAGGTGATAAGTAGTTGACATTTTGGCTTTTGTAACTAGATAAATTACAAACCAACCCCCTAAAAAGTGTGAAAAAAAAATGCGGGTTGCACTCCGGGAGTGCCGGCCGAAGTGAAAACTTGAATATTAACGTTGTGCATTTTTAATATTTTGGAATGTTTAGGGAATAATTTTGCACGAATTGCTTTAATTATCAGTATAAAAGTACTATCATTTATGTGGTAGAATACAATATTTATTTATTGCACTATCGTACACAAACATGACAATTTATATTACATTAAAAAGTTTATCTCTCGAAACAGCAGGCGCAGGCATACATTTTCGCCGCGCCGTAGAAAGAGAGGGGGATACTTCCTCTCCTACGCCGCGCCGACTGTCTACTCTCCGTCCGTCTTACGAATTTTAGATCAGGTCACGTGTCCTGACGCGAGTTTAACATTTTTTACCCATTGCAAAAAAAGAGCACAACGCCGCTAAAGAAGTTATCACTTCAAAAAATCCTTCAACAATTTACGAAAAATCAAAGGTATACGTTTGCCCTGGTTTGCCCATATAAAATTTCCACGACATAAGAAACACTGTATAATGCTTCCTATCTCATTTTCTCCCACGTTAAATCGTATGAATTTATGTGTCTGTCTCTTTTTACCCGACTGCAAAGGAAGGGTTATGTTTTTCGCGCGTATCTTGTATGTATGTATGTTTGTAATATTCTTTATTACCTCATATCTCCAGAACCGCCGAACGGATTCACACAATTGAGGTATCGTTAGATTTGTCTTAACAGCCCAAGTGTTCTTAGATAGGTGACATTTAAAACAATTAAGCATGGCGGCTGTGCGAAGCCATTATACATGGTGAAAAAAATTTTTTTTTTCCATTACTACAATATGGGTATCAAATTAAAGGGCTTAACATAAGGATTTCAAAAAGGTATATCATGTTTATCATTAGTGTAATACTAGCAAAATAACACAATGAGAAAGTTTTAAAATATGGACTCGCTTTCTGAATCCGGTGTTATATGTTGTATTGTTAATTAATATTTTAACTAAAAAGTTGAAAAAAAAAACTTATTTAAAAAATCTAAAATACCCGACTGCTCAACTGAAGTGTAAGAAACAAGCACATTTTTATTTTTAAAAGTGACAAGCAGGCGGACCCAACCCATTTAAAAAAAATATGTTCAATTGGGTCCCGCCTGCTTGTCACTTTTAAAAATAAAAATGTGCTTGTTTCTTATACTTCAGTTGAGCAGTCGGGTATTTTAGATTTTTTAAATAAGTTTTTTACTGTCGCTTTTTCGTTTCATAAAATTTCAAATCACAACAACACTAAAGAAGTTTTCACTTCAAAAAACCCTGTTTCTTGCTGCTATTCAAGGCTAATATTTAAATGAGTTTACCGTTTTATTAAGGTAAATAAAATGTAACTTAATTTTAATTACTTTTTTAATAGAATTTACTTAATTAACAATCCACATTATCAATTATTTTAAATAAATCGCTTAAATCCCGACTTGGCGTTTCATTTGAAATTTCGGAATTCTTAAAGTCATACATGTTTACATTATATAACTGTAACATTTTTGGAGATGGAGACAGATGGAGTAAACGTAACGCAAGATCCAGCATCACGTTTCGTGTCATCATCAAACTTAACAGCATTTTAAGGGACAATCGGTTTCGTAATTTGTTTTTCAGTATATGATATATCGAAAAAGCGCGTTCAATTTTAAAATGGTACAGTCATGAATACAAGTGCAAGTTTGGAAATATTTTCAAGACGCTTATTAAATGCCCACTAGCGTCACAATTATCAAATACTTCCGAATACTGCCTAGTACTAGTACCTACATAGATATACTACTTCCTAGTACTAGTACATAGATAATCTATAATGTAGTAGTACTAGGCCGCTGACGGCCGCACGCCCCGCGGCCAATTATGTGATGCTTGTAAATGTATGTATGACCCTAAAAATAGCCTCGCCCCCCAACTCACCCCCCAACTCGCCCGCCAACACGCCCCCCAACTCACTCCTCAACTCGCCCCTCAACTCGCCCCCCAACTCACCCCCCAACTCGCCCCTCAACTCGTCCCCCATCTCGCCCCCAACTCGCCTCCCAACTCGCCCCCAACTCGTCCCCCAACTCGTCCCTCAACACACCCCCCACCTCGCCCCCAACACGCACCCCAACTCGCCCCCAACTCCTCCCCCAACTCGTCCCACGACTCATACACCGACTCGTCCCGCGACTCGCCCCCCAACTCGCCCCCCATCTCTTCCCCCGACTCGTCCCCCAACTCGCCCCCTACCTTGCCCCCAACACGCACCCCAACTCGCCCCCAACTCGTCCCCCAACTCGTCCCCCTACTCGAACCCCGACTCGCCCCCCAACTCGCCCCCCAGCTCGTCCCCCAACTCGTCCCCCGACTCGCCCTCCAACTTGCCCCCCAACTCGCCCCCCAACTCACCCCCAGCTCGCCCGCCAACTCGCCCCCCAACTCGCCCCCCACCTCGCACCCCGACTCGCCACCCAACTCATCCCCCGACTCGTCACCCGACTCGCCCCCCAACTCGCCCCCCTACTCTCCCCCAAACTCGCCCCCCAACTCGACACCCAACTCGCCCCCCAACTGGCCCCCCAGCTCGCACCCCAACTCGCCCCCCAACTCGTCCTACAACAGGCCCCCAAACTCGCACCCAAGCTCGCCCCCCAACTCGCCCTAGACTCGCCCTCAAACTCGCCCCCTAACCCGCCCCCAAACTCGCTCCCCATCTCGCACACCAACTCGCCCCCCAACACGCCCCCCAACTCGCCCCCCAGCTCGCCACCCAACTCGTCCCACAACTGGCCCCCCCACTCGCCCCATACTCGCCCCCCAACTCGTCCCCCATCTCTTCCCCCGACTCGTCCTCCAACTCGCCCCCTACCTCGCCCCCAACACGCACCCCAACTCGCCCCCAACTCGTCCCCCAACTCGTCCACCTACTCGAACCCCGACTCGCCCCCAACTCGCCCCCCAGCTCGTCCCCGAACTCGTCCCCCGACTCGCCCTCCAACTTGCCCCCCAACTCACCCCCAACTCGCACCCAACTCATACCCCAACTCGCCCCCCAACTCGCCACCCAATTCGTTCCTCAACTCGCCCCCTAACTCGTTCCCTAACTCGCCCCCCAAACCGGCCCCCTAACTCGCCCCTGAACTCGCCCATCAACTCGCCCATCAACTCGCCCCCAACTCGCCCCCCAACTCGCCCCCCAACTCGCCTCTCAACTCGCCCCTCAACTCGCCTCTCAACTCCCCACTCAACTCGCCACTCAACTCCCATCAAACTCCCCTCTCAACTCCCCACTCAACTCCCATCAACTACCCCCTCAACTCGACCCTCAACTCCCCACTCAACTCGCCACTCAACTCCCATTATACTCCCCTCTCAACTCCCCACTCAACTCCCATCAACTACCCCCTCAACTCGCCCCCCAACTCGCCCCCCAACTCGTCCCCCAACTCGCCCCTCAACTCGCCTCTTAACTCGCCCCTCAACTTGCCCCTCAACTCGCCCCTCAACTCCCCACGAGACACCCCTCCCCCCACCCCGCTCCCACACGGGACCCCCCTTACCCCTCACCTCCCTGAACTCCCCACGCTTTTTCGTTTCATTAACTTTCAAATCACAACGATGCTAAAGAAGTTTTCACTTAAAAAAAAGTCTTACTCTTTTCGATCGGTCACGTGACCCTGACGCGAGTTTAACAGTTTTTACCCATACAAAAAGTGCTCAGCGCCGCTAAAGAAGTTTTCACTTCAAAAAGAAAATACAAAACAAATGACACCGACTACCAAAATTAAAGTTATTTTTGTCTTTGTAGTGTTTTTATATAGAAGTCGGTTCTATTTTATGCTAAAAATTTTTTTGTTAGGTAATATTGATTATTAGTAGGTACTCGTGAAACAAATAAAAAAATTATTTCATCGGTAGTAAGCTGCATTATTGAGGAGTGCTATAGGGTCACAGCACACATCAACTCAGGAGCAGATCGTCACCGCCTCGCCTTTCCCCTTGGCGTCAAACAGGCGTCCACGTAACGTAAGCGGATCAGAAGCTCCGGCACGTCGACTCGGCTACAGCTGGGCGACGCCGCGCTTACGGCTCGCCGACCGCTGGTTGACGGCTAGGCGGCACGACTGGATGCTGCCTTGTGAATGACAATGCCAATGAAAGCACGTTCGGCAACGCAGACCGCGGGAGGGGCGTGGACGAAGAGACGTAAGCTAGGGTACCGACGGAGAGCCGTAAGCTAGGGTACAGAGAACCTTAAGCGCGGGTACTGCAACTCGACCACGAACCGCAACGCGGTTCGTGAGCTTGTCCATTGGCGTATCTAGAGATATTTCCCAGGGGGGGCCTGGCCCCCAGTAGTAGAAGCGATGATCGCTTATCAAAGTTGCGTCAACTCTTAACGTACGAAATGAAAATTATCACATAGATTAATTTAACATGTATCGCATAACGGACCCTTGCATGAGTGAGTCCGACTCGCACTTGGCGAGGCGATTACGTTACGATTCCGATTGGTGTGCGTTGCAGTATTGAGTATACAGTAGGGAGTTTCATACAAATAATACTGAACGTCTCGAGTTGATAAGGTGACGATCCCTTTCCGATACGTGTGCTACGACCTATATATAGGCTATAAATTATTTCGAAATCCACACAGATGAAGTTGTGGTCGAAGCGCTAGTTGTAAAATATTTTACAAGTATTATAAAGCGTAAAATTTTGTTTTTAACGCGCAAATCTCCGAAAGTTCTGGGTGGATTTGGATGAAATTTGGTATGGGAGTAGTTTAAAGGTTAGACGTTTTTTACCCGAATGCAAAAGAAGGAGGTTATGTTTTTTTCATGATTATGTTCACAGGAGCGAAACCCCGCGCCACTGCTAGTTGTTGATAAGTTCGCATTTGACTATAGTCTCACCTGATGATAAGCATGCCGAGCTCTACGTTGGAACACGCCTGTCTAGCGATTAAACGAAGTATTCATTATTGCGCAGTAGGTATATTATCGAGTTGGCAACGTCTCGATAACATCGAAGTAAATCAATGAAGAATATTATCATACATTGACTGTATTGAAACATTGACTAACTATATCTATAGAGGAAGTCCTACTGACTCATAAAAGTGGCTTAAATAGGAACTAAAATGTCTGTAGTAACTAGTAAGTAACGTTCAACTTCTATCAGAATAAACCGCATAGCATTAGCAACAGTTCTTCATTTGGGAATAAGGCTTACTTAACTAGCAATATGTATCCATATAAATATTGGAAGGTGTACAATAAAGTATATAATAAATATGCATAAATCTAATCTGTTGCTATAGTGGTCAGTGGTCCTGACTGCTATGCGCAAGGTCGTGGGTTTGATTCCCACCCAGGACAAATGTTTGTGTGATGAGCACGATCATTTGTTCTTTGTCTGGGTGTAATTTATCTATAACTAGCTTCCGCCCGCGACTTCGTCCGCGTGGAAAAAAAATCCCCCGATTTTGAAACATTCTTCATTAGTGCTCCGCTCCTATTGGTCTTAGCGTGATGATATATAGCCTATAGCCTTCATCGATAAATGGGCTATCTAACACTGAAAGAATTTTTCAAATCAGAACCGTAGTTCTTGAGATTAGCGCGTAAGCAAACAAACATTCAAACTCTTCAGCTTTATAATATTAGTATAGATATGTATGTATTTAGAAACATATATGTATGCTTATCAGTTGTCTAGTACTCATACCACAAGCTCTGCTTAGTTTGGGACTAGATGGCGTTGTGTGAAAGTTGTGGAATAAAATAAAATAAAAATAAATAAATAAAGTATACCTATGGAGAGATGGAACTGAAAATACGCACCAGTCTCAGGTTGTTTATTATTTGAGGAAACAGCCTCAATGAGCTCGTGGCTAAATAATAGCAGTTGCATGAGTTGATCTTCAAAGTTAAGCAACGCTTGTAAAGGTCTGCCTGTGGATGGGTGACCGTCCAATCCCATCGAGGTTCCTCCGTGCATCGAAAAGCACGATTGTTCTTGGCTGTCATTTGTACATCTTTGACAGTCATTACGGATAGTGAGAAACCAGAATGGTAGACACCAAGGGGTATTAGGGTGCGTTTCCACCAGAGATGTGCGATGGAAATGTGTCGTGCGAGGATGTCTAGCTGTGCTGTGAAAATGTGTGGGCGTTTCCACCAAAGCTGTGCGATGAAAATGTGCCTACGAGGATGTGTAGCGGAGCTGTGAAAATGCGCATTAATGTGTGGTGCGAGGATGCGCAAACCTTGCAACACATCCTTCTCAACACACATTCCTCGCAACACATCCCTCGCAACACATCTCTCGCACACATCCCTCGCACACATCCCTCGCTTGTTTTGTATGCGCAAAAATCTAGCTCCGCTGAGCCGTTTCCACCAGAGCTGTGCTGACCGAGGCGAGGTAAATGAAGCGATTCTATTGGTTCTTTACAAACACATCCCTCGCTACGCCTCCTCGCACATCTCTGGTGGAAACGCAGCCTTATAGTGTTATCCAGTTACTGGGTTGTGGAAGTGAGATAGGCAGTCGCTTCATGTAAAAGACTAGTACTTAGCTCCATTCCGTTATACGTGGAAGCCGACCACAATATAGCTAGTTTGGAAAAGGCTGAGTAGATGATAGTTTAGTCTAACTGAGTAAAACCAAAGAGAATATAAGTACTTAATACCCTACGTTTGAGTAAAACCTCCCCATGTTCCGTCGCACACTTACGTCGTGGGGGTGCCGGCCCGGCTCAACGAGCCCCGTCTTGCCAAACGAGGGGAGTTATGTAGTTATTTGACCCGAGCCAAGACTAAGCAATGTGGGTAGAATTCACATTACCGGCAATCTTGTTAACCCCTCTATAACTAATATAAATATGCTTGTCTGGAGTGGGGTTCACATCAATAGTGTAATGGGTGGGATTCAAACCCGCGACCATGTTTGATGCAAATAAAATGAATTTGAATTTAGTCACAAGCCTTAGCCATTAGGCTTCTAAAAGTCTTGTGTCATAGGTGGTGCCAGACGTCTCCAATTCCGCCGTCCCTGGGCTATTTTGTGAGGTTGCAAGAGGCCATAACTTGCCCTGTGCCGACGCACCGTTGGTCTTCTGCGGGTTGGAAGACCACAATACAGCACATGTTGACTCATCGACCAGGACTCTGGCGCGTTCCAAAAGCGTCAGAGTCCGCAACCCCACGCTTCCACTACTGCTTGTTTATCCAGTAGGCAGTAATAAATGTGTGATGTGCCAAATAGGTTCAGTTCTGTTCTGCTGCCAGACAGCTTAAAGTTGACGCTGTTTTTCAACTGAGCCTTACGTTATACGGATGCAAATCAGTACAGTTCGTACATCTATGGTCAACCAATAAATCAGCTATCTAGTCTGAACTTTTTGTTTTGTAATATTTCTCCAGATGTCTCTAAGTTCAGTAAGAAATTGGCAATAGCCCGATCAGTAAGTCGTCTTAGGGGCGGCCTCAACCAGTTAGGAACTTAGGACTGGTCTACGATTGAAACCTCTGTTCGTTTTGCTTCTAGCTTACGGTACAGTTGTTGGCAGCATTCCTAGTTAAAACAAATATGTATTAAGTAGCGATTTAATTTGTGTCTTAGCTCGTCCTTCCATCTTTTCCCTGGCTTTCCTTTGTTCCTTTTACCATCTCTAGAGTACCAGTCAATTACAATTTTGCTCCATTTTGAGTTAAGACTAACCATGGTTAGTCTCTTAGTGTATAGCCGGACTTTTAATTCGATGCAGTGAGCTGACATAAGCTGATAAGCTAGTGTCACTTACCAAAATAATGTTACCCTATTTAACCTAATAGTGATGGATTCAATCAAACGAATAATAAATGAGTGATTTTTAATCGTGAGAAATATAAATAAATGATAAAATTTATACTATTATCTTTTATTTTGAAGTAGTAACTAGATTTTATTATAAAATTAATCTATTTTTATTAAAAATATTCATATCTAACCAGACATGATATAAGCCACTTCTTTGGAAATTGTTTCATGTGATCATTATCATGATCTATTCGTTTTCTTCATTTTCACACAATATTATTTTAAAAAATAGTTTACATCGTTATTCGATTTTATTCCTGAAACGATGAATTTTGTTACATCACAATTTCGTAGTCGTCGTTATCTGACAACTCAGAAACTGTCAGTCTACCTCTACTGCATCGAATTAAAAGTCCAGTGTGCTTAGTATGAGTTTGAAATACTTTTGTCGTTTTCGAAAACTATCGCTTTGTCTCTTTCACACGTACTAGATTAGTGTGAAAGAGACAAAGCTGTTTTCGAACACGATAATAGTATCGCAAACTCATACTAAGGCCGCTGGTATAGTTCACCGTAAATCAGAAGCAAAACGAAAAGTTATACCTATAGTTTCAATCGTAGACCATCGCGATTATTCAATGAGACTCAAAAACCCCTCTCTCCCCTCGGTTCTGTCAGGGAGCGAAGAGTGCTAAGAACAAAAACTTTTTAGTAAAAATTTTTTTCACGTTTTTTATTGGGTCGGTTTGTTATTTATCTAGTTACAAAAGCCAAAATGTCAATTACTTATCACCTTTTATAAAATATTTCTTTACCCGATGTAGAGGCGTTAATTTTTGAGGCGTTCTCCAGGTACTTCACCATTAGCTCTACTTCACCATATGCATTGTGACGAGCATAAAGTGCTTATCATCTATATTCAAGTAATCTAATCGCAATCCACGAAATACTTATTATTGAGTAGTTTCGGTGGCTATCTGGGGTCTTAATCATCAGTTCCACTTCCCCAAAAGGTGCTTTTCGAGAGCAACTGCACAAGGTACCTAGGTACTATAAGAAATACCCATAACGATATAGGTGTGCCTATACTATTCAAGAGTTCCCTCGATTTCTCCATGATTCCATCATCCAGATCCTAACGTGATGACAATGGGACCAACTAGAAAGTACACCTTTTCAAACTAAAAAAGAATTTTCTAAATCTGACAGCCGTCTTCGAGCTATGAAGTAACCAAGGATCTTATACCTAGAAGTAACATACATAAAAAAAGTTCAAGACGAACTGAGAACCTCCTTTGCCTCCTCCTTTTTTCATAAGTCATAATCATGGAAACCGAATGCCAAAATGACACATTATTGAATACCAATATTGTGACAACTAACCACATAATTTATAACCATATTTATAACGTTTTAATTTATATGAGCTTTTTATAAATATGTGTGTTTACTATTTTTAAAGTTTAATGATCTTATAAAACGTTTTTTTGTATATAATTATTTTCATACGATGTCGCATAATTCAAGAATTGGTACCGATGATAAATTACACGAAAATGTATGTATTTTATGTGTATTTTATTTACCTGTATTAACAATACCACTTATTTGTATGTATATTATGTGAGAGATTAGAGAGCATTTTGTAATATGTTGAGGGAAATTAAATAAGATTAAGTTATATTTGCATCGAGCTCAGATGAGCACGTAAGTAGTCGGTCGGCTACCATGCAGACATTGTAAGTGATTCATGCTCGCTTAAATTTCCTGCTACATTGGAAAATGCTGTCCAACGCAACCCGGTTGGAAGAAATCGAACATTAGAGTCCCATACTCCGGATGTTCTTATCAATAGTATAGGTAATATTATAAAGCAAAAAAGTTTGTTTGTTTGTTTAAACGCGCTAATCCTAGAAAGTACTGGGTGGATTTGGATAAAATTAGCTTTGGTATGGAAGTAGCTTGAGGAAGGTTATAGGCCACTTTTTATCCGACTGTAACAGAAAGAGGTTTTGTTTTTATCGTTATAAAGTCTCGTGCGATTGCTAGTCGTTTATAAAGATCGTACTTTTCTGATTGGTTTTCAGGCCCACGGCGACAGTGGACACTATAAGGAGCTTCCGGCGCCGCCTCAGCTTTGGTGAGATTTCATGTCTATTATCACAGAGAACAAGCAATACTTTTCACTTACACCAAGCGTGTTAACATGCGTCGCCATCACTCGTCTTTTGCCATAAATGACGTATAAGTTATCACCATCTATTCTGACTGATTCTGACCTTTTATTTCTATTTCTTTCTTAGCAACACTTATTACTCTTTCCGCTCCGTTAACATACAATAGTTCAGCTAACGCCCAATCATACTTCACATTCACTACTACATACATCACTAGTGTGGCCAGGTGTCCCGCTTTTCGCGGGACGGCCCGATTTCAGGGGTTTGGGGACGCGTCCCGATTTGTCGCTGATCGGGATACCAAATGTCCCGATTTACAAACCGAGTTTTTTCTTTTAGGTAAGCGTGCTCCATCTTCGACCATTTCATCACTTACCATCAGGTGAGATGGTGGTCAAACGCGAACCTATTTTAAATTAAAAAAAAAAGTGTGATGCGTGAATTCCAGTAGGTAACTGTGGCCACAGGGCCACAGTTACTGGAATTCGAATTCGAAGTCAGCCACAGGGCTGATTTCGAAATCTTGTAACTTCGTAAATAATTATTTGTTTAATTGAAAATAATAGATTACTATTTATATTTGCATATCTATACTTATAATAAATCTGTAGAGAGGTCAATTCTGTACATGAAATATATTTCCAAAATAACTATCAGGGGGTGATTAAGGATCGATACTCATGCCAAAAATGCAATCAGTTAAATTTTTGTCTGTCTGTCTGTCTGTCTGTCTGTCTGTCTGTATAACCGTTATAGAAACAAAAACTACTCGACGGATTTTAACAAAACTTGGTACAATTATTTTTCATACTCCTGAGCGGGTTATAGTATACTTTTCATCACGCTACAATCAATAGGAGCAGAGCAGTGAAGGGAAATGTTGGGAAAACGGGAGAAGTTACTCCATTTTTTAAGCTTCCGTCGCGTGTGCAACCTTAATGGTTAAAGCTACACAAATCATTTCATGACGGAAATGTTCTCCTTAAAATTATATAAAAAATATCCCACGACAGCATATGTCTAACTTTTATGGTTGACTCACAATAACACGTGTAACTCCCGATAGCTTAGCAGTTCGAAGCTTTCTGATTATAATATTTGTCTACTCTTACGTTTATAACACTCTCAGTCACCCCTAATTGAAAAAGTTAACATTATTAACTATTCCATAAAAAAATTGGCCAAGTGCGAGTCAGACTCGCCCATGAAGGGTTCCGTAGTAACTATAATATAATATGCAAATTTATTTGACAAAAAAAAACCTTAAAAATTTCTTAAAACTAGCTTATTTACATTTTTTACAACTGCGCCAAATAAATTTGTTTTGAAAAAAAAACCTTACAAATTTCTTAAAACTGGCTTTTTTACATTTTTTACAACTGCGCCGAATAAATTTGTTTTTCATAGTGTTTGTATGAATTACAAAGTTATATTTGCGGTTTTATAAAATATGCTGTATCTCAAAAACTGCTGAACTGATTTCGTTCAAACTAATTTTGGTTGAAAGTTTATATTAAGATCTACAGACATATATGTTTTTTAGATTTTTCACTCCATTATTATAGAAGTTAGAGGTTGTGTCTGCCACACACACATTTTACCACTTTGGAAGCTTATATCTTTTAAACGATTGACTTTATGGAAAAGTGGTTTTAGAAACCCCGATGTCGTTTTTAAAGAACTGTCTATAAATACCACACATGCATCGATTTCATGAAAAAAAATATTTTCAGGTTTAGTTCCATGTATGGGGAGCCCCCCTTTATTTTAAATATTTTTTAATTTTTTTTTCTCAAAATCGGAAAGCGGTTCACAGAATACATCTACCTATCAAGTTTCACATGTATAGTCTTAATAGTTTCGGAATAAAATTGCTGTGACAGACGGACGGACGGACAGACAGACAGACAGACGGACAGACATGTCAAAACTATAAAGATTCCGTTTTTTGCCATTCGGCTACGAAACCGTAAAAAGAATCATATAAATCGGTATAGAAACATCAAAGTTATACATGAAATACGCTTATAATAATAAGCCATCGCGCGTGAATACTGAATCATGCTATAAGGATTATTTTTGAGAATCGGTCGCCGCGCTCGACGCGTCTCGCGGTCGAAGCGTTCTCTAGGTACTTAAGCTTCATGTGAACGTGATCTAAACAATATTACCAATACATTAACTTACGCTGACGGAGTCGCGGGCACAGCTATATTGTATCATTACGCTAAGGCCAATAGGAGCGGAGCGCCAATGAAGAATGCTTCAAAATCGGGGTTAAATTTAACGTTAGCCCAAAGTAACTATTCCACGCGGACGAAGTCGCGGGCAAAAGCTAGTATAAAATAATAGACTAATATTTGCCATATTTCAAAAGGGAAGCCGGTAGGAATCGAGTTGTATGGAGCCTTCGCCACTGGTAGGTAAAACGAAAACGTATCTTGAAAACGAAACATTGCTATATTTTGAAGGTCACAAAATAATGGTAAAATTAAGTAAGCAATTGAGGCAAAGGCTTGAAGATGAGTTTGTGCCATTCACATGCTTCAACGTGCAGTTCTTCATTACAAAGAGACCAAATATGAACTCAACGATAGCAAATTAGATTTTTTCAAATCTCTTTCTCTAACCACTCGTTACTTACGTGTCATTTATTGAAAATCTAATAATTAATGTGTTCTTCGATGTGGATCAACTTTATGAAGAAGTGTGTTCAGTCAAAAATTGGTAAAGCAGCAGTACAGAACAGTACAGAACAATGATCTTACGCCGCCGCTACAAACCAAGACTTCGCAAAACTTCTGAAGTTATTTTCTTTTATTGCGTCAAATAGCGGTGTCAAACGTGGCAAGTGCGGCAGCGGAAAAAGTATTTTCACAAACCAACTTAATTTGGTCCGAGAGGTGAAACCATTTGACACTGGAGGATGTCAAAGCCGAAATTAAAAAAATCTAACTTTAGTATAACTTGCGGTGAATTTCACAACTACATAATAAAAAACATGGGCCTTGTACACGAGTAATCTATGGATCAACTACTCCAAAAGATAGCTAGACGATTCCAAAATTTGAATATTTATAAAAAAGACTAAGATTGTACATATAATATTTTAATAGTAATAAATTATAGTTTATTAGTGCGAATTTTATGTACGGAATACATCGTGCTAGATAACCAATAACGGCAATTTTGACGATTTACGTAACCTTCGAGGTGAAAATGTGACTCATCGCTAAAATAAACATTGTCCATCCCATTTTCCTCCGAAAAAATCTAATATCTTCTGACAATAAATTTTTCGCTTGTTGTAGTCTTCTGGTTTGATTTTTTGAACTATTTGAATTTTATAAGGATGTAATTTTAAGTCTAAGGCAAAAATTCATTGAATACTTGATCGATGGAGGCTCAAATAAGCAGCATGTTTTCTAACTGATCGTCGTGGACGCTCCGCGACCGCAGCGGCGACGCGGTTGATGTTTTCAATCGATCGCACAGGTCTATTTCGAGGGCCAATTGAAGGATTCAGTAAACATCCTGTCTCTCTAAACTTTGCTACCCATGACTTAATTAACTGAATACTCGGGGCATCACTTAAACGGCGGATTTGAAAGCGATTACTTGCGCTGTGCTTCACTCAATGAAAACTCGTTGCAAAAATACGTCTCCCCTGCGTAAGCGTGGTGCGCGCCAGACCACTGCAACATAGCGACTAAAACCAACTAAAACATCCGCACTAATCATCTACCAAACGGCCAAACGCTACCACTAGCCCCGCTGGTTCATTTTTTTGTTCATTCATTCTGTTCCCCGTCGTGTTCCACGCGCGCCTCAAAGAGCGTAAGCAACATGACGAGGCCCCCTCTGCAGAGGGCCGAAGCCCGCCGGGGTCGTGGGACTCATCCCGTTACCGTGGCCCCGGTATGTAAAGGGTTATTGAAGGAACACCGTGGATTTTAGTCAGTAAAAGTTTGACAGTCCCTCCCACCCTGCCCGGAGTGGGAGGACTTATTTGATAATTTTACCACGTTAAAAAAAAAAAAAAATCCCCGCTGGTTGCCAAGATATTCAAGTTTAAAATGTGGCGCTGAGACACCCTTTAGTTTCAGGATGTTGTTGACTATTGCAGCACATCAGAAGCGCTCTGGATACTTATAAAAAACTTGTTTTTTCTTCGTCCCGATCTACAACCCTAAATCCCGATTTTTTTTATCTTCTGTCCCGATTTAAAACAAATCCGACCTGGCAACACTATACATCACACTTCATACGGTAAACATACACACATAATATTTGACACACATATCACATTTAATTATAAATTATTAGGTAATATAAAAATAGTCTCTATAATATTGTTCATTGTGGGAATTAGGGACTGGTGGACCTTAATACAGGTTACTACGAGCTACGTAACCTAGCTAGGCCGCCGGAGCCACTTATAATTGTTAGTTATTTATAATTGTTCCTCATATAATTGTAAATTCTATTATGTAACAGACTGTAACAACTTTATGAAATAAATACATTGATTGATTGGTTGATTGATTGATTGCTTGATTGGTTAATTGATTGATTGATTGACTATTCTGCTTAGCCTTTTCCCAACTATGATGTGTTAGGCTTCCTGTCTAGCCGGATTCAGCTGAGTATCAGTGTTTTACATGGAGCGACTGCTTGATAGATGTGTAAGTTGTAAATGGATGGATGGATGTTCGTTACTCCATCCTGACGAAAGTGCTGGATTTATCTAGATGAAATGTGGCACAGAGGTAGATTCAATAGAGATTTACGTTTCCCACGAAATTGAATTTTCAAGCGAACGAAGTAGCGTGTAATGGCTAATCACCAAACATTTTTTCTAATGCAACAGATTTCTATAAACGCTAATGGGCATAAAGATGAATGCCATACCATTTCTTTTATATTGCCTATTGACTATTCTATCTCAGGTTGAAGGGACTAGAATGAAACTTAGCACACGGGTAGATGACATCTTGGATAGATTAATACTACTTTTCAACCCGGAACCATGTTCGATAGGGACTATTTTTGACTTTCATGCCGATGAGGCCGCTAGCGAAGGAATATCGTAAGGTCGGTGTGCGGCTTACATTCGAATCGGATATAATATTGTTACGCCTGTCGCTTAGTGAAGTACGTCGAGAAACTTCGACAGAAGTCTAGAATGTTCGAGACACTAACGCCATCTAGCGGCGAGTAGCAGTACTGAGTATATCGTGTAGAAACACTAACGCCATCTAGCGGCGAGTAGCAGTACTGTTCATCTCAAGTAGCTTCTGGAATATTTTTGGCAGTTTAAACAGTGAGTCGATTTTACAAGAATGTTCTAGAGCTCATAGACCGGGGTATAAATAGATATCGCAAAGGGACGCAGTCAGTCTTATTTCAAGATACGACGCGATATAATCGAAGCTTTTCAAATGAATTTCGGTGCGATTTAAGTGTTAAGTGACCAGTATTGTTCTGTGAATAACTGTGTTAATTTTTGTTTTGTGTTTATTTAATTAAAGTGTTAATTTTGGTTTAATTGGTGTTAATTATTTCTATCCCGAACCCTAGCTCGTAACAATATTATAGCAGTATGTGCTTACTTAGTTTTTGTTTCACCTACAACGATGTTTTTTTTCAGTCTTCCATTTCTAGCGTCTACAATGTTCGCCGGTTTGTTAGAGGATTGTATAACACAGATGCGTATATTATGTAAGTAACTATCCTAATCTACCTATCACAGGTACCTAACAGACTAATAAATACCTTTTTCACGAATGGGGAACACCATGTAATTAAATACGGTGTACCTACATTTAGGGATGATGTAGTGTTAGTGAAGACAGGGATAGGTACTTATCCACCTAAAACTCAATTGTAATTAAATCGATATCTTTTTTATTGATGACATCCATCTCATCTGATGGTAGGCGTTTATGTGGTCGAAGATGAAGCACTCTTACCTAGAAGTAACCTATTCACTCTTGAGTTTAAGCGACGATAACTTATAGGATAAGGTGTCGGACTTGTGATCGAGAGGTCACGGGTTCGAACCCTACCCATTACACTATTGGGAACCCACTCCAGACACTAGCATATTAAGTTTAGTTGAAGGGGTTAATAAGAGCGCTAGTCATTTGAATTCTACCCTCATTGCAAGTCCGCTACAGCTTTGCCTCTAATACAAAGTCATTCAGGAATTGATCGATCTCAACATTATAATTTGCTTAAAAATCTGTGATTGGTCGATCCCTGCTAAGCTCAATTTACCTTCATTCAATGAAACCCAATCACCGAAACAATGCACTTATGAAGGCCTAATATACTAACACACACATACAGCCGAATGCAACAACGAACTGCGAATCATGAAGACGATGGCAGATATGGGCCTCCTTCGCGCCCTGAAGTTCCAGGTAAAACAGGACGAATACGAGGACGAACTGGCCAATATCAACCCGAAAGACCTGGGCTGCAGTCAGTACAAACTGGATAAACTCTTCCGTGACAGGTAAGACTTGAGAAGATTCATGATTAGCCAACAGCATAATTGAGACGGTCGGTTGTGGAAATCTGGGCCATACCATCAAGTGTTAAAACGTGAGTCGTTCGAGCGAGAAAGAGGGATGAAGCTATGCACGCTATATAGTTCCATCCCTCTTTCTCGCTCGAACGACTCATGTCATGTCATGGTATGGCCCCAGGTAGGCAGTCGCTCTATATTAAACACTAACTCAGCTGCATCCGATTAGACTAAATGCTGATTGATCCAATAAAGTTCGGAATAGGCTGAACAGATGATAACTGTCACGGTGCCTGGGGTAAAATGGGTGGAATAGGAATGCAGTGTAATTACCAGGGCCGTAATTAGGGTGGGGCTAATGATCACAATCACAATCCCAATCATTTATTTGTCTGAATATGGTACATAGTAAGGTCTTAAAAATATTATTCAGTAGCTTCTTCACATTCTGCCATATGTAGCGTGCAAATATTGGTGTTTACATAATTGCTCATTCTTAATGACTGAATGAATGTCAAATAAAAATAATATTACAATTTCATAGGATTTCAAGATTTTATACAAAGTCAGAGTAAATTATGTCAAAATATATAAAAGAAAACAATTTAATTATGATGTCAAAGTATCATTCAGATAATCATTTAAATTATAATAGCATTTATTGCACAAGAAATCCTTAAGCTCATTTTTGAAACTTAATAAATTTGACTCATTAATCGATTTCTAGACACAGGGAGTAGAAATCAGACCCATTATCTCATTATCTGCATACATAAAAACAATCCCAACTATGTTCTGACCGCCACAACCTAGTGGCCGGGTAACAGGATACCCCGTGGCAGGACTGTTTTTAGATTTTCTGGCTCCTGACTACCCGTTATGACTGTCAAAGATGTACTAATGACAGCCGGGACACGTGCTTTCCGAGGCACGGAGAAATCTGATAGGTTAATATTGTCGCCCATCCACGAAACGACCGGCAGCAGAGCGTTACTCAACCTTGAGGTTGAGGATCAACTCGTGCGGCAATTATTATTCAGTCACGAGCTCCTCCAATCCAATAAGAAAAAAGCGTATTCTACCTTTTCTGGTAAGAAAATGTTAGTGTTAAATACTCTTACGGGATCAAACCCTGGTGAGAATGATCATTTTTCAAAGCCGTTATTACAGGAAGTAGCACTGGGTGCATGAAAGGCCATTTTCGGCACAGGTACTTTACTAATCAAAATCATGTTAAAATTACGTTAAACTTACTTTAGAATCATAAGCAGCTGCTTTTAGCTACAGAAAGTTAGCTTATGATAATTGTATTTGCAACAGATGGACCCACAGGAGTGGGAAACTGTGCGTAACTACTGCAGAAATAGAACTGAATGTACAGACGCCAGCACATCAAGCTTCAACAATCTGTCAAATTTCTTTAATAGATTTTCAACTTTATTATTAAAGAAATTAGGTTCAAGGTTGATTGGGAAAATTCGACAGTTTTGGGTAGCTTCATGTGCTGACACCGATGACGGTCAGGACCAACGGCTTAGCTCGCCTTTTCGAGGCTCGGTGGAATCTCTATATGTTTAGTTAGTCTCCAATCAACAGATGGACCTCGCTGGATCGACTCAAACGTTGCTGCACCTTGATAATAAATCCGTGCGGTATCATTTAGCCATAAGCTCCTCAATTTTGTCTTCAATGTTTATATAAACATGGTAGTTTAGGTACCTACTGCTGTCACTTAACCATCTACAAAAAATCTTCCACTTCTGCCAATACTCTGTTTAGCTACCACAGACACCATCTTACAATATTTACCTACTTGTACTTAAATTATACAGGCCAACAAAATTTAACCAAACTTAACCAGAAACTAGACTATACATTTCCGAAGGTTTTCGATGCGCTGAATCCGAATCTGGCCTCAGAATCGCTCTATCACGTCAGGTTTCTGAGATATCCTAACTAAAGTGCAAAAAGTACCGTTTTTGCCCGATTTTGAGGTTATGTAGACTCAGGAATTATTAAAAAAAAGGGTTACCATATTAAAGAACAACTCTTTCAAATGCCGTTGAGTTTGCTCAATTTTTTTTTTTCGCTGAGATATCGCAGTTTGAAGTTTTCATGTTTGTGAATGAATCTGAGATATCCTATATCTCAGAAACCTGACGTGATAGAGCAATTCTGAGGCCAGATTTGGATTCAGCACCTTCGGAAATATATAGTCTGGTTTCTGGTTAAAAATTTTATCGGCCTGTGTTATTATAGGTCTATCATTTATGTACATTTCCATCGACAATGAATCATAATTCATAATGCTCTATTTTTCAGAGAATACATCATCAATGTGCTACAGAAAACGTACTTGGATATGTCATTGAATAGATGCTTCAACAGTTTGAGGAACAGCAATAAGGCTATAAAAGATAGAGAAGAGTACAGAGTCCAGATTGCGGAAGAAGAGGCCAGGAATAGACTGTTTGTATTTTTAGTGCAAGGCGTTATATCATGCCCCTGATTTACGTGCTAAATCTCCTGCACAATGAATTACTTATGTAGGTCCAACTCTCGTCGATATGTAGATTCTGGACGAAGCCCATATGAGATGTACCTACAGAAATTGAATAATCATCGTCGGGAAGGCAGCCGCATCTCGAATTCTATTCAAAATCCGCGGACTACACTTTGTCTGCTCAAAGTATTCTCAAATCTGCAAACGATAGAAATGAGTTTTCATACGCCTATACTGGAACATTTTTCCTAATTATTTCTTTATTAATATCTCGGTAACACCTATCTTTTTTTTCCGGGTGGGAAAATCATCGAATGACTTCTCCCGCTCTGGATGGAGTGGAAGGGAGTGTCAGACTTCGACTGAATAAAAACCCACCATGTTACTTCAAAGGGCAGCCCCTTTAATTCCGGGGCCGCGGTATCTCGTTAGAACATTCCCGCAACCCCGGCAGGCAATGGCCCTATAGGACCCAGTCACTATTGCTGATAGCTATTTAAGGCGCGCGTGGAACACAACGCGCCGCTGATCAGAGCCTGGTCCTTACCGGACTGTGAGCTACCCCAGCTCGCCGTCCGCAAGCCCGCGCCTACGGTGGCCGGAGATCGGCACGTGATCCCCGACAGTAGATAATAAATATTTGACTGTTATAGCAACCGCCGTGACGTAATGCGGAATCTGCGGCAGCATCGGAACCACATCAAGGCAGTCATTTACGATACTAATCTTACCATTGACAATCTTAAGTGTCAGGTTGAAGTAAGTGTAACATAATTATTACAGCAGAAAAACCCATCCGCCGCGCCTATTAGCTCGTACTGATAAGCTCATTCAAAGGGTGCAGAATGCTTGCGCTCGGTTTTCTTACAGTATTCCCCGTAGAAGTCACGTGACACCGTTTCTTAACAAACATTTTACCCTAAAAATGAAATCGAGACGTAAACTACACCTGGCGTGCCTTCTGTACGGCGTGGTCAAATGTCAAAAGCCGGACTATCTAGATAATACGCTAAGTTGGATCACTAGCAAAAGAAAATGTGGATGGAGGCAGTGTTCACAACAACTTTCCTCTCATCCCCATAGGACGGTAACTTTCAAAAGTAGTTTTCGCTATGCGGCATCAAAGGTGTGGAATAACCTGCCGCCACCAATTAGATCGAGCAACACTATCGGCACCTTCAGGAAATGCTTATCTACAGCAGTATTTAATAGATGCACAAATAAAACTAGACATGGTCAACCAAAATATTTCGCTTATCTGATTGAATCTGAAGTTGTGGATACTAGTCGGTGCAGGAATACTGCAAATACCTACCCTATCTGATTTTGCAAAGAATTTGTTTTGTGTTTTGGTTTCGTGTAAGTAAATAAGTAGTATAGGTACTCAACAACTTATTACAACACATCAATTTATTATTCAGCAAGCACACGTAGAAGACGTGTGCTTGCTTGTGTTTTAGATCGCGAACAGACGCTTCAATTATTTATTTTTACGTATGGACAAAACATATATATATATTATATTATATTTATACACACACATATGTATATAAATATATATTATTACTAGCTGACCCGCCACGACTTCGTTCGCGTGGTATCCTACCCCTACCCAACCGATACCACTACCCCTATCTTACCGATACCCTACCCATACCTTACTCTACCCCTACCCTACCCAAA
Source organism: Tholera decimalis (assembly GCA_943138885.2). Classification (NCBI taxonomy): domain Eukaryota; kingdom Metazoa; phylum Arthropoda; class Insecta; order Lepidoptera; family Noctuidae; genus Tholera; species Tholera decimalis. The sequence goes on from OW964565.2 coordinate 31,179,437, forward strand.
CCCTACACTACCCCTACCCTACCCCTAACCTACACCAACCCTACCCCTACCCTACCCTACCCTACCCTACCCTACCCCTACCCAAAAAACATTTACAAAAAAGACGATAATTGATCAGTTATCAAGAGGGATGAAAAACGATTTAATTACTAAAATGGCTATTAAAAAATAGGGGTTGGTGATAAAAGGGTAAAAAATTAGGATTGTATGTATTTTTAATGTCACATTATAGAAAAATAAAAACAAAAAAATTTGTCCATAAAAAAAATGTTAAGGGTGAACTATCACTTAGAGGTATTAAAAATAGATAGTAGCCGATTCTCAGACCTACTGAATATGCATATAAAATTTGGTAAAAATCAGTAAAGCCGTTTCGGAGGAGTAAGGTAACTAACATTGTGACACGAGAATTTTATATATTAGATTTATTTATTTTCTATACAAAGCTGGTTCACATCCGGTAGTCATTTCAACACTAGGTCCGGTTGAAAACCAGTGTCAGGCACTAGTAGTCTGCCATTTAGCTGAACCGAGCCTTTTTGGCGCAGTCGCGAGGCACACGTACTTAGTTATTTTCGTGTAAATGCAAATATGTAAGTACTTAAATTGTTTTTTTTTTATATTTTTTTTTATTTGGTTTCTGTCCTTTTGTATACTTTGTGTTGTGTGCTTTGTGGCATGTGCCTAATAAATATTTTTTTCTTTCTGTCTTTCTTTGTTTTTTTGTTACTTTTTTTCTTAATGTCGACACATAGTTATAAATTTATAATACATAAAAGGTGAAAAAAAATACGTGAAAACTTGAACGTGAAAGTTTTCACGTATTAAATTTAACAAATTTTTATTAATAAATCTTAAAATTAGCTCATACAATACCGAATATGTACCTGTACCGCGTGCTTCGCCAAGTGGCGTAACTAATAGGCAAATAATATGTTTAATATACTTACTTAGAATCTAAAATACGTAAGAATCTGGTGTCTGAATTAGGCATAATGCCTGTGTATAGAATGCTTCAACATGGCAATACTGAATCTTTGAAGTAGTAGTGATTTGCCGGTTCTGGCGCACCAATCCCGTGGCTCACCGGTTCTGGCGCACCACCGCTTCTGGCGCAATCGCGGTCCAGGGCGTTTCAAACCTAAAAAAAAAAAAAAAAAAAAAAAAAAAAAAAAAAAAAAAAAAAAAAGGTTTTGGGGTCCGCTGATCACGTTTCTGCAATCCGTTTTCGCGTAAGATGCATGGTTCCGGAGATACAGAAATCAATTAACAACAATCTGTTTCATTTCCGGTGACCCGAAACCCTCATTATCGACTTTCATTGTTCGCCTTTTCTTATCTATTGTCCGTGCGTCCGGCCGCTCACCCTCATTAGGATTGCATTGACGTATGCATGTATTACTCATTGTTACTGCTACTGCTATTGTATACTTTTATTGTTCATAAACCATTGCTTACTTTGCTATTCGGGGTCATCAAAACGGAATCAATAAAACACATGCGTCATTAACAAATTTTATTTTTATCTACAAAATATGAGCGGAACATCTCATCCACTAAAATATCGTTGTACAGTGTGTTCCCTGTAAATATGTTTGTAAAACTATGCATTGAACATCCCTGAAACTTATATAGCAAATACATTAAGCAATATTCACCACAAACTGAAGTCCAATCATTCTGAATCCTATCAATACTCCAGCCCCATCTTTTACAATTCCTTTTCAAAAACTCGAGATGATATCGCGCAGGTGTTCGCCCATAAGAATCAAAATATTGACCGATGCCATTCGTATCGATATGTACAGCTACCCAGTGTGAACCTGGCTTATCATCCGCATCCAAATTGCATATTATATACGTTGGTGCATGGGTATACATAGGGAGTCTATTAGCAGCATAAACATTATTTTCTAGACTGGGATGAATCTTTTTCAGATGTTTTTGTACTTCTAGTGTATCCATGATATAGCATATTATTACACTACCAATCTATTCAATGGTTGTCATAGGAATGTTCAATTATAGTGATTTGTAAATATTAAATCGCATTATTTTGTAGCACTCACAAAACAGGTTGATGCCAGCAATGTGAGATAAGTTTGTTGACTCATAGAGTTACTATCAGTTTCCGGAGGAACGTGAGATAATTTTGGTGATTCATAGAGTTACAATCAGTTTCGTTGTATTTAGGAATTTGTTTTAGATAAGAATGGTGCTATATAAGATCCTACCATTGCAGTCATGCAGTCAGTCTATGGTCGTTTGACCGCAGTGGATTGTATACGTCTACCAATACTACGTTTGTGTTACTTCAACGCATCAATGGCCATGGAGGTAAGTGTTTATTCTATTGACAAACTTACTTGTATTCTTGTTGTTGTTTCCTAACGTGTGTGATTAAGTGTAAACAAATTGATATTAACATGATAACTGTCTTGTTGCAGAAATCATTCAACTTCGATGAAAATACCTATAAACAGTATTACTACTCACCGCTCTCCCCTCAACATGAAGAAGAGAACGATGACATCGTTATTAATAACACATGTGATGGTGGAAAAAGGAAATCACAACCGATTGATCATTTTTTTGAAGTGGCACCAAAAATAAAAAAGAAGAAACTGTTATCGTCAACCGTGGCACGAGCCGCTAGAGATGGTGTATCATACATTTCTAGTAATTCTGACGACGGAGACCAAGCGACGCATCTCATTAAAATTGAAATGTACGATATGAAGAAGCTATGTAAGATTCCAACTACTGATCATTGGAAACACGCTACCACGAGGATTAAATATTATGTAAAGAATAATAAGGATAGCATCTACGACAGCACAAACGGGCTCGTATACAACATTACAAAGACAATAGCAGAAAGTGAAAAAGTTAAAAAATACTTTTTTAACAATGACACCCATTAGTTGATTAGTGAATGTGATTCTGTTTACTTAAATTACTTCTGTGTACTCATTAGATTCTACCTGACTTTCTAATCCTTTGCTAGACTCTATGTAATGAACATTATTTGAAATTGGGTATCGGTTTGTCTACCAACACTTAACTGTTACTTACTGTGCTACCTAATTTCTTCTTTGCTATAAAGATGGAAAACTTCAGTGAAGTGTGTACCAGTGCTTTCTTTTCCGCACCCATGGAAGAGAATATGGAACTATTCATCAACGAATTCGATCAGGAGCTGCCTAAAGTTTGTGATGAAATGGAGAAGTGTGAACTGTTTGATTCATCGTATGATGATGAGTTGTATAATCACTGTGCGATGGTTGAAACAGCGTTGATGTAAGTATTAGAAGTACAAACTCAATAAGAAAGATTATTGTTGTATTGTTTTATTTTAAGATTTGTCTAATAATTTTCTTGCTGTTTTGTTACAGTCAACCACAAGTTGGAAGAGGTATCAAACGAGGTATCACTACTGACGAAAATAAGGTTCCCAAGAAAGCAAAATTTGATGAAGGAGCTTCTACATCATCGACTGAAACAAATAACGTGGACAACAATAAGGTGGAATGTGACACATGTCATGTTTTTATTAATAAAAGGTATCTAAATAACCATTTAAAAAGCAATGTTCACAAAAATAATCTTTTAAAATCACATAATTCACTAGCAAATGTTACAGTTGTTGAAACCGCTTTTGGCAACCGAATTTTAACATATAGAATTAATAGTAAAACAATTCAATCGGGGCAGTATTTTGAAACACCGGAATCGTTTTTAAATTCATTAAAAATTGATATCTTATTTTTAATCAATGAATGTATTCAACAACATACAATTTTTAAAATAAACTTCATATTGCATGCTGATTTCATACAACAAACTAAAGATATTAAAAATACATTTGATTTTCAAACGTTTAATTATATAATTTGTCAGGGTGATGACTTAAATATATTTTTTTCATCATTAATAGACACTGTTGTTGGTAAAATTTGTCAATTTGAAAAAAAAGATAGTGGTTGGAGTCTTAATCAAATTAAATACATAGATATGAATGTTAACAAATTCAACCCCTTACGTGGTAGTTCATATATCGATCTTCCTCAGGATATTAAATTAAAAAAAGCTGTAATCAATGTTAAAAATAATGATAATATGTGTTTCAAATGGGCATTACTCTCCGGTTTATATCCTGTATGTAAAAGTGTAGATCGCGTAACATCATACGCAATTCATGAAAATAAACTAAAATTTACTGGTATTTCTTTTCCGGTTAAAATTGTAGATATATCAAAAGTAGAGAAATTAAACAATATTAGTATAAATGTTTTTGGTTTAGAGTATAATAAAGAAAAAAAGTGTAATTCAGTTGTAGGTCCTTTATATTTAACAAAATGTCGTACACCTAATCATATCAACCTACTATATTTATCGAATGGTACTAACAATCATTACTGTTATATTAAAAAGTTATCGCGGTTAGTTAGCTCACAAATCTCAAGTAATCATCACGCAGTTTATATATGCGATTCATGTTTACTTCATTTCCCATCAGAGGAAAGACTTAATAACCATCAACAATATGATTGCGCTCACATTTGTACGGAATTACCAAACGGTAAGGATTCCAAAAAGGATTGGTTCGGTAAAGCAACATCAAATAATAAAATAAAATTTGATAAATTCGTGAAAAAGTTGGAAATGCCTTTTGTGGTTTATGCCAATAGAATCATGTAGTAACGATCCATCCAAGCCTAGTACAATTAATATTCAAAAACATGAAGTGTATAGTTTCGGATATTACATTAAATGTTCATATGATGACAGATTATCAAAATATGAGACGTATAGTGGGCCAAACTGTGCACAAGTGTTTATGAATCGCCTTTGTGAAGATGTGAAAACAATAGTTAAAAAAAATTGTTTCCAAAAATGTCCCGTTCCATTATCAGATGAAGATAAAATTAAAATTTCAAATTCAAACATTTGTCATATTTGTGAAACTCAGTTAAATGAAGATCCTTTTTACGATTTTGATTGGTACACTGGCAGTTTTAGGGGTGTTGCGCATCAAGTGTGTAGTTCTAAGTACAGAACCCCTCGTTATGTTCCAATATTTTTACATAACCTCGGTCACTACGATGCTCATTTTATTGTCCATGCATTAAACCTCGATGATGGCAAAGTTGAAGTTATTCCACAAAATAAAGAACGATACATATCATTTTCAAAACAGTTAACAATAAATAATCAACCTGTAAGTTTAAGATTCGTAGATTCATTGAAATTTTTATCATGTAGTTTAGATCAGCTAGCTAAAAATCTTAATGACGATCAGTTTAAAGAACTAAAAAGAAACTATCCTATTAATGAAGATTTTTTACGTTTAAGACGGAAAGGTATTTATCCTTATGAATTTATGCGTAATAGTGATTGCTTGAAACATCCGTCACTTCCTGATCAACACCAGTTTTATAGTTCACTCACAGATTCAAATATTTCAAACGATGATTATAATCATGCAAAAGATATTTGGCAACATTTTAAGTGTAGTAGTATGTCTGATTATTCCGATTTGTATTTAAAAACTGATGTTTTACTTTTGACCGATATATTCGAAAACTTCAGAAAGCTTTGTATTAAAACTTATGGATTAGATCCTGCCCATTACTATACTGCTCCAGGTTTAAGTTGGGATGCAATGTTAAAATTTACGAAAATAGAATTAGAATTGTTAACGGACTATGACAAAATTGCTTTTTTTAAAGCTGGTATTAGAGGGGGTGTATCTCAGTGTAGCAATCGTTTTGCTAGAGCAAATAATAAATTCATGGAGGATTATGATGGTGAAAAACCTAATTCATATCTAACATATTTTGATGCGAATAATTTATATGGTTGGGCAATGTCCCAATCCCTTCCTGTTGGTGGTTTCGAATGGATAAATTGTAATACAGATTATAATGTGTTGGATACGTCTGATTTTGGTTATGTTTTAGAAGTTGATTTGGAATATCCTGATGAACTTCATAATTTGCATTCTGACTTTCCATTATGTCCTGAAAACATATGTGTGGGTAATACTAAAGAAACTAAATTAGTTCCTAATTTAAATAATAAAAATAAATACATCATTCACTACAGGAATTTAAAACAATGCATTGAAATGGGAATTAAATTAATTAAAGTACATAGAATTTTAAAATTTAAACAGAGTTCTTGGCTAAAGAAATACATAGACTTAAATACTAGTTTGAGAACGTTAGCTAAATCAAACTTTGAAAAAGACTTTTTTAAATTAATGAACAATTCTGTCTTCGGTAAGACAATGGAAAATATTGAAAAAAGAGTAAACGTTAAACTACTAACTCACTGGGATAATCGTGGTAAAGTTTTAGGTGCTCAGGAATTGATTGCAAAACCAGAATTCCATAGTTTATCAATATTTTCAGAACATTTAGTCGCAATACAATTACGAAAAACAAAATTGATTTATGATAAGCCAATTTATTTAGGATTTTGTATTTTAGATATATCTAAGACCCTTATGTACGAATTTCATTATAACTACATGGTTAAAAAGTTTAATAACAAAATTAAGTTATTGTACACCGATACCGATAGTTTGATATATCAAATTTTTACAGATAATTTGTATGAGGATATAAAACCTGACCTACTTCACTATTTTGATACATCAGACTATCCAGAAAATAATATTTATGATTATCCAAAATTAAATAAAAAGAAGTTAGGTTTTTTTAAAGACGAGAATAATGGTAAAGTGTTGAAGGAATTTGTAGGGTTGCGATCAAAAATGTATGCCTTGGAAGTAGAAGATAAATTTATAGCAAAGGCAAAAGGGGTTAACAAAAGTGTTACCAAAAAAATGAATATGGAAAATTACAAATCGTGTTTGTTTAATAAAAATGTGCAATATTGTAGTATGCTTCGGTTTAAGTCAATCAAACACACCATTTTTACACAAAAAATAAATAAAGCATCTTTATCATATAATGATAGCAAACGATGTATTATGGACAACAACATTGATACATTGGCTTGGGGACATTATAAATTACGTTAAGTGTTGATACTTTTTACTTTTACTTCTGTACCTATACGAAATTTATATTGATTGTAAAATTATGATATTACTATAATGTTATATAATAGTTTATTACATATTTAAAATGTATTGTTTGATTGTAAATAATGTAAGAAAATTGTGGTTTTTATTTGTAGGTTTAAATTTGAGATTGTAAAATTCTGATGTACTAATTGTGTTAGTTTTAATTATTCGATTGTAAATAATGATATCTAAGTAATAATAAAACGGTGAACATACATTTGAGAAGATTGTAAAGTTCTGATAAGTAATAATTTTAGCAATATATATATATTTAATTTTTACAACATAATTTTCATTTTTTATTTCCTCCCTTTGAACTCTAGACGTGTGAAATGTTTCACTTTATCCATCCGTTTACTGCTATTGTGGCAGGACCAAGTGGATGTGGGAAGTCAAATTTTGTAACAAATTTCATAAAATCAGTTAAAGAAATATGTAATTGTGATTTTAATCAGATCACATGGTGCTTTGATGAAATGCAACCTTTATATAATTTACCAAATGTTAACTATCATCAAGGAATTCCAAATCTTAATATGTTTGATGGTGAAAACCCACATCTTGTTATTATTGATGATCTAATGAGAGAGTCTGATGGAAGAATTGTGGATATATTTACAAAAGGTAGTCATCACAGGAATCTGAGTGTATTTTATTTAACACAAAATTTATTTCATCAGGGTAAAGGTCAAAGAGACATTTCTTTAAACTCAAGTTATATAATATATTTTAAAAACCCTCGAGATAAAACTCAAATAAGATATTTAGCACGACAAGTGTCACCAGACAACCCAAAATTCATTGAAGATGCCTATAGGGATGCAACTTTAGAAGCGCATGGATATTTAATGGTTGATTTAAAACAGAATACCAATGATTTTTGTCGTATCAAGACAAATGTCTTCCCATTTAATGGACACTGTACAGTCTACGTCCCCACAAAAGAGTTTAAATACACCAAGAATCAAACAATTCAAATCATTTCTAAATGATGCATCGTCGACTCACAACGCATAAACATTTGCTAAGCGCTTTGCATACGCTTAAACCAAAATATCAAAGAGCGTTACTTAAAACATGTGATGAAGAAGAAATAAACTGTATTTGTGAATGTATTCATAACGTTTTACAAGGAAAGGTACCTCTTAAAGATCAAGATAAACAAAAATTGAATAAACACAAAAATATACTCCGTAAACTGGTGCATAAGTGTAAACATAAACTAAGAAAAAATATAATCATACAAAAAGGAGGGGCTTTCTTACCAATAATATTAGGTGCAATATTGAGTGGATTAGTAAGTGGACTAGCCAGTTAACATGGAAAATGCAAAGAAAATGATACTTATTGAACCTGGATTGATTGAAAAATTAAAACAAGAAAATAAGGTTAATAGTAATTTGTCTCGATTAGATATTGAAATGCAAAATATTATGAATAGTAAGACGGAAGACCGCAAGAAGTGGATGTTATATTTACAAACACTACAAAGATACCTTCACTTTACCGAAGAGGATCGTCAACCACTCAGATTACCAATTTATTCTGATACATCTAATGAAGATTCAAATGAATCTAAAATTGGTTTTAAAAATAAAGATAGAGATCTAAAAAGTTCAGTTGATGCTGAATCTTTGTTGGATGAGAAAGGATCCATTAAAAGTAAAGAAAATGACACAAATCCACTTTACACACCAACTCAAATACTCAGTTTAATACCAAAAACATATAATAAAAAAGGTGAGTCATTATTAAACTTAATTGGAACAAGTAAAAGTAAAATACATTGGGATAATGAAGGCACAGTCATAATTGATAATGAAAAAATTCCTGGAAGTAATATTGTTGATTTAATAAATGATTCACTAAGACCCTTAAAAAGAAGTGATCCGATAGGGTGGGATAGATTTGCTAAAGCATTAAAAGATATTAAAGTACCACTTACTTATATTGGAAATCCAAAGAGATGTGAGTTTATTAACCAACTTCAAGCAAAAGATCTGAACAAAACCTCTGAGATTGAAGTTCAAGAGTTTTCTACACCGAGCAGTGGAGATAAAAGATCTATAACTAAAATACGTAAAAAGCTCGATTGGGAAAAATGGACCCCGTACTAGAAGAAATTAACAGGATTTATTATGATCCATCTAACCCCGCTGGTTTTGGTAGTATTGATAAACTATCAAAAGCCATGAAGGGTAAAATGGATAAAAAGCAAGTAAAGGAATGGTTACAATCACAAGAAACATATACATTACATAAACCCAGTCGGAAAAAATTTCCACGTAATAGGTACATTCTATCAAATATTAATGAACTGTGGCAAGCTGATTTAAGTGATATGCGAACTTATTCTCAATATAATGATGGTTTCAACTATATACTTTGTGTTATTGATGTATTTAGTAAATATGCTTTTGCAAGACCAATGAAAAAGAAAAACTCAGAAACTACTAAAGAATGTTTTGAAAGTATATTTACTGAAAGTAATTCCACACCTACTCACATACAATCTGATAAAGGTACAGAATTTGTTTCAAAAGATGTACAAAAATACTTTAAATCCAAAAAGATAAATTACTATACCACTAACAATCCTGATATTAAGGCTAGTATTGTTGAACGATTTCAAAGAACTCTAAAAATGAAAATGTGGCGTTATTTCACTCATAACAATACTTATAGATACATAGATGTTTTACAGGATTTAATATACTCTTATAATCACAGCATTCACTCTAGTATTAAGATGTGCCCATGTGATGTAAGTTCCGCCAATATTATGACAGTTTGGACTAATCTTTATAATAGAGGATCAAACAAACTTTCTTTAGAAAATCCAAAACCAAATTTCAATGTGGGTGATTATGTTCGAATAACTAAATATAAACATGTTTTCCAAAAAGGATATGAATCAAATTGGAGTGATGAAATATTTATTATATCTTCAATAATTGATAGATCTCCATGGGTTGTTTATACAATAACAGATTTACAAGATGAAGCAATAGTTGGTACTTTTTATGAAAGAGAATTACAGAAGGTCACTTACAACCCCACCTCACAATATAAAATAGATAAAATAATTGGTACTCGTTATTCGGGTAACAGAAAAGAAGTATTAGTGAAGTGGAAAGGTTATCCAGATAAATTTAACAGTTGGATTTTAGCTTCTAGTTTAAAAGAAATATGAATAAAGAAAGTTTTTATTTAACTTTGCTCAGCAATAGTTCAATGGAATACTTTCCTGATAACAAGACCACAAATTTTTCAACAAAATTACCAAAAGCTATGAAATTAGAAGGTGAATGGTCGGTTGGAGTTGTCGAGTTTCAATATCCATGCACCATGTTTACTGTTCAAGATCATGAAAATGTTGTGTACATTACAAAAACCATGTTAATGCCTAATGAAGATAAACCATCAACAGTGTACTACAAAAAACATATTCCGGCTACCAACTATGATAACGTTGAACATATTTTAAGAGCGTTAAATGGTATCAGAGAGAACTTGAAATTTCGTTATGATGAAATAACAAAATTTGTGTCTATTTCTGTTTTGGATAAAAATATAACATCCGTAACATTATCACCCAAATTAAGTTTACAACTGGGTTATGAACCAAATACAAATCTTCTAGACAGAAATTTTGGGAAGTGTCCTGCTAATTTACACTTAGGGTTACCATCTCAACTATTTCTATATTGTGACATTATCGATCCTCAGATTGTGGGTGATGTTATGACTCCGCTATTAAGAGTCATTTCATTAGATCCTTCAAAATACATTTATGGTGCGAATAAAATGCACGTTTTCTCTCCACCTCACTACTTACCTGTAATGCGAAGAGAGTTCGATACGCTGGAAATAGATATAAGATCGAGCACAGGACAAAAAATACCATTCCAGTTTGGAACCGTGTGTATTAAACTACATTTCCACAAATTATAATAATGTATTCTCCTCATGATCATCATAAATGTCCATATGAAAATTATTATTCACATCAAGCTGGATCAGGAGTTGGTGTAATTTATAAGGGTTCACCATACCAACGCGGTCATGGTATTGGGAGCTTCTTAGGAGGGTTATTTAGATCAGTTTTACCTTTACTTTCAAGTGGTGTTCGAGTGGTTGGTAAGGAGGCATTAAACGCTGGAGTAGGACTTTTATCGGATATGGTTCAAGCGCGTCCTATGGAAGCCTCAATAAAAGATCGTCTTAAACAAGTTAGTACGAACTTAAAACGAAAGGCTGATAACAAAATTGATCGATTTAACATGACAGGATCTGGATATATAACTAAAAGAAAACGATTGGCATCGTTCATTCCACCACTAACTGCTAAAGTGAAAGCTACGAAAAAACTTGGTCTAAAACCAAAAAACATCGAAGATATATTTTCAAATTAAATATGTCTTTCCTTCATAATCATTCTTGTGAGTGCGTTAAGTCAGAATTAGATTTATTTGCATTACCGTCTACACAAACAAGCATTGAAAATGGATTGTGGATTCACTATAAACCAATTTCGTCTCTTGCTGATGATGGACCTATCGAGTTTCAAGTTCCTGGAACAGGCGATGACTACATAGATTTGTCTCATACATTACTCCAGATAAAGGCAAAAGTATTAAATCAAGATTCATCAAACTTGATATCAGCTACCGCAGTAGCACCTGTAAATAATTGGCTGCATTCACTTTTTAGTCAACTTGATGTTTATTTAAACCAAAAACTTGTATCACCACCTAATAATACCTATGCCTATCGAGCATACATGGAAACTCTTTTAAACTATGCTCCTGCTGCTAAACAATCTCATCTTACTTGTAGCCTTTGGTATGAGGATACAGCAGGAAAAATGGATTCCACAGATGGTAAAAACATAGGATTTGTTAAAAGACAGGAATTAGTTAATGAAAGTAGGGAAATAGAAATGATTGGTCATCTTCATGGTGACATTTTCAATCAAGATAAATTTTTAATGAATGGCGTTGAAATGAGTGTAAAATTAGTTCGATCAAGAGAGAGTTTTAATTTAATTGCTGGGTCAAATGATGTAAAGTTTAAAGTTTGCATTACAGACGCAACTCTTATTGTTCGAAGAGCACGAATTAATCCAAGTGTATTACTCGCACATCAGAAAGTTTTAGCTTCTACCACTGCTAAATATCCTATTACTCGTGCTGAAGTTAAAGTTTTAACAATTCCATCAGGTGTTCAAGGAAAAACTCTTGATAATATATTCTTAGGACAGGTACCCAAAAGATGTATTATTGGATTTGTAAACAATTCTGCATTTAATGGTTCGCTTACTAAAAATCCATTTAACTTTGAAAACTATGGTATTAACTCTTTCAGCTTATATATTGATGGTCAACAAATACCTTCAAAAGCTTTGCAACCATCTTTTAATAATAATATATTTACATCAGCATATCATACTCTATTCTCGGGGACTGGTATTCACTTTCTAAATGAAGGAAATGCAATCTCTCGTGAACAGTATGCCAAAGGTTACTGTCTTTTAGCATTTGATTTAACTCCTGATTTATCAGCTAACTCATCAGCTCATTGGAATCTCATAAAGCATGGTAGTGTAAGATTAGAAGTACGATTTGAATCCTCACTAATACAAACAATTAACTGTATTGTTTATGCTGAGTTTGATAATATTATTGAAATAGATAAAAATAGAAATGTTACTGTAGACTATAGTAGTTAAGGTTATGTGTATGTAACTAAAGGAAACATTATAAAATTAAATAAAACAAATTATATGCAATATACTATTTTTTTATTTCATTATAAACACCCTATTCAATCTTATACAGAACACTGATCGAGTTTAAACTTTACATAAGCACACTGACTAAACCACTGAACATGCTGCTGCCAAGGATCATCATCATCTTCCCAATCTTTTAAACCGCCACCACAATGGAAACACTTGGTCCTGTCTTCATGACCAGTATAAAAGAAACCGGCTTCTGCAAGATCTTCAGGCTTCTGTTTCATAACGAGTGGCCAGTCTCCGAAACTGAACAACCGTCTAGATTTTGAACTGAAAAATGGATATTCAGCTCTTGGGTACTGCATATTCTTCACTTTTTCTTCTCCAATCAGTTTTGTAGTTTTGCTTTTCAATGAAGTGATCTGTTCACGTATGCCACACTCATCTCTTCCTTCTAATCTTGTTTTTCTCTCAGCACCACAAGACGACACCTCCTTGGATCTAATGAATACACAGAAGTAATTTAAGTAAACAGAATCACATTCACTAATCGATTAATGAGTGTCATTGTTAAAAAAGTATTTTTTAACTTATTCACTTTTTGCTATTGTCTTTGTAATATTGTATACGAGGCTGTTTGTGCTGTCATAGATGCTATCCTTATTATTCTTTACATAATATTTAATCCTCGTGGTAGCGTGTTTCCAATGATCAGTAGTTGGAATCTTACATAGCTTCTTCATATCGTACATTTCAATTTTTATGAGATGCGACGCTTGGTCTCCGTAGTCAGAATTAGTAGAAATGTATGATACACCATCTCTAGCGGCTTGTGCCAAGGTTGACGATAACAGTTTCTTCTTATTTATTTTTTGGTGCCACTTCAAAAAAAAAATTATCAATCGGTTGTGATTTCCTTTTTCCACCATCGCATGTGTTATTAATGACGAGTCAGGTAGAATCTAATGAGTACACAGAAGTAATTTAAGTAAACAGAATCACATTCACTAATCAACTAATGGGTGTCATTGTTAAAAAAGTATTTTTTAACTTTTTCACTTTCTGCTATTGTCTTTGTAATGTTGTATACGAGCCCGTTTGTGCTGTCGTAGATGCTATCCTTATTATTCTTTACATAATATTTAATCCTCGTGGTAGCGTGTTTCCAATGATCAGTAGTTGGAATCTTACATAGCTTCTTCATATCGTACATTTCAATTTTAATGAGATGCGTCGCTTGGTCTCCGTCGTCAGAATTACTAGAAATGTATGATACACCATCTCTAGCGGCTCGTGCCACGGTTGACGATAACAGTTTCTTCTTTTTTATTTTTGGTGCCACTTCAAAAAAATGATCAATCGGTTGTGATTTCCTTTTTCCACCATCACATGTGTTATTAATAACGATGTCATCGTTCTCTTCTTCATGTTGAGGGGAGAGCGGTGAGTAGTAATACTGTTTATAGGTATTTTCATCGAAGTTGAATGATTTCTGCAACAAGACAGTTATCATGTTAATATCAATTTGTTTACACTTAATCACACACGTTAGGAAACAACAACAAGAATACAAGTAAGTTTGTCAATAGAATAAACACTTACCTCCATGGCCATTGATGCGTTGAAGTAACACAAACGTAGTATTGGTAGACGTATACAATCCACTGCGGTCAAACGACCATAGACTGACTGCATGACTGCAATGGTAGGATCTTATATAGCACCATTCTTATCTAAAACAAATTCCTAAATACAACGAAACTGATTGTAACTCTATGAATCACCAAAATTATCTCACGTTCCTCCGGAAGCTGATAGTAACTCTATGAGTCAACAAACTTATCTCACATTGCTGGCATCAACCTGTTTTGTGAGTGCTACAAAATAATGCGATTTAATATTTACAAATCACTATAATTGAACATTCCTATGACAACCATTGAATAGATTGGTAGTGTAATAATATGCTATATCATGGATACACTAGAAGTACAAAAACATCTGAAAAAGATTCATCCCAGTCTAGAAAATAATGTTTATGCTGCTAATAGACTCCCTATGTATACCCATGCACCAACGTATATAATATGCAATTTGGATGCGGATGATAAGCCAGGTTCACACTGGGTAGCTGTACATATCGATACGAATGGCATCGGTCAATATTTTGATTCTTATGGGCGAACACCTGCGCGATATCATCTCGAGTTTTTGAAAAGGAATTGTAAAAGATGGGGCTGGAGTATTGATAGGATTCAGAATGATTGGACTTCAGTTTGTGGTGAATATTGCTTAATGTATTTGCTATATAAGTTTCAGGGATGTTCAATGCATAGTTTTACAAACATATTTACAGGGAACACACTGTACAACGATATTTTAGTGGATGAGATGTTCCGCTCATATTTTGTAGATAAAAATAAAATTTGTTAATGACGCATGTGTTTTATTGATTCCGTTTTGATGACCCCGAATAGCAAAGTAAGCAATGGTTTATGAACAATAAAAGTATACAATAGCAGTAGCAGTAACAATGAGTAATACATGCATACGTCAATGCAATCCTAATGAGGGTGAGCGGCCGGACGCACGGACAATAGATAAGAAAAGGCGAACAATGAAAGTCGATAATGAGGGTTTCGGGTCACCGGAAATGAAACAGATTGTTGTTAATTGATTTCTGTATCTCCGGAACCATGCATCTTACGCGAAAACGGATTGCAGAAACGTGATCAGCGGACCCCAAAACCTTTTTTTTTTTTTTTTTTTTTTTTTTTTTTTTTTTTTTTTTTTTTTTTAGGTTTGAAACGCCCTGGACCGCGATTGCGCCAGAAGCGGTGGTGCGCCAGAACCGGTGAGCCACGGGATTGGTGCGCCAGAACCGGCAAATCACTACTACTCTTTGACTCAAAAAAGGTCGGCTTTGAAGACCGTGAAGACGTGATAAATCGTGTATACCATCCCATCATTCCATTTTAACTTACAATTTTTCAGGACACAGAATTAAACTCAGAAATCAGGAGCCGATACGTGGATAACTGGCAACTAGCGCGCACGGAACAGCATGACCAGTGTATCTTGGACAAAGAGTCAGGCCCTTCGATCAGCATCAACTATTACCGAGAGAGAGCTGAGCAGGAGCAGAGGATACATTCCGAGGTGGAACTGCTTGTCAACATCTTTATCAATGTAAGGATATTTTTTAAAAAATTCCTGTTCTCAGAGTGCGGATAATACCACTGTATAGTAGCACTGTTAATACCTTCTGTACAAAGCAAACGTAAATCTTAATACCTATTTTATGTTATCGGTGGGAATCCTTCATAAACCCTCCGTCCGTATCCCTCCTTCAGGGATAAGACCGAAGAGTGTAGAATTTACTAAAACCAACCGGTGGTCACCATCAGGTGCACTTGGAAGAAAGCCCCAGGTCTTCTTAGGAGTCCACCCTGGTAGCTGAACTCCCGATTTAACGCCCATCAAGGCATCCCTAGGGAGACTGACTACACTGATATTATTATTACCTAAGTGTTGCATCTAGATTATGCCAACGACAGCAATTCCGTGGGCTGTAGAGACAAGATAGGAATAGTAGGCAAACTGGCAAGATATGTTATAAGTAGCTTTTGTCGAGTATTTGACATCAAAAAAGTAGCCCATGTCACTATCAAACTCTTCAAATATTTCCATACTAAAAATCATACCGATGCATTGCTCCATTCTGATGTTAAAGAAGGAAAAACTTACTTTCGCACATAATATTTATTAGTATGGATGAAAATAACAATGAAACAATATTCTGCAGGATATTTTAACGAAAGTAGATAACTGGATGAATAAATACGACATTGACATTGAAGCGGAAGATTTGAAGATTGCGATAATGAAGAACAAGTATCAAGATGCATTGCAAAAGAAAATTTTGTTGGAGGAAACGGTAATCTAAACTTTATAGAAAGGACCAACCCGGGAGATTTTGTATCTTTAAGAAATTTAGGAGCGGGGGGGGGGGGTAGACTGAAAGAAAACAAAAATTATAAATTTATATTTATTTTGTTTTCGAGCACCATCTAATATTTGTCGGTTTTTCACCACAAAACAATAAAAGTTTTTACATGAAAAATCGAAGTTTGTTAGTACTTGTAACTCTGCTTTTACTAAAGAAATACTGATTCGGTTTCTTTCCTTGCTCCATACTTGCTCCATCATGTTGAATACGCGCTTGCATGAAGCATTAGAGACGGGAATGGAAAGAACAAACGTGACCATTTTTTTCAATTCAGGACTAGGATTTCTGTCTTTCGATTTCGTAATTCTCAACCTAGCGTAAATCCACTCGATTTTATTTAACGAGATGTGGTTGCATCTCACGCAAAAGTCCAACCTCATCGTATAATAGTAGTAGGTAGCGGAACGGCGCGCGGTTTTGTGGCTGCAAAGCGAGTGAATAGCGACGACCGAGCGACGGATGCACTTAATTTTTAGAAAAACCGGAGAAATTATTGCTCTCCGGGAGGTCGAGAGGTTAACCATTATTACCGGAGTCTCCCGGGCAATGCGGGAGGGTTGGGAACCCTAACTGCACAGCGTGAATAATTGTATAAATGTTTTTGTAATCCACATTTTCCAATTGGTAACCAATTGATGTACCTGCTTATGCACTGCATAACCATATCTTTGGAAGTGCAACGAATATTATGAGTAGATAGTACGGCACAGTCTCTCAGATTAAGTACTCTACTACGCCATAGTCCCTTACTTTGATATTGTTCGTCATATGTTCGAGCTCCTTAAAGTTCTAAGAATATTTGCACAGTTTTGAGAGGTCTACTTTTGTCTGTTCCTTTCCTCAAAAGCACCTCGTACATCATGGTTCTCAATTTCTCATATGTTGACCAGTAAGTACGGATTGTATGGACTTCAAAAGAGACTTAGAAACACCGGTCTCATATTTTGGCTATTATGTAATGTATTCATTAAAATATTAACCTTTCTTAGCGGCATTGGGCACATTAGAAAAATGGGGTCCATGTTACAGATCTCAATTTTGATAGATCTTATAAAGATTCACGATAAATAAATATGCGGAAATGGGGAAGCCTGATTTTCTGGCGCATAGATTATTTCGCGCATTCAAAACGCTAATAAGCAAGTAGGTATTATAGTTTTTTTATAAATTGTGTGTGATCTGGCAAAAATTAGGGGAGCCCTCTCTACATCGGGCATTGGCGTGCACGGTAGGAAAGATGGGATATAACCAATTTCTAAATAAACATCATTAATCATTTTAATATTTTATCACCAGTACGCTACCCACGAGAAGTTGATGAAGGACTGGATACAGTTTAAAGCGGATCGCCAGGAAGCCCTCAAATACCAACAAAAGATGACAACCTCCGCCATTATAGTGCAAGCGTGGTGGCGTGGTCTTCTAGTCCGGTTAGAACTCGGCCCCTACAAACGCAAGAGAAAGCCAAGGCAGCCCAAGAATGAAGCCCCTGCAAAGAAGAAAAAATAAAATAAAACTATGTCTATATTCACATTTTTAAAATACATTTATACTCATACAAGTAAAATCAACCCTAACGATACTTCAGAACACTGCGCAGTTGGAGATTTACGTAACTACGGGTGAGGGTGGGGTACACTGTTCAGCGAAAAGCGAACTTCGTTAACGACAGAAGCCAGAAGTTTGAATCAACTTGTACTGTTTAGAGATGCAAAATAAATAAAATATAACAATATGTTGTAAAATCATAGTTTATTTAGCCTGTGGTCATTCGTTTCAAGAGTTGTCGAGCAATAAGCCTAAAATACGTAGGCTTATTCCTTGTTGTTGTTATTAATTTAATTGTTTGTTATTTAAATAACATTGATTTTAGTAATTGTTTATATTTATTTTATGCTTCCCATCGTTATAATTTAGATTTTTATTTTAGTTCTTATATCGTTTAGTAGATACGCCGTTTTTATTTTAGATAAATTATTAAAAATACATTTTTTAATTATTTTTGTTTCTTTTTTACTTTCATGCTTTGCAATAATCACGTTCAAGGTGAGTGACTTAATTATATGATTTTTACTAAGCAGCCAATATTATCGTATCTAATCAAATACATTGGTTCGTTCTACCTAAAGCTTTACTTTTTTATCGTGGAAAATAATCCTAACTGCTAGGTATGTCATAAAAGCCTTCACAGTACTTTATGTGGGCTTATACCAGTGATACAAAATTCCAAGAAAAAGCATGGAACGAATCGTATCGTTAAAAATTAATCTAAGTGACCTAAGTTCGGGCACGCCGCAATTGCGGCGGTAAGACCCCTCTTTGAGGAGTGGCTAGATCGGCGTCACGGCGTCCTGACCTACCGCATGACGTAGGTCCTCACCGGACACGGAAGTTTCGGGAGGTACCTGTGTCTGATGGGAAAGGAGGAAACGCCTGGGTGTCACCACTGCGAGGGTCGCCCTGAGGACACCGTAGATCACACGGTGCAAGACTGCCCCGCCTGGGCAGAGCACCGACGTGTCCTCACGGCGGCGATAGGCGGAGACCTCTCGCGCCCGGCATTGGTCGAGGCCATGCTGCGGGGCGAGAGGGAGTGGGAAGCGGTCGCCTCCTTCTGCGAAGCAGTCATGCTTCCGAAGGAGGAGGCGGGCCGCGTGAGGGAGAGGATGGCGTCCTCCCTCCAGCCCAGCCGCAGTGGTAGACGCCCACGGCGTCGGACGTCGGCCGACGATCTCCGGCCACCGTAGGCGCGGGCATGCGGACAGCGAGTAAAGGGCAACTCGCTGTCCGACCATGGACCATGCCCGGGTCGACGGCGCGTCGTGTTCCACGCACGCCTCAAAGAGCGTCAGCAACATGACGAGGCCCCCTCAGCAGAGGGCCGAAGCCTGCCGGGGTCGTGGGACTCATCCCGTTACCGTGGCCCCGGTATGTAAAGGGTTATTGAAGGAACACCGTGGATTTTAGTCAGTAAAAGTCTGACAGTCCCTCCCACCCTGCCCGGAGTGGGAGGACTTATTTGATAATTTTACCAAGTTAAAAAAAAAAAGTGACCTAAGTCACTCTTATAAACTCTAAATTAATTGGTATTGCTCCACATACATAGTCATGGTTTTATAGGAAAATGCTTAGAAAAAGGCTTTTAAATAACCCTTCCTTTGCAGTCGAGTAAAAAGGCTATTGTGAATCAAAATATACTACTCTGTCAAGAAAGTACCGGGAAACGATCAATAGTACACAAAATATTACGTATTCATCCAAAGTTATTTTATCGCCTTCAAAATGTTCAACTTCAAATACGATACACTTATGCCAACGGATAATCCAATCATCAAAACATTTTTAAACGCTTTTTCCAGAATTAAGTTCAGTTCTCGCCGTAAATTCTCCTTTTTAGGGTTCCGTAGCCGAATGGCAGAAAACGGAACCCTTACAGTTTCGTCATGTCTGTCCGTCTGTCTGTCTGTCTGTCTGTCTGTCTGTCTGTCCGTCTGTCCGTCCGTCCGTCCGTCCGTCCGTCCGGATGTCACAGCCACTTTATTCCGAAACTATTAAGACTATACATGTGAAACTTGGTACTTAGGTAGATGTATTCTGTAAACCGCTTTCCGATTTTAAGAAAAAAAAAAGGAAAATATTTAAAATAAAGGGGTGCTCCACAACGAGCACATTAGTGGAAATAGCAGCCTATTTTGTTACTTGGGGTTGCAAAATAGCGCTTTAAGGGTTCAAAAAGCAGTTCAGAGTTGCATATCTGCATCCGTAAACGTCTATAGTTATAAAAGTTACTTAAGGTGCTATAAGCTGAATCAAATACTACCCTAGCCTTCACAGTAGTCCACGGTAGAACTCATTTACCACTTACACCTTTATATGAGAGTTACGAAGGTCATTCTGCCACTCACAGCTGCATAGTAGTTTCCATTGTAACTTGTATAGGTTATAGTTATAGTAACCACTATTATACTACTATAAGTTTCATTATAGAAATAATAGAAACTCTTATGCATACTATAGTTACAAAAAACTCATCAGTGTAACTAAGGCCTTTAGTAGCAATAGTCATTCCTTGCAGGCTCAATCCATTCGCCATTTTACAGCCGCTTTTGTAACTATTATAAAACATTTAATAAAATGGATGCTAAATGAATAAGTACGTAACTAGATCTTATTTATTTATTTATTTATTATATACTTTATTGTACACCTTACAATACACTTAAGGATACAAATAATTAATCTTATAACCTCAAAAACAGGAAAATAGGAGCTTTTTGTGGCTGTGAGTTGCACTAGGGGAACAAAAATCACTGGAAGCGTTAGAAGGGTGAAAATTAGCGCTATGATTCTCAAAAGGGAGTTATTAGAGCTCAAACTGCAGGTTATGACTACAGTACAATGACGCCATGATTTTTTAAGAAAACTTATAATTCACTTGCAAAATTGAGTTGATATACATTGGTTTTTCAGTTAAATGTGAATTAAATGTACCGGTAAACAATCGGCCACTTGCAAATAGTAAGTTATCGACACGTAAAAATACGGAAATAAAATTTATTCTGTATAACAAATAAAAAATATCACATATCTTTTGTTAATTTTTTAAATATCATAAAAGCGCGTTAAAATTACTCGAAAATTATCTTATATATCTACAGTAAACTGGACAGAGTTTTAAGTATCTTTATATATCTTGCTAATACAGAATACAAACATTTACTTCTTTTTGTTTTATTTTTATGATGGCGACGAAAACACTTTACCAAAATATTACAAACAATGTCAACTGAAGATATACAATAAAGAACTATAATCAATTCATTCGTTCAAAGTAGTTCAAAATCATTCAAAAGTAGCGCTACGAGAGCTTTAGTATAGCGTTAATAAATCGTTATAGCTATTAAGGAACCTTTATGCAACCGTTGTGCAGGTTAAATGGAACTTTAGGTTGCATAAAATGGCGCCCAAATAGCGCTAAAGCGGCTGCTTTAAGTCTGCAGTAGACGCTCTAGCGCTTACGTCTATTACCATAAGTAATAATCGGATACGCTCCAAAGCTCTAATGCAGCCCATTTGTGCTAGTTGGGTCCCCATACATGGAACTAAAACATGAAACCTATGCGTGTGTGGTATCTATAGACAGGTAATTAAAAATGTCATTGCAGTTTCTAAACCACTTTTTCATAAAGTTAATAGTTTAAAAGATACTTATACGCTTCCAAAGTGGTAAAATGTGTGTGCCCTCTAACTTCTATAATAATCTCCACCTCTTATTACAACCCTATCGTTAGAATGTGTCGCCTTTATAATGAAATATCGAAAGATACCAGTATTAGTATTGACATCTTCGATGCTCGTACTATAGCTTTTAAGTGCTGTAACTCTCTGTTAATGTTTTAATATATATACTTAACACTATTTTACTCTAATTTAGTTTTTAAACACTTTTTCTGTAACCTATTGCTTGTAGTTAATTTTTTTTGTTGTTGTCATGTTGTGCGATTACGCTCTGGGTCACAATCAGCCCAAAACATATTATGTATATTTGTTATAATATATAGGATTGTAACGTGTTGTAATTGCCTTGAGAATAAATAAATAAATAAAGAAGTGAAAAATAAATATATGTATATGTTGTAGATCTTAATGTAAACTTTCAATGAAAATTGGTTTGAACGAGATTGGGTCAGCAGCTTTTAAGATACAGCATATTTTCTAAAACCGCAAATATAACTTTGTAATATTCATACAAACACTATGAAAAACAAAGTTATTTGGCGTAGTTACTACGGAACCCTTCATGGGCGAGTCTGACTCCCACTTGGCCAATTTTTTGTCTCCTACCGAATGAAAACAGGTACCGTGAAATGGTAATTTGAATTTAGAACAGAGTAAGAAATCGGCTGGAGCCAATCTGATGAATTAGGTGGTTGCTCGATGGTATTTGTTGAGTATTGTATTAGTTGGTCTAAATGTCGTTCACTATGATGGCCTTGTGCGAAGGCGCGTTATCGTGGTGCAAAATCCAAGAATTTTCTTTCCACACATCTTTACTTTTTCGTCAAATTTGATCGGCTTGGGCGTGGTTTTTAGGGTTCCGTAGCCGAATGGCAAAAAATGGAACCCTTATAGTTTCGACGTGTCTGTCCGTCTGTCTGTCTGTCCGTCCGTCTGTCTATCTGTCCGTCCGTCCGTATGTCACAGCTATTTTATTCCGAAACTATTAAGACTATACATGTGAAACTTGGTAGGTAGATGTATTCTGTGAACCGCTTATCGATTTTAAGAAAAAAAAAAAATTTAAAATAAAGGGGGGCTCCCCATATATGGAATTGAAACTGAAAATATTTTCTTTCATGAAACCTATGCGTGTGTGGGATCTATAGACAGGTCTTTAAAAATGACATTCAGGTTTCTAAAACTACTTTTTTATAAGGTTAATCGTTTAAAATATATACGCTTCCAAAATGGTAAAATGTGTGTCCCACCCCCTCTAACTTCTATAATAATGGAGTGAAAAATCTAAAAAATATATATGTCTGTAGATCTTAATGTAAACTTTTAACCAAAATTGGTTAGAACATATTTTCTAAAACCGCAAATATAACTTTGTAATTCATATATTTGGCGTAGTTGTAAAAAATGTAAATAAGCTAGTTTTAAGAAATTTGTAAGGTTTTTTTTTCGTAAAATAAATATACATATTATATTATTATAGTTACTACGGAACCCTTCATGGGCGAGTCTGACTCGCATTTGGCCAATTTTTTTCGGTTTCAGTTCAGTTGGAAGGCGCCACAACGAAACTTGTTGACAAGTTCGCAAGTCAAACTCGTAAACCCACGTCTCGTTGCCAGTCACAGTGCATTTCTTGAATGTTACTTCGGAATTGACTCTTTCTAGCATGTCCTCAGCGACTCTTCTGCGATTGAGTTTTTGAAGAAAAATCAGATCATTTACGACTAGCCGAGCGTCAACATGTTTCATACCCAAGTGATTATTTAAAATGGATCGACTCTTGAGATACAGAAAATTCAGAGGCCGTCTCTCTCAAAATTGAAAGAGGATTTTGAGTCGCAATTTCCTTCACATTCGCGATGTTAACTTCAGTTGAAGACGTGATGACCTACCAAAGCGAAGCAAATCGACCATCCCATCTCTACCGCTTTTGAACCCTTGTACCAGTCATTAGCACGTGTTTTTGATAAAGTCGATTCACCGTCTATTATGAAAGCAATACACTCTAGATATTATGTTCTAACTAAAAACAGCACTGTATTTAATCTAAATAACAAACTCCGCGTTAAAATGGAAAACAGTTGTGCCAATCTAACAACAAACAATTTCTTTGACAGAATGTATCTAATCTAATCGGAAAAACATCCAATTTGGTGCAGCCGGCACCAAATTGGATGTTTATTTTATTGTTATGTAATTTATTGTCAGGAAAAGATTTTATGTATTCAAGTAAATGAAAAAAAAAAAACTTGTAAGTAGGTACATAATCCTGACGCAGGTGCTGATCGGACATGGCTGTTTCGGGAGGTACCTGTTTCGGATACAACGGGAGGAAACGACCGGTTGTCGTCATTGTGAGACCCGCCGTGTCCTCATGAAGACGATTGGCGGCGGCGGCCTCTCGCGCCCGGCCCTAGTTCAAATTCAGACCATGGTGCGGAGCGAGAGGAAATGGGATGCAGTCGCCTCCTTGTGCGAAGCAGTCATGCTAGCAAAGGAGGAGGCTGAACGCGCGAGGGTGAGGGAACTCTCTTCTTCGCGCCCCAGCCGTCGTGAGTGACGCCCCGTTCTTCGGGAATCGCGAGCCTATCTCCGGCCACGTTAGGCGCGGGCTTGCGGACGGCGAGCAGGGGTCGCTCACCGTCCGGTGAGGACCAGGCCCGGGTCGGCGGTGCGTCGTGTTCCACACGCGCTTCAAAGAGTCGTCAGCACTAGTGACGGAGCCCCATAGGGCTATTGCTTGCCAGGGTTGCGGGAATATTCTAACGAGATACCGTGGCCCTGGAACTTAAGGGCAGCTGAAGGAACAGGGTGGGTTTGTAGTCAGTAGAAGTCTGAAACTCCCTTCCGCTCCACCCAGAGCGGGAGAAGTCATTCGATGATATTACCACCCGAAAAAAAAAGAAGTAGGTACATAATCTGAGTATCTTAACGCAGACGAAGTCGCGAACAAAATAAATATATACTAGTGATATTAAAAAACTTTTTACCAAAAAATTAAACCGACTCCCAAAAACACTGCAAAGTGAAAAATAACTTTAATTTCGGTAGTCGGTGTCTTTAGTTTTGTATTTTCGTTTTTGGCACCGACTTCCGAAATTAAAGTTATTTTTCACTTTGCAGTGTTTTTGGGAGTCGGTTTAATTATTTGGTAAAAAGTTTTTATTTCACTCTTTTTAGTTGGTCGATTTTTAATTTACCTAGTTAAAAGAACCTAAATGTCAACTACTTATAACCTTTTACAAAATATTGCTTTTCCCAATGCTGGGCCGTTAATTTTTGAGGAGTTCTCCTGGTACTTCACCATCAGCTCTACATCACGATATGCATTGTGACGAGCATAAAGTGCTTAACATCCATATTCAAGTAATCGAATCGCAATCCACTCAATACTTATTATTGAGTAGTTTCGGCGGCCATCTGTGGTCTTCATCATCAGTTCCACTTCCTCAAATGGTACTTTTTGAGAGCAACTGCACAAGTTACTATAATAAATACCCAAAACGTCATAGGTGTGCCTATAATATTTGAAGAGTTCCCTCGATTTCTCCAAGATCCCATCATCAGATCCTGACGTTTATAAAAATGGGACCAATTTCGATGTATACCCTTTCAATCAAAACAAGAATTTTCTAAATCGGTTCAGCCGTCTACGAGTAATCGATGATCATACATAAAAAAAAAAAAATATATATATACGCGTCGAATTGATAACCTCCTCTTTTGGTCGTCGGTTGAAAAGCCAAAAAGCTTACAGTTGGTTTGAACGCGCTAATTTTTGAAAGTACTGCGTGCATTTGGATTAAATTTGGAATGGAAGTAGCTTGAGGAAGGTTATAGGCTACTTTTTATCCGACTGTAAGAGAAGGAGGTTATGTTTTTATCGTAATTAAGTCCACGGGAGCGAAGCCCAGCGCGACTGCTAGTTAGTAAATAAAATATTGACCCTTAATAGAATTTTGTCATGAATGATATGTTAGATTGCGTTGTAAGTTGAGAGAAGCGTATCCTTTACTTCTAAGTGCATATTCTTCTTGTTAGCGTGTCGATGGTAAAAATATTTTAAATGAGTTTGGCCCAAAACTCAGCTACGCGAACTCCGCTCGCTGATGCAGATACAAGATCATCAAGAATGCAGGTGACAGAGCAAGATAGAAGGTAAATCTGTCATGTCTGCTCATAAACTTCCACCCGCAATTACTTCAGTTCATCCGTGATCATGGCGCTCGCAACAGTGCCGAAATATCGGAAACTCAAAACAATAAATACACATGGTAAATATCTCCGTTTGAAGTTCTAATGATACTGTTAGTGACCATGTTAGCTTAAAAACTTATATTTCTTTACGACCATCTTTTCCACACGAGTGGCTACAATGGGACCCAGAACCTTGCCTAGATATGCATTGAGAATAATTATTCTTCTTTACCACGTTCTTTTCCACGCAAGTGGCTAAAATGGAACCTATATATATTGCCTAGAACCTAGAACACTATGTATTTCTGGCCAGTGGTGGCAGTACTGGCCGAAATCCATGATATGTCATAATTTTTTTAATCGTTAGCTTTTGTCACTTCCTACGTCCAAGTCAAGTACATCATAGTGTATTACATACTCTGTACATTATCTAACAGTTTAGAAAAGACGATTTGAGTAATTCTTTATTACAGGTATTTTTATAAGTGATTCATATATTTATTTAATACTTTAAAAATATGTCTAGAGTAGGTATCTATGTGATGGAGCCATCCGCCTATGGATTAGTTTCTTCCCACCGAACGGAACTTTATGCTGTGAATCCTGACGCCCCCACACCTGAATCAACTACAGTAACTTTCTTTTTATCTTATCTTAGCCTTTCACCAACTTTGTCAGGGTCGTTTACCAGTCTATCCGGAATTCCGGAGAGCGACTGCCTATTTGACTTGTACAACCTAGTCGCTGGGTAACTCGATCTCGAACCCCTTGGCAAGACTAATTCTTGATGTTCTGGCTTCTGACTACCCGTAACAACCAGGGCCACGCTGACCTACGACAGCGCCTGTGTGCAAAATCTATGAAGCGCCTATGATTTTTGCCACGGGCGCACGGTGGGCTGAAAATCGGCTTTCATAGACTTAGGCATTTTATTTTGCAAGTGCGAGTTTTTTTGCCGGATATCACTTCTATTAGTTATAACAATATACAAAAATGACACCAGAATTGATTCTGCACAGAAACGAAGGAATTATAATTTTTTACGAAAATTTTGTATGGAGCTAGTATGAAAAATCGAAATATCTCTAAAACGGCAGCGATAACCGTAATATCCTTATAGGGGGTTATAGTACTAATTATTTATGATTTTTTGACATACGTTACATAATGGTTGTAGATGCCTTTTTTTTTTTAAAATCGTCAAAATATTTTTATTTATTTTTACATATTTAAACGTTCCTTTTAGTGTTTAAGTTGAAGAATTCAGAGCTTTAACAACTCTTATCATAAAATAGCATCACCCCTATAGACCTGAAGGACTAGACAGAGGTGTGTAGTGTCTTGTTGATCTTGTAAGATTTCCAACAATACCAAATAGTTGAATATCAGTGTCAAAGTGCCCATGCTGTCGCTTCTTTTTGAAAGATAGGGGAATGAAATTGTTAATTGATCATACCCTAAAAGTATGATTACAACATAACCGGACACATAATAATAATAATATCCTTATAGGGGATTATAGTACTAACATTATTTATTTTAACATATGAAACTGTTCAAAACGATCCATGAACTGTGTCAAAGTTAAGAACATCGTTAGGAAGCATGCTTTTTCCCCAAATATTAAGAATATGTGAAAAAAAAAGACTGTATATAAACTTTTTATTGATAGGTAATTTAAATAAAACAGAAGTAACAAAAATAATATCTAATAAATTCAATTATACAAAATACATATTTGAAACTATAATTTATGAAATTATTAACTAAACATATTGGTACAATAAACTAACATAAATAACAAAAGAACATAAAGAAAAATAATTAAATTTTACAAATTTTCTTTACAACTTTCGTTGTCGGACTCCAATTCCGAGTCAGAATCCAGATCGGATATACCTACAAACTCGAACTCAGTTTCCGGAAACTGTATTAGGTCGAGAGTTTCAGCAAAAAAGGTTGTCTTCCTTTTGGCATCTAACTTCGGCCTTTGTGCACTTAGAAAAGGATCCGAAGAAACAACAAGCATATTTAGGATATCTTGATTAGAATCTTGCCTGCTTCTTTTCCGCGAATGATGTTCCCGGAACCTCCTAAAATCTTTGTTTCGAGACTCTGAGGCTTCTTCCGAGAGAGTCCCAATCGGGACAATATCATTTTTTTCGATTATGTCAGCTCCGTGTATTAATAGTTTATGTACGGTTGATGACATGTAGTACCAGTCGTATAATTCCACGTACTTTTCTGCTGTTTTGCGAGCAAAATCTTTAAATTTGATGACATCGATCTTCTCACCAGATGTTATTGCTTGCAAAATAACAGCAAATCTTTTTATCAGGTTTTGATCCAACCCAGTAATAGCTGCAGTTTTATTGGGAAACTCGAAAAACTTCCTTGCGGTATTCCCGTCATTGGTAGTTCCCGAGCCTTGTTTTACTATATCAATTAACAGATTGAGCTCCTCTTTAAATTTATTTTGAATGTTTTTTTTTCTGTTTTGTAACATATCTTTATGCTCATTACTTCTTGCTGCCCACTGTACGCAATGTGTAACAGACATTCCATGCAATTTATACGGGCATGTAGGGATGATAGGCCAAATTCATATATGTCAGAACACACAGTTTTTGATGTTACAGCATCTAAGTGGTTCATTTCTGTTGGTTTTGCTAAGCACAGGTAGCATGATGCATTTGATCTAGCTTCAGAAAGGTACGTGCAGACTTTTGCGTCGATCATTGTCATCATTAGTTTATGAGTCACCCTGTTACTATTAATGCACTCTGTGGGGTTAAGGGCCTCAATTTCCTCATCCATTTTTCTTTTGTTATCAATGACAACTGCATGGCTTTCTTTTACAAAAGTGAACTGAACCGGACGACAATAAAAAGTTGAGCATGGTTTCGGGTTTGTCCATATAGTATTATCTCCATCTGTCAGTTTCAGTGGCACCAAGGAGGTCATGAAAATGCTTGAATCATCATGCTCGCCGTCCATTTTCTGCTTGTATCGGCTTTGATTGGAAGCACCATCAA
Source organism: Tholera decimalis (assembly GCA_943138885.2). Lineage (NCBI taxonomy): Eukaryota > Metazoa > Arthropoda > Insecta > Lepidoptera > Noctuidae > Tholera > Tholera decimalis. Next base: position 31,208,752 of record OW964565.2, read on the forward strand.
ATCCCCACTTCGATATCAGCTTTAACTGCTTATTTTCCACATTATCAGAAAGACTTTGAAGAATCCGCTTCACCGTGATGTCAAGTAAAGCTTGAAGTGTAATTCTAGCTGATGAATCCGTAACTGATACTGATTGATTAGGAGGGTAGCATGCAAGCTTAGTTTGTTGCAGTTTATAGTAGGATGGGTAAATATCCTTAGCACCTTCCCGAATGGCAGTCTCTCGCAACGTAATATATTGCCACTTTGAAAGCTTAAGTGAAAGAAGCAATCCAAGTGCTTTCTCTGGTGTAAATATTACTGTTTTCTTAATGCTTTCCTTGATTTTAACGGCAGCTTCTGGATTTTTGATCATATAATTGATTACAGATGCGATATCTTCATAACCTTCTTCTTTTAAACGTGCTGCAGCTGCATATGCCAATTCACAGGAATCCTCGCCTATGTGCTCACTAGATCTTCTCTTTTTCTGTTTGCTTCCCAGATCTTTGAATGGTTTTCGGGACCTTTTTGTCATTGTTCCAACAGTCGATGATGTCGAAGGTTCTGGAGAGACTGAGCGTGCTCTTGGTATCTCATCAACAGTTGGTTCTTGATTTATTAAAGTTTGCACGCAACTCGGCCAATCAATATTTGCTTGCAACCACTCTCCGTACGTATTTCTAAACTTATCAAAGAATCGTTTAGATTTCTGCCACCTGTTTAAAGCAGCTCGCGTGAATCTCCGGCAAAATTCTTTGAGAGTTACTTGATCTTCGGCAGAAAGGCAATCGCCTATGCGGGACACAATTGCACTAAACAATACTTCATGATTAAATGAAGGACACTCACTTTTTAGAAGAACAAACAAATCTAAGTTGGTGATTAAACTTTCCATTCTAAGATTTTGTAGTCGCAAAGCAAATAGTTTTAGTGTTAGCAGTTACACGGTTGTGAACAATCTAAATTATGGAACAAAATTATAGCCCTTTTATTGTATAAAGTCAATAATTAGTTAACTACCCTCATTAAAGTTATAAAAGATATGATAATCAAAATTTATAATCGTCAAAAACATTTCGTAGAACTCATAGTAGAACTAATCAACATTAGCAAATCACATTAGCTCACTAATTATAAAAAGGTGAATGCAGTTCTTAGTTGGTATTGTTGCGAGATATTTCAAATCATTTAATCACTTAATAGGCTCATTAGAATCAGAAGACTACAACCATCATTCTAATTACTTAATTACTTGTCATCAGACTCATTAGATGACTACACAATATGTTATTTTGTATTTTGAACGTATGCAAGGTTTTAAAATTCCTTTTGTGTCGATATTATTATGTGTCCGGTTATGTTGTAATCATACTTTTAGGGTATGATCAATTAACAATTTCATTCCCCTATCTTTCTAAAAGAAGCGACAGCATGGGCACTTTGACACTGATATTCAACTATTTGGTATTGTTGGAAATCTTACAAGATCAACAAGATACTACACACCTCTGTCTAGTCCTTCAGGTCTATAGGGGTGATGCTATTTTATGTTAAGAGTTGTTAAAGCTCTGAATTCTTCAACTTAAACACTAAAAGGAACGTTTAATATGTAAAAATAAATAAAAATATTTTGACGATTTAAAAAAAAAAAAAGGCATCTACAACCATTATGTAACGTATGTCAAAAAATCATAAATAATTAGTACTAAAACCTCTTATAAGGATATTACGGTTATCGCTGCCGTTTCAGAGATATTTCGATTTTTCATACTAGCTCCATACAAAATTTTCGTAAAAAAATTATAATTCCTTCGTTTTTGTGCAGAATCAATTCTGGTGTCATTTTTGTATATTGTTATAACAAATAGAAGTGATATCCGGCACAAAAACTGGCACTTGCAAAATAAAATGCCTAAGTCTATGAAAGCCGTTTTTCAGCCCACCGTGGGGCGTGAGTATTGTCTTGGGGTCTCCCAAGACAATACTCACGCCTGTGGTTTAACTTTACACTGTTTGTACCTACTCAATTATAAAGAATAATATGTTGTAGTTTTACAAAAATAATTTCAATAATTAATTAATGTTGGCATTACATCCGGCGCCCCTTCTGCCTTGGCGCCTGTGTGCGCCGCACACTTCGCACATAGGGATGGCTCGGCCCTGGTAACTACTGTCAAATATGTACAAATTAGCTCCGGACGCAAGAGAATGAAGAAACACCGGAGTGGTTTTACGGCCAAAATTAATAATCAATATAATCCAATATTTTTGGATTGAAGATGGAAAATAAAATCCAGATTTGTAATAAAGTGTACCAAAAAGCTATCCACTCTAACCAATTCATAGGGATTGCATAAAACGGATTGTGCAAGAGAGAATGGATTTCCACATATCTGCGGATTGAGCAACGGTAGGATCGCCGTTTTTCGATATTGGGACTAGGATTGGAGATCGATCCATAGATCGGTGTATATCTGCGATCGATTTCTATCTTGGATTACGGATTGATTATTAATTTTGGCAGTTGTCAGTAGGATTCTGACAGTTCCATTCGCCGCGCCGTGGGGTCGGCGTCATCCGTGTGAAATTCCAAATCAAGAAATTAAGCTAGGACCATCTGTAACAAATAAAAAACAATATTTCTTAGGAAATCAATATAGGAAATGAGACTGCTTATTTATGATATAACATATGATAAAACAGTAAAAAGTGTGTCTGTAAAGTGTAGTGTGTGTAAAAAAATATTGAGGGGTTTGAGAACCAGTAATGGAGCAAGAATTGAATATAAATGTCTGTTTGTTTGTACACGCTAATCTCTGGAACTGTTAGATGGATCTGATCTGGAACACCTCATGCACAACTTTAGTCGCAAGTGAAACCGTACGCAAAAGCTAGTATATAATAAAATTAAAATTGTTCTATAATTTCAATCACTCAAGAACTCGTACCAAAAACTACGCAGAAATGCATCGAACGTCACATATGGGCCATGTGCCCTGACGGTCGATGTATTCAAAATTTTTACGTCCATAACATTTTATACGTTCTGGATAAAATATAAAACTGTTCAATATTTTAAATTAATCATTACAATTTCCTTAAACGATGTTTTGTTCTTGCGAAATACGTTAATATTTGGTGTGCGTTATTGCTCTGCCAAGTTATCCAAACGAACCGGGGTTGCGGGAATGTTCTAACGAGATACCGCGGCCCCGGAACTTAAGGGCAGCTGAAGGAACAGGGTGGGTTTTTAGTTAGTATAAGTCTGAAAACTTGAAAAGAAATTGTGTATAAAGGAATTGTGATTGTGTGGGACAGTGAGCAAACGGACGCCGGCGTATGTAGGTAAATAAGATTTAGGTATAGAGCAATACATAGGTATCCATTTCTCAACAATCGGATAAAAAAAACATTGCGGCAATTAAATCTATGGATAATTGATAAACTTAAATTATTTCAAATCAATAGCTACTATAGGCAACTACTTTTTACTGAGCACTATCCTAAATTTCAATTAGGGTTTTTCATATAAAAGGGGGTTACAATACTTACAATGGGCGGTCTTATCGCTAAAAGCGATCTTTTACCTTTGGCAGGATTTGACACAGAAGGAGAAATGATTAATAAGTAGGTACACAGGTAGTTCGTGGTGTTTGTACTTTTTTACATATACAATAGGTACATTAATAATATAATAATCAATAGACATACATACATAGAAAAGTAGAGACATACATATAATATGTATTTGTACAATTTGTGTAATTTACTTCAGTGTTAGCACTTAGAAATACTTACTTAATTTATAGATCTACACTGTAACTTACGTATTTAAAATTTCCTTAATTGACCTTACATACTGTAAGATACGTCAGCTAAAATTGTCGCTGAAATGCCTGAAAACCGTATGTGTAGCTACCGAAATTTCAGTTGTAGTGATGCGAATTATCACCAGTTACAAGTATCGATATCGATGATATTAAATAAATATTCGGTACCTAACTTCTTTTATCAATCTTGCTTATCCTTTTCTACTTAGCCTTTTCAGCGTCTAGTTTGATCAGATGCAGCTGAGTATTAAGTGTTTTAAATAGAGCAACTGCCTATCTGACCTCCACAACCCAGGAGATGGGTAATACGATACTCCTTGGTAAAACCAGATTTTCTAGCTACTTAGTACAGACGCCAGCACATGAAGCTACCCGAACTGTCAAATTTTCCCAATTAATCTCGAACCTAATTTCTTTAACGATAAAGTTGAAAATCTATTAAAGAAATTTGACAGATTGTTGTAGTAACGACTGTCAAAAATGTTCAAATAACAGCTGGGAGTGCATCAACGGTTAAACATGCCTTCTGAGGCACGGAGGAGTCACGATGTGTTAAAATTGTCACCTATTCAATGTACAACCTCGACAAGCATTGCTTAAAGACTTAAAATTACTGTTATTATGAAGCCACGAGTTTGATTCATATGACAATGAAAATTACAATGGTGATCAGTATTGTTTCTTTTTTGTTTAAGGGAATGGTTCTGCGCCGTACACCATCAAACATGATGGATCTAAACAAGATTAATGTTTCTAAATCTGTGTCTGGAGGGTAATTATTTTGACTTTCGCTACTATTACTCACTTCTTTCTTTACATACCTAAAAGACTCGGTCAATCACTGTAAAGCTGATCTAGCTCTTGAAGTCATCATCATCCTTTACCCACCCCTGTGTATAAGTGTTTTAAATGGAGTGACTGCCTATCCGACCTCCACAACCCAGCGATATTTTGGATATTTTTATCGCAAATTATTTTTCCTGTTGCGTCGAATACATTATTTCTATTTTATTCTCTTGATAAGGTACTCATACTGAACTCTGCATTTTGGAACTGAACTGTTTTTATTTTTATGTCCCATAGATCCTCCTTTATGCTGACATCTTTATTCGCATCTATTCTTGAAGATGTAATTACTGAGCTATGGATTCTAGGTAAAACTATACAGGATGAAATTGAATAGACGCGACAAATTTAAATATATAATTCAACGTGCTACAAAGAAAATATAAAGCATGTCATAATGGAAATTTAATTAAAAATAAAAAAGTTGCTAAAACCATGAAAACAACAAAAGTATCAACTAAATAATTCCTCGTATTACAACTATGGTTAATTTCGCATAGTAGTACTAACCTACGTAAGTAAAAAGTACCGTCTATGAATCAAACGTACCAATGAATCAATCTACGTGAAGACAATAAGTTTGCACTATTTAAGCCGATAATTACACGATATTTTTCACAGTTTATATTTCCGAAATAACTATTTAAAATGATTAGGTAACCGTTACTGAATCTCCCATTTCAATTTGTCGCATGTTTTCAATTTCACCCTTATTAAGAACAATACATCTTAATGGTGTTAAAATAATGTTTACTCTAACTTATATAGTAAAAAAAAAACAAAAAAGGATAAAGATTGCAAACTGACATCTTAATTTAATTGCAATAACTGCTTTGTTTATATTTTTCAAATAGTTGAACATTATTTTTATGAGTCAATGTTTTAAGATTTCTTTGAAACAATATTATTGTAGTTCTGTAGGTTCTAAACTTTTCTTTCATTAACGTACTTAGACCGTTGCAACAACAGGCTCTCCCTTATAAGGACATTATCAGACATTGATTATTTGAAAGCTATAAAATATGGTGTCTATGATCCTAATGAAGTTAAAGATGAGCTTGATGGAATAGACCCCAAAAATCTAAGCTGCACCATATATAAAATAAAGAAACTTGATGCTGACAGGTACCTACTTAACTTTCTTTTGTTGGAATTAACCCATATATTTTAGTATTAATTTATATTCTGTTTTTCTAGGAAATATATTAATAATGTGATCGTTGCAACATACATGGGTTTAGCGCAGTCCTTTAGCTTCGATAATCTTGTAAGTTTCATTAATGCAATCGAAGAGCGTGAGCGCTACCGTATTCACTTAGCGGAAGAAGAAAGTAAAAACAAAATGTGAGATTAATTTTTTACTGACATTTTACTTATAGCAATTTTTTACTCATGGTTAGTAGCTTGCAAAAAAATCTAGCGCAGAGTATTAGGAAGCGGAAATTGGCTTTTTCAACACTGTGGTCCACGCGAACAGTTTTTGTAGGCAAGATCAACGTGTTAAAATAATTTTATTCTTTACAAATAAATATAAAATAATCCCTCTTGTGGGTTAAAGCTATACGGGCAGTCACAAATTCAAAGGCAGACTCATAAGTAATAACATGATAAATATTATTACAGAATCTGTCTGAAAACTGTAAACATTTTCATTGTAGTTTTGGTAAATCTATAGTTAATCTTTTTTCAATTATGAGATCGCTTCGATTACTTTTGGAATTACTCTAATCAAGGGCGTGATATAATTAGGTATGTAATGAATTCTCTTGATTGATTCTATAGTTTTTTTCAAGAGTGACTAAGCGACTCATGTTTCTTTTAAAAAAAATATCAAAAATGGAAGCGCTAAATTTTACTTCCAGGTCCCTTATATGCTTAAAACGGCCTTCGTGGTGTATACTCTTTTATAATATCTAACACATTTAGATAGTATGTACCAACCAAGTTACTCAACTAAAACACTGATTAATATTGTATTTTCTGCATAGGATACGTAAAGAATTGATTAAACAAGTTAGACAACAACGCAACCACATTAAAACCGTATTGTATGATACGGACGTTATCATTGATAAACTAAGGACTCGGGTCGAAGTAAGTAAGCGTACAGTTCATAAACAATGACGTAAACATTTAATTTTGTTTATTTTAATGTTTATTTTTGAGGATTGATTGACAGGATTTCCTTTAAATCTTATTAATCGATTAAATTACCTATGACATTTTTTAAGGATTCAGTCTTATACGCTGAAGTCCGCAGTCGTTACATAGATAACTGGCAAGTCGCAAGGACAGAGCAACACTTGCAATCAATTTTTGACACCGAATATAACCCATCCACAAATATTGAATATTTTAAACAGAGAAGTGATCATGAACTAAGGGTTCACACTGAAGTGGAAACATTGGTTACAATTACAATTAACGTTAGTATCTACGTTTCAATTTTACTAACGTTTAACCCTCAGTAGTCAGTAGGCCAGCCAGCATAACGGACTTCAGGCCTGTCTCTCTCACAGAGTATGCCCCACTATGAGGTAAAATGTCCTCACTGCTGGTTGATTATGCTCTTCTTACTAAACCACGATAAACTGACCATCACCAACAAACCATCATAATCTATTTTTTTTAATTACCTTCAAATACTATGATTTCCTCTGTTTTCTTTTTTTATCCCTAGGCATGTATTAAATTGCTTTTGTTATTTCAGGAAACATTAGCAAAAATTGAAGAGTGGATGGAAAAATTTGAAAGAGATATGGAAAATATCGATCTCAAAATACAAATTAAGAAAAATGAATACCAAGATTTGCGTGACAAAAGAATGAACTTGGAAGAAACGGTTACTTACTTAACTTACTACACTATGCATACTACTGAGCGTGGCCTTCTTTTTTCGGACGGAATACTATCAAATGACTCCTCCCGTTCTGGGTGGAGAGGAAGGGAATGTCAGACTTTTACTGACTGACTTACGTAACGGAACCGTGGCATTTCGTTAGAACGTTCCAGTAGGAGTGGGTGATACAAATCGTATATAGATACAATACCTATATATTGGTACAATATCCAATACCTATATATCGGACGGCACTGAATCTATATATCAGATATCCGCGTATCTAATGCGTTGATGTTGGTATGATGAGTCCTAAAACAAAAACACCACACAATATCGGTATCACACTATGATATTCGGTTCAAACTGATATTGTGATACGCGTGTTCGATGCGCGCTGGACTGTCAACACTGTACAAAAATACATTCACTGATTTCGAGTATACAGTTTCAAATAAAAATCACAGTATCTTACATAGCAGTTTCGTTTCAGAGTTCCACACAGATTCAGCCAATATATAGATATTGAAATATATAGATGCGATATCCGATATTCAAAACCGATATATAGGTACGATTTGATACAGAGTAAAACCGATATTACCCATGCCTACGTTCCAGCAATCTTGGCAGGCAATGGTCCTCATGGCCTCGGGTGAGGTGAACGGGCCCCGTCATTATTTCTGACTGTGTTTTGAGACGCGCATGGAACTCAACGTGCCGTAACCTCTTTCTCTCTTTGGCCTCTTCAACTATTCTACCAGCCAACTCCCTTACTGCTTTCATCCAAGGTTTGGCGATGTGGCTATAGTTTACAATTGCTGTTAAGTGTCATGTGTGTACATAAACATATAAAATCCTCTGCCAGTGTTCGGTTTCCAGTAGCAAGATCGGATATCAAAGCCGATAAAAAGTCGATGTCGCATGTGCAATACGGCCATCACTTCATTAGCCATCTAAGCCCAGTGAAAATAGCACTGGAGTTTCCACATTATGTTCATGCTGAGTGGGCAAGCCTATTGCATACTTGTAATAAAGTATTTTTTCATTACTTCTAGCTTGAGAAACATGAAGAGCAAATGAAAAATTGGAACAAATTCAAGGAAGATCGTGAGATAGCACGGCGCTACCACGACAAGATGCTGAACTCCGCTATTATTGTGCAGGCTTGGTGGCGTGGCTTACTTGTACGCCTCCAACTTGGACCCTTCAAAAAATCTAAGAGACATAAAAAGGATAAGAAGAAGTGAATTAAGTACTTATCTCATTTAAACGTAGTTAATATTGTTATTTAATTTATTTAATAAACTAATTTTACGTTGTATCAACTCATTTAATTTAGGTTTAATATACATATTTTTATACAGGTACAGATCAGATCTTATAAGTTGAGACAAGTTGTTTATAAGTACATAATACAAATATACAACTCACGGCTCTATTCACAACAAGTACATAATAGTTAGAGCAAAAATATAAAAACTAACAATCAGTTATTTTCAAAGAAATGAAAGTAGGTATCTATAGACTTTTAGGCCGTGCGCGCACTGCGTTGCATTTTGGAAACGTAAAATCTGTGATGTATGGAGTATCATAGAAGTGCGCGCACTGCGGTGGAATAAACGCGTGCGGTAGAGTCACCGGTGGCCCCTCGTTGCAAAATTGCGGTGAGTCTACCGCAAATATTTTGTATCGCATAGGAATGTATGTAGTACCGCGCACTGCGGTGAAACAAACGCACGTTTTGTCTGATAATGTTGCCATACATACAGATTTCTTTGTATTTATACATATTTTTGATGTATGATACAGATTAGCACTCGACACAGATTTTTATCTAAATTTCACACTGTATTGATAGATAGACAACCTTTGGAAGGACTTCAAAAACTTCAATTAAAGTGGGGAGGGCAAAATTAGTGTATAAGTACACTAACGTAACGTAACGTAATAAATGCGGTATCTATAATTATAGGTAATTTATTTTGCCAAGTGCTGTCTTTAGTTGTACCAGTTAATTTTATCAATACAGTGTGAAATTTGTATAAAAATCTGTATCGAGTGCTAATCTGAAAATCGAAAATATGTATAAATACGAAGAAATCTGTATGTATGGCAACATTGTCAGACAAAAGGTGCGTTTTTCTCGCCGCAGTGCGCGCACCTGAGATTGCAGTCATTCTACCGGTGCGGTAGAATTACCGCAATTGCGGCCACCGCAAGGCAGTGCGCGCACGGCCTTATCGTTTCAATGAGCCGGTTGCGAAACTTCCTATTGGTGGACGTTGTAAATAAATGTCCTACTCGATACAAATCTTCAGTAGGTTAGATAGAAAGATACTGCGTAAAGAGGGCCAGCGCGTACATACTTTTCACCTCAAAATACTTCTAAGTGTATGAATTAAGAAATGTACTGTATTGGTTATGCATGAGTGGTAGTGATTCGAGCTTGTCTTATTAAATTTTTTGAGGAATTCATGACACGGATGGAAAGTTCTTTTAGTCCTTCCCAAAGCAGTCTGCATTTTTTTATGATAACATATAGAGCATATTCCAGATGGTATACATGTTTATAAGTGTCAGACACAGTTTTTGTGCAATTGATATTGTTTAGTGAGCAGAAATTGAATGAATATCGGGTGTCGACCGACGGCGTAGTAGATACTTTACTGCAGCTCTTATCTAGCGTTAATTCCATCACGTCCGACCATGGAGTCTGATCGCACTCTGAATCATCCGTCTTTTTTGTCAATGTGTGACTTCTCGTAGGTACTGTTTTTCCCAAACCTTCGGTTCCTAGAACCAGCATACAGACATGAACAACCAAACAGCGATATTAAAGTCTATACAGACACTTTCAGGAAATCCATCGGGCTACGTCAATATCGAAACGAAAGAAGCATCGCCTCAGCTCTATCCATTGCCTGCGTGACTAACTTTCACTTAGTTAAATCTTAGAGACCATATCTGATCCAGCTTCTTCCTACATGCTATACCTACCTTTGCGACGCCCTAAGTTGAGGTTTGTTTCCCACAGGGGGTGCTCTTAGCATTTGTTTTATAAATGATTTTTATAGTTATACTTAATCATGACCCCCACATGCTAGTCTGGTTAAGTAGCCGACAATCTCCCAGATTAACCTGCGAAAAAAGTCCGTCAATGCCGTAAGTAATCAATGGTTAACGTATTCGTTAAAGTAATCTTTAATCGTCAGATACCTAGATACTACAGCTTTTTACTTCTAGCTTGCCAAACTCTGTTAGCTGAGACAAATACGAAATTTGATCTCATTTCCCGAATTAGGACCTACCTCATAGTAACAATTCACGATTACCATTTTATCTGGTCTCTGCCGACGCCTGGTATGCCTTTTGCGGAGAGCACTTGGATCTCCCTCTTCCTTTCCGCTGCCTCGTCCTGTGAGTTACTAGTTTCGCAGAAGGAGTTCACGGAGTCTCACTACGATGTGCTGCCGATTATGACGTCAATCAAGGAATCACAGCTGGCAGTGACAGGTCGCTCTGAAAATTGCTCGGTGTAAATATGTGTAGGTATACCGAAGGTATGAAACATTGTAGCTAAGTGAAGTGAAGTGTAAGTCGAAGGTACCTTTATAAACTTTTAAAACCACTTATTCCTACCTAAGATAACCCCAAAACCCCTTGTTTGCACTCATTTCTCACCACAGAGTCCCTCACTGACGTTTCTCACGAAGGTTATTTTTGCTGCTTGAAATTGTGAATTGTATTTGTGTTTTTATTACTGATAAACAAATAACTGTTTGTGTACGGTAAAAATTTACATTGATACTGCGATGTAGGATTTTTGTGACGTTAGGATGAATTATAATGTTCATACGGTCTGTTCATCTGGGTCAGCAGCAGCCTGGGCAAGCTGTTGATTATGACACCCGTTAAATGAAATAACCCGTTGTTATGGTAGAAAAAGCTCTGCATGAAAAATATCCAACAAGGTGCGAACAAGAGGTGTGAAGACTGAAGTTCAACAAGGTGTGAAGCCTATCAAACCTATGGGAATATTGTCTGTCCAAACTGGTATCGCGTCTGCTGGGCAAATTCTCCATGGTTATTATCAGGCGGTAATATTGTGTACGCGCTGAACTATGATTGTGTTAAGAAGCATTTGTGTGAAGTAAGGTATTTTTATTGTTGTTCTTGTGTGGCGTGTGGTGACGTATGCCGTTACATTTTAATATAATAAATCGATACCTTTCCTTGCTCATATGCTCACATCACTACGTGCAACGTCAACGAAGTCACGTGACCGTTCTCAGCCAATCAGAACGCTGTATTTGACAACTAAAACTAAAATGTAAACTCTCCACGCGAATGTTATCAAAAACTTGTATTTTAGACCTTTAATTATTAAACTATTATGCCGAAAAAAGAAAAGGTGAGTTTAAAAATTAAAGAACAAATTTAATAACGTCCTTAAATAAATAATAGGTGCGCTGTAGTAAAAAAAAACCTTGTCGGCATTTTACGCTTCTATCGTAATACCTACTATGCCATGTCAGTTCAGTTCGTTTATGGTATGCGGTGCTGCATAATTTGCGTGTGTAAAATCTCCGCAAATTGGTGATTTGAAAAAGATAAGCGTGTGTTGTGAGGGTTTCAGTGGAAGCTGTTGTTCGCAGGAGGCGATGAAGACCAAAGTTGATAAAAACAAGAACGGCGACAGTGATGTCGAGGTGAGTTGTTTATAATGTAATTTGCAGGATCACATTATCTTCCCGTTGGCACTTGACTTGCTTAGGCCGATGTTTTCTGTCATAAAACTCTAGAAACGAATAAAACATTCTTAAAAACCCGTGGAATCTACATTTTATGTACGGATATTACATTGTTTTACCGCAATGGAAAAGTCAAGTTCTATGATCGTTGTTTGAGTGAGGATATGTTTTTGTAAATAAGACGTATTGATAGAAAAAATCGATTACCGTAATATTAGTAGGTAAGTATTAAATTCTTATTGGTTCGTGTAGGTGTCGTCAGTTAATAAATTGATAGGTCAAATCTACATTAGTTTCATTGAAGGAAAATGCTGTGCTTCATTTTTAGTGCAATAGTCAGTGTGTTTCTGATAAGAATCAAATGGATCCAGCTGTGCCAAAATGTTCCTACCCACTAATTGACACTATCCAGTTATCTGTACCAGCCTACTTAAAAATTGCATTATTTTCATGTAGCAAAAAGTCAGTTTGATATCTGTTCCCTAGTAAAAACTACCTATGTGTAACAAAATCAGAATGCCCATATGGGAAAATAACATTGAATGTTTAAACTTGAATACTCAAAATTTTTTCAATAACATTTTAGCATCACTTGTGCCAAAATATTCCAACCAAACAAACTAAATTTGGACCAAGTTGGTCCAAATTTAGTATTCACCTAACCTCTTTGGCTTAGCTAGATATCAAATTATGTAATGTTGTAATAAATATAATGATTTTGTTAGTACTTACATACTTATTACTCTAAATGGTCATGATGATATGGATGCTGTAAATTTTAGCACTCACCTGTTAATTATTGACTATATTGCTAACACCGAGATGCTATATATAGAATTTTTAAAGTTGAGAGAACTAAGGTTTATGTTAGTTTGGAGGTAGCAAACAGATTATTGTCATAAAGGCGAGATGTTCTAAAATATAATTATATGTAGCTACCAATCTGGTGATAATAAACTGAAATTTCAACTGAGACATAGCAATATACTCAATTCCAATTTCTTTTGAAATTCTGATTAAAGCCAAATGGTTTATCTCCTGCGGATGATCTTAACCACTGATAATTATGTTACGTAAGACAAAACAGATCTTATGCAGTGCTGTAGTCATGAGAACTATGAAATTACGGTAGAATACATCTAAGTTCCTGCCTCATTATAAGAAGACAAAAGTCAGAAATAAACATTAATCACTTGTCCACAATCATAGGTAGAATCAGACCAAATGGTCTATTGAACACACCATGTGTCAAACGGTAGTAGCAAATTCATTGGACAGATGAGGAAAAGGTTGGTACTCACAATTACCTTTACCCTCACCTCACATGTGCAGCTAAAAGTGAACATCAAAGGGTATTGTAATGGGGGTAAAGTGTATTTATGTCTGTTATTACTTGTTGTTTTATCAGTTACTAGCTTCCGCCCGCGACTTTGTCCACATGGAAAAAAAATCCCCCGATTTTGAAACATTCTTCATTACTGCTCCGCTCCTATTGGTGTTAGCGTGATGATATATAGCCTATAGCCTTCCTTGATAAATGGGCTATCTAACACTGAAAGAATTTTTCAAATCAGAACGGTAGTTCCTGAGATTAGCGCATTCAAGCAAACAAACAAACAAACAAACAAACTCTTCAGCTTTATAATATTAGTATAGATAGCAAAATAAATGTGAATCAGTCTTTAGATTTGAAAAGTAGGTATGTTAGTATATTCAGTGCAGTACATACACAGTACTGCCTTGTTGGTCAAGTGGTTGCAAATTCAACTGCTGAGCATGGGGTCTCAAGTTTGATTTCCGGACCGGCAAAAACTGCTATTGAGATTTTCTATAAGAAATTTCTCAGTAGTATTCTGGAGTTTGCAAGTCAGTGGAGTGATATCACTGTGCCTCAATAAGCATGTTGGTCCTGGCTGTTAATTGGACATCTTTGGCAGTCATTACTGGCAGTCAGAAGCCTAAAAATCTGACACAGCCAAGGGGTATTATGTTACCCAGCTACTGGGTCATGGGTTTACTAGATTCTAATAGTGTTTGGAGAAGTTGCTCCAAATAAAGCATCTACAGATAACCAGTGTGCTGGTCAGATGACATAGTAGCGGTCAGAGGACCTTTTTCTTCAAGCCTTAGGCTGCGTTTCCACCAGAGATGTGCGATGGAAATGTGTCATGCGAGGATGTCTAGCTGTGCTATGAAAATGTGTGGGGGTTTCCACCAAAGCTGTGCGACGAAAATGTGCCTACGAGGATTTGTAGCGGAGCTGGGAAAATGCGCATTAATGTGTGGTGCGAGGATGCGCAAACCTCGCAACACATCCTTCTCAACACACATTCCTCGCAACACATCCCTCGCAACACATCTCTCGGACACATCCCTCGCTTGTTTTGTATGCGCAAAAATCTAGCTCCGCTGAGCCGTTTGCACCAGAGCTGTGCTGACCGAGGCGAGGTAAATGAAGCGATTCTATTGGTTCTTTACAAACACATCCCTCGCTATGCATCCTCGCACATCTCTGGTGGAAACGCAGCCTAAACCTACAACTGGGCCATTTTAATAGCATTTCAATAGGTATATGCTATGTTGGTCTAAGATGATGGTTAAGAAAAAGTATGTCTATGTATATTGATAGCCCAAGGGGACTAAATATCGAGAGTATGGCTCCTTCAACAAAAATATAATTGCTTACCATCCAATGCGATAGTGATTGAAGAGAATTAGGTATAAGTATTTGCCCCACTTGATTGTTACTAAAAATATTTTAATTCTTCATCTGAAATTAATTGATAAGTCTTATAAACAAAAATTAAGAGCTACTTCTTCAAGGCCCTCAGGCTCTGTTATAAGAAACTATGCCTTTTTTGCCTACATAACTAAATATAGTGACTGATATTACCTACTCAAAATACCAAAAAATATTAACATATAGGTACTTTCACAATACACAAAGAAAATACCTACACAAGGAAAACCTCCAATTGAAATGCACAAATTCGCATCTTATTACATTCCACTGGCCATAGCAGGTTCCTTGCACTTCTAAGTAAGATAAAGACATTATTAGAATAGAATATAATTTATTTGTAAGCATAATTATGGTACATTAAGATCTTAATATTAACATAGCTTCACATATACTACCATTACCAGTGTAGAAATATTCAGTGAATTAAATAAAAAAAATCAAATTTTCATTTATATAAAACTTAAAGCGAGATGTCAATATATTAATTGTTATATAAAGTAAAAAAAAAGCATTAAAAAATCCTATTGAGTAAAATAAAGCAAATAATAGTAAAATCAAAATTTGTTCATGTATGTAAATTGTTTTATATGTAGGATTCAAACTTAATTTTAATTTGTGAAGTTTGCTTTTTTTTACCTCAGTATAAAACATACTTGGACATCAAAAATGCCACTCCACATTTCCTTCAAGCTCATTACAAGTATGAAGTACTCCTTGTTATGTTAACAAAACAACAATAGTTTTCTTGAGAAGCTATTCATATGGAAATGAAATGATTATTACTGTTTAGAGTTTGATGGCCACATACCTAATACAACTGCAAATGCAACAAATAGGAACTGATTGTATATAATTGCTACTAATAATCACACTGTTTTGTATTACCCTTAAACATACTCTTTTTTTTTTCCATTCACATGACTTAAGAGTAAACATTGTTATTGATTTTCCCCCACTGCAAATGTGTTTTGTATAATCAGTTCCAACTATGTAGACGTACAATCGGCGATAAAATTTGAAACTTCCGAAAGTACCCTAAAACATTAAAAGTACGGGCATTTCGCTTTTTATTGAAATTTTGGCTACTTATCTTACGTTTTTAATTTTCTTTTATCATGTTACTTTGGCTCGGCTCAATATGATGCTTGTACAATTTGGCCGGTATAAAAATATTAAATTCTTGTATAGTATTAAGTACTTGTGAAAAAAAATTTTTGTTCTCTACTTTTTTCTATAAGAAAATAAGTACAACAGTTCATTCCAAATTAAATACAATTTCTACTTTATCATACATGTATTTATTCATAGAATTAGTGATCTACTGCGTTGCATCTGTGTGGACATGGCTACTTCGATCGCGGTCGATCGGGTCCATATTGATCTAAATTGTGTGAAACAAGATTGCTAGTTATGTGAATTCTACCCACATTGCTAGTAATATAATAATATAAACTGTAAATAAATGACTAGAGTGGTTTAATCGAGGAAAAACCTGCTGTCCTCTGTGATGCACCAAAGTAGAGACGCGCCGGTTTTTAATATTATTTATTTATGAATTTATAATACTGTCGTTTATTGCTATAATTTTGCTGATAAATATGGCAAATTATCTTTTAATAAAAAAGTAACTAGAAATGTGATATTTCCACAAGCCATAGATAAAAATTAATCGAACGATACCTCTGCACGGATTTATTCCGTGCGTGCCTGAAATTAATCTTTGATTTCGGCCTGATACAGTTGGCATGAAATCTGAAATTGTCTTCTTATGCAGTCGGGCCAAAAGCATAATCTTCCTCAAGCTTCAAGCTACTTCCATACCAAATTTCATCTAAATCCACGCAGAACTTTCGAAGATTAGCGTTTAAACAAACAAACATTTTCGCTTTATATTATTAGTTTCTCGTCGCTGTAGAATGATAACCTCATATGTCCAGAAATTCAAACTTCACAGGAAACGAAAAATACGGTTAATTTTGTCAATTTTTTAAATATTTTTATGTGCTTTTGTTTCACGTTTTGAATGATAAAAAGGACTTATTTATTTATTAACCAATGCGTTACTTAACTGGATTATGCAGAGAAATGATATAAGAGGTTTTCTGTTCTTATATCTACGTAGTTTTTGTTTAAACGCCCATGTCTCTATAGATAAGAGGTTTTCGTTTTACTCCATTAATAGCACTTGTAGTCATAATTATACTAGGTTCACAGTTTCACCGTGTTATAAAATACGTGGTTTCCATACGATTTTTACAAAAAGAAGGAAAACATGTTTTTTTGACATACGAGGTATTCATTCTACAGCGACGTTCTAGATAGTGGACCACTATAATTAAATACTCCACATAAAATTAGAAAACTGGAAAACTTCAACGAAACAATTTAAACGTGTTCATTCAATCAGAGGCCGTGATTAGAGAGACTATTCAAACTTAACCGAATTTTCTAATATCGGAGTATTGAATTGTTTTTGTTTTCATGTACCAACACCGATATTTGTTGTAACCTTGATTTTGTAACCTCATTTTGTGGCCAAAGTTAGTCAGTGTCTGTGTGTTTTAGATGTTGAAGAGTTTTGGTACTTTGTTGGTACTTGCCTATCGACTTTTGTTAGTGACTGTACCACTGAAACCTTCACATATCCAACTAATATTATAAATGGTAAAATTTGTTTGTAAGTTTGTATGCAGGGGATAATTTTCGGCGACCAGCCCGTAAGCTGGTCGCTTCCCAGAGGGTCATGGCCATCCGAATGATCCGGAGATACCGCACGATCTCCGGTGAGGTGGCGAGCCTCCTTGCCGGATTGCTACCGTGGGATCTGGAGGCGGTAGGCCTCGCGCGCTTACACGAATGGCGTACGGAGGCGCTTAGCCGGGGTGAAACTCCGCTGCTGCGGCAAATTGCAGTACAGCGGACAGAGCCCCGGCACGATCTCACGGTAGCATGGAAAGAGCGACTATCGCAACCGAGGGCTGGGCACGTCGCAATCGTGGCGAGAAGTCCCCTCTTTGAGGAGTGGCTTGAAAGAGGCCACGGCGTCCTCACCTTCCGCCTGACGCAGGTACTGATCGGACATGGCTGTTTCGGGAGGTACCTGTTTCGGATACAGCGGGAGGACATGCCCGGGTGTCGTCATTGTGAGGACCACCCGGAGGACACGGTGGAGCATATGGTCGAGGTGTGCCCTGCTTGGGCGGAGCACCGTCGTGTCCTCGTAGAGGCGATCGGCGGCGGCGACCTCTCGCTCCCTGGTCTGGTTCAGACCATGGTGCGGGGCCGGTGAGAATAGGATGCAATCGCCTCCTTCTGCGAAGCAGTCATGCTAACGAAGGAGGAGGCTGATCGCGCGAGGGAGAGGCAACTCTCTTCCTTACGGGGTTGCGGAAATGTTCTATCAAGATACCGCGGCCCGAAATGCAAAGGCAACTAAAGGAGCAGGGTGGGGTTTTAGTCAGTAGAAGTCTGACACTCCCTTCCGCTCTACCCACAGCAGGAGGAGTCATGGCATGTTTTCCAACCCAGAAAAAAAAAGGGGACAATCTTCGAAACCAATGATCCAATTGTAAACATTTTTTCATTGGTGAGATGCACTATTTGTGAGTGGTATAGGTTATAGATAACGTGACCAGACGTCCTGTTTTAAACGGGACTGTCCCTTTTTACAGTTACAAGTCCCGGTGTCCCCGAAATGAACTCTGGGACGCAAAATTGTCCCGTTTTCTGAAACCGTGCGAAAATTTGAGTAGTCCAGCCGGCTAAAGTTCTAAAGGCGATGTTGATAAGTAAGGTGAATATAGTTTCAATCGTACTTAAAATCACCTATATTAAAGCAGATTTGTTTCTCTGATAAATATAAATATAACGAAACGTTTCGGGTACATATATTTTTTTATTAGTATCTGACTTTTCTGAATAAATAACTTTTAAAAAGGGTTTTTTTTTTCACTGACTACCTGTTAATTGACGTAAATTAACCGTCCCGTTTTGAGTCAAAGAATTAATGGTCACGTTAGTTGTAGATTATTCCGAAATTAACGCGGACAAAGTCGCGGGTGACGTGCTGGTAGGGAAACATATGGACTAAAGGCGCGTGAAAAGAGTTTCCTAGTATCGACTCTCCGACGAACGAAGTCACGGGCATAGCTAGTATTTGTTAAAATAGGAGCGTTGTTGACATTATTCGCTAAGTAATTTATCTGACATTGAGTACATACTACACTTTACTGAAGATATAGGCTTATTTATAGTGAAGAAGTTGTGTAAAATATTATTTTGAATTATGTGTAATATTATGTATGTTGTTCCTCGCCACTTATGATCTTTCAACCTGTAAAACAAGGGTGAACAGGCATCTTCTGGGCTCTAGAACTCATCTATCGCTTGCCTTCAGGCGAGATCGAGGTCGAAAGTGGGCTCATTCTGAATAAAAAAAAAGTATTACAGGTTACAGGGTTTAGAGTTTTTATCTTAATAATAATTAATATACACAAGTTATTTATAATAAATGGAAATAGTTTGCATTACATCATAACAATAAGTCATGAATATTATAGTCAGTTCTTTATAGAGTCAGTTCTCTGATATAATTAGCTAATCTTATTGATAAGCTAGATACGAAAAGTTCGATGTATGGATGTTGCTCAATGACGCCTAAATGCCTGAACGTATCTGGATGAAATTTGGGACGGAGATAGATTATATACTCCAGATAGATAGATATACTCTTTATTGTTCACCATAACAGAATTAAATGAGGACTTAAAAACTACAAAGGGTGTTACAATGGGTGGTCTTATCGCTAAAAGCGATCTTTTACAGTCAACCTTTGGATGGATTTGACACAGCATGAGAAAATAAATACGCGGGTAGTCCATGGTGTACTATTCACTTATCTAAATATATATAACTCAAAGGTGACTGACTGACTGACATAGTGATCTATCAACGCACAGCCCAAACCACTGGACGGATTGAGCTGAAATTTGGCATGCAGGTAGATGTTATGACGTAGGCATCCGCTAAGAAATAATTTTGCGAAATTCCCACGGGATCGGGATTTACACGGGAAAAACTTCCCACGTGAACGAAGTCGCGAGCAACTGCTAGTATACAATAAACAAGTAATAACCTACATACTCAATACACATATATATATATATATATATATATATATATTATTATATCACATATATACATTTTTTTTCTCTCTCTTTATTACGACGTTGTCTGACAGTTTGAGTATTTTAGTGACCTACTCAAATGTACCGTCTTTAGCATTGTTCGTCAGGTCGTTGAGCTCCTTAGTAGTCCAAAGTTGAGCTTACAGACTAACTGACAAAGGCTTGCACTGACGGGACGGGTCTACTCAAATCTGTTTGGTCTTTCCTCAAAAGGCCATTTCAGACTAATCTACATAATCCTCATAAACGATTGTGAATATGTGCACTATGTAGGTTTTTCTTTTTTTTTATTCGAGTTAAACATAATACATGAATTGTCTGGCAGTTTGAGTGCTTTTTGCGGCCTACCCAAAGGTCCTTACCTTGGTATTGTTCGTCAAATCGTTAAGCTCCTTGTTCTAAGTTGAGCTATACGTCATTTGACAAATGCTTGCACTGTATGGACAGGCCCACTCAAATCTGTGAGCATCTTTCTTCAAAAGACCGCCTCAGACTGAAACCTACAAGGTTCCCATATAATTAAATCAGTGTAGATTGTATGGACTTTAAAAGACACGGACCCCTGAGTTTGTTTCGGTGTTTCTTCTCAGGGTAGTCAGTTAGGAAACACCGGTCTCATCTAGTTAATATTTACGGAAAAAAATGACGTGTAAAAGTGTTATTTAATAACCAATATGCAAAATAAAGATCATTTATCATTTATTATACATAAAAAAAAACAAAGCTGAGATATATAAACAATAGTAACAAATTAAAGAGAAAGATAGAGATCTTTTAGCATGTTTTTGAAAGAAAGAAGGGTCTGTCTTACTGACACGGGAAGAGTATTCCACAGTCGTACTGCTTGAGCTGCGAACGACTTACCAAAGAAATTGGTGGAGTGACTCGGTACCTCTAGCCTCAAGTTTTCTGATGACCTCAGAAATTTGGCATGTGCGTCATGGAGGAACTTGAAACGTTCTTTAAGATAAGAGGGGGTTTTAGGATTGAACAGAATACTGTAAAGCAGAGACAAGATGTGTAAGTTCCGGCGAAGACGTATAGGAAGCCACTTGAGTTTCGTACGAAATTCGGATACGTGATCATATTTGCGCAAACCAAATATGAATCTTATGCAAAAATTTTGAAGTTGTTCAAGTTTATCAAGTTGTGCCTATGTGAGATCAAGATAACTGACATCAGCGTAGTGCAGGATGGGATGTAAAAGAGACTGTGCTAGCGCAATTTTAGTGACAGTTAGCAGAAAGTTACGCAACTGTCTTAGGGAACTGGCAGAAGCAAATAATTTGCGACTCACCTCTTGTAATTGGGGTCCCACGAAAAATAGTATAGCATTTAGGATTTTATTATCCGGGAAAATTTGCGAATTTCCCGGTGACACAGAAGCACAATTTTGCGTCGAAGTTATTTTTTGTACAGGTAATAATTATTGGAGGTTCAAGACTTAAGGTCAACATTGCAATATAGTGTTTGTCATACATTTTAAAAGGCCACACACTTTTAGATATGTACACCGACTTGGCAGTGTTCTTGAATGGCAAACGTTTTCTCTAATTAACATTGAATTAGCTACAACCTGAATAAAACAACGTTTAGGGATTAACTGCCAATATACCTGTCAATGACATGCCAGTGGGTTCGTGGGTTTGAACCCCGTCAGGAGGCACATTACTTTGTGTAATTTATTTCGTAATCTCTGCTCTGCACTGCTCTGCTCTGAATCGGTGAAGAAAAACATCTGGCTGAATTTTTATTATTTATACATACATACGGCTGAATAGCTGTAGCTGGATGTTAGAGTAAAAACAGCCAAGCTGCCAGCTGCAAGAACGCCACGTACCACGTATGTATCTGGAGATGTAGGCACAGACCGTCACTCACTGGACGCCTGAAGAAGGACATTGCCGCTGAGGTCGACTGTGGCACAGGTGGGCTGACGATCTGACCGTGTTCTTAGCGAAAACGTGTTAAAAATTCGCACAGGACAGAGAGATTTGTAACGAAAAAGGGAAAGGTTTTTTTCAGCTGTGGGAAACATGCTAAAAAAACATACAGCAGTCTGGTAAAAGAGCTACATATCTATTACTAGCTTCTGTCCGCGACTTCGTTTGCATCCGTGGGAATTCCGAGATAAAAAGTAGCCTTCGTGTTATTCCAGGATGTCAACTATCTACTTACCATAATTTCATTCGATCCGTTCAGTAGTTTTTACGTGAAAGAGTAACAAACTTCCATTCTCACAAACTTTTGCATTAATAATATTAGTAAGAAGTACAAAAATAACATTTTAAATATCAGGTGATTTCACCATTGTTGTAAAATATGCCAAACTTTATCGTCAGAACTGCTGTAGAACAGTCATAAGATCGTAAGAAAATCGACATTACATCAATCTTAATCATGAAACTTGTAAAAAAACGTACAAAACATTTAAATTGGTTCTCGCGCAAGAAGAGAATATTCTGCAGTTACATTTTGAGCCTTATTGCGTTGCGATAACGAATTGAATGAGCAATGATATGTTAATAGCGCGCGTTTGTATGTAGGTGGGTACATAGATGTTGGGTGAGGATTTGGCATCAAACATGAGTTGGTTATCCCACCCAGTTTGAGTGACGCGATCGAGGGAGCGCAGGCGCGCGTTCGTCTACCCTACTTTAAAATATTTCCCGTTGTGATTTCGAATTTTCTCGCCTGTACATACATACGTATTGTGTTTTTCTGTGTTGACTGGCAATGTTTACGTTGGCAGATCTGTGGAATTCCGTGGCTTTTGTATGTATGCCTTCGTTGCTGGCTTTCATTGATGTGATTCTTCTGCTGGATTTTATTAAGAGGATTAATCTTGGCTGCCTTCTACAACTGATAACCTTAATTCTAACATATCTCTCATACCTAAGAAAACTGTACTATGGAAACATTGCTATGCTGTTTGGAAAAGAGTAACCATGGAACATAACAATTTCTTGCCAGTTCTTCTCTATAGGAAATTAGTAATTACCAATTTGAACCGTGCACTAGAAGACGTGAAATAAAATATTTTTAATTTAATTGTTGATGTCTTCAATCGCCAAGAGGCGCTCTCAAAAATCAAGTGTTCTCATATAATTTTCGGGTCCTGCTCAAGTCCTGAGCACTGAGACTAAGTACATAAGTTTCTCTTTACAGCACCATGATACGACGATTCCTCAAAGCAGCAAGAGTCATAGCTTTTTTCCTCTTAGCCAATGTATGACGAGGCCCCCCCATAGAGGGCCGAAGCCTGCCGGGGTCGTGGGACTCATCCCGTTACCGTGACCCCGGTACGTAAAGGGTTATTGAAGGAACACCGTGGATTTTAGTCAGTAAAAGTCTGACAGTCCCTCCCACCCTGCCCGGAGTGGGAGGACTTATTTGATAATTTTACCACGATAAAAAAAAAAAAAAAAAAAAAAAAAGCCAATATAACATGGTCCAAATCAAATTACGAACCTCTTCAATATGAATCTTTCTTACGACCCCCGCGACACTTCCCGTCCATCGTGTATCGGAATCCAATCAATCCATGTCGACCCTACTCTTCCGGATCGCATCTGACGATTTCCTCCATTCCTCTCCGGCCGACACACTCTTGAGGAAAAGTTAAAAAGAATTACCACCTTGATTCGCTAGTTATGTTAATCTAATCGAAAAACTAATACGAATTCTCGCTGTGTAGAACGCGAGAGTATCGTTATCTCCAGACAACTTTCACTATCGCATGTGTGCACTATAATTGCAGATATATCTGTTTTGTATTAACACAATTAAGTATCGTCCCGACCTTCGTCGGTGCTTGCGTCACTAACCTCAAAAACTTGACATGTTTAGCGCGCACGTTCATTAAAACGTTATACACAAATTAGTGTTCTGGATATTATGTTCCAGTTGGCTGGTTCTCAAAGTTTTTGAACAAAAGTCTGTTTGTTTACTAGAAATGAATCTTCGACCTAGTTGGTTAAAAATGAAAGCAAACTAGAGCAGTTTACAGGCAGAAAACTTGAGACATAGAACTTGGGTTGATCAACGATCTTGACTTTTCGCGGAAATTCAAATTCAAATAATTTCCACCTGTCAAAATTTTTGTCCACCTGTTTCAAATAAATTTGTACTAGAATGGTTTTTTGGATACAGAATTTTCGATTCTGCTGAGTCCCCTAATATTTCAATCACCCTCAGAAATAGTTGTTTTGCTCGAAACGTAAACAAAAACACGGCACATTTCCAAGATTGAAACGCCTTGCAATACTGAGCTGCCCAAAAACCGATGTCTTGTTCATACGTTGTTACGCATATCCGCCGATCGTTTTGCACTCATAACATCTAATTTTGTCTCCTCGTTAATTTATAAAACTGCTAACGATATTACGCGTGATTCAGTTGTATTATAATAAACGTATTAAATTGAACATTGTTTATTGACAGAAAACTAGGTCAAAAGCTTGTAAAACCAACATTGGCGAGAACTGAAGTAAATTCCACAATTAACGTCTTACGGGTTCTGCGACTTGTTGAGAATTATGGGAGCAAAAATATGTGTGCGACGGTCCACGCGTTTACAATCGAGCTAATGAATTGTCCATTACTGTTAACAAGACGTCATGCTGTGGGCCGGCCTTCGTACGTCACCGTGGCCAACAGTCGCCCTGAAAATAGTTACCAACGGCATGACACATTCCAAGCCAAGCTTCAGAAATCAATAGTACAAACAAAGCCTTCAAACCACCGTCTATTTTCGGCTGTCATCGCGTGAAAAGTATAAATAATCTCCGACTTTCTACAGTGCGTTACACATTGTTTAGGTTATCGCGAATGTAAACAATATGAGCGTCTCTGGTTGTAACAATAACAATTATTATAATCTTGATAGGAAAATTGACGGTCTTATCTTCGCGGATTTTGCATTCATTAACATTATCCACGTAGTTGAGTACTGAAGGTATTTACGAGATGTCGGAATTTAATAGTTAAATAAATGGCATCCAATATTTAATCACAGCCGTCTGCACCATTTTGTTATTTGTAATGGTGCGTTCTATAACTTATCTGTTAAATTGTAAACGATCACTGGGTGTAAAGCAATAACATGTTGATATCCGGGATCTACTACTATACTGCTACTGGGATGGTCGAAAATTTTCCACAATTACGATTCAGAAACCCTGCCAAATGCTGTGCTCATATGAAATGGCAATTAATTAAAGTTCTGGTTGCTCGCTTATCCTTCATGTACACGAAAATCTCGTAATATACACTACTAATTTTTAATTAGTACAAAAAAAAATGGGGCTCTATCCGTACCCTTTACTGATCATATTTATGTAGTCAAAAGTAAAAAAAACGAAACCCCAAAATTGTCTACGAAAATTTGTCATAACTGGTAAACTCATAATTGAATCAATCATTCATAACAATTGCTACTAGAAAATACTACGCGCAGTGCTAGTCCAGTTAGATCGTCATTCATAAATCCCGGCAAACTCGCGTCTAAGCTCAAGCCACGCCCCCTCTGGCCAGCGGTCCTTTTTACAACGAGTGAATGAACAAACAGTGTCAATTTGTTAGCGGAAGTGTGCGCGTGCTTTTTAAACATAAGTTGTTACGTTTTTACTGTCGTGATGGCTTACCAGTTTTCATCTCGGGAGTACGTGGCTATGTTGCGTGTGTACTTTTGGTCTGGTGGCCGCTGTTCGTATGTACAGGGAAGAGTACCCAAATGCTCGCTAGCCAAAGGTTCGGACTGTGGTAAATGTTTACCAACGTTTACTCGACCACTGATCATTCCGCGCAACGGCCCATCGCCAAGGACATGGAAGACCGGCCCAAAACCTTTACGACGATGTAGTGGACTACTTTGAAGATCCCCGGCGAAGTACGAATGACGCAGCTCGTCATTTTAATATCAGCCAGTACTGTGCATAGACGATCATTAGTTCGTCTGGATTTCACCCATACCACTAAAGAAAGGGTCAAGAATTGACTACTGTGGATAATGAACCAAGGATGGAGTTCTGCAGTTGGATACTGAACAACACAAGCAAATGGCCCAATTAAAGTATGTAGGTAAAGTTTGAATTTAATAAGTGCCTATTATTTTTCGTGAACCTTTTATTTTACTTTTTTTTTAATTCGTAAAGCTTAAAGATGCGTCTAAGCTACCTACAATTACGATAACAGCTGTTGGAGGCGGGGCAAGTTTGAGCGAGACCGCGTGACCGCGACATCACGATTAATGAATACATGAATGGCCTGTACAATATGTCCGTAAATTGAGTGACATTTTGGGATATAAACAAACGCTAATAACTTTGCTATTTATCAATATTATATAGTAAGACTTTACATATATAATAACAAGACCTTTTCTAATAAGCCCTTTAAGTATTTGTACTAATTAAAAATTAGTAGTGTATACTATTTATAGGAGTAGCGCATCATTGTTTGCTTTCTCTATTTCATGTGGGCGTACCACTGACGTTCATTGCGTTTGCGCAGGTCATCTGGTTTATTTAAAGTTCAAGATTTTTAGCTCATTTCGTTTTACGGATGTTAGAAATAAGAAATATATTATCATTCTGGAAGAAATTTTGAGAGTTTACGTTTTAAAGATTTAGTTCTCGTGTCAAGGAGTTATATTCTGTTTTTCTTGAGTTTACTTTAGGATCTAGTTTTATTGCAGTATCTGGTGTTTGGAATGTGTTCTGTACTTGGCCATTACGTGCCAAGATCAAAGACGTTATGAGATATAATTAGAATGACATATTTCTGAACTTCGATGAGGTCGAAATTCACAGATAAATACGAAACGCGCTTAATTTAGGATGCTTATACTATTTGGCTCACTTTAGTAAACCCAATATTACTCCAATCGGCATGGCTGGTCTGACGGGGTTGCGGGAATGATCTAAAGAGATACTGGGGCCCCGAAACGCTAGGGCACCAGTAGGACTCATCTGATGATTTCCAGTTTAATTGAGAGTAATAGTCCTTGAAAGTTTCATTTCAATAGGTATTATAATATTGTCAGTCCAACGTGTTTGGTTTTGTTTTGAAAAACTTGCCTTTGAACTCTTTAAAATGGTACCTGAGGAAAACAATGATGTAGTCGATGGTTGGTTGACCACACTTCTCTAGAAGTAACTAATTCTATCTTGATTTAAGGATCCTAAGGTTGTAGCTATCATAAAATCCAGATTCGGTAGGGAATTCCACTCACAGTTTTAGCAGTTGTTGCGGAGTTAACGTAAAAACATGTTTTGCTCACAAGTTACGTTGCTGTGAATCATTCTTATCTGGGGTCACGGCAGTGTCCCCGCCAAGTCGAGCAAAAAGCGGCACGGCCGTACCATACTTTTCACGTAGCAGTTCAGGCCATTTTCGACCCCGTATAACTTTGTTGTGGATAAAACTAGAACCCTGAATTTTTAGTAACCAAGCAGGCATTGTATCAACACGGTATATTTCAAATTTCATTCAATTTGAACCAGTAGTTTATGAATTATAACGAGTCAAAGTTTCTTAATTTTGTCACTCACTGACTGACCGATCATCAAAAGTCTAAGGCACTTCTAGCAGACATAGAAGCTTCAAATTTAGAATACAATTACTGTTAAGTATATGAATCAAGGAAAAACTAAAATATTTTTCAATTTCGGTCCAGTTTTCTAGATACATCAACTGCATAAATAACTTTGTAATCCCATATATTTATATGGGATTACAAAGTTACATTTACATTTAATTAATCAGTGTACCTGTATATAATTATGTATAATATAATGGAATAATAGGTGTAGATAGGTATCTAGATATAATTATGTTCAAAGGTAACTTGTAAAATGGTCAACGGAATAAAAAAGCCAGAGAGAGGGCTTTAAGAAAATTGGTTGTTGGTATACAAGAAGTAGAAGGTACCGGAAAGGAAAAAGGTAGGACTATCTACAAAAAGAAATGAGATCCCATAAAAAAACATACTTGTCAAAAATACCAAGTCTCGCAACTCAGTTCTTCTACCGTAAAAAGTTGTGAGATCCATGTAATAGGTACTAAGTCGGTTATTCGATTATTCAGTCCCTGCTTAAGGGACCTTCTGTCTTAAGTTGTTACGTAATTATCTAACCTAACAACATCTTATAGGGACCATAACAGTATTAAAAATCTTTAACGTTTTAAATAAATATGTTGACTTGGCAATCGCAAAAACAATCTAATTTATATACATATGTATGTATTACTTGTGAGATATATTGTGTTTTCATGTGATGGCCGAGTCAATCTGTTTATTTAAAACATTAAAGATTTTTAATACTGATGTGGTCCCTATAAGATGTTGTTAGGTTAGATAATTACGTAACAACTTTAGACAGAAGGTCCCTTAAGTAGGGACTGAATAATCAAATAACCGACTTGGTATTACATGGATCTCACAACTTTTTACGGTAGAAAAACTGAGTTGCGAGACTTGGTTTTATTGACAAGTATTGTTTTTTATGGGATAGGTTATATTTTGTACATGTTGAATCTCGCTTACGGAGTGTCAATCTGGGCCCTAGTGAATCTTTAAAAATGAGAAATCTTGATTATATTTCTAGACTTAAGAACCAAAACAATGCTGCCTATTCAATATTTCTGACTTTATATGAGAGTATTAGAAGGTAGAGCGATACATTTGCTTCGAAATATTTAGCCCCAATATCGTACTCTGTCGTTGGACGATCTGATACCTACCTGTTATTATTAGTTAGTAACGATGCAAATAAAATGTATCCAGGTCATCGGTTAACGATAGCGTAACGTTAGTTGTGGCAATTTACTGTTTAATTGGAGGAAACTGACTGTAATTCAACAATACCCAATACGATTTAGAAATCCGATTCCTGTGCGATTAGTTCACCGACGTGACCGCCGATGTGTACACGCGTACATACAATTTACGATTCACCAGTGTATCTTACGGTGCTACCGAATTTCGTGTACCGAATTTCGTGAACATAAACCCGCGCAGTACCCCAAAGTCCGAGTTAAATATTCAGACGTTTTAATTGCACTCTAACACCCCATTTTTAGCACAGCCGCAGTGATGTCACAAAATTTACTAACAACTAACTGATAAGGACAGTAAAATGTTTAAAGAATTTAAGCGAAGTGGATTGCAAGTTAATTTATGCAGTAGATTGCGCGCTCTGGATCGAGTTACTGCTTCCGTCGCCTGATCGTCTCGCTAACGATGTTTCCAGCCGTGTCGCCCAGAAAACTACCTCACCTTGTCAACTTTTCAATCTACTGCCCTTTGATATTGATTCCCATTTCTGAGTGAATCATGTTGATGGGGGTCTCGGGTCTCCGCCATCCGCAAATGGTTCTTCTAAACCTGTTATACTTTCCATATTTAATTCAGTTTCGATCTCTTCCCCGTGCGTTGATATATCGGCGCACTAATATGACTCACATATTATGTTAAACTTGCAGAGAAAGTTCTCGCCGTGTTTTGACCAAACCAAGAAAAGTGATAGGTTTGCAGATTCTCGCAAAATTCGAGTTACTGCGCACTGCAGTGAAACTTTTTTATGTGGCATGATAGTAAAAGTTTATTGTTCTTGAAATCACAAAGCGGTTTCATTGTGCTTTGGATCGTCTGTGTGCTTTCATGTTTGTACAGATTCGTTGATCGGGAAAATTAATTTTTCAGTTTTATCTGTTACATGTAGTTGTAACCGATAGCTACAGTTAGTGCGTACTTAGCAGTGATAACGGGAATGAGGCGGTTTCAGTGTGTGTGATACTGTTGGATAAAGTGTAAAATGTTGGTGTCAGCCGCGTCGTCAGCGAACCTGACCAGCCACTCTCTTTCCTCGATGTTTCGGAGGCGCCGAAACCGTTCACCCGTTACGGTAAGCTTTGATGTCTAAAAATAAACACAGATGCCAAAATTTAATTTCATAAGCTGAGTTTCGCACCTTATACACTTCATATGAATAGTCAGTAACTAAATTAACATAACAGTGTTACGAATTAGAATCAAGTTCAAATAATAATGGACTGCATTTACGTATAACCTAGATACCTATTCTAAAAACTTAATTCATTAGAATTCGGCCATAAAAATCAATGTCAAAGTATATGACACGAATTTCCAAGTTTTTGATAAGTCTAAATGTAGACAGCATCTGGATTTCTGAATTAACATTAATATCGGTCTATATGTAACGGTGGTTCTACGACGTCACAGACACCGGCTGCCGTGATACCATTCGCTTTACATACCGAACGGAACATTTCGCTACGAGAGAACGTTTTTTGGTATAATAAACTATAGTAGATTATTAGCATCTTATTTAGTTCTTGATTCGTTTTAGGGTGTCGCCATTTATTGTAGATTTTTGTTGCACATTTGCCCTAGGTATCATTATATATTCATGGTTAGACTTTGTGATATTTTGACCAGACCCAGAATTAGGACGAGGGCAAGAGAAACACTCATACGCACATAACGTTTTACCTATCTATTGGGGCTTGGTTTTCGGATTTACTTCTTGCGTTGGACCACCTTGGGCCATGAGCTTGTCATACCAAATTGCCTTCCTCCCAAATAAATTAGGCGTCGGGAACGTCTAATTTAAGATTTCTTTAAGGGAGTTTGAAGGTTCTATCATTGTGTCTATTTCATGTGTGCTCAACGCTCCTTATTTGCACATACGCTACCATTTCCTCCTGCTCCATTCATGCTCTACACAGAGGATTGTAAGCTTTACCTATCGTGTGAAAGTGTTTAGTCAGTGAGTAGTCTTCGGTGATGGTAACTATCATCATTCGCAAACTACCTTAGTCCAGTTGCAGAAGATACCTGGCACACAAAATATTTTCGGGAATAATATCATTGTTCGTACAGTTAAGAAGTGGAATGCTCTGTCGAAGCTTTACCTAATATTCTTATTCTTCTGGAGTAGAGCTCAAACATATTACCTGATAGGCTACTTCTAGACAAACATGCTTCAGTCGAAAACATTATCGCTTTTCATCAGATGATCTTTCACATTACTAGCAATCTTGTTAACCCCTCCAACTAAGCCAAATATGCTTTTGTCTGGAGTAGGATCACGATAGTTATACATTCAGTCAAAATATCGGGAATAACTAGATGATTTGTTTATGGTTCCAAACAATGACGTGTTATTATATCGTTGGTTCCAAATTCTTTTTTCTTTGTTTGAGATTGAAACAAGTGTTTTCCATTTTAGCGCGGTGTTTGAGTTGCATCTGTAATTTAGATTAGATACAGTACTGTTTTTAGTTACAACATAATATCTAGTGTGTTTTGCAAATTTCATAATGGACAAAAACATGGAACAAAGAGTTTGTATGAAATTTTCCATTAGCGATAATGGAATTACCCGGTACTTTCTTGAAAAATCTCATAACAAACTTACCTTTACTAAGGCGCCAGCAAAGAGGATCTTACAATACCTTTGTAATTTATTACTTATTAACGGTGTTTAAATTGGAGAACATCGTTTGCTATTAGACGTTCCTGCTTGTTATGATAATGTATGATACTAGCCAGACCACTTCCCATAACTGACACGCGAGAATCCCTATGTAGGAAGCTATAATCGTAAAACAACGGCCTGACTGGCTCCACTTCAGACAACAACCGAACCTTTAGCCAAGTAAGTAGAAGTCTGCTTGAAGTCTAACTAGACACAGCTGAATATCAATATTTTACGTGAAGCAACTGCTTATAATCTGACCTTCACAACTAGGGTTCCCAACCCTCCCGGATTGCCTGGGAGACTCCGGTAATAATGGTTAACCTCCCGACCTCCCGGAGAACAATATTTTCTCCGGTTTTTCTAAAAATTAAGTGCATCCGTCGCTCGGTCGTCGCTATTCACTTGCTTTGCAGCCACAACACCGCGCGCCGCTCCGCTGCCTACTAGACTCCAGGAATTATTAAATATTGACTTAGATAATGACAAATTGTACGATGAGGTTGGACTTTTGCGTGAGATGCAACCACATCTCGTTAAAGAAAATCGAGTGGATTTACGCTGGGTTGACTTCTTTACGAAATCGAAAGACAGAAAACCCTGTCCTAAATTGAAAAAAAAATGGTCACGTTTGTTCTTTCCATTCCCGTCTCTAATGCTTCATGCGAGCGCATATTCAGCATGATGGAGCAAGAATGGAGCAGGAAAAAACCGAATCAGTGTTTCTTTAGTAAAAGCAGAGTTACAAGTACTAACTAACTTCGATTTTTCATGTAAAAACTTTTATGATTTTGTGGTAAAAACCGACAAATATTGGATGCTGCTCGAAAACAAAATAAATATAAATTTAAAAATTTTTTTTTCTTTCATTCTAGCCCCCCCCCCCCCCCCTTAATTTCTTAAAGATACAAAATCTCCCGAGTTGGTCCTTTCGAGAGTTGGCAACCCTATTCACAACCCATAGACAGGGTAACACTATACTGGTCTTGTCAAGAATAAATTGACGGGAACTATCGCACATCGCATCGCCAGTAAAAAACGACACCATATAATGTCACAGCAGTATTTATCAACATTAAAATGAAGACGTATGACGTAGATGCCTGGTTTCTTAGCTAAATCTATCCTTGCATGAACATAATACACACATTACGCGAACATTTTATCGCCACACGTGGTATTGGAACGCCGTAAATACATTCTTACTACAATAAAGTTATCTAACTAGACGAGTATTGATTGCGTACTTTTCACAATAACCTTGACTTTGTGTATCTGATTGGCTGTATAGATTGTTACTGTAGGTACCCTCCCACGTCGCTTTTCATAATTTATTTAGTACAATCGATTTTGATTTGGGACTTACTTTATTGATGTTTGTTTGTTTTTCTTCTTTTTCTTCGTGTACAGCAATGTTTATATTTTGTTCGCTCAAAACTTCGCGACTTCCATTTATTTATTAAAACTTTATGCAACACAAAATGTACAAAGGCGGACTTAATGCCATAGGCATTCTCTACCAGTCAACCATGGGTGGTGAAGAGATAACATGGCAGAGGTGCATAAAAAAAACCTAAGTACATAATATATTCAAAGTAAAAGTCTTATTACAAGTATACATAAATAACTATTATAAATTTACATACATATTTCTCATAATACATACCAAATGTATATAATATTTACTATATATCGGCGCAAATACAATAATTTGTCTATTAAAATAATTGAAAATTTGAAATGATTAAAGTTTAATAATTTGATTGTTTCACAAACTATTAACACTTTCCTAGCGAAGCGATTATACACGCGGATCCCGCCGTACGCGGGCCAATTTTGGCATATTTCAAATGGTCATAGAATATAAACTATAATAGATGTCTGTTTGAGTTTTTTATTATTATGTTATTAAAAACTTTTTTGCAAAAAATAAAACCGACTTCCATATCAAAACACTACAAAGCCAAAAATAATTTAAATTTCGGTAGTCGGTGTTATTGGTTTTGTATTTTCTTTTTTTTCACACCGCCTTCCGAAATTAAAATTATTTTTGGCTTTGTAGTGTTTTGATATGGAAGTTGGTTTTATTTTTTGCAAAAAAGTTTTTATTTTCGTGCTTTTTAGTGGGTCAGTGAATTTTCCAAATCGGTTCGTAAATGACGGAGTTATGCGCGAACAAAAAACGCAATGCAGAGTAAACGAAAAGATCATCAACGTAAATATTTTTTTAGACTTTTGTTGATTTTTCAGAAACGGCTTGTCCGATTTCGATAAAATTTTCATGGGACCATTTGGGAAGTATACCCTTTCTAACAAGATAAGAATTTTTCAAATCGGTTGGCAAGTGACGGAGATATGCGAAGACAAACAAAAAAAAAATACAAACATCCGAATTGAGAACCTCCTCCTTTTTTAGAAGTCGGTTAAAAAAAACAATGAAATATAATAATTTACTTTTACGTGATTTATGAACAGTAAGTAAGTAAGAAAATGCATCACATATCCTATTCGTGACGCGCGAGTGAGGTTAAAACCGCCCGCACGTATCTTATTCGTGATCCGCTGGCAAAGTGTTAATAGATTTTTAAGATGTAAAATCATCGTTTAACATGTTTCAACTTAAAACATTGTAATTTAAGTAAGTAGTTTAATATTTAACAAGAAAATGTGGCTACATGTGCGACAATCCCTCTATATAAAGCTGCACTGAGAGTGCTAGATTCTACATCCTATTATGACATACGCCTGTCCGGTGTTTGCTCAATCCAGCCCGGCTCAGATCCATAGGATGCAAGTCATTCAGAACCGATTTCTCCGAAAGGCCACGGGCGTGCCCTAGCGCTAGACGACGATCCCAAAACAATCCGACAAGAGACCAGTAGAGAAACTAGCACTCTTAAAAAACACATACACAAAACGCGTTCCGTATACCGGCCTCGCCGACGAGGCCCATCGCGACGTCCGCGTACTTGTAACGTAAATCTTCCCCGACCTTTGCCAAACGAGCCAGCCCGCGATGCTGTGCCAGTAGCAATAAATAACCCCTTTAATAATAATATGACCCAGCCTGACCCTTTGCTGCCCTCCACCAACGACCCCGCTAGGCCCGTACTCCACAGGGAGTCATTAGCGTGCGGTTGTTTAAATGTAAATATTAGTATGTAAGCCCTGGCTGTGGGCGCCTTTAAATTTAGAGGTCCCCCACAGAAATCTTAATAATAAGGCAATAGAAATGCTATCTACTGTCATTTAATACTGGGACGCGTGTCGCCGGTTCGCAGCTACCACTACATAAAGAAACAGTAGATACACACTTTCGCCTACACATGCATTTTGCATTATTACAACAAAATTAAACTTTAAGCGATGGCATTACGCAATATTTTCTAAAAAACATTTTTACAAAAAAATAAAACCGACTTCCATATCAAAACACTACAAAGCCAAAAATAATTTTAATTTCGGTAGTCGGTGTTATTGGTTTTGTATTTTCTTTTTTTTCACACCGCCTTCCGAAATTAAAATTATTTTTGGCTTTGTAGTATTTTGATATGGAAGTCGGTTTTATTTTTTTGTAACAAAGTTTTTATTTTCGCGCTTTTTAGTGGGTCAATTTGTAATTAATCTAGTTATAAAAGCCAAAATGTCAACTACAAAAAAACTAAAAACGCGCGAACAAAAAACACAATATAGAGTAACCGAAAAGATCATCAATGTAAATATTTTTTTTAGACTTTTGTTGATTTTTCAGAAACGGTTTGTTCGATGTCGATAAAATTTTCATGGGACCATTTGGGAAGTATACCCTTTCCAACAAAAAAAGAATTTTTCAAATCGGTTGGCGAGCGACGGAGCTATGCCCGAACAAACATAAAAAAAAAAAAACAAACAAACATCCGAATTGAGAACCTCCTCCTTTTTCAGAAGTCGGTTAAAAACGCATAATCTCAGGTGGCGTAACGTGTGCGAAAAGCAGAGAAAGATATCGCGCGCTCACTCTCACTTAGGAATAGTGCAGTGCAAAGCTCGTAATGCTCATATTATTATCGATAATTTTCTGTTGAGCGTTAATAGCCAAAGAGTCTCGTAACAATAGATAACTAATTTATTGAAAGTTTTTCATTCCTCGACGCGCTTTTAGACGATTTATTTAGGAGAAAAGGGAATACAATAAAAACGTTAAGTGTAAGTATTTTTTTTATTATTTAGTTATACAAATCTTAAAGGCTCTCCAATACTTCACCTTATGTGAAAAAATAGACCAAATCAAATAGAGCAATAATGGCACAACTTAATACCGAACAATGAAGAATATACTTTATTGTTCTTCAAAATAAATTGTTACACAACTGTTTATGCACATACCGATGTGACCATGGCAGTGGATAATTTTACTAAAATTGTTAATAAAATAGTTGTTCAACATACAAAAAAAAACACTATCCATAGATCAGAGGTCATTAAAAAACCTTGGATCACAAGAAGTTTGCTAAAATGCATTAGGCGAAGAGACGCATTACACATTAAAGCTAAAAACAGAGAAAACCGTGACAATAGCGTGATCCAACTTGAATATAAAATGTATAGAAATTATTGCAATAATATCTTAAATAACGTCAAATTGGAACATGAACGCAAACGTTTAAATAGTGCAGAAGGCAATCCCAAAAAAATGTAGGCAGAAATAAAGAGTATCTGTAATTTTGCAAGCAATAAAGATGAATGTTCAAAACTAATATCAAATACTGAAGATCCTGTAAATAGATTAAATACTATCAATTCTTATTTTACTACAATTGGGGATAATCTAGCTTCTAATACCCTTTCTAAATTGAATACTACAGAAGATTGTCTCGCTGATAACTACAGTAAAACAGTCATCGACCACCGAGCTAATCTACATTCATTCTTCCTCTCCCCTACAGACGAAGTAGAAGTTTTTAGAATAATTAAAAACTTAAAAACCACTTCTGCTTCGGGTACTAATGGTATCAGTAACACAATCGTTAAGAAGGGAGCGAATTCGCTAGCCAAGCCTATTGCGTTCTTATGCAATCTCAGCCTCGCAACAAGTTGCGTACCGGAAAGCATGAAAGTCGCTAATGTTTGTCCGATACATAAGGATGGCGACGAGTAGGATCCAGCAAATTATAGACCGATTTCTTTGCTGACGACTGTGTCCAAAATCTTGGAGAAAGTTGTCAATAAAAGACTTCTAGCCTACCTTGAACAAAACAATCAATTATCAGAAAATCAGTTTGGGTTTAGAGCTGCGAGATCAACGGAGGATGCCGTAGCAAGTGTTGTCGATCATATCACACAAAAACTAGATTGTGGTAAGGCGTGCCTCGGCGTCTTCCTTGATCTCGCGAAAGCGTTTGACACTGTGTCCAGGAAAATACTTTTGAACAAAATGAGAGCTCTTGGCATTCGTGGTGATGCTTTGGAATGGTTTTGTTCATACCTCAAGGGTAGGAAACAGAGAGTGGTTGTTGGGGGCCATAGTAGTGACATCTTACCAGTAAATTTTGGTGTGCCACAGGGAAGTGTTCTCGGTCCCACCCTCTTCATTATATACATTAATGACCTGTGCTCGCTAACACTGCCTGCTGCTAAAATATTTACATACGCTGATGACACTGCAATCGTTTTCCACGGTGACTCCTGGCCCGATGTTTGCTGTAGGGCAGAAAATGGCTTACTAACGGTTTTGAAATGGTTAAATATGAACCTACTTACGCTTAACGTCGCGAAAACTAAAGCTGTATGTTTTAGCGTCTCGGCACGAACTGCTGCTAAAGCAACAGTCTCAATAAAAGTTCACAACTGCCTGGTCCTCACTGGCTGTTGCTGCCCTTCGATCGAAAACACAGCCTGTATTAAATATCTAGGTGTCTACCTGGACAGTCGTCTATCGTGGTCTAAGCACATAGATGCTCTGCGCACAAGGGTTAGGAAAATCATGTTCATTTTTAAGAGATTGGCAAAAATTGCAAATGAGAAGCTAAAGAAAACAATATACTTTGCCCTGTGTCAGTCAATTTTGGGGTACTGTATTGTGTCATGGGGAGCGGCTGCAAAAACTCACCAACTTAAAGTGGAATTGGCACAGCGTGCGTTATTGAAATGTGCTTATGGTCATCCATACAGGCATCCTACTGACCTCTTGTATCAGGAGACCCAAGTTCTAAGGGTTCGGCAGCTGTACATTCTATCGATTACTTTACGTTTTCATAGGAGTAGACTGAAGTCTGTTGTTAAGCCAACCCGCTCACAGAGGTTTTTGAGCTGGAGCACATGCAAATGCTACAAAAAAATTGGTCAAAAGTCTACTCGATTTATGGGACCTTTCCTATATCAACAAATAAATAAAAAATTTAATATCGTCCGTCTCCTAAAAACCACCTGCAGAAAAATAATAAGCAAATGGCTACTAAGTCTAGACTACACACAGACTGAGGCAATCCTACACATACCGCAGTAAAACGTAGCATAATCACACTTCACACTCACCTACACACCCACTTCAATACAGCTACACTCCATATACACTAACACTAATATGTAGATTTCTTGTTTTTTTATTATTATTGTTATTAATTTTAGGATTAGGCCATAATGGTTTTTTTTTTTATTTTTTCTTTAATTTCATAATAAATATGTAAAGCTTTTCTTAAGTAAATTAATAGTTTTTCGTTAGTCAATAATATATTGTACAACTATGAGTCGCCTCGACGGAAAGAGACTAGGCCCCACGACACAGGGAATCCTAGTGTGGGGTCTAGGGTGTATTAAACTAAGAATTATGTACTATTTTTTAACCGACTTCTGAAAAAGGAGGAGGTTCTCAATTCGGATGTTTGTTTGTTTTTTTTTTTTTTTTTTATTTTTTTTTATGTTTGTTCGGGCATAGCTCCGTCGCTCGCCAACCGATTTGAAAAATTTTTTTTTTGTTGTAAAGGGTATACTTCCCAAATGGTCCCATGAAAATTTTATCGACATCGAACAAGCCGTTTCTGAAAAATCAACAAAAGTGTAAAAAAAAATATTTACATTGATGATCTTTTCGGTTACTCTATATTGTGTTTTTTGTTCGCGCGTTTTTAGTTTTTTGTAGTTGATATTTTGGCTATTATAACTAGATTAATTACAAATTGACCCACTAAAAAGCGCGAAAATAAAAATTTTTTTGCAAAAAAATAAAACCGACTTCCATATCAAAACACTACAAAGCCAAAAATAATTTTAATTTCGGAAGGCGGTGTGAAAAAAAAGAAAATACAAAACCAATAACACCGACTACCGAAATTAAAATTATTTTTGGCTTTGTAGTGTTTTGATATGGAAGTCGGTTTTATTTTTTTGCAAAAAAATTTTTATAGCACAATAAAGATTATATTATTATTTTACGTAAATTCTATGGTTACGATGGCGGTCTTATCGCTTATAGCGATATATTCTAGACAATCTTAGGATGGATTCATGATATCCGGATCTTTCGAAAACCTGTAATAATAGCATTGGATAAAGTAAAACAGATGCATAAATAATACGACTTGGTGGGGACACTACCGTGCCCCCAGATGAAAACATATCGATCCGATACAACTTAATCCATTATCTTACAATATACATAATAATATGTATCCTTAATTATATTGTCATAAAAAAAGATAAATACTTAACACTTCAATGATACAAGGATACCCAACGCAGATTGTTATATATCTTACCTACGTACATAACAATAATAAGCCTTATTTTTTTTATTTTTTTTTGGGTGGGAAAATCATCGAATGACTTCTTCCGCTCTGGGTCAAGCGGAAGGGTGTGTCAGAATTCTACTGACTAAAAACACACCCTGTTCCTTCGGCTGCCCTAAATTTCCGGGGCCGCGGTAACTCGGTAACTTTCCCGCAAACCCCGGCAAACAATAATAAGCCTACCTCCTATTAATTTTCTGAATGAAAAAATAGTTAAAAAGTACGAATTAACAGCTATATAATCGTTGAAAAACGACTTTTTATAAACTATTTATACAGGAAAAAAACATGCGTAATGAAAATACGTATTGAAATATTGAATGAAAAATTATATTTCATTCGAATTTCGGTAAAACTACGTATTAACTATTAAGCAAAAGGTAAAAAATTACCGATACAAAATAGTAGTGGCACGTCACTAATTCGCGGCCAACTCGTACGGCGTGTTCCTGGAATGTACGTAAACGACGATATTGTTTATTGCGCATGACTATAATATTTCATTGCTGCTTTTAGTAGTTGTAATAGTAGGCATGAACAAGCTTAAGTATTAATGGTAATTGAATTGAAAAAAAAAAACCTTTTCTGTGATAATCGTAGTAATGGTGGCGAAAATATTTGATTTGATTATATTTTTTAAAAACGACATTATTTCAAAAATTAAGTACTTACATATGAAATGTTATCCCTTTATTTGTAAAGTTACAAATTTTGGAAGAGTTTCCGCCGTTGGATATGCTGCAAAACACCATGTTTACCTCTCCGCGTCCCAAACAACACAAGTAACCGCAACAAACGCTCCACGCGCACTTGTGGCCTACGTGTCACATGCGCGGCGACAAGGTCACGCGTCTTTGCGACTTCTATTTATTTTTTTAACCGACGACAAAAAGAGGAGGTTATCAATTCGACGCGTATATTTTTTTTTTTTTTAATGTATTATCATCGATTACTCGAAGACGGCTGAACCGATTTAGAAAATTCTTTTTTTGATTGAAAGGGTATACTTCGATATTGGTCCCATTTTCATAAACGTCAGGATCTGATGATGGGATCCTGGAGAAATCGAGGGAACTCTTCAAATATTATAGGCACACCTATGTCGTTTTTGGTATTTATTATAGTAACTTGTGCAGTTGCTCTCAAAAAGTACCATTTGAGGAAGTGGAACTGATGATGAAGACCACAGATGGCCGCCGAAACTACTCAATAATAAGTATTGAGTGGATTGCGATTCGATTACTTGAATATGGATGTTACGCACTTTATGCTCGTCACAATGCATATGGTGATGTAGAGCTGATGGTGAAGTACCAGGAGAACTCCTCAACAATTAACGGCCCAGCATTGGGAAAAGCAATATTTTGTAAAAGGTTATAAGTAGTTGATAATTAGGCTCTTGTAACTAGGTAAATTAAAAATAGACCAACTAAAAAGAGTGGAATAAAAACTTTTTACCAAAAAATTAAACCGACTCCCAAAAAACACTGCAAAGTGAAAAATAAATTTAATTTCGGAAGTCGGTGCCAAAAACGAAAATACAAAACTAAAGACACCGACTACCGAAATTAAATTTATTTTTCAATTTGCAGTGTTTTTTGGGAGTCGGTTTAATTTTTTGGTAAATAGTTTTTATTTTATTTATTTATTTCCAAAAACAACTTGTAAATACTTAACAATCGCATTGTTACAAACAATTTCTGTTAAGTGACTAGCGTCTGTAGCCGAACTAGGCATTGCCTGTATTTCGGCTATCAGTTACCATTCCCCTCGCATTAAATACAATAATAAATAATATAACTGGTGCCAGACAGTGGAAGCATGCATAATCAACAATTGAGAAAAAATAATGATAATTAAACACAAGAATAAAAAATAAAAAACTCATTAAGCAATATATGTAAGGTAAGTAAAAAATATTAAGTGTAATGTGTATTGTTATTGTGTGTGTATATATGTTTGTGTGTGCGTGTGCGTGCTTATGAAAGTGTGAATTAAGGTGTGTGTGATGTATAGATATGAGGGTGTCAGTGTGAGTGAAGTTATGTTGAGAGTTTGAGGGTGTAAGAAGGCGTGAGCGTATAATTATATGTGTAGGCGAGCTTGTGAGGAGGGTATCTGTGATCACGATGCTCTTAGCCCTGTTTTTATTTATTTATTTATTTATTTTAATGTGGTACAAGTAGTAGCTGTTCCGTCTCCTCGTAGCTTAATTTTTGTAAATATTGGCATACAATTAATTTACATTTTTTTCTAGTTAGGGGGTATATATGTAATATTTGCCTTATTATTAAGATTTCTGTGAGGTCACCACATGATCTTCCGGTTAAGTAGTAACCAGCCTTAGGGTGCTGAACTACGAGTGGCCCTATCAAAAAAAAAAACGCTAGATTCATTATTGTAAGAGCCGCTGGACAGTGCGGACGTCTCTGGGAAGTCGTTACGCTGTCAGTTGAATAAACGAGTCTCTGGTAATACTAATAAGTGCTTTTATTTGAAAATCAAACATGAGTGATCATCAAGACAATACACGTCACTTTTTAAAAACACATACGGATCCGTCTCTCCGTCACATATATTAATAAAAAGTCCATAGAAAGTAGTAGTTCCATAGAAAGGGGGTGCTTCCACTATTTGTTTTGAAAACAATCCCGCAACTTTCTCTTAAACGCATATTGACTCGTGGCCGTCCTGATATCAAGAGTAGTGCATTCCACAGAAGAATAGATTGTATATAAAAGGAAGAATGAATAAAATCAGAAGTATGAGAAGTACAGAGTAAGAGAAGATTATTGGAAGAGCGCAGACTTTTAGCGTGTGAAGATCATAGAAATTGAAAATGAGAAATAAGGTAAGAGGGATGGGTAGGAGAGTTTAGTAAAGAGAAAAGCGTAGAGAAAGGCGTGCAAACTTTTTCTCTGGCGAATGCGAAGGCATCCATTTGAGCTCGGTTCTGTACCTCGATACGAGGTCATATTTATTTTAATTGAATATGAACCGGATACAGCTATTAAGAACCCTATCGAGCTTATCCAGGAAGACCGCATTCAAGTCAAAGTAGCACACGTTAAAGTTTGCACAAGCATTGTCTTGGTTTTTGTTTTTGCAGGTAAAAAGTTCCTCAGATTTTGCGATGCCTGTACCGTTACAGGCATCGCAAAGCCCCGTTGACTCTTTGACTTTCACTGCAAACTTGACTTTGCCAGCCAAGCACAGAATCAAGATGCAAACCGAGATCGCGCTAATGGGTATGACGGTTCCATTGAAAATGATTGGAGGGAGCCAACTAGCTGCCACTTTACCGATCATACGTGAGCTTCCAATCACAATGGCCTGACACTTCGAGGGGTTTACAGACACCCCAAATCTATCAGACCAGTTTTTGATATTTTGATAGCATTTACACTCGCGAGCAACTAAATCGAATAAACCCATAAGCACGCATACATATCTTTATTTTTCGGAAAATACATATTTTATTTATAAAAAACACATGTACATTAAAAGCTAGAGACTTTAGCTTTACATCAACACCACTGTCATAAAAAAATATTCAGTACTTTTTTATTTAAGCAATTTAAACGGGTGTATAGGAAAATTCACTCTCTACGGTACACACGACTTGTGCTACGATCCACCCCTATAAAAACCCTCGCAACCGATTTAACTCATCAGACCATCCAGCAGTTCATGAAACGCGTCTCCAAGCGTTTCTTTGAAACTTCAATGCAACATAGGAATCCCCTTATCGTATCGGCCGCCCAATACGAACCCTCGCGTATCTCTATGATTCGCCGACCAAGGCATACCCTAGTCACTCCCGATGACGCAATCACCCTGCTCCAAGAGAGCCGTAGGGAAACAAGTACAGTGACACACAAACACAAAAACCGACCGTCCTTCCGTCCTCGCCGCCGAGGCCCGCCGCGACGTCCCCGTAATAGTCCACCCCAACCCTTACCAGAGCCAGCCCGCGACGCTGAGCCAGTAGCTTTAAATTCCCTTATTAATAATAATGATTTGATCCAGCCTGTCCCTAGCTGCCCTCCCCCTGCGACGCCCTAAGCCGAGGTCCGTACCCCACAGGGGGTGCCCTTAGCGTGTAGTCGACTAGTTTGTAAGTTTTTTAATAAGCCCTGGCTGGAGGCTTTAATTAATTTATTAATTAAGGCAACCACAGGCAAGCCCGGTTAAGCAGCCGACAACCTCAGAGGTTGACCTGCGAGATGCCACGCACAAAAAAAAAATAACTCATCAGTCGCTTATCAGAAGTTGACCTGTACACATTTCCGCAAATTGCACTCATTGTTTTGAAGAAACTATGAATACTACGCCTGAAGAAGCTGCTCAAGTTGTTGCTCTGTTGCAACAAGGACTCAGTCAGCGACCCGTCGCTGCCCAGCTTCACTTGAGCCAGTCTGCTGTATCAAGGGTATACAGAAGATTTCAAGAGACTGAGCCTTTAATCGGAGACCAAGAGCCAGCCGCCACCGGTGCTCTTCAGAGAGAGACGACCGTTTCATCGTTACAACAGCGCTATGGAATCGGCACCTGACGGGTGTTGATGTGATGCAGGAATTTAGGCGTGTTCGAGGGGTGGCTGTCAGTGAGTGGACAGTAAGAAGACGCTTGAGGAAAGCCAATCTCACTCCAAAACGGCCTGCCACGGGCGCAAAATTAACTGCAGGCCACCGACAAATGCGCCTTCAAATTGCTCGAGAGCATCTCAATTGGAGCGTCGAGCAATGGCAGTCGGTCTTGTTCACTGACGAGTGCAGAATGTGTCTGCATGGCAGTGACAGGAGAGGCCGGGTCTACGGGCGAGCGATTTGCGCAGTGCTGTTTCGCTGAAACGGTTGCATACGGCGGCGGCTCCTGCATGATGTGAGCTGGTATCTCTTTAGACGGAAAAACCGAGTTTGTTTTCGTGCCCGGGGGAGGCCGAGGAGGAGGGCTGACAGCTGACCGGTATATTACCGACATACTTCAGGACCACGTTGTTCCCTACGCAGGATTTGTCGGCGAGAACTTCGTCTTAATGCATGATAATGCCCGGTGTC
Source organism: Tholera decimalis (assembly GCA_943138885.2). Classification (NCBI taxonomy): domain Eukaryota; kingdom Metazoa; phylum Arthropoda; class Insecta; order Lepidoptera; family Noctuidae; genus Tholera; species Tholera decimalis. Next base: position 31,253,259 of record OW964565.2, read on the forward strand.
ACACGTCGCGTATCACTCGGCAGCTCCTGGACGAAGTGAATATACAGACAATGGACTGGCCTGTACTCAGTCCAGATATGAATCCCATCGAGCACTTATGGGACGAGCTCAAAAGAAGGGTCAGGGCCAGAAATCCAGTCCCTTCGACCAAAGAGAAACTAAAGGCGGCGGAATTAGAGGAGTGGGATGGAATTCCTCAAGACACCGTCCAAAAATTGATCAGGTCGATGAGAAATCGACTACAAGCTGTGATTAGAGCTAGGGGGGGCAATACCAAATATTGATATAATAAATTAATTTATGTTTTTTTAACAGTTTGTTTTATTTTTAAAATAACTGACCACCACCAATATTTTTCTAAGTTCCCATTTTACCTCTACTTACACCCAGATACCATTAATTTTTAAAGTCTTGAATAAATGTTAAGAAAAGTGGTACCATATTAAAGCCAAGGTCTCAAGCTTTCAAACGCTATAATAATTTTTAAAATAAGTAATGTATTTTTCGAAAAATACATATATTTATGCGCACGTATGGGTTGAGTCGATTTGGTTGCTCGCGAGTGTAGATCTCGGTTTACATCTCCTATAGCGTCTGATAAACCTTCCACTCGCGTAGATGCATACAACTGCAGATCATCAGCGTAAAGATGATACGAACACCGAAGATAGAGAGTTATAAAGTTTATGAAGATGGATAATAACAAAGGAGAAAGAATACCGCCGTGTGGGACACCAGCATCCAGGTCACGCTAACTCGTAGAATTCTCATCAACACGAACCGACTGCTGACGTCCCTGAAGATAAGAAGAGAATCATTCCAAACACTCAGAAGATACCATGAGATGTGACAGGATAGATAGGAGAATATCCTGACTGACGGCATTAAAAGCATTGGAGAAACCAATAAGCACCAAAACAGTAACGAAAGGTTCTCCATCGCCTCTCTAATGTCCCCAGTCACTTTAAGAAGAGCGAAAGCTGTACTGTGGCCTGGCCTGAATCTAGACTGAAATGGACTAACAAGATTTCCGGTGAACAAATCTAGAAAACTTTCTATGGGCGCAGGCCTCAAGGAGTTTTTACAGAAAAGGAAGAATGGAAATTGGGCGAAAATGGTTAGGTAAGGAGGGATTCCATGGCGCCACCATTGGCGGCGCGGATATCTATTTGGCGGCAAATTCCTGGACTGAGAGGGCAGGATTGGAGATGAAGTGTAGTTTGCCCTACTGCTCCTGCTCCACATCCTTACCTCGCTGCTGTTGCTCCGGACAACCCAACTTGACAAGGTTCGAGTTGCGACTTCATTTTTCTGTTCGGAGGCGGTTTAGGGATTTCCAGTTGGTCCACGGAAGGTTAGAGACACGGAAGAAAGATGCTCACTCGGTGTTAAGGAGTGAGTCGGAGGGCGGACAATCGTCCTTATTTGTTTCTTTTATTTTGCTTTTGAGGTGTGTCTTGTGTAAAGAAAAACGTAACGACGTTAAGGAAAACCAGTCGTTTATTCATCATGGAAATCACCAGCAGCAAATTATGAAATTAATGGAATGCACAAAGTGCCCTGTCTGATGGATGACGCGTTATACTCGTGCGGAATACGTATATATCTATCGATCATTGTCAATAAACCTTGGTATGGAGTGCGGAATATCCCGTATATAATTCTACGGTATAAATACATTGATATTGGTTGGGTTTGGTACTGAGAGAATGTTTACAGTCTGAGTTCACGCCCACATTGATGCGTCTACAAATCTTATATGTTCCATTATAAATTCTCTCTTGGTTTGTTTCTAAACAAACCAATATTTATTGGACTTTTTTCGAACAAAATAAATTTATACAGTGCAGCGGAGAAATAAGTTTATTTTGACAAAACAATGCTGTTAATAATTATGATTTTAAAACTTCTCTCATTTACTTGTGAAGTCTTTGTGCTCATTTCCCTGTGTCAGTATATCATTCTAGTCTATTCTTGTTACGCGTTTATTTATAATTCTTGTCTACACACGGCGTGTATGCAAATTATGTTTACCATTTTATAGTAAAAACACATGTACTTAATATTAGGTAAGGAACTTTGTACTTTGAAGAAACGGACTGTGTTCACATTGTATTTTTTATATTTTCCTTATCTGGGACAATATTGAAGTTAAAAATAAAATTGTTTCAAAAAAGATCTTCGGTTTCATTACAAAATTAAGGGATCATATTTGCTTGTTTTTTGTTACTAGTATACTCCATACACCTAGGTATCTGACTGGATGTATGTATTATTAAGTTTACAAAAACGAAGACAAGTAAAGAAAAAAATTTACGGTGTTGAGAGCCTTATGAGAAACAAACCGCACGAAATGCTTGAGACGTCAATCACAAGACGTGCTTCTAACGCAAAAGATGTTTTGAAAATTATGGACAGAGATGAATAAATTCAAAAGCGTGTAATTTCTCTGGATTTAATTTCTTATATAAACAGATCATTATCTACTTCTTCTTCTGAAGCATGTCGGGGTCGGCTATCAGTCTAACACTGTATGTACCCTTTGGTAACACTAGTGTCAGATTTTCGGGCTTCTGACTACCCGTAACGAATGTCAAAGATGTTAAAATGGCAACCGGGACCAATGGTTTGATATGTTAAGACCAGGCAGTCTAAAATAATTTTCACGCAAGCTCCGCCCCCATGCACCCCGGTTAGGCCGTTGTATCCTAAACGCTAACGCAGCAGCAATAAAGTTGAATATCGCGTGCGCTCTTTCACCATGTTCGGGTTCGAAACTGCCGTTGTGTACTAAACGCTAACACAGCAGTAATAAAGTTGAATATCGCGTGCGCTCTTTTACCATGTTCTGGTTTGAAACTAAATATCGTAAGTCTCAATTCTTATTTCGTTTTTATAACTAAAGTAATAATTGATCTACTGAAAAAATATCCTATATTTGGATAATAAACTATATTTTCTTACTGTCAATACTAATTTTAGACATAAAAGCCGAGTAATCTTGATTAAATTTTGAATAATCTTTAAAAAAGACATGATTTTCGATTATAAATTTAATCGAGCGAAAATGTCCCAATTACGTAACTGGTCTAGACATGTAAAGAAAAAGATCCAATAAATTATATGCTAAAGTTCCATTTCGATTGCAGGCGTGATTGTTTCAGAATATTAATGCAAAGTTACATACAATTTAGGGAGCCTCCCCTTAACCTTAAATATCCTCTTTTATTATATAGCTACTCTATTACTACATAATTATGTATAATCAGATATATTTCTATAATTTTTCATCAATATCTATATTTGTTATTATACATATTCACCACAATAGTATACTATTGCACGGTACAATATTTCAATTAACTAACACTTCCTACGAGTCGTGAAAATCCACGTTACTAAAATAAAAGCAAGCACAACAATAAAATTCAATGCCTGTATGCGTGTGTGATATATAGGTGTCTGCAGTACACAGCTTTGTACTTTAGATCGTTCCCCATACAACATTGACATTGAGTGTCCCTCTCGCTTCCCGACCACGTCGTCTAGTATACGCTCGTTTAAACATCCTATTTTAACCTACATTCCTAGTACCTACGGTTTATGCTTTTAGCAGTGTACGGGAATGTACGTAAATATTCCACTCGGAAATGTATGTATGATGTGGTATACATAAATGTATGTGAGTTTATTTTAGTCATATTATTACATTATATTTTATCTACTTACTTTACTTTTTATGGTATGTTATCTCTTCACCATCCATGGTTGAATGATAAAAGAGAATGCCTGAGGCAGTTACTCTGGCAAAGCACAAGTTTGAGTAAAGAATTAAATAAAATGTACATGTGCGGTAGAATTTCATTAGTTTATTTATGCATGATTTGATATTGTTGCGTTATTCTGTTGAGGAAATTCTTCTTGCGTTTCAGTCAAACCCATATCGTGATAGTGTAGTTCCGTTGTCAATACTTTGACTGTGATAAATGATTTTTTATTTTGCAAATTGGTTATATGACACTTTTACACGTAATTATTCTTCGTTTTAAATGATTCCGGTGTTTTCCAGGTGAACTGAGAAGAAACACCGCAGCAAAGTCAGAGGTCAGAGTCTCTTGAATTTTAGTCAATTCGGAATTTTCGAATCATATGAGAACCATGTATGTTTGTCTGTGGTACTCATGCTCTTTTGAGGAAAAAAAACACAGAGTTTAGTGGACGTTGATGTTTTTGATTGATCGGAATAAATGGAATCACTTCCATCGAAAAATTTGCCTGAATTCATCGCTAATCCATGAAGTTTTTGGTGATACTTTCAGCATAAAACCATCTGTACAAAAACAAAAAAAATATCAGCGTTTACCAAAAAATATTTTACTCATGTCCTACAGTCGCCAAGGCTATCTACATTAAATATGTACGAGAAATGTCCACAAGCTACTTCGGTCTTCGATTTTCTTTCCATTCGAAGAGACCTTGACGGCTTCAAGGACTTAATAACGCACGAACCGACTATCCGGCTTATCGTAAAGCATGCCGCACGGTTTTGTTATGAAACTTCAAAGAGAACTGTAGAAACGGAATGTACATTCTACTCTGAAAATATTCCCGCAACCCTAATTGCGTAATTCATAAAATAGTTGTCCTTACCATACCAACTATTAAAGTTCCTCATTAAATCTCTCCTCAGCCACGACGCTGCCAACAATAATTACGGTCAAATATTCAAGCCAATGCCTTTGCTATAAAAACGTCGTTTATACCCGGGGCACACAGCATTAAGTGCTCGTATGTAAAATTACAGACAAACTCGTAAAACTAACTGATCTCATGTTCTGTTTATTTCAGTCTCATTTTTAACCTGAAGAGATTTTATCATAACATAATAATCAGCATACTATTTCCCCCTACTGGAACATAAGGCTCCTCTCTAAAAGGAATGGGCCGTAACCCACCACGCGAGCCCATTCCGGATTGGTGGATATCGTAGGTATATCTTTAAATTATTCAGTTCTAAAGTACACTTTTCACTAGCTCCTGTAACACAGGTCTATCACCTAGCGCGGTAGTTAGGGACTCAACTGGTTTTATTTAATCATTTTTTAGTGCAAATAAAGATTATATTATTATTATATTTTTAAAAAGTTTTGAGAGCAGTGGTGTTAGTGAAAATTACACAAAATGATGTACCTGTCTGTGTGTAAACCCATTACCTACAATTAGTTCAAGTCGTGCCTGCAACCTCACACTGCTCTATACTTCGAGATTTTATCAGCACAATAATAATTTTAATGAACTAATTGCTACAGAGTTATATTATTTAATACACTGATAAAAAGCTAATCAAATATTTAGGTAATTAATTAACTGTTAACTGTAAGCTGTAAATTGTTTCAGCATAATAAATGAAAATTTTCCTCTGACAATATTAATTAACGCACGCTTACTTTTAGCAAGAATAAATTACGAATGCGTTGTTTGGAGAGATTTATATCTCTGACATTAAAGATAAGACTAATATAAGTAAATATTTTGGAAAGAATAGAAGATAGCTATTAAATTATCTGATAAGGAAACGACTTGCCGCTTCCTATTTTAGAGGACTGACGCTCTATTGTGAGAAAGCGAGCAGCAAATCGATAAGCAAGTTTTGTTCGTTTCTCGATTCTCTACCCTATAAATGTCTGTATAATAAGTCCTATATGCATGTAGCTATAGGTTTCAAACCCTGTCAGGCACGTATGTGCCTGTCATATCATCACCGCTCCTGTCAAAATGGTGAACGAAATTACTGTAAGAAAACCAGCATATCCTATGAAAACAAATTTGAAAACATGTGACTCTCACTGGGCCCGTGTGATCAATTACGATCCCCTGTTAGAATGGAGGTCTGTACCCTAGCAGTGGGAACATTATTACGTAGCTAGAACATCTCTTCACACTTAAGATCTTACCATTTTGACGTTAAAACGTAATACATTTTTTGCTATCGGGGGAAACCTTCAAAAGGCGATAACCTTTGAAAATATCCGAAAGTGTATGGTTCTTACAATCTTACCTCACTAGAACACCACGGTGATCATTAACAGGACATAGAAAGGACCCGGTGACCTTTTAAAAAATCACTTCTGAATCCCCCTCTGTGCAACGCCTATTGGGACACATCCCTGGAGAGCAATTTAATATTTAGGAAGTTCTGCGTGTCTGGCGGTTACAAGCGTGATGGTTGACCGTGAGCACCGATTCCCAGTACTAGCCTAGAGTTTAGAAGTTAGTAGTGTGATGCCCCCGTGCGTTGAAAATCACGTTAAGGCGTCCTGGTCCAGATCACATCTGTCGTTACAGAATGCTGTCACATCGAAAGACAACAAAATAAATTTATTTGCCCTGTCACTTGACGAATCATCTGCCCCTAGCCTTTTTCCCAACTATGTTGGGTCGGCTTCAGACCAATTTAGGTCTTCTGCCTACCTGTACCGACTGCCAAAGACATCCAAAGGACAGTCGAGAACATCGGATTAAAGAGCTTTCCGAGCACGGGTATCACAGCGCCAACTTCAGCATCTTATGCGTCAAATAAAAAAGAAAACACAAAAGTAATTTGAACTAGAGGGAAAATATGCGTCACTTACGCGCTAAACTGTCTTCGCTCAGCATAATGCTATGCCAATATACGAGGCAATGACACAGCTCTGGTTTTCAGATCACACCGGGCTGAGATAGTGAGGGAACGGAGTGGCCACCTGTGTTTGCTTAGAAAATTGTTCATTTTAATATTCTGTGTATAGACAGCTGGTTTGTCTCAAGTTCCGGCAACCATGGCCTAAATTTTCTCTCATTGCCAAATATGTCTTCATCACCGCCTCCTATATTTTCAGACTCGTCCAGAGAAACAGCTGTCGGCCTTAGCATCAGGCCCGCCTCCTCCTGCGCCAATTGTCCCCCGTTCAGCCGATGGCCCCCGACCGCCCGGCTGGAACGGCCAGCCCCGAAGACATGGCTCAAGCAGGTTCAACGTACACAGTCACAATCAGGAGCTGGTGAAACTACCACCTATTAAAGGTCAGTTGTAGCTTATGGAAATTAAGGAATTTAACTTTGAACTGGCTTAGCATAGTATGGAGTTTCGGTGGCCAATTTTTAATACAGGAACGCAAGGCCAACTGAAGGAACAGGGTGGGTTTTTTAGTCAGTACAAGTCTGACTCTCCTTTCCGCTCCGCCCACAGCGGGATTATTTGATGATTTTCCCACCGAAAAAAAAAACCTGCTATCTGCCTGTATCAGGAATACAGACTCAGTAGACAGCAAGAAACGTCTTGTGACCTTACATAAACTGTTTTGCTGAGTTATCACTAAATAAATACAACGCGCTATGGTTATACATACATATTTAGTTCCAAATGCGAGCTGCTCGCGTATTCACCCCAAAGACGTATGTACTACCCAGTAATTGGGTAGGTAATTTATTTATCTAAATTGCGAATTTAAATAAGATATTATTCTAGTAAATAAAACTAATCATAATTTATTTAGAAAGTGAAATTCTACATAAACTCATTTTTTATTACGGTTATAGGTTTGCGTTAACGTCGTTATTGTGAGCAAGATAGATATACCTATTTATTTTCTGTTTCAACTATTTGTCGTATATTTGTTTGTTTAAACATATGCTATACAAATAGTACGAAGGCAGAGACCAATACCAGGCAACAATGGGTGGTGAAGACACACCATGGCAAGTGCATAAAAACATTCTTATCGATTCATACTGACCGGATCCTAATATTTACCATCCACACTTGGTCGATACTACCGTCTTGTACTAAGCGCTGTTCTTCAACATTTATTGTGCGCACAGCCAAGGTGTGGAACTCTGCCGGCTTCTGTGTTCCCTGCCACATATGACCCGTCAGCCTTTAAAGCAAGAGTGAATAGACATTTTCTGTGCTCGCTCGTTCGATAGTAGACCTCATCTTACACTTACCATCAGGTGTGATCGAGGTAAAAGCGGGCTCATTCGTGATAAAAAAAAAACCATAAAATGCTCTTGAGAAAGTGAACGAAACAGTGTTTCACAAAATTATTTTTGTACATTTTCGTCTGTACTATATTAAGACTCAGTATTTCTATACTCCGTGCAAAATTCTCCCGCAAAGAATGTAAACAAAGTGGAATCTTAAATTATCTGCAATTTTCCGAAGGACAGCAGTATTGAATGGAGCTGTTATGTTTAAGTTCCATTTCAAATAGAATGTTTGACGTCACGGTATTATGTTTAAATTTGTTTTGAGATGAGATTTAATTGTTCTATTTATCAGAACCAATTGATCTAGGCGTCTGTGTGACTAGAACTGTCTATAAGTTAGAAATATATATTCTAAATTTAGGACATTTCATTTAATCTCGCCAAGGCGTATTATATTTCCCATATTCTACTGGGTCACTTATGCAGTCGTCGCTCCATTTGAAACATTAGTTTTCAGTTGCATCTGGTTACCAGGGGAGGTGACTCAACCGTACTTGGGAAAAGCTAGGCAGATTATTTAATGATCCACCTTGTATACATAAATAAATAATTATTTTATAGTGTTTTTTTTTAATTAACGATAGTCTCTCGTTTGAGAACTATCTCACCTGATTGTAAGCGATGATGTGGTCGAAGATGAGGCACGCTTACCTAGAAGTAACCAACTCTTTACTTAATACCTTTAGATTTTAGCTATCAGGAAATACAGACACCGGCAGAGATATCCGCTCCTTAGCCTGTACGCCCAGTGAAAGTATTCCCAAAACGTTTTGTGTGTATGATTGGGATATGTCCACCATGTAAGAACTAAGAATGCTGTATTTCTGGAGATATTTTTTTAGGACAATAGTGCATAGTTCTAGTGTGGGGTCTATTTGTCTCGTCATAAATTAAAAACATAATAGCGCTTGTGGGTACTTTTATATCGAGTTGTTACTAAACGAAGCAATATTTGAACTTAACTTACTTAATTAAACATGCACAACTATGCATACAGATTTGTGTGTATGGATAGTTTTTTTTTTAAAGAGAAATGTGGGTGGAATTCACATTGCTAGCAATCTTGTTTACCCCTCCAACTGAGCCGTGAACCCATACCTAGTGTAATGAGTAGGGTTGTAGTCGCAATGTGAATGTGACATCTTAGCCATTTGGCTAATGACACTCCATATTAGAACTAAATTCAGATACACAAAATATCTGTTATGCCCAGTTGATAATATTCGACCGTGGCGATCAATATGGTCTATGAAAGCCATTTGCGTAAAATATTGAATATTGATATTCAACCGGCAAGTAGTTGAATTGGAAGCCAGTCGAGCCCAAAACTGGGGACGAGAAAATTATATTTTATGCAGTTTTTTGTTAGCAGAAATGTGAAGATTATAGATTCGTTTCTGTTTGTCCGATCATAGGTCACAGCCACATTATTCCGAAACTATTAGGAGTACACAGTTGAAACTTAATAGATAGATTTTTTCAACAAACCTTTACGTGCGGGTTGTCTATAAACAGATTGCTTTAAATAATATTGAGGTTCCTAAAACCATTTTTCTCAGTCAATCGTTTTGAAAGACACTTAAAATAAGAGGGTAAAAAATCTAAAAAAGTATATGCTGTAGATCTCAATTAACAACACTCCATGACAAATTGGTTTGAACGAGATATAGTCAGCAGTTTATGTGATCCAGCACTTTTTCAAAAACTTCAACTATAACTATGTTATTTATAGAAATACTATGAAAAACACAGATTATTTTTTTGCTAGACTGTTAAATATAATCAATAAATGGTTATGTCAGGCTACCAGTAGGTTTAGTAAAGTGCCCGAACACGCTGTGGTTTCGTCAGTACGCGACCAATTGACCCCCGCGCCCGCCCAAGTGCTATAAGGATTTCCACATAGAAAAGAATATAGTCCATACGGTTTGTGACAAGGCAACCTTATGCAGATTCTACACACGGCACTTTTAATTTCGGTTTTTCTACAAGCTAACAGCAAGAACAACGTAAATGATAATAATTGTGTAGATGCCAGGCACCATGCAATTATCATTTTATGATAAAAACATTTTCTTCGCCCAGTGACACTGCCAGCCTCAAGTTCAAAGGCACATGTCGAGATGTGTAGTGATACTAATCTCCTTAACTACTTACAAAGTATTGAGTATGTCTTCGCTCGCCCACGTAGCCTTGCCGTTAAGCTGACTTATGAGTTTATGTTACATCATTACCTACTAAGCCGTAAAACATACAAAGATCAATAAGTCTATAGGTTACAAAACAGTTCCGGGTGGGTATATCATTGCGCAGATTGAATGGTTTCTTTGCAATTATCACAGACATACGTTGTGAGGTCTCAAGTGACCAGGATTCAAGGACAGCTGAAGGAACAGGGTGGGTTTTTTGTCAGTTGAAGTCTGACACTCCCTTCAGTTCAGCTCCACCCCGAGCAGGAGAAGTCATTGATGATTCCTACACGGAAAAAAAAGGTCTCAGGTGTACTATGGTTATAAGTTGTTAGAATAACTGCATTCTATGAAAACCCGCGACGCTGAGCCAGTAGCAATAAATAACCCCTTTAATAATAATATGACCCAGCCTGGCCCTTTGCTGCCCTCCACCAACGACTGCGCTATGCCGAGGCCCGTACTCCACAGGGAGTGCCCTTCGCGTGCGGTTGTTGCAAAAAAAAACATTCTATGAAACCTATGAAGAGCAGTGGTAGCCCAGTGGTTACAGGTCCGACTTGCGAGTTGTAGTTCGTGAGTTCGAACTCTACTACTATTACCTTTTGTAATTTATACATCATCAGCACTGCTTTCAAAACGGAGAAGTAAAAAAGGAGAAACGGTGAAGCCGAACAGACATTTCCTTGGATCGGTCCAAAGAAATGTCGGTTTCTAAATCCGAAGAAATACGACGTCCACCAACCCGTATTGAGCTCGCGTGGTGGATTACTTAGCTTGGTAGTGAAGGAGGAACACTCGAAGAGGGTGGAAATATAATGCAGACATATCTTATAAGAACTATTCCAAGTATTCTATTATTTATGTTAGCAACCAGTCCAATACAGTTGAGCTAGTTTACGAATCCCAGTGACCTAGCCAGCACATAAGTGCTCATCTATATGTAAATTCAACTTTGAATTTAGTGACAGCCCGATGCAGCCAGCTAGTGCCCATTCATCTTGATTCCGCCATTAAATTTGAATTTGACACACCTATCTTCGACTTTCTTTCGATTTGACCTCGGAACACGCTTTTTTAGGGTTCCGTAGCCAAATGGCAAAAACGGAACCCTTATAGTTTCGTCATGTCTGTCTGTCTGTCCGTCCGTATGTCACAGCCATTTTATTCCCAAACTGTTAGCACTACACATGTGAAACTTAGTAGGTAGATGTATTCTATAAACCGCTTTCCGATTTTAAGATAAAAATGAATAAAATTAAGGGGGGCTCCCCATACATGGAACTGAAACTATTTTTTTTTTGCATCACTCCTATACGTGTGTGGTATTTATAGACAGGTCTTTTAAAATGACATTGAGGTTTCTAAAACCACTTTTTCTTAAAGTAAATCGTTTAAAAGATATATGTTTCCAAAGTGGTAAAATGTGTCTCCCTCCCCCCCTCTAACTTCTATAATAATGGAGTGAAAAATCTAAAAAATATATGCTGTAGATATTAATAAAAACTTTCAACGAAAATTGGTTTGAACGAGATCGGGTCAGCAGTTTTTGAGATATATCACATTTTCGAAAACCTTGTTTTCTATACAAACACTATGAAAAATAAAGTTATTTTGCGTAGTTACTACGGAACCCTTCATGGGCGAGTCTGAATCGCACTTGCCAATTTTTATGACTTTACGGCTACTGCTTGAAATATACGGTTTTAATTCTTTCTGTTACGTTTTTGGAGAGACATTCTTGAAACTAACATTTTATACATGTCTTGGACTGTGGATTTGGTAATAATTTTAACGAGCACAATTTTACGTCGCTCATTTCTAATCTTTCACATAATTATGTGTGAAGAATGTACAAAAATTCCTCAAGGTTAAAAACCTCTAGCGAATGCAAGTTGGAACTTTTGCGCAGAATGTTTCGTGCCCGGACTTTAAATATAACTTTGTGATCGCTTTTTATGCATTTTATCGAAAAAAAAAAAACATTAGGTATGTTTAAAGTCCAGTAACATTTTATTTTGCGAAACTTTTAGTTTTAAAACAATCAAATTCCCTGCCGGAGTTTGTTTCCAGCTATAACCTGGGGCTCTTTAAGTCAAGAGTGAATAGATTACTTCTAGGTAATCGTGCTTTTTCTTCAACCATTTCATCACGTACCATCAGAAGAGATGGTGGGCAAACGCGGGCCTATTATCAATTTCAAAAAATTGCTACTAGAGACAGGTTTTTATCAACTGGCAAGTTATAAAAAAAACTGAACTCAGTTTTGTAAATTTTACTCTGGCAACCCCTGGTCGAAATACTTTTTTCCTTCCGTGACAGGCGCTTTTTTCACAAGGACCCTTCCTATCGGATGTCATTTTTCATGTTCGCTAAGGGATACTATTTTCCGAGGGTAAATCGGAAAGAATAGCGTTCTATATCATGCATTACTATACTACCCGAAAACACGATTTGTTAGTTTCCTCATACCTATTTCAGTTTAGTAAGTCGAATTTTTACGTTGGATTCAAATTGAAATTCGAACTAGAATATTTGAAAAATAGCGGTTATTGGAATGCTAGCGTGTGATTAGCTCATTTATTAGTTACGGTAAAAAATCACTTCTAATGACTAGCTGAAGTAGATAAATCAAGGAAAATTTACGTTTATAAGCGCTCCTCATAAATAGTAGTGAGTTATTATAAATATTATGTAAGCGATATTAGGTTTTGACTTCATCTTTTTTATGACTTTGTACTGCTTACCAGGCAAAGGTGAAAAATATATTAGTAAACATTAAGTTAAATGTTTATTTTATAATTTTCATGTTACCTGTAGTGTTGAACTACTCAGGTACGATTTCAATAAAGTAATTTTTGTAATTGCATTACCTATGCGAAGATTCAACGCATATAATTTTTTCTTGCCTTATTTTTTCGATCACCATGATTGGCATAAATACACGCTTTATCTTTCTTTGTTATTGCTTAATTAAAAAGCAGTTTCGCGCACACAAACTACGTGATTGGCACTCAATCCTATCAAGCTTCTTTACTAAATAAGATGTTAAGGAAAATGGTGGTATAAAGTGGCGATTTAATTCAGAGCAACAGGCCATTAAAGTGACTTTTAGTGCTCGCGTTTAAGTTATACCACCCGTAAGACGATCTTCAAGAACCGGAAGACTTTCGGAAGCATATTATTAAGCAATTGGGCCGCCGTTTGTCCTTCGTGATGAGGCCTGCCTGTCGGCAGATTGTCCCTATTCCAGGGCAGCGGAAGTTACATCCGCACCCCAGCTCCAGACACAAGGGAACACCTGGAAGGTTTTTGTCAGTATGAGCCTGACAGTCCCCACGACGGAGGACATTCGTAAGGATTTCCAGCTCGAGAATAAAAGGCTGCCGACTATAGTTGCAAAACTTCTGAATAATTCCGGAATACTTCGGGGAAAGTTTCTTTAAATGGGAATTATTCAAAATGATAAATTCATTTTGAATCATTCTGATTTAAAGAAACTTTTAATTATTTATTAAGATTTCAACTTTTTTTGCTGAAAAATCGTATTTTGCATCGATCGTCGATCTCTGTGCGCCGGCCGCTGCCGCCGCGCTGGCACCGCGACGCGCGCACCCGACTGCCACCGGCCACGAGTCGTGCGTGCAGGCGATGGCGGTGCGGGGTGCGGTAAGAGGGAGGGGATGCTGCTCCCCGGAGAAGTTTTCACCCGCGCTAGAAAGATTCGTACCCCGCAATCGAATGTTTCCGAATATTTCGCCCGAATAATTCAATGGGAATAAATGTGTTTGCTTGTTGTGTGGTGGGTGAGTTAATTATTGTTCACTGCGAGAGTACGTATGTACGCTACGAGAGTAAAATATAAATTTTTATTTTATTATAAATGGGATTGATTAAGTATATGTTGATATTTTTATAGGTAGATTTATTAGCCTGCGATTAACAGGATTTTTATTCTTTTGTTTTTAGGTAGGTACTATCGGCCAAAGATACGCATACTCACTTAAGAAAATATTTCTGCGGAAGCGCAGCTAGTGACAAACCACATCCCTTCCTGTTTTCACCCAATTAGAAATAATATGCATTTTGTGAGTACAGGGCGTGTAACATTATATTAATACTTACTATTACGAACACTACTAAAATACGCTTCGTGCATCCTATTGGTCAAAATACTACATGCATTAGGCGATCGAGTTGTAAGTCGTGCTATGCGATTATAGCCTTAAATGTCAGTTGTAAAATAAAAAAAACCAGGCCAAGCATATTTGATTTGCTATTTGAAAAAGGGTTACCTATGTTTTTGGTTAGTTTGTATGTAGCTCTGTACGCATCGCGAGTATTCGCGAGTCGCATAGGTAGGTATTAATCATTACCTACCTACTTAACGCGTATAATAGCCCAGTCAATAAAAGCAAATAAAGGCAAACCTTGCAAGCAAACACGTTTTGATGCGGTTTTCAGAAAAGTATTTGTTCTTACCTACTTAGGAGCAGGTTTTGGTATATTAACAGACTTCAAAGGTCGATTTTCCTGTTTTTTTTTTACAGTTGAAATATTCCCAAAGTTTCGGAATATTTCAGAATACTTCCGAAGTATTCGACGAGAATGATTCGGAATGTTTCCCGCCAGCATCTATACTGCCGACCTTCGACAGTGGTTAGAACCCAGAAAATATTTCACATCATTAACCTATTGCCGTGAACCCACTCCAGACAAAAGCGTATTTAGCTGAGTAATGTGGTTTCGATCCAAAATGCAGGTTTTCTTTACAAAAAAAAAAAAACAATTGTTTGCTCCTGTTACCCAGGTTTGAGACGATCCGATAAGCAGTCTTTCCATACCGATTAAACTGGTAGCCAATACCAACAAAAGATATACTTATTTGTAAATAGGTTAAAAAATAACATTTTTACATGTCAATACTTTTGGACACTTTTAATTAGATACATTTTTTGTTTCCTAACTGACTACCCTCATAAAAAACACCTAAACAAATTCGGAGGTCAGTCTCTTCAGACTCCAAGAGAATTCGTACTGTTTGAATCATAGTTGGGAAAGTAACTCTCTCTGTCTGTTGAATTTTCATGCCTAAACCCTTTAACCGATGTTGATGAATTTTGGTACAAAAGAAAATTTAGGTAAAAAAAAATTTTTGCAAAAATAGAACTGACTTCCATTTCAAAATACTACAAAGCCAAAAATAGCTTTAATTTCGGAAGTCGGTGTTATAGGTTTTGGATTTTCTTTTTTTTTTCACACCGCCTTCCGAAATTAAAGCTATTTTTGGCTTTGTAGTATTTTGATATGGAAGTCGATACTATTTTTGCAAAAAAAATTTTTTCACGCTTTTTAGTGGGTCGGTTTGTAATTTATCTAGTTACAATAGCCATAATGTCATCAACTTATCACCTTTTACAAAATATTGCTTTTCCCGATACATAGCCCGATACATTTTTGAGGAGTTCTCCTGGTACTTGACCATCAGCTCTACATCACCATATGTATTGTGACGAGCATAAAGTGTTTAACATCCGTACTCAAGTAGTCGAATCGCAATCCCGCAATCCACGAAATACTTATTATTGAGGAGTTTCAGCGGCCATCTGTGGTCTTCATCATCAGTTCAACTTCCCCAAATGTACTTTTCGGAAGCAACTGCTCAAGGTACTATAAGAAATACCCAAAACGCTATAGGTGTGCCTATAATATTTGAAGAGTTCCCTCGATTTCTCCAGGATCCCATCATCAGATCCTGATTTCGTAACAATGGGACCAACTAGAAAGTATACCCATTCAAACGCAAAAAGAATTTTTCAAATCGGTCCAGCCGTCTCCGAGTAATGAGGTAACATACAATAAAAAAAATAGTTCAAGACGAATTGTAAACCTCCTTTTTTGAAGTCGGTTAAAAATGGCTACCTTTTTTCGCTGGCAAATAACTTTACACGCGAGCGAAGTCCCGAGCAAAAGTTAGTGCTATATAAATTGTTTTGCCAATGACTTGTATTATACAGCTGTGATTCAAACTCAAGACATGATTTCCATCCCATGTTTGTTTACTAAACAATACATTAAACAGAATTGCAGTGTAAAGCGATGTTTTAATTGAGAGAAACAGCGCATTAAAGTAACACTACAAGATTATCGTTTGTCACGGACAGCGAGGACTTTTTTCTATGTCCATTGCGCATTTTCTCCATCACAAGAAAATAATTATGCTCGTCATTCGCTCGACACGGAACGAGAAGAATACAATGTTGTTAGTGTTGCCAGTTTTAAAAATAGTTGTTGTTCTTATGATGTAATATTTATCTATGATTTTTTTCCTTGTCGCGAGCAGGTTGTTACTAATAACTATGCAATAAATCTATAAGTCAGTTTGACTGTAGTCAAACTTCCGGGATTGGCAGGATTATTAAAAACCTTTTTTCTGGAGGATGTCTTTCGCCTTGGAGTAACTGACTAAAACAGGATATTTACCACGTATATTTATTGTTTCTAGTTTCCGAAATTTCGCCATTGCTGCAAGCATTACGGATGAACTAAAATAATTGCCGGTGGACGTTTATGAGCAGACGAATCGGTCTACCCTCTTTCTGGTCCGTTTTTGTGATCAACACCGCTACCACAGTCACCAAACTGCACTATGTTAGCTTAGAAACTTATAACTGACTAAAATCACCCCGTGTTCCCTAGCATACATACTCCGCAGGCTGCAGGAACTAATTTAACCACTCTCTCTGCAATCTATCCTTTATGGCTGAAGATAGCGATCACCATACTTCACCCAAGGGTTCATTAGTTGTATATACTGCGTTGGTGGCCATACGGAGATCTACGAAACTGTAGGAGCTGTTTGACGACACGTTAATGGTAGAGCGGTCGACTGCAGTGCTACGTGTTGTCGCGCATTCGATTCCTGCACCGGGACAAATTTTTGTATGGGCTGCAAATATTTCTTCCGGGTCTGGGTGTTTGTATAAATGCACCCACGATACAGGCGAAATTCCTTGTGTGGGGCAATGTTTAAAAAAAACCGATGTAAGCATCCTTAGTTAACGGCACATCGTGCTTAAACGTGCTGTCAGCAATAAAAGAACGGGGCTCGAGGTTTTAACAATATATTGCGGCCCCGGAGCGCAAAATCAACTGAAGGAACAAGGTGGGTTTTCAGTAATTAGAAGACTGACAATTCTTTCCGCTCCATCCAGCGCAGGAATCCTAATATTATTTCTCAAAAAAAAAACCGTTTGTATTGCTTCAGAATTCGGGGGCGAGCGAAGCTGACAAGGGGTTGAATTTTGTATACGAAACGAAATTACGACGAATGAGTGGGTGACAGAAACACGTATGTAGGCGGCTGTAGGTGTATTAACATGGTTTTACAGTTACCTAATGATTCAGTTGTCTTTGTAACACACATAACACTATATTTATTTATTCAATTTACGTAATCTTTAAATACACACTTTACTATACTAACATTATAAAGTGATGCATACTCGATTACTGGTAACCACAATTTACACTATTTTTAATATAAATGCTCTGAATAAATAATTTGGTAAAAAAAATTACCTATATGAACTAATACTCCAAGACAGGCATCGCTGATGTTAGAGATGAGTCTGCGACATTGAAATGGGATTGGGCGGGTCACATTTCTAGGATGGATAATGACAGATGGACAAACATTTTACACAGTAAATGTCTGTATATGGGCGTCGTAACCGAGGCAGGCCCATAAAACGCTGAGGTGACGATTTGAACTTGTACTTGACTGATTGGCCGGAGATGGCAAGCATAGAAAGATTGGAAAGATATGGGTGATGCCTTTGCCCGGCAGTAGGGCTTGCAATCCCGGAATACCGAGATCTCGGTATTGCGGGATCCCGCGTCATTTTCCAATCCCGCGTGACGCGGGATTACGAGCGCGGGATCCGCGGGATTTGTGGGACTGAAAAAAAGCATGCATGCGAACACTCGCGAGCGCGATCGCTCGGTGACTGGCGGCCGGCAGTGTTGCAAACAATGCGGGGGCCGATATCGCCCGTTTATCACAGCTGTAGCCTAATATAGCCGAATTTCAGTCAGTGGTAGCCAAAGTATGTAGCCTAAAATATCAGTTAAGTTTTTTATTCAGTATTTCTTACTGTTTTTTGTGAAGAAAAAATAGTGTAATTTGATTGATCTCAAACTAATAGTAATCCATACTAATTATTATAAATGCGAAAGTAACTCTGTCTGTCTGTTTGTTACCTTTTAACGCCAAAACCGCTAACCGATTTAGATGAAATTTGGCATGGGAATAGTTTAAAACCCTGGGAAGGACATAGGATAGTTTTTATTCCGGATTTTCCACGGGATCGGGAATTACGCGGGAAAAACCTCCCACGCGAACGAAGCCGCGGGCAAAAGCTAGTACGTAAATAAATGTGGAGTTAGTTGATTAATTCATTGTTTTTGTGATAAATAAACGGTGTAATTTGATCGATCTCATACTAATAGTAATACGTAAATAAATCTGGAGTTAGTTGATTCATTCATTGTTTTATTTACTTATATAAATGTGAATATTTTCAATATGCGGGATCCCGCAAATACCGAGATCCAGCGGGATTGAATATCCGTAGTCTCGCAAATACCGAGATTGAATTCAGGCTGCGGGATTGGAAGCCCTACCCGGCAGTGGGATAGAATAAGCTTACAATGGTCATTGTTATACATATATAAAACACTTGCACTTCGACAGCGTGGATTTCGAAATAATTTATAGCTAACCACTAACCAATAATGCAAGGTGTATTATTTGTACCAATACCAATGAATTTTTTTTAGAATTGTATAATTTGTTCCCGAGATTACCACTTACATACAAACTGATACAAGTTATACCTTTTTATAATATAAGTGTAGAATAGATTGACTATTTACTAATTTTATGTCTACCCTCTTTTTGACCTTTTCACGATTTATACACCCTTAGCCTTACGGTGTTTTCGATTTCAGTTGCTTTTTCATCGTCTCTTTTTCATTGGTTACTTATGTGCTAACACAAACATAACGTTTTGAGCCAAAATAACATTGGTTAGACCTTTAAGAGGCACTTTTGAATGTCTGTAAATTAAATTCAAAATGATTGCTAACGTTAGGTAAGCCGATACAGGACCGCTTCAGAATTCAGGGGTGAGCTAATTCGAGGGTTGAAGTTTCCTAACAGAATCGTGAGTGTCGCTAGTACTTAGGTATGTACCGTTACCTCGTGATTCAGGTAGGTGTCCTTAGTAATTGAGCTGGGTAGGGCTTTGCGTCACCAGACGTTAAACCTTTTATGCGGTGTATGACGTCATAAGCTTGCAAAACGAAACACAATGGAGTGCCGTAAAGCTTTGGTTTCCTAGGATATCGGTGCCGTCAAATAGCGGCCGTAATACAGCGGTGAATGACGTCACTAGAACGTTGTCTATGTAAACAAAATGGCGCGGTTTCCTAGAGAGCGGTAACAGACACCGTAACGTCAAAAAGCGGTGCCGCCATTTGCATGACGGCCGTCTTGTCGGTGTCAGATGGTTTTGTGAACGTTTCCAAAGAGAATGTAATACACTAGATAGCGATGAAGCAGACAGTGTGATAAACAGGAAAACAAAGCTTTAAGCTTTGTTTTCCTAGGAAAGACGACATGTGGAAAGTTCCACGGCCGTTTTATCACACTGTCTGCTTCATCGCTATCTAGTGTATTACATTCTCTTTGGAAACGTTCACAAAACCATCTGACACCGACAAGACGGCCGTCGTGCAAATGGCGGCACCGCTTTTTGACGTTACGGTGTCAGTTATCGCTCTCTAGGAAACCGCGCCATTTTGTTTACATAGACAACGTTCTAGTGACGTCATTCACCGCTGTATTACGGCCGCTATTTGACGGCACCGCTATCCTAGGAAACCAAAGCTTTAGCGAAAATGTGTATGGCCGTGCGCGCACTGCGTTGCGTTTTGGAAACGCAAAATCTGTGAAATATGGAGTGTCATAGAAGTGCGCGCACTGCGGTGGAATAAACGCGTGCGGTAGAGTCACCGGTGGCCCCGGTCATTCTACCGGTGCGGTAGAACTACCACAATTGCGGCCACCGCAAGGCAGTGCGCGCACGGCCTATTACCTGTACGACGGAAGTTATATTTCTTTGTATATAAATGTCTATCTTTTTGTCTCTATGCGTTCTTAATCCAGCGATCAGATTGTCATAGATTGGTAGTGTTCTAAGTAGGTGCGTTTTCTGGACCAAATACTCCATTGACTACAAAATCACTTAATTACTTTAGGTGAATTTCAGACCTTTCAACAAAATTATAGGTACTTATATGTAAGTACAGTACTTATTGTCTATGGACAATTATTTACAGTCACAAAACACCAAAGATTGTACCCAAATGGCCGTTCTGCGGCTTTTTTTCTTAGGGAGAAGTCGCACGATAATAAACTCTATAAAAATACTTCTCAAGTTCCTTCTTAGAAATAATAATTAGGTAAGCACTATTCATTACAGTACCTATTTATATTTTTCAACCGACGACAAAAAGAGGAGGTTATCAATTCGACGCGTATATATACAACGTGTAACGAAAACCCCATATCTATCCAAAAGGACTGAAGACAACATCTGGTATGGAGTCTCTATGTAAAGTTTCAACTCAAAATAAGTGACTCACAGAATTGACCCCAAATTATTGGTTTCATATGTATCTTGAATGCCAGTGATAACAAACGTGTCACAGCACTATGAGGGTCATCATTTTCCACGTCACTTGCCAATAAAACGATAATTCTCTTCGTTCTTCTTAATTTGAAAAATTCGGCCTCTGGTATCAATGTATTTAAATTTCTAATAAGCTCCACACATGTAGACATAGGATTAGAAAACCCTTGCCCAAGGAACTTGTACCTAAACTGGAATGCGGACGCGAAGCTCAAATCCGTTCCGAAGAGTATACCCTCGAAGGACCTAGCTATCTCTTTCTAGTAGTGTGTATATCAATTCGTGATAAACGTAAGGACAATTTTATTTGATGCAATATTTACAGGTTTTTTTAAGACATTTATTATTAACCTTACAAATGATGTATTTCTGTTACCGCTATAACAAAAAATACTAAAAATTAATTAAAATAAATATTTAAGGGTAAAGACTACCATTCAACAGTTGTGATTTTTGGCGCTTTTTATAGGTAATGGTTCCGTACCATTCATTACCTACGTATAAAAATACCCTTCATGCGCGAGTCCGACTCGTACTTGGCCGGTTTTTTTCTTAACAACCTATTAAATAGAAAGAAAGAAATAAATTCAATTATAAATACAAAGGTCTGTGTCGGTCTGTTACGCTTTCACGGTTAAATCACAGAGCCGCTTTGGAAACAAATTGGCATGGAGATAGTTTATATAGGGTTCTTTCTATCTCAGATTTTTGAACATTTGCTCGGTAGCGCGATATAACAGAATTCCACGTGGGCGTAAAGCTAGTTCTCAATATATATCTGAGGAACTTATATTGAGCGCGATAATTTCTATAATAAACCCTTCCTTATGCGGGCTAAATGCAAAATTGGTTTTGTTAAGCAGACTTTATTGCGTTGAATTATAAACTTTCAAAGTGGTTAAGACCCGTTATACAAATACAATTATTGCAGATACAGAATTAATAACAGAATCACCAGCTGGCAATTCTTCGAAGGCTCGGGCTTGATAGGCAGTGGTATAGACGTCCAAATAAACGTACATTAATTGGTAATCTACGTTTATTCGACACTTGTACGGTCAGAACCAGTAGACTAAAAATAAAATGATGCAATCTATACTAATATTATAAAGCGGAAAAGTTTGTTTGTTTGCTTGAACGCGCTATATTCGAAAGTACTGGGTGGATTTGGATGCAATTTGGTATGGAAGTAGCTTGAAGCTTGAGGAAGGTTATAGGCTACTTTTTACGCGACTGCAAAAAAGGAGAGTTATGTTTTTACCGCGATAGAATCCACGGGAGCGAAGCCCCGCCTGAGTACTAGTGTTTATATATAATTAAAACTACTAAAACCCTTCATGAAAAACGATGATTATAAATAGAAAGAATAACAGAAGAGATATAATATATTTATGTATATATTTATTTAGGTTAACCTACAATTGTTTACACTATACATTTGTATGAAACAGTCATATTACATTTATAAGTGTAACAATTAATTACAGGCTAACACCACATGTGCTATTTAAGGTTAGAAATCAATATTATTAACAAACATTATCCTAAACATAAAGGAGGCAGATCGAATGACAATTATAAGGTTATTATTATTAGGTTGGTTCTATATTTTCTAGTTCCTCATATGTTGCAGCTGCAGGTTTGTTACAAAATTGGCTTGACACACAACCCTAAAAAATGTTATTACACTATTATTAGTTAAAAGTATGGAAATAATCTTTAAATTATGAATTATTATTATTCGTCGACATTAACTAACTGCAGTGGATAAAAGTTAAGTAATTAAGTTATAAGTAATTATTAATATAATAAATTACACTTGTAAGCTAGTTTGCGTAGCTGAGTTTTTGGCCAAAATGATATAAAATATTTTTGCCATCAATTTGCTAAGCAAAAGTAAATAAATCAACTAAAATGTCGACTTTTATGCTATTTGACTCCTTTCATAACTTTCACTTACCAGATCTTTGAATGTGCCCAGTACAGGTTTTATATTCTTTTCTTTAGTGGGTTTCGATATTATAGTACTTAAAAAATTTATTTGTTTCGCTTTAACAGGAATCTAAAATAATAATAGATTGATGAGAACAATATTTTAGTATTCAAAATGAAAATTCATCTTGCTACGCTCATATTCTATTTCGAAACGGTGATCTTCATGTCATTTGTAAAGATTGATAACTTACTTTAGGGAAAATGCATCGAATTTCATCATTTGATCTTGTTTCGAAATGCAATATTTCTTCGGGCTTGAAATGGCGGCTACAAATTTTGGAACCGTTTCTGACCTTTTTCTGTGTAGAACACTGAGCCACCGGTCTCGAAGATCATCATTTATAGGAAAGCTTAAAATAACAAAAAATAATAAATAATGAGAAGAAAGAAAAAAACGACGGGTTGCACTCCGGGAGTGCCGGCAGAAGTGAAAACTTGAATATTAACGTTGTGCATTTTTGATATTTTGGAATGTTTGAGGAATAATTTTGCACGAAATGCTTTAATTATCAGTATAAAAGTACTATCATTTATGTGGTAGAATACAATATTTATTTATTGCGCTGTCGTACAGAAACATGACAATTTATATTACATTAAAAGAATTATCTCTTAGACTCTCCGTCCGTCTTACGAATTTTCGATCAGGTCACGTATCCTGACGCGAGTTTAACATTTTTTACCCATTACAAAAAAGTGCACAACGCCGCTCAAGAAGTTTTCACTTCAATAATAAATAAGAAGAATAAAGAGAAGAACATCCACTTTTACAATGATAACATAGTCACCCTAAATGCAATTTGTAAACAAAGTCACAAAACTTACTTAAAAAAGGAAATTCCAGACCCGGGGTACCCTTCACTCGATTCGCGATTAACCACAAAACACGTTCTTACCATGGTTACAGTATCTTGCACTTTAATATTACGAAAACTCACAAAATTAAATATAATGCAAATTTATAAACATACACATGTCAAGTAAACGTCAGACGGCAACGTAGTAATTGCCATGTATAGTATAATATATCACTACTAATTAGTACCAATTCCATTTCTTTTTGTTTTAAACATCTTGTGATTGCATGGTAAAATAACTTTAATTTTCATTAAAATGCATACAGTAATAATGGTAATTCATTTTAAAGATAGAATTCCAAAGAAGTTTAAAACTAGGTGTTATTACTACAACAGACAGGTCGAAAAAATTACCATTGAAATAAATATTTTTAATCTGACACACAGAAGAAAGGGACACAGTCCACACACGGCACTGTCTCGCTCGGAACGAATAGTTCCTTCAGTTTTATGCGTGCAAGTTTATACTCTATTGTTTAACAGCTAAGAAAGACTTTCTGTATTCTTTGAATCATTCGTAAGCAATCCAGTTAGTAGGTAAAAGATCCTTGCCCTTGCCATATCGTTTGTTATCATCCAAAGAAGCCGTGCACTCGGTATGTATATACCAGGGATGTTGCGAATATTCGCATCCGCATCCGCAAATGCGGAGCTTCCGTATGGGTTTGGACATCTTCATCCGCATCCGCATCCGCAATAATCAATGTGGATTTTCATGCGGATGCGGATGTAAGACGAGTCATTACGTGTTTGTTTGAGCTGTGGAATACTTATCGTATAGATATGTAGCCTATCTACACTTCGCCTTTGAGAAGTTGCCGATCATAAACAACGTCTGAGACATGCCCACCTAGAACCGTACATACAATGCACAAAGGAATATTATTATAAATACTATAAATTAAATATAATGTAAACAGACATACGACACGCGTGCCCTGAAAGAACGCTCATACAATGACCACTTGTAAACACTACTATTATAGTGTTTACAAAAGTGACGTTTCCGATTCTTTTAATGAGAATTCCGAAGGGGCTAAAAGAAAGAGAATGACAGATTCCACGGAAAAGGATATGGGACAACTAGGACCAGGGACGTCAGGTTCCCTCAGAAAGCCATGCTTAAAAACGATCTTGCCATGATGTTAGATTCGTCAAGTGAAGATGAGAGTCAAGAAATACCAGAAAATGGTAGCACTGAAGCTGTACTCTAAAAGGAATTACTTTCTTATCACACTAAAAAAAGAGTCAATGTGGATGAGAATCCTCTTAAATGGTGGAGTGTTCATCGAGAGGAATTTAACATATTATCACCGATAGCACGAAGATTTTTATCCACTCCACCAGGCAGTGTTCCTAACGAACAATTATTTAGTAGCGCGGGTTTAATTTACGAACCTCTGCGTAACCGGCTTGAATCAGAGAAAGCGGCAATATTACTTTTTATTAAGTATAATGCTCCTATTTTTAACTTCACATACTAATTCTAATTAATAAAAAAATATGATTACTATATCGTTATTTTAATTCTTCATTCATATACTTTTTCATATGGCCTCAAACATCCGCATCCGCATCCGCATCCGCGGATGCGAGCTTTCAGAAATCCGCATCCGCATTCACATCCGCGGATGTGAAAAAATCGGCATCCGCAACATCCCTGGTATATACCCTTTAAATTACACGTTGTATATATATATATATATTTTAATGTTGATCATCGATTACTCGAAGACGGCTGAACGGATTTGACAAATTCTTTTTTTTATTAAAAGGGTATACTTTGAATTTGGTCCCATTTTCATAAACGTCAAGATCTGATGATGGGATCCTGGAGAAATCGAGGGAACTCTTCAAATATTATAGGCACATCTATGACGTTTTGGGTATTTATTGTAGTAACTTGTGCAGTTGCTCTCAAAAAGTACCATTTGAGGAAGTGGAACTGATGATGAAGACCACAGATGGCCGCCGAAACTACTCAATAATAAGTATTGAGTGGATTGCGATTCGATTACTTGAATACGGATGTTAAGCACTTTATGCTCGTCACAATGCAAATGGTGATGTAGAGCTGATGGTGAAGTACCAGGAGAACTCCTCAACAATTAACGGCCCAGCATTGGGGAAGCAATATTTTGTAAAAGGTTATAAGTAGTTGACATTTAGGCTCTTGTAACTAGGTAAACTAAAAATAGACCAACTAAAAAGAGTGAAATAAAAACTTTTTACCAAAAAATTAAACCGACTCCCAAAAAACACTGCAAAGTGAAAAATAACTTTAATTTCGGAAGTCGGTGCCAAAAACGAAAATACAAAACTAAAGACACCGACTACCGAAATTAAAGTTATTTTTCACTATGCAGTATTTTTTGGGAGTCGGTTTCATTTTTTGGTAAAAAGTTTTTTTCAATACTTTCATTGTGCGTACAGCTAAGTAGTCAAATTCCCTGCCAGAGTCTGTATTTCCTGATAGCTATATCCTAGGGGTCTTTAAGTCAAGAGTGAATAGGTTACTTCTACGTAAGCGTGATCCATCTTCGACCACATCATCGCTTACCATCAGTTGAGATATTTGTCAAACGCAGGCCTATCATGAATAAAAAAATATTTAAAAAGACATGTCAGGAAAATAGAAAACATCTTTAATATCAAAGCGGCCCTCGGCAATATGAATACCATAATTATTTCCTAAACACACCCTTTTAATATTACATTGCATCATTTTCATCGAACAATAAACGAAGAGCGGTCTCACGTCCAACAACTACAAAGCAATTTAGTTCAACAACGTGTTGATGGTATCATTGTTTTTTTTTCAAGGCAAATGACAGTAATCATACTACCTCATCATCAGCCTTTAGAACTCTTGTGAGACGTAATTAGGAAAATATTTACTCTTATCTATCTTTTGAAAAGACCGGGAGTGTGGAATTTGCACCTCACTAAAACCACTCTTGGTCATCATCTGAACATAGAAAAGGCAATTCCTCATAAAAGACCACTCCGTAGCCCCCTCTGTGCAAAGCCTATTAGGGCACATCCCTGGGGAGACTGTAAAGGGGTCTTCACTGAGGGAAACGTACCTAAGATCATTGATAATAATAGATTTTGTCTTTGCACTACCTCAAGAATTAGAATGCAACGAAATGCGATCGTATACGGGTGATCAGAAGTATCTGGTACATAATAACATAATCAGCATTAATTTAATTCTATATATACTTTATTCACGTATCAATTTTAATTGTGTTCCCATTGCTGGGATATGGCCCTTGCAGCTCCAGGCGAACAAGGTTAAATTGATTTGACTTCGAAAAGACCGTATCTTATCTTATCTTACTATCTTACTCTTACTATACTAATATACTAATACTAATATACTATATACTATAATATACTATACTATAATACTTACTATAATATTATAAATGTGAAAGTTTGTGAGGATGGATGGATGTTTGTTACTCTTTCACGCAAAAACTACTGAACGGATCTGAATGAAATTTGGCAAGTAGATAGTTTACATCCTGGAATAACATATAGGCTACTTTATATCCCGAAATTCCCACGGAATCGGGATTTGCGCGGGAAAACCTTCCCACGCGTACGAAGTCGCGGGTAGAAGCTAGTAATATATAATACAGTATCTTCTGAGTTAAATGCATATACATATCTGTATACCTATAACTGTTGTACATTGCCCGTCGTTAAAACAACATAATAGGTGATTGTTCAAGTACGCAATTACAGCCCTAACGCTAATAATCGGTGAGCTGGCTTCAATTAGTCTTTATGAAGGCGAGTTAATCAATCATAGAATTTATAATCTAGCCGAAGTTACATCAGTAAACAACAGTAAGTCTATATCTTCGCGTAAACTTTGTTGCCAATGTTATTTTTTCCTTTAAGATTATAGAACAGTCACCCGCCATGCCTGTCTGTCGAGTATGTTCTCGATTAACTCAAGAACTACGGAGCTGATTTTCATGCGGGTTCACCAATAGATAGAGTGATTCATAAAGAATGTTTTAGTATATAATTTATTAAGATTCTGTGTGAATTAGCAGAATGCTACCGTGCGAAGCCGGGCCTAGTACTGGTAAACAGTTTACAACAATCTTCCGCCACCTCTGTCCGTCTGTATGATCACGTTAAATACAAAAACTACTGAGTAGACTTTCCAGAGATTTTCACCAATGGATAGAGTGATTCATGAGAAAGTTTTGAGTATATAATTTATTAAGGTTCTGTGTGTATTAGCAGAATGCGGACGCGCAAAGATGAGCTGGGTCGGTAGTCTTGATATATGACGTCAAACCCGCCTCTGTTAACAGTGTTAGTAGCTTACAGCCGTGCAAAGTTAAACAGGCAGTAATAAGCCGCCTCATGTTCCAGCAAGACTGAAAGAATCCCTAAGCGCCTTAAGCGCTTTTCACGCTAAACGCTGTATAAAGTGGCATGTGTCCTATGCTTTTTGCTCGGCATCCCTTTGTGCCCGTGTGCCGTTTCCGTCGCTTTTCAGCGCGCCAAGTGAGCCTCCGTCGGGAATGCTACTTCACAGACATCGTCCTAATTCTCGCGAACGAGCGCTTTGTGTGTCATTTGTGACGTGGAATGCGACGAAAATGACCTAATACCGACCGGGGGACCTATTAGGCGGGTTTTTGTCCCTTTTTTATTTGGGTTGAGTTTTTAGGGTTCCGTAGCCGAATGGCAAAAAACGGAACCCTTATAGTTTCTGTCCGTCTGTCCGTCCGTGAAACCATTAGGATTATACATGTGAAACTTCGTAGGTAGATATATTCTGTGAACCGCTTTCCGAATTTAAGAAAAAAATTAAAAAATATTTAAAATAAAGGGGACTTGCCATACATGGAACTAAAATGAAAAATGAAAAAACGAATATTCATCAAACCTATACTTGTGGGGTATCTATAGACAGGTCTTTAAAAATGACATGGACCTTTCTAAGCCCACTTTTTCTTAAAATCAATCGTTTAAAAGATATCCAAAAAGGTAAAATGTGTGTGTGTCCCTCTAACTTTTGTAATAATGGAGTGAAAAATCTTATTATTATTATTTTTTTCATGAAACCTATGCGTGTGTTGTATCTATAGACAGGTCTTTAAAATGACATAGGGGTTTCTAAAACCACTTTTTCATAAAATCAATCGTTTAAAAGATATAAGCTTCCAAAGTGGTTAAATGTGTAAGGTTTTTTTTCGTCAAATAAATATACATATTACATTATTATTATAGTTAAGTACTACGAACCCTTCATGGGCGAGTCTGACTCGCACTTGGCTAATTTTTATTTTTTATGTGTTTTGCGGCTTTGGTTAATTTAAGTAATAACACAAATAACTCTGATTGTGTAGTAAAATCAGTTTGTTCTAAACGATTATACTTTTTGTATGTTATTTAAATCAATAAAAAATATTATAGGTACCTTTTATGCCAACCTGACTTCGGTTGACCAAGGTCATCGAAGATTGTAATGCAATCATTACGGCCATTATTTTACCATCATCGTTTGCGTAATCTTTGCATATCTTTTCAGTAATCGTATTCCTCATTTAAGCCTTCTGGGTTCCCTTGAATAATATCAATTTCATTTAAATAATCGGAACACGACCTCAAAACTGCTAAATTGATTTATTTCAGGATTAAGTCAGGGGTTTGTACCCTTCTGCAATATCTAAAGGTTACATAGAGATGTACTGTTTAATTGCTAGTTCAGAAGCTAAGACCGGTCCGTGTTTCTTGATACTTAGTGGATACGTACGTAAGTATGTCGGGTAAGCGTCCGTAACCTCACGACAAAACACGTATTTTGCGTACAGGTAGGACAAACACATCATTCGATCCATCCGCGCTCCTCCAGAAAAGCGAACAAAGCCCTGGCTACCTGTTTACCAGGGGCGTGCATAGGATTATGACAGGGCATGCGGCGGAGTAAAAACACACAAAAAATTCTTCTTTTATAGATTTTTAGCATAGCCACAGCCACGCATCGTAGCATGGTGGCGATGCGTGGCTGTGGCTATGCTAAAAATCTATAAAAGAAGAAGTTTTTGTGTGTTTTTCTCCGCCGCATGCCCTGTCATAATCCTATGCACGCGCCTGCTGTTTACACAGGGCTCCCATATTTAAGAGTGAAAACAAATTACTCCTTCGGTTCTGTTAGCGAGAGTGTCAGACTGCTACTGACATAAAACTCATTCTGTTCCTTCAGTTGCTCTTACGCTCCGAAGCTACGGTATCTCGTTAGAACCCGCAACCCCGTCCCCCCATATTAATGAGACAGCTTAGTAGTAGGTGTGTGTATGGTAGTGGAGAATGTCAGGTAGTAAAAATATCTGTCCATATGCTATAGCATATGGACAGATATTTTGTGTGTACACATGAATGCACCTAGTAACTAGTCTCCTCGCGCCACGCCGCATTGAACGCGACGTAAATGCCATATCCTGAGACATCATCAAGAAACTAGGTCGTCGTGCAGCGCATGAATCGGTATACTCGTGTGACCCGGAAATCATAGCTTATTTTGCCTGATCGATACTATAAAACCGTACTTTATAGCTTCTGCGCGAGTCAGTCACACTGTTTTATGGTATTTAATATAATATATTTGACCCAAATTCTTGTTTGCAGCGGCTTCCTTCTGGCCTATCCCAGAAAAACCGTGCATTTTTCCAATAGTATAGGAACTTTTTTTATTGATAATAGGCTCGCGTTTGACCACCATCTCACCTGATGGTAAGTGATGATGTGGTCGAAGATGGAGCACGCTTACTTACCTAGAAGTAACCTATTTACTCTTGACTTTCTAGATTTCCTAGTAACTAACGTATGAACTAACAAATTGCTAGCTTTATGTCTGCTGCTATAATAATTACGCGACATTGTTTCATCTATAGCCACTTCATAGATATCATATTGATTGCGTATCGCGTCAAAGGACTCGGTGTCCCTGAAATCTGTTCTACTTGTAGTTAATTCTATCAAACGTTTCCAGTGCTAATTAAACTTGAGTGTTCTAAGGCAATAGATAGCACACATAACTGTTAATATATCACCCGACACCGCTGTACATGGGTTTGGATGATACGTACACGTACATGTTTGTATCTAGATATACGTGCCTTCAGTATGTTGATGGTTTGAACATGGAGTAAAGAGGAAATGGAGCGTTAAATATGTTGGGGTTGCCAAAGGGTTCAATAAAGGCGTCAAATCATCATTTACGCTTTTCTTATCCCTGATATTTGTGTAAGTGGCTACCGGTTTTTTTTTTCATGTAACTGTACTTATGTGAAGTTGGCCTTTAGACTACGTAGATTCGTTGCAGTTATACTACCGCACAAAAATCTTTATCTAAACTTCAGTTGACGTAAAGTTCAAATCCAGCTCGTTTATTTAGACCTAAAGTCACCCAAGAAGTAATAGAAGCGTCAGCAGCTAAGATGTTGAACTTGTGATCGAGAGGTCACGGGTGCGAACCCCAACCATTAAACTATTGCCGTAAACCCCTTACAGACACAACATCACAGATTACTTAATAGTTACTACAACATATAATATAAAATTTACAAAAATTACGCGTTCGGTGCAGTAATTTAGCACCTTTAAAGTTAATATATAGAGTGCAGAAAGCGAATATTCGCATCTATAATAACGAATAATAATTTAAATAATGGTTGAATTTCAACCACTGGGCAACGACTAGTAAATATAAGTCTACCCAAACGTCCTTACCTCCTTGTTTTAAGTTGTATACGTTATCTGACAAATGCTTGCACTGTATGGACAGGCCCACTCAAATCTGTGAGTATCTTTCCTCAAAAGATCGCCTCAGACGGTAATCTACAGGGTTCCATATATTTTTAACCATTATGGATTGTATGGCCTTTAAAAGATACGGACCCCTGAGTTTGTTTCGGTATTTCTTCTCAGGGTCAGGCAGGTCAGTTAGGAAACACCGGCCTCATCTAGTTTAAATTTACAAAAAAAAATGGCGTGTAAAGGTGTTATTTAATAACCAGTTTGCAAAAAGCCTCATAAAACTGTTCGCCGATAGACATATTATTATGAGCACTCCATATATTACTTTACGCATATCTCACGTGACTCTTCTCATGTTGTGTGTATGTTTGCCATCACTTTGAAGTGAGCCCATCCTTTCAAGCATCAGCGATAGCTAATTAAGACCATTAATTAGGGCACAGGTCATCGTCACTCAGCAGCTAATCTGGCTAATTTCACCAGAGACGGACTAATCTTCGCTCTTATCTTAATTAGTGAGACCTTGAAGTATTTGTCAAAGCTTAAAACCTATTGTATGTTTTTATCTTATGGTGTTTTCGGGTTTTTACGACTATTAACAGTGTATGTGCTGAATATATATCTTCCGATGCTTTGCTATTAATTAAGACTAACTAAGGATATTTGCTGCTGCTGAAATCTAATATTTAACGATTTAGTTTCGGCTTTTAGAAACGCTTAGCATGTAAGGAGTCCAGACCATCCATTATGAATTTATGACATATGTTGCTAAATATGATTAATGCCAATATAAAAACGGCAAAAACTTCGTATATTCCTGGTATGCTCAATTCAGTTGATTTTTCTTCGTATTTTGAGAATATCACATCATATATAATATATATTTAAGAAAATAACAAAATCGTGGACAAATGCTTCTTAATCACATGGTTGCTTCTAAATATAGCATTTATTTTTGTTTAATGAACTTCGTTCAGGACTAAAATAACGAATAGCAATAAAAAGCAGCCCATGCGCCATATTGGAACGCAGAAAAAATCCGTGAGATATCGTAAATGTTGGAGAGAATATGGCGCTATTTCTTTATTGCATGGTGATTTACGGCTTTCTTTCAATATTTGATACTGTAAATTAAACAGCGTTAATGTCGGCTACTAATAAAATAGCTCAGTGTTTAGAAAACATCACACATGTGACCTCTACCAATGCGCATCGCACGTGGCAATTATTATTCTTTTTAGTGTGCCGGTAATGTCAAATAATGAATAATAATTTATTTAGCTCTCAAAGTACAGTCGCCAGCACATCAAGCTATCCGAATCTGACAAATTTACCCAATTGAGTTTGAACCTTATCATGTTGTAATAAAGTTGTAAATCTATTAAATTATTTTGACAGATTGGAGTAGGTTGATGTGCCGGTCACCGTACAAGCAAAATCAATCTCTGAACACATACATTAAGTTATCTTTGTGCATCAGTACTTGATAAATTATGTATTAACTCCCAAACTAAGTTATACTTCTAAAACTTAACACTAAATAGCATAAAATAATCAGTCTAAGCGTTCGCACTGCTGGGACACAGGCCTCCCCTCTATGAGAGGGAATGGGCCGTGATCCACCACGTGGGTTCCGTGCGGTTTGGTGGAAATCACGTGCCTTCGGATTTTAGGTCCTAAGACATGTCGGACGTCAGTTTCGAAAGCAGTGGTGATGATATAAATTGCACAGTAATGATAAATTATCTTTATTTTGCAAATTGGTTATTAAATAACACTTTTACACGCCATTTTTTTCGTAAATGTGTAACTAAATGAAGCCGGTATTTCCTGACTACCCTGAGAAGAAACACCGAAACAAACTCAGGGGTCCGTCTCTTTTAAAGTCCATACAATCTATACTTGTTTAATTATATGGGAACCTTGTAGGTTTCAGTCTGAGGCGATCTTTTGAAGAAAGCTGCTCACAGATTTGAGTCGGCCTGTCCATACAGTGCAAGCATTTGTCAAATGTCTTGCCTAGGTTCGAACTACAAGGTCGCCACCGCTCCACAGTAAATAAATAATATTATTTTTTATCCGTTATAGGTTGCCTTTGACCACCATCACACGTTAGACCACATCCTCGCTTACATCATAAGCGAGGATGTGATCTAAGATGAAGGACGTTTACCTAGAAGCAACCTATGACTTAAAGAAAGAGGTTGTAGCTATCAGGAAACACAGACTCGGTAGGGAATTCCACTCTAGCTGTAGGTACAATGATAGTATTTCTAAAACGTATTGTGAGTATGGGTGGGATGTCCACCATGTAAAGATGGCGCATCGCCGTTCGTATTATTGACCGTTTAATTTTTTATATTTCTTAATATCATTAAGGAATAAATGTTTTCTTATGAAGTCTTGTCTGATACTCTGGTCTCTACATCAGTTTCATTTTCTTCACGGCAAAGTTGTAAAACCCATTTATTTTCGTATCAAAGAAAAGGTTTTTATATCGAGTCTTGGTGTCCATATAAATTATCCAGCGGCACCACTTATGAAAGGAAGTTTTCGGCTACCCGCGACCCTTCCGCTTGACTGCCCCGCTAAATCAGCACTTTTGGCTAACATGGTAAATAAGGGATTGTTCGGAATTGGTATAGACTCCTATTTTTCTAACAGAAGTTATTCCTGGAGTAATTTTATATGGAAAAAACCAACAATTGTGTCTAAGGAAATGCAAAATTTTATTTTTTAATTTAAATTAAAGTAGGTACAATTCACTTCGTTTCCGCAGGTTACAATCAAATGTAAAGTTCAGTGTATTGTACCTAGAAATAGGTACTTATAAGACTAACATATAAATAAAAAATGTTTTAACAAAAAATTAAACCGACTCCCAAAAAACACTGCAAAGTGAAAAATAACTTTAATTTCGGTAGTCGGTGTCTTTAGTTTTGTTTTTTCGTTTTTGTCACCGACTTCCGAAATTAAAGTTATTTTTCACTTTGCAGTGTTTTTTGGGAGTCGGTTTAATTTTTTGTTAAAAAGTTTTTATTTCACTCTTTTTAGTTGGATGATTTTTAATTTACCTAGTTACAAGAGCCTAAATGTCAACTACTTATAACCTTTTACAAAATATTGCTTTTCCCAATGCTGGGCCGTTAATTGTTGAGGAGTTCTCCTGGTACTTCACCATCAGCTCTACATCACCATATTCAAGTAATCGAATCACAATCCACTCAATACTTATTATTGAGTAGTTTCGGCGGCCATCTGTGGTCTTCATCATCAGTTCCACTTCCCCAAATGGTACTTTTTGAGAGCAACTGCACAAGTTACTATAAGAAATACCCAAAACGCCATAGGTGTGCCTATAATATTTGAAGAGTTCCCTCGATTTCTCCAGGATCCCATCATCAGATCCTGACTTTGGTGATAATGGGACCAATTTCGAAGTATACCCATTCGAAAAAAAAAGAATTTTCCAAATCGGTTCAGCCGTCTTCGAGTACTCGATGATCATACATTAAAAAAAAAATATATATATATATACGCGTCGAATTGATAACCTCCTCTTTTTGTCGTCGGTTGAAAATTGAAGTGTCTTAATTTCAAAATCTGCGTTTTCCAAAGCGGTTTTAGTTGTTTATACGATACATAACATTTAAATTGTTGTACTTCTGTATTTCTGTTGGTCCGGACTTGTCTCTTTTTTTTTAACCTTCTAAAATTATCAAATAAGTCCTCCCACTCCGGGCAGGGTGGGAGGGACTGTCAGACTTTTACTGACTAAAATCCGCGGTGTTCCTTCAATAACCCTTTACATACCGGGGCCACGATAACGGGATGAGTCCCACGACCCCGGCAGGCTTCGGCCCTCTGCAGAGGGGGCCTCGTCATGTTGCTGACGCTCTTTAAGGTGCGCGTGGAACACGACGCGCCGTCGACCCGGGCATGGTCCATGGTCGGACAGCGAGTTGCCCTTTACTCGCTGTCCGCATGCCCGCGCCTACGGTGGCCGGAGATCGTCGGCCGACGTCCGACGCCGTGGGCGTCTACCACTGCGGCTGGGCTGGAGGGAGGACGCCATCCTCTCCCTCACGCGGCCCGCCTCCTCCTTCGGAAGCATGACTGCTTCGCAGAAGGAGGCGACCGCTTCTCACTCCCTCTCGCCCCGCAGCATGGCCTCGACCAATGCCGGGCGCGAGAGGTCTCCGCCTATCGCCGCCGTGAGGACACGTCGGTGCTCTGCCCAGGCGGGGCAGTCTTGCACCGTGTGCTCTACGGTGTCCTCAGGGCGACCCTCGCAGTGGTGACACCCAGGCGTTTCCTCCTTTCCCATCAGACACAGGTACCTCCCGAAACTTCCGTGTCCGGTGAGGACCTGCGTCATGCGGTAGGTCAGGACGCCGTGACGCCGATCTAGCCACTCCTCAAAGAGGGGTCTTACCGCCGCAATTGCGGCGTGCCCCGGACTTATCTCTAGAACAAATAAATCGGTTTTAATGAGACTGGAAGATAGAGGAGGTCTTTTTTTCACGGAATGCCGACGGAATCGAGATTTACGTGTGAAAATCCGCATAGATTATGGTGACACTGCTTACCAATAAATGCATTATGAAAGAATTAATCACACATAACAAAGCTATCGCTAAAGATGCACAGTTGCTGAAAATATTAAAAAAAATTACTTGTGCTGCTCAGCTGTTGGAATTCGCTTCGCCCTTGCAAGAATTATAACTTTACTAGCAAAACAGGAGCTGACTAAACGTGTCTATCTCTTTGTGGAAATCCAACCAGTCTTAAGAAAGAAGCGGAGTAGGACCTACTTCATTATTAACCAAAGAGCTACTATATTACCTACTTGCTATATTAAACACAAACAATCGATCGACTTCCGTTAGCTGCATGCTGCATATAAACAGCTTCGATGCTAAGCAATTTGTATAGCATATCCTTGTAATGATAGCCCTTTTATGCCCCACCCCACATGCGGATACGTCGTGATGATGTGATAGCCCTTTGTATGCCCCACCCCACATGCGGATACGTCGTGATGATGCATAAACGGCATAACTTATATTCCTACATATCATAAAGCCACCCTAAGGGAATGTCTTCCCTAATTTGGTAAAAGAAGTAAGTCGGCAGGAATGTAAAAAATTGGTGTTTGATAATGGATTTGTGTTTGATTTTCTGGCTTCTACCTTTAATGACGGTTAAAGATGTAGGAATGACAGCTAGGATCTACGATTTATTGTGCTTTTCGAGGGACGGAAGAATTTCAATATGTTAAGATGTTCACCCGTCCAAGGAACAGCCTTGGCAAGCGTTGCTTTACGTTGATAATCCACCCGTGTGGCTGTTATTATGTAGGAGTCACGACGAGCTCCTCTAAAAGTACTGTCACTTTCTACTAGTACGAAATGATTATATATGGTGTTTTCTGCCTCGTGGGTCGATTGGTCGCAAGCGCGACTGATGGGCACGAGATCTCGAAAAAAGTGCTATTAGGTTTTTCTGTAAGGAATTTCTCAGAACTAGCCCGGAGTTTGGAACTTGGCGGTGTGATACCCCCCTGCCTCGGAAAGCATGTTTAGCCGTTGTGCCGTGTAAATCCAAAACACTGTATCTTAAGATACAATGTTTTGGATTAACAACGCTCATTCGATTTCTTTTAGCCTGTTCTATCGTCCTGCATTCACACATTTTTTACTTTGTATGAAACTTCTGAGATATGACTATGCTAATAACACTGTATTTACTTAAAAATACAGTTTTACTATAACAAAACACGGCAACTTAAGATACCCAGTACTGCCAAAATAAGTTTCGCGCGTTGCAAGATCAGTGTTTTGTCAAAACAAAGTAGCATGCTTGCGCGTTGCGGGCGCGCCAATCAGGAGCGAGAACCGGCGGCGATCTCAATGGTTATTGGATGATTTGACAGAGAACGAACGGACGACTGCGGGGAGCGGGGATCAGCTGTAATTTTGTTTTATTAACCGACTTAAAAAAAAGGAGGTTCTCAATTCGTCTTGAACTTTTTTTTTAATGTATGTTACCTCATAACTCGGAGACGGCTGGACCGATTTGAAAAATTCTTTTTGCGTTTCAATGGGTATACTTTCCAGTTGGTCCCATTGTTACGAAATTAGGATCTGATGATGGGATCCTGGAGAAATTGAGGGAACTCTTCAAATATTATAGGCACACCTATAGCGTTTTGGGTATTTCTTATAGTACCTTGAGCAGTTGCTTCCGAAAAGTACCATTTGGGGAAGTGGAACTGATGATGAAGACCACAGATGGCCACTGAAACTACTCAATAATAAGTATTTCGTGGATTGCGATTCGATTACTTGAATATGGATGTTAAGCACTTTATGTTCGTCATAATACATATGGTGATGTAGAGCTGATAGTCAAGTACCAGGAGAACTCCTCAAAAATTAACGGCTATGCATCGGGAAAAGCAATATTTTGTATAAGGTGATAAGTTGTTCGGGCACGCCGCAATTGCGGCGGTAAGACCCCTCTTTGAGGAGTGGCTAGATCGGCGTCACGGCGTCCTGACCTACCGCATGACGCAGGTCCTCACCGGACACGGAAGTTTCGGGAGGTACCTATGTCTGATGGGAAAGGAGGAAACGCCTGGGTGTCACCACTGCGAGGGTCGCCCTGAGGACACCGTAGACCACACGGTGCAAGACTGCCCCGCTTGGGCAGAGCACCGACGTGTCCTCACGGCGGCGATAGGCGGAGACCTCTCGCACCCGGCATTGGTCGAGGCCATGCTGCGGGGCGAGAGGGAGTGGGAAGCGGTCGCCTCCTTCTGCGAAGCAGTCATGCTTCCGAAGGAGGAGGCGGGCCGCGTGAGGGAGAGGATGGCGTTCTCCCTCCAGCCCAGCCGCAGTGGTAGACGCCCACGGCGTCGGACGTCGGCCGACGATCTCCGGCCACCGTAGGCGCGGGCATGCGGACAGCGAGTAAAGGGCAACTCGCTGATGCGGACAGCGAGTAAAGGGCAACTCGCTGTCCGACCATGGACTATGCCCGGGTCGATGGCGCGTCGTGTTCCACGCGCGCCTCAAAGAGCGTCAGCAACATGACGAGGCCCCCTCTGCAGGGCCGAAGCCTGCCGGGGTCGTGGGACTCATCCCGTTACCGTGGCCCCGGTATGTAAAGGGTTATTGAAGGAACACCGTGGATTTTAGTCAGTAAAAGTCTGACAGTCCCTCCCACCCTGCCCGGAGTGGGAGGATTATAAAAAAAAAGGTGATAAGTTGTTGACATTATGGCTTTTGTAACTAGATAAATTACAAACCGACCCACTAAAAAGCGCGAAAAAATTTTTTTTTGCAAAAATTAGAACCGACTTCCATATCAAAACACTACAAAGCCAAAAATAACTTTAATTTCGGAACGCGGTGTGAAAAAAAAAGAAAATCCAAAACCAATAACACCGACTTCCGAAATTAAAGTTATTTTTGGCTTTGTAGTGTTTTGATATGGAAGTCAGTTCTATTTTTTGTATAGATACAGAGACTGTTTCCTTTATTTTCCAAGACTTTAAAGTTATTGTGTAGAAGAATATATGAAACCATGTAGTTGGTCTCATTTCCATAAGATGGTTAAAGAAATGATAATTTCTTCTGCAGAGCTAGTGCATGACATGAACAAAATGTAAAAAAATGTTACGAATTAGCTCATAAGTCAATGTCACTTTTTGTGTATATTCTACTTGTATATGAAACCTAGCGGGCTAGATTACTTATAAAATTACCTTTAATTTGATACCAAACACTGAATACTTTTCAAAGTAACATTTGGAGTAATCTTCGAAAAACAGAAAAATACTATTTTGCTCAATTTCTCAAATTTTGTTTTTTGTAGTTACAGTGTATTGGATTGACACGGTACCGTTGGTCCTGTCTGTCGTTTGGAAGTCAGAAGTCAGAAAATCTGACACTGGTCTAACCAAGGGGTATCATGTTACCCAGCTACTGGGTTGTGGAGGTCAGATAGGCAGTCGCTCCATGTAAAACACTAATAGTCAGTTCCATCCGATTAGACTGGAAATCCACCCAACATAGTTAGAAAAAGGTTAACCAGATGATGGTGTTTTCGTCTCTCCTTTATCTCTTCTACCTATTCTCAACAAAGCCTTCAGCCTATAATATGTAGCTAGGGAACTGGCTTAGGTTTTTAATGTTATATACCGATTCCGAACGTTTTCGACGAACGCCACATTGAGCGAAAATTGCACCCAGTGGTAACATAAATTTTCGCTGTAATCTGGGGAACTGAGCGACCGTTCCATAAAACTGAAATCCCACTTTATCTTATAACGTATCGAAGTGGTGTAATGGTAATTAGTTAAAAGGTTTTAGACATAAAAAGATTTCAAGTATAATTAGGAATCAGGGGGGAAATTAGGAATCTTTGTGGAAATTCGGGACATGACAATAATATTTATACATTTGGCGATAATACTGTCAAAATCTAACAAGTTTTATTTAAATAAGAACCTTTGAATTGAATTTTCGGGCTACTGAAATAAAGTTCCAGTTAGGGCGCCAGTCTTATCCTGAAAGACGCAATTAAACAAAATCTTGTTCAAAAACTGCTTTGGTACAATACTGGGCGTGAATCCAGGAAGTGAGTCAGACGAATTAAAGTCAATTAAACGATCGATGGTGCAGGGGAGAGCGCACCAGTCTGGCACAGGGTGACCCCCCCTTCCCCGCAGGCAGGGAATGGCGGGAGCCCTCGCGGTTCACCCAAACAAACTTACCCTTGTGAACCCCTTGTTATTCTTCTACTTTCCCAAAAAATGTCGCAGTCTACATTCGGTCGTTACTCGCAATTTATAATTTATTGCTAGCTCGTTTATTGTCTGCGGATGCACATTGGCGCAAAAGGTTTATGGCGCCTATCTAGTCAACTATTTTTTGTAATTAGCGAATTCAAACGCATATCATTCAAGATAACAACCTCACAGCTGATTAATGTTTACTCGCATATATGAATGTTAATTATATATTATATCGGTCGGTATTGGTACTGTTTGTAAAATTACGCATTTGGTTATCTCGGTACAGTCTATTTGTTTACAGTTCCTTATAGAGTGACGCGATAGCGACCCCCGACCTCCTCCACTTGTGAAATGGTCGTAATATCTGCAGGGCTGCTACAATGTAATACGAAGCTGCGTCATTACGTCGCGCGCCTCGCTTCCGGGAGCTGGCGATACTCCATTACGAGAGTGCTCCAGTCACAGACGCAATCAGCAATTGAGACGCACTCTCGTATGTAGGCGTTATTGTATTGCAGTAACAATGAATGTAGACATTATGTAAATGGTGTGTGTTATGACGTGGCAGCCCTAGCCGAGGTTGTATAGAGCGGCCGGGGTAGGCGGGGTGCGGCGGGCGTGCGCGCGCACGGCGGCAGTGGCGGGTCGCGGCCGAGAGCGGCGCGTGGCAGTCCGGGCGCCCCCGCAGCTCGCACCGGTCCCGGCGCCGCCGGGCCTCCGCTCGGATGCCGCTGCCGGCCGCCGCAAGCGATGGTCCACGCCGGGCCGGCCGCGCGCGCGCCCTCTCGCGCGATGTTCGCTGCCGCTGAGAGTAAACCGCGCCGCGCCGTCTCGCCGCTCGGGATCCCAAAGTCTCCGTCGTTCCACTCGGGCCTCGACCTCGTCGCCAGCCAAGCGGCCACCAAGCGCTCCGAGAGCGTGTCGGACGTCGCGCGCGCTTTCCGGTTCGCGCTGTTCGCCGGCTCTGGCATGGAGGGCCAGGGCCCGCCGCAGAAGGCGCCGTCGCCGCCGGACGCGCGCAGCCCGCTGCCCCCCGCCGCGGCCGCCGTCTCGCCCGAGCGCCCTGTGATACCCAATGCCGATAAGGAAAGTTTGATGGTGCAGCTCCCCCCGCTGAAAGGTTCGTCGGTAATATCAACAATGCACCCGTGCTAGCTTTACAGATAATGGACATCAAATGCGGCAGATATCTCTGTTTACAAACCACCTATAATGCTTTGATTATTTTCATCATCTATTTGTGGCAAATACCTCGGTACTGGAGTAAACGTTAGTGAACTGCGTAGAAAAAGACGTTTCCAATACACTATCATGTACGACGCAGATAAACTATGCTGTAGTAGCGATAACTACATAGTTGTCGCCCACACCTCGTCATCAGCCTTGAAGAGTCTAATCAGCCTCGACGACTGAAACAATGCGGCTGATTCACTGAAACTAGTGAAACTTGTGATTAACTATCTTATGCGTACATGTAGTTATAGACGTGGGGCAAATGGCGAAAACGCCGCAGAAATATATCGACCCATCGGCGGCCAGCGGCCGGCCCCGTGCTGTTTGTGTGCTATGGGAAACGCTGCGACGTCCTTGCGCCCTGCACCATCAGTCCAGTGACAATTCTGCATTACGATACTTACTTGAACTCGCTATATATAGAACTACCTAATAGCAACCAGTCGGCCTTTTTGTTATAGGCGCTAACTTTGCTAATGAGCGAAATTAGCGTCACGAGGTCATTTGTCTATTCTTGCGAGCTATTGTACTCGTAAACATCATCATGAACACTTTGTTTATAGACTGTCTTCAAGGGACTTTGATATTCGTACTAATAGCTAATGTTTTTGTCATTCGGAAACGTGTTTGTTTATCTGAAGCTTAGGTGCGTCATTTAACGGCGTTTTTACAATTCGTGTTGTAAAATGTCTCCAAAATAATCATATAAACAAAGCTAAATGGCTGTCTTGTATCATCGTTAAAATAAGACTGAATATGAACCGACATGAAAACTGCTTACTATAATTAAGTATGTTTCCACTTTAGTCTGTTGACATACGTGACCTCATGCTGATATGTAATGTCCCTGAAAAATGTGAGATAAAAGACATTTCAATTTAACTTTACAAACTGCTTCTACTTATCGAGCAAGTTGTTTTCTCCGGTTTTAAAATAGATTACTCGGAAATCCAAAGGAAAGGGTACCTTTTCTATTGGAAAATCATGTGATACATGATATCGAATTCATTAAGACATTTTTTTGGAATATAGAAAATCTTCGAGTCGATGGTAAATCAATTTGGGCTCGGTGGGTATCCACGCTGGTAACGACTTCAGTGGCGTTTATCAAACCTGAAATATTTGGAAATCCCAGCAAATGGGACATGGTTTGGTCAGGAGCTCTGCAATCGCACTGTCAGTATGGTCTCCATATACATTTTGCTAAATTGTGCTTACAGCAGCCTAATTGGGTTCGCAGTCGATCGATTGCTTTCCAAACTGGCCAAGCAAGTCACGTTCGTGGCACATGCTCCTTGGACTGAACGTAATTAGCGGAAGCAGATTCATTAAAGAAGATAACATCCTTACTACCCGCCATAACATGCGAAAATCCCAAGCTATTGCGTAGATCTCGCCTCTATTTTGCGGTTTTCACACAGCCACGAAAGTGTCGCTTTTTTCTAGAGTCTCTCTTGAATCCACTGCTTACGCTCCAAGTTTTCGTCAGCTATTTAAAATATCCCCTTTTGTTTCATTGGGGCACGCATTTAGGACATAACTCACCGGCACCCTTGGAAGGGTGTCTGGTACGGGTGACAAATTTATTACGAAACGAAGCACTGAATTGTTGGCAGAACTGTCTCTTTGCTTAAACTATGGTTATTTTTTCCTTGAATATTGAGCTGTAAATCTCGGAATGCTTTAGTCAGATCCGCAAGTAAGGACTGCCTTTGTTTTATGTCTCTTTCATTATTCAGGACCTTTTCGTATCGCTTTTGGGCTTTGAATGGACTTAAAGTTACAGAGCGAGGCAATCAGTCCGTAATACCTGTATTCCTTGAATCATGGAGACCAGGATTTTAAAATGGTTATCACAAAAGTAAACGTATTGAAATACATATAATTGTAAGCCGAACCACTCAATCTTTGTCTGATTTGTAAAAGCCTCATGAAATGTGCTGAAAAATTACGTGACTATAGTTACTATAACCTTTCTTGTGATTGAACATATGATTTGACTACAGATCAATTAATTCTTAATTAATATTAAGTTTTTTTTTATTTACCAATTATCAGCTGACGGTGGATCACGGCCCATTGTGTCCAAGCATTGGAACCGTTATAGACTGATTGTGTTTGTTTTTTAAGTCTCCGGTAAATGAAGAGTTGCACATAATGCATGCTGTCAACTGGAATCGTGTACCAAAGGCTTCTGAGCGACATCGCCACGCTGAATTGCGCAGCCACCCTTTATCTAAGGTAAAAGCCAAGCTTTGGGTGACGTGAATTGTCTAGAGGTCCGAGTACAAATGTAGGTGATTGTATAGAATTATAGATCTTTAAATACTTGGACCAAACGGTAAAAAAATCCCAATTCGCAAACGGCTCGAAAGCAATCATCTAGATACTGGAAGATTTTTATTTTACTGTTAATAGGCTCGCGCTTGACCACCATCTCACCCGATGGTAAACAATAATATAGTCCAAGATTTTTCGA
This sequence comes from Tholera decimalis, assembly GCA_943138885.2. Lineage (NCBI taxonomy): Eukaryota > Metazoa > Arthropoda > Insecta > Lepidoptera > Noctuidae > Tholera > Tholera decimalis. The sequence goes on from OW964565.2 coordinate 31,297,391, forward strand.
CAATATGCCATAGATTTATAGTGGCCTACCTCTCCGTAAGGTAAACAGAACGCTGTAATATCTAGTTCAATATTAATTTAGTTGTTCTGGGAAGCCCGGAAACTAGTTTGACAGCAAATTATTCCACGCTTCAAAGTTTGGACTTCGAGCGAGTAATGTGTTGTGAATTTGAAACTCGGGGAACTTCCAGTCCGGACAGGCGACAGGACTCAAAGCTATGCTCAACTATTTCTCTTTCATCATTTATATTACAAACTGTTACTATAACAACAGAAAGTTTGTATATACGTTAGTGAAATTAACTGTTTATTTTTGCTGTTTAGAAACAAACAATTTTTTTTTTGCGAATAGTGGATAGTACATCTAAGGAGTGGAATTCCCTGCCGGAGTCTGTGTTTCCCGATAGCTATAACCTAGGGGTCTTTAAGTCCAAGGTCACTTTTGGTAAGCGTGCTCCATCTTCGACCACATCATCACTTACCAGCAGGTGAGATGGTGGTCAATATTTAGTAAAAAAAAGATATTTAAATACAATTACTTAAGACCATTTCCTACCATAGCAGGTGTGAAAACATTACATACAATAAAATAAAAATATTCTCTGCCGGCTTCTGTGTTCCCTGCCACTTATGACCTTTCACCCTTTAAAGCACGAGTAAATAGGCATCTTCTGGGCTCGCTCGTCCCATCTTAGACCTCATCTATCGCTTACCATCAGGCGAGATCGAGGTCAAGAGTGGGCCCATCAGTAATAAAAAAAAATTCATTACTACATTATCTATACTAATATTATAAAGCGGAAAAGTTTGTTTGTTTGTTTGTTTGCTTGAACGCGCTAATCTTCGAAAGTACTGGGTGGATTTGGATGCAATTTGGTATGGAAGTAGCTTGAAGCTTGAGGAAGGTTATAGGCTACTTTTTACGCGACTGCAAAAAAGGAGAGTTATGTTTTTACCGTGATAGAATCCACGGGAGCGAAGCCCCGCGTGAGTACTAGTCAATTTTAAAATTATATTGTTACTAGCTTCTACCCGCGATATCTTTCGCGTGGGTGGGTTTTCCCGCGTAAATCCCGATCCTGTGAGAATACTGGGATACTAAATAGCCTATTGTTATGCCAGGATGTCAACTATCTATTTACCAAATTTCATTCAGATCCGTTCAGTAGTTTTTGCGTGAAGGAGTAACAAACATCCCACCATCCTTACAAACTTTTGCATTTATAATATTAGTAAGATTTAAAGTAATTATATATTATAAATATAAAAGCCGTTCTATGGCTTACTACATGCAGTTGACTGAGAAGTCTTGAACTTTTTAAATATTTATCTAGGTTTTCCCATTCGACTTATGCTAGTTCATACCTATACAACGTGTAATTTAAAGGGTATATACATACCAAGTGCATGGCTTCTTTGGATGATAACAAACGATATGGCCAGGGTTTTGTAATCCTAAGTCTACGTGTGTAGAACTTATTACAAATACCAATACACTGATACCAGAGACCGAATTTTTCAAATTAAGAAGAACGAAGAGAATGATCGTGTTATTGGCAAGTGACGTAGAAAGTTATTGACCCTCGTAGTGCTGTGACACGTTTGTTATGATTGGTATTCAAGAAATATATGAAACCGATAATTTGGTATCAATTCTTTGAGTCTTTTATTTTGAGCTGAAACTGTGCATAGACTCCATACCAGATGTTGTCTTCAGCCCTTTTGGATAGATATGGGGTTTCCGTTACACATTGTATAATTATTCAAACAAACGAACATTTCCCCTGTCAATATACTAAAAAAACCTATATAGATTTGTCAAATTCATAAAGTGCGGTTTGCAAGTTTATATTGATTTGAGTGCACATATTGCGGAGACGTACTATGCATATTAAACTTAAAGCTATGTTAGTATCACTTAGATGCACTAGATCTTTGTGCGTTCCAGTGGCATTTGTCTGTGAAAGCGGCGGAATGGAATACCTTATTTATTTATATATTTATTTATTAAAACTTTATGCAACGCAAAATGTACAAAGGCGGATTTAATGCCATAGGCATTCTCTACCATTCAACCATGGGTGGTGAAGAGATAACATGGCAGGTGCATAAAAAAAAAACTAAGTAGATAATAATATTCAAAGTAAAAGTTTTATTACTAGAATAAACTTACATACATATTCATATAAAACGCTTTCTTCCAAACGTCCCATAACGCTTTTAACATGTTGGTATGTGCACCACAAAAAGGCATTTGGCGTACTGACCTACGTACTACATTGAAAGACGGTACTACACATAGGTCCGCCCCTGTCTAATATAGTCCTCTCGACCGAATCTCAGCGGAGATTATTATAATGCACAAGTATGTGCGCAGGGACAGATGTACTCTCTGTTCCTTTAGTCTCATAGCCCGATGGGACGTCAATTTGACACGACCAGAGAGATCAGACGCAAGACAACCGAGGCATGGGGGTATCACAGCGCCAACTTCCAAACTCCGGGCTACTAGTGAGAAATTTCTATTAGAAAAACAAACGGGAATAGGTTAGGCAAGGCCACCGAGGCATTCTAATATTTCCATTAACAAAACAAAATGTCTATTAGCTAAACTCTTCGATCAACAATTGTACTAAGCATCAGACTGGCCGAACAAACGGCTATCCGTCTTCGTAGCCGACGGACGGTATTTTAGGGTAATTCATGCTTGTTGATTTGAAGGGGCACACTGCTCTATCTTCGAAACGTTTACGGCGAACATGAAGTGTATGGATCGAAGGCTAAACTTATTATTATCGCCCCCAGATGCGCCAGCGGCAGAGAGAGAACAGCTCTTCGTGCAGAAGTTGCAGCAATGCTGCCTGCTGTTTGACTTCGCTGATGAGCCCCTGTCGGACCTCAAATGGAAAGAGGTCAAGAGGGCAGCCCTCCTGGAGATGGTGGAGTACGTCACGTCACAGAGGGGCGTTATCACGGAACCTATATACCCGGAGGCGGTCAATATGGTGAGTGTAATTTTCTTACCCTCATTTATTTATTTATTTAGAAAACCAACAGTCCTACATTAAATCAATCATAGAATAAGTTTATTACACTTTTGTATGGCTAATAATAGGTTTCCCTGTTGTAACTTGAATGAATTAAGAATATGCGAACGAACTTAACAGCAAGAATCAAAAATATTACATCAAATCAACATAAGTACATTTAAAAAAAAATTATACAGGTACTAAGGCTAATGTGCTATTTATATTTAATTAAGTTTTTTTTTATGCTTTGAATTTAGGTTTTGGGCAATTACAAAATTAATTTTACTTTTATTGACATAAGTTATTACAATAGCATTATAGGAATCTGTAACATTTGTGCTAGTATAAACTGTGTTGCAGGTGTTACTGTCTTCCCCTTAATATATAAAGTGACAATATTCTTACATCATACAGAATAATTAAGATTGTTTTCTATGATGATATAATAAGAAAATAATATAAACCAACTCATCATAAAGGCTCATCCGGAATAAAATATAATTAAAAAGACAGAAAGAATCACGTTTCTCATAGCAAAGAGCCCTACCTCCCCTTTACATAATTGTACAAATGAATAACTGTGTTTTCACAAGTGCTTATAGTTATTTACACTACACTTAAGCGTAAACAAAATTGTTATATATTTTCTCTGTCTTTCTGTTTGCATGGGCTAATTTCTGAAACGGCTGAACCAATTTTAATGTGTCTTTTACTGGAAAATAGAGGATTATAGGGCAACATACAGGCTAGGCATTTTAACCCTGAATTCTCACAAAATCAGGTTTAGATTTAGGTAATACAGATAGACTTACAGCGGAGACTTACTTATACGGAACCTTGGTTTACGCATCGGATACCTTTAAGTACTACGTACTTATACAAGTACATCTAAGTCAATAAGTAAAAGCCCGATCTCTAAAAAATTCAATCAGCTCTTGTACACTTAATTAAGTCAGTACTTTCCCGAACGCCTATCGTGCCTTTGAAACTGATAAGCCGTGCAACCTCTTTAGCTAGCTCAGCGAGATCCCAGATTGGCTCCGTTGTACCAGAGATAAGACGCTTCAGAGATTGTGAGGGTTCCTTGTAAGGATTTTTAATTTCAAGTCTTTATTCTATGTACTAACGATATAGCGTTACTGTATAGTTTGATGCTAAGAAGTATTAATTTACTTCAACAAACATATCAATGATTCTGAGCGTTTGAGAGTATGTTTTCACAGAAGGTTGTAATGAAAAGATACAGATTATCTCCTTAAGACGGCTTAAGAAGGAGATAATCTGTATCTTTGGTTGAGGATCCGGATGATCTTATTTTTGGAGACACATGACGCTCAGTCACACCAGTAGTGCCAGTAGGATATACTCGTACATACACATAGCACAAACATTTATACACATTCACACCATACAATTACACTTACACATACACTGTACATAATAATAATAGTAACAGACATACGTTTACTCTATATTTAATTGTAATCTCTGTACTTCATAATTGACGTCACTTGTAAGTAATTGTTTTATAATTTATACTTGTAAGCTGTGAAGCTACCTTTTATAAATAACTAGCTTCTGCCTGCGATTTCGTACGCGTGGGAAGAATTTCCCGCGCAAATCCCGATCCTGTGGGAATTCCGAGATAAAAAGTAGCCTATGTGTTATTCCAGAATGTCAACTATCTACTTACCAAATTTCATTCAGATCCGTTCAGTAGTTTTTGCGTGAAAGAGTAACAAACATCCATCCATCCTCAAAAACTTTCGCATTTATAATATTAAGTAATATTAGTAAATTAGTAAATAAATTAGTAAGATAAGATTAGATATTAGTAAGATAAGATTAAATATTAGTAAGATAAGATTATAATATTAGTAAGATTAAATAAATAATGTATAATTTAAAATATTAAAAAAAAAATAGGATCTCGTGGCTACATAATAACAGCCGCACGGGTCGATCTTCTAGGTTAAGCAGCGCTTGCCGAGGTCGGTCTCTCAACTATCTACTTACCAAATTTCATTCAGATCCGTTCAGTAGTTTTTGCGTGAAAGAGTAACAAACATCCATCCATCCTCACAAACTTTCGCATTTATAATATTAGTACGATAGTAATATTAGTAAATTAGTAAATAAATTAGTAAGATAAGATTACATATTAGTAAGATAAGATTAGATATTAGTAAGATAAGATTATAATATTAGTAAGATTAAATAAATAATGTATAATTTAAAATATTAAAAAAAAAATGATCTCGTGGCTACATAATAACAGCCGCACGGGTCGATCTTCTAGGTTACGCAGCGCTTGCCGAGGTCGATCTATAGACGGGTGACCATCCTAACATAGTGAGATTCCTCCGTGCTTCGTAAAGCACGTTAAGCTATTGGTCTCGGCTTTCATTTGGTCATCTTTGACAGTTGTTTTGTCAGAAGCCAGAAAATTTGACACTGGTCTGGCCAAGAGGTATCGTGTTACCCAGCTACTGGTTAGTGGAAGTCGGAAAGGCAGTCGCTCCATGTAAAACACTAATACTCAGCTGCATCTGGTTGAAAGCCTACCCCAACATAGTTACGGAAAGGTTAAGTTCACTTTCTCCCGTATTATTTTCCTCCAGATGTTTCTGTCTCTGGCGGTGTAAAAGGCGTTGTGAACCGTAGAGTCGAGAGCGGTGCGGATCTGGTTAGACCAGTGGTTCCCAACCAGTGGTCCGTGGACCACCAGTGGTCCGCAGAAGCCAAAATATGGTCCGCGAACGATTTTAAATTTACTGGGCGGTGAGCCGTTGGTCGCCGTGCAGTGAGTGAGAAGAGCGCGGGTGGAGGGGGCGGTACGTCGGGCCACGCCAGGATTTTCTGCTTTGTTGGTAATTAAAAACTAGGCGAGGAATCGTTTGAAAGTAATTGATGATTTGCGTGTAGCTTTAAGTAACAATATTAGTCCTAGGATAGCCGAACTCGTGAAGAAGATACAAGCACAGAAATCACAGTGATACAAAATTACAGATGTTTATCCTAGAAATATTATTATTTCTTTTATGTAAATTCCTATTGAGTTTTTAATGAAAGTTTCAGATTGATTATTACAGTTTATTTTTATTATACCTACATAGTGGTCCCTGCTAACAAGAATAATATAAAAGTGGTCCCTAATCAAGAAAAGGTTGGGAACCCCTGGGTTAGACCAACGTATGGGTGGGGCTGCGTCTTCGAGGCCTTTTCCCTTTGCCAGACACGATGAGCTTTTCGAGGTTGCCACCGTGTTTCCTAGCAATATGACCGAAGTATTCTGAGACTGCGTAGACACTCGGATGATAGCCGCGCTTAGATAAACCAAATACGTGTTATCCACCCTGTCTTTACTGTCAATGCTAACGCATAATTATATCCAGAAAATGCCATTGTTAGAATGTTCAACAAAACCGTTTTAATTTCGAGTTTATCACGCCACAACGGACCTTGTAAGTCGACTTAGATAAATTAAATATTAGCATAATAAAAACGTGTTATCCACCCTGACTTTACTGTCAATGCTAACGCCTAATTATATCCAAGAAATATCATTGTTAGAATGTTTAACAAAACCGTCTTAATTTCGACGCTACAAAGAACATTGTAAGTCCCTTGCGCTTGCGCTCCATGAAACACGAATTGTTTTCAAAGATCAAGAATGTCCCGACCGCCCTCAAAATAGCTACATTCATTACTTTCAACTTTTCTTTAACTACCCTACATTTTTCTTTGAAAAGTATCCGAGGCTTCTCACGCTTAAATGCACGGAACAAAGGAAAATTGTTTGCGGAACTTTTTAGGGGTCGGTCTGAGGTAAAAACAAAGAACCTAATATCGTTTTTGTTTTGTTTACCATATATTTTTTATGCCACTCAAGTTTCTGACCCAGTGTGGTATATTTTTTTGTCTGTAGGTCATATGGACGTAGTTAAATGATTATCGCATTGTCACGGCGACGTACCCTTTCTGTTAAGCCTGAATATACTAATACCACTAATACACTACACATCGCACACACTAATACCACAGTCTAAAAGATCATACAGTCGTCCGACGAAGACGTCTAGACAGGGCAATCGTGCGGGGTGTGAGGGGCGAGACGCGGGAATGCCGATCCCAAGCTGCGAACAAAACTATGTTAGCAGCTTGGGAGACATCATTCCGGGCTAGCACGTGTTTGTTTTTTAATTATTTATTTAAAGTGGTACATACGACGTGTGCTGTGAGAGATTGCAAGTCTTCATCTTGTTTAAATAAAGATCTCCGGTTTCATCAGCTTCCACGCACAGAAGAAAGGTAAATAATTAATAATGTTTTGTTATCGTTTTATTTGTAATGTCGTGCCGCGTTGATAACGCTAACAAAATAGCCGAACGGCGGACGGTAAAAAAAATATATCTAATAGGTAATCGCACAGGGCCGTGAGGGTTTGGACATTTTATATATTTTTATATCTACTTAATATTATTAGGTGTTCTATTTTTATTCAAAATGATAACGATACTTTGAAGCTTTATTCGAATACAGATAACGAAAAATAGTAATTTCAAATTGAAGATATTCAGTATAGGGAATTACGCGATGTAGCTAAACATTCTGTGTCAGGTGTGTTTGAAATTTGTGCTATAGAATTGACATCCCATTCAATTATTATTATGTGTGTATATAGAGTACCAAAATATAATTACTTGACATTTTATGAAAAACTTGACGATGTATTAAAAAGAGTTTGTGTGCTATCGAATAAAAAAAATGTATTATGTGGTGATCTTAATATTAATATACTGTTAAGAAATAAGACTACTCTGGAATTGGAACACTTCCTACTTAACTATAACTTGACTTTAGCTCTAAACCAGCCTACTAGGCCTCATAGTAAAACGTGCATTGATAACTTCGCACATAATCTACAAAAGGGATGGAATGCGGAAATTATTGATCTCATGTTATCAGATCACACATCACAAATACTCAAAATACCTGTACATAAAACGTGTCGGTTAAAATTTTGGAAATCGGTCAAAAAAGATTACTCCAAAGAGAATCTTGACAAATTTAAATCATGTATAAAAAATTTATCTTTCAATGAAGTTTACGCAAGTAATGATGTTAATGTATCCTATAATACCTTTCTTGATATTTTCTCTTTGTTTTACAACCTCTGTTTCCCAGAGAAAATAATAACTACATACACTAACAAAAAGGTTAAATGGATTTCCCGCGGCATAAAAAAATGTAGTAAAAAAAAGAGAGCTTTATTGTGGGCATACAGACTACACCCAACAAAACAAGCAAAATGTGACTTGAAAAAGTACACTATGCGTTATAAAAAAATACTAAGATTGACTCAGAAAGCACAAAATAACTACTTTATAAACAAATCTCAAAATAAATCAAAAGCCACATGGCAGATAGTCAATGGATCTAAAACTAACGTGCCTAAAGAAGAGATACTGACAATAAAAACTGGAAATTTGACCTATACAAACCCGAATGACATAGCTAATGCATTTAATGACTATTTTATAGATGACATTGAGAGTAACATAATAAATGACATTAAAATAAATAACAATTTAGATAATTTGACAATGCAATCAATGTTTATGCAGCCCGTTCTAAAGCCTGATATCATTTTAGCAACCAAGACACTTAAAAATACTAGTACTGTAGGTATTGACGGTATATCTACAAAAGTAATTAAATATGTGATTGAGCTAATAGCACCTGTTTTAGCACATATTATTAATTTAGGTATTACCGAGGGCATATACCCGGAAGCCTTGAAAAAAGTCATTATAAAACCGCTACACAAAAGGGAAGACAAGACACTTACAAAAAATTACCGGCCCATTGCAAAAATTCCCGTCTTTTCCAAAATCTTTGAAAAAGTTATATATAACTCTATATATCAATTTCTTCACAAATATAATATTTTATGTAAAGAGCAAAACGGGTTCCGGAAAAGTAAAACTATTAATATGGCAATTTTTGACCTTTTAAATAATGTTATGTCTGCTGTGGATAAAAAGACTCCCGTCTGCGCTATTTACACAGATATGACTAAGGCATTTGATTACGTTGACCACAAAGTCCTTCTTGAGAAATTGCATTGCTGTGGTATCAGAGGAAACATTTTAAAATTACTAGAATCGTACCTAACTAATAGGTTGCAATGTACAGAAATTACAAGAGTGTGTGCAAAAACTAAAACCGAACGAACGTATGTGTCAGGGTTCAGGACTATAAAATATGGAGTGCCTCAAGGTGGCGTGCTTGGGCCCCCCTTATTCCTCATTTACATTAATGATTTGCCAAAAGTTACACAACAACAAATGATTTTATTTGCAGACGATAGCACTGCTATAGTAAAATGTAAGGACCCAAATACTTATCAACTTGACATTAATAATACACTTACTGACATAATTAATTGGCTTAATATGAATAATTTGATAATAAACCTCAAGAAAACTAAAGTGATGCATTTCCACCAGAAAATTGAAACACCAAAAATTTGTATCAGCTACAATCGCACTGAGATAGAAGAAGCAAAAGTAAGTGTGTTTTTAGGTTTACATATTGACAATAACCTTAATTGGAAGGCTCATATAGAACAGCTATGTAAAAGAGTAAATAAATCTGCATATGCGCTTTTTCAACTGGCCAGAAAAGTTAATATAGACGCGTTACTTGTTTCTTACCATGCTTTAGTAGCCTCACTTCTCAGGTACGGAATAATTTTTTGGGGTAATTCCCCAGATAGGGAATTAATATTTAAGGCACAAAAAAGGTGCATCAGAGCCATGTGTGGTCTGAAAACAGATGACAGTTGTGTACCATACTTTAAAGCATTAAAGATACTTACGCTACCGGCGATATACATATTGGAAACCAGTGTCTTCGTCAAATCAAATCCCAACCTTTTTGAAATCATTACAACGGTACGAAATGTTCCAATTCGTAAACAATACAAAAATTGTTTGAGTAATTATAAGTGCAGGACTGCATTATTAAGGAAAAGTGTCTTAGGTATGGCTCCACGCATTTATAACAAAATTCCAGATCATAAAGGAATTAAATTTGACACAATTTAAGAAAAAAATGCAATTACTCTTAATTAACAAATGCTATTATACCATTGACGAATACTTAAATGACGAATTAATTTAGTACCAAAATTATTAATACTGTAATTTTTATTATTTGACGTTTTAATTAATTGACATTTTGATTAATTGATATGTTAATTCCGTTGACTTTCAATTATTTTACGTATTAATTATTTGGCATTTTGATTATTGGACATTTTGATTATTTGACATTTATTGGCACTTTAATTATTTTGACATATTTTTTTTTTCTTAGATATAAATAATTCCTCATTTAGATCTGACATAATTATTGGTTAGTGTTTAATTTATTAAAATGTAATACTAAAATAATGCATGATATTTTTAAAATATTTGGAATAATGATACTCGCAAGGATTTGCACACCGCATTTGTACGCCTCCTGGCATAACATAGCGCTCTATTTATAAATATAAGAACTGTACTTTCTACCTATGTTAACAAATGAATAAATAATTTCTAATTTCTAATTTCTAAGATGGTGAACTTTTTTATTATTTAATAAAGGTGAATTTCGAGATGGTGTACGTATTTTTTTAAAATAAAATATTGGTGTCAATTTAGAGTTTAATTGGGGTGTTTGTTATGAAAATGCCATCCTTTTTGAAATCCAAGATGGCGGACGTCATTTTTTTTTAATAATTTGATATGGGTGTCAATTTTGAGGTTAATTGGGGTGCTTGTTACGAAAATGCCATCCTTTTTGAAATCCAAGATGGCGGACGTCATTTTTTTTAATAATTTGATATGGGTGTCAATTTTGAGGTTAATTGGGGTGCTTGTTACGAAAATGCCATCCTTTTTGAAATCCAAGATGGCGGACGTCATTTTTTGTAATAATTTGATATGGGTGTCAATTTTGAGGTCAATTGGGGTGCTTGTTACGAAAATGCCATCGTTTTTTAAATCCAAGATGGCGGACGTCATTATTTTTAATAATTTGATATGGGTGTTAATTTTGAGGTTGATTGGGGTGCTTGTTACGAAAATGCCATCCTTTTTGAAATCCAAAATGGCGTACATCATTTTTTTATAATTTATTTATTTAAAAAACCTTCACTTAAGCAACATTACAGTACAGTAAGTGTCACAGTACCTAATTATCACGTGCATCAGTTCAAATTTTAAATCTCTTTGTATACGCCTCATCTGCATTTTTATGTTCACCCTCAACTGCTAAATAATACGTGCAGTAAAGAGCAGGTTAAAATTGTTTTCATTATTATATTAAGTAATAATATTGCTAACGATGTCGATCTGCAATAAAAAAAATATTTCATAAATATTGTTTATTTGTGACAACCCTGGCCGCTGCGAGACTGTCTAGACGTTGTCGGCATTTTCCACAAGATCAAAGGCGTCAACCTACTGTACGATCTTTATACTGTGCTAATACACAGACACACTTACAATCAAAATTAACCTGCATGTTTTTTATAAAAGTTGTTCATGCTTTCTTTGTCTTCCATTGTTTTACATTTCTGAGTGTAAATATTTATTTATTTCAGGCTACCAAAGGAAGAAAACTATACATACATTATAAGTGACTATAAACTAATACATCGTACTAATCGTACTTCGTACTTCGTACTTCGTACTTCGTACTATCGTACTTCGTACTTCGTACTATCGTACTTCGTACTTCGTACTATATTATAAATGTGAAAGTTTGTGAGGATGGATGGATGTTTGTTACTCTTTCACGCAAAAACTTCTGAACGGTTGACATTCTGGAATAACACATAGGCTACTTTTTATCTCGAAATTCCCACGGGATCGGGATTTGCGCGGGAAAACCTTCCTACGCGTACGAAGTCGAGGGCAGAAGCTAGTGTTTTATATTTACACAATAAAACTACTATGTACTATTATCAATAAAGAAATACATTTAACATAAACACTATTTCACACGAGTAGTCTGTAACGGCGTCGTGTGTCGCGCAGTATCGGATATCTGTTCACGGAATCGCCGGAACACAACACCTTTCGCCAAAACTCTTTCTTCATGAAGGTCGACAGATGTTCAGTAGGAACCCTCACCACAAAAGAATTTAAATTTGTATTGTGACGAGAATCAAACCGTTCGGCCCTCAGCGAAAACTTGGTCTTGATTCTAATGTACTCTACAATCTCCTCAGCCTTTGTAGACTAATGCAGCCTAGACACGTATAGCGGCGTCACTGGTACTGCTGGACGCAACATATACATAATTATGTAGTTCGGTCCTGTCGGTGCTGTACCGCACTTAATACGACAGGAAGGCTTCCTTTTCCTCGTCTGTACCTTTATGAAACCTTCACTGTCAATCATCAATCAAGGATCAGAATCCTTCTTAGGTTCTGTTTCATCCCTACTACATTAAATAACCAATTATGCCCACGCTACTCCAAAGGGGTAATCTATGCGAAAGGGATTCCTAGTGCAGATAACAGTCTCCCACAGACGCTGAATAAATAAATTAAATTATATAATTATAGTAGTAAGGCCTTTCCGGAAGACAAAATCAATATTTATTTATTTATTAACTATTATGTTTAATTACCAGCATGTGCTTAGTGTACGTTCCTACTAAAAGAACATAACTAGTGTTGGCGCAATTTTGGCCAGAATTAGGTGCATCCAGTCCAACCAACGCCTAGACAGTTCTAGATTTTTGGCGCAACTATGATCTAACTTAATATGAACTATCCCTTCATACGGAAAACTCTATAATTAAGCCTTCGCTAAGTAAGTTTAGCTTTTTCTTCTTGAAATACTTTTACTATGTGCTTCATCTCAGCTTTACTTATAGATCAAGGATACGAACACATACAAGTTACAATCATTTATTATTAGTGAAGGCCTCCAAACACTCGAACATTCGGAAGGTCAGGGTTTTCCTTAGGGAATTATAAATGAAGCCCAACTTCTGATTGTCTTATGGTGTCTATTGATTTGAAGACAATTGGGACAGTATTGATTAGATATTATGAGATGGCATGGTGTATTTCTTAGTTATCTTATTTGTAAATACAGTAAAACCCTATTGCGGTGAACCCACTCCATACACAAGCATATTTAGCTTAGTTGGACGGGTTAACAAGATTGCTAGTAATGTGAATTCCTTCCACAATGCTAGTTCTCTTAAAAAAAACTTAGGGATATATTTATCGTTAAACCACCACACGGCACCACTTAACATTTTTTTTGTAACTACACTAATGCCTGATGCCAATGACTAGTGATGTGTAATCTATGTAATTATAAAAAACTTTTTACCAAAAAATTAAACCGACTCCCAAAAACACTGCAAAGTGAAAAATAACTTTAATTTCGGTAGTCGGTGTCTTTACTTTTGTATTTTCGTTTTTGGCACCGACTTCCGAAATTAAAGTTATTTTTCACTTTGCAGTGTTTTTGGGAGTCGGTTTAATTTTTTGGTAAAAAGTTTTTATTTTACTCTTTTTAGTTGGTCTATTTTTAATTTACCTAGTTACAAGAGCCTAAATGTCAACTACTTATAACCTTTTACAAAATATAGCTTTTCCCAATGCTGGGCCGTTAATTGTTGAGGAGTTCTCCTGGTATTTCACCATCAGCTCTACATCACCATATGCATTGTGACGAGCATAAAGTGCTTAACATCCATATTCAAGTAATCGAATCGCAATCCACTCAATACTTATTATTGAGTAGTTTCGGCGGCCATCTGTGGTCTTCATCATCAGTTCCACTTCCTCAAATGGTACTTTTTGAGAGCAACTGCACAAGTTACTATAATAAATACCCAAAACGTCATAGGTGTGCCTATAATATTTGAAGAGTTCCCTCGATTTCTCTAGGATCCCATCATCAGATCCTGACTTTTATAAAAATGGGACCAATTTCGAAGTATACCCTTTCAATCAAAAAAAGAATTTTCCAAATCGGTTCAGCCGTCTTCGAGTAATCGGTGACCATACATTAAAAAAAATATATATATATACGCGTCGAATTGATAACCTCCTCTTTTGGTCGTCGGTTGAAAAGCGAAATACTACTCAGTGATCAATTACGAAATCTCAGAAACTATTACATCTACAAATTTGAAATTTGGCAGGTAGGTTCCTTATAGGGTGTAGACATCCGCTAAGAACGGATTTTACGAAACTCCACCCCTAAAGGATTAAAACGGGGCATGGTAGTTAGTATGAAAGTCCAATGTTATTAAAGTTGAAAGTAATTATGGGAAAAGGATTTTAAATGGTAAGTATTTGGTATAGAAGTAGCTTGAAAGTTGACGAAGGTTATTGGCTACTTTTTTCTCGCAAAAAGTCCACGGGATACCACTCACTGATTAATCACGAAACTATTTTGCATGGGGTTTTCTTTTGGTACGTAAATGCTGGCTAAGACGGGATTTTGCGAAATCCCCACGGGATCGGGATTTACACGAGAAAAACTTCCCACGCGAACGAAGTCGCGAGCAACTGCTATTTTATTCTATATACCGTTGTATATGTATGTAGAAAAAACGGCTATTTTTATTTTACGAGTAAAAGAGAATGTGTTTTATAATGCCCACTAGATGTACTAAAGACCCTGTCCTCTCTTTAGTTGATCCTTCATGAATAGAATACACTCCATGATATTCGGATCATGCGAGTCATCTATAACACCTTTCAAATGTATCTATTTTCTTTCTTTCTGCCTCTCAGATTATCTATTTTTCGGTACCAGACAAGAATATTGGTAAAATTAGCGAATACGAAATACGAACAAACAGATGGTTTTCTAATATATTTCTCGATCCTTCTTTAGCATATTTTAACATGCCAATACTTCTTCTAATATCATCAGACCAGTATCTATCTATCATCTTAGTAGCTCGTATACAACGTGTAATTTAAAGAGTATATACATACCAAGTGCATGGCTTCTATGGATAATAACAAACGATATGGAAAGGGTTTTGTAATCCTAAGTCGACGTGTGTAGAACTTATTACAAATTCCAATACACTGATACCGAGACTGAATTTTTCAAATTAAGAAGAACGAAAAAAATTATCGTGTTATTGGCAAGTGACGTGGAAAGTTATTGACCCTCGTAGTGTTGTGACACGTGTGTTATGATTGGTATTCAAGAAATATATGAAACCAATAATTTGGTGTCTATTCTTTGAGTCAGTTATTTTATACTCCATACCAGATGTTGTCTTCAGCCCTTTTGGATGGATATGGGGTTTCCGTTACACGTTGTATATAAAAGCGAAATACTACTCATTGATTAATCACGCAATCTTAGAAACTACAAGTAGTAGGGCTCTCAAATTTTGCATGGGGGTTCCTTTTTAGTACCTACGTAGATGCTCACTAAGACGGGATTTTGCGAAATTCCCACGGTTTCGGGATATACACGGGAAAAACTTCCCACGCGAACGAAGTCGCGAGCAAGTGCTAGTATATAATAAAATCATTTCTTTTGTTTAATTTTTGATTGGTAGTCTATACTTCTATACTAATTTTATAACAAGATAATAAATGTTTGTATACAAGTGGTAATATCTAGCTAAACACCTAATTCTAAAAAAAATATTGGTAGTGAGGTTCATTATTTGTGAGTGCTAAACATTATTTCGAAATCCATTATTAAATGCAATATTTATCTCGTATTAAATCAGTTTTCTTTTTTAATTTATCATATATAGTTTGGCACATAGCTCTCTTTCTGTCATTATAACATAATGACTTTTTATTATTAATAGCTCTGGAATTTTGTCTGAGTAGAGGATGTTTGGGGACATTTATGAAACACGTTCCGATGTTATTGCTGTCAGTTTTTCAGACATTATCATCGTTATGATTTATTATTTACTAGTTTTTGTCCGCGACTTCGTTCACGTGGGAGGTTTTTCCCGCGTAAATCCCGATCCCGTGAGAATTCCAGGATAAGTTGTAGCCTATGTGTTATTCCAGGATGTCAATTATCTACTTACCAAATTTCATTGAGTTCCGTTCAGTAGTTTTTGCGTGAAAGAGCAACAAACATCCATACATCTTCACAACTTTTTTTTTTTAATTGAAAATAGTTTCGCGTTTGACCACTATCTCACCTGATGGTAAGTGATGATGTGATCGAAGATGGAGCACGCTTATCTAAAAGTAACCTATTCACTCTGGACTAAACGCAGTGGTTACACAAATTTTATATAAATCGAGACAAAGCGTTTTTGCTCCATACACGGTTGCATAATTTTAAATCCACATTACTAGCAATCTTGTTAACCCCTCCAACTAAGCTAAGCTTGTGTCTGGAGTGGGTTCACGGCAATAGTGTAATTGGTGGGGTTCGAACCCGTGACCTCTCGATCACAAGTCCGACACCTTATCCATTTGGTTTTTGACGCTTTAATAAACTTAAAACGGGATATGTACCATGTATTTATTGCTTCGAGTTTCCGATATTTCGGCACAGTTGCAAGCGCCATGATACTGCGGCCATGTTAGCCTAAAAACTTCATTACTGATGTTTTTCCTTTTCCACAGTTCGCGACAAACCTATTTCGGACACTACCGCCCTCCTCAAACCCAAATGGCGCCGAATTCGACCCAGAGGAAGATGAGCCAACGCTGGAAGCGGCCTGGCCACACCTGCAGCTGGTCTACGAGCTGTTCCTGCGGCTACTGGAGTCACCAGATTTCCAGCCTAACATCGCCAAGAAATATATCGACCAGAAGTTTGTTTTACAGGTCAGTAAATAAGAATAAAGAACACAAATATTTGCGACAAGCAGTCGCGCGGCTTCGCTCCCGTTGCCTTTATCACGATAAAATATAACCTCCGTTTTTGCCGTCGGATATAGTCTATAACCTTCCTCAAGCTTCAAGCTACTTCTATACCAAATTTCACCCAAATCCACCCAGTACTTTCGAAGCTAAGTGCGTTCAAATAAACAAACTTTTCCGCTTTATAATATTAGTATAGATTCCGTTCCAAGTAAGATAAAGAAGGGAATATCGTATTGTTTTGCTCCTTTTAACAACGTCAGAGCAAATAAGAATCGACTTGTTACGATTAACCAGTCGCAAGACATGGTGCATTAAATGACATCACCGACTTTGGAATTGAAGGCGACAATGCTATGTTGCTACGCGAAAGAATACAGTCCAGACATGCGTGTGCGAGAGTGTACTAAACGCATGTGCATGTGCACAGCAACTTAAATGGTCGAGAAGCAACTAACAATTATTATAGTTCTTGTCTTTCTGACATGTGAACATTAGGTTGCTGTGCACAAGTTATGGTTATCGTGTGGTATTTTGGATGGCCGAGGCACCAAACCACAATCAATCTACTAGCAGCTGATCTAGATACAATAATTGTTGATGATTATGCATAAGACATTTTTTTGTATGTTTTATGTAAATCATTTGTAAAGATTTTTGATTTTCTTTCGAATGGAGAAGTTGGATGCGGTCCCATCTAGAGCTATTAACTACAAGCTAGAGACTGTATAATAGTACATTGTTACTTTTTGTTTAACCTGAGAATAGGAACATGCAGGTTTAGCTCTTCTTGGGCTATAAAAATAGCTATTAACTTGTAGTTTATACCTCTGGATAAGGCTGCGCTCTTAAGGTTAGTGGACGCAACCACTTAAATACAACAGAGTTCAATAATAATATTGTTTACTCCCATAATGATAATATTTTTTACTCCCAAAAAAAAATGTAACTCCTATAATTTTAGTGATTGCCCCCTGGTGGAAAATGTCTACTATTTGGTAGACTACTTACTTACATAGGTCTAGTTGGTGGTAGAAATTTGTACCAATTTTCATACATTTTTGGGCATTGTCCTTTTAATAGACAAATAAAAGTTTTTTTTTTTTAAGAAGCATTGCACTTGTCTACATATTTCTCCTGTATCGTGAGTGCATTTTTACAATCACCCAGACCCGGAACAACTATTTTTAGGCCATATAAACATTTGTTCCGATGAGGGAATCGAATTCGCGTCACGTAGCGCAGCACCCAATCGTTCAACAACTGCGCGAAGCGTGACGTCGAAATCTGAAAGAAGGCCAATTTCTTAATAGCGTCTGTAAAAGACAGATGTAACTGTACTAAGTTATCTTAAAGTTTCTTAAATCCATAGCTCATGTCACGCATAACGTTCTTCAAGACGCTTTAACCCTTAACCATTGACATGTCATTTTGTGACACTGCTACTGACATACGTCTCTATTTTTAAATATCTCTGGTGTATTTGTATGAAGTAATTGTTATTATGATGAATCATGCGTAACTTTGCGGAAATCCATACCAAACGAATTTAAAAAACTAGAACAATATCTAGTGTTAATTCTGCCAAGAACTAGGTGATCAATATTGCATGCAGTATGCAGCACCGCCCTCCCGCCCGCAAATATATGCATATGCAAAAGGGATGCAAAAAAAAAACATACTAAAACATAATATTTTGTATACAATTGGCCCAAAAATCAGCTGCAGAAATTCCGCTCGCTGATGCAGACATAGATCATCAAGTGTACAGGTGACAGAGCATGCGGAGCAAGATAGAAGGTCTGTGTGGTCACGCCGCATATGCACTGAAATAGTCTTGTGTAGTACGTGAACGATGAACGAATAGGAGCCGAATCTTTGCAGTGTACTAAAAAAACCGTTTCCGAACGCTGGCTTGTAATCGGTCTAATAGCTCTTTTCGTACTCGTACATTCTAAACCGTGCGATCCGGTGCGATCGTAATGTGCGAACGAGAAATGCAATACAGTCACTGATTGTTAGACATAGCCGACGAATGACGATGCTACCCGAACCCGACCGACTGAATTCGCAAGAATGAGATAAGATGCATGTTATTTCAATGGCATAATGTCTAATTTAGCTTGTCACCTGATCATGCGAGACATGTCTAGTGATCACTGACTGCTGAGAGCGAAGACCGAATAGAGCTATTAGAACTAATAGAATGAACTATGTAGTTCACTGTCCGAAATGAACTAGTACGGAGCAATCTCAAAAATGACCGAGCAGGCACAAGACTACACTGAACTCTGATCCGTATATCCCCATTTCTGGAGCATATCTTTGATACCGCCGACGTAAGTTCGCAGTCCTGAGTGTCAGCAAAATTGTCGGGGCCCACCAGGGTGCCGTTATCTGCCGGGGTTGCGGGATTGTTCGAAAGAGTTACCGCGGCCTCTGAACACGATGGGCATATGACATTTTTTTTGTGTGTGTCGCTTCTTGCAGGTCAGCCTCTGAGGTTGTCGGCTGCTTAACTGGACATACCTTACATACCTGGTTGCCTTAATTAATAAATAAATTAAAGCCTCCAGGGCAGGCAAATGACGGAGAACGGATGGCTTTTAGTCAGTAGAAGTCTGACACAACCTCTCGCTTCGCCCAGATCGGAAGGGAGACATTGGATTATTTCCCATTTTTTTTAATAAACAGTTCACAGTCTGTTAAGGCATATCCTATTCGCTAATATATTGATGATCACACTAGCCTGTATTTAACTATCCACACACGTGTTAGGTTTTTTATCAATGTTAATGCTGACGTCAATTTCGATTGTTTACAAGTGTAATCAGCGTAGATAACGCATAGGTGCTTTATTGTAGATCAATGCTTAGTATGGTAACAGATAAAAATGTGATAAGTCACAAGTTGCTGCATCATTTTACCGCCATTACTGTTAGCCTGGTTTGACATTGACAAGCTTTCAGAAATCTTTGCATTTTTTTTTATTCGTGATAAGCTCGCGTTTTTCCACCATCTCACCTGATGTTAAGCGATGATGTGGTCGAAGATGAAGCACGCTTACCTAGAAGTAACCTATGCACTCTTGATTTACAGACCCCCAGGTTATAGCTATCAGGAAACATAGACTACGGCAGGGAATTCCACTCCTTAACTGTACGCACATTGAAAGTATTCCTAAAACATTTTGTGCGTATGGGTGGGATGTCCACCATTTAATAAAATTGAAGTGTCGGTCTATTGCTTGAAAACAGCTGTGTTGTCTCAAGTGCTCATATGTAGTTATCTAAACCACGAACTTTTTAACATTTTTGTTTGTCTGTCCGTCTTTCTGTCCCTGGGCTAATCTCAAAGAACGCCTAAACCGATTTTAATAAGGCTCACTAGAAGATAGATGATATTATAGAGCATTTCATAGGCTCTCTATCCCAAAATTCCCACGGAATCAGTATTTACACAGGAATAACATGACAAGCGTTAGCTCTTATCTATATCTATACTAATATTATAAAGCGGAAAAGTTTGTTTGTTTGTTTGTTTGCTTGAACGCGCTAATCTTCGAAAGTACTGGGTGGATTTGGATGCAATTTGGTATGGAAGTAGCTTGAAGCTTGAGGAAGGTTATAGGCTACTTTTTACGCGACTGCAAAAAAGGAGAGTTATGTTTTTACCGTGATAGAATCCACGGGAGCGAAGCCCCGCGTGAGTACTAGTATCTATATATATATATAAAGTCGTGTTAGTTACACTATTTATAACTCGAGAACGGCTGAACCGATTTGCCTGAAAATTGGTAGGGAGGTAGCTTAGAACCAGGAGACGGACATAGGATACTTTTTATCCCGGAATTCCCACGGGATCGGATTTATGCGGGACAAACCTCCCACGCGAACAAAGTTGCGGGCAGAAGCTAGTTGCTTATAAAACATGTACATATCTACCTTTCTTTTTTTTAAAGAAACCTTGTTTTGTGGGCAGAATTCACATTACTAGCAATCTTGTTAACCCCACCAACTAAGCTAAATATGCTTGTGTCTGGAGTGGGTTCACGACAAGGGTGTAATAGGTGGGGTTCAAACCCGTGATCTCTCGATCACAAATCCGACACCTTAGCCATTAGGCTATTGCCAATGATTATTAATTAATTGATTCAATTATAGTGTTTTCTTCGTATTGGATATCCTAACGATTTTATGTCGATAAGTCAAGGTGAAAGAGAATATAAAAGTAAGTAATTGCTTTGTCAAATTACTCGATGAGAACAACAGACTATAAAGACTAGTGTCCCGCCGGAGCTTGAGTTTTGGCCGAAACCGAAGACCGAATTGGTAAACTTAACGTACACTAGCTCTGTTTTCTAAATTGAAGTAACAAAAAACACACGGATCATTCTAAAAAAAAAAATCCATCCGGCGTTAGCTGGAAACCTTTGTATTCGGCCGGCGAAGTCGAAGCTGGCGGTTTGGCCGAATTTTGAAGCCGATACTGAAAGTGCGGTCGGACACTAAGGTAGTTGTTACACCACCAGCGAGAAAACTACTAACTGTCGACTACTTTATCGCTCAAAAAACGTACAATAGATATAATTTCTGTGCAAAAAAGAAATGCACGTATTAATAGTCGATCGCTGACTGTTTACAGTGCCGGCGAGGACTCGTTCCAGTAGTTCGTCGCTGAGCGACAAAAGCTATCAGAGTTACATGCAAAGTAAAAAATTAAAAAATGTATTGGAATGCTGATGATGATGTGAATGGTTAGATCATATAGTTAGGGACTTCGTTCGCGTCGGAGATTTTTCTCGTGTTAATTCCGGTCCCGTGTGAGATTCCAAAAATCCTTTCTTAATGCTCCTACACACACCCCACGGAACATACATGCCAAAGAGCAATGCTGAGTGTCCATAGTAACTTTGGCTCAATATAAAATTCTCACGGCCAGTGATGAAAATAATTTTATTGTGTGTAGTTCAATACTAAGAACTGTTTCTTAGCATTTAATATTGTATAGAAGCTCTAACAAAAAAATATTAGCATAAATACAAATATGGAATTTTGAGGTTATTACAATTTGACGATCTCTATACATGTTTGTACACGCTAACATTTAGCACTAAAGTAATTACTTCTGTCTAATTAAATAAAAGTACTTTACTTCGAGAATAGAGGTCCACTGCTGTAACAATGAACGAACTTCTTCGCATTCTACTAAATACCTCCGCATTCGGAAAACATTCAATCCACAATTAGTGCAACGTTGTTGGTTAGACATGGTCACAATAATGGATGTACTTCAACACTTCGAAAAGCAAAAGAGTCTCAAAAAACAGAGGAGGAAACGTAAACGCATGCACTTCGCAATATCACCGACAACAACAACTCAAAGAGAATGTAATACACTATGTTTTACAACAACTGTTTGTGTTTGTAATGTCAATCAATTCCCTTTGTGTCACTTTTGACACTTGTTCGAGTTTTTATTTGGCAGAATAGTCAACATCGCCTTTGCTTGCCATGTATAAAAATAGAATAGAGTTTTTATTCTCAATAATTAAAATATTATTTCAGATTTTTTATGTAATAAAATGAGATTATTGTTCACCACATATTGTTACTATTTTTAGTATAGAAAAGAATACATAAAACAATAAAGAATTTGAAATAAAAACTGATTAATAAGTTTAATTGCAGCATATTGACAACTCAACCTTTTTTCGACAATTTCCGGTCAGCTATTTGTTTATTAATAAATCAATTCTAATGAAGAAGTTCTCGAAAGAAATTAAATACAAACTTATAGTTTAGATTTTATTGTATAGATTCTTATACATTAAAGATAAATGGCCGAGCCATTTTAAATTTAAAAGTTGTGTAGGCCAGGATCCGTCTTTGTTCTTTCAGCGCCCATAAGTTTCGGCTGTGCTTTTTCTGTCAGTCAGTCAGTAACAGAAGCGTTTTATATATATACTAGCTGTGCCCCGCGGTTTCACCCGCGTATAATCCTACTACTATTATTAATGTGTAATTTTATGCGTCAATCTAATTCGCAATGGATAGAGAATCGCGAAGTAAATATAGTTTAATATAATAATATTGTCAAGAATACATTTAGAGTATTTTTAAACTGCTGACCCGATCTCGTTCAAACCAATTTTAATTGAAATTTTTATTAAGATCTACAGCATATATGTTGTTTTGGTTTTTGACTCCATTATTATAAAAGTAGAAGGGGGTGGGGGGTGAAACACATTTTACCACTTTGGAAGCGTATATCTTTCGACTGACTCGCGAAGAATTCCGTAGCTATGCTTGCTAGCATAGATTAACGTAAAAAAATGCTGTTATCATAATGTTTATATTTTATGACAAAGTTTTATTTGCGGATTATGCAAATGTGAAAATGAAATCTCAAAAACTGTATCTGGGTAATTCCAGCGAAATTCAGAAATTAGAGTTTCAAAAATTTGTGAGAAATATTTTCAATATTTAAGATTTCTTTTGTATGAATTTTATAGTACTCGTGTAACTTATTATCAATTATATAGTGGTCCCCAAAATAAGTAAGTTTTCATGCGATAAAGAGGGTAGTTAAAACATAAGAGAGTGAGGGAATGATGCATCAGGTGAGGGAATGAGCGTTAACATATTTACGACAATTCAACAATAAAAGACACGTTTAATGACATTAGAAATCTTGTATTATAGTTTAAATAACAAACATAAAGTAACATTATTTACTAATTATTTCTACAAATCTAAATAATATAATTTTTTTTACTTTAAATTATTGAAAATTAATCACAGTGTTTCAAGTATTGCGAATGGCATTACAGATCTATTTAAAGTTATTTAAAAACTAGTTAAAGAAACAAAGAATGAAAACCATCTATTTATTATAAACTATAAATTTCAACATGAGACAACATGAGAGAGAACAATAAAACATTATATCTAAATATGAGGAATTGTTCTTTGATCAACTCAGCTAATCACCTTTGTCCATTTCTATTACGAAGTAGCAGCCTCTTTTGATTAATTTTGGAAGTTGAATCTTCTGTAATACATCATCCAAATTATACATCTCTTATAGTCGGCCATTTCCAAGCTTTAGAGCCTCTAGTCATACAGTTTACTGAAGCGCCTTACACAACAGACATTTTGTTGAATACACATCGCATGTTATCATTGAAAGAAATCTTGTTAGATCGCAGCTAGGCAAAACTTTATTTTCGTACAGTTTTAGGATCATTAACTGAACATTTGTGTGTATCTCACATTTGCAAGTATCACGGTCTTTGACTGATGCCCAGGTTATACCAAAAGGTCTGAAATTACAAAATGTTGCCAAGCTCACTTTGTATTCAACTGTCGTTAAAAACTTGCAAGTTTTTCATGGTAACACACAATAAGCGTTTTTGTTTTACTAGTCCTTTGTGCTTCATAAAATATTTCTTACCCGGACACCTCCTAGAATTCTTATCCTTTTTTAAAAAATCAGTAACGTTTTTTTATCTCGATCTCGCCTGATGGTAAGCGATAGATGAAGTCTACGATATGACGAGCGAGCCCAGAAGATGCCTATTTACTCTTACTTTAAAGCCTGAAAGGTCATAAGTGGCAGGGAATACAGAAGCCGGCAGAGAATTCCACAACTTGGCCGTGCGCACAATAAATGTGGAGGAGAAGCGCTTGGTACGACAAGACGGTATATCAATCAAGTGTGGATGGTACCCAGCCGTGCGTCTGGTAGACTGGTAGTGAAAGGGAGATGGAAGAATCAGGTCATGGAGCTCCTGCGCACACTCCCCGAAGTACAATCTATAGAAAACCGACAGGCAAGCAACTGTTCGCCAATGAGCCAGGCTATGAAGCTTGTCCACTAGCGCCTCGTCACTTATAAGCTTTTTAGCTCTGCGCTCGATTGAATCCAATGCAGCAAGTTGGTACTTTGCAGAGCCATCCCACAAGTGGCTGCAATACTCCACGCAGGAACAGACCTGTGCTTTATATAGATTCAGAAGCTGTCCAGGCGTGAAGTACCGCCTCACCTTGTGTAGGATTCCCAGCTTTTTTGCTGCAGTCTGAGCTCTGGACTCAATGGTTGAGCCGAAGTTGAGGTCTGATGTCAACTCCATGCTCAAAAGCTCCAGGTGGTCGGTAACTGGCACAGATGTACTTCGGAAAGTAGGGGATAGTTGGAATGGGCTCCTTTTAGCGCTGAAAAGACAAGCCTGTGTTTTCAAAGCGTTGAATTTGACCAGATTGTCGTCACCCCATTTGGAAACGTTTCAGTATTTAATTTTCTGGACCCAGCTCTTTTGTACGTTTCATGTTTGAATAACGATTTTGCTAAGTTGAGGAATTTACTCTTCTTTGAGATGTTTGGTTTCATTACTTTAAGAAATTTCCTCTTCTCACTCAGTTTATTTTGATCTTTGTAGTAGTCTGTAAGCTGTTTAGTAATAACTTACGAAAAAATAAGTCTCTTCTTCACGGTTTCAGGTACTTGTACATTTTGCAATAGTTCTGAAACTTTAGCTTCAGGAGAAGTCTGAAACTATTTAGCCAGTCTTTGATATCTCTTGCGAAACTTCTCACCCTTTCTTTTTGTCTCGTCGACTGCTTTCTGTAATTTAGATATTTTAGCATAAAGCTTTGCTCTATGTCGTCTTAGTTGCCTTCTCCTTTGAGCGATTACCAACAGTCTTCGCTACTCCTCCCCATTTTGATTAATGTTTTCAAAAGAAGGCCCTGGTCTTGGAGGTGGCATTATATCTAATACTCTTGCCAAATTCTTACGCAGCATACCTTTTTATCGCTGTGGGTTTGACAATTTTTTTTCCAATTCTTTCGCTTCAGTTTTTTTTTCTCTTGAACTCATTACAGGTTTTACCTGACCTTTTTCCTTTTTCTTAACATATTTCAGTCTTTCTTTTTCGCGAAGTTTTTCTAGACTGTCAGGATCACTCTTCATTTTTTCTCTACGTTTCCGATCATATTCTTTCTTTTTCAATTTAAGTTGTGCCTCAGTTAGTTTCTTTTTTTGCCATTTTTAGGTTAATAAAGCCTTCAAAAAGAAAGCAAAGATCAATTAGCATTAGTGCAGCCAGAGCACAAAAAGAAAACAATGCGCACGGTTAAAATAATCATTTCCTCACCTATCATCATTCCCTCACTACAAATAAATATGAGGGAATGACGGTGAGGGAATGACGAAATCAAACATAACCGCCAAAAACGCACAACATAAGCTTTATTTCGTACTACATTTTCTGGTCACGTTATGATTCATCAAAACTAACGTCAACGCGTAATCACTAATTAGTTAAAGTTAATTACCTTATTTTTATAAGATGTGATGTAATGACGGCCAAAAATGTAACTTTGCAAATTATGGTTAAACCTTTTTTTTAACAGAAACGACATGCACGCACAAAATGAATTTGCCATAATATATTATTGGCAGTACTGTCAACTGTCAAAAACAAATGGGTGTGTTCATGTAATACAAATAACACGTTCAAAAATGGACTGTGAACAAAGGTGTGAGGGAATGATTATTTTTCTTGGGACAGACTAAAAACAATACATATATTTAAATAATCTTTTATTTTTTTCTGCAATTATGAATATTTTAAGAAAACCATTTTATTTTGAATAAATCAGTAAAACTATTACAGTAAATATTGCAAAATGGGTCAATTTAGCAACCGTAGAGTGTTTTAATCTGGAGTTTGGGACATAGTGAGGGAATGATTTTCGGATGTTATCATAAGCAAAAGAAATATTAGATATCAAGTTTATTAGAAACTCGTATAGTTATTATATATCCACCATAGCATACTTATTAATAAAATTATAATCATTACTTAAATTCGTAAGTACTTAGAAAATAACAACAAGGACATGAATTTCGGAATTTCGCTAGAATTACCCATCTCGTTCGAATCAATTAGTTAAAAGTTTTCATTAGAATCTACAGCATATTTTTTTTATATTTTACACTTTATTATTTTAAAAGTTAGAGACACATTTTACTACTTTGGCACTTCCAAAGTAGTAAAATGTGTCCCCAAATATATCTTTCAAACGATTGACTTTGACAAAAATCTCAACCTAACCTCAGTATCATTTTTAAAGGTCTATTTATAGACGCCGACACCCGCATAGGCGTACAGGCTTGAAGTAAAAAAAAATTTTAGTTCTAGTTCCATGTATGGGGAGCCTCCCTTAATGTTTTTTTTTTTTACATTATTTTCGCATAAAAATCGGAAAGCGGTTTGCAGAATACATCTATATATCAAGTTTGAACTCTGTAGTCTTAATAGTTTCGGAATAAAATGACTGTGACATACGGAAAGACGGCCAGATAGACATGACGAATAGTATAAGGGTTCCGTTTTTTTGCTATTCGGCTAAGGAATCCTAACAACATCGCTTTTAAACTATGCCAACGTTGAATGTCTGACCCGTTTTTTCGGGTGGGAAAATCATCGAATGACTTCTCTCGCTCTAAGTGGAGCGAGGAGTGTCAGACTTCTACTGACTATAAGCCCACCCAGTTACTTCAGCTGCCCTTGCCTTCCGGGGCCGCGGTATCTCATTACAACATACCTTTAAACTGAACGATGACATAAAAAGTGGGATGAACAAACCAACACCCTATTTTAACCAACACCAAAATTACTTATTCAACTAAAGAGAAAGTAAAATATAAATATTCAAATGTATAGATACAAAAATACACATCTGACGTAAAAGAAGCTGAAACAATTTTACATAGGAAGTCTCTTAGCCAAGAAGTCGAAATGAAACCAAGATAAGGTTCACTATCAGTGCGGTATCTATCGCGGAGTGGTAGAGTACGCGAGTCATGCTCAACGCGTCGCGTCGTGCATCCCCGGGCCGCCGCGGCCGTTTCGGTGAATAGCGTTGTTGAATCATTTTAATTTTACAGTTTCTCCTAAACTATAAGTCCAAATTATATACTGTAAAAGGCAAAGATAATCTTCATAAAATTGTCTTGATGATGAAATTACTTTCAAACGCAAATATTAATATGGCCGCATAATAATAATACTACAAAAACATTCCTTATTTTTTAAATATTTTCTTAACATAATTTGCCTTATTGTGGATTATTTATAAAAGTTAGATATGCAGTACCGCGGACTTTTTTTTAGATCTACATAAATCCTACATTTTTGTAGTACATGATCTTTACGTATAACTCAGCATTTCGCCAGCTCACGCGATTATAGTAATTTAGCGGCATATTTCCTTCCGACTTACTTCACCAATACCTTTATTGTAGGAAAACAGAGAGGAGTAGCGTAATGCTAGATAGCCTATAGCCTTCCTCATGAAACTGCCTATCATAATCAGAAAGAATTTTTGAAATCCACCCAGTACTTTCGAAGATTAGCGCGTTCAAGCAAACAAACAAACTTTTCCGCTTTATAATATTAGTATAGATATTAATTAACACATTGTTACTGCGAGATTATAGATATAGAATTATATTGCAACATTATATTATGTAGAAGTAATTAGAATAGTTCATTAACATATAAAGAGCGCCTCTCGCCATAAAACGTAAAAGTTTGGCGAGTTTAGAGTTAAGTAATACCTCTGTATATAAAATAATTAACTAAATAAAATAAAAATAAAAGTGATACTCGTTTGGCGGCCAGGACTTGCACTGAGAGGCCAACCAGGTCCAGGCCCAGGGACAAAACTATCGGAACTACACGCTCGCTGCTCGCCAACTCGTTTTCAGATGCTAGATCTACTCGCTACTCGTTCATCGTCGGCGGTGAGAAAACTGCCTAATAATGGCTGATATGCATGGACAATATCGTGGTATAAGAACTAGAAGAGCGTATCTACAAAAAATCTAAATTCGTTTTTTTTTCACAAAACGGTTCACAATGTAGTCCTTTATGAAATGCCAAAACGTCGTAACGCTATATTCAACATTTCACAAATTCCAAAGAAACGAAATAACATAAGAACCACTTTTGATTTAACTAGAAAACCGTATAATGAGTACATACCATTAAATTAGTTTTAATTATCATGCTATCTGTTAGGGCTATAAGAACGTATTTGCAAAAACAATATTTTTAATCATACAATATTGTTTACTGATGGCTGTATGTTGATTTTATATATTTTTTTTATTAATATGGAGTGTTTTCAGAAGTAAATAATGGTAATAATTTATGTTGTTTGATTGATTGCTCATTTGTTTTTATTTATTCATTCCATTAGTTACACAAAATAAAACTTAGCTTCACAAACGACGTATTTAAGTAAGATAACAACAAAACAAACAAAAAAGAAAGAGCCACACTAACGTATGTCAAACAAATTAAAAAAAAAAAACATATATTGTGTCTTTATGAGCATTTATAAACAAATATATTTTATATTTTTCAAAGCTCTAATAGTGGGACAATATATCAATATGTATTTTTATTTCACCAACTGTATATTATCTCTATTAATGAGCTGGTAAAGTTTGAAGTGGCGAATTTTCACAGTATTTTTTCTCCTGTAAAATTGACAAAATGTAGATACGTTCATCTGACTCTTACACCGCGATATGTAGGTATAGTTTAGGTATATCGTCGCCTTGGTGGTGAAAAGAGCTAATGCCGGCTCTTCACGTTGGCCAACATAGTGGCGAATGTAGTGGCCAATGCCTATAGGCCAACGTGTAGAGGGGGTGTTTATTTATCTTGGGTGCACAAACACCCCCTTTACACGTTGGCCAATAGGCATTGGCCACTACATTCGCCACTATGTTGGCCAACGTGAAGAGCTGTCATAAGCCACACTTTTTACAAGTGTGGCTTAGCTCTTTTCACCACTAAGGCGACGATATACCGACGGTTAAAAGGAAATAGGGTATAAGCGACAAAAAAGAAATGTTCAGGAGAGCCGTTTAAAGTTTAGAATTTTCGAAAAACTGATGTATTTTTTTTATTAAAACATCGTGAAAACTAAAACAGTTTTTAATTTTCCAATCCGAAAATATGACAATATAAAAGATAATAGAATACAAGAAACAGTCGGCTTTCAAAACAATACCAGTCCAAAATGTCGCTTATACCCTATTTCCTTTTAACCGTCGATACATATAGTACACATTTGCCAACGTTCGTCTCGCCCTTGATAGTGTGTTGTTGAAAGCAATTCCGCTTAGTGAATGATTTATATTTGCTGATATTGGTTTAGAACATTTTGGTATGGAATAAACTTGGATAATATAGTGCCCATATTTCATGAAGTCTCAAGTCGAGATAAACCCAATAGAACAGGAAAAGCGATAAATAACGATAGACTTAAAAAGGTATGGAATATCAGTCCTGTCTGTCCATCATGTCTAGGGCAATTTCCTCAGAACTTTGGTAGGGTAGGTATGTACAACTGTGAAATTAAATTTGTTTGCATTATTGATTAGATTGTTTGACATATTAAATGAATCGGTTTCCATCATATTTTAAATAGGCAACATTGAAGTTATTAATGAAATACTCGTCCGACATTTTATGTCTATAAGTCAAGGTAAAAGAAAATTGAACAAATACTTAATTATAATAAGAAAAGAATTCGCCTGAACATATATATAGAGATATATCAGTAATTGCTTTGTCGTTTGTTGTTTGCCATGCGAACGAAAGACTATATACCGTAACGTCTACGACCAGTTTCCCAAACATGATTGTTGGCCGAAGACTATTAATCGATTATTCAAATTTAAATTCATTATCTCTAAAATTACTATGAAAAACTACAGACAATTAACTCTTCTCTCATTGATAACTGCTTAGCTGTGAAAATAGTTGTAAAGTAGATATGCAACAACCTCGCAATGAGTAAGCAAAATATTGCGATTAAACCTACTTATTTCTCTATTCTCTCCACGGAAAGCTCTTGGGCCATTCCTCAACTAGGAAAAACTGGTCTCAAATACAAATACCGCTTGCTCCTAAGAATTTCCCAACAGAAAAACCCAATAACATTATAAAAACAAGCTGAGAACGGAACCGACAGTCACGTACACCGTTGAGTCGGTCAATTAATAAATTACATTATATTACTACAATAGCACCATTGGAGGTTACGAACGCGCCTCATCAATTTTGTACCGCGGTTATTGCTTTGACAAATTGAACTAATCACACATGAAAAAAACAATGCCGGGCTGAAAAAATAGACACATAAGATAATTCATAGAAAAACCCCCAGGAAAATATTCTATTTCAATCATTTAAGGTTTATTCTGGTGATATTTTGTAAAATAAGTACGTACAAAATACCACCGTTTAATTTTTTTTTACTTTTGCATTCAACAAAAAATTAAATTGCTTCGTACAAAGTAACAATCCAGAAGTTTTAAAATGAATTAGAACTTTCATATATAAAGTAGCTTAGTTCAAATATTTTAGTTTTGGCAAAACAAAGCTGAAACAATAACTTCAAGATGTATCTATACTAATATTATAAAGCTGAAGAGTTTGTTTGTTTGCTTGAACGCACTAATCTCAGGAACTACGGTTCTGATTTGAAAAATTCTTTCAGTGTTAGATAGCCTATTTATCGAGGAAGGCCATAGGCTATATATCATCACGC
This sequence comes from Tholera decimalis, assembly GCA_943138885.2. Lineage (NCBI taxonomy): Eukaryota > Metazoa > Arthropoda > Insecta > Lepidoptera > Noctuidae > Tholera > Tholera decimalis. Next base: position 31,328,952 of record OW964565.2, read on the forward strand.
TAAGACCAATAGGAGCGGAGCACTAATGAAGAATGTTTCAAAATCGGGGGATTTTTTTTCCACGCGGACGAAGTCGCTGGCGGAAGCTAGTAGATTTATAAAAGTATCAAAAGGGCTTAGTTCTGATTTAAAAAGATGTAACTTTATTAACTAGTTTCTTCCAAAAACCTTTTTTAACACTGGATATTATTCTGTAGCATTAGTTTGGTATGGATTTCCGCATAGTAACGCCTGATAGCTACCCCCGGGTTGTGGAAATGTTCTAACCGCGGCTCCGAAACGCAAGCGGAACTGATGGAACAGGAGGGTGGGGAAGTAGTTGAACTAGTAGTTGGGGTGACACTCACGCTCCACCCAGAGTGGGAGACATTATTTGATGACTTGAATGTTGGGGTTGTCATTTTGGCTAACCGGGTGCAACTGAGTACTAGTGATTTACATGGAGAGACTGCCTATCAGCCTATGGAAATAGGGTTGCCATCCGTCCGGGTTTTCCCGGATTTGTCCTAGTTTGGAGAGCGTCCGGGGGATTTTCCCAATAAACGTCCAGGTAAAACCCGGACACACATTGGTCTTACGGGTACCAAAAAGCACGATCTCTATTATTATTTTCCTATGGTATTTCATCTCATTGTTTATGTTACGTTGATTAAATGAAAAGAAAGAGACTGTTATTAAAAAAGTTCTAAAGCTCTAAAATGTTATCACTTTATCAGTAAATAAAAACTATTAGTAAACATCGATATTTTTAGTTTCAAGTTCAAAAATATATTTTACTACGGTGTCCGAGGTAAAACTGAGATTTTACCCAAATGTTCGGGGTTTTTGTCTGTGGCCGGCAAATTTGGTGATGGCAACCCTATATGGAAAGCACGTTGGTTCCGGATGTTTTTCGACATCTATGACAGTCGTTACAGGTAGTTAGAAGCCAGAAAATCTGTCACTGACCTTGCCAAGGGGTATCATGTTATCCAACTACTCAGTCGCTCCACCAATTTCTTTGATATATCGTTCGCAGCTCAAGCAGTACGACTGTGGAATACTCTTCCCGTGTCAGTAAAGTACAAACCCTTCCTTCTTTCAAAAACATGGTAAAAGATCTCTCTTTAATTTGTTACTATTTTTTATATATCCCAGCTTTTTTTATGTATATATAAGCGTATTGTGTATGTAGGTTACTTATGTATTGTATATAGGTAAGTGAATAGTACACCATGGACTACCCGCGTATTTATTTTCTCCTGCTGTGTCAAATCCATCCAAAGGTTGTCTGTAAAAGATCGCTTTTAGCGATAAGACCGCCCATTGTAACACCCTTTAGTTTTCAAGTCCTCATTTAATTCTGTTATGGTGTACAATAAAGAGTATATCTATCTATCTATTTATCTACTGGGTTGTTGAAGTTAGATAGGCAGTTGTTCTATGTAAAACACTAAACTCAGCTGCATTCGGTTTTGTTGGGAGCCGGCCCCAACATATGTAGTTAGGAAAAGACTAAGCCGATGACTGGCTTTTATGTATGACATATAACAGACCGATTGTGCAGCGTGGGCTACATCGGTACCTACTCCAAATACAACGTGTAACGGAAACCCCATATCTATCCAAAAGGACTGAAGACAACATCTGGTATGGAGTCTCTATGCAAAGTTTCAGCTCAAAATAAGTGACTCACAGAATTGACCCCAAATTGTCATCACTTTCCACGTCACTTGCCAGTAAAACGATAATTCTCTTCTTGTTCTTAATTTGAAAAATTCGGCCTCTGGTATCAATGTATTGAAATTTCTAATATGCTCCACACATGTAGACATAGGATTAGAAAACCCTTGCCATATCGTTTGTTATCATCCGTGCACTCGGTATGTATAATACTCTTTATATTACACGTTGTATAATAAATTCTTAGTGCAAATATTTTAGCTGATTTTCCTACTTTACTCCTCATTATAAACACAGCTTACTGAATACAATGTAGGTCGCACTCTGCCTACGTTCTTTCGTCGCCCTTGATAGTGTTATTGAGAGCGATCATTGCTTGCTGACTGATTTATATGCCTTTTTGATTATTAATTTTTCAATGGCCGCCCGTCTTCGAGCGCTGATTGGCTGAGTGAGATCTCTTGCGGGCAGGAAAATTTCTCATGAATTGAATGTTGTTTACTTATTAAAGTAAATTAGGTCATATTCCTGGTGAATTGCAAATATACAATAGTTAGGTTTTAGCCAAGACTTAATAATTGTATAGTATACTACTAGCCGTCGCGCGGGGCTTGGACCTTTAGACTTTATCACGACAAAAACAGAATCCTCCTTTTTTGCAGTCGTAAAAAGTTGTCTACAACCTTCCTCAAGGTTATTTTTTTCCACAATTTCATCCACATCCATCCAGTACTATCGAAGATTAGCGCGTTCAAATAAACAAACAAACTTTTCCGCTGTATAATATTAGTATAGATTGTATGTTTTCTTTTATTTCGCGGTGACGTTTTGGTAAATAGGTAATACTCTTTATTATTATCCGACCTTTAGACACCATACGGAATACCTATGTGGAAAGTTTCGCGTCCTCCGTTGAACAACTCCGTTGACAAAGAAAGAAAGAAATATATTTATTAGTGACGCGCACAACTACTAAAAGCCAAAATAAAAAACATTTAAAACAAAGTCGTGTGCGAGACCAAAAAGGCTCCTATTTCAGCATGATGCTACGACATTTAGCTAGGAAAAAATACCGCGGCGCTGGTATACTGATAGGGAATGGTCCTCTATAGAGATGGGTGTTGCCTTGCGGTAGTTGATGCTGGGCTGTTTTATTTCCATCGGAGCTCTGCAAACTGCACTCGCAGAATAGGTGCCCAAGTGCCTTTAAGTGCATTCTCTTCCGACTGACACAGGTACTTTCGGAACGCAGCTATTCGGAAAGTACGTGTGTTTCATTGCTCACAGGGAACCGATATCCAGCCTCTATCACTGTAACTGCAGAGAAGACACAGCACAACATACCATAGCACTGTGAACTGACACTGCTTGAGTGATTGTGGAGAATGCCAACCCGAAGAGTAGAATATAAACACCTTGTGGTTTTTAGTCAATCGGAGTCTGACAGACCACTCCCTACCACGCGTAAATTGTTTGAGGAATCTCGAATGTCATTTTTAAATACCTTTCTATCGACACCAATATAGTTTTGGTGATTTTTTTTTTGGTTGCAAATCCATGTCTGGGATGTGTATGTATCCCCTTATATATTTTTTTCATTTGTGTATAAAATATATCGTAAAGCGGTTCACAATACAATACATCTACCTACGAAGTTTCAACTATGTAGTCTTAATTTTTTCGGAATAAAATGGCTGTGGCATACGCACGGACAGACAAACAGACAGACATGACGAATCTATAAGGATTCCAATATTTGCTATTCGGCTATGGAAACCTAAAAATGGGTATGTATGTGATCAATTTGCACGGAAAACTTTATGATTTGTGTGACGTCAAGTTCTATTATTGGCAGTTATATGTGGCGGCATAGATACAGACACAAATGTATAGCCATATTGTCCCTCTGCTGGATATAGTTCTATACTCATCTATATCTGTTATTGTATTAGCTGACTCGGCGAACATCGTACCGCCATATTTCACTTTCTCACCTTTTAATGTCCTTACTTTGGTATTGTTCGTCAAATCGTTGAGCTCCTTAAGTTCTAAATTGAGCTACACGATAACTGACAAATGCTTGCACTGTCTGGACAGGTCCGCTCAAATTTGCGTGGTTTATTTCCTCAAAAGAATACTACAGACATGAACCTACATGCTTCTCATATACAAATACAAATTGTCTGGACTTTAAAAGAGACTTTGACCTCTGAGTTTGTTTCGGTGTTTCTTCTCAGAGTAGTCAGTTAGGAAATACCGGCCTCATCTAGCTAAACTAAACTTAACACGCAAAAAAACATGACGTGTAAAAGTGTTATTTATAACCAATTTTCAAAATTAATATTTCATTTCATAATCTTTTCCTGGACCACTTACCAAAATTAGCAAAATTGGTCCAGTCGTTCTTGAGACTCACGAACAGCAATTGATTTTTGAATGAACAAAAAAGTGTAGGTATGTCTGCGATTTCATAATAACTGTATTTTCTCTAGTGCTTATGTTAAAAATTCCTGTCTGGCTTTTGACGAGGGAAATTTTGTATCCCGGAAATGTCTGGAATCGGGTTTTACGACTGCGAAAAACATTAATAATTAATAACAACTCGCATGCGAACGCCGTTGTTAGTCTATTCTTTAAATATGTTGCCCTTCTCGATGTATGTACCTACTTCTGCCTAACCCTTAAAGGTAAAAAAGCAATTTCAATCCTGTTGTTATATGCCGTTTTCGTAAAGTTATTTTTAGTTACTATGCTCACTTCTCGTTACGATCTTAACAGCATTTCCTAAACAAGGTGTGAAATTCAAAGAATGTCCAATACAATTTTGCCGCTTATAAATTGATTATGTATGATAAAATATAACACTACCGTAGAAAAGTTGGAATGCAAATTCATTGTTTAATTTTAGTATAGTAGATTGCGCACCGTTTCTTTAGTATTGTAATATGTTAAGAAGAATTTAAGCGATACTTAATTTTTTTTTTAATTGTAGATAGGCTTGCGTTTGACCACCATCTCACCTGATGTTAAGCGATGATGTGGTCGAAGATGAAGCACGCTTGCCTAGAAGAAACCTATTCACGCTTGACTTAAAGACTCCCAGGTTATAGCTATCAGGAAACAGACTCCGGCAGGGAATTCCACTCCTTGACTGTACGCACAATGAAACTATTCCCAAAACGGATTTCGAATTGTTCAAATCTACTTCATTATAGCTTCAATTTCCTTTAACACATTGTAATTTATGTGCTTTGACGTATTCCAATGCGTACCAGCGCGACCCGGTTTGTGGAAACCGTTCATTATTATTGAAATCTCAGGCTTCACCCATATACATATAGGTTTGGTTTCATATATGGTTTCGGAAATGTTCTGAAGCAACTGAAGCAACTGAAGAAACAGGGTGGGTTTTTAGTTAGTAGGAGAAGGATACTCCCTTCCGCTCCATCTGGGGCGGGAGGTAACGTTTAGTGGAAAATTGAAAAGGCTGTTATGGGAACAATATCTTTTGGGTTTCAGTTCATCAGTTAACTGTGAAACTAAGAACAAGCTTACGAACCCTTGTATCACAGTGATCAAAATATCAAAGGCTATAAAACTTATTTTTCTAAAAGTACATACCCAGTTGTCTGCTGTATCAATTCGACACAAATTATAAATAGACATAACAATCAATAACCAATTGTCGCATGCCATAAAACTCGTCATGCAGTCAACCACATAAACATGAATATATCACCCCAGTTATGGAAACGATAAGGCTATGCCCATTATGATAGCGACGAGCGGAGCGGGCACGGTGAAGTGGAGAGGGCGACGTCTCCTAATATGCGTTATTCCACAATATAAAAAAGTATAAGGTTGATAGTATAAATTAAGAAACCAGATTAAATTGCATGTTTATAAGAACTAAAGTAAAGTTCTAAAACTTCCGAAACCTGTAAATACTACCAGTGATTGTGAAACGATTCTATCTCGGTTGAATTGGTGATTCCATTTTTGATATTCCATGTGTTGGAATAACACATGGATTATCAAAAATGGTAATAATGGTAATAAATAAAGTTCCGGACTTGTGATTGTGGTTTCAAACACCACTTAATAGTGGTGTTTGAAACCACAATATGCTTGTGTCTGGAGTGGATTCACGGTAATCCGTGAATCCACTCCAGACACAAGCATATTTAGCTTAGTTGGAAGGGTTAATAAGATTGCTAGTAATGTCAACTCTAATAACATTGCTAGTTTTCTTTTAGAAGATAAAATGCATGCACCCGCCTCTTCTTCCGCTACGCCAAACGCTATCATCGAGACCACGATTTTCATGATCGATTTCAATGAATCTTTCATTGCGATACTCTATTTGTTTACGACCAGTATCATGTGAATACAAACTATTTGCTCCCTTTGATCTTTTCATTCAGCCTTGTTTACCAAAACCTCCTTTTTGTGGTGAAAGGTGTTGAATGTTAATAGTGGAAAAAGGTAACGCTTTTTGAAGACTAACAAGGTCGCCTTTGTAAATCTGAGCTTTTCTGTGTTAAGGGATCAAATATCTACATTAATTTGTGAACAAACCATTTCTTATTTCTGGAGAAATTTATAATAAACTAGGTAACAATAATTAGTTCTCTTACGCCATAAAATGGAAGAGGAAATATTGTGTGGTGGATAGTTTAATATTATCTACATAAATTGCTAAAGTCAACAAAATAAATGAATGGCTTAAAATATAACAGACAGACTCAAGCCTTGATTTTACATACCACATAAGGATACAGGCGTTAGGACTTACTAAAAAAATACTAGGTCCTCTTATTTGTATGCTAACGTTCGTCAGTAGTTCTCCGTTTTGATTTTCTGTTGTTTATTAATAGAATCCGTTTAATTGTCCACAGCTACTAGAACTGTTCGATTCAGAAGATCCACGGGAGCGCGACTTCCTCAAGACGACGCTACACAGGATCTACGGAAAGTTCTTAGTGCTGCGCGCCTACATACGGAAACAGATCAATAATGTGTTCTATAGGTGAGTCAGTGTAAATGTGTGTGTGCATTTAGTGCTACGGCGGCGTTTAGGCACGTACCGTCAACAACATATAGGATCATAATATATATTTCTGAGTTTATTTTTTTCTGCGTTAGTAACATTCAATAGTCGGCTGAGGTTGATTTGTGATTGAAAGTTCGCGGGTCCGAACCCCACCCATACACTAATGCCGTGAACCCACTCCAAACACAAACATATTTAGCTTAGTTGGAGGGGTTAACAGATTGCTAGTAATGTGAAGTCTACATAAATTGCTAGGTGACTGTAAAAAAAAAAAACTGTTTTTTTACAGACACCTAGTATAATTTTGTTCCGATACAGTAATAATTACTGTATCGGAACAAAATTAGCGTGATTCTTTAATTACTCATAATATAAAAGATATTATAAATTGTATCTTCATCAAAATTGATGTAGTTATTTATAATTACAGGCAAAATTAAACACAATGTTATTGTGATTAAGTTTTATCACGGTACGTAGGTTTTTCCTGTAATTTTGTATATGTAAATTATCAATTCTTTTTTCTTTTAAAACTCGTAATCGTTTCATTCGATTTACGAAAAATTTAAACAAAGCTTGCACCGTCTGGACAGATACACTCATATCTCCGTGGTGTTTCCTTCTAAATTCCACTTCTCTCTCTTTCACTCCTCCTATTTTGTTTTGTGTTTGGCATCTCGCAGGTCAACCTCTGAGATTGTCGGCTGCTTAACCGAGCTTGCCTATGGTTGCCTTAATTAATAAATAAATTAAAGCCACCAGCCAGTGCTTATTACAAAACTTAAAAATACGTTAAGGGCACCCCCTCTCGGGTACGGACCTCGGGTTAGGGCGTTGCAGGGAAGGGCAGTTAAGGACAGGCTGGATCAGATCATTATTATTATTAATAAGGGATTTTAAAGCTAATGGCTCAGCGTCGCGGGCTGGCTTTGGCAAGGTTCGGGGCGGACAATTACGGAAACGTCCTATATATCACCCTTACCTACTTGGTTCTTATATTATTATCTGGGGGGTTAGTATGAGCTTGCATTACTATTATCGTTGTTGAAGCCTATCGCTTTGTCTCTTTCACACTCATCTACAAGTTTGGTGCATTTGAAAGGAACAAAGCGATCGTTTTCGAAAACAACATAATTATATTAAGCCCTTTGATCATTACATAGATTATATTAAGGACTTTACATGAGAAAATCCTCTGAATAGGAAAGTCCGGACTTATCTTGTGAAATTTAGAAAATAAATAACATTAGATACAATGCCTCCTTAAAAGATATAAGATGGTTAGACAATGGCTCGATTAGAACTGATGGCTACGAGTAGATAACGATTGCATTCAATAAAGAACTACAAGTGCTAGCAGTATATCAATTGATTGTTTTACGATGTCAATAAATATGTAGTAGGTAGGCAACCTACCCATGTGCAGCATCTGTTTTGAACGGAAACCTAACCTATACGGTGCTGGTAACACCTATGTACATATCAGGGATGGGCCGAAATTCGGTTCACATTCGGTTCAACCGAATTTCGGCAGCTTGAACCGAACTTCGGCATTCGGCCGAAATTCGGTTCAGATACCGAACATTCGGCGCAAGAGAAATAATACTTACTTGCACTATTTTGACTAAAATTTTATAGAATAAGAATAGCATTACTGTTATAAAATTATGTCTTTTACTCACTCATGGTCATTTATTTTAGTTACGAACTATGTAAATGTAAATCTTAAATTAAATCGGTTCTTCTTATTAGTCTTGATAATCTCTGCCTTATTAATTTGACATAATAATTAGACATACTATTACAAAAATATAAAACTTATTATTCTTCTAACAAACATGGATTACAATTCGTAAATTGAATTAAAAAATCACGATTTTGATTCACAAACTAAACATTCATTAACTATAGGGTACTTATTTTTCAAATTAACAAACTTTTCACATCTCACTCATATTTAAAATTTACTAGAGGCAGGCTATGGTGCAAAAACACCAAAAAACTGCCTTATCTGGCAGAAGTTTGTTACGTTTTTTTTTTTGCGTATACGTTTCTTGCCTCCGATAAAAGTTGCTCAGAACATACAAAGCTTCCAGGAGACGATAAATATATTCGAGATTGAAGTAAATGCGTAAACAAGTCACGTTGTATCGCTTTCGAGAAAGCGCGCGAAATTGAACCGAAATTCGGCCGAACTTTTCATTTTAACCGAATGTTCGGCCGAAGTTCGGATTCGGTTCAAACCACATTCGGCCCATCTCTAGTACATATACATAGGTATTGAAGTCCTTGCATTTCGCAGATGGTTCGCTTCAATGGCCTTTGTAAGAGTTTCGTAACGCAGCCGGTCGCGTTAACGTTTACGTTAATTTCTGCAAACACTGTTTATGCGCTATCTGGCCGAAAAAAAAACAAACTTTTCTTCTATAAGATTTGACATCCATTATAGACTTATCTATACTACAGACCCGTAACGTACCTAAAAGCAACCGAAGGATCAGGTTGCGTTTTTACTTTTTAGTCAGTAGTTTGAGGCTTCCTTCCGCTGCACTTATAGGGGAGTCATTTGATAATTTTCCCCGGCTCTCTCATCTACGCGGTAATGGGTACTTGGAGTGGTAGCGAATATCGCTCAGTTTCACGCGGTAGCCGGTTAGCTTCGTGGCTAGAGCGAAACGGGGGGAAAGCTGTATCGTGAAAGTTTTGAAACTAAGTTCCGCTACTCTTAACAGTAGCGATATTCGCTAATGTTTGAACAGTCCAAGTTAATACATCCCAACTCAGTTCGGTAGTTAACACCGCGCAGGTGTGAGCAGGCCTTTATAATACTGCAAACAACTCACCATTAATGTTATTGAAGTAAATGACGTCACACTCAATTCGTGTGGTCTCTAAATATTATTCACTAGCAGGCTCGTAGTGCTTTTTTTAGGCTTTTATCACGATGAAACCATAACCTCCTTCTTTTGCAGTTGTGTAAAACTATAACCTTGTCCAAGCTTCCAGCTAATTCCATACCAAATTTCATCCAAATCTCGGTACATTTGTACTTGTATTTGACAAGTACTCGGTAGTACTTTCGAAGAATAGCGCATTTAAATAAAAAACAAGCTTTTCCGTTTTATAATATTAGTTTAAATTTTAAATCTTTTTTCTTCTTCTTCTTTTTAAACTTTTTCGTCAAATAATTTGTTATTGCGGGATGGGAAAACACAAGTTCTTTCTCTTTACCACTACTACGTACATATTTATTATTTTTTATTTTTCTCCGGGTGGGAAAATAATGGGAGCGGAAGGGAGTGTCAGACGTCTACTGATCAAAAATCCCCCTATTCCTTCAGCTACCCTTAAGTTCCGGGGCCGCGGTATGTCAGTAGAACATTCCTGCAATCCCGGCAGGCAATGGCCTTACGGGGCTTCGTCACTACTACCAAGTATACCAACTTAATATTTCTACATTGGGCCGTAATGATCGCGTTAGCAGCAAAATTAATATAAATTAATCAATTTAATTGTTCAGTGTTATTTTTAGACATTTTCCTCAATTAATGCAAATAAGACTATCCAATTATTTAGTAGTTTCCAATTCTTATTTAATCGTATAATATCAACCATAACTTCCCAGCCATGTCGACCTATTTGAATAGTTTTGATTTATAATCCATAGACGAAAAATGATCTCCGTCTATTTATTATAATTTATGAGAAAACGTGACATACAATAATCGCTAATTGCATCTCGTTCAATCACGTGGTCAAGTTCAGGGACTGATATAGACATGGGCGAAGTCGTATCTGCGAGGGCCCCTTTTGTTTCGTTCCTCACTCACTTATGAATTCATGATAGTGAAAAACTATAAATGTGCGGTGGGAGAAAATTATATATAGTTATTAAGGTATTCTGTGGTGGGGTGTTGCATATAAAGGGGCCACGCGAGGCCCCTTGACGTGCAAGGCCGTAGGTGAATTAATGATAGTGAAAAACTATAAATGTGCCGTGGGAGAAAATAATATATAGTTATTATTATTAAGGTATTCTGTGGTAAAGTCTGGGGTGTTGCATATAAAGGGGCCACGCGAGGCCCCTTGACGTGCAAGGCTGTAGGTGAAGGCCCAAAACGCCCACACCTAGTTACGCCACTGGTAAAATTAAATATGTAACTCAATGTCCACGCTTCATTGTAAAGACAAAGGTGACTTTAGTTTAAAATATACTCATTGTTTTTTATGTCTTTGTGACGTTGAAGATTGTAAAAGAACACTATTTGTATACTTATGATCATGAAATTAGACACTATATTATCAGCCAATTACGTTCCTACTGCTGGGACACAGGCATTCTCTGTATGAGAGGGAATATGCAGTAATCCACCACACGGGCCTAGTACATATCGCATGTTTTCGGAGTATTCAGTTCTAGGATAGTGTTCTCCAGGCACGCCGCAATTGCGGCGGTAAGACCCCTCTTTGAGGAGTGGCTAGATCGGCGTCACGGCGTCCTGACCTACCGCATGACGCAGGTCCTCACCGGTCACGGAAGTTTCGGGAGGTACCTGTGTCTGATGGGAAAGGAAGAAACGCCTGGGCGTCACCACTGCGAGGGTCGCCCTGAGGACACAGTAGAGCATACGGTGCGGGACTGCCCCGCCTGGGCAGAGCACCGACGTATCCTCACGGTGGCGATAGGCGGAGACCTCTCGCGCCCGGCATTGGTCGAGGCCATGCTGCGGGGCGAGAGGGAGTGGGAAGCGGTCGCCTCCTTCTGCGAAGCAGTCATGCTTCCGAAGGAGGAGGCGGGCCGCGTGAGGGAGAGGATGGCGTCCTCCCTCCAGCCCAGCCGCAGTGGTAGACGCCCACGGCGTCGGACGTCGGCCGACGATCTCCGGCCACCGTAGGCGCGGGCATGCGGACAGCGAGTAAAGGGCAATTCGCTGTCCGACCATGGACCATGCCCGGGTCGACGGCGCGTTGTGTTCCACGCGCGCCTCAAAGAGCGTCAGCAATATGACGAGGCCCCCCCTTCAGAGGGCCGAAGCCTGCCGGGGTCGTGAGACTTATCCCATTACCGTGACCCCGGTACGTAAAGGGTTATTGAAGGAACACCGTGGATTTTAGTCAGTAAAAGTCTGACAGTCCCTCCCACCCTGCCCGGGGTGGGAGGACTTATTTGATAATTTTGTTCTCACGATGTTTTCTTTTACCGGTTTGAAAGCAACGGTGATGATGAAAATTACAAAAAGTAATGTGCCTGCCTTGGTTCGAACTTGTACTTTTGATGGCATTGGATACTCCATTGTTATCAATAGTATTTTTTCGTAAATACCTCATTTTCTGGCCATGAAACAATTTTAGGACTTGATTGCAGTTGAAATACTGCGAATAAAAACTTGCAAATAACTCAATTCTTACACAAGTATCCTTAGAACGCTTTCATATAGCTTCGAAGGTTGAATTTCGTACAGCATACATTTTATCGATATACATACATACAGTCGTGGTCAACTAATTAGGGACACTCTTTGGTTAAACCGAATTGTGAATTTATTTTTTATTTTCCAACGAGTCTAAACCATATTCCATATCTCTTACATGTAAGTATAATTAGTCATTTATGTACCCGATTATACAAACAATAACAACTTATTAAACATTAAACCTCTTTACAGTATAGCTGATAGATTATCGTAGTGCTATTTGTTCAAATAATGCTGGCTGGCCATTTAATTAGGGACACTGAGATATTGCGTTCTATTTTCAAAATTTGAATCTCAATACTTGTTTACTTCTTCTCTTATTGTTTCGTGGTAGTTTTGGCGGCAATCCCGATATTTATTTTAAGTTTTGAAAAATATTTTGAAGAAAAATGGGTAAAAATAAAAGTTGCGATCCAACACTACGAAAAATTATCATGAAGTTTGTTGTCGAGCATGGTTGGCCATACCGAAGGATAGCAGAACATTTAAATTGTTCAAAAACTATGGTATACAATGCAGTGGAACATGTCAGACGCAATAACACAGATTTAAATGTGCCCAGAACAAAAAGATCGAGAAAAACAACTCCGCAAGAAGATAGAATGATAGCCAGGTTAGCTAAGAAAGATCCGTTTCTAGGCTCTATTTTAATTAAACACGAAGTGTTTGGGACAAACGAAAGAGCTGGTGTCTCAGCGAGGACCGTTCGACGACGTCTGGTAGAAGCAGGGTTGTTCGGAAGAGTGGCTCGCAAAGTACCGTTGTTGAAGAAAGAACATAGAAATGCTCGTTTGGCGTTTGCACGTAAATATAGACATTGGACCTACGCCCAATGGCAACATGTATTATTCTCTGACGAGACCAAGGTTAATTTGATTTCTTCAGATGGAAGGCAATACGTACGGCGTCCAGTAAAAGCGGAAATGAATCCAAGATTCACAAAAAAGCAGGTGAAACATGGCGGTGGAAACATTAAAATGTGGGGTTCATTTTCTGGACGTGGAGTGGGACCTGTGAGGAAAGTTCAGGGTAACTTAGACCAACATCAATACAAGGCAATATTGGAGGAAACGATGCTTCCCTATGCTGAGGAGCATCTCCCTATTATATGGACGTTTCAGCATGATAACGACCCGAAACATACCGCCCGTTCAGTCAAGTCGTTTCTTACCAGTCAGTCAGTATCGGTGCTAGATTGGCCAGCAAATAGCCCGGACCTTAACCCAATCGAGCACCTTTGGCACGAAATCAAGAAAAAAGTAGCCACTTATCGTACCACAACTTTAGATGAACTTAATGAAGCTTTTTGTGAGGCATGGGCAAACATTCCTCTCGAAACATGCCTGTCTATGCCACATCGGTGTCAAGCGGTAATTACTAACAAAGGTTTTGCTACTGGGTACTGATTTTACACGAAATAAAATGGAGCTGTTAAAGATATTATAATACTGCAGATTATTAGTTTTGTTTAACTCTATTTTTCATTATAGTTTACTGTCCTTAATTAAATGTCCAGCTACAGAATTATACCTTAAAATTGAATACATGTTCAACCTTTGATATTAAATACTTTTTTCTATTTATTTATTATTTTATTTACAGCCATTTAAAGCATAATAATCGGACCAAATTATGCAAATAATAGTTACTGAGAAATCAATAGGGTTTTATATTTGTATGTACATAACCGGTTATTGTTCTTCACTATCTTGCATGTCCCTAATTAGTTGACCACGACAGTATATCTACGTGACTGGCTAGAAACGATACCATTATTCAAAACCATTATTTCCCTGCAACTGCCACCAATCAAAAATCCCAGTCGCGAACAAACATTGTAACAAAAGGACGCAACGTGCGAATTGAACATTGCAATTTATAGTCCAATTGTATAACTTTATACATAGTCAGCTAACGTGCATAGCTGGGAATCGCTTTCTATGTAAATATACAGCCTCGTCCTTACTTTACGAGTTATTTCCGATGTTATAACGTACGGTCGCGGAACAAAACAGGTTTTCATATTCGAAATTGATTTTTAGGGAGTCGTAGTAAAACAAGGAATAGTTTCACCATATCCGTCCGTTACTTTTACTCACAGACTATTGATGCAATAAAGCTGTTTATACTAATCACTACGTCTACAGAGTTACTAAATGAAATCTTTTAAAAAGTATTATTTGTTTACGGTAAACTCCAATGGGGTATCATTTCTGAGGGTTACGGTACCCCTAAAAAAAGGAAACTCCAATGACGATCACTGTGGTCCATCTGTCTGTAAAGGCCGTTTATAGCAAGAACAGGTAGAGATATCAAACTTGAAATGTAGATCAGATCGGGTCTACGGTCTCTTTCAGCTATAAAAAATCTAACTTATAAGACGATTTCTATCTCACTAAAACTACCCGGTGATCACCATCAGCACAAAAGGGAGGCCCAATTAACTTTGAAGAGGCCTAAGATTACCAATCCGAGTTGAAGATATCTTTAAATCAATATGTTTTGAAAAGATCAACCATGGAACTTCTTGCCGGTTCTTCTCCATAGAAATCGACCGAATTATGCCAATGTATGCCTATGCGAAATAAAATATCTTGAAATTGAAATTAATTGCTATATATTTTTTCAAGGTTTATCTACGAGACGGAGCATCACAATGGCATCGCGGAACTGCTGGAGATCCTCGGCTCCATCATCAACGGGTTCGCGTTGCCGCTCAAGGAGGAACACAAACTATTCTTATTGAGGGTAAGCAAATATCTACGGAAGCAAGACTAGGTGTGTGGCGTGTAGAAATTGTTGCAATAATCAGTCGCAGCGCAGCGGTCGGCGAGTCAACATCTAGTGGGGATACGACGCTAAGAGAAGCAAAATAAGTGTTGCTTGTTTTTATTCATTATAGGCTCGCGTTCTGATGGTAAGCGATGTTGTGGTCGAAGATGAAGCACGGTTGCCTAAAAGTAACGTGTGCACTCTTGACTTACAGACCTCCAGGTTACAGTTATCAGAAAATACAGACTCCGGCAGGGAATTCCACTCCTTAGCTGTACGCACAATGAAAGTATTCCCAAAACGCTTTGTGCGTCTGCACGGTCGCATATGTACCGCAGGTTAAGCAAGGATTGCCGAGCTCGGTCTCGTCGGCTGATGGCTTTACTAAATATCTTTTATATCATTATAGCACCATTTTGTCTCTCATTAACCTCCATTAGCATTTTAATACTATCAGCCGAACGTCACCTTTTTCAAATTGCTCGACAAGAACGTTAGTCTAAAGTGGGTATGGCTGACGCACTGGCCTGACGTCATTTGTAATCACGTTTTTCTACGGTCTTGCACATTTGATGCATTTTAATGTACGTTAATCACGTGTAAACTATGAATGAATGGGTGACCATTTTATATCGAATGTCCTCCGTGACTCAGAAATCACGTAAGCTGTTGGTTCTGGCTGTCATAATGCACATCAATTTGTCAGTTGTTATGGGTAGGTACTCAAAAGCCAGAAAAACCAACAATGGTCTTGCCAAGGGGCATAATGGTACCCAGCTACGGGGTCGATCCATATAAATGGGAGCGTACCATTTGACATAATAAACCGACTATAAAACAAGCCAGTCAGCGCGTTACTTCACCTGCGCTGAGAAACACACAAACCCCCTGATTGTATCGGCCGCCCGGTACACACTCACAAAAATTTCCCGGTTTAGTCGTCCACGCCTTGCCCTAGACGAACCCGACGATCCCACCACTATCCGTCAAGAGAGCAGTAGGGAAACTAGCACTCTAATAAAACACATAAACAAAACGCGTTCCGTATTCCGGACTCGCCGACGAGGCCCATCGCGACGTCCGCGCTCTTGTAACGTTAACCCTCCCCGACCTTTGCCAAACGAGCCAGCCCGCGATGCTGAGCCAGTAGCAATAAATAACCCCATAAATAATATGACCCAGCCTGACCCTTTGCTGTCCACCACCAACGACCCCGCTGAGCTGAGGCTCGTACTCCATAGGGAGTGCCCTTAGCGTGCGGTTGTTTAAATGTAAATACTAGTCTGCAAGCCCTGGCTGGGGGCCTTTAAATTTTAGAGGTCACCACAGGATCGCCCGGTTCAATAGTAAACTAGCCTTAGCGAGATAAACTACGAGTGGCCCTATCCAAAAAAAAAATGACATAATAACAAAAGTTCTAACGATCACATGACCTAATTTCATTTAATATATTTTTTTTTAGTATAACGTTGAAATGATATAATGAATTATATTGATATAATTTCAGTTTATATGGTTTAGTAAACATTTTCTATAATGCACCTTTGAACTAATATTCAGTTAGTATAATATTTACTTAGTATAATATTCAAAATCTATAGTAACGTTTAATATAATTTTTAAACGTCTACTTTGTTTT
Source organism: Tholera decimalis (assembly GCA_943138885.2). NCBI lineage: Eukaryota > Metazoa > Arthropoda > Insecta > Lepidoptera > Noctuidae > Tholera > Tholera decimalis. Next base: position 31,345,552 of record OW964565.2, read on the forward strand.
GTAAATTTTTGCAAAAACTGATTGGATTATAAACGCCTGCCATTTTCGTGCTAGCAAAAACGCGCCGAATAACTATCGCTGTTAATAATTGCTTTATGCGGGAGGATGGTAGATGAATATTCATATTCACCTCATATACCTGCGTTAGATCCCCTCTATGGTTGGAGAATCATGTGGGTTAGGTTAGGTTAGAACCATGACCATTAGCGCCAGATCCCTTCTATTTTCTATGTTGGTGAATCATTTGGGTTAGATGAGGTTATAACAGTATGATGTTTTCTGGTATTTAGAATTTGGGCAGAAAATGGGTAAATATGAAAATTAGGTCACTGAACGTTATATGAAAAGACCAATTTACTAATTGAAAATTATATGAGATGAACATAATACTAAATGTTGACTGTAGTGTAGTTTCTGGTGGAATTAACAATAGATATCTTTCCATGGTATTAGTTTGGTATGGATTTCCGCAAAGTAACTCCTGATTCCATTGTGTATAGTATTGGTTTGTATGACTTACAGGTACTACTGCCACTGCACAAGGCCAAGAGTCTGTCGGTATATCACCCGCAGCTCGCCTACTGCGTCGTGCAGTTCTTGGAGAAGGACCCCTCGTTAACACAGCCTGTCGTTAGGTACGTTAACAGATTTTATTAATTTACTAGCAGCCAGGGGGTTTGCTGCCATGGACTTTATCACGATAAAAACATAACCCCCATTTTTACAGTCGGGTCTTCCCTTCCTCAAGCTAATTCCACCCCATACTTTGGAAGATTAGTGCGTTCAAACAAACAAATAAGGGACCGTTCAAGTATTACGTAAGCACTCTAGGGGGGCGTGGGGGTCTTTGCTTTGCTTATTTTTGATGACATGGGGGGTGGGGGGATCTAGATGGTGATTACGTCAGCAATAATTATTTAATTTTTTACACATGTAGCAACACACATTGTCTATGCTTCAAAACGAAATACATTTTCGGGGATTCCTACAAATAATGAATTGTTAAATTCCATGTCAGTAAAGTTTATTAAATGAATATGATGTGCGTTACAGACTTCTATTCCAAACCTATTCCTTATTTCTGTATTTAAAACTGCTGCTCACGAGTCAATCAATTGTACCAATGTTTACGTAAGCATGATGGGGGGAGGGGTAAGAGCTTTGCTTACTTTTGCTGACGAGGGGGCGGGGTGGGCTGAAAATTGCAAAAAATGTGCTTACGTACTACTTGAACGGCCCCTTTATTACGATAAAAACATAACCCCCCTTTTTGCAGTCGGGTAAAAAGCCTTCCTCAAGCTAATTCTACCCCATACTTTGGAAGATAGTGCGTTCAAACAAACAAACTTTTCCGATTTATAATATTAGATTTAATTAAAGTTCACCAACAGTTGTTATAAATATACTACAGATAAGAACATACAAGTATTTGTGTCTTAAATCTTACTGCACAACCAATTATAGGCAAAAACACCACATGAGATATGCCTTTTGTAATTTTAATGTTAACGACTTAGTTGTAAGTAATTAAATTCTTGATAAATATCTTAATTACTAATCACGTTTTCCTACATTTTACGTGTCTGACGCACTTCGATATTGAATTTGAGTGGACGTCAGGTAAGTCGCTGCGTTCATTTATGAGCTTGTACATGCGGGGTATAGGCGAATTAGAACCAAACACTACGGCGAAGTGGTGGAAATAAGGGCGTTACAGGTTTGCGAAGTAGTCTACGGTACTCTGAATTTGAACTTATATAGCCACTAGCTTCTGCCCGTGACTTCGTTCGCATAGGAGGGTTTTCCCGCATAAATCCCGATCCCGTGGGAATTCCGGGATATAAAATTAGCCAAGGTGTTAAATCAGGATGTCAACTATCATATCGTAGTACATCACTTTTATGTAGCACCGATAGTTTTTCTCAACGCAAACCAGATTTTTATTTTTCATAGACAAATTTTGCTAGTTAGATTACATTATTGCAAATTTCTTAAGGATCTCTATTGTTTTTCAAAATAAATTATATCCTATGTTTCATTCCTATAACATAGCTTTTTATTAGTGAAAAACATCGTAGTACATTCACTTTTATGTAGCACCAATAGTTTTTCCTCAACGCAAGCCAAATAATGATTTTTTATAGGCAAAGTTTTACTACTTGGGTTACAATATAGCATATTTCTTAAGGATCTCTATTGTTTTTCAAAATAAATTATATATAGCCTATGTTTCATTCCTATAAGATAGCTTTTATTGGTGTAATAATGGTGCAAATCGGTCCAGTAGTTTCGGAGCCTATTGGGTACAAAGAAACAAATCTTTCCTGTTTATAATATCAGTATAGTATAGATTGTGGGCAGTCAATGTAGTTTTTGAACAGCTCATACGCGGATCTCAAATCCAAGAACTCCCTTAAAAGTAACCTTTATGTATCTTACGTGGACTTTGCTGATTACGATTTGTACTAGGTCTTTGTATAGCTTAGCTTATGGAATGATAGCAAAATCTGCAAAGCATTTTTTAGTATCAATATTATTCAGATGTGATGATTTAATATTAAAATGTAGGATCTTTGAAAACAAGGGCAATTGAAAGTATGGTTAATGATATTTATTTTGCAAATCTTATTTTTTACTAATATTATAAATGCTTGTGATGATGGATGTATAGATGTTTGTTACTCTTTCACGCAAAAACTACTGAACGGATCTAAATGAAATTCGGTACGTAGATAGTTGACATCCTGGAATAACACAACACGCGAAGTCGCGGGCAGCAGCTAGTTTGTTATAAATTACATTTCACTTTTACATTTCGTATTTAATCAATCGTGATGAGGCCGGTGTTTCCTAGCTACCTCCGACTAATCTGACAAGAAACACCGAAACAAACTCAAAAGACACCGTCTCTTTTGAAGTCTAGTGAATCAGTACTGCTCAAATCAAGAATCATGTAGGTTTATTATGTCTGTAGTCAGTGGCGTAGCTGAAACTTTGGAGGCCCCCCCGCCAAAATCTCAATAAGGCCACCAAGGTATAACCCAGCGATATCCCAAAAAATCCTAAGACCCAAGCGAGTCAACCCTACGTAACCTAGAACTAAAATTTACTAAATATATTTATAATTATCTTTTTTATTTATTTAATACTTCCTGTGTTAGGTAGGTTCCGATTGCTTCGGATTCACGAAGTTTTGTTACATGGGGTTGGCTCGCTTGGGGTTTAAAATGTATACACGTAGATTGGAAACATTTTTTTTTAAGACTGAGGCCCCCTAAAGCTGATGCCCCTCCCCCCCTCCCGCGCCGCGGGGTCTGCAGCTACGCCACTGCCTGCCTGTATTAAGTAGCTTTCAAAAACACAATTTCAGTTTCCTCATTAGGTACATTAAAATATGGTGTGATCACTTAGAACTTATCAAGTGGACTCTTAGTCTGTAAAATCCGTCCCGTATCAATGTTCGGTTTTGATTCCCATGTGGGGCAAAATTGCTATTGGATTTTTTTTGTTAAAAATTTCTCAGTAGAAGCCCGGAGTTTTAAAGTCGGTGGTGTGATAACCCCCGTGCCTTGGAAAGGAACTAAAGCCGTTGTTCCTGCGCCTGATCTATCTCCGGTTGTGTCGGATTGCCGTCTCATCGGACTATGAGAGTAAAGGAACAGAGTCACCTGTACCTGCGCAGATGACAAATCAATTATGAGATTGCCCGCCGTGGTTGAAATCGGTTAGGAAGACTATTAACGTCTAGAGCCCCAGCGGCACAAAAACGTGCCAGTAAACAAGTATTAGTTGAGCCCCGCTGGCACAAAATTTGTGCCACCAAACCCCGACCGATTTAAAACTGTATTTGTAGTAAAGCTTTGGTTTCCTAGGATAGCGGTGCCGTCAAATAGCGGCCGTTATACAGCGGTGAATGACGTCACTAGAACGTTGTCTATGTAAACAAATTGGCGCGGTTTCCTAGAGAGCGGTAACTGACACCGTAACGTTAAAAAGCGGTGCCGCCACTTGCATGACGGCCGTCTTGTCGGTGTCAGATGGTTTCGTGAACGTTTCCAAAGAGAATGTAATACACTAGATAGCGATGAAGCAGACAGTGTGATAAAACGGCCGTGTAACTTTCCACATGTCGTCACCGTAAAGACGGCCGTCTTTTTGCGTCCGTAATATTACGGCCGCTATATGACGGCACCGCTTTCCTAGGAAAACAAAGCTTTAAGATACGTCTTAAAATCTTACGCTAAGAGCCCGCCCGCGGTGCTTGACGGATGGTTGACGGCGGTCCTTGAGAGGTTAACGTAGCAATAGAATACAAAATATCAATTTCACAATTTCCAGGGCATTATTAAAATACTGGCCGAAGACACACTCGCCGAAGGAGGTGATGTTCCTGAACGAGATGGAAGAGATTCTGGACGTGATCGAGCCGGCAGAGTTCCAGAAGATCATGGATCCGCTGTTCAAGCAACTCGCCAAGTGTGTCTCTAGTCCGCACTTCCAGGTACCTTCATTATAATAATAATATTCCACGACTTTCACACAACGCCATCTAGTCCCAAACTAAGCAGAGCTTGTGCTATGAGTACTAAACAACTGATAAACATAAATACATTTATATATTTCTAAATACATACATATCTATACTATAATATTATAAAGAGGAAACCTTTGTATTTTTATATGTTTGTATTGAATAGGCTCAAAAACTACTGGACCGATTTCAAAATTTCTTTTACCATTATTTAGAGGAATTCTTCCGAATCCGTATAGGCTATATTTTATCCCGGAAAATAGATTGGATTTTTCGTGGTAGTGAAAATTGTGGAGTAAGGAATCGAAAAAACTGCCGTACGTTAACGATTCTCGCGAACGCTGCCTATATTTAATATAAACATTGCACCCGTGCGAAGCCGGGGCGGGTCGCTAGTTATAGATAAATTACACCCAGACAAAGAACAAATGATCGTACTCATCACACAAACATTTGTCCTGAGTGGGAATCGGACCCACGACCTTGCGTGCAGCAGTCAGGGCCACTGACCACTAGACCATCAGGCCTGTCTTATAATAAGTATGGTGAAAAATCATTACCTCTCACTGCACATTTTTTACCCCTCCTTTCTCTAGTATGAATTTGATATGTATTAGTAGGCATGTATTTATATATTGTGGTATGTATTTTATATTATTATGTTCAATTAGTATTATGTACACTGACAGCCCTAAATCTATCTCCTTTAATTTCTGTCCATCGAAAGGTTGTCTGTAGAGATTGCCCTGTGCGATAAGACCGCCCATTGTACACTAGTTTTATTATTTGTATCCTTAAATGTAAGATGTACAATAAAATATACAACATGTATCGTAATTAACGCACACCCTCAAACACCCCAATTAGGAAATTATGTTATTATCATAATACATACTCTGAATTTTCAGTTTTACTTGTTTAAACAGTTTTTTTTAAGACTTTAACTTCCTTTAAGTGAGTTTTATTTTTCTGTAATGTGTACTGAATGACGGAATTTATATAAATCTGCATTTAAAAAGTCACTACTTTAATTTACGGTCCATAGTTAGTTTGTTTTTACTATACAGCGAAAGTGTATTTTGTAATTTACGTAGATTTAATTGCTTTGGGATAAAAATTATCGATATTAAAAACGATAAAAACTCGATTCAGTAAACGATTCTGAACAAACTAATTTCAGGATGCATCAATTATGTTACATGTTGTATAATAAATAAATAATGAATCTGGGATAGTTACCTCCTGGTTAGGTTACTGTTAGCCTGCAGGAACCCATTGCTGGGCAAAGGCCTCTCCCCATGATTTCCAGGTGGTTCTATCCAGGGCCAAAGTCCAAAGATCCAGATCGTTCCGCCATCTACGAGGTCTACCGCGACGCCTGGTTAGGTTAGAAGAAGATTGAGACAACAACATTAAATGATAATAAAAAAGCAAGGATATCGGCTGCCTTGTAAGCAATTAAACAAGCGTGATTTTCAGTTATACTATTACTAGCCTGCATCGTCCCACCGCTGGGCAAAAGCCTCCATCCATTTCTTACAGCGGTTCAGCATTAAAAAACTTTTTGTTTTAGTATTGTGTTTTAGCACTTGAGAAAACTATTACATATTTTTAAATCACAGACAGTTAGTTAATTACGTTGGGCTGCAGTCGAGAATGCAAATAAGACCGACACAATTTACTTAATTAAATTTAATTAATATAAAAATTACATTTGTCACTAAAACTAAGTTACGTGACAATTGTTCGATGTGAGAAACAAGAGTGAAGCACTAAACACAAAATCCCCATTAATCACTGCTATAGAACAGTCTTCGATCCCACGGTATCGGAATGCTGAGAAGGCGAATCTCACGGTGCACCGCACAGCGCGGTGTTAGTCATTTTCTTAGGAATATGGGGCGTCGTAAGTAGCAAGATAACAAGTTCAATTGTATTTATATGAGTGTTAAGTTAGATTTTTAGATGAAAAATTAATACTCAGCTGCATCCGGGTAGGTACTCTAGAAGCTGACCCCAACATATGAAACCTCTAAGCGGATGATGATGTTTAGATAGAATATATACTTTTGAAATTTTTGAGATTTTTCTACATAGTTATTTTTTTACTATACACAAATATCACACAAAAAATTCCCCCTACTTTTCCAGGTAGCAGAACGTGCCCTCTACTACTGGAACAACGAGTACATAATGTCTCTGATCTCGGACAACGCGACGCACATCCTGCCCATAATGTTCCCCTCGCTGTACCGCAACACCAAGAGCCACTGGAACAAGACCATCCACGGCCTCGTGTACAACGCACTGAAGCTCTTCATGGAGATGAACCAGAAGCTCTTCGACGAGTGCACGCAGCAGTACAAGCAGGAGAAACAGAAGTGAGTAGAGACAGACATTCTCAACCTCGGAAAGTATTTTATTTCGCACTAGTAATTGCCCGGGGTTTCGCTTCCATGTATTTTATCACGACAAAAACATAACCCTTCGTTTTTGCAGTCGGGTAAAAAGCCAGCCTATAACCTTCCTTAAGGTTTAACTTACATCCATTCTAAATTTCTTCCAAATCCACCCAGTACTTTCGAAAATTAGTGCGTTAGTTAATAATGTTCAAATGCATATGAACATTATTATGCACAGTTAAATAATTTTGTGTTAAAAACCGCAGAAGCCTTTGATGTCTTATATATATGGCTACTGAGTTCGGAAATATATTTCTAATATTATACAACTGCCAGGGGCGAGCACAGGATTATGACACTGGTAATGCGGCTAGCGTTGCCAACTTTTTTTGACGAAAAAGATGTACGTCTACATACCTGTTGTCATTCTTCTTCTTAGCGTGTCGATGGCAAATAGTTAGATGGAGTCAGCCCAGAACTGGGCAACAAGTTTGGCATATTCGGTAGCTTCCATCAAGTCCTGCAGTGAGCAGTTGACAGGGCACGCAGGACAGGAAATTAAGTGTGCCATGGTTTGTGGAACAGAACCACATATACACCCCAAGGCAGAGGCATCGATAAATCTCCACCTGAACAGATTTTCTTTGCTGCGACCAACCTGGGTGCGGAGTCTGTTTAAAGACTTCCAGGTCAGCCATGGTAGTTCGTGTCCAGGTGGGAGATACTCAGCTGGTGGTACAAATGGGCTTGGAAGGGATGTACTTTCCAGCCACAGCTTTAGGCGCTCCTTAGGCTGCTCGCCAGTAAGTGGAGTGACACACTTCAGGAAACACCTGTTGTCATTAAAACTACTTCTTGCACAGGTGTTGTAGTCGGTTGGGTGCTAGATGGGCCGGGTTCACTTAACTCTTCCTGCATCAGTGTGTCTTGGCACTCTTGAATGAGTTGGGTTCTTTGTTTTTAAAAAAATACATGTCTAGAAGTACTAGCATCACTCATCCTTTTTCTGGGGTCTTCCTGGCAATAAAATTTTGTAAGCACAACTCCATCTACCATGATTATCCTCTTGCTTAATCCTATATTATATTGATAGCCATATCTTTCTCAATCTGAAATATTTTTAAATGTTATTTTAAAGCCATAAATGTATAATACAAAAAACATCTCAGTTATCTAACCTTAAAACAGTAGAATAACTATATTGTAAAAATGTTTTAAGTTAGTAATAATAACATGTTTACTTACATCAAAATGATCCTGACAGAAGAAAATTACCGAACTATCCTTTATTTCTTTAGTATTTCTGCATGCAAGTTGTACTATTACGAACTTTAACATTTTTTGGAACGGTTATACATAGCTTCTCTTTCTTTATTATTACTTTATCGTTGTATTTGTGCACCTGGTACACCATTTATAACTCATTTTTTCCAGTAAATTACAGCCAGAAACTCTATTAAACTACATAAAAAGACAATACTCTCGATTTGACTTTGACTTCTCCAATGTTGATATACAAACGTGTGACCACAGAACACAGATACTCCTAGCGGAGCGTGCTGGTTTTGACAGCTTATATAATCTTAATCACTATATTTTGTAATGCTTTTTTTTAAACGAAATATTTATAAAATATGAAAATAAATATTGCGGCGGTAAGACCCCATTCTGCGAAGCAGTCATGTTTCCGAAGGAGGAGGCGGGCCGCGTGAGGGAGAGGATGGCGTCCTCCCTCCAGCCCAGCCGCAGTGGTAGACGCCCACGGCGTCGGACGTCGGCCGACGATCTCCGACCACCGTAGGCGCGGGCATGCGGACAGCGAGTAAAGGGCAACTCGCTGTCCGACCATGGACCATGCCCGGGTCGACGGCGCGTTGTGTTCCACGCGCGCCTCAAAGAGCGTCAGCAACATGACGAGGCCCCCCCTGCAGAGGCCCGAAGCCTGCCGGGGTCGTGGGACTTATCCCATTACCGTGACCCCGGTACGTAAAGGGTTATTGAAGGAACACCGTGGATTTTAGTCAGTAAAAGTCTGACAGTCCCTCCCACCCTGCCCGGGGTGGGAGGACTTATTTGATAATTTTACCACGTTAAAAAAAATAAAAAAAGGGTCCTTATACACCAATAAATAATATGAGATGGTTTTTAGAAACCAGTCAAATAGCCTATTCTGTCTATTATTTTTACTCGGAACGCAGTATCTCTATGTAGTCTGTGGTATCATGCCGCATGACCGGCGGCTTTAGAAATTCATGGATGTGTATGTTTGCGAACTTGTACGGACACTAAAATTACGTCACGCATGCAAACGAATTTCCTGCGTGAATCCGCGGCATTACTTGGGAATTAGGTACATTAATTCGCAGCTCCTGGCAAACATAATGTTTGTGCGGGTGCTATTTATAAAATATTAGGCGTTTTTAAGTTATTATATTTTGTTTATTCATTTATTTACTATTAATTATAGTCATCTAAAACGTACGAACATTTTATTAAAATATCTGTGAATGGCAAGTAAAGCACTGCATTTATGCCTTCAAGGAGCGCACGCCTCTGACAACTGCTAAGAAACAAATTCAGACTCATACATTGGCACTTATAAAACGTCAGAAGCAAGAACAGATCGAAATTGGTAGTTTCTTATGGAAAAGAATCGGCAAGAAACTTCATGGTCCCTGTTTTTCTCAATATAGGGGGACCTCTGTTAGACATTAACATTGTGAATTTTATTCGATAGTGACATTGTAGCTTGTCATTTGGTCATCTTTGACAGTCGGTATGGGTATTCAGAAACCAGAAAATCTGACACTGATCTGGCCAAGGAGTATCGTGCTACCCAGTTACTGGATTGTGCAAGTCAGATAGGCAGTCACTCAAGCAAATGATGAGTTACGTTAGTAAATACGTTTGGAAATAGATGACGCGGTAACTGACAGATGCTTGCACTTAAGAGGAGGCTCCCTAAATTGTATGTTCTGAAACAATCACGCATACAATCAAAATGGAACTTTATGTGATTTCTTAAATCTTTTTCTTTACATGTTGTTCATGTAAGACCAGTTACGTAATTGGAACATTCTCGCTCGATTCATTTTTTTATCGAAAATCATGTTCTTTTTAAAGATTATTCAAAATTTAATCAAGATTATTCGGCTTTTATGTCTAAAATTAGCATTGATAGTAAGAAAATATAGTTTATCATCCAAATATAGGATATTTTTTCTTTAGATCAATTATTACTTTAGTTATAAACGAAATAAGAATTGAGACTTACAACATTTAGTTTCGAATCCGAACATAGTAAAATAGTGCACGCGATATTCAACTTGATTACTGCTGCGTTAGCGTGTAGCATACAACGTCCAAACCGGGGTGCATGGGGGCGGACCTTGCGTGAAAATTATTTTAGAGTGCCTGGTCTTAATGAACACGCTCCACTCAAATCCGTGTGTTCTTTCCTAAAAGGAGCACCACAGACATAAACCAACATAGTCCTCATTTATGATTACTGATCAAATCATAAATATGAACCATGTAGGTTTCTGTCGACTAGAAAAGAAAAATAGAAATGTTAACTACCTATTATAGAAATTAATATGTTGAAATGATAAGTACAGAAAGAAATATTTAGACATTTCTTTCTATACTTCTAAATTGATGTTAACTCTGTTTTTTTCCGGTGATGCTTCTCAGTGTAGTCAGATAGGAAACACCGGCCGCAGTTAGTTTAAATTTGAGAAAAAAAAAATACGTGTTATTTAATACTTATAATAATTTGAAAAATAAATAATATTTGTCATCTCAATAGATGTTCCTACATGATCACAGAACAGGATCAACACGCGAAGCGTTGCCTATCGCACTGACTGACTGAAATATACAAAAATCCCAGACCCCAATAGTACTGTTATGAGATGGGGTTCGAGATAGAAATAATTAACGCCAGTTAAACCAAAATTAACACTTTAATTATATAAACACAAAATAAAAATTCACACAGTTATTCGCACCACAATACTTGTCACTTAACACTGAAATTCACTTGTAGAGTTTCGATTATATCGCCTCGTATCTTGTAATAAGACTGCCGTCTGCGTTCCTCTGCGATCTATTTATACTCCGGTCTATGAGTTCTAGAACATTCTTGTAAAATTGACTCACTGCCTATACTGCCAAGAATGTTCCAGAAGCTACTTGTGATGATCATTACTGCTACTCGCCGCCAGATGGCGTTAGTGTCTCAAACGTATTAGAAGTCGGTCGATGTTTCTCAATATACTCAGTACTGCTACTCGCCGCCAGGTGGCGTTAGTGTCTCGAACATTCTAGATGTCGGTTGACGTTTCTCAGACGTACTTAGCTAAGCGACTGGCGTAACAGTACGGACAACTACTAGAATCAACACCAACTTTTCTGTAACCTAATTTTCTGAATCGTTTTTACTTAATTGTTTTTACTGTTTTGCAGGGAACGTGAGCGTTTAATTCAACGCGAAGAGGTGTGGCAGGCGTTAGAAGCGAAAGCGCGCGTGGCCTCCGGAGATCCTAAGGACGACCTGTGTGGCCTCACCTACCAGCGCATAGAGCAGGAGGCGCAAGAGGTGGGTATATCTATACAGTATGTTAACTAACAGAGGGCGTTCCCGTTAACCCGCAATATTATAGCATCCATACATGCTAAAAAAATATCACCATTCGAAAACAATTTTTTTTTTTATTTTTTATATCAAAATATTCACTAAAAATGTTAAATTGATATGTAAAAGAAACACTCTGTACACGCGTACTTGAAGGACGGCAACGTCGCAATTTATTTATGATTGCGTACGCGTGTACAGAGTGTTTCTTGTACAGTCGGCCAAGAAAGTGGTGTACCACCCTAAGGTTGAATATCGCTTGCAGATTCATAGGTGATAAAGATTAGTTTCGCTTGCAGATCGATCTGACAACTTCTATTGCTGTCTTTATCTGATTATTGATAACGACTATTACTGTTTGTAACGTGACAGCTGTTCTTAGTTTGAACTTGATGGAACCAATGACGTCGTAAAATCAACGGCGGGGGGCTGTAGATTTTGATGACAAAATTGTATCTACAAATTCAGAATTGTAATCAACAAGTTACATAAAATTGTAAAGGCACAAGGCGAGTCCACAAACCTACAATTTCTGTAAACTTGTAATTACAATATCAATAAAAAACAAGCTAAAAATAGATTTATCCTTTTATTAAGTTTCTACAATCAATTTTAAAATACTTATAACAAACAAAAACATAGCATATATAGTAATATTTAGAAGATATTGAAAATTTTTAAAAATTAGAAACGGGTGTAACCGCCGTTGGCCTCTATAACCTCTAAAAGACGAGACCTCATTGAACCAACAAGCCGTGAGCAAATATCGGTTCCCCGCATTTCCTCCCAGATATAATTACAGTGACTAATAAGAGCTTGTTTGGTTCTTTCATTTTGATGCGACCATCGTTGGACCATAAGGCCCCAAAGATTTTCTATCGGGTTGAGGTCCGGCGATCTTGAGGGCCACTGAATTACCCTTACGTCAGTGTGTGAACGAAACCAGGCTCTTACGATCCTCGCATTATGAATTGAACAATTATCTTGAACAAAATCAAATTGTGGCACTTCGTTCTCCGGGTAAACATTACGGACTGTCGGTAGCATTGCATTCTGAAGCACGTCGATATAATTTACAGCCGTCGCTCGAGGAGGTAGAGAACACAATTCTCCTACACCATCCGTACTCATCCAGCCCCAAATATTTACGGAAATTCGACCTGATTCTCTATTTGGGATTACATGATCATCTTTATACCGTGTTGAATTATATCGCCAAAGGTGAAGACGTCCATGCTGACTGGATTTAAACGTTTTTTCATCACAAAACACTGTATTAGACCAATCAAACTCTAAGTGCTCTCTGGCGAAGTTCAGACGAGCAAGTCTGTGAGCATCCGTCAAATATATTTTCTTGGCGTAATGCCTGTGGTGCAACCCCATGTAATGTAGATGATTCCTTATTGTTTGGGCACTCACATCGAACATCTCCGCAAAATGTTTTGTGGGCTTAAAACCATTGATTTCATATTCCCGTCTCATGAATTCTCTATCGTTATTGGAGAGTGCAGGCCGGCGACCACTTCTTCTGTGATCCAACAAACTTCCCTCCTCTCCTTCACGACGAATCCAAAAGCGGACAGAACGCCTCGATATATTCAAATTCCGGGATATCGCACTGATACTGCTTCCCTCATTAAATTGGGCAATTATTTGTGCTCTTTCGGCAATGGTCAAGTTGGCAGGCATTGAGATGATTTTATATGCAGTTGATTGAAAAATAACACGGAAAATATATCGATTTTTTGCATATATTTGACAAAATGTCAATTGTCAGTTTTCTTTTTCAAATGGAATTCGGTTGTCTAAATAGTTTTTATTACTTTTGTTTGGAAACATTTCAATTGCTTTGTAGAAACTAATGTCCTTTTCATTTATACTAAAGGTTAAAATGTCATGTACTTATATGTGACATATGACGTATGAATACTAAATACATAGGTTTACGTCATGATAATGTTGTCTCTTTCAGTAATATCTTTTTATAACGAACCTTGTTGTAATTTTCGATGACCGGGAAACTAAATCAAAACTGGTACACCACTTTCTTGGCCGACCGTACGTATCAATTTAACATTTTTGGTAAATATTTTAATATTAAAAAAATATTACCATTCATATTATTCCATACTATTGCAGGTTAACGGGAACGCCCTCTGTTAGTTAACATACTGTATATTGTATTTATACAAGTAATTTCCATATCGTTTCGTGATGTATACCTTGAAAGTTGTAGACAATGAACAAAGTCGTGACATGCTCGAACGTAGCTTAAAATTGATGACTATATTTCCAATAATGGCTTATGTACAGACTGAGATGTTTAGAATAAGACATAGACATGGAGCCAACCATAAATTACGTTACACGAGTTTTTTTTTAATGCTTGTCACATCTGTACGGTCTTTAGTGTGACGTTACATATTCTAGAAATGATTTAAAATTAAAACAATCGATCATTAATTATATGATCATGTGCTTTATCCAGATGGATTAACATTTATTTTTTAAATGTTGTTGTGTTATAAATATTAGATACCTACCTACGTTAGATTTTGAAATGTGCGAATGTTAGGACCTTCCTAGCCCTTGCCACACAATGCTAATCTTCAACGACTCCTTCACTTGATACTGGCTGGGAATTTGTGGCTGGTATATCTTATTTTATTTTATTTATTTAGGGAAAACAAACAGTAACACATTACAACAAGTTGAAGAAAAAATACAATATGAAATGGGCAAATGTGCCACCAACACATTTTCCACAAAAACCATAAAAGGTTTCTGCAATGAATGCGTTCTAATTTAAAACCTTACAACTATAATGCTTATATTAATATAAATAAAAATAATTGAAATAAACCAATGGAGATTTGAAGTTGAGATAAGATATTGATTTTTTAAATTAATTATGTTATTTATCAACTATTGATTATTGACTCAGTATCTTAAGTACTCTCTTTGAATTGAGCACCAGAAAGAAGGAACATGTCAATGTGATGAAAATATTCATTATATTTTTTACTTAAACGGCAGAGAAGTGCCCGCTGTTTCAAGCAAAGTTCGTCTTGATTTTAATTCAATTAATTTATACATATTTTCTAAGTAATTGATCACTCGATAAACATGTGCGGAAACAACGGTAGGCTTTTAAGAATATCCTTTGAACTCTTTCGATTTATGCAGAATATTTATTGTAGAAGGGATTCCATACTGGCACTGCGCACTCGAGCTGAGATCTTATTAGCGATTTGTAGAGGTATAAATAGGTGGTAGGGCGCACAAATTCTTTCGCAGATCGCATTACAAAGCCGAACATTCTAAAGGCATTGTTCACAACTTTGTTAATGTGTGCATCAAGGTGAAGTCTGTCGTGGAGAAGGATGCCAAGATCTCAAATGGGGGATACTCTGGAATGTGGTGTATTATCTAAGGAATAAGGATTTAACTTGACAGCATTCTTATTTTTCGTGAAACTAATACAAGAACACTTGGGCAGATTTAATTGACTTATTAGTTTCACAATAATTGCTGAAGCGATCCAGATCTTCCTGCAATAAAACAGTATCGTGCACATTTCTTATGGGCCTATATATTTTGAGATTATCAGCATAGAGGATATATACAAGGTGTCTCAAAAGTAAGTTCACATTTGCTTATCTTATTACGCGAAAGCAACTATTCTGAGGGGCGCGGGGGGTATGTATGTCGGTAGTCTGGCTCTTGGGAATTTAGTCGCTATGGAGCGTTTCTCTGGTGCGGACTGTGCGTTGTGCGTACGTGAGTTTTACAAAAACGGTAATTCGGCGACTGTAGCGCGTAGAAAATTCTGCAGTATTCGACATATTCGTCACTTAAATGATGCGCCTAGCACTCGTCTCATTGCAAAATGGGTTGAGAAGTTTGAAGAGACTGGGTCAACTCTGGAGAAACCAAAATCTGGGCGACCAAGAACATCAAGAACAGCCGAAAACGTGGACAGTGTTACTCAGTCTATTCGAGATGATCCAAACCTCTCGATTCGGAAGCGTGCTGTTGCTTTAAATGTGCACAGATCTTCATTATGCCGCATTTTACACAAAGATTTAAAGCTGCACCCGTACAAAATTCAGTTAGTGCAAGAACTGAAGCCTCAAGATGCTGGTCAGAGGCTTGCCTTTGTAAATCAGATGGTTGAGCGCTTTCCAACGTTCACCAACATCTTGTTTTCCGATGAAGCCCATTTTCACCTGAATGGGCATGTAAACAAGCAAAATTGTCGTTACTGGAGTGCAACCAACCCAAAACAAAAACATCAGAAACCGCTACATTCACCCAAAGTCACCGTATGGGCAGCGATGTCGGCGCGAGGAATTATCGGCCCTTACTTTTTTGAAGATGGAAGGGGACGCACACTCACAGTGAATTCAGAGCGTTATGTGGAGATGTTAGACGAGTTTTTCGTACCCCAACTGCAAAACTTTCCTGGTTACAACCAAAGAACAGAGTTCCAGCAGGATGGAGCAACTTCACACACGTCCAACAGATCTCTGCCTCGAGTTCGAGAAATTTTTCCGAACAAATTAATCTCCTGGCGAGGTGACATAAATTGGCCTCCACGGAGTCCCGATTTAACGCCTATGGATTTTTTCCTGTGGGGTTATGTCAAATCAAAAGTTTACGCTAATAAACCGACTTCCCTGGCACAATTAAAAGAAAATATCCGTCATGAAATGGCAGCCATCACGGAGACTACCTGCCGAGCTGTCATAGGCAATTTTAGTGCCCGACTAAATGAATGCCGAGAGCGCAACGGTTTACATTTGGACGATGTTATTTTTAAAAAATAAATTCCCAAACAGTGTACTTCAATATAAAATAAACATTTTTTCAATAAAGCTAAGACTTTTCTTTTAAAAAAAGATTTAAATGTGAACTTTCTTTTGAGACACCTTGTATATATCACAAGAGGACTTTGGAATGACAAAAGCAAGTATCAATACGAGGCATGCCTTTTAAGTTTTGTCATTTGAAGAAAAAACACAACTAGAACCTTATTGTACTTTTTATTATTTTTCAAAGTATTAACCACGTAGCTTAATACACTTTTCCATTCGCTCAAACCAGTTATTATAACATAAATTCCACTCTAAAGTGGGGGTGTTCAAAATGGCTGACTTGAAAGCGTCGACTGCTTCTTCACCGGACTGGAACCTTTGACCACGAAGACTTTTCTTAATTTTAGGATATGTAAATAAATCGTTAGGGCTTAGGTCAGGACTGTATGGAGGATGGTCAAGAATTTCTACTTTTCCCTGCTTCAAATAGAGCTTGCGTTGTCGTGGTGCAGGATGATGCGTCGCTTTGAGTTAGATTTTCGAAGTTCGGCGATGACCTTTGGTAAACAAACTGTGGTATACCACTCTGCGTTAACCGTTCTACGATCTTCAAGTGCAATAGTCGCAACACGGCCGGTTTTTCCAACGAACGTGGCCACCATCTTCTTTGAAGTGCTTCGAGAACGAACAACTTTAGTTGGCTTTGGCTCGTCTTGAAAGACCCAGATTGTAGATTGTTGTTTGGAATCAGAATCGTAGGCATAGATCCAAGATTCGTCACCACTGATGATGTCGTAGTGTCGTAGACGTGATTTGACTCTCCTCGGTTGAACATTTGCGGAGTTTTCTTACACCATCTGACGCGGGCCGCCTTGTGATCGTCGGAAAGCAGATGCGGTATCCAACGGCAAACTAGCTTTCTCACACCAAGCGCTTCACGCAAAATCTTCTGAATGGTTGCCCCTGAGATGCCTAATAGAGCCTCTATCTCTCGATACGTCGCATGACGAGCTTCGAGAATTAGTTGTCTCACAGCAATGATGTTATCTTCAGTGAAGCCGGATTTTGGGCGTCCTTCTCAAGATTTGTCACTAACACTAGTAAAGGGCCGAAAAGTTTGTCTGAAAAATCTAAACCGCTTAACCGAGTCTAATGAGTTTTGGGTTTTACCTCAAATTAACGCACAGCTAATCTGTAATAAATACAACATTTACTGTAACATACAATTTTCCATCCACAGCTGCGGAAACAAGGCTATAATGCGAGCAAACCGTTGCTGCGCAAGAAATCAGAACTACCGGCCGACTCTACGACGGTGAAGGCGCTCATCGAACACAAGCGCGCTGATCCATACCTGGCAACCCCGCCCGATGTTAACCAGTGCTAGCGTACGACCAAACTAGCCCGCACACACTAGCATCGATCCTACATGAAATATGGCGGCTAATGAGAGCCTCACATGCCTTATGAACAAAGAGGGATTCAGTTCCATTTCACACCAAGCTAAAATGGCCAGAAAACACCTCCAAATAAAGGCTAAATTGCTATGACAGCAACAGATTTACAGATAGGCTCACACCATCATTTCCACCTCAAAATCTCAACAAAAACAGATTTGTTAACGGCCTCCACAGTATTGAGCAACCATATAGACAAAATTGTACCAAGAAATTATGCCAAGGCGTGTTTTTAAAGTGCCGGACTTTTGACCGCTGGTAACACCGCGGTCATAGTGTGCGAGCGAGAGGACGCTATTTGAGTGACACGAGTGACGCATTGTGCTCGATATTGATTAGTTAGTACACATATATTATTACGGTAGTGTCCTTTTGTTGATGTTTTATATCCACTTGGGTCGACAGACGCGTTCGGATCGCGTGATAACCGACCAATCGGAAGCCGTGTGCTTTTGCGTGCTGACTTGCGATTGGTCGATTATCTCGCCATATTAATTGCTACTTAAATGTACTCAAAGCACTGCTGTTACTGTATTATAATGTAATAAAAGGAGTTTCTGTCATTCGTCGCGTTGTCGGCCTGTACTATATGGAGATGTGATGCAAATTGAGCGAATGGGATGTAGTTTTATTTCTGTGGATTTTACGATAAAATTGCTTACTTATTGAACTTCAGGCCAACGGACTTTACTGACCTCTTGTTTCTAAAATTTCCACCAATCCTGTTGTCCGAACTAAATAGGGTGTTAACTATCAAAACTCGTGTGTCTTCAAAAGCACACTCTTTTGCAATAATTATTCCATGCTCTTTCACGAATCGTCAGAATAACGATAACTTACTATGGCGTGACTTATTATGGCGGTACACGTAATTACTACTCTTTATTTTCACTAAGTTTAGACATATAATACAAAAAATCAACACAAATGTTAGTAGACAACAGTCTTTTCAGATATGTATGGTCAGTTTAAGAACCTTATGCTGGTTTCTTATAGTTCAACTCTATAATTCCCATCGTTCTGATTTCTTATTCATTTCAGAATTTATAATTTTCAATACGCATCACAAAACGGCTCGTTATAACTCGTTCATTTATAATTATAACTTTAAATGTGACAGGTTTTAACACCATTCCATGCCAGGACCACCTAAGAAATGTTTCGAAACATTTTAGCCCAAATCGTGTATTAATTTAAAACTATATTTAGATTTATAATCATGTTGATTTAAAAGCCATACTGTTCTAGAACTCGGGTGCGTCAGCTGTGATCGAAATTATACAGTAAATGATAGAACATTTAAGTTCACAATTGATCGCATCCTGAGTATAATTTAATTCTTTATTAATTTATTGTTTTTAAAAACCAAATACATGAACACATGTTTTTATTCCGTCTATTTGTTTGACATGAATATTCTTCTAAGGTATAATAGTTATGTCAAACGGTAGAGGGTTAGATCTTATATTTTAGTCGACTTTGTATTACTGGCGAGATGATACTGGCACAACTAACTACGTAGCGTTTATTTAATAATTTTTAACTTATTTAAAAAAAAAAACCGTTTTAGATTATTCTCGCCTTTATAACGGAAACATATTTAGCTTATGTCACTACACCTAATACCTAACTAAATAAGTAGACACATAAGTGTTTCGGTTAATAATATTTAGGATTGTAATAAATCGTAATTCAGCCGTCCTACGGTACATAAACTATTTGATAAATGTGAAGACGTATGATGTGCTAGCCGCTTCTTGCATTCTAATCTTGCTTGGTACACATTCGCTCTAGAACTTTTAGGTAACTTAGATTACACAATATTTTCCACAGAAGTAAGCTGAATATGTGTCCGTGAGTACAATCTACGTACGTTAGTTTATTATTAATAAAGAAATATGCCTATCTGCCTTTTTATTATCTTTATTTAAACTCTGGGCACCACGGTGATGTATTTCAATTTATTTAAGGTTTATTATTTTGTGTGTATAGAGTGCCAAAGGAGTTTGTTTTGAAGCCATTTCAAACAGTCGACCTAACATATGATGTGAAATGTATGTATAAAATGTATTAGATGAGCTTCGGGAATGAGAGAATGGATGAGATGCGGAGCACCTATGTATGTAGTTATTTATTTTTTTATTTTAACATTTACTTCCCATGTTATTGAGTGACGACTGAAAGGGAATTATCAAGTATTTTTAACGCTAAGTGTCCGGTACTATCGACTAAAGAAGCTAGATTTTGTAACTTTTATATTTATAGTTATTTGCAGTGATATGTAAAATGACGTTAATGTTAAATGTACAGTTTCACTTTACAGGCGCGCGCTGGTATATCCACGGAGGCTAGTTCCTAATAATGAGGAAATAGGTTTTTAAACTTGATCCTATGGTTCCGAATGCCCTTATGATAGCTCATAAAGCATTTATATTCATATTTAGAGCTGTCATCGCTACAAATTATAATTTGTTAGTGAAACAAACACATTGTTTCATGTTTCTGATCTCGTTATGTCAACTTCAAGTTTGAAAATCTATTTTCGACCAAAGGATTTCCACCATAAGGCCTTAATACAAGTTGATAGTACCCTATACTTGTTCTTTCTATGATCAGTTTTCAATACAGCAAGTGACTGTACCAGAGTAAATATAAACAATTTTAAAATAAGGTATAATAATATTAAAATAAATTTAATGAGTATGGAATGTTTTGCAATATGCTTTTGGTAAGCAACCGAGTGCAATGTTTTGATATACATATAAAATCCGGACAGTTACTTGCTGACTTTGTCTGTTTGTTAGCGTGACGCATGATCGACAAATGACCTCACTTTAGCGAATTATTTGCAAAACGCTGTTCAACAAATTGATAAATTTTGTATAAATATTTATAACGATAATGTAACTGTTGAAAACAAATATTGTAACAGATGACATATTATAAGGTGCTTATGATTATCGTTATAATACAAAGTTGTGCATATAACGTGAGTTTTTATTTCGTCATGGCCTATCCCCCACCGTTTACTTATCAAATTGGTTACATCAGTCAGATGAGGACACATACCAATTAACGGGTATGCAGTCGCTGTGGCCAAAATCGGCTGTAAATCCATCATCTCACCAAAAAAAACTTATCACAAACAGGACTAATCGTGGTGTCGAGATCAGCGAGTAGGAAATACACGTTGATAACAAATGTGCGTGTGAACTGAGGGATCACACTGGGAATTCACGAAATAAAAATCCTAGGATTTAGTAGTAGACTTAAAACAATTGTAGAATGAATCTGGGAATTTGTAAGCAAATATATTAAAAACTGCGACCCATTAAGTCCCTCAGTTCTCACAGACGATCAGCCAGATCTCGGAAACTATCTTAAAAGAGAAGGTTTTGTAAATATGTACAGACATTTAGTAAAGAATTTGTAAAGATATTTACTAAACAACAGACCACAAAGCATTAAAGATAAAAAAAAAATATAACGACTGAACTGTGGTCCCTCAGTCCACATAACAATGATAAATATTTTAGAGAATATTACTCAATAAAATTAATAAAACCGTTCTTTTTCTACATATAGTTTTAGTAAAAGTCTTAAAACATTTTGTAAAAAAGAAATGGAGCAATAATTTCGAAGCATTTAGAAGATAGCGATGATTAAAACTGGTCCCTCAATCCTCTCCTCCACTGACACATGTGCGTGTGCTAGCTGCTAGGCGAGAAGAATATCAGAAAGTCTAGTGTACTTAACTTTTAGTAATAGGTATCTACTAAATAATGGGTATCTAAAATTGTGTATTTCTTACCTCTTAGCTGAGATAATATTATTTTTTTAATCCTATAAAAATAGATAGAGCAGTGTGATCACCAGTGATCGGAGTAGGTAGATTTTTGGTACTTGTATCATAAATGCACACAGAAAGAATAACATGGATAAGCCATTTTCCCGGAAAGTAATTCCGGTATTTCCGGATTCAATTAAACATTGTTAATGTTGGTAGTGATATTATTCCTTCTCAATTCAAAATTTAAAGGAAGGTATAAAAACTAAATTAATTCATTATTTATCTGTTGAATAATAAAAACAATCTAATTCCGATCGAAGCTTTAATTTTTATTTTTTTATTTTTAGCCTTTTATGGCTAGACCTTTTATAGATAGACATAAATTGTTGCACTTAAATTTAAATATTTTCATAGTGGTCATGGTAATTTGCATTAAGGGTAGAATAAAGAATAATATTGCTCATTTTATTACAATTCCTACCTTTTTTTTTGAGGATGGCAAATCATCAAGACTCCTTCCACTCTGGCAGAATAAAATTCCTACATAAGTTCCGGTTTTTTTTAAATAAACCACCAATTCCGGAGGAATGTCCATATTAATATATACGTTTCGGATCAATGACCCCATTTCAATCTACCTACTCCGATCACTGGTGATCACACAATAAAACAAAATGTAGACAGTACTATTATACTACTTTATTATATCATTATTTAGACGAAACGAAAACAAGGTTGTATGGTTAATTTAATGCTATATTTAATATTACATGGCTTATGTGTATTTAGTAAAAAGTACTTTTATTCACTCAAAGTTGTGGGGTCATCAGACGATCGAATATCACTACCGAAAATGAAATTTCGATTACGTTGCAGTGATATAATACAAAGCTAAAGGAGTCTTTCTGTGCTCAAGTTCTTCAGATAATATCGAAAAAATTGGATCATTATATTTGATTTTTGGATCTTGCAATTTTTCAGCATGTTTCCTAAAAACATTTCATTGATCTACATGGCAAATTTCATTGATCTACATGGCAAAAATTGTCAACGCACGCCGTTTGTGCTTCTCGTGCTTGGGGGCCCACTTCCATCGGGACTGCCCCGACCCCCGCCCGTGTAGAATTTGTGATGGGTCCCACTTGGAGATTTTGTGCGCCAACGCGAACCGCTCCAGCAGACCAGCTTCTGAGGGGGGTTCGCGCAGGGGGGGGTACCCCGGAGACGAGCACCGGGCTGAGACCCGCGATTCCGTACGCCGCTCTCCACCCCCCGCGCAAGTTGAACGGGAGCCCCACGAGCGCCATTTGGTCTTCCCTCGTCAGGGAGAACGCGCATTGGCTGCTAGGCAGCAGTGGCCGGGTCGGCGCCGCTGCCTTTCCCCTCCGTTGGCGGAACGTCCCCCGCTGGAGTCGCGGCCTCCGCCATTCGGGCATTCGGTGGGATATGCCCCTCCAGTGATGGCGAGCGGCTTGGGACACCGCGCGGACGAATGGTTTGATTGTTGGCCTCGTCGTGAACGAAGGCAGCCTGGAAGCGGCGATCGGTCGCCGCCCAGGCATCACTAAGAGATTGACGCCTGCCCCGCTAAAGGAACCCCCCGATCAAGACGGTTTTGTTGCCAACGGCCTCGGTCACGGTCTGGGGACCCTTGGGTGACTCGATTGTGGTCTGTGCCATTTTGGAGACGGGAGTCCGGGGTTGCCTTTTGTCTTCTTGGTTAGCGGGACAGGTTGGCCTGAAGGTGAACGACCTTTCAGGCAAGATTTGGGGAATTGGCGAACCGGCTGACACCACTGTTGAGGGAAGGACCTGGTTTGAGGTCACCCTTGTGAGTTGTCCTTACCCTAAAATTGGTGCTCCTGCCCTTGTTGTAACTGAACTTGGTACAATTGTTGGTGACTGATCGTCACACTAAGAACTCGCATGCCGGTTGCAATGCGCTGTTGGCTATTCTGCAGCGAGAATTTTGGATTTTGTCGGCTCGTCGTACTATTCGTAGCATTGTCTTCCGCTGTATGCCGTGTTATCGGACTAAGGCCTCCACTATGCAGCCCCTAATGGGAGATTTGCCGGCTGATCGTGTCAATGAGGCGAGGCCCTTTGCTGGCGTCGTAACGGATTTTGTTGGTCCCCCTTTGTTGAAGACGTCCACCCTTCGTAATAGCAAGATTGTTGGGGCTTATTTGTGTGTTTGTCTGCCTGTCAACCAAGGCAGTACATTTGGAGCTGGTAACCTCCCTCTCGACAGAGGCCTTTGAGGCGACTTGGGAAAGATTTGTGTCTCGCCGTGGGTTACCTTCGTTGATTAGGTCTGATTGCGGTACGAATTACAAGGGTACAAGTAACTATTTGAAGGAGCTATACGCATTCCTTAATGAGAGCCAGGTTGATATTGGTAATAGTTTGGCCCGCCGAGGGGTCACTTGGTTGTTTGACCCGCCAGCCTGCCCCCCATTGGGGGGGTATTTTTGGGGCCGCGGTGAAAGCGGCAAAGGGACGCTGGCGGAGATTGTTGGGAGACACCGTTCTCACCTTTAATGAACTAGCTACGGTATTTGGCCGCATTGAAGCTGTGTTGAATTTGCAACCTTGTCAAGACTTCCAATTGATTAGCGGACGGGTAGGCCCGTCCGGGGGGGGTAGATGTTGCGTCCCAAATGTAATTTTGAACGCTCTTTTTGGTGTGGCAACATTCTATTGTCTTTGACGTTGCACTTGACATAACCTCTCTTGACTTGACAGATTGACTTTGCTTGGAAAAAATGTCGTCCGCGTTTGGGACCTGTTGAGATAATTATAATTGGTAAAATATTGTTGGATTCGCGTGTTGAAACCGATAATTGGGTCGCGAATAATCTAATTGTTGAAGTGTATTCCCCATTTGTTGAAAACCCCGGAATATCGTTGAATCATACGCCGCCTTTTGACCGCTGGTAACACCGCGGTCATAGTGTGCGAGCGAGAGGACGCTATTTGAGTGACACGAGTGACGCATTGTGCTCGATATTGATTAGTTAGTACACATATATTATTACGGTAGTGTCCTTTTGTTGATGTTTTATATCCACTTGGGTCGACAGACGCGTTCGGATCGCGTGATAACCGACCAATCGGAAGCCGTGTGCTTTTGCGTGCTGACTTGCGATTGGTCGATTATCTCGCCATATTAATTGCTACTTAAATGTACTCAAAGCACTGCTGTTACTGTATTATAATGTAATAAAAGGAGTTTCTGTCATTCGTCGCGTTGTCGGCCTGTACTATATGGAGATGTGATGCAAATTGAGCGAATGGGATGTAGTTTTATTTCTGTGGATTTTACGATAAAATTGCTTACTTATTGAACTTCAGGCCAACGGACTTTACTGACCTCTTGTTTCTAAAATTTCCACCAATCCTGTTGTCCGAACTAAATAGGGTGTTAACTATCAAAACTCGTGTGTCTTCAAAAGCACACTCTTTTGCAATAATTATTCCATGCTCTTTCACGAATCGTCAGAATAACGATAACTTACTATGGCGTGACTTATTATGGCGGTACACGTAATTACTACTCTTTATTTTCACTAAGTTTAGACATATAATACAAAAAATCAACACAAATGTTAGTAGACAACAGTCTTTTCAGATATGTATGGTCAGTTTAAGAACCTTATGCTGGTTTCTTATAGTTCAACTCTATAATTCCCATCGTTCTGATTTCTTATTCATTTCAGAATTTATAATTTTCAATACGCATCACAAAACGGCTCGTTATAACTCGTTCATTTATAATTATAACTTTAAATGTGACAGGTTTTAACACCATTCCATGCCAGGACCACCTAAGAAATGTTTCGAAACATTTTAGCCCAAATCGTGTATTAATTTAAAACTATATTTAGATTTATAATCATGTTGATTTAAAAGCCATACTGTTCTAGAACTCGGGTGCGTCAGCTGTGATCGAAATTATACAGTAAATGATAGAACATTTAAGTTCACAATTGATCGCATCCTGAGTATAATTTAATTCTTTATTAATTTATTGTTTTTAAAAACCAAATACATGAACACATGTTTTTATTCCGTCTATTTGTTTGACATGAATATTCTTCTAAGGTATAATAGTTATGTCAAACGGTAGAGGGTTAGATCTTATATTTTAGTCGACTTTGTATTACTGGCGAGATGATACTGGCACAACTAACTACGTAGCGTTTATTTAATAATTTTTAACTTATTTAAAAAAAAAAACCGTTTTAGATTATTCTCGCCTTTATAACGGAAACATATTTAGCTTATGTCACTACACCTAATACCTAACTAAATAAGTAGACACATAAGTGTTTCGGTTAATAATATTTAGGATTGTAATAAATCGTAATTCAGCCGTCCTACGGTACATAAACTATTTGATAAATGTGAAGACGTATGATGTGCTAGCCGCTTCTTGCATTCTAATCTTGCTTGGTACACATTCGCTCTAGAACTTTTAGGTAACTTAGATTACACAATATTTTCCACAGAAGTAAGCTGAATATGTGTCCGTGAGTACAATCTACGTACGTTAGTTTATTATTAATAAAGAAATATGCCTATCTGCCTTTTTATTATCTTTATTTAAACTCTGGGCACCACGGTGATGTATTTCAATTTATTTAAGGTTTATTATTTTGTGTGTATAGAGTGCCAAAGGAGTTTGTTTTGAAGCCATTTCAAACAGTCGACCTAACATATGATGTGAAATGTATGTATAAAATGTATTAGATGAGCTTCGGGAATGAGAGAATGGATGAGATGCGGAGCACCTATGTATGTAGTTATTTATTTTTTTATTTTAACATTTACTTCCCATGTTATTGAGTGACGACTGAAAGGGAATTATCAAGTATTTTTAACGCTAAGTGTCCGGTACTATCGACTAAAGAAGCTAGATTTTGTAACTTTTATATTTATAGTTATTTGCAGTGATATGTAAAATGACGTTAATGTTAAATGTACAGTTTCACTTTACAGGCGCGCGCTGGTATATCCACGGAGGCTAGTTCCTAATAATGAGGAAATAGGTTTTTAAACTTGATCCTATGGTTCCGAATGCCCTTATGATAGCTCATAAAGCATTTATATTCATATTTAGAGCTGTCATCGCTACAAATTATAATTTGTTAGTGAAACAAACACATTGTTTCATGTTTCTGATCTCGTTATGTCAACTTCAAGTTTGAAAATCTATTTTCGACCAAAGGATTTCCACCATAAGGCCTTAATACAAGTTGATAGTACCCTATACTTGTTCTTTCTATGATCAGTTTTCAATACAGCAAGTGACTGTACCAGAGTAAATATAAACAATTTTAAAATAAGGTATAATAATATTAAAATAAATTTAATGAGTATGGAATGTTTTGCAATATGCTTTTGGTAAGCAACCGAGTGCAATGTTTTGATATACATATAAAATCCGGACAGTTACTTGCTGACTTTGTCTGTTTGTTAGCGTGACGCATGATCGACAAATGACCTCACTTTAGCGAATTATTTGCAAAACGCTGTTCAACAAATTGATAAATTTTGTATAAATATTTATAACGATAATGTAACTGTTGAAAACAAATATTGTAACAGATGACATATTATAAGGTGCTTATGATTATCGTTATAATACAAAGTTGTGCATATAACGTGAGTTTTTATTTCGTCATGGCCTATCCCCCACCGTTTACTTATCAAATTGGTTACATCAGTCAGATGAGGACACATACCAATTAACGGGTATGCAGTCGCTGTGGCCAAAATCGGCTGTAAATCCATCATCTCACCAAAAAAAACTTATCACAAACAGGACTAATCGTGGTGTCGAGATCAGCGAGTAGGAAATACACGTTGATAACAAATGTGCGTGTGAACTGAGGGATCACACTGGGAATTCACGAAATAAAAATCCTAGGATTTAGTAGTAGACTTAAAACAATTGTAGAATGAATCTGGGAATTTGTAAGCAAATATATTAAAAACTGCGACCCATTAAGTCCCTCAGTTCTCACAGACGATCAGCCAGATCTCGGAAACTATCTTAAAAGAGAAGGTTTTGTAAATATGTACAGACATTTAGTAAAGAATTTGTAAAGATATTTACTAAACAACAGACCACAAAGCATTAAAGATAAAAAAAAAATATAACGACTGAACTGTGGTCCCTCAGTCCACATAACAATGATAAATATTTTAGAGAATATTACTCAATAAAATTAATAAAACCGTTCTTTTTCTACATATAGTTTTAGTAAAAGTCTTAAAACATTTTGTAAAAAAGAAATGGAGCAATAATTTCGAAGCATTTAGAAGATAGCGATGATTAAAACTGGTCCCTCAATCCTCTCCTCCACTGACACATGTGCGTGTGCTAGCTGCTAGGCGAGAAGAATATCAGAAAGTCTAGTGTACTTAACTTTTGGTAATAGGTATCTACTAAATAATGGGTATCTAAAATTGTGTATTTCTTACCTCTTAGCTGAGATAATATTATTTTTTTAATCCTATAAAAATAGATAGAGCAGTGTGATCACCAGTGATCGGAGTAGGTAGATTTTTGGTACTTGTATCATAAATGCACACAGAAAGAATAACATGGATAAGCCATTTTCCCGGAAAGTAATTCCGGTATTTCCGGATTCAATTAAACATTGTTAATGTTGGTAGTGATATTATTCCTTCTCAATTCAAAATTTAAAGGAAGGTATAAAAACTAAATTAATTCATTATTTATCTGTTGAATAATAAAAACAATCTAATTCCGATCGAAGCTTTAATTTTTATTTTTTTATTTTTAGCCTTTTATGGCTAGACCTTTTATAGATAGACATAAATTGTTGCACTTAAATTTAAATATTTTCATAGTGGTCATGGTAATTTGCATTAAGGGTAGAATAAAGAATAATATTGCTCATTTTATTACAATTCCTACCTTTTTTTTTGAGGATGGCAAATCATCAAGACTCCTTCCACTCTGGCAGAATAAAATTCCTACATAAGTTCCGGTTTTTTTTAAATAAACCACCAATTCCGGAGGAATGTCCATATTAATATATACGTTTCGGATCAATGACCCCATTTCAATCTACCTACTCCGATCACTGGTGATCACACAATAAAACAAAATGTAGACAGTACTATTATACTACTTTATTATATCATTATTTAGACGAAACGAAAACAAGGTTGTATGGTTAATTTAATGCTATATTTAATATTACATGGCTTATGTGTATTTAGTAAAAAGTACTTTTATTCACTCAAAGTTGTGGGGTCATCAGACGATCGAATATCACTACCGAAAATGAAATTTCGATTACGTTGCAGTGATATAATACAAAGCTAAAGGAGTCTTTCTGTGCTCAAGTTCTTCAGATAATATCGAAAAAATTGGATCATTATATTTGATTTTTGGATCTTGCAATTTTTCAGCATGTTTCCTAAAAACATTTCATTGATCTACATGGCAAATTTTTGGTATTCGACCTCTAGCCATTATACCACTGTAATAAAACATGTATAGATAATAGAGGAAAAATTTATACAAGTCCTACTTGAAAGTAACCATCGAATACCTTTCAGGAAAAGCACGCGAATTCTGAGGCGAAAACCAATTTCAATATCACTTTACTACTTTTTAATATCCGTGGAGATCAACCTACGAACTGACACATTATAATAGTTAAATTTCACTAAACGTCAAGTTAAAGTGGCACTTATTTTCTCTAATATAAAATAAATATTTTCAACAGGGAAATGACTAATATTGACAACTGCTGTAATGTTTGTTCTCTATTGTTGTTATCAAGTGTAATCCCATCTATTTTCAGTTTCCTGTTTTATATCATCATAAACACTATGCGTACGTTAAAAACCGCTGCGCTGATACACATTAAACATAAATTTAAAAAAGAGGGTAATTTAATTTAATGCTACTTCAAGTTTGCGTTCGAAAACAGTTTGCTAATCATCAACTTAGTTATTTAAAGTTACGAGTAGCAAAAGAATAATTAAATGTTATAAAAAGACTAGGACTACATAATCTTCCTATATCTACCGATATCACTGTTTTCTGAACGAGCTTCTTTTGCTATGATCATAATTATTTCAAAATTATTGTAAGAACTGATAAAAGAATTATAATAAGTGATTAGTTAATTTTGTAATCTACTTTTTACTAAATATACATAAGCCATGTAATATAGCATCAAATTAACCATACAACCTTGTTTTCGTTTCGTCTAAATAATGATATATTAAATAAAGTAGTATAATAGTGCTGTCTACATTTTGTTTTATTGTGTGGTCACACTGCTCTGTCTATTTTCATAGGATTTAAAAAATATTATTATCTCAGCTAAGAGGTAAGAAGGTACCTATTATTTAGTAGAAACTTATTACTAATAGTTAAGTACACTAGACTTTTTGATATTTCTTTTTCTACATAAAGTTTTAGTAAAAGTCTTAAAATATTTTGTAAAAAAGAAACGGATCAAAAAATCGAAACATTTATAAGATAGCGATGATTAAAACTGGTCCCACATATGTGCGTGCTGGTCCCTCAATCCTCTCCTCCACTGACATATGTGCGTGATAGTGCGATCATAACGAAGTTCCTATGAAATGAAATGAAATGAAATATTTATTTGTAAATTGGTTATAAATAACACTTTTACACGTCATGTTTTTTTGCGTGTTAAGTTTAGCTAGATGAGGCCGGTATTTCCTAACTGACTACTCTGAGAAGAAACACCGAAACAAACTCAGAGGTCATAGTCTCTTTTAAAGTCCAGACAATTTGGATTTTTATATGAGAAGCATGTAGGTTCATGTCTGTGGTATTCTTTTGAGGAAATAACCACGCAAATTTGAGCGGACCTGTCCAGACAGTGCAAGCATTTGTCAGTTATCGTGTAGCTCAACTTAGAACTTAAGGAGCTCAACAATTTGACAAAAAATACCAACGAACATTTGGGTAGGCCACACAAGTACTCAAACTGCTTGACATCATTAAATAAATTATAGTCAAAGTAAAAACAACGAAGAAAGAATAACCTACATTGTCCTCACATTAACAATAATGAAATAACTTATTTAATTAAAATGTTAAAAAAAAAAACAAAAACAAAATAAATAGGTATATACAATACTTAACAAAACAAATATTTTAATCAATAAAAAATAAATCAACTATCAAAATTTTAAAAATAAAAAATGCTCACGTATATCACTGGAGCAGCTCATTCCCAAGCCTTCTTGTCCTCAATATAATCTTTAACAGTGTAAAACGCTTTCTGACATAGCTTACGTTTTATAAATAATTTGAATTTATTAATACTTAGTTCTTGAATATGGCTAGGAATTTTATTATAAAAACGTATACATTGGCAGATGCCAATGTATACGTTTTTATAATAACCACCTATTGTTTTTAACCTTGTTTTAGGAATGACATATGTGTCTTTGTTCCTTGTATTTACACTATGAATATCACTGTATTTTTTAAACAGATTAATATTTTTGTGTGCATACAAGAGATTCTCATAAATATACTAAGATGGCACAGTCATAATATTAATCTCTTTAAATTTGTCTCTTAAGGACGCATTTACATTTATCACTCGCTCAATTTTAGGTATCCTAGTAGCAACACAACAACATTGCGCGCACACACACTTACAAACCATTGTTCGCCCGATTTTATACATTAGTTAAACTAATATTGATACTTGAATGTAATATTATATTTTCTTTAATATTGTTTGATCATAATAAGTTGTAACTTATTGTTTACAAAGGCTTACATGCTTATTGATTAGATGTTAGTTTCAATTTTGTATTAATGTGTTTGACGCCCGATTAGGAGTACTAGGGGACTTTGGAAATAAAATACTCATATGTGATAAAAAAATTAATAAGAAATAAAGAAGTTTCGTCATGCCTGTCTGTCTGTCTGTCTGTTTGTCCATCCGTCTATATGTCACATCCATTTTCAACCGACGAAAAAAACGGAGGAGGTTATCAATTCGATGCATATATTTTTTTTAATGTTTGGTCACCGATTACTCGAAGACGGCTGAACCAATTTGGAAATTTCTTTTTTTGTTTGAAAGGGTATACTTCGAAATTGGTCCCATTGTCACCAAGTCAGGAGCTGATAATGGGATCTTGGAGTAATCGAGGGAACTCTTCAAATATTATAGGCACACCTACAGTGATTTGAGTATTTCATTATAGTAACTTGTGTGGTTGCATTCGAAAAGTACTATTTGTGAAGTGGATCTGATGATGAATACCACAGATGGCCACTGGAACTACTCAATATATAAGTAGGAATAAGAAGTATTTCATGGGTTCCGCTTCGATTACTTGAATATAGTTATTAAGCACAATATGCTCGTCACAATGCATATGATGAAGTGAAGCTGAGGGTGAAGTACCAGGAGAACTCAACAATTAACGGCCCAGCATTAGGAAAAGCAATATTTTGTCCACTTTCTAACAAATTTCAGAAGTCGGACACCGCCTACCTACCGAAATTAAAATTATTTTTCAATTTACAGTGTTTTTTGGAAGTTGGTTTAATTTTTTGGTAAATAGTTTTTATATTCCGAAACTATTAGGACTATACATGTGAAACTTGGTAGGTAGATGTATTCTGTAAACCGCTTTCCGATTTAAAGAAAAAAAAAAAAAAAAAAAAAAAAATATTTACTGTTTCAGTTCCATGTACCCCACATGGAACTGAAACTGTAAATATTTTTTTTTCATGAATCTTATGCGTATGCGGTGTTAATAGACAGGTCTTTAAAAATGACATACGGGTTTCTAAAACCACTTTTTCATAAAGTTAATCGTTTAAAAGATATACACTTCCAAAGTGGTAAAATGTGTAAAATTATACAAAAAATATATGCTATGATCCTTAATGTAAACTTTCAACCAAAATTGGATTGAACGAGATCGGGTTGGCAGTTTTTGAGATACAGCATATTTTCTAAAACCGCAAATAAAACTTTGTAATTCATACAAGCACTATGAAAAATAAAGTTATTTGGTGTAGTTACTACGGAACGCTTCATGGGCGAGTCTGACTCGCACTTGGCCAATTTTTTAGTTTTTGTACGAACTGAACATTTTGGCATATTGAACCGTATGAAGTAAGCCCAACAAAAGGTAACTGTTGTATATCGTTGAGAAATTCCCTCGACTGTCTATGGTCTCCATCATCAGACCTGTAATGGCACTTATAACCCATATGGGTGCAAAGTTCTCATCAATATAAATGAATTAAGTCCAAACACAAGGTAGCTACTGTAAACCGTTGAGGAGTTCCCTTAACTGTCCTTCGTCTTCATCATCAGACCTCTAACGACAGTCACAAACTATCTAGGTGTAAAGTTCTGGTCAATTCAAATTAATCAAGCCCAAACAAAAGGTTACTGCTGTAAATCGTTGAGGAGTTCCCTCGACTGTCAGGCAGGAGTCAATCTGATGAAAGGCTCCATCATCAGATCAACTCTAGACCTTCCTTAATTTAAAACATTTATACGGTCGAATTGCGAACCTCCTTATTTGAAGTCGGTTAAAAAAAATTGTTGTTTCATGCTAGGTTCAGTAACCAATATCCATCCAATTCTAAAAATAAGTATGGTTCTCGTTCTTACTTTTGTTTCGGTACGAAAAAGCATCAACGTATTTTAGTCACAGTATACAAGCTGCCACTCTTTTTATTATAGGTTTCGACGTATTTATTTTTTGGAGGAAAGCGATACACCCAATGATATTATAAAGTACAGATATGTTACGTTCATAGTAATTTGCGTTGAAATTTGTTCCGCGTAGTAAAAACTGCACACATCACGGATATCTATGGCACACATTGACAAGTTTTACTTATAAGTAGAATGAAAGATACTAAACAACACGCAAGTGAAAGAGATGGCTATAATTCTAACAATTGCGCTTCAAATGAGTCCTTGTGCCATAGGATAACATTTTTATAGCCACAGAGTGGACACTCGATTGAAGAGTAAGTACGTAGGTAAGAAATTAAACATCTAACTTGGTTAATCACGGATCAAGTATTACCACTAATGTTTGTATTCAGCTTAGCCCATTATATTCAAAACTAAAATAGAAATTAATAGTCATTATGTTAATGAAATAATTTATGATCAGTCATAACAATAATTGCATGTTTCGAAAACTTCGTCAAATCGGAACTTCATCTTGGATGAAGCAGGTGGAAAGCTAGTAATCAATAAATAATCAATTTCATGACACAAATATAGGTTTCATAATGAAATGTCATGTAGCGGTTTCTTTGTAGGTACCTATACTGACCAAACAAATTCAACTTTGGCGAAAATGCAAGCAACAGGTAGCTGACATTTTATAAAACATTATGCAGGCAGCATTGTTTTATACAATGTTTTAGATACCTACCTCTATAATTGGAACTGCATTTTTTTAAGCATTGTTCGACCACATTTCGTAACATATTTGTTAGTACTTTGGAAGTGATTGCTACATTGTCCTGCTGTTTTTTGATAATATCCAGTCTGATTCGCTTTTTTGTTCACGAACAATTACGATCCAATCTTGAAGTCGAAACTGATCCCTCGGAAACCTAATTCAATAAAAAAACAGTTATAATCCTCAATAATCAGTCAAATGAACTTTAGTCAAAAAAATTGTAACACAAAACAAATTAAAACAAGTCAATCAATATCGCTTCTACACTTGTAAACTTTTAACTAATCTATGTCCGCACGCACGCATCTTTATCGCTCTCGCGACAAAACAAGTTTGCTCTCTCTGTCTTCACCTACATATGGCTCCTAAGCATAATTTATTGGCAAGTTTGGAAAATAAGTGAAATATAAAATATAATCTTAATATATTTGCATTATCACATGTGATATGAGATCCTTTGTATTTTGTTTACTTTGGAAGTATAATTCGTACACTTCCGAAACTCACACGATGGCAATTTTGATAAATAAAATCTAAGGACAGGGGTATTACGGTGCGGCACGCTTGTGGTTGCGTTCGATGCAGACTAGTTGCAAGACGTTCCAATTAGCTCGTGTTCGAGTCTTCACGACGCGCGCGCCTATAACATATCTGTACTATAAAATATCATTGGATACACCCCTGCGTTCACGAGCGCGTCTCAGCGCGGAATGACGGTCGGAGCCGTGCGTTCGGTAGAAAAATGTATGAAGAAATTTGAGACCGATTTTATTTTTCTCATAAATCATAAAGTTTTTTATGTATGTTCAAAATAATTAACTTAACGTATAGATAAATACATAGGCTATAATTTCTTGTTATTTTGAAGTTATGAATATGCTCCAGATTTGGCTTACAGGTACGTATTCAGACCCCATTTTTTTGTAATTTTCTACGATTATTGCGGCGATAAAAACGTATTTGTGTGAAAAAGATGTATAGGACTGTGTAATTATAATGCATTCAATGTGGAGATGAATAAATTATCTTGAAATTAATACCATAACATTGTCAACATTTTAACTCCTTATGTATCAAAATGGGACCAGAAAAACATTGATATTTGCGAGAAAACGTAAATGCGTCCTTAAGGAGTGCTTGGGACTTAATTTATAAATTGCACGAATGGCCCATTTTTGTAATACAAATATTGTGTGAATGTCGGCTGCATTTCTCCAAAGTAAAATGCCGTATGACATCACACTGTGAAAGTAACTAAAGTAGACTAAACGTGCTGTTTCGATATCAGTTAATCCACGTATTTTTCTAACGGCATATGCTGCAGAACTTAACTTTTTTGACAATTTATCTATATGGGGGCCCCACTGAAGCTTCGCATCCAAAGTTATGCCCAAGAATACTGTGGTATCTTCGGGTTTCAATATTTCGCCCTTTATTGATACACTAGTATTCACTTGTCTAACATGAGGTAATGTAAATTTTAGGCATTTGGTTTTTTTCTCATTAACAAGAAGATTATTAACATTAAACCAGCAAACTACAGTTGCAAGGGCTCTATTTACTTCTTCAATAACCTGCTGTTGACGTTTAATTTTAAATAAAAGAGAAGTATCGTCAGCGAATAACACTATGTCATGATTTTTGATCAAGTACGGCAAATCATTTATATAAATAAGAAACAAAAAGGGACCTAAAATTGAGCCTTGGGGGACCCCCATCTTGACCACAGATCCCGGCGATCTTTTGCCGTTCACATCAACTCTTTGAATCCTTTCACTCAAGTATGAGGTTAAAAGATTCAGAGAAGAGTCCCGGAATCCGTAGTGGTGCAGTTTCCTGATTAATGTCTCATGGGGAACACAGTCAAATGCCTTAGACAAATCGCAAAAAATGCCCAACACATCGCACTTATCTTCCCATGCATTATAAATGTGTCCTAAAAGTTCAACACATCACATCAGTTGTTGAACGACCCTTTGTAAAACCAAATTGTTTATTATGTAGCAATTTGTGTTTATTAAAATATCTTTGCATCTGAATTAGAATAATTTTCTCAAAAATTTTACTGAAATACCTAATACGAGTACTTATAGTAATATACTATTGATTCACGATTAATCTAACTTAAGTTCTATTTCATTTACATAAACTTATGATCTAATATTAGTCTATTGCCGGGCGTCCTGCACATTATTATTAATTTTAACTAAAGCATCATCACCGCAATGTTTGACATACGGACAATCGACCCTGTCGGCAATCATCCTCAGGACGGTGTTGGTGTTGCCTCGGAGCCTGCGCACTAACGAAGCGGCTCGCATTCTCATGATGGTGTGGAAGTTGTCCACGCGCGCCTCCATGAACATGCCTGAGGCGCTGCAGTACCGAGGCAGCCCCATCATGAAGGCGTTATTGTACTGGACGCGGAGTTCGCTGTACGATGCCTGAGTTAGTTTAGTATTAGTTTTAAAGCGATCTAGACATATCGATATCAGGTACGGTCGCAGCCTGGAATTGGGGGGGGGGGGGGTTACTAACAATAAAATATTATTTATTTATTATATACTTTATTGTACACCTCACAATATTTCTATGGATACAAAAATTTAAACTAGTGTACAATGGGCGGTCTTATCGCACAGGGCGATCTCTTACAGACAACCTTTGGATGGACAAAAATTAAAGGAGACAGATTAAGGGCTGTCGGTGTACAAACAAAATAAATAATATTAATTGAACATAATAATATAAAATACATACATACAATTCAAAAATCATATACTAATAAATATTACATGTACGGTCGGCCAAGAAAGTGGTGTACCAGTTTTGATTTAGTTTCCCGGTCATCGAAAATTACAACAAGGTTCGTTATAAAAAGATATTACTGAAAGAGACAACATTATCATGACGTAAACCTATGTATTTAGTATTCATACGTCATATGTCACATATAAGTACATGACATTTTAACCTTTAGTATAAATGAAAAGGACATTAGTTTCTACAAAGCAATTGAAATGTTTCCAAACAAAAGTAATAAAAACTATTTAGACAACCGAATTCCATTTGAAAAAGAAAACTGACAATTGACATTTTGTCAAATATATGCAAAAAATCGATATATTTTCCGTGTTATTTTTCAATCAACTGCATATAAAATCATCTCAATGCCTGCCAACTTGACCATTGCCGAAAGAGCACAAATAATTGCCCAATTTAATGAGGGAAGCAGTATCAGTGCGATATCCCGGAATTTGAATATATCGAGGCGTTCTGTCCGCTTTTGGATTCGTCGTGAAGGAGAGGAGGGAAGTTTGTTGGATCACAGAAGAAGTGGTCGCCGGCCTGCACTCTCCAATAACGATAGAGAATTCATGAGACGGGAATATGAAATCAATGGTTTTAAGCCCACAAAACATTTTGCGGAGATGTTCGATGTGAGTGCCCAAACAATAAGGAATCATCTACATTACATGGGGTTGCACCACAGGCATTACGCCAAGAAAATATATTTGACGGATGCTCACAGACTTGCTCGTCTGAACTTCGCCAGAGAGCACTTAGAGTTTGATTGGTCTAATACAGTGTTTTGTGATGAAAAAACGTTTAAATCCAGTCAGCATGGACGTCTTCACCTTTGGCGATATAATTCAACACGGTATAAAGATGATCATGTAATCCCAAATAGAGAATCAGGTCGAATTTCCGTAAATATTTGGGGCTGGATGAGTACGGATGGTGTAGGAGAATTGTGTTCTCTACCTCCTCGAGCGACGGCTGTAAATTATATCGACGTGCTTCAGAATGCAATGCTACCGACAGTCCGTAATGTTTACCCGGAGAACGAAGTGCCACAATTTGATTTTGTTCAAGATAATTGTTCAATTCATAATGCGAGGATCCTAAGAGCCTGGTTTCGTTCACACACTGACGTAAGGGTAATTCAGTGGCCCTCAAGATCGCCGGACCTCAACCCGATAGAAAATCTTTGGGGCCTTATGGTCCAACGATGGTCGCATCAAAATGAAAGAACCAAACAAGCTCTTATTAGTCACTGTAATTATATCTGGGAGGAAATGCGGGGAACCGATATTTGCTCACGGCTTGTTGGTTCAATGAGGTCTCGTCTTTTAGAGGTTATAGAGGCCAACGGCGGTTACACCCGTTTCTAATTTTTAAAAATTTTCAATATCTTCTAAATATTACTATATATGCTATGTTTTTGTTTGTTATAAGTATTTTAAAATTGATTGTAGAAATTTAATAAAAGGATAAATCTATTTTTAGCTTGTTTTTTATTGATATTGTAATTACAAGTTAACAGAAATTGTAGGTTTGTGGACTCGCCATGTGCCTTTACAATTTTATGTAACTTGTTGATTACAATTCTGAATTTGTAGATACAATTTTGTCATCAAAATCTACAGCCCCCCGCCGTTGATTTTACGACGTCATTGGTTCCATCAAGTTCAAACTAAGAACAGCTGTCACGTTACAAACAGTAATAGTCGTTATCAATAATCAGATAAAGACAGCAATAGAAGTTGTCAGATCGATCTGCAAGCGAAACTAATTTTTATCACCTATGAATCTGCAAGCGATATTCAACCTTAGGGTGGTACACCACTTTCTTGGTCGACTGTACCTATAATTGAGAAAGAAGGGGATAAACTTACAGGGAGAGGTAATGCTCCTTCACCATTCTTTTGAACGCTGGTAGCGTTTGAGCACGCCTCACTTCAATGGGTAATGCATTCCACAAACGAGCTGCTTGAATAGTGAAAGATTTATCAAAGAAAGAAGTGGAATGCATACGAATACTTAACTCTAAATTTTCCGATGATCTCAGGGATCTAGAATGTGTGTCACAGAGGAACTGAAAGCGTTCCTTAAGATAAAAAGGAGTAAAAGGATTAAAGAGCACATTATAAAGCAGAGAAAGTAAGTGAAGATTCCGGCGAAACCTAATAGGAAGCCATTTGAGCTGAGCGCGGAAATCAGAAACGTGGTCATACTTGCGCAAGCCAAATATAAACCTGATACAGAGATTTTGAAGTCGCTCTAGCTTGTCTTATTGGTCTTGGGTCAAGTCGAGATAGCTGGCATCAGCATAGTCCAGAATAGGGAGAAGGAGAGTTTGTGCAATTGCAATTTTAGTAGAGATGGGAAGAAAATTACGAAGGCGTCTCAAGGAGCCTGCAGAAGCAAATACTTTACGACTAACTTCCTGTAACTGTTTAGTCCAAGAAAGGGTGTCGTCAATGTGTATTCCCAGGTTCTTCACACTGTGACTATAAGGTATGAAGGTGTTATTGAAAGAAACCTGGGGAAGTGCCGTCCAATCAATCCTGGAGATAGTTCGAGAGCTACCAACAACAATAACCTGAGTCTTAGCAGGATTGATTTTCAGCCCAAACTCAGCGCTCCAGTCACAAATTCGTGCGAGGTCCAAATTAATAGCTTCGATGGCATCAGCTAACTCTACAAGTGGAGCTTGGGTGTAAATTTGAAGATCATCAGCATACAAGTGGTAGAAAGAAGATAGTCGTTGAGTGATAGCATTTATAAAAAGTACGAAAAGTAAAGGAGATAAAACGCCACCCTGCGGTACACCGGCAGAGGTATCACACCAAGAAGAAAAAGAGTCCTCAATGGAAATACGCTGCCGGCGACCAAACAGGTAGCTACGAAACCAGTCAACTACCGATGGAGATATGTTAAAAGAGCATAGAATGCCGAGCAAAATGTCGAAGTCAACTGTATTAAACGCATTACTAAAGTCCAGTAATGCAAGTACTGTTAACTTCCCCATCTCCATGCCAGACCTTATATCGTCCGTAATATGAACTAGTGCAGAGGTAGTGCTGTGACCAGGACGGAAACCAGATTGGAAGGGATTCAGGAGATTATACTTAGAGAGGAACGAGCTAAGTTGTTGGTGTACAAGCTTTTCAAGGACTTTGGATAGGAATGGGAGAATAGAAATGGGTCGATAGTCCGAAAAAGATGCAGGACGAGTTTTTTTAGGTAAAGGGATAATTTGGGCGTCTTTCCAGGCTTTTGGAAAGACACTACTAGAAATTGAGAAATTTAGGATGTATAAAATGACCGGAAGAACGTTATCAAGGATGGGAATGATCATCTTACGGCTGACACAGTCACTACCCACAGCGTTGGACGTAATCGACATAACACTCTTTTTAACATCACAAGCAGTAAATTGACTTATGACAAAAGGAGAATAATCAGGTATCGGAAGGTTAGAAAGATAACTTAGAGTAGCAGTTTTAGTAGCCCCATTTATTGAAGGCGAAGTAGAAAAATGACTTTTTGTCTTTCCAGTCGAAGACGGGTACTTCCGTCGCCAATTTGTAAATATTTGCATGTTCTCTAATAATGTTTTCATTATCACTTGGCTTAATAATGTTCTCCCTTTTCTTTATAAGTTTTTCATTTAATGCGAACACCCTGTCAGCGGGCAAGAAAGAATGTCATGTCACGGGAAATACCATTTAATTTGCTTGGTATTAGAGGTCGTTTCTAAATGCCATTTCATCACCATACCTATAGGTAATTATAGAATTTTTGTTTTGGCTCCGCTGCCGTCTGAAATCACTCTTATTTTGTTCACTCCAGTCACATCTACTGTATTTATACAGCGGTACAAAGCGGTCCTTACTTGTAAGTGACAAACATTTCATAGTGTTTGAGTTATGTTTACATGGAGGCTTTTTAGGTAAGCCCGGTGCTGAATATCTGAAAATAAACCATTCACGTGTCAACCTCTACTAAATCCATACTAACCTATAAAAATCCTAACAAGCTTCATAACCCTTATTGTGTTCGATTTATTTGCTTTCGATATCTTCTGTAGGTACTTACAAATAGACTAACAAAAAAATACGTTCAAGCACTCATAATAAAGAACTATTTTAATTGGAATAGAAAAGTATATCCATAGTATAGAATTTTAGAATTCAATAAAAAAAACCCGGAATTTGAATTACGTGAAAAATCGTAGTAAATGCGGTGGCAACCCTATACCTATTAGAGCGATTATTCCCGATGTCCACCACTTGTCTGGCCACTACTGGGGGACAGCGAGATAACTTTAAAACATTATTCTCGTTGTCCACCACTGGGGGACAGCGTCACAACTTTGTAAATTATGACTCTGTGCAGCTTTTAAAGGTACCAATGATGAATATCACACATTATATTTTTGGCTTCTTCAATACAAAACACTACAATTCGGTTGCAGTTATATGAATAGTCTGCTAAAAGAAAGTCCTTGTAATCTTTTGGAACATGTAATGTTTCCACATTTTTGCATTTAAGTCTTTTAATTCCAGCGATTGTATTTCTATGTCTGTATAAACTTGACTTGATGCTTTGAAATGAAGGTATGTTTTGTAACAAACTCGGTATGACTTTGAATTGACTCACCATAGGTGAGTGGCGGCCACCAGTGGTGGCGAATGGAAATAATATAAAAGTTGTGACGCTGTCCCCCAGTGGTGGACAACGAGAATAATGTTTAAAAGTTGTCTCGCTGTCCCCCAGTGGTGGCCAGACAAGTGGTGGACATCGGGAATAATCGCTATTAGAGCAAGCTCAGTCAAGGTAAAGAAAGTTAACTTACAATTTCCTTTTTTTTATGCCTTCTTCTGCTGCGACTTTATATTTGACCTTTTCCTAGCTTTATCAGGTTCAACATTTTTCACTTTCGAGTCCATTGTAACACTGTTTAACTATTTAAAATGAATATTAATTTCAGAACCGTATCAAAAACGATTTGTAACCAAAACACTAATGGCCGCCATCATAGCAATGAATGTCTTTGGGGACTTTTAGGTTTTGAAACAAAACGGAGTTTTTGCCCAATGTTTTTGTAGTAAATAAGTGGACATATTAGAATTTGTAAAATATTGAAATATTAGTTATGTTTTTCTCTATACGTTGATGTAAAAAAGAATTTTTTTGTCTGTTGTGGACATATCTGCGTTTGATATTTATCAACTCATTTTCTCTTCTTGCCAATTCATCTTCCAATAATTATCAAAAATTTGAGAACGAACTTCTTCTGTTAGACGAGAACAATACATAACTTTACCACTGAAACATCTCATTGACATACATATTGGACCCATTATTCTGGCTGGCTTTGGATAATTTTAAACAAATTTAGTACCCTCTTTTTTAAATCCAATATACTCTTTTCCCATCATTCGCTGTCTCTTGTTTTTCATTCTCTTCTAGTTATTCCTTTGCGTTTTTTTTTCTATTTTTTTTTTGCGATTCATTTATTTCTCTTTCAGGAAACTAATCCAAATTTTCTGGCGATAATGGCTTTAAATTTGCACTGTCTGATAATGCGACAAAGGAAGGATCAGCGACTGAGTTTTCAGACGAATAATCAACGTCATTATTGGCATACTCTTGCACATTAACATTTATTTCAATGGGAGTAGAAAGATTATCGTCTACATTTTGTATCGGTATAGAATGGTCAAAAACCTTTGTAAGTGTAGTAAACTCCGATGTTAAATTTTGGTTTTGACTTTCTAGTTCTAAGTTCTGAGACAAAGGTATGGAAATTGTTTGGAAAACTGGTTGATTTTGACAATAATGTCGACTTAATATTTCCTGCTTTTTCTGTTGTCGCCTTACATAAAGATCTTTCAAAGTTACCACCTTGTCGTCCATATTCGCATTTTCTAACAGAAACTCATCATGGTCTTTCATCATTCGGTAACTTGAAACTTCAAGATTTTATCTAAAAATAATAAATAAGATTTAAATTCAGTAAAATGCAATACCGCGTAAATAACCAATTCGGGTAAATGAAGTAATATTAAGACCGCGTAACTGCGTATTATAGATTATATTGGTCAGAATTTTAAAATTAATAGACAATTAGATGCGATTACACTATTTTTGCATGAACACGTTGCTAAGATATAATTATAAACAATTAAAACATACATGGTATTTATTCTCGACAAAACAATTATTTTCG
Organism: Tholera decimalis; assembly: GCA_943138885.2. Taxonomy (NCBI): domain Eukaryota; kingdom Metazoa; phylum Arthropoda; class Insecta; order Lepidoptera; family Noctuidae; genus Tholera; species Tholera decimalis. The sequence continues at coordinate 31,388,702 of OW964565.2, forward strand.
GGAGCACGCAACGATCGTGGTAGAATTACTTCCAATTACTTCATCGATTTGGTAAATACGCGGAATTGCGTCCAACTTCTGACACATTACTGCGCCGCGGTATCGTTTTGGTGGCAAAAATAAGGTTTCTTATTAGATAATTCCGATCGTTTGAGATCTGGTATAAGCCAATAGTTGTCGAGAATCGGTAGGCGCGATATTTCAATTTTTTCCCTTTTGCTGTTACGCGGTACCTATTAACAAAGTGCGCTTACGCGGTTTCGCACGCGCCATGACGATATAGTGTCTGACGACATGCTTAAGGCCCAGTATTGCACTATCCGTAGAAAGATTGGGCCGAAAACCAAACTGATTGTCGTGCAGAAACAAGTACTTATTTAACTGTGTGTTAAGCAAGCCGTCAAACACCTTTGCAACAGTTGTTGCCAGTGAAATCGGCCTGTAATTGTTTTTGTCTGATCGATCTCCGGTTTTAATTTTAACTATAGGCACAACAACCATCATGAAATCTGGAGATAAGTAGTAAGTCACGCACAGGGAATAGAACATTGCCAGTACTCGAGGTGAGGCCCAGCGTAAAGATGATCAATGCTGAGGCCGTCGTGGCCGGAAGACTTGCCCTTAGCTGGGTGAGGCTCAGAGAAAATGTACCATAACACACGTGAACTTGTAACACACGATAACACACTGGAACTGTATAACACACTGGAAATATTGTAAGGCTTGATGCACATGAGCTAATAAAATGAGGTTTCAAATAAAATACGAATAATCATAGAATTATTTATTAAAGCTTGTTTACAACTACTCTGTATAATTACTTTTAGCGTACCTAAGGTGTTCTAATCATACCCGTACGGATAGAAAAAAAATGTTCGTAATGAGCAATAATGAATTTGTAATAATCAACTTAACAATAATCTTCACTCGCATGTCGTATTTTTATCTACGGAAAATATTTTACTCAAAATAAACCTCATCGCTAAAAGTATTCTTTTGGTCGTTTGTTATTTTGTGTAATATTGATCTGCTTAACTATGAAATCTTCGGTTACAGTGTCTTCATCTTTTATTTTGGGAACTACAAACCTTAGCATCGGTTTTTTTATAGTTTTCAAACACCGTATGGTAAAATACGACTTTCTTTCTTTTTTAAATGAATCTTCTAAGAATCCTATGTAGTATTTACATGAGGTTTTTTGAAGATATCTTACTAGTACAGTGTCTTTGAAAGATAGCCTCATATCTGTAGTAATATTTGATGTCATTTCCGAGTCACGATTTATACTGTCAATGTTGTTTTCGTCATCCTGCAGATTTATAGAAATCACAGATTGTCCAACTAAATTACTATTAGGTACTGTCTCAATTTCATTACAAATAATATTTATGCCTCTTCTTCCTGTATTATTTTCACCTTCATGTCTTGCTGGTTCTATGTTTTCAGTCTCTATTTTACTTGTGTCCGATTTCTTATTAAATTTTTTAACGTTCTTCTGTTTGATTATCCATATAATCTAGATATTTTTCATCATCTGTAACGTAATTCTCTTCATCAGATGTATCATGCACAGACATTGACATGTCTTCGTCTGTAGTACTGTCATCTTCTGTTTTACTTCTTTTATTTTTTATTAAATGTAGGTCTATTATTTTTCTTTTATTTAAGCATTTCTTCACTGTGTCACTAGATGACCATGGATTTTGTTTCGAACTTTTGCCAACTATATCTATTTTTAGATCTATTTGTTTTAAATTGAATGGTCCATATTTTCTCAAATCAAAATAAGGCTTATTTTCTTGAGTATTTTTAATGTCGGCTAAAACTGTTACAGGCAATTTAGACGCAATAGATTTTTTATTTAACATTTCTGTTTGCTTTAGCAAGTTTGCAGATTTCAGATTAAAACAGTCGCAAAAACCTGGTCTACTCTTTTGGCAAAAGCAACTTAAAAAACGATAGGAAATAGAGTTAGGTGTGTCATCATTGTTAATAATCTGATGAATTTTCATCGTATTTGGTACCGGTACGAGATCAACTGAATCGTTCAGCATGTCATCTTCAGGTATAAAAAAAAAACTGTATTTTGGTTTCAGACGCCTGTAGGAATTCGTAAGCTATTTTAGCGTCAGGAACATTTGAACCATAAGCGACAATGGAATCTAACTTTCTTTTAATGGCTCCTCCTACACCATCAGCGGCACCTTTATCATGTGACGCTTCGAAAAAATTCCACGTGGAAAATGGAAAACCCAATTGTTTTGTTAGTTTTGCGAAATAATAAAAGTTTTTCTTCTGTCGGTATTGAACAGTTGGGCCATCTGAAAAGAAATGAATCCCGTCTACTTTGGGCAATTTCTCCTTGATCAATTTAAGTACGGGTAAAAGATGTGCCCAAATGGCATCTGGTCCGTGGTCTTTGTTTGGACTCAAGCTTGCAAAAGATTGATGACCTTTTTTGGTATATAACATCCCAGTGTGGAGACTGATTTGCTGTCTTGACCCATCAAAATGCATGGCTTGTATTTCGGTGCTTAATTTACAGGCATAATTTTCGGAAAAACCAAGTGTAAACAGACGGAACAGTCATCTAAATTTTCTATGCACTGCCGATATTGTTTATAGTGATGCACGATATTATAGAAATGGATTTTAAAATTTTGCAGTTCTTCTTGAAAGGCATCTAGGAGCATCTTTAGTGAACCAGTTTTTTTATCTAGGTCGTTTTTCTTTGTAGTTTTTGTCACATCACAATTTTTCTTTGGTTTGTACTCATAAGATTTCAAAACCCACTCTTCCCATGAAACATTTTCGTTTAATTTTTTTTCACCCATAGAAAAATCAATATATTTATTTTTACACAAATCACAGTCTCCATAAGCGCATTCTTTTGATTGCAAAGAACATACAACCTTGCTCAGTAGCTCTTCAAGATCTGCTGTTGCTATTAATCCAATTGCTTTTAATGCCGTGGCTTTAAATTGCAAATTTTCGTGCCTCTTGCAAGCGCAAGTTTCTCGTTTCTCGGCTTTTGGTAGCAATACATAAAAGGGTCTGTACCTCTTGAAGGTAGCAAATGATAATTTTCCTCCTTCTTCTCTATATTTCTTATACAGTTTACGTAGAGTGCCAAGCAAATACCTTCTCTGTTTTCTTTGTTTATTTTGTGTCTTTACTTCGTTTTTCCCTGCTGTCATCCTACTAACGTCGTCTCTTTCATAAAAAAATCTTAACTGTGTCTCTATTAATGGGCTTTTACGTTTCTGTTTAGTGTGACGAATTTTTCCTTTCAGACCTAAATAAGTAGCTATCTTAGTTTTCATATTGTATTTATTAATGTTATCACTTTTGCTGAAAATATCTTTAATTAATCGTTTTTCTTCAGTGTTTTTACTTTTATAGCTCTCTTTTATAGTGTCTACTATTAAATTATGTTCTAGCAAAACTTTTGTTACGCTTTCTCTTTCTTCCGGGTGAATATTAGGTAAATGTTTGTCAATATATGCGCATGTTTTTGATACAGGGGTCATTTGTACATAGTCTTTCTCTTCTTTGGTATTTGGGCTTGACTTTTCTTCTAAACCACGAATCATTTGGTTTTTCTCTTCAATAACGTCTAGTAACTGTTTATGTTTTTCTATATAACGATTTAATTTTTGCCTCATATTTTTCAAAGATTTTTTATATTTTTTTACTTCCTCTTCTAATTTCGTCTTTTCCTTTTTCAATCTATAAATGACTCTTCGATAATAATTCTTCTTAGCTGTTATAATTTGCCCATTTCTTTCTACAGGCACTACTTTAGGCGTATGTTCTTCCTTACTTTTCTTCTTTCTGTCTCTCCACTGCTTTCTTATGATTTCTTGATCAGATGAAGGATAATCTGTGATTTTTTTTCTGTTTCTCTTAGTTCGTTCAGCATTTTTTCTTTGCTGCAAGTTAAATTTTTCAGGATTTTCTTCTTTCAGCCGTTCTCGGTAGCGTTTCTGCCTTTCGGCAGGCGTTAATGGCATCTATAATACAACAAAGAAAGAAATATTGTGTAATTAAACGTGTAATTAAAGGGTATATATGTCGCAGGTTTTTCATAAAATTAGGTTTTTGATCAAAAACCTAGGTTTTTGATGAAAAACCGGAAGATGACACATTTTAAACTCAATTTCATCATAAACCTGTAACAATCCAGATTTTTGATCAAAAACCTGAACTAGTCTGGGTTTATGATAAAGTTCTTGTCAAAATCACGGGTTTGCTTTGTTTTATGACAAATAAATCAATTTAAATGAAATAAATAAAACATTCCATCATCATTTGCAACTTAATAGAAAGAAAACAATTATTTATTTATCAAAATTTTACATCCATGATCCAATCCATATTCTCCTCCTTCAATCCAATTATGAGATTAAATGTTTCAAGTTCACGTACCTATATTAATCTGATTTTGATTAGCCGCGAAAATGAAATTTCGTAACTATTAAATACGACTAAACTGAGTCAAAATTAAAAAGAAAATGTAATAAAGAAACGTTTACCACGTGCTTGCTTTTTGTGCATTCAGCATGCAGTGTAACCTACTGAGAGCAAAAGCGGCTCGCGAGCGAACCGACTGTATTTATGCTCTTTTAAATTGAAAATTTGTCATAAAACAAAAAAAAACTCGTGATTTTGACAAGAAGTTTATCATAAACCCAAACTAGTTCAGGTTTTTGATCAAAAATCTGGATTGTTACAGGTTTATGATGAAACTGAGTTTAAAATGTGTCATCTTCCGGTTTTTCATCAAAAACCTAGATTTTTGATCAAAAACCTAACTTTATGAAAAACCTGCGACATATACATACCATGTGCATGGCTTCTTTGGATGATAACAAACGATATGGCAAGGGTTTTGTAATCATAAGTCTACGTGTGTAGAACTTATTATAAATACCAATACACTGATAACAGAGACCTAATTTGCAAGTGACCTGGAAAGTTATTGACCCTCGTAGTGCTGTGACACGTTTGCTATGATTGGTATTCAAGAAATATATGAAATCGATAATTTGGTATCAATTCTTTTAGTCAGTTATTTTGAGCTGAAACTGTGCATAGAGACTCCATACCAGATGTTGTCTTCAGCCCTTTTGGATAGATATGGGGTTTCCGTTACACATTCTATATATATACATTACGTATTTCAGACAGTACATTTACACGAGACCATCCTGAAGGCATTCCCAAGGAGTAAAAAAATTGTTTTTAAACTGGAGAAGTCGTGTAACATACATACATTTTTTATTCATTCGAATTAAGTCATTCTAATGAATGGCTGGAAGTTTATTTATAGAGTGTAACCGAAAGGGTATAAATATTGAATAACTTTACTATGGGTCATACCCCGAAATCGCGAAAAAAAATTAGCTGTTCCCTACATCTCGTCAAGTCGCGTGACGTAACATGTAAATGTAATTAATATCTGATCAATAGTCTTAAAAATAAGTTTCAAGCTTCTAGCTTTAAAAATGACGCAATTTCCATACAAACTTTCATCCCCTATTTCAACCCCTTACAGCTCTTTTTCACATTAAAAAGCAGCTTATGTCCTTTCTCAGGCTCTAGTTTATGTCCGTACCAAATTTCATTAAAATCGGTTCAGGATTTTAGGCGTGATTGCGTTAACACACAGACAGAGTTACTTTCGCATTTATAATATTAGTAAGGATTGATACCCTTTCGGTTACACTCTATAAATAAACTTCCAGCTAACCAATTTGCTAGTAACACCAAAAAAAAAAAGCAATTAAAAAAATTAAAAAAACCCGACTGCAACCTTATACTAAAACTAACTGAAAAGCTAATAAAAACAAGCCCATTTTAAATTAAATAAAAGTTGGAAGCAGGCGGGGCCCATACCATTATTATAGTTTCAAACTCAAATGGGTCCCACCTGCTTCCAACTTTTATTTAATTTAAAATGGGCTTGTTTTTATTAGCTTTTCAGTTAGTTTTAGTATAAGGTTGCAGTCGGGTTTTTTTTAATTTTTTTAATGACTTTTTTTATTTCCAGCTTTTTAGTTTACAAATGTGAAAGATTTCGCAGACGATTTAGTTCTTGATACGTGTTTTTTACGATTTGTCACTTTGAATTACTTTTAACCATATAAGTTGTATATCATTCATATGTTTGTAATCACCTTTTAAAACCCTTTATTTTGATACCCCACTCGATAGGTTTTGAGAAAAATAACTTTTTTGAAGGCATAATATGACGTCAAAAATCCGCCATTTTGTTTTTTATTTTATTTTGATATACCCAGTGTCACTTTCACTGTCAATACGAATCTAACGATACCTCTTAAGCTAAAATCCGTCGAACCGTTCAGGCCACAGAGCGTGCCAAACAATTACACAATTACATACATACATACTCTCGAAAAACGTAACCCTCCTTCTGGCGCAGTCGGGTAAAAAAAAAAGATTTTATGTGAATATGAACTAAGCCTTATACTTTTCACGTGTGTTACGTCACACAACTTCGTAACACACGCAACCCACGTGAACAAACACTCGTGAATACCATAACCTACAATTCATCTAGTATCTTTGTTTGCAAAGCAAATCAGGGATAAAATGTATTGTTTAGGACTATTTAATGACACTTTCAACTATCTTTATACGAAACAAACTAATATTATTACTTACCTTGCAAAATTACCTCTAAAAGTCACAAAAATCTTATGTCGAAAAATAACACACACCGAGTAATGCTTATTGCTTGTAAACCAAGATGTCTGACAAGACACTGACGTTTTCATGTGAAAGTTAGAATGATGCCATTGTGAAAAAAAGATATTTCGGGTTGCTATTGCTTCTTCCGATAAAACTACTACGTAACACAGTTTTTGTAACACATGTGAATGAAATAGAACTCATTTGTTTATTTATTGTTTTTATTTAATTTTTCACTAGTTTTTATTATACTGTTTATTAGAATAGATAATTTATGCAATTATATTTATCATCACATTGAGAAATCACGATACATTACTTATATGACGGAGTAATAAAATCAGAAAATATTTATTTGGCATGGGCACATTTTATTTTTCTATGAAACTATTTCTCATTTTTTTTTTGCCAGTTGATGTTCTGCTCATATTCAAATGAATCCAAAACTCAAATCTAATAGTTTTAACAAGCAACTGACGCCCTACAGGGACAATAATCAGATTATTAATAAAAAAAGTAAATAATATTTATATATATTTCTGAAATTTAGCACGTGAAAAATAGTGACGAAGTCATTTTTTGTGAGCCTCACCCAGCTAAAGTTCTCATGGTCTTTTTAACGTCTCTAGCCGTCAAACTGATCTCCACCGGCTCGCTCCGTCTCTCAGCATCGATCACCCCCCTCGACTGACCTAATGGCGACTGCACTTTAAACTAAGTATATGTGTAAGGATTTATGATAAGTGAACATTTGTTCACAACATACAAGGAGAAAATGTTTTAATGTACTAGGAGAACATAATCATTACCTTTTACGTACAAAGAACGCGATGCCTCGCCCAGGCGCGACCGCAGTCTGCAATTTGGGCGGGTCACTAATAATAAAATATATCGAGTAAATTAGTATTTTTTCATTGATTATATTATATTATTTATATTTATTGATCACATTTTAAAACGAATGGAAATCTTCTATTTTTATTGGCAAATCGGGTGAAATATTAGGGACGTCTTATTTTTAAATTTTTTAAAGTTTTCAATTTGACGTGTACGATTTTGAGGGGCCAACAAATACATACTTAGTAAAAAGTAGTAATAAGAGTATCGTCCATCGATGAATGAAATTTATATGCCTTTAGTAGTTTTTTTTATAACGTCACGAATGTAAATAAAAAATGGTTATATAGTTCCATACCTGTTTTATTTCTTTGTATCATACAATAACATAGCTAATATGAAGAGCGTCTAATGAAATCGTGGTGCTGGTGGCCCGAAAATCTGGAACTTGTTGGAGTGCATGACGGTGAAAAATAATACGCATTTCGGTGTTGGTAGTATAATTACAATACTTCTGGACTGAAATAAACTCCAACCATTATATTTGTATAGCTCTCGTAGCCATAAAAATATAGACTGAATTGTAGTAGGTACCTATTGTAGGGTAACATTAATTTTGTTACAGCTATAAGAATGTTTATTTAAAGCAATGCATTAGCATAGCATTCGCATTTTAAAATACTCTTAGAAACCATGTCTGTCTAGAATTCTAGATTTTGAGTAATATGATGTCAGTCCCAGAATGTCATCCTTATTACATTAGCTGTAAGAACCGCTGCGGCAAGGCTCCTACGGAGCCGAACGATAAACTGCGTGCCGCGAAGCCGAATACTCCGGTGCAGGGCCGCGCTGACCTAAGACAGCGCCTGTGTGCAAAATCCATGAAGCGCCTATGATTTTTTCCACAGGCGTGAGTATTGTCTTGGGGTCTCCAAAGAAAATACTCACGCCTGTGGTTTAACTTTACACTGTTTGTACCTACTCAATTACAAAGAATAATATGTTGTAGTTTTACAAAAATAATTTCAATAATTAATGCTGGCATCCGGCGCCCCTTCTGCTTTGGCGCCTGTGTGCGTCGCACACTTCGCACATAGGGACGGCTCGGCCCTGCTCCGGTGTACATTTCCCGTCTTCACTACACCACTGACTCGGAAGACATCGTTACGTACGTGCGCCAGGCTTAAATTCGCGGCGAGAGTGCAGCTGCTGGAGTCGCATCGCAATGTCAACTTCAAGGCATTTGTGGTGCGCGCACCAACATGTTTCCTGCCTCAGGTGATGGAAGAAAGCTTTTGGCCACAGGATGTGGAATTCCGCCGGTTTCGCGGACAAGTGCCACCGGAACACACAAAGACCTAGTGCAATTTAATGATACTAACATAGTATTAAGTTTTATTTACTAACACTATTGTTATTATATTATGTCGCACCCTTAGTAATATAAGGGCACAACTCAAAAAAGTAGATTTTTGAGAAATCGCGTTTCAAGATTCTGGATTCCTACATTACAGATATTTTTTTCATATAACATGCTTATTATTTAAGTTAGCCAACCGGTATAGTTAGTTAACTGGTTAGTTAACCGGTAGCAAATTTCATTTTGTGCCCTTAGTATTTAAAACCTCAGTTTGCAAAAATTTTTACTTGATTCCTTATATTACTGAGGGTGCGATGTATACTTTAGGTTAAGGTATATCTATGGGTCTTTGTAACCTGAAAATGATTAACAATTAAATTAAAATTATTTCACATTTCATAACTTTAAAAATATCTATATACTTATAATAAATCTGTAGAGAGGTCAATTCTGTACATGAAATATATTTCCAAAATAACTATCAGGGGGTGATTAGGGATCGATACTGATGCCAAAAATGCAATCAGTAAAATTTTTGTCTGTCTGTCTGTCTGTATAACCGTTATAGAAACAAAAACTACTCGACGGATTTTAACGAAACTTGGTACAATTATTTTTCATACTCCTGAGCTGGTTATAGTATACTTTTCATCACGCTACAATCAATAGGAGCAGAGCAGTAAAGGGAAATGTTGGGAAAACGGGAGAAGTTACTCCATTTTTTAAGCTTCCGTCGCGTGTGCAACCTTAATGTTTAAAGCTACACAGAAATCATTTCATGATGGAAATGTTCTCCTTAAAATTATATAAAAAATATCCCACGACAGCATATGTCTATCTTTTATGGTTGACTCACAATAACACGTGTAACTCCCGATAGCTTAGCAGTTCGAAGCTTTCTGATTATAATATTTGTCTAGTCTTACGTTTATAACACTCTCAGTCACCCCTAATTGAAAAAGTTAACATTATTAACTATTCCATAAAAAAGAATCATATAAATCGGTATAGAAACACCAAAGTTATACATGATATACCAAATAATTTTCCATTCCAATTTAAAAGAACGCAATTCGCAGTATCGGTGTGTTATGCAATGACAATTAATAAGGCTCAAGGGCAGACTTTTCGTGTTGCTGGAGTAGATCTCGGTGTCAGTTGTTTCTCGCATGGTCAGTTGTACGTCGCTCTTTCCCGGGTTAGTAGTTCTAGAAATCTTTATATTCACTTGCCGGACGGGTCAACTTTCAACATAGTTTACCCGGGAGCTTTGCGCTGAAGTATTTTCGTTCTATAGGTACTTAAGCCTCATGTGAACGTGATCTAAACAATATTATCAATACATTAACTTAATAACACACAAGGAGTTACACGCTGACGGAGTCGCGGGCACAGCTATTAACAATAATATTGTGCGGTTCCGTATTGCGATATTTTTCAACAGTATTATAGATTGACATATTACATTTCCCTACTAAATTACGAAAGTTAATCTGTCTGTTACATCAAAATCACTGAACCGTGAGGAAGGACATAGGCTACTTTTTTTTACGAAAAACGACGGAAAAGCGGACGAAGTCGCGGGCAACAGCTATCTATACTAATAATATAAGGCTGAAGTTTGTTTGTTTGAACGTGGTAATCTCAGGAACTACTGGTTCGAATAGAAAAATTATTTTTTAATTAAATAGTCAATTTATAGAGAAAGGCTATATATCATTACGCTAAGGCCAATAGGAGCGCCAATGAAGAATGCTTCAAAATCGGGGTTAAATTTAACGTTAGTCCAAAGTAACTATTCCACGCGGACGAAGTCGCGGGCAAAAGCTAGTGTTAAATAAAAGACGTGCGTTCATTCAAAACTATTTATTGATAATTTATTTTTCTTATTTATACATTATATGTATGGACATATTGCGAGTAGTTAGATACATCTTGTGGTTCAATGCCTGATTCTTAGCACTAGGCGAAACGTTATGAATGCCTAAATAAAGTCATGCTGTTGGAATTTCAACGCTCATCTCAATGCCGACAGTCGATAATCCAACGGCATAAAAATATCTAAATATTTATTCGTCTTGATTTCCCGTTATCAGAAAGAAGACAATGTTCTTATCTTATTTTTCATTGCATATAACTTGTGTATGCAGATGTAGTCTAGTGTATTGGATAGAGCAAAGCAAAAACATTATAACTAGGCCAGGTATCGACAAATATGCATTATATGCGACAGCTTTAGAGCATGAAAGCACCCTTTATGGTTATATGCAATTCTTCAGGTGATTACAAAAATTTAAAGACATACCAAAATACTCGCATATAGTTAACACCACTTTTTATACACGTAATTACATATTCATTGCATATTGATTTGCTTAACATTAATAAATTAAGATAAACAGATTAATTTATAAACATAACTCTTGGTAGAGTAACAGTCTGAACGTTGGTCGTAATCTCAATGCCCCATTATCGACCAGTCCTTTTGCCCATTGGCCGGCCAATGTTAGCCAAGTTCTCTTATTTCATTGTCTATGGTGGGCCAAAATATGGACGCCGATTTACAACAAGTAAATTATGAAAAACTGATTCGAATGATACTAGTAGGCAGAATAATTAAAGACAGTGCATTTTTTTAATATTCACAATTAATAACGTCTGCATGTTCTGTATTTGATATATAAATAAAGAAATCCAAAAAATAAAAGACTTTTTTTTTAATCTCAACGCGTTTTTTTTGATAAAACAAAGTAAAAAAAAACATTCTAGGTTACGAATGCTTTACCAATCATTGACTAACTAAAGCACAAATCACTAGCCGAATTTAATACGATTATATACAATAGGCCACAATACTTCTCGTTTACATAATCATTATGGATGATAGGAATGCAAGAATTGGACTAGATCATCATTCAATTTGACGTAGAGTAAGGAATTAGCTTTGTAAAAATAAAGGTATAAAAAGCGATCCCCGAATTCGACATTTTGAATTAATTTAATTTTTAATTAGGAAAGTCGGCTGCTAATTCAACATGGCGTCCAGGCAAAGTTGCCAGTGTAAAAACCTCATTGTGCTAGTAATCATTTTATGACACTCAAAATGTCCGTTAATTCGAGATTCCCACAACACACTACATGCACAGTATATAGCTTCTAAAGTAACAATAATTTCCGTATCGTCAAATCATAAATTCAATTTATAACGCTACATAATATAGATATATGTATTTCAAGAATAAATGTACAACAGACTTGCTATTACATACAATATTTTCTGTTTGATTTCAAAATCATACCGTTTTGCATAAAACTCGTAGAAGTTTTATGCAAAACTGCCATACAAACAAGTTTTGAAAGGATTTTTCTGGGAAAAATTATGCCTTTGTACTCCAAAATCGACACAAATCGACTTTGTGTCAAAACATCATGTGGTTTAGTCGTGAGAGTAGTAACAAGCAAACAGACAAAGTTACTTTCTCATAATATTACATAAGTAGGTATTGCACGTATATTTCAGACATTAGACTTTTTGTCAATCGATCTAATAATATGATAATCTATATCAGACATTTTTTACTAAACACATAATTAAATATTTTATAAAATTTACAAAACATCCAAGGTGTATAACTTGTTTAATTTAACGACTTTAAACAATTTTTACATTTTATATTATACAATTTTCTCTGTGATTCACAGTCAAGGTGTATATTTACGTATAGAAGGGTGACAGACAAAGAAAAATGAACAATTCCATTTCGCAAATATCATAATTATTTTATCTTATATAACATCTAACGCTCGGTTTCTCGAAAGGAGAAAAAAAAACACAACTTAAGCGAAACTCTAGTGATGCGATTACTGTTAGAAATACATCTCATCCAATCAAAGAAGATATTAATTCAGAACAATTTATCACATTACTTTGGCGATTATTTTCATTTAATAAAACCGGGCGTAGATGTTCAAAAGTATTAAGATACCATAGCTTCTAATCATTCTTTAAAATCTTGTCAATGGTTTGCAAGTCCTCGCCTTTCGACAGTAATATTTATATTTAAATTAAGCTTACATTACATGTGTCGCGTAAATCAGTATCTGGCTATTTCGTACACTATCATTAGAACTTAAAACGGGACATTTGCCATGTCTATTTATTGTGAGTTAATCCGTGATCATGGCACTTGCAAGTGCCGAAATATTGGATACTCGAAACAATACATGTAAGGTAAATATCCCGTCATGAGTCCTCATGACACTGTTAGTGAAAACTGATTTCATACATGTTTCGGAGTCTAAAGAGAACAAAGCGTTTACCTCGCTATTAAATTTATGTATTTCTGATATTGCGTGAATTACACTCTTTTAAAAGAACCTGCATCAAAGTACGGGGTAGCTTAGAAATAACGTAATATCGTGTTATTTGTCACAGAAGAGTCTAATGTCGGCAGGGACTCGTAAACAGGTCTTATATGAATAGTTTATGGAAGCCCGTTATTTGAAAGCTCCCCTCTGCATTGATGTAGTTTCTTTAAAAGACATTCAGTTTTACTGAACATATTTATATGAATACTCCATTCTGTACAATTTGATCATACATTTAAATTACTTCCTTTACACATTATATCGATATTATTGATAGTATACAATATGTACGTTTACATTGACATATTTGGGGGAAGGGGGTATATTAGTATTGATTCTTTAGCTTCTTTTGGGCAACACAACGCAACCTTGTAGCGAATCTGGTAATTTTTTATGACATGTCTATATTAAAGATGGGTTAAAGATCGAATTAAACTCCAAATCTGAAAACTCTGGCTTTACAAATCCGAACGATAGGAATATTATCAATGATTATGATGATAATTAATAAGGTGATAAACTCAGATACTTGCTCATCTATGAAAGTGGACTAGTGATAATTACGTTAATCAGATTTTAACCTACCTTCGTATTATTGAGTAGAACAGGAACTTAATTGCCAACCAAAGTCATATAGAAAACCCATTAGATATTTTACATTCTCGTTTCCATTCACAGTTGGCTTGCCAGTAAGCCTATTTAGAATGTTCAAAGCAAAGGCGAAGAAACAATAGTGAATCGAAAAATAGGATACAAAAAACGCCATGTCAACGTTGCGTTAACGCCGCGTAAACGTAGCGTCAACGCCGCATAAACGTTCGCGTAAACGTTTACGTTGATGCTGCGTAGACTCATGACTAAAACCTTTACAGCTACCCCCCTCCCTGCGTACGCTCCACTAGCTACAGTGGTAACCAACTGATAAGGCGCGTCATGAATCTTCGTTCGCACAGAAAATAAAGTATGGCCCCGAAGATTAACGAAAGAACGCTTAAAACTTACAATCAACCTTAGATCACTACTATAAGGTTCATAATACACTGCAGCTGTTAGTTACGTCTCACTCACGCGTCACGCGTCACGCGCTAACATGGCGGCAGCTGCCGACCAATAGCGGTAAAGGAAACGAAGCGCGGTACGAAATTTTTTTCTGCGCAGGTACATCGGTAAGCCATATCAGTTGGGTACTACTGTACCTATTTCCTTCTGTTATGCAGCGTGTGTTTGAGCTGTTGTATCTCGTCGTGTTGCCGCGTGAGTTGCTCGTTGAGGCCAGCGACGTGCTCGGTCAGAACGGACATCTGTTGTTCGTAGTTGTGCGACGTCGAGTGTAGCTCTTCTTCCTGTATCAAAGATTTAGTCGTTGAGTTGTTGTGGTGGGATGGAGAATAATTAGAGCATGCATTTATTCGCTACTTACTTCAAATCATTTAGATTTCAGTGAAGTAAAACATTCGAAAATATAAAATGTTTTGTAAATGTTGAAGCTCGTTTAAATTTTGAAGATAGCGGTGGATGTGGAGATAAAATGGCTGTATTTGAAATAATAGGAATACATATAGTGGAACGAGTAGAAGGCTACGGGGAAGATTACACAGGCCAACAAAATTTAACCAAACTTCTGAACCAGAAACTAGACTATCATTTCCGAAGGTTTTCGATGCGCTGAATCCGAATCTGGCCTCAGAATCGCTCTATCACGTCAGGTTTCTGAGATATCCTAACCTAAAAGTGCAAAATGTACCATTTTTGCCCGATTTTGAGGTTATGTAGACTCAAGAATTATTTTTTCTTAAAAAAATAAAGGTTACCATATTAAAGAACAAGTCTTCCTCTTTCAAATGCCGTTGAGTTTGCTCAATTTTTTTTTCGCTGAGATGAGATGATAGAAGAGAGAATCGCATTTTGAAGTTTTCATGTTTGTGAATTTTCATATACCTGAAAATCAATTGAGATCATAGACGTGATACAGTCGATTACTCATTTTCTTCAAATGAGTCTTATTTTTCTTAAAATTTTGTCTCACCATAAGTGGGGCAACTCACCGAACCCCTTAAACTACCAACCCACATCTAGCTAACCCCCATCTACCCCCTGGCCACTAGACACGACCCCTACCAAACCACAAGCAGGTTAACCCACCTACCTTTAGGGAAAGCGAGTTAACTCGCATATTTTTTTAAATAAGTATTATTTTTTTTTAAATCTCACACCACAGGCGAGCTAACTCAGTAAACTTCTTACCCACCAATCCCCACCCACTCTTATCCATCCATCTTAAACCATCCCTACCGAACCTCAAGCATACGAAAATTTACAAAGATGAGAACTTCAAAACACGATCTCAGCGAAAAAAAAATATTTGAGCAAACTCAACGGTATTTGAAAGAGGAAGACTTTTTCTTTAATATGGTAACCTTTATTTTTTTTAGAAAAATTAATTCGTAAGTCTACATAACCTCAAAATTGGCCAAAAACGGTACTTTTTGCACTTTTAAGTTAGGATATCTCAGAAACCTGCCGTGATAGAGCAATTCTGAGGCCAGATTTGGATTCAGCGCATCGAAAACCTTCGGAAATATATAGTCTGGTTTCTGGTTAAAAATTTTGTCGGCCTGTGTTATTGTCTGGGAGAGCGACAAACATGACTTAGTTCTACAAGGTTTCTTAAAGGCTATATACAACATGTAACGTAATTAACGCACACCCTCAAACACCCCAATTAGTATATGATGTTAAAATCATAATACATACACTGAATTTTTAGTTAAACATGTATAAGTGTATTTGTAAGGACTTTAATGTGCTTGAAATAAGGATCATTTTTATTTATTTTGTATCATTCAATACGAAATTTGTATTAATTTACAATTACAATTTATAATTAATACAAATAAAACTGTACTTTTAAAAGTCTTATTGCCTTAAGTTACTGTTCATTTCATTTTTTTTTTGACTGTACAAGGGTAGTGCGACTGTAATTTACGTAGTTTTAATTATTTTTGGGATAAAAATTACCTATATTAAAAATGATAGAAATCCATTCAGTAAAGGATTCCGAACAAACTACTTTCAGGATGTGCGTTAATTATGATACACTAGCTTCTACCCGCGACTTCGTACGCGTGGGAAGGTTTTCCCGCACAAATCCCGATCCAGCGGGAATTTCGGGATAAAAAGTAGCCTATGTGTTATTCCAGGCTGCCAACTATATACTTACCAAATTTCATTCAGATCCGTTCAGTAGTTTTTGCGTGAAAGAGTAACAAACATCCATCCATCCTCACAAACTTTCGCATTTATAATATTAGTAGGATAGGATTAGTAGGAAGTAGGATAGGATTAGTAGGATAGGAAGTAGGATGTTGTATACTGAAGTCATCATCATCTGCTTAACCTTTTCTCCACTATGTTGATGGGCTTCTTCTTCTCTTCTATCTAACTTCTACAACAAGAAGCTGGGTAACAAGATAGCCCTTGGCAAGACCAGTGTTAGGCTGCGTTTCCACCAGAGATGTGCGAGGATGCGTAGCGAGGGATGTGTTTGTAAAGAACCAATAGAATCGCTTCATTTACCTCGCCTCGGACAGCACAGCTCTGGTGGAAACGGCTCAGCGGAGCTAGATTTTTGCGCGTACAAAACAAGCGAGGGATGTGTGCGAGGGATGTGTTGCGAGGGATGTGTTGCGAGGAAAGTGTGTTGAGAAGGATGTGTTGCGAGGTTTGCGCATCCTCGCACCACACATTAATGTACATTATCACAGCTCCACTACACATCCTCGTAGGCACATTTTCATCGCACAGCTTTGGTGGAAACCCCCACACATTTTCACAGCACAGCTAGACATCCTCGCACGACACATTTCCATCGCACATCTCTGGTGGAAACGCAGCCTTAGGATTTCTGGCTTCCGACTACCCGTTACGAATGTCAAAGATGTACAATTGACAGCCGGGACCCACGGTTTAACGTTCTTTCCGAGGCACAGAGTAATCTCGATATTTTGGTCAGGCATCGACAGAACGACCTCGGCAAGTGTTGCTTAACTTCTAAGACGGACCGGTACGGCCGTTCTTATTTAGCCACGAGCTCCACTATACAACGTGTAACGGAAACCCTATATCTATCCACAAGGGCTGAAGACAACATCTGGTATGGAGTCTCTATGCACAGTTTCAGCTCAAGAACTAAGATATATGATAAAATAAGTGACTCACAGAACTGACCCCAAATTATCGGTTTCATATGTTTCTTGAATAACAATAATAACAAACGTGTCACAGCACTATGAGGGTCATCACTTTTCACGTCACTTGCCAATAAAACGATAATTCTCTTCGTTCTTCTTAATTTGAAAAATTTGGTCTCTGGTATCAATGTATTGAAATTTCTAATAAGTTCTACACATGTAGACATAGGATTACAAAACCCTTGCTATATCGTTTGTTATCATCCAAAGAAGCCATGCACTTGGTATGTATATACCCTTTAAATTACACATTGTATAGGCGTATAATTAACTATTTACTTTTGCAATATTTAGAATTTTATTAGAAAAAACGGGCCTTATTATGAACTTTTTAGTATAATAAGGCTGTGGGGCTGCTTTCAAAATTTGTTAATCTTTGATGATATAGTTCAAATATTCACGGAACGACTTTATAAAGTTATATTTTTAAGGTACAGCACCACTATAAACAATTGCACCGGGTGACACGCTCTTTTTCGCCACTGCACCTGACCATATCGCTAATAAAGTAAAAAAAAATAATACACACTAACTTTGTCAGTTACAAAAACAATATTGGAACGAAATTTAGGGCTGTCGACAAAATATTACAGAGGTTTCTTATTAAACGAAGATAATACAATAACCTCATTCAGCGCTATCAGCCGGCCATATAAATAGAAGTGTATCAAACACATGTGGGTGACTCACCAATCTACTGATAGTGTTGTGTTTCTCGCTCAGCGTTTGCTCGTCCGTCTGTTTGTCGCGTTCCATTTCCTCGAACCGGAGACGCAGCATCTCACACTGGAACATACACGTGGAAAATATAAAACAAAAATACCTATATTCGCTCCGTGCAGAAACTATAGATGGCGTTATAATCCCGACAGTAGACACCGTGCGAGTAAAACAAGAAACTTTCCAGACTCATTGGTTGACACCAGGGGGGTGAAACTCCCGAAGAAACTTCAGACCAAGGATCTTCTACCTACTAACTGGATTGCTTACGAATGACTCAAAGAATACAGAAAGTCTTTCTTAGCTGTTAAACAATAGAGTATAAACTTGCACGTATAAAACTGAAGGAACTATTCGTTCCGAGCGAGACAGTGCCGTGTGTGGACTGTGTCCCTTTCTTCTGTGTGTCAGATTAAAAATATTTATTTCAATGGTAATTTTTTCGACCTGTCTGTTGTAGTAATAACACCTAGTTTTAAACTTCTTTGGAATTCTATCTTTAAAATGAATTGCCATTATTACTGTATGCATATTAATGAAAATTAAAGTTATTTTACCATGCAAACACAAGATGTTTAAACCAAAAAAAAAATGGAATTTGCAAAAATTAGTAGTGATATATTATACTATACCTGGCAATTACTACGTTGCCGACTGACGTTTACTTGACATCTGTATGTTTGTAAATTTGAATTATATTTAATTTTGTGAGTTTTCGTAATATTAAAGTGCAAGTTATTGTAACCATGGTAAGAACGTGTTTTGTGGTTAATTGCAAGAGCGAAAAGGGTACCCCGGGTCTGGAATTTCCTTTTTTAAGTAAGTTTTGTGACTTTGTTTACAAATTGCATTTAGGGTGACTATGTTTTCAATGTAAAAGTGGATGTTCTTCTCTTTATTCTTCTTATTTATTATTTTTCTTTCTTCTCATTATATATTATTTTTTGTTATTTTAAGCTTTCCTAAAAATTATGATCTTCGAGTCCGGTGGCTCAGTGTTCTACACAGAAAAGGGTCAGAAACGGTTCCAAAATTTGTAGCCGCCATTTCAAGCCCGAAGTAATATTGCATTTCGAAACAAGATCAAATGATGCAATTCCGTCCATTTTCCCTAAAGTAAGTTATCAATCTTTACAAATGACATGAAGATCACCGTTTCGAAAAATGTAGAATATGAGCATAGCAAGATGAATTTTCATTTTGAATATATCTTAACCATAAATACTACAATTTTGTTCTCATCAATCTATTATTATTTTAGATTCCTGTCAGCGAAACAAATAAATGTTTCAAGTACTATAATATTAAAACCCACTAAAGAAAAGAATATACAACCTGTACTGGGCACATTCAAAGATCTGGTAAGTGAAAGTTATGAAAGGAGTCAAATTAATGAGCATAAAAGTCGACATTTTAGTTGTTTTATTTACTTTTGCTTAGCAAATTGATGGCAAAAATATTTTATATCATTTTGGCCAAAAACTCAGCTACGCAAACTTGCTTACAAGTGTAGTTTATTATATTAATAATTACTTATAACTTAATTACTTAACTTTTATCCACTGCAGTTAGTTAATGTCGACAAATAATAATCTATACTAATATTATAAAGAGGTAAAATTTTTAAGTTTGTATGTATGGGGTAATCTCTGAAACTACCGAACCGATTTTGAAAATTCTTTCGCTTACATGTAGCTGCATTATCCTTGAGTGCTATAGGCTATAAATTATCTTTATATCATGCATATTAGCCGAGCTAATATAATCTTTGTCAAGCAAGTCGGGGACGGGATCCCGTGGAATATTTTCGACTTCTACGCGGACGAAGTTGCGGGCAGAAGTTAGTAATTCATAATTTAAAGATTATTTCCATACTTTTAACTAATAATAGTGTAATACATTTTTAGGGTTGTGTGTCAAGCCAATCTTGTAACAAACCTGCAGCTGCAACATATGAGGAACTAGAAAATATAGAACCAACCTAATAATAATAACCTTATAATTATCATTCGATCTGCCTCCTTTATGTTTAGAATTATGTATGTTAATAATATTGATTTCTAACCTTAAATAGCACATGTGGTGTTAGCCTGTAATTAATTTTTACACTTATAAATGTAATATGACTGTTTCATACAAATGTATAGTGTAAACAATTGTAGGTTAACCTAAATAAATATATACCGAAATAAATTATATCTCTTCTGTTATTCTTTCTATTTATAATCATCGTCTTTCATGAAGGGTTTTAGTAGTTTTAATTATATATAAACATTGCATCATTTTATTTTAGTCTACTGGCTCTAACCGTACAAGTGTCGAATAAACATAGATTACCAATTAATGTACGTTTGTTTGGACGTCTATACCACTGCCTATCAAGGCCAAGCCTTCGAAGAATTGCCAGCTGGTGATTCTGTTATTAATTCTGTATCTGCAATAATTGTATTTGTATCACGGGTCTTAACCACTTTGAAAGTTTATAATTCAACGCAATAAAGTTTGCAAAACCAATTTTGCATTTAGCCCGCATAAGGAAGGGTTTATTATAGAAATTAGCGCGCTCAATATAAGTTCCTCAGATATATATATCGAGAACTAGCTTTTCGCCCACGTAGAATTCTGTTATATCGCGCTACCGAGCAACTGTTCAAAAATCTGAGATAGAAAGAACCCTATATAGTTCCCAGGGTTTTAAACTATCTCCATGCCAAATTTTTTCGAAAGCGGCTCTGATTTAACCGTGAAAGCGTAACAGACCGATACAGACCTTTGTATTTATAATTCTTTCTTTCTATTTAATACGTTGTTAAGAAAAAAACTGGCCAAGTACGAGTCGGACTCGCACATGAAGGGTATTTTTATAGGTAGGTAATGAATGGTACGGAACCATTACCTATAAAAAGCACCAAAAAAATCACAACTGTTGTATGGGAGTCTCCCTTAATTATTTATTTTAATTAATTTTTAGTATTTTTTGTTATAGCGGTAACAGAAATACATCATTTGTAAGGTTAATAATAAGTGTCTAAAAAAACCTGCAAATATTGCATCAAATAAAATTGTCCTTACGTTTATCGCGAATTGATATCCACACTACTAGAAAGAGATAGCTAGGTCCTTCGAGGGTATACTCTTCGGAACGGATTTGAGCTTCGCGTCCGCATTCCAGTTTAGGTACAAGTTCCTTGCTTCAGACACAAAATTTGCCAAAAAAACTAGTGACATCTTATGTCTGGGGTCAACTTAGTTTTGTACGTAATGCGTTTGTTTGGCTAATAGATGGCAGCAGCTACTATATATTTATACATATATGATAAACAAAATTAATAAAAAAATATTATTTGTATCGAAAAACTCATAAAACATTATTTAATGTATTTAGGCACCTAATTCACTAAATTATTAAATTAAATGGCATTATAATTTTACTGCATCATAGACTCTATACACCTCGCTTGTTTATGAAAAACAAAGAAAAAAGAAAAATATAAAACTGTCAAAAACAGTTTGACAAATTTCGATTAATTAATAAATTAACAGAAAAACACGTGATGAGTAATAAAATCCCTAAAATGAAGGTAAAATATGCAGCACAAGCAAGAGGGTGTCTAGCGCTTTACGTTTTTTATCGAGTATGTTTATAATTTCACATATTTGCATCATTATTGTTTCCTAGCAAATTTTGCAATATGTTATTAACCAACATTAATATTTTGTTTCAGAACACAACATTCTGCCCGAAGAGTGCAGAGATTTATTATTTGATAAGCTCATCGAATCATTTAAATCATTCTTACAAGGGGTCATCAAAAATATATAAGCAGTGCTTAAAAAATAACTCGCTCCATTTCCAATTGTGGTATGATTTGTTGCCTATTTTAGACTCAATTAAATTTGAATCAGTAGTTCGTTCGTTCGTTTTGTTTCGTTGATTTATAATGAATACAAAAAATCACAAATATAAAAAATAATTAAATCCATCTTCACCGTGTTTTAATTTTTGCCAGCCACTAAAATCTAATCTTTAGGTTTTGGAAGTACTAGATTGATTGAAATAAATATTCTAAAATCAAAGATTTAATCTTTTGTCAATTAGAATATTTATTTCAATCAATCTAGTACTTCTAAAATCTTTAAAATAAGAAAATATTATTAACATGTCAGGTAGACGCCACCTATCGGATTTTTTCGGTATTAAACTACCGTTACGCTACCTGGCGATCAGGGTCAAAAACTCAATTTTCGAATCATAGAATGGCGCATCTATCTCAGTATTTATATGTATCATCTATGGTTGACACTGTCAAGTCTGTAAATCATTGTACAATGTGATTTTACAATGATAAAAATTATAAAACATTTCAACATTACTAACGCACAAACAACATAAACTATTTGATCTCTATATTTTACAGACAATTGGTATTTATTAAAAATATGAAATTGCTTAATCCTCTGTATGACTCTTTCTATGTGGATTCGTAATTTTATGTTTCTTCTACTTCCTCTGGTGAAAATTGTTGTTCATGAAGAAACGGCGGCATAACTAAAATAGCTATGAATGTGAGTAAATGTGAGTAGTAGGGAAATAGTAAAATTTTACACCCTTGGAGTTGTTTTTGGATATATTACAGCATCCAGAAATACAACAATACATTTTGATAACTTAAATCAGCAAAATTTAACACGAAAATTCAGATTTTTTTCCGTGGTTTGACAGTAGAATTTTTGACACTTAGTTAAAAAATTCGGATACGAGTCACCAGATGGCAGAGTCATCGCTACGCACGGTGCCTATACAAATTTTTATTTAATCTCATAATGCACAGAACGTCCTGGGACACAATCTTCTAAGATTTAATAGTGCTAATATAATATCTAGTACTAATAGAATATAGTATAGGCCGCAGGCGTAGGCGGTATTTAATACACACTCAATATACAAGCCAAAGTGGTAATTCGTAATAAATAACACGGTGTAAGCATCGGACTACAAGTCGAACAGCGGAGCGCCGTCATCGCCGTCACCGCATGGTGGTGATCCCACCCATACGCATAAAACCTAAAAAAATGACAGCACCACATACATAAACCTACATGGTTCATCACTATGGAATGTATGGACTTCAAAAGAGACTTTGACCTCTCAGTTTGAGAGAGTTTCGGTGTTTCTTCTCAGGGTAGTTAGTTAGGAAACACTAGTTTCATCTACCTAATTTAACTTTTAAAATGACGTATTTATAATGTTATTTTTAACTTTTTTTTTTTAATAAACCTAGCAATGTGGGTATATTTCACATTACTAGCAATCTTGTTAAAAAAGATTCCCTCCAACTAACCTAAATTACATTAATGCCGACCCGATATTAATGCGACCTGTCGCTCACAAAGCCGACACTTTTGCCATTGGGCTATTGACGGTTTAAATATGTAATTTGAAAAATAAATATCATTTACACTGCCTGTCCAGTAAATCGAACTAAGTTTTTGCCAACACCGGAAGATTTTTTAAGGTTTATACAAAACAGACGATTATTAATACTGTGACATGGTTAATTCACATACCTCTTTAACATAATGTTCAGTCTTACTCTTTAGCTCTTCTCTGCTCGTCTCCAACTCACTAATCTTATTTCTAAAGTACATCTTCATTCTTTCTTCCCTCATCTCTACTTCTGGGGTCAATAAGAAGGGTACTTGTAGACTACCGAGGAGGCCTGTGACCTTGCCCTCAGCATCCACGGAAGTCTCTCCGAAGGTATTGAAGTCCCCAGAGTCGTGGCCGTCACCTCGCCGCCTTTGAGAGGCTGAGACGTACTTTGCTATTTCTAATTTTAGGGACTCGTTTTCCATTCGAAGTATTTCGAACTCCATTTTTAGTTTTTGATTTTCCTGGAAAAATGTTTTATTTTAAATTAGCTATAATTTAGTTAGGCGAAAGTTAGTGCAATATCTTTGGTAAAAGTCAGAGTTAGCAGTTTTTACTGGTTGAATTCATTATTATAAAACAAATTCTTTAATTACGCAATACCGTTGTAAAAATTCTTTTGCGTTTAAGGATCTGATTTAGCAGCATATAGATGAGTCTATCAAAGAAAGTTTGCATTTTGATTCTTGCATATGCAATTTCTATGATAATTGAGACATGAATGTCTAACCCCATGCATTCTTTTTGCAATCAAAAAGTTTAAAAATAAAACATGAATATAGAAAAGCGTGCTTACCTGGTCTAATGAATGTGCTTTCATACTAAGTTGCTCGGTAACATTCAAGTCGTCTACAGAACTTAATGCATCTTCACTTCCCACCTGCAAGCAAAATATGAACCATGATTGTATTATGTGAGAAAAAATAATCTAATAATGTCTACCATTTTATGAGACAAAAATCGAATCGAAATTTACCCCATACTTGAAAAAAATGTAAACCAACTTATTTGGTATAAAAATATGTCCATATGAATAGAATGTAGCTTGAAGCTACATTATAGTCAAGGGTTTTTAAATACATATAAGAAAAAAAAAACATAATAATGGTTAGATTTTGTCATAAATAAACCCCACAAAGATGTAAACGTTTACAAAAACGATTGTGATGTCTGATTATAAAAACCGGCAAAGTGCGAATCAGACTCGCGCACGAAGTGTTCCGTACTATTATCTGGAAAAACGGCAAAAAAACTGTTGTATGGGAGCCCCCCTTAAATATTTTTATATTAATATATTGTGAATATTTCGAGCGTCTACCTGTTGCCATTATCAATATCGAGCATAAACGAGTAAAAAAAAATAACGTTTGTTGTATGGGAGCCCCTTTATATATTTATTTTATTCTGTTTTTTAGTATTTGTTGTTATAGTGGCAACAGAAATACATCATCTGTGAAAATTTCAACTGTCTAAACCAGGCTGTATCTCATGAGATACAGCCTGGTGACAGACAGACGGACAGCGGAATCTTAGAAATAGGGTCCGTTTTACCCTTTGGGTACGGAACCCTAAAAAGGCAGAAACATGCAATTGAAGGTGTTTTTAAATTTTAGTGTACAATAAACTATATTCTATCTATCTAATGTCTGCATTTGAATATGCAATTTGCCGACTATGCAATAGGCCATCTATTCAGTGGCCCGACTAGACTCGGCCGACTAAAAGACTGATTGGCGTTCAATCGGGCAAATATTCGGCCAACTATAAATTAAAGACTAGTTCTGGGCAGATAGTCGACTTTAGCGACTAGTCTGTGCATATCTACATGTATTAGGTCAGTAGCTAATTTAAAAATCTCAAAAGTACTTACTAAACTCCCTCCTTCTGATAGAAAGTCTCCATTACAACTGGCCGCCTGACTGCTGGTAGCCAAGTGTATCTTGCTGGGAGTGCCCCCTATCCTCTCCCTCTGCGCCTCCTCTAGAGAGTACTGCAGCTCCTGATTCTTATTCTTCAGCTTAGCTATCTCACACTTGTATTTGCTGTCACTCTCACTTATGTGTCTCTGGTAGTCTTCTAGGGACGCTCTCAGCTGAGATACCTCAAATACTTTGTCTGATAGCTGTAAAAGGTTTTAACTTAGTGGAGTAAATTGATTAACAAATTATGATGGAGTCCATTTTTATTTTCTCTAAATATGTGGTCTAGAGACAATGTTTTTGTCAGCAGTCATATTGTTACGCCAGTCGCTTAGTG
The DNA here is from genome assembly GCA_943138885.2 of Tholera decimalis. Lineage (NCBI taxonomy): Eukaryota > Metazoa > Arthropoda > Insecta > Lepidoptera > Noctuidae > Tholera > Tholera decimalis. The sequence goes on from OW964565.2 coordinate 31,414,638, forward strand.
AAGTACGTTGAGAAACTTCGACATAAATCTAGAATGTTCGAGACACTAACGCCATCTAGCGGCGAGTAGCAGGAATGAGTATATCTAGTTGAGACACTAACGCCATCTAGCGTCGAAAGGCGGTACTGTGTATCTCGAGGAGCTTCCTGGAATATCCTGGGTAGTATAAACAGTGAGTCGATTTTATAAGAATGTTCTAGAGCTCATAGACCGGGGTATAAATAGATCGCAAAGGGGCGCAGAGAGTCAGTCTTATTACGAGGCGAATACGCGATATAATCGAAGCTTTACTAGTGAATTTCAGTGCGACTTAAGTGTTAAGTGACAAGTGTTGTGGTGCGAATATTTGTGTTAAATTTAATTAAAGTGTTAATTTTGGTTTAATTGGCGTTAATTATTTCTATGCTGAACCCCAGCTCGTAACAATATCATCAGATCAGCCCTCCCACTCTGGGTGAAGCCAAAGGGAGTATCAGACTTTTACTGACTAAAACCCATCTTGTTCCTTCAGTTGCGTTCTAGGGCTGCAGTACCTTGTGAGAACATACCCGTTCCCTGGCAGATTCTTGTATATTTTACATCGTGCTTCAGATTTTTTCTTTTAGGATGTTAAATTTTTTTCCAAAAGAAAACATTGTTTTAAATCAGCTATTTGGCTGTAAATATCATATATCATCGGACTACAAGACAAACGGCGATGCGCCATCGTTACATGGTGACATCCCACACATACGCATAAAACGTTTTGGGAATACTTTCATCGTGCGTACGGCTAAGGAGTGGAATTCCCTGCCGGAGTCTATTTCCCGATAGCTATAACCTAGGGGTCTTCAAGTCAAGAGTGAATAGGTAAGTGTGCTCCATCTTCGACCACATTATCACTTCCGATCAGGTGAGATGGTGGTCAAACGCGAACAAATTATCAATTAAAAAAAAGAAAACCATTGTTTGTGTGATTGTCTACCTATTTTTACCCGACTGCAAAGGGTTATTTTTTTCGCGCGTATCTTGTATGTATGTATGTAATATTCTTTATTACCTCATATCTCCAGAACCACTAAACGGATTTATATAATTGAAATATCGTTAGATTTGTCTTAGCGGCCCAAGTATTCTTAGATAGGTGATGCTAAAAAAATCAAACATGGCGGCGCACGGTGGGCTGAAAATCGGCTTTCATAGACTTAGGCATTTTATTTTGCAAGTGCGAGTTTTTTTGCCGGATATCACTTCTATTAGTTATAACAATATACAAAAATGACACCAGAATTGATTCTGCACAGAAACGAAGGAATTATAATTTTTTTACGAAAATTTTGTATGGAGCAAGTATGAAAAATCGAAATATCTCTAAAACGGCAGCGATAACCGTAATATCCTTATAGGGGGTTATAGTACTAATTATTTATGATTTTTTGACATACGTTACATAATGGTTGTAGATGCCTTTTTTTTAAAAAAATCGTCAAAATATTTTTATATATTTTTACATATTTAAACGTTCCTTTTAGTGTTTAAGTTGAAGAATTCAGAGCTTTAACAACTCTTATCATAAAATAGCATCACCCCTATAGACCTGAAGGACTAGACAGAGGTGTGTAGTGTCTTGTTGATCTTGTAAGATTTCCAACAATACCAAATAGTTGAATATCAGTGTCAAAGTGCCCATGCTGTCGCTTCTTTTTGAAAGATAGGGGAATGAAATTGTTATATTATTGATCATACCCTAAAAGTATGATTACAACATAACCGGACACATAATAATAATAATATCCTTATAGGGGATTATAGTACTAACATTATTTATTTTAACATATGAAACTGTTCAAAACGATCCATGAACTGTGTCAAAGTTAAGAACATCGTTAGGAAGCATGCTTTTTCCCCAAATATTAAGAATATGTGAAAAAAAAAGACTGTATATAAACTTTTTATTGATAGGTAATTTAAATAAAACAGAAGTAACAAAAATAATATCTAATAAATTCAATTATACAAAATACATATTTGAAACTATAATTTATGAAATTATCAACTAAACATATTGGTACAATAAACTAACATAAATAACAAAAGAACATAAAGAAAAATAATTAAATTTTACAAATTTTCTTTACAACTTTCGTTGTCGGACTCCAATTCCGAGTCAGAATCCAGATCGGATATACCTACAAACTCGAACTCAGTTTCCGGAAACTGTATTAGGTCGAGAGTTTCAGCAAAAAAGGTTGTCTTCCTTTTGGCATCTAACTTCGGCCTTTGTGCACTTAGAAAAGGATCCGAAGAAACAACAAGCATATTTAGGATATCTTGATTAGAATCTTGCCTGCTTCTTTTCCGCGAATGATGTTCCCGGAACCTCCTAAAATCTTTGTTTCGAGACTCTGAGGATTCTTCCGAGAGAGTCCCAATCGGGACAATATCATTTTTTTCGATTATGTCAGCTCCGTGTATTAATAGTTTATGTACGGTTGATGACATGTAGTACCAGTCGTATAATTCCACGTATTTTTCTGCTGTTTTGCGAGCAAAATCTTTAAATTTGATGACATCGATCTTCTCACCAGATGTTATTGCTTGCAAAATAACAGCAAATCTTTTTATCAGGTTTTGATCCAACCCAGTAATAGCTGCAGTTTTATTGGGAAACTCGAAAAACTTCCTTGCGGTATTCCCGTCATTGGTAGTTCCCGAGCCTTGTTTTACTATATCAATTAACAGATTGAGCTCCTCTTTAAATTTATTTTGAATGTTTTTTTTTCTGTTTTGTAACATATCTTTATGCTCATTACTTCTTGCTGCCCAATGTTTGAAGTCAAGTCTGTACGCAATGTGTAACAGACATTCCATGCAATTTATACGGGCATGTAGGGATGATAGGCCAAATTCATATATGTCAGAACACACAGTTTTTGATGTTACAGCATCTAAGTGGTTCATTTCTGTTGGTTTTGCTAAGCACAGGTAGCATGATGCATTTGATCTAGCTTCAGAAAGGTACGTGCAGACTTTTGCGTCGATCATTGTCATCATTAGTTTATGAGTCACCCTGTTACTATTAATGCACTCTGTGGGGTTAAGGGCCTCAATCTCCTCATCCATTTTTCTTTTGTTATCAATGACAACTGCATGGCTTTCTTTTACAAAAGTGAACTGAACCGGACGACAATAAAAAGTTGAGCATGGTTTCGGGTTTGTCCATATAGTATTATCTCCATCTGTCAGTTTCAGTGGCACCAAGGAGGTCATGAAAATGCTTGAATCATCATGCTCGCCGTCCATTTTCTGCTTGTATCGGCTTTGATTGGAAGCACCATCAAATCCCCACTTCGATATCAGCTTTAACTGCTTATTTTCCACATTATCAGAAAGACTTTGAAGAATCCGCTTCACCGTGATGTCAAGTAAAGCTTGAAGTGTAATTCTAGCTGATGAATCCGTAACTGATACTGATTGATTAGGAGGGTAGCATGCAAGCTTAGTTTGTTGCAGTTTATAGTAGGATGGGTAAATATCCTTAGCACCTTCCCGAATGGCAGTCTCTCGCAACGTAATATATTGCCACTTTGAAAGCTTAAGTGAAAGAAGCAATCCAAGTGCTTTCTCTGGTGTAAATATTACTGTTTACTTAATGCTTTCCTTGATTTTAACGGCAGCTTCTGGATTTTTGATCATATAATTGATTACAGATGCGATATCTTCATAACCTTCTTCTTTTAAACGTGCTGCAGCTGCATATGCCAATTCACAGGAATCCTCGCCTATGTGCTCACTAGATCTTCTCTTTTTCTGTTTGCTTCCCAGATCTTTGAATGGTTTTCGGGACCTTTTTGTCATTGTTCCAACAGTCGATGATGTCGAAGGTTCTGGAGAGACTGAGCCTGCTCTTGGTATCTCATCAACAGTTGGTTCTTGATTTATTAAAGTTTGCACGCAACTCGGCCAATCAATATTTGCTTGCAACCACTCTCCGTACGTATTTCTAAACTTATCAAAGAATCGTTTAGATTTCTGCCACCTGTTTAAAGCAGCTCGCGTGAATCTCCGGCAAAATTCTTTGAGAGTTACTTGATCTTCGGCAGAAAGGCAATCGCCTATGCGGGACACAATTGCACTAAACAATACTTCATGATTAAATGAAGGACACTCACTTTTTAGAAGAACAAACAAATCTAAGTTGGTGATTAAACTTTCCATTCTAAGATTTTGTAGTCGCAAAGCAAATAGTTTTAGTGTTAGCAGTTACACGGTTGTGAATAATCTAAATTATGGAACAAAATTATAGCCCTTTTATTGTATAAAGTCAATAATTAGTTAACTACCCTCATTAAAGTTATAAAAGATATGATAATAAAAATTTATAATCGTCAAAAACATTTCGTAGAACTCATAGTAGAACTAATCAACATTAGCAAATCACATTAGCTCACTAATTATAAAAAGGTGAATGCAGTTCTTAGTTGGTATTGTTGCGAGATATTTCAAATCATTTAATCACTTAATAGGCTCATTAGAATCAGAAGACTACAACCATCATTCTAATTACTTAATTACTTGTCATCAGACTCATTAGATGACTACACAATATGTTATTTTGTATTTTGAACGTATGCAAGGTTTTAAAATTCCTTTTGTGTCGATATTATTATGTGTCCGGTTATGTTGTAATCATACTTTTAGGGTATGATCAATTAACAATTTCATTCCCCTATCTTTCTAAAAGAAGCGACAGCATGGGCACTTTGACACTGATATTCAACTATTTGGTATTGTTGTTATACTACACACCTCTGTCTAGTCCTTCAGGTCTATAGGGGTGATGCTATTTTATGTTAAGAGTTGTTAAAGCTCTGAATTCTTCAACTTAAACACTAAAAGGAACGTTTAATATGTAAAAATAAATAAAAATATTTTGACGATTTAAAAAAAAAAGGCATCTACAACCATTATGTAACGTATGTCAAAAAATCATAAATAATTAGTACTAAAACCTCCTATAAGGATATTACGGTTATCGCTGCCGTTTCAGAGATATTTCGATTTTTCATACTAGCTCCATACAAAATTTTCGTAAAAAAATTATAATTCCTTCGTTTTTGTGCAGAATCAATTCTGGTGTCATTTTTGTATATTGTTATAACAAATAGAAGTGATATCCGGCACAAAAACTGGCACTTGCAAAATAAAATGCCTAAGTCTATGAAAGCCGTTTTTCAGCCCACCGTGCGGCGGTGCGACGTCATTGAACTTAGTGAAAAATAAAAACATTTTTTAATACAACAGTATGGGTATCAAATTAAAGAGCTCAACACAAGGATCTCAAAAATGTATATCATGATTACCTAATTAATTGGCATTGTGTCTCAGTTCCCGATGTTATACTTAAAATGATTATTTCACACAAATATCTAGTTAAATTGGACAGGATTTCGAGTTATGTCGATATTCTCGCAAACGAGCGATATATATATTTATATTAACTACTTTAAGTAGTTACTTTTTGTGCATGTTATATACTTGAAGTAGGTACACTGACTTTGTCCTCCCCTCTTTGTTTTATGTTCTTAAAGTCCATCCAAAGGTTGTCTGGAAGATATCGCTATCAGTGATAAGACCGCCATTGTAACCATATTTTACAGTATTGTAAATCAAGTGTGTGTTTAAATTATTGGTGTACAATAAAGAGTATTCTATCTATCTACAATGAGAAAGTAAAAAAATATGGACTTTGCTCTTTCACTTTCTGAATCCGGTGGGGTGCCAGTGTGACATGACCAGGGAAATTTAAAAATTGTTAAATTAAATTACTATTATTTAGACTATGTAGTCTATTTTTGGCACGGCTGGTAATTAGTGTATACTACTAAATGTTTTTGAGTTGCTGCTCTGAATAGCATTAATTACTTTAAAAAAAAAGTTATTTAAAATACTAAAAAACCCGATTGCAAAAAAAAAATTGCTTCTTAGTTGTAAGAAACAAGCAAATTTTTTTTATTTTAAAAAAGACAAGCGGTCTGGACCCAATTGAAAATATTTCTTTTTTTTTTAATGTCCCGCCTGCCAGCTTGTCACTTTTTAAAATAAAGATGTGCTTATTTCATGCATTTCAGTTGAGCAGTCGGGTTTTTTAGATTTTTAAATAACTTTTTTTAAAAGTAATTAATGCTATTCAGAGCAGCAACTCAAAAACATTTAGTAGTATACACTAATTACAGCCGTGCCAAAAATAGACTCTACACAGTCTAAATAATAATAATAATTTAATTTAATGGTTCCAAAAAATCTTAGCAGGTTACAATTTTTTATTTTATTTGGCAATTTATTTATTTGCCATCCTTTTCTACATTCAGGATAAAAAGTCCAAATCCAACCAGTACTTTCGAAGATTGATTCATTCAAACAAAAAACTATTCTAACTAAATTCCTGTAAGTAACTTTGCTGCATATGACAATCAGCTGTTTTGTAATAACACCATAGAAATTGGCTTTGATATCTTTAAAAGTGTAATCAGGAAAAACTAAATGTTATTGAAAATAATTTTAGGATGAATTTTATAATGTTACATTTTACATCTGTAATGTTGTCTATAAAAGATTGATTTTAGCTATAAGATCACCCATTGTATCACTCTTTTTACTTGTTAAGACTTAATAAAAGAAGTTATCAATTTATCTATAGACCAGTGGATAAATAAAAATAAATTATGTAAAAATAATAAAAAAGCAATATAAGATTCTCTTGTAAATGGTAGCATACCTGTGACGCATACTGTGCATTCTCGATAATTTTCTTCTGCAGTTCTTCCTGGAGGAGTCCCGAGTCCAAACCAGCAGCACTGCTGACTGTCGGCTGCTTATCATCACCTTTACTCTTTGATTTCTTTGTCAACTTCAACTAAAAGTATTAAAAGTAAAGTTCACTTTTAGTCCAAGTCCTCCTTCCATACATAATTTTTATTTTTTTTATTTAAGAAATTCATAGAGTGCAGTGCAGTTTCCATATTCAAGCCTCTAATTTTTCTAACAGTCAATATTGGTTATGTTGTAGCATCAATATCTTTGTATGAATTCTGGTTTGTAGAATTATTAGAGCAAAGCATTGAGAACAAGGTAAACTAAAGTAAAATCGTAACTTCCTGGTAAAATATTACTTGCTGAATGATACAAAACAAAGATAACAGAATCTATGGAGAATTGAGATAAGTTCAATATCAGATATCGAATTAGGAATGCTTCACAGCGATTAGGCATTGTTTTATATTGATTCATAGTTCAACTGACCTGTAACGCGTCGAGTTCATCCTGAAGGACGGACACGCGCCGCGTCAACTGCTGGTTTCTGAACGTCAATGAATCTATCTCCAACTCGCCTTTCCTCAAAGATTTTTCCTTCTCTTTAAGCGTGTCTCGCAGCTCTGTAGACTTCGCCTGCTCATCTAGAACTCCCTTCTTTAGCACCTTTATATGCACCCGCAACTGCAACAACGGAAACAACAAATTCACCAAATTGCCGATCGTTTTACCGCATTACCTTAGGAAACATACACACTTTTGAATACTCTGACGCCAATTTCTGGTACTTCGCCTGTATATCACCTGAAGGCAGCCCCTCCATTGTCGGATTTCAGGTGTTCATAACTGTAAATTCCGGTATTTAGCTGTTTATTTGTTAGTTGTATTGAACATGAATGAACACCCACTTCAACCCACTTTCGTTAAAATGACGTATTGTGTTGTGATAGTGGCTCGAAATGTCATGCATGTGTCAAAACTGATAATAAAAGTGATTAGAATAGTCGATTTTTAAGAAAACTAGAAAATACGTAACTGAAGGAACATTAAAAGTAATCAAGCCTAAAATAGCTACTTATATTTTTTACTACTTAAATATGTTAATATGTATGCTTGATGAGGTTCTTATATGAAAAATATATGGGTGCTCAAAAAAAACTCTATGAAAATACGGGGGAAATCTTTTTTTGGTATGGCAACATTGTCTCTGTTGATGTGTCGTGATTGTCCAATATAAAATATCAATATTTTGGAAATTTATGAAAGAAAAGCAGTAATTTGTACCCCAAGAAGCATATTTACATACTACAAAATATATTTCAATATTCAATGGTACGGTCATGGACGATAGGTATGGTATTTGTATTTTTTTCATAACATTGTATCGCAACAGGTAAAACTAAGTTAGAACAAAGTATATTATGACTAAACTATGCTTTATTTTGCAGGAATATGGAATCTGGCTGTTCTCATTACAACGATGTTGATAGCGAACACGCACGGTGCATAATTCACATCGATGTAGATTGTTTCTATGCTCAAGTAGAGATGGTACGGAATCCTGAGCTGCGGTCGGTTCCGCTCGGCGTACAACAGAAGAACATTGTTGTAACTAGTAACTACGAGGCTAGGAAGTACGGTGTGCAGAAATGTATGCTTGTTACCGACGCGCTAGAAGTTTGTCCCAATTTAAAACTTATCAATGGTGAAGATTTACACAACTACAGAACTGCCTCCAATAAGATTTTTGCAGTGTTACAATGTTGGAAATGTCCAGTGGAAAAGTTGGGTATGGATGAAAATTTTATTGATGTCACAAACTTAGTACAAGAAAAGATGAAATCTGCAAACATTAGTAATATCAGTCTTGCTGGTCATGCATATAGTGAGCCCAGCATGGACTGCCCATGTGGTTGTCACACCAGACTCAGGATAACATCACAAATAGCCAGTGAGATGAGGAAAAAGATATGTGAAGATTTAAGTTTCACAACTTGCGCTGGTATTGCACACAACAAGTTGTTAGCTAAACTAATTTGTCCCCAAAATAAGCCCAATGACCAAACTACTATTTACCCAGAACACGGGACCAGTTTCATGTCTACTTTACAGAATGTTCGTTGCATTCCAAGCATTGGTTCTAAAACTACAGAGGCACTTATCTCTAACAATATTATTACTGTAAGTGACTTACAAGAAGCATCCCTAGATGAGTTGAAAAAGCACTTTAGCAGCGATATGGCTGTTAGATTGAAAGAATTAAGTGTAGGTGAAGACAATACTCCAGTGAAACAAACTGGCAAGCCCCAGAGTATAGGTCTAGAGGATAGTTTCAAGATTGTCAGTGTGAGGAGTGAGGTAGAGGATAAGTTTACTGCTCTGCTGCAGAGGCTGATGGTCCTGGTTAGGGAAGATGGCCGCATCCCAGTCTCCTTAAGAGTTACTCTAAGAAAAAAGGATGCCAAAAGGCTGAGCAGTCACAGAGAATCAAGACAAAGTCAGATTTCTCCTTCTATCTTCACTCTCAGCAGTGGTGCCCTAACAGTCACAGAGACCGGCCAGCAGAAACTGATGAGCATCATTATGAGATTATTCAACAAACTAATTGATTTGACCAAACCATTCCATTTAACTTTAGTGGGATTGGCATTCACTAAGTTCCAGGAGCGCATGACTGGCAGAGGATCTATAGTGAATTACTTAATGAATGATATTTCCGTCCAATCTGTGCTTAATTTACAAAATGAATGTGATACCTCCTCTTCGCCTATGGACTACTCCGCAGTCTCGCCGAGCAGTAGCACCACAACTGATCTGTCAGACGCCGAAGTTGAGCCATCACCAAAAAAACCCAAAAAAGTTACATGGATAGCAAAAAGACGATGTTTGTCTAAAGAAGAGGTTGCATCACCGAGTAAACTAAAAGTTGGTGAACTCAGATTAAATTCAAAAGAGTTGGAGAAAGTGTCTGAGCTAAGACTGAATTCCCGCGACCGGTCGCTCACCCCGCGCGCCAGTCCCGCCAAGGACAACATGTCTGACACATCGGACACCATGAGAGACTGTGAGGAACAGAACTGTGATGACTGTCCCAGCTATGTTGACAAGGAAGTGTTTAGTGCACTTCCTGACGAGATGCAGAAGGAACTGAAGGCCATGTGGAAGAACCCCTCCAGCTCAGAGATGCCAAGGAGTAGTCCCAGAACCACGAACAAAGCTAAACCGAACACAATTATGAAATATTTTGTTCCACACAAATAGTATTAGTAAGATTTTATCTTGTTAATTATTTTAAGTGATAAGTGAATGGTTTCTATTTTTTCAAATCATACAATTTTTATTCAGCTGATCAAATACATGTTTATGTTAAAAATAAATATCTTTTATTCCTATAGTATAGTTATATAATACATTAGAATTAGATGCTATAGGTTAAACAAAAAAACTTTAGTATACAACTGGGCATATCATTTAATATCTATATTTTTTACAGCTTCCGTTACCATACTGGATAGTTCTGTGAACTTGTGTACACTATTTACATTGAGGCGGAGTGTGTGCGCGAGAGTGCCGTACGATGTCACGTCTACGTTCAGCTGCAGCCGTATCTTGTCGCCATCCGTCACGCCGGCGCTGTCGTTGCTTGCAGGCGAACTTATCTCTCGTATTTGCTTCAGTCTTCTCAGTGACTCTTCGGTCCTCTGCACCGAGGTCAAAACATCCTCTACATATTTGTAGTATCTGGAACACATGTTTATATTTATAGAGACTGACTGACTGTTAAGGTGTTACGTTAGCTTTAATTTCCACCATTACAATATATTTTTTAAAATATAACTAGCAATGTGGGTAGACTTCACATTACTAGAAAATTTACAGCGTTTAAAGCACGAGTAAATAGGCATCTTCTGGGCTCGCTCATCCCATCTTAGTCCTCATCTATCGCTTACCATCAGGCGAGATCGAGGTCAAGAGTGGGACCATCAGTAATTAAAAAAAATCTTGTTAACCACTCCAACTAAGCTGTGTGTAATCTTGTGTCTGGAGTGAGTTCACGGCAAAAGTATAATGGGTGGGGTTCAAACCCGAGACCTCTCGATCATAAAAGTCCGACACTTTAACCATTAGGCTATTGACGCTTGAATGCTTTTATCCGATGTGAATAACTTTCTTGAAATAGCATTTTTGAACTCTAGACAATCTACTATGAAATGAATACTTACGAAATAGTCATAACATTGAAAAGCGATTCGAATAGCTCCATGGTGAACACATTATCCAACTTTTTGGAAGCCTCCTGGTTGAATTCCTTCAAGGCATTGGACACTGTGTCTATGTAGGCACAAGGCTTGGTCGGCACACTGCGGTTGGTCTTCCTATACAACCGTGGTATGTCACTGACTTGCTTCAAGTGGACATTTAATTTTTCGAATAATTCATTGACTATACATTCCTTTATTTTCTCTTTTGTACCTTGTAGTGCCCCCTCGGAAGATCTCAAGCTTTGTCCAAGGAGATCTTTGTTGTCTATGGGTATTTTGGTTTGGGCCAGTTCCAATAATTGTGGCAATCTTCTTAGTAAGGTTTGTATGTCCACATAGATGTTAATACTGTTTTCAATTAGATTTTTATTTACATTCAGGTCGGACTTTGGTGATGATATTCTCTGAAAAACGCAGTCAAATTGATTACATTAAATAATTATTGACAGATAATTCTCAGGAAAATTATTATAGAATATGTCTGTTGTTGTAAAACAAATCTATACAATGCCTGTTAGTTACTTTATGTTAATGTGTGTGTGATGTAAACACTGGTTTATTTTTATTTATTTTTACTAACAAACTACTTAATACAGCATGTCTTTTTTTTAGAATATATTTGCATTTGATTACTCAGAAATCAGCCTTGAGATTAAATGACCTTAGAGTTTTACAAGTGCCCATTAACAACAAACAAAATCAAATACATTTCATAATGCTTATCAGTGCATACAAGGATATTATCAGCACTCTCGATTGTAGTTACAAATCGCCGACATATAATGTTTATTACCTGTGTACAGTATGTGTTAGCCCATGTGGCATACCGAGATATCAGTTGTAGGGTGAGTTTCCAGAACTTGTGCGCCAGCGCCTCAATGTAGACCCCATCCAACCAGCACTCCTGCGTTGCGTTCCAACATTTGTGTGTTTCTTTTAGCACAAAGTCGTTATTGTTTTCCAAAGTAGGGCTCTTTTGTAGCGCAGCCTCGAAGCTTCCTGTGAATGTTTGCAAATTTTATAGACACACACATTCTTGTAATGTAAACAGGTGAGTATGTAATGTCTTTCCTATCAACAATGTTGAAGTGGGAAGTGGTTCAGGATGTCGATAGCTGATTCTGGCGCGAGTCGAAAATTGGGTGATTTGTTATCATTACTACAAAATACGTACAGGCGCTAGGCTTAATTTTTCATGTAAGAAACTCGGTACATAAATGTACACTATTGTTATACTAATATTATAAACTAGCTGCTGCCAGCAACTTCGTTCGCGTGGGAGGATTTCCCGCGTAAATCCCGAACCCGTGGAAATGTGTTAATCCAGGATGTCAACTATCTACTTAACAAATTTCATTAAAATGCACCCAGTATGTCTGGAGATGAGCGTGTACAAACAGACAGACTTATTTTACCTTTTTATTATATGTACAACTCGAAAATGATTGATCGGAATTTGGTGTAAAGACATATTGAAATAATAATAATAACACATGATATCTCCAGAAAAAGTAAAGTCACAGGCAATAGCTAGTCTAACATAAACACTTGCTTTGAGGATCCCAACATATTTAGCCCAGTGAAATTTTGTTAGATAAAATTTAAATTGTTGATATATTGTATATCAACAATTTAAATGTTATCAATTCAAATCAAGCTTGAAACCCAACCCTAAACAGTGCAACCCTTTATTATTTCAAATGTTCAATTCAAAATGATTTCTAAGATTTTATAATTACCTGCAATTTCCTGAAACCGAATCTGGAAATAGACTGGCAAGTTCCACCTTCTTTGGAAGCTCTTGTACTCGGCAGTGTCATGTATCAACTTCACATCATCTGCAGAACAGTATGCCTCAAGTTTCCTTATGAACTGAATGCTTTCACTGTACCTCCTGTAAAATATCTGAGGGTTGCCAGGAGCAAAAATTGATGCTAGATTGACCTCCAACCTGTTTTCAACTTCGCACCAAAAGCAGTTGACTAAAAACCTATACTTTTTAACAAGAAAGGATAGTTTGGAATGTTGTGTCACATTGAGGAGTAACTTCAGTTTTGTGTCCAATAAAGACAAGATTCTCTCGTAGATTCCTTGTAGTCCATCTTTGCTTCTCTGTAACGCTGGTTCATTGATAATATCTTGTAATAGAGGAGCTACAGCTTGCTTTCTTATAAGCATTTCGGATTCTTTAACTCGGTCTAAAGATGCGAGGGTAGTTAGAGTTATAAGGAGGTTTTCTTCGTCGCTGTCATTCCAAAATTTGAACAGTAATTCATTGAGAGTATGTATTAGTATGCCTCCTACTTCATTATATTGTAGTTTATGTTCTGGCTTTACGATACTGTCACACTTTGAGATGGAAAACTTCAGCTGGTTATATTGCATGGCTGCACGGTCGGCTAGTGCTACCTGCTCTTGTTTCTTTTTAAGACTTATATTCTTTAGGACGTTGTCTAGTGTCTTCAGGCAGTTAACTGTTTGGCTATAGTGTTTCAACAGCTGCTTCTTCTTCTGGAGGCCATGCCTCTGACTCATCCACATTGACAACTCTTTCATTGCATCTTCTAAGCATTGTTTTACACTCTATAAGTGAATATAAAATTGAACAAGGAATGCACATAAAATTGGTACATCTAGCAAATAGTTGGCATAAATAAGGCAATCTGCACTACATGAGCTATAAAAATCTAAAATTGATAACAAATAAGTTAGCTTAAGAAAGGAAATATTACTTACAACAACTTCATCATTCAACTGTCCTAATGGCACCTGTATTTTAACTATAGCCTTGTCAAACCCAATGAGAGTGGCGCACAGGTTCACGAAATTGGCGTAGTCCTTGTTAATAAGCTCTATCATTGCCAACCTTAGGATTTTTAAGTACACTCCCAGGTCATCTCGCATCGTCTCCAAAGACGCCACATTTTGGTGTTCCGCTAAAAAGTTATCGACGGAGAAATTTGTCTGAAATGATCACTAACTAGTTTAGAAAACATTCCAAACTCAATGAACTGATAAACACATTTAATTACAAGGAAATCGGCGAAAATACCTTAACAAAATCATTCCTATCGAAGCACAGCCCCCGAGGCGCTGGCGGCAGTGTAAACTCCATTATATTATTCTCCATGCTAACGTGTCACTATCATTGTATTATGAAGGCACCATTATTAAGAGGAATTGTTGGAAAGAGTTTAAATTAACTATTTTGATCGCTTGTCCCTACGGCGATCATTTTGACACTTAACTTCATTGACGTAAGCCTGACACATCACACGTCAAGTTTATGGTTCGGAAACACGTTCCATCTTAACATTTGGATAGAAAGGAAATAAATCTAATCGATACCTAATATTTATAATGCAATATGAAAGAACTTATTTATTGGAAAAGCAACTAAATCAAATAAGATTCTATTCTCAATTCTATTCTCTCATGGCCCCATTCAATTTCTCTCGGGTCGACTTACGAAACTCATCCACATTATAAAGAAATTAAGAGACTCCACAAGTAAAAAACAAAGTGCTAAACTAAACTATGTTTTAGTTCATAAAACCATAAAGCTACAGCCAGACTAAAACTTATTAACTTCCAAACGTGTCTTCCACATCAAAGAGTAAAGTAACTGTTCCACATACACTGTACTGTGTCCCACTTACCTACAAACACTCGTAAAAAAAACACCAGATAGTTTGCCCTTTTTTTTTAAGTAGGTATGGGAAATCATTCAATGATGTTGAGCTACACATGCTCACCGGAGATCGGCTCGATCGCTGTAACTAAATAACTCCAAATAAATAAGTAAATAATTAATGAATATTGTGGAGTATTGAAGATTATTTTGTACCCACAATTTTTTTTGTCTTAGTATAATTATAATAAGATAAAGATAAAGCCATAGCCTAGGTTGGGGATCACCAAATAAAATCTAATAGTAGCTTCATAACAACAATAAACTGTACTCTCTTCTATATCCCTACATTCCCTACACTACCATTGTTGCCGAAACATCCGTCGACTCTATTCTCTAAAAACAAACGCTTGGCACTAAGAAAAAAGCTCAATAAACCAAATAAAAAATTAACCAAGTAGGTACGAGTTGGACTCGTCCATGAAGGGTTCCGTAGTCACTACGCAAAATAACTTTGTTTTTCATAGTGTTTGTATAAAATATAAAATTATATTTGCGGTTCTTGTAAAATGTACTATTTCGCAAAAACTGCTGACTCTATCTTGTTCAACCCAATTTTCGTTAAAATTTTTCACTAAGATCTATAGCATATATATTGTTTTAGAAACCTCAATGTCATTTTTAAAGACCTATCTATAGACACCACACACGTATAGGTTTGAGGAAAGAAATGTTTTTAGTTTAACTTCCATGTATCGGGAGCCGCCCTTAATTTTATATATTTTTTTATGTTTGTCTAACAATCGGCAAGCGGTTAACGGAATGTACAATGCGGCCGTTCTAACTTGGCAAGTGTGAAGTTAGGCTCTGCGAACTTTAAC
This sequence comes from Tholera decimalis, assembly GCA_943138885.2. Taxonomy (NCBI): domain Eukaryota; kingdom Metazoa; phylum Arthropoda; class Insecta; order Lepidoptera; family Noctuidae; genus Tholera; species Tholera decimalis. Next base: position 31,430,204 of record OW964565.2, read on the forward strand.
GCTTGTGCACTCGTACAAAAATAAAGGTTTAAAAAAAATAAATGCAATTAGCAGTTGTTATTCCTGTTAATAACTGTTATTGGTAAAAAAAAACTTGTTTTTAAAACCTTTATTTTTGTACGAGTGCACCAGCGCTAAAGTTCGCAGAGCCTAACTTCACACTCGCCAAGTTAGAACGGCCGTACTGTATCTCGCATGATTTAGATTGACGCTGAGATTAACGTAACTTGATGGTCTAGTACTCGCAAGCACACTGGACTGCATACACAGCACTGCACTGTTGAACTTGAACCTAAGGTTCGATATCCTGGTAGTGTTGTTCAATTTTTCCATTAGAAATTTCTCATTAGCAGCTTGGTGTCGGGCACGCCGCAATTGCGGCGGTAAGACCCCTCTTTGAGGAGTGGCTAGATCGGCGTCACGGCGTCCTGACCTACCGCATGACGCAGGTCCTCACCGGACACGGAAGTTTCGGGAGGTACCTGTGTCTGATGGGAAAGGAGGAAACGCCTGGGTGTCACCACTGCGAGGATCGCCCTGAGGACACCGTAGAGCACACAGTGCAAGACTGCCCCGCCTGGGCAGAGCACCGACGTGTCCTCACGGCGGCGATAGGCGGAGACCTCTCGCGCCCGGCATTGGTCGAGGCCATGCTGCGGGGCGAGAGGGAGTGGGAAGCGGTCGCCTCCTTCTGCGAAGCAGTCATGCTTCCGAAGGAGGAGGCAGGCCGCGTGAGGGAGAGGATGGCGTCCTCCCTCCAGCCCAGCCGCAGTGGTAAACGCCCACGGCGTCGGACGTCGGCCGACGATCTCCGGCCACCGTAGACGCGGGCATGCGGACAGCGAGTAAAGGGCAACTCGCTGTCCGACCATGGACCATGCCCGGGTCGACGGCGCGTTGTGTTCCACGCGCGCCTCAAAGAGCGTCAGCAACATGACGAGGCCCCCTCTGCAGAGGGCCGAAGCCTGCCGGGGTCGTGGGACTTATCCCATTACCGTGACCCCGGTACGTAAAGGGTTATTGAAGGAACACCGTGGATTTTAGTCAGTAAAAGTCTGACAGTCCCTTCCACCCACCCTGCCCGGGGTGGGAGGACTTATTTGATAATTTTACCACGTTAAAAAAAAAGCAGCTTGGTGTCTGGATATGTGCCAGGTTGAAGGCAGTAAAAGTAAAGTATCATTTCTATATGGGACATTAGTGGCAATGGGGGAATAAGTATTCTACTAGGTACACTTTTATCTAACCCTCCGTTAATACTTGACCGATGATTGTTATGTAAAGTAAGAAAAACATTCATATTTTATTAGGTGAGCACGAATGCAGTGACAATGTTATAAACTCCTTATTTTAATTTGCAGTTTATTTTAATTGGCCCATTACACGATTTGACGGAATATAAACAAAGGATTATCTCCATCAATGTTACACTATCATTTTGGTCTTATTAGGCTATTTATCAATAAGTAGCTAAGTGGAGCATTATTGGAAAATTAAATCCATGGTAATAAGACTCCTGAGCGTTTTCACAAAAAAGTGTACCCCCCATTTTTCGGTTGTCCCTTGTGTTTGAAGTATTACTAACAAGTAATATGATATGATCTGGTGAATATTTTAATGACTAAGGATTAAACACATTTTAAACTAGTAAATGAAATGCCACAAATATGAAAAAAATGAGTGCAATTAAAATAATGACCAATTTTAGTCAGCAGGAAGTCAGTTTTTGACGTGTCCCCCACTCGAATTTCTCGATGTTAAAAGCTATTCTGAAAAATTTTTGTACGCGGTACATTAACTTTTTGGTACGGTTTGAAAGTACTCTGACTCGTCTATCGTCTCCGATACTTTTTAATTTAAACACAAAACACACAGAAACACAATTCAATTTCCAACAAACATGTAAAAAGTGGTACCGACCGGACATGACAGGTTTGTCACGGCTAAAACAGCTATTTAAATAATAAATAAGGGTTTTTTAATTTTCGAACTGGCAAAATTAACCTTCCAGTCCACCGTTCGAAATAAAATAAAAACTAGTTGTGATACGAAACCGAGTAAACAATACGTGTATTTTGTTATGCCACGAACGTCAAGATTTCTTGTGTCGGATTTGAGACACAATAACTGCTGATTCCGGTAAGTTAACATCATTTCACAATATATAAAAGATTAACAATTTTATAATGTAATCATAATATAGTTAATAACAAATTTAGTGTAAATTTTTTCATTAGGATACAGTTCAGAATATTATAAGGGAAGAGAGCGTCACGTCAGTTTTGCGACATTTTATCCCGTGACCTACCAGGCTGACTAGCAAAGTCGCAAAACCGACACCAAAAAGCAAGGTTTACATTAGGATTTAGAGTTCTTTATTTATTTACTTTTTTGTATTATGTCTAGCGGTCTGTTTGAATAGCGGGTTATTTTTTAAAACAAGTATCGTTTACTAACTTAGGTTTATTAAGTAGTACGTACGTAGAACTTTTTCTAAAGGTTTTATGTCACTATTCTTTAAAATTCCTGTTATTTATAAATCATTAAAAACATTTTAGGATCTACGATGCCACTCACTAGGCCAGAAAGGTCTAGGAGGTATAGAGAAAAGATGAAAAAGGAAAATCCTGATAAGCTAGAAGAATAAAAAATTTACAAAGAATAAAACAAAAGAAAAAAATCAGAAATAACTCTGGAAGAAGCTGAGAACAGGAGAAAAGTGACAGTCACTTTAACCGAGACGAATGATGATTTTTAATAATAATGTAATGTTTATTAAAAGAATAACTGATTATAGAATAACACAATTTGTACTGCTTAGATTTGTAAATTTCATAGGATTTTTTTTTTACGGATGAGCCCGCTCTTGACCTTGATCTCGCCTGTTGGTAAGCGATAGATGCCCAACTAGCAAAAAATACTCTTACAAATATCCCAAGACCATATTTTTTTCAGTCTTATATCACACTTATAGACACATATAAGTGTGGATTTGGGCGCACTTTATAAGTATATTCACCCTTACAATTGGCTTGTAATGGTCTCGCGAAGTGTATTTTCAAACTTATAAAACTCTTGCTAATACTTTTATAAGGAAAAACAAATTTACAAGTGACTTACAAGAGCTTGCTTTAAGGGCAAATAACCTTAAAGTCTTCTTACGAATGCTATTTTAAGTGTAATATCACTTGTAGCCCTCTTTGTGATCTCCTTATAAGAGTGTAATCACCAACGGTAATCACAAACCACCGCCGCGCCGTGAGGTAAAGAGAAACTTTGGGAAAATAATTAAAGAACGTAAGTATTATATTTTATTTCATTTTCCTAAGCGTGTAAGCTTAGTTTGTCACGCATTTTAAGCGATTATTAGGATGCGAAGTAGTTTTTCTCGATTATTTTGAAATTTGAATAACAGTATTTTCACGGGCCTTCTCAAAAATGTGTCCTTTATTATATATAATTATAATTATTAGTGAGATAATATTCAAAATGTCGCCATTACGACCAACCACGACTCATAAGTGCTTTATCAGAACAATATAAGTCCAGTATTCTTGTGTAAGGTTTATATCGCCCTCATAAAAGTCAAATTAAACCTAAAACCGTTGTCTACACGGCCATACTACTCATAATTTAGGGTTCCTTAATAAGTAAAAGCAAACCAAACAACGAAGTCATTATAGGTACATACAAGTAAATAATTAATCCACTACGTTAATTCAATGTAAATACGCTTATATTATGTTTTAGGACAAATACACACAAAGTATGGTTGCAGTTATGGATGTCGACTGTTTCATAAGTAAAAAAAAGCTCCGAATGTTTAAGAATGAAACTTGGCCATTGAACATAACGCACTTTGTATTGTGTGAAAAATCTATAGCCTGTGGATATCCTACTTCAAAGTTCCTGCCCCAACATTTTACAATGGCCCAAAATGATATCATGACTTTATTGTATTTGGATTTCTTCTGGTGCGCATGCTGCCTTAAATTTGCAATTTACGATCACTACTCAAGTGATGAATGTGAATTGTGTAACTAATTAACCAATAAACTTCTATTAATTACATAATAATATATAAATAAAATTATAAATATATCGTTGAAATGATAACGCACTTTCAAGCTACATATTGAAAAACTTTGGGTAGGTAGACTTTTTAATACTTAGGTCGTTATTTTGCACGGAACCATCAAAAATATTTTTTGCGTCAGTTGCACGAGATGCTCGGTGAGATACTAGATATTTCTCGTGTCAAACACAACACGGAAAATAAATAACACTTAATAGAGAATTGTTAAGACACTTGTAAGACTTTTAGAAGTGCTTCTACTCTTTAATATGTCTTAGGTGAGATAATCACACTTTTAAAACACTCGTTCAACAGAAGTCTAATAAAACACTTAGTATAGTGACTTATAAGATTAAATGTACTTATAAAATGCATTTATAAGTTTTAATTAAGAATCAAAGGCAATTAGACTTGTAAAAGGCGCTTATAAGACCAGTGCTTTTATTAATACTATATAACGTTTTCTTATATACGTCTATAAGAATAATGTTACAAGTATGAATGCTCTTAAAACTTAAATAGACTTATAAGATAACACTATTAGAGTTTCTGGCTTAATCAGAACACATATAAACCTTATATGAAACCATAGCTCTTACAAACTTTTGTTTGTAAGGGTACTAAGGGTTTCTGGCTTAAGCAGAACACGTATAAAACTTATATGAAACCACAGCTCTTACAAGCTTTTGTTTGTAAGGGTATTTTGCTAGTTGGGTGAGGTCTACGATGTGACGAGCGAGCCCAGAAGATGCCTATTTACTCTTGCTTTAAAGGCTGAAAGGTCATAAGTGGCAGGGAACACAGAAGCCGGCAGAGAATTCCACAGCTTGGCTGTGCGCACAATAAATGTGGAGGAGAAGCGCTTGGTACGACAAGACGGTATATCAACCAAATGTGGATGGTACCCAGCCGTACGTCTGGGAGACCGGTAGTGAAATGGAGTTGGAGGAATCAGGTCATGGAGCTCCTGCGCACACTCCCCGAAGTACAATCTATAGAAAACCGACAGGCAAGCAACGGTTCGCCGATGAGCCAGACTATAAAGCTTGCCCGATAGCACCTCGTCGCCCACAAGCCTTTTAGACCTGCGCTCGATCGAGTCCAGTGCAGCAAGTTGGTATTTTGCAGAGCCATCCCACTAGTGGCTGCAATACTCCACGCAGGAACGGATCTGTGCTTTATATAGATTCAGAAGCTGTCCAGGCGTAAAGTACCGCCTCACCTTGTGTAGGATTCCAAGCCTTTTTGCTGCAGTCTGAGCTCTGGACTCGATGGTTGAGCCGAAGTTGAGGTCTGACGTCAACTCCATGCCCAAAAGCTCCAGGCGATTGGTATGGCACAGATGTACTTTGGAAAGTAGGGATCAATTGAAAAGAGCTCCTTTTAGCGCTGAAAAGACAAGCCTGTATTTTCAGAGCGTTGAATTTGACCAGATTGTCGTCACCCCATTGGGAAACGAAATTTAAGGTCAAATTCATGCGCTCTACTATGGCCTTTCTGAGAGTGGCAATTTCGTCCCTGTCAGCTCTAGAACTGGATAAGTATCTTTCTAAGACTGTGCTGTCATCCGCGTACCCAACTGCTCCCAGCTGAAGTAGATCATTGATATGCAGCAGAAAAAGAGTCGCAGAAAGAACAGACCCTTGAGGAATACCGGCATTAATTGCTATAAGATCCGATGAACAGCCATCGATGACCACTCGGATCAACCACTCACTCAAGAAGTCGGAAATCCAGTTATATAAGCCAGCGGGAACACCGAATGCGGGAAGCTTGCTCAGCAGACTAGCGTGCCAGACCCTGTCAAAGGCCATTGAGATGTCGAGAGATACCGCAAGGGCTTCTCCGTGTTTCTCAATGTCCTCGCCCCAACAGTGTGTGACATACACAAGATCTCCGGTGGACCGGCCACAGCGGAAGCCATTCTGGCAGTCGCTGAGGAGCTCATTGTCTTCAAGGTATGCCAGCAACTTGTTGTTGAGTACAACACTTTCCATTACTTTACACAGTATTGAGGTTAATGCGATTAGTCTATAATTGGCAGGATCGGCACGGCTACCCTTTTTGGGTACTGGTTGCATATTAGCAAGCTTCCAGGACGCTGGCACCACTCCAGTTTTGAGGGAAAGGCGATACAGGCGAGTCAATACAGGTGACAACTCTGGAGCACAACTTTTTAGGACTCTGGCAGGTATTCCGTCCGGTCCACTGGCCTTGTTCACGTCTAGACTACAAAGGGCTTTACGGACCTCTTTAACGTGTATTGCGATTTCCGGCATTACGGAGTCTCAGTGAGGTTGTTAGTAGTGAGGTGGTAAGTTAGACCCTGTGTCAAGACGCGAATTTTCCGCAAAGAGAGAGGCAAATTTGCTTTCTCTTACGCGGTATGGGCCAGTGTTCCATCCGGTTTTACCATGGGAGGCAGTGAAGGACGACAGAAGTTCGACTCGACCGATTTGGCGAGGGACCAAAACTGCTTACTACCCGAAGGGTAGGTTGCCAATTTGGTCCCAATTCATCCAACATGGTCAAACCGAGCTTTCCGTAACACCCGTCTGCAGACCTTAGCGGCAGAGTTAAGCCCTGTCTTCAATGCGTGAACACCGATACTTGCACTGCCGCAACTGCGGACCGAGGCCCAGGCCTGGTAAGCCTGCTGCTTGTGAAATTCGGCTTGTGCACAAGCTGCATTATACCAAGGCCGAGCCTCATAGCCAAGTGGGACGTCAGAAAATGGGATAAACTATTCCATAGCCTGACGAACCACGTCGACAATTGTATCAGCGCAGATCGATGGGTTGCACGATGAGAAACAAACTTGCCGCCATGGGTAGGATTCAATTATATGTATCATCTATGGGTAGGATGAAAAAAAGTGCCGCATCTCATCCCAATCTGCTGACTTGTACTTCCATACTCGCCTCGTGCGCCTAGAGCTTTTATCCAGAGGAGAGTAGGATGACACAGTTTTCACCAGACAGTGGTCAGACGATCCGAGTGGGGCCCCGATCGAAACAGGGTGCCTGTCTAGATCTGTTGTCAGCAGAAGGTCCAAGCATTTGGGTGGGTTGCCACTGACATCCAGAATGCGGGTAGCTTGATTAACCAGCTGGCCGAGATCTAGCGATAAAGCAAACCTGCGCGCCTCTCTGCCAGCATGGTCTGGTAAGGCAACAACCATTCTTTGTGATGGGCATTAAAATCCCCCAGAAAAACAAGCTCCGCCATTGGGTAAATAGCTGAACTGGCCCTGCTCAAATGAGCAGGGCCAGTTCAGCTGCCTCCGTAAGATGGTCCAAGAGTCTAGTTGTCTCCTGATCACCGCTATGCGACCTGTAGACACCGACATATTATACGGTTTTAAAAGTGCCGGTGTTAACTAAGAGCCACAGAGTAGAGAACCCTGCGACCTCGCAGCAGCGAAGACGCTGACAGCAAATGTCATCGCGGACACAGACCCCAGCTTGCTTCTTAAACTTATGCCCAAGTGAGTATCCTGGGTATTTGAGGTACGCCACATCTGCGAGAGTCGCTATCTTTGTCTCCGTTAAAAAGAGTAAGTGTGGCTTATCAGTCTCGAGATGGTGATGGACCGGATCGATATTTGAGAGCAATCCACGGATATTGGTGAATTGCACTTTGAGTGGGAGGAGGTGCAGCCGTTGGTTAAACTTACTACTTCTTGATTTTTGCTTCATTTTATAGATTGGGAAGGGAATTTAGAGAGAAAGCGAGGCGAGTCCAATTGACTTAACGGCTCTCGTGAGCTTACTTCAGCATGATGGACAACTCACCTGGAGACTGCGAGGACGCCCAAACCCCCCCGAAAATGTCCACCGGGTCCTCCCTTCCAGTCGCCGACTGGGACGGTGGTCCATATCGGGATTTTTCGCGAGGTGGCGGGGTAGCCTTTTGCACGTGGCTGGCGTACTACTTGGGCCCCCAACTTCCTGCGGTCGGCCAACGGTAAGACCGTGCTTTGGATCCCGCTACCCTCCAGAGTGAATTGCCATGCCGAAGCTCGCTTCGAGGCCGAGATCAGCATAGAACAACGCAACTGCTTTCTCTCTAAAACCCAAAAAGGCACTGGCACTCCCACGCGTCGACGAAACAAAGTGAACTGCTTGGCGTCGAACTCCGGTGGGAGGGTGGTCGCGAGCCAGGCGGGCGTGAGCCCCACCCGCGAACGAAGAATTGGTCAGTCACTAAAGGTCATGGGTGTAACTGTCCAGGATGCGCCAAGCGCTAGGTTCAAATGAAAAAGGAAAGGAACTAGTTGCGCTACACGTGGAGGCTTCTTCATGCATCCAAATTAAGAAATGCCTTAAGCAAAGGTTGTGAAAATACTTTAGGTAGGTATTACTCGAGTTGTAAAAGTAACAACTATATTAAATTTGTGATTATTTTGATACTTGAAATTTATGATACTTTATGGCTGATTTGTGAAATAAGAATTTTTTTTATTAGCCTATACTCTCCCCTATAATATACTAAATTTAAAATATATTTCTGTTTTATTTTATTCTATCGCATTAGATTTCTCTCAAAAATTTATTCATGTAAGCCCAGCCTTATAAAAAATGGACTGTCGGTTTTGCGATTGTCCTGTGTTTTGCGACGAGGGAATTCTTAGTTTTTGTCATTTTGTAATATGAAATGGTACAAATGATTTAATTTCAATATTTAAAAGAGTGATATATGTTTCGAAAGCAATTATGTAGTTTCCCGGTGAAACTACTTAACCATTACATAATATAAAAAAGTAACGGTTACTAACATCAGTTGTGACAAAACCGAACTTACAATTAGCATATAATTCACATGTTATACATTTTTCACTATAATGCCGTGGTTTCTAAAAAAAAATATTATTATCTTCAAAATAGAATTAAAATAATTTGTGTATTTCTTCAAAGTTGTAAGATATTTAGCTTTTAAGATAGTCGCAAAACTGACATTTTTTTCCACAGAGCAGGTTTAATTTTATGATTTCTCGTAAAATAGCTTACTATTCAAGGAAAAAAATATAATTTCATAAACTGCAATACATGTAACTTATATTCTAATCAAAACACCATCGAAAATATTACATTTAAAATCTGACAATAAATTTGGACAGGGTACACTTTATTTTGAAAACGCTCTCCTACGGGGTGTATACCTACTCTGCTGTGTGTTTATCACTGATTTGAAAACCACTTGATCGCACATACGTTGCCCCGACGCACGAAAACTATGCGAGTTTTTGCTCCTATATATTGGCTACGATACGTGAACCATTTTAGTTGTGACCAAGTATTAGGCCTGTGTGCATGCTAAACAATTACAAATTTTAAATTTTTGTATCCAATTTATAACGCATAATAATGCTTTCATGCACGTTGAAATGGTGTGGAAAACATTCCCAGACATCTAGATACCAAATGGATGACATAACTATTCATCAGTAATGAAATAATATGAAAATTACTTATCATTTAATCAGATTATAAGCTACCGCAGAGGTCCATTTAAAGTGGTGGTTTGGATGGTCAAGGACAAAATTGTGTCGCGCGTTGATGTCTTTTGGAAATGTCTCTTTCTTACATGAAGAAATTCTAATTCTTTTATCCCTGTCTTTTCTTTCGTATTTTTATCGTAAAAATCTGTGCTGTTACCTATAACGGCTGAATACGATATCGGTAATTATAAAATTAAGCTTATTTATTTTTTAATTCAATTCATATAGTTGTCATAAAATACCTATCTACATTAACCGACTTTAAAAAAAGGAGAAAGTTCTGATATTTTTTCTTCTGTGTGACATGCATGTTTTCATTTTAGATTTCCCAAGATTCCAGATTAAAACGAAAAGTGGATGGACCTAGTTCAGGTAGAATATATTTATTTTATACCTTTAGTTCTAAGGCCCTAATATAAATACTATGTACATCAATTATTTCAATAAACAATTTCAATTTCAAAAAACAATTTCAATTTCAATGTTCTAATGAGATACCGCGGCCCCGGAACTTAAGGGCAGCTGAAGGAACATGGTGGGTTTTTAGTCAGTAGAAGTCTGACACTCCCTTCCACTTTACCTAGAGCGGGAGAAGTCATTCGATGATTTTCCTACCCAGGAAAAAGAAACAGGTTACTTTGTTTCGATGTCGAGTCCACGAGTTAAGTGTATGTAGGAGGGAGGAGTCATTAGATAAATCATCTAATGACTCACCACCAACAAAATAATTATTACCGAGTGCCTGCTGAAGCTACAGTTGTTGACACAACTGAGTTTAATGAAAATATATAAGGTGTATCTATTCATACACGAAATATTTTAAGAGATATACCTATAGCTTGTAAAGAAACAATAAACACGACAAAAAAATGTTTATCAATGTTTTTTTTTTATTTTACGTAATTATTATAATTTTAAAACTGCTTGAGACATTTTGCATAAAATCTTTACTCCATACTCTATGAATGACCCGCCCGCCCGCGCCGCGGTGAAGTGACGTGCCCCCGCGCGCCTGTGTCGAGCAGCCGCGTGTTGGTGAGATTGTGCGAGTATTCGCTTCGTATGCATGTCTCCACGTGACGGCGCTACATGCTAGTTATTTCGCGTCCTGAAGGTTACCGCACTCCAGTCTGTGTTCTGCCGGATTCAAACACCTGCCCCCACCTCATTTTACATGAGGCAGCCGTCAGCTGATTGTTAGTTGCCTACACATGTGAACTTTAAGAATGCCGTCAATCTATCTATACTAATATTATAAAGCGGAAAAGTTTGTTAGTTTGTTTGTTTGTTTGTTTGTTTGTTTGTTTGTTTGTTTGCTTGAACGCGCTAATCTTCGAAAGTACTGGGTGGATTTGGATGAAATTTGGTATGGAAGTAGCTTGAAGCTTGAGGAAGGTTATAGGCTACTTTTTACCCGACTGCAAAAAAGGAGAGTTATGTTTTTACCGTGATAGAATCCACGGGAGCGAAGCCCCGCGAGAGTACTAGTACTTAATATTATTTATATTATGTTTGTTTGCTTGAACGCGCTAATCTTCGAAAGTACTGGGTGGATTTGGATAAAATTTGGTATGGAAGTAGCTTGAAGCTTGAGGAAGGTTATAGGCTACTTTTTAACCGACTGCAAAAAAGGAGAGTTATGTTTTTACCGTGATAGAATCCACGGGAGCGAAGCCCCGCGTGAGTACTAGTAATGAAATAATAGGTACTTATTATTCTACATTATTATTGTTTTGGCTTTATGTCGCAGTGAAGTTAGTCGGAAACCTGTCTATTTTACAAGAAATTCGTAATTGTGACGCTTTTTACGAATTACAGTAACAATAATTTGGCGTGTCTAAAAATTAGAAACAACTTATTTACAATAATTAATTATGTACATACCTCTTTTTTTTTTTTTTTGTATGGGAAAATCATCAAATGACTTCTTCCGCTCTGGGTCAAGCGGAAGGGTGTGTCAGATTTCTACTGACTAAAAACCCATCCTGTTCCTTCAGCTGCCCTAAATTTCCGGGGCCGCGGTAACTCGGTAGAACTTTCCCGCAAACCCCGGCAGGCAATGGCCCTATGAGGCCCCGTCACTAGTGTTGACAGCTCTTTGAGGCGCGCGTGGAACACGACGCGCCGCCGACCCGGGCCTGGTCCTTACCGGACGGTGAGCGACCCCTGCTCGCCGTCCGCAGGCCCGCGCCTACGGTGGCCGGAAATCGGCTCGTGATCCCCGACGCTCGGGGCGTCTCCCGCGGCGGCTGGGGCGCGAGGAAGAGAGTTGCCTCTCCCTCGCGCGTTCGGTCTCCTCCTTCGCTAGCATGACTGCTTCGCAGAAGGAGGCGACCGCATCCCATTCCCTCTCGCTCCGCACCATACTCTGAACCAGAGCAGGGCGCGAGAGGTCGCCGCCGCCGACCGCCTCTACGAGGACACGGCGGTGCTCCGCCCAAGCAGGGCACACCTCCACCGTATGCTCCACCGTGTCCTCCAGGTGGTCCTCACAATGACGACACCCGGGCGTGTCCTCCCGCTGAATCCTAAACAGGTACCTCCCGAAACAGCCATGTCCGGTCAGCACCTGCGTCAGGCGGAAGGTGAGGACGCCATGGCCTCTCTCCAGCCACTCCTCAAAGAGGGGACTTATCGCCGCGATTGCGGCGTGCCCAGCCTTCGGTTGCGACAGCCGCTCTTTCCATGCTGCCGTGAGATCACGCCGGAGTTCTATCCGCTGAGCCGTGACTTGCCGCGGTAGCGGGGTTTCACCCCGGCTTAGCACCTCTGCGCGCCAATTATGCACGCGCGCGAGGGCTACCGCCTCCAGATCCCACGGCAGCAATCCGGCAAGGAGGTTCGCCGCCTCCCCAGAGATCGTGCGGTATCCCCGGATAATCCGGATAGCCATGACCCTCTGAGACGCGACCAGCCGGCTAGCTGGTCGCTGCTGCAAATTCAGCGCCCACACAGGGGCCCCATAGAGGGCCATGGACCGCACGATCTCCGCATAGAGCCTCCGGCAGGAGGCGTTTGGCCCTCCTAGATTGGGTAAGAGCCGCTTGAGTGCAGCCCCCGCCCGGTCCAGTCTTGGAGCCAAACGTCGGAAGTGCTCGACGAAGTTCCACCGGCTGTCGAGGACGAGTCCCAGGTACTTCATCGTCGTCTCGACGCCGATGCGAACCCCTCCCACCGTTATCTGGGAACCCGAAGGTGGCGCGTTCCGACGGCCATGGAAACACATGGCCTCGGACTTATGCAGGGCCACCTCGAGTCCCAGTTGCCGGATCCTCTCTACGACTGTCGCAACCCCTCGCATCGCCAGTTCGGCCGCCGCCTCGTGCGAACCCCATGTGCCAGGACCAGCGTGTCGTCAGCGTAGCAAACTACACTGACGCCTGTAGGGAGGTCGGCGCGCAACACCCAGTCGTAACCGATGTCCCACAGGGGTGGCCCCAGAACCGATCCCTGTGGGACACCGCACGACATCTCTCGCCGATTCCACTCTCCCTGGTGACCAGGGTAGATGACGGCTCTGTCCGTCAGGTAGGCCTCGACCACACGACAGAGGTAGGTCGGCATCCGGTGATACCGGAGTGCCTCCCGTATGCAACTCCAGGGCAGGGTATTGAAGGCATTGGCGATGTCGAGAGACACCGCCAAGACGACCCCACCCCGGGACACCGCAGCCTCTGTCGAGAGAGCCCTCACACGCATGAAGGCATCCACCGTAGAGCGCCCCTTGCGGAAACCGAATTGGCTATCCGCAAGATCCGGCCCCACCCTCTCCAGGTGCCCGACGAGGCGGTTTGCAATAATTCTTTCAAAGATTTTGCCCACCTCGTTGAGCAGCACAATAGGCCGGTATGCGGACGGAGTGTCCGCAGGGCGCCCCGGTTTCTTGATGAGGACCAGTTTTCCCGTCTTCCAACGAAGCGGGAACTGGCCCCTCTCCAAACATGCGTTGAAGAGCCCTAACAGTCGAGGCCCGAGAGCCTCCGAGGCCAGGTAAGCCGTCGGGTCCCGGGGCGGTATTTTTGGCATTCAGCCTACGTACCGCCACTCTCAGATCTACCTTGGTCACCTCTGGAACGTTGTCGTCGTCGTCACTGTGGCCCGCGTCGGACACCGCAGGTGGCGGAGCCATGGGTGGGGGAGTATGCCCACCTTGTGAGGGGAACAAAGCGCTCACCACGTCCTCTACTACCTGGGGCCGGAGACTCTGTGTCAGCGGGGGAGCCCAGGTGCGGAGTTTGTCCCGCACCATTTTATATGGACGTCCCCACGGGTCCCGATTAAGAGTCTCCAGCATCTCCTTGCGGGCCAGATCTTTGGCCCGCCGGATCTCCACTTTGAGGACGGTCTTCGCTGCCCTATACCCCTCGTACAGCTCCGCCTCTCTGGCCTCCGCATTCGCAGGCCGGATGCGGAGCCTGCGGTGTCTGGTGTACCGGCGTCGCGCCACGACGCAAGCTTTGCGAAGTAAAGCTAGCTCTTGCGACCACCAGTACACCTGGCGCCGGGCACGTCCTGGCCGGACCCGGGGCATTGCCACGTCACAGATTTCGGACATGGCCTCCTGGAACCACTCCGCCTCGTCGTTGATGTTGGCAGGCCTGTCCGGTGATCCCACCCAGGCCCGCACTATCGAAGCTTCCAGGAGGAGCTCCCGGTCCAGCTGCCGCAGCGCCCACCGCCGGCCACTCGGGGCCTGCCTGACCGGCGCATCTGGGGTCTGGGCGGAGACGTCAAACCGGATATACCGGTGATCAGAAAACGTCTCCACCCCCTCCATGACGCGCCAGTCAACGACACGTGACGACAAAGCAGGGCTAGCGAACGATATGTCCACCACAGACTCGCCCTGCATCCGTACACACGTGGGGACAGAACCCCGATTTAGGATGACCAGACCTGACTCCAGAGCCCAGTCCTCCACCATCCTGCCCCGTGTATCCGTGTACCGGGAACCCCAAGCCAAATTTTTGGCATTGAAGTCCCCGAGGACGAGCACGGGAAGGGAACGGAACCCGGTTACGACGACACTTAACTCCATAAGGGAGTTGTGGAACTCGGCGAGAGTTCGATTCGGAGAGAAATATATGCCCACCACAGCAATCTCTTCAAACCGGGCTGCCACGCAACCCCGGCCTCTCCTGACATCCTCGAGGGATGGGGTACCAGCGGCGGCCGACGAAATAATGACCACCGAGCCGCTGAGATCCTCCACCCAGTCATCCCTGGGCGGGACAAAGTACGGCTCGGCGATCACGGTGATATTGATCGACCACTGCGCCATGCTCTGGAGCAAAAGATCCTGGGCGGCGGCGCAGTGGTTTATGTTCGCCTGAAGGCGACGGAATGGGGCCATTAATGGCATTCCATATCAGCTTCCTCCAGGGCCCCCTGGGGCCTTGACGTGACAGGAGCACACGCAGCGGTGGTATTGGAAGCAGCGGCGGTGGCGTTGTTGGTAGCTGTTGCGGCCGGGATAACGATGCTTGAGGTAGGCCTCTGCCCCCGGTTTTGGCAGGTGGAGCACAGGCCTTGCTCCCAGCCCGGTGATCGGCCGGCTTGCCAGCTGCCGCACATGAGACACAGTGCGGTTTGGCATCACACGAACCGGCCTTGTGACCGGGCTGCCCACAGCGGAAGCATAAGTCACTGCGGTCCACCTCTGAGGTGCAGTGAGCTCCCACATGGTTGCCCACGTGGCAGCGGAAGCACCTCAGGGGTCTGGGTTCCAGCAGCTTTATCTGTGCGGAAACCCAACCCACCAGGAGCCTTTGGCCCTCTTGTATCTTTTTGGCCGCCGCCACGGGGCAGCTCACCGTAACGGCGCCCAACCCCGTAAAGTCCGAACGGATGGTGCCTGCCTTGACTTGCTCTACAGGGCACCCTCCAGTCCTGACTACGGCGGCCACAATCTCCTTCTCCGTAATGGAGTCGTCCAAGCCCGAAACGCGTATATCTGTGCATTTGGTGGGCCTAGACACTCGGGCTTCCTCCGCATTTATGGTGGCTCGGAGCCTTTCAGCCAGAGCGTCAGCGGTCGCGCCGCTGGCTGCACCGGGAACTTCCAACATCCGGGCCCCTGTGGCAGTGATCTTGAACCGGAGTCCCTCGGTGGCACCGAGCGCCTGTAGGTCCACCACCTCCCTCGCCTTTGCAAGGACGTCACGGTAAGTCACGCCCTTCTTTGCCGCGTCAGGCTGTAGTGTTATAACAACAGCCGCGCTGGTTGGGGCGCGAAGTCTTGCCGCGACGCCACGCTCCTTGCGCCGCTGCTTCCTGGCCTTCCTCTTGGCCGCCCTCGCTTTTTTCGCGGCCTTCTTCACCTCCCCGACCACCTGCCATTCAGCATTAGCCGCAGGAGACTCTGAGGGCGGGGTAGGTGGCGGCGGTTGGCTCGCCACCTCGGTTGGGACTCTAGCCGGCAGGGCAGCTACTTCACCCCTCTTGCGTCCCACCGACGCTTTCGCTGGTGGTTTTGCCGAAGTTTGTTTCACGGCTGACGTTCCAGACCCACCACGACTGTTACCTCCAGAAAGGACCCGGCGTTTTTGCCGCAGCAGCCGCGTATGAGGCCGCTTGGCTCGCCACTAGAGGAGGGCGCAGGACCCTGCTTTCCAGGACGTCGAAACGTTGCTGGAAAGCAGCTAACTCCCTTTTTACCAATTGGAGGATCTTAGACTCCGTTGCTGGCTGGGACACCTCTCTGGGGCCGGCTCTTCCGAACCTGGCTACGTCCGCCTTAAGAACAAGGTTCTCCTTACTTAGGCGGGCAACTTCCTTCCGCAGCTTGGTCAGCTCGTCCGTTGCCGTCGGAGGCCTTAGTTGTAGATCCATGGCCGCCATGATAGAGGCCGATGCCTGGCTGATGGCCCTCTCCTTTGACGATTTCAGCTTTTTTTGGGCCACCGCGCGAATTGCAGCCTCGACCTTCATCTGAAGCCTCACCCTCTGCTCCATGTCGGAACCACCAGCGGGGTCTGGCTCACCACCAGAAGCCTCAGATTCTGAGGACTTTGAGAGCTTCGCCCTGCCGCTCTGTCCCGCATCCTGCACGGTAAGTCCTCCATCTTTCCCTTTTCCTCGGCTCTTACCCCGCACAGTTGTGCGGATCTTTGGAGCCGAGGCCTGGCCCTCGGTGGAGGACGGCCCATGGTCACCCTCCGCTCTGGGACGTTTACGCGTCCCAGCCTCCCGTTGCTCTGGTGCCGAGTCAGACTCCGATCCCGGCACCTGCTCCCTTGGTGCCCGTGTTATGGATGTGCTGGAAAACTCCAGCGACTCCACACGGGCACGTGAGCCTCCCTGGCTCAATACATCCTGGCTTTCCGCCGTACGAGGACACCTGCGGAAAAATTTGCTGCTTTCCGTATTCCCCTTCATTCTGTTGCGCCTGGAGCTCTCAGAGCTCCCCACGCTCACCGTCTCAGATGCGGAGTCGGAATCCGACCCTGCATCTCTCCTCCCAACGTCAACTTTTTTATTTTTATTTTTTCCCATTTCTGTTCCCACGAGTATAACTAAAATCCAACCAACCAACCAATAAACGTGGTTCGCACTAACGGCTCCCCCTTAACCCCCCCTGTAGCTACCCATGAGCCAAGCTACCAACCTCCCTCGCCATGCGCCGCTGCTTGGAGGTTTGGGGTAATTTTTTATAGAGGTTTTCTTCCTCGCGGTCCGGGCAATTAAGCCAAGACCCTCGTCTCCCGTCAAAAGTCACGAGACATGACCGCGACAATCAACGGGGCTACGAGACTAGCGGTGGCAGAAGCAGAGCTTCTGCCTGCCCGGCGGCAGGGTTAGTGCACGTCGAGCCCGCTCTACCTCCAACGCTGAGTCCCTCTGCTGCACAGAGGGACACGCGTAGAAGGGATCCTCCTTCTCCTTTGGCCGCCTCTGGGCCCCTCCAGACAGAATATTAGCATACGGACAACAAGACCCCTTAGGTAAATGATTCCTATGAGGGAGTTGTTGCCCGTATCCCAGGGTGCACCGACCCGGAAAACTGGTCTTCCTCCCGGACGTGTCCGCAAAGGAACTCCAGCTCTCGGGCACACGGGGAGGTTTTCTGTCCAGCACCCCATAATGTACATACCTAGTACCTTCTTCCTTGCACTTTTAATTATGTGTCTCTATCACTAACCATCACTGCGAAAGCGTTCACCATTCGCGTTTTTAATTGTTCCACACTTGATATGGTATGGCCGTCATTACCATAAACCAGGTCTTTAGCCCTACCCCACATTTACACTGAACCGCGTCGGCCTAACAATATGTGGATTTTCTGATGCCCACCAGTGTGCGTTGTAGATGTTAAACATCCCAACGCGCGTAAAGGTGGACTCGTCCGTCCAGAGTATGCGCCGCGTCGGGTCTTCAAGTAACCAATGGCAAAATTCCACGCGTGGATTTAAGTCTATCGGCTTTAATTCTTCCACCCTAGTGAAGTGGAACGGGTGCTTCCCCTCATCCCGCAGAAGGCGCCAAACGGTCATTTTGCTCACGTTAAAAGCACGAGCGGCGTCTGATGTGCTGGCCATTGGGTGCTGCAAAAAGAAGTCGACGATATCGTCCTCGATTCTTACTGGCACTCGTTGCCTTCCTCCGTCTGCAGCTGGTGGCATGTAGATCCTATAGTCCATATGCCGCTGTACAGTTCCAAGGATGGTCTGCAGTGATGGTCTTCTCCCAAATCGCTTCAAGAAGAGGGCTTGTGCTGTGAGCAAAATATTTCCACCCTCATTGTAGCACTACCACCATGTTCTGGACCTGGTACTCCTGTAGTTAGGCATTGTTTAATATGTTCCCCGAGCGAGCCCGACGCGTGTCAGTTGTCTGCTAAGGCGCGCGCGAGCGACACGACACGCGGATTGAGCGGGACGAGTAAGACTGGCCTAGCATTTAGCAAGACGCCGCGACTGAGACGCGGGCGCCGGGAGGGGTAGCAGGCGCCCCCGCCGCCTGCTGCGCGCGCATGTTTTTTCTTTGATCATATTCACAAAAGCTGCGCGCCGTTTCAAATACCGCTGCCCGCGTAAACTAGCGTAGTGGATGTTTAAAAATAAGAAAGAACCAGTATTTATTATGTGTGTCAAATAATATTAAATTATTTAATTTCATTAATAATATACCTAGATATTTTTTTATTTTTTATTGCTATGGTTTCCTTACCATCTACAGGTATATCTCTTAAAATATTTCGTGTATGAATAGATACACCTTATATTTATTATGGAATATAAAATAAATATAAAAAAATAAAATATAAAAATAATATATGGCCGGCTACATTGTCCATGATCTGATAAAGCAAATAAAATGCCTAACTTGTATTGGAGCGTTGATTGGTGTTACAAATCAAAACGCCTTACAATTTCAAAAAGACACTAAAACAAGTTATTGTACGGATCTACCACAGTAATAGAAATTTGTCGTCGTTGTGAAATTTATATTAAAAGGGCAATCAACGAGAGTGGTTCGAAAGTGCTGTCTCAGAAATATAATTCCAATTATTTTAAGAGATCGGTATTAAAATCACTGATTGGGTATAATTTATTACCGGATATTAATTTTCATCAATATGAAATAGAAACTATCAATCATTTGATTGAATTAGCAAGATGCATAATTCAGAAATATATAGACGCTCGGTTATCATTTTTTAGCAAAAACAATCAGGACCCTAAAACTTTAATTCGAAAAACATTTACCAAATTAATTCATTTTAAAATTCAATAATAACAGCATACTTGTTTTTCTTTTTGTAATTGAGACTGATAATGATTAAATATTATTATGTGATTTTATTGAGTATTTTTATAATGTTAAACTTCATTTTATCAATATCGATAACTTTCCCTCAATCAAGTAGAGCAATCCCTAACTCGGCATATCTATGAAGCTTGACCTTGAACTGACCAATTGCAGTTGCGCATTTTTTCCTCGCCTCCCAACCCGTATTGGTGAGTTGTGTTCTTCAACGAAATCGGCCTATAAGCTCTCTAGGTTAAATACTCTCTGGTGTTTATCTATATATTCTTCTGGACTGGAAACAAAAATACCATTAGAAGCAGGAAGTCTTTGTGTACTGTTTGTAATGTATCTACATAATGTTTGTGATACAGTTTGTTATAAAGGATATTTGTAAAATATCCAAACCTTTGATTATATTCTACGCAGCTTCCTTAGTCGTTCTTATAAGCGCAATAAGAAACAGCCCTTCGCTATTCAGGATGTCGACCGATTTTAGGGAATGATGAGCTAATCTGGATTATCAGGATTATTATTTCAGGGTGACATTTGGGTCCACTTTGGTTCTAGTTAGCTTTCAATCCCTTAAGATCTCTTTAATTAAGAGGATAAAGACTTAAGCTATTGATTGAGATGAGGTGGTTTTTTACGTCCCACTTTTTCTTATATCGATAACCTGAAATTTAACAATTTGAGACTGGTGGAGTTACTGACGGTAACAGCTGAAATTCTCAGTTGTGTCGCTAGAATGGAATTTACTGTGGACAGTTCAGTTATGCAAGCGAGGGGAGATTATTGCATTGTATTGAATTGTAATAATTATGTTGTTGTTATAACCAAACAGAGATCTTATTATTTTTAATTATAATTTCCTTTTCTACACTCTCGCATTGGATAACTATAATGATAGCTGTATGTATATCTATAAATAAATTGAATTATGGAACCTACGTGTACCTATTCAGCTCTTGAATTCCATACAACTTAGATTCCTATCCTTGACTGAAACTAACAAGTATTTGGCTATGTTGGAAGCATTGAGTTTTAATGTTATCGACATAAAGCAATCGACGAAACAACGCCTTGGCCTTTGTCTAATATAAAAACTTTTTTGCAAAAAATAAAACCGACTTCCATATCAAAACACTACAAAGCCAAAAATAATTTTAATTTCGGTAGTCGGTGTTATTGGTTTTGTATTTTCTTTTTTTTTTTCACACCGCCTTCCGAAATTAAAATTATTTTTGGCTTTGTAGTGTTTTGATATGGAAGTCGGTTTTATTTTTTGCAAAAAAGTTTTTATTTTCGTGCTTTTTAGTGGGTTAGTGAATTTTCCAAATCGGTTCGTAAATGACGGAGTTATGCGCGATCAAAAAACGCAATGCAGAGTAAACGAAAAGATCATCAACATAAACTTTTTTTTAGACTTTTGTTGATTTTTCAGAAACGGCTTGTTCGATTTCGATAAAATTTTCATGGGACCATTTGGGAAGTATATCCTTTCTAATAAGATAAGAATTTTTCAAATCGGTTGGCAAGCGACGGAGTTATGCGCGGACAAACATAAAAAAAAAAATACAAACATCCGAATTGAGAACCTCCTCCTTTTTTAGAAGTCGGTTAAAAATATAAAATTGTTGTTAAAAAAAAAGTAATTAAAAAATTAAAAACCCGACTGCAACCTTATACTAAAACTAACTGAAAAGCTAATAAAAACAAGCCCATTTTAAATTAAATAAAAGTTGGAAGCAGGCGGAGACCATACCATTATTATAGTTTCAAACTCAAATGGGTCCCGCCTGCATCCAACTTTTATTTAATTTAAAATGGGCTTGTTTTTATTAGCTTTTCAGTTAGTTTTAGTATAAGGTTGCAGTCGGGTTTTTTATATTTTAATTACTTTTTTTATTTCCAGCTTTTTAGTTTACAAATGTGAAAGATTTCGCAGACGATTTACTTCTTGATACATGTTTTTTACGATTTGTCACTTTGAAATACTTTTAACCATATAAGTTGCATATATGTTTGTAATCACCTTTTGAAACCCTTTATTTTGATACCCCACTCGATAGGTTTTGAGAAAAAAGACGTTTTTGAAGGCATAATATGACGCCAAAAATCCGCCATTTTGTTTTTTTTTTTTATTTTGATATACCCAGTGTCACTTTCACAGTCAATACAAATCTAACGATACCACTCAAGCTAAAATCCGTCGAGCCGTTCAGGCCACAGAGCGTGCCAAACAATTATACATACATACATACTCTCGAAAAACATAACCCTCCTTCTGGCGCAGTCGGGTAAAAAAAAACTTTATTTCATGTCGAATTTGCGAGCCGACTTTATATGCTCTCTGAAATTTAGGTTTTGATCTAGGATCACTCCCAGGTATTTAGCTCGCTTTTCCCAATTGGCATGTCAAACATAGGTAGTGATCGGGCGCCGGGCGGGAAACGAAAATCCGATAACTCGTGCTTTTATACGGGGTCGATATAGGCCGCAACTCGCGACGTATCAAACAATTGAAACATATCTTTTTCCTTACTTCTTCACGTAATCCGGGATAGCTTCTTAAATAATGGTGTGATTTGAATGAATTTGGTATCAGATTAAAGTTAACAGTAAAACCTTTAAAATGTACCATTTTTTATTATTCTTAACTAGTTATTAAGTACCCAAGATCGCGCGGAATCAATTCTAAGTGATTCCATACTTTTGCTATAATATTAAGCCCTACTAATTATAAATGCAAAAGTAATTCTGTATCTATATATATAAAAGCGAAATATCACTCAAATCTCAGAAACTACAAGTAGTATGGTCTCGGGAAATTCCCACGGGATCGGGATTTACACGAGAAAAACTTTCCACGCGAATGAAGTCGCGAGCAACTGCTAGTTATTCTTTAAAAGTAGGTCTGTTACACCTTCACGGCTAAACTACATAACCGATTTTGATGAAATTTGGTACACAGATAGATTCGAGTTTGGAGAAGGAAGAAGGCTATATTTTTTACGCTTAAAAAGAAAATTGTCTCACGACTCGCGAGCGAAACCACGGGCAGAAGTTAGTGTACTTACCATATTTTGAATAGGTCAAGGATGGAATACCTACCTTTTTTAAGTTTTCGCAAGACGGGAAGTTATTTGTCAGTAGCTAACTGGAACCACTCTCAATCAGCCATCAGCCTGTATATGTATCATGCAAAACATGCCAATTATCGTTCAACCATACTATATCAATTGGTTTACTATAAACCGGTTGTTAACCATAATTACGTCGTTGTACTAAGTACCCAAACATAGAAGATTATGTTTTCTAGGGGGTAATTTAATTGTGAAAGGGTTTACTCATTTGTGTAGTGGATTCAGTCAACATGGTATCGTCTGAAGATCTTTTTCTGAACAGAGCAAAGTTTGTGATGAAGTTTTTAGGAGTCTGGGTGCCCGTGGATAACGGATCTATACTCCATTCTGGGTACAGGGTCTTTATGATGACCCTGCAGTATTTGTTCCTTATTTTCCAAATGATCTACATCATCCAAGTTTGGGGAGACTTGGATGCTGTTTCGCAGGCATCTTACTTGCTGTTCACGCAAGCTTGCCTTTGCTTGAAAGTCACAGTATTTCAGATGAATATGGGAATGTTGAAGGAGCTGTTGAAGCGTATGGATTCAGATATTTTTAGGCCGGAGAATGATACTCATGAGAAGTAGGTTCTTGAGTTTAATTGACACCCGGATTGTACAAATCAAGGTACTGAACATCCCGTGAAGACGGCGCATCGTGTTTCACGCCTCAAAGGCCAGTTTAGCACCATTGACGGGGCCCGATGGGTATAATGTGTGCCGGGGTTGCAGAAATATTTTAACGAGGTACCGCAAAAGTAGAATGCAAGGGTAACTGAAAAACATGAACCAGCGGGTTTTTAGTCAGTAGGATTCTGAGAAGTCATTTGATTCTGAGGATCATTCCCTAAATCTAGTAAATAGGGTATAACCTACATCTATGTTAATCTATACGTTTTACATTTTGCCAAGAACTTAAACGGACGATTCGCATCATCACTATTTGGTTGAGACAAAAGTCTGTGGAATGAACCTCGATCGAGTCTCATCAAGTTCAATTCTCCAAAGAGATCATTTCTGTTTGACTCAAATCGAACACGTTCCATCAATAATACTTATCTAATTATTCTCGTTCATATAGATTTGTGTACTCCGGGGCAGCAGTGTTATTTACTAAAAGAACAACCAGAGAAAAAAGTCCAATTAGCATTTTAAAATTACAGGCCGGTCGTATCAAGCGGCTGCTGTTTGCCTTCATGGTGAGTTCTCAAATAACGTGCGGCATGTGGGCACTGAAGCCCTTGTTTGATGATGCTGACAGGAAATTCCCCTTTGATATGTGGTAAGAGATATGATACAAATCTTGTATAATATTATATCAAGACTTCAAAATGTAGTATTGTTAAGAAATCTCATCATGCCCAATTAGAAAAGGAACCCATGTCGCCTGTGATACAGGTTTTAACGTATTACAGGCTTCAATACAGAAATCAGATACATAAAAGTTTGTTTGTTTGCTTGAACGCGCTAATCTTCGAAAGTACTGGGTGGATTTATGATGAAGAAGAAGATGAAGTAGCTTGAAGCTTGAGGAAGGTTATAGGCTACTTTTTACGCGACTGCAAAAAAGGAGAGTTATGTTTTTACCGTGATAGAATCCACGGGAGCGAAGCCCCGCGTGAGTACTAGTTAATTATAAGATTTACTATGTATTTTACAAATTTTAATTATTGAATAAATATTTTTTATGGTTCTTTTTTCATAATTTTCGAATGCAAAAGGACTACTTAATAAAAGTCCCAAAGAAAATAATTGTATTTGAGAAAAAAAAATTAAACTAGTATCTGCCCGCGGCTTCGCTCGCTTAAAAAAGTTTTTTATTGGCTAAATTAAAGTAACCAATGTTACTTGCTGATAATGTAGCTTAATAAGTAGTGAAAAAATTTTTGAAATCACTCCAGTAGTTTTGCAGTATCTTCATGACAAACAAACAGAAAATCAAATAATTCGTCTTTATAATATTTTAGCTGCATTTTTATTTTTTTACAGGATGCCATTAAGACCGGAGAAGGATGTTCAGTACTACATCGGATACGCCTTCCAACTGGGGACGATCTGCATCAGTGCTTACATGTACTTCGGAGTAGACAGCGTAGCCTTCTCCTGCGTTATCTTCGGATGCGCCCAGATTGACATCGTCAAGGAGAAGATTATGACTGTGGGTTACCTCATCATTTATTTTTTCTCACTAAATAGTCTGACTATCATTAGAACTTAAAACGAGATATTTACCAAGTATATTTATTGGCGTTCATTCGTGATCATGGCGTTTGCAACGGTACTGAAATATCGGTACCCCGAAACAATAATCCACATGGTAAATCTCTCATCACATGGTAAATTTAAGTTCTAATGATAGTGTTAGTGAACACATCAGTTTAAAACTGAATTAATCTGATACTATCTTTGAAAGATCTAAATTTTATAGATTACATCGATAAATGGAAGACGTGGCACAAGGGAGGTGAACGAAGCTTTAGCTGAAAACTACAATAAGCTTGTAAATTGTATTAAACACCATCAGGCCATTGTAAAGTAAGTAGTGCAGACCGTGCGAGAGATGAGTCTGTTTTATGGTCTTTAAACTGTTGGAGGCCTTGGGCACTTAAGGATAATTTGGGACTAGTATGACCTTGATAGAGCATTATTTAAGAATTGTGATAAACAAACCAGCTGACATGGGCAAACCTGATGTTCGGGCAAGACTAGATCACTTTTGTGCATTCGAAACGCTAATAAGTAAGTAGGTATTAAAGTCAATAATTATCGGTTAATTTTCGAAATAAATATAGATTATCGTTTGCTGAGTGGTGACCTGATAGAAATTAGGGGGCCGCGATCGCTGGATCTCGTGCCCTGAATGGCCAATATGGGTCTGCATTTTATCTTTACTAACTACGAAACAAAGTTTGCCACCACGTCTGTCTGTCTGTCTGTTTTTTCGCGATAAACTCAAAGAGTATTGAGCAGATTTTTATACAGTTTTCACTAATGTAGAGGGTGACTTATAAGGAAGGTTTAGTGTATAATTTATTAGAGTTCTGAGTGAATAAGCAGAATGAGACTGTGCAAAGCCACACCGGATCGCTAGTAGTCACTTCAGTCCGCGCACTGACAAATATGTAATGTTGCTTGGGCGTACTATGTACCTACCCATTTACTGGGTTGTAGATCATGTTACGAGCTGGGGTTCGGGATAGAAATAATTTACAACAATTAAACCAAAATTAACACTTTTCTTAAATAAACACCAAATAAAATTAACACAGTTATTCACACTACAATACTCGTCACTTAGCACTTAAATCGAACTGAAATTCACTTATAGAGTTCCGATTATATCTTGTAATAAGACTGACTCTCTGCGTCCCTTTGCGATCTATTTATACCCCGCTTTGCGTTCTAGAACATTCTTGTACAATCGACTCGCTGCCTATACTGCCAGGAATTTTCCAGAAGCTACTTGAGATACACAGTACTGCTACTCGCCGCTAGATGGCGTTAGTGCCTCGAACGTATTTGAAGTCAGTTGAACTTTCTTGATATACTCAGTACTGCTACTCGCCGCTAGATGGCGTTAGTGTCTTGAACATTCTAGATTTCTGTCGAAGTTTCTCGACGTACTTCGCTAAGCGACTGGCGTAACAGTATTGAGCAGATTTTCATACAGTTTTCACTAATGGAGAGGGTGATTAATAAGGCAGGTTTAGTGTATAATTTATTAGAGTTCTGAGTGAATAAGCAGAACGAGACTGTGCAAAGCCACACAGGATCGCTAGTAGTCACTTCGGTCCGCGCACTGACAAAGAATGTTACTTGGGGGTACTATGTACCCATTTACTGGGTTGTAGATCAGATTTAGGCAATCGCTCTATGTCAAATAATAGTAGTAAAGTTAGATTGGAAGCCAGCCCCAATATATGTAGTTTATTTCATTATTTATTTTGGGAAAAGACTAGGCAAATAATAATGTTATACACCGATTTCTTCTTAGTTCTATTTTTCAGGTTTACAGAGCTCGTTGAAAATGCTTACCACCCATATCTGCTGTTCCAACTTATCGGCAGTGTTGGAATCATTTGCATGTCCGCTTTGATGATCTTAGTTGTAAGTACCAATACCTGCCAGGGTTGGGAATGTTCCAACCAAGGGCGGATCCGGGGGGGGGGGTCATGGGGTCATGACCCCCCCTTCATCCCCTGGGCTGGATCCAGGACCTAGGTGGACCACTAATTAAAATTTATAAACATTGTTACTAGATAATACTCCAGTTTCTGTCGTTGTAAACGAATATCGGCAGTGGATGGCCAAGTGGCAGCGGAGTCAGGAAATACAAATTATAACTTATTGTGACTTGACCACGATTATGTGACCAACCTGGCACCAAAGCTGGATCCGCCTTTGGTTCTAACGAGATACCGCGATCCCGTAACGTAAGGGCCGTGAAGAATCAGGGTGGGTTTTTGTCAGTAGAATCCTGACACTCAGTCTTATCCACCCAGAGCGGGCGAAGTCATTAGATGATTTTTCCACCAAAAAAAGTAGATTTGTTACTTTAAAAGCCCGTTTGTTGGTTATTCTTAGGTTTTACCGGTAAATCTTAGGATTTACCTACAAGAGTTGGTAAATGTAAGGATTTACAAAAAGAGATTTTTTTTTTCGGGCTTTTGCCATCAAAGTTTAGTACATAGGTTTTACCAGTGATGGCTGGTAAATGTTGGTTTTGGAAATAAAACAAATAATACTTATTTATGAATCAATTATTTCAATTAACTACATATCAGTCTTAACTTTACATATTTTTATACGAAGGTAGTTATTAATAATTTATATTACTAAACAGTCAAATTCTTACCATTATAATTTGGTATTTTTATTTATTAATTTAAGTATATTAAAATTTAAACATACAATAATATATTAAATTAAAATTTAAATATATAAAAATATTTTTTCACAAACATAACGCTTAGGTACATTGGCTACTCTAACTAGATAAATATTTTTATATTATTATTTGGTACTAGATTTTGCCCGCGACTTCGTCCGCGTGGAATAGTTACTTCGGGCTAATGTTAAATTTAACCCCGATTTTGAAGCATTCTTCATTGGCGCTCCGCTCCTATTGGCCTTAGCGTAATGATATATAGCCTATAGCCTTTCTCTATAAATTGACTATTAAATTAAAAAATAATTTTTCAATTCGAACCAGTAGTTTCTGAGATTATCGCGTTCAAACAAACAAACAAACTCTTCAGCCTTATATTATAAGTATAGATAGCTAGTTGCCCGCGACTTCATCCACGTTTCCGTCGTTTTTCGTAAAAAAAAAGTAGCCTATGTCCTTCCTCACGGTTCATTGATTTTGATGTAACAGACAGATTAACTTTCGTAATTTAGTAGGGAAATATAATATTTCAATCTATAATACTGTTGAAAAATATCGCAATACCGAACCGCACAATATTATTGTTAATAGCTCTGCCCGCGACTCCGTCAGCGTGTAACTCCTTGTGTGTTATTAAGTGTTGGTAATATTGTTAGATCACGTTTAATGTATTGGTAATATTGTTTAGATCACGTTCACATGAGGCTTAAGTACCTATAGAACGAAAATACTTCAGCTCAAAGCTTCCGGGTAAACTATGTTGAAAGTTGACCCGTCCGGCACGTGAACATAAAGATTTCTAGAACTGCTAACCCGGGAAAGAGCGACGTACAACTGACCATGCGAGAAACAACTGACACCGAGATCTACTCCAGCAACACGAAAAGTCTGCCCTTGAGCCTTATTAATTGTCAATGCATAACACACCGATACTGGGAATTGCGTTCTTTTAAATTGGAATGGAAAATTATTTGGTATTATGGGAATTCTGGGAATAAAGACGGTTTCTCCTGCACCGCAACCTGTTAAAATTTGAGCCTCGATTATATTTTGTTGCAACTGGGTTACTTTTAGCCGAGTTCCATTGCAAAGTTGTGGTGGTTTTAAATTTCGGAGCAGAATAATAATCAGAAAGCTTCGAACTGCTAAGCTATCGGGAGTTACACGTGTTATTGTGAGTCAACCATAAAAGATAGATATATGCTGTCGTGGGATATTATTTATATAATTTTAAGGAGAACATTTCCGTCATAAATGATTTCTGTGTAGCTTTAACCATTAAGGTTGCACTCGCGACGGAAGCTTAAAAAATGGAGAAACTTCTCCCGTTTTCCCAACATTTCCCTTCACTGCTCTGCTCCTATTGATTGTAGCGTGATGAAAAGTATAATATAACCAGCTCAGGAGTATGAAAAATAATTGTACCAAGTTTCGTTAAAATCCGTCGAGTAGTTTTTGTTTCTATAACGGTTATACAGACAGACAGACAGACAAAAATTTTACTGATTGCATTTTTGGCATCAGTATCGATCCCTAATCACCCCCTGATAGTTATTTTGTAAATATATTTCATGTACAGAATTGACCTCTCTACAGATTTATTATAAGTATAGATTTTACACAGATCATACAAACACAAGAGATATGGCAAGGGGGCGTGGCGCTTGCGAACTCATCAAGGCCCAAAGCGTCTTGATCATGGGCGGATCTACCTATGGGCTATTGGGGCTGTAGCCCAGGGCCCCGTGGATACAAGGGGCCCCCAGCCTCCACTGAAAATAATAGGCGATATTTTGAATTAAAACCAAAAATTTAAAAAGCCTATCATAAAGTTGGTAACCCTGAGATCAATCAACCCATGTGCACGTCTATCGTACTATGTTAGTGTTCAGCAAGAGGACAATAATACCGAGGCAGAAAGAAATTCAGAAAAGATTAAGTTTGAGTTTGAGAAATATGTTGACGTGGGCTTGTGGCCAGAATTGCTAAATAAAAATTTTATTAATGACATCCTCTCACATGATATGACTGACTTTCAAAATAAAGATCCGAAAAATATAAATTCAGCTTCAATAAAGAAATACAAAGAACACAACAGAACATTTTCAAATAGGTATTTCACTAAGCAAATGAAAAATGTTATTCAACCAGCGTTGGTACCGTGTTTTGTTTGGCTTGCAAACTTTTTTTAAAACCCCTTCTATACATATAAGAACTTGTTTAGAAAATCACGAAAATTCTATTAAACATAAGAAATCAATGTTAATGTGGTTGAAACGAAAAGAAAATAGGCATGTTTTAGACAACCAGCTTCAGGAGCAATTAAGAAAAGAAACAGAATATTATCACAATGTTCTAAAACGGGTTATGGCAGTGGTAAAGTTTTTGAGTATAAGAGGCTTAGCATGTAGAGGTTCCAAAGTATTTGGTTCTCCACATAATGGTAATTTTATGGGTGCTCTGGAGCTATTGGTAGAGTTCGATCCATTCATTCGTGAACACATTGAACAGAGAAAGCTGCGCCCAAAACCAATAATTTCATACTTATCAAAAACAGTGTATGAGGAAATAATGGAGATTATGGGCCGACAGATAATTAACTCAAATAAATAACGATGACGCAAAGTATTATTCAATTGTGATGGATTCTTCCCTAGATCTGGCTCACAATAATCAACTTGTACTGTTTTCGGGGAAAAGTGTATGAAAGATGCGTATCTTTCATTACAATTTGTAGTCATACTGGCTTACATTTATTTAATATTCTACAAGACTTTTTAGAAACGAATGGACTACTATTGGATAATTGTAGGAGACAATCTTATGAGAACGCTGCTAATATGGCGGGTCACTATAATGGTGTAAAAGTACTACTACTACACAACAAAAAAGAATCCGCTAATTATGTGCCATGTACTGCGCATTATCTAAACTTAGTTGGTGAAGAATCTGTTAAGGTTGCAACCGAAATTGTGATTTTTTTGGAGTAGTGCAAAAAATATACGCTTTCTTTTCTACCTCAACCCATAGGTGGGAACTGTTAAATCGTGGAACAAAACTCAAATTAGCTTTAAAAAGTTTAAGCCAGATGGTCTTCTCATTATGATGCTGACAGAGCTTTAAAAATAATTATGATGACGTTATGAAAATTTTCAAAAGTTTCAGCGAAAATGATGATGAGAAAGTTGATTTCCGAAAAGAAGTACGAAATTTAATCAATAAAATGGTGAAACTCGATACTGCAATTTTGATAATTTTTTGGGAAGAAATTTTGGAGATTTCATTTAGTTAATAAAAAATATACAGAGCCCTGGTTTAGATATTTGTGAAAGCAATAAGTTAATTGTGTCATTATAAGACTTCGTGAATAATATACGGCTCCAATCAGAGCAGAAACCAAAGGAATACGAAGAGAAAGCTAAAAAATTAAGTACAAGTGTGGAAATATACTACAATGACAAAACAAGAGACGCATAACTCCTAGATTTTCAGATTAGTCTACAGATAAATTTTCAGTGTACGGCGCAGAAAAATTTAAAAGAGACACGCTAAACGTTGCGTTGGATAAATTGATTATGGATTTAAATAAAAGGAGCCAATTATTTTAACATTGCCAATAGCCAGTGATTGGCAAAGTTAAAATAATTGGTGAAGCGGGGCGCTCTTACTCCAGGATGTCATACATAGAAAATAAATATAGGACGACAATGTCAAACCATCGACTTGATAATTTATCAGTTCTTTCCATAAATTCTGATTTAACGAAGGACTTACAATGTGATGAGCAAATAATGGAATTTGCAGCACAAAAATGCAGAAAGGTTGCTTTATAATTTATATAACATAGCTTTCGCAAAACCTTTCATTTTTTTTTGCAATAATGTTATATAGTTGCTGATTGTATACCTACATATTTCACAAACACAGAGTGATATTAAAAAATAATATATACAGGGTGTGGCGGAAATAATGGATAACCCTGTAACTGCCAGTAGGTCATATAATGGTCTATCATATATCCCAATTTCAAACTCAGGTGGTCAGGCATTTCAAAGTTATTTTTATTTGTTTATTTTTTTTGAAAATATTGTACCTATTTT
Organism: Tholera decimalis; assembly: GCA_943138885.2. Taxonomy (NCBI): domain Eukaryota; kingdom Metazoa; phylum Arthropoda; class Insecta; order Lepidoptera; family Noctuidae; genus Tholera; species Tholera decimalis. Next base: position 31,461,641 of record OW964565.2, read on the forward strand.
ATAAAATCAGCTGCCGTTTCAACATTTAACGGAGTTTTTTTATTCTGTTTTTTGCGGTCTGCTTCTGAATGTTTGTGTAATCACACGCGTATGAAGATTTTTTGTTACACTCTAAGATGATTTCAGAAAAAAACACATAATACTTACTTTTTAGTTTTTTTTAATTGAATCCTGTAACTTTGACTCCATACTCTGAAAAAAAAATGTATGGCACAGTTATGGCCCATTACTTTAAAAAGTTGTCCATATCATGCGGATTCTAAAATGGTATCATAGTGGCCAGTATCGTACGAATGTGCAAAACTATTTCAGTTTGAATTCAAAAGGTTCATAATTTCAAAAAAATATTAAATTCAAAAAAATGTGATTCTGTATTTTACTAATCTTCTGTGTCATGTAAATTGTTGTAAAAACGTTTCTAACTCACTTTGACATTGCTAAAACACCACTCAGGTAATAAAAAACCCAGTCTCACTTTCTTTGGGATGACAGAGCTATTGTGCTTCCAGGCTGTGGCTTTTTATTGATTTACTTTAAAGAGGTAGATAATAACGAGTTTAAGACTCCTTACTTAATTAGGTAATTATTTTACAGGTCAATTGATAAAATAAAAAGCAATGTTCATGACACAAATGTATTTAAAAATCATACAAGATGTTCGAAATGAGCCCCATCGGCTGCGATGCAAGCTCTGCACCTTCTAATAAATGAACGTTTGATGCGACGTGCAAAGCCTGCCAAACTTATTTCCTGAGCAGCAGACTGCACACGTTGCCGCAATTGCTCCACAGACGTAATCTCTTCTTTGTAAACTTTTTCTTTTAAACAGCCCCAGTAAAAGAAGTCTAATGGGTTCAGGTCCGGCGAACGGGGTGGCCACAATATTGGCCCTAAGCGCCCTATCCAACGTTCTGGATATGTCTCATTCAGGTGCTCTCTCACTCTTGCCGCATAATGTGCAGGGCAGCCGTCGTTTTGCAGCCACATGTTCTCACGTGTTTCATTAGGAACGTCTTCTAACAGCTCGGGTAAATTATTTTGCAGGAAGTTCAAATAGCTTTCAGCATTAAGAGTCGGTGGCAGCTCAAACGGACCAATAATTTGGCCGTTAATTATTCCTGTCCATAAATTGATTTTCACTTGGTACTGCGATCGGTCTTGTCTAATTAAATGTGGATTTTCAAGCTGCCAACTGTGTAAATTGTGTATATTCAAATACCCGTCCTTCCTGCATGTAGACTCGTCACTCCAGAGGATATTTTCAAAGAAATGTGGTTGTTCTCTAATTCTTCTCAACATTATACGACAAAATTCTTTTCGTGCTCGGTAGTCCCTTGGAAGTAATGTTTGAACCCTTTGATAGTGGTAAGGGTACAATTCGTGACGTTTTAATATGCGATGTACTGTTCTGGTTGACATTCCAGTAAACCGAGATAAAACTCGAATGGATATGGTAGGATCTGCTTCTACTAACTCCATAACTTCTTCTTCGTTATTGTAGACTCGTGGTCGTCCTTCACTCGCGCCGCCCACACCTGTACCAGGTATTCTTCCCTCACAGTAGGCATTGTGTACGCGAATAAAAATTCGGTAATCAGGGTGTCGACTATTCGGGTACCTTTCTCGGTAAAGTCTTGCCGCTTCATTGGCGTTGCCACTACATTCACCATAAATGTAGTGCATGTTGGCATATTCTACCGATGTGTAACGTTGAGGCATTGTCAACAGCGCACTTGCCACAACAGTCCGGGTACAGTAAGCAATGTCGTCGGGATCACTAAACAACGCAAGTCCAAATCACAGGCAAATCAGAGTCCGAAAAGAAATGCAGTAAGTCACGAGTTAGATTTAACGAACGAAAAACAGGGAGCAAAGGCGCGTGCGACTACGTACGACAACGAACGGGATCACACTGAATGATGTTATGAGGAACTATTGATGTGGTGATTCTAAAAAAAATACAGCTTGCCTTTTTCTATTTTGCACAATAGCTATATTGTTTCCATCGAGCCAGAATTCCAGGTAGCCCCAAACAAAGAAAGGACCGGTTTTTTTTTACCTGAGTGATGTTTTAGCAATGTCAAAGTGAGTTAGAAACGTTTTTACAACAATTTACATGATACAGAAGATTAGTAAAATACAGAATCACATTTTTTTTAATTTAATATTTTTTTGAAATTATGGACCTTTTGAATTCAAACTGAAATAGTTTTGCACATTCGTACGATACTGGCCACTATGATACTATTTTAGAATTCGCATGATATGGACAACTTTTTAAAGTAATGGGCCATAACTGTGCGATACATTTTTTTTTGAGGGTATGGAGTCAAAGTTACAGGATTCAATTAAAAAAACTAAAAAGTAAGTATTATGTGTTTTTTTCTGAAATCATCTTAGAGTGTAACAAAAAATCTTCATACGCGTGTGATTACACAAACATTCAGAAGCAGACCGCAAAAAACAGAATAAAAAAACTCCGTTAAATGTTGAAACGGCAGCTGATTTTATAAAATAGGTACAATATTTTCAAAAAAAAAATAAACAAATAAAAATAACTTTGAAATGCCTGACCAACTGAGTTTGAAATTGGGATATATGATAGACCATTATATGACCTACTGGCAGTTACAGGGTTATCCATTATTTCCGCCACACCCTGTATATTTTATCGTCCTGTTTTTTCTTTATGTGCATCACAGCAGATTTTTTTTTGACAAAATGGCTATTAGTAGAGTATTTAGGCCCTGCGCTGAAACTACTTAGGGGCCCCCAAGTTGCTTCCGCCCAGGGCCCCACAAATTCACGATCCGCCCGTGGTCTTGATGCCAGTTTCGGCCATTAGTCAAATATCAACTTGCAACGTCTTCACTGACAAAAATGACAGCTGTATTGTGAATTACGTCAAAGATGGCATCTCATTTCACACGTAACTACTTAAATTATATTGTTTTTCTTATTAAATTCGTTAAATCATTTCTTCGTGATACTAGAAACACGACGAAGTACCAAAAGCAATTATTTTGATTAGGAACAAAAATCATTGATTGTTTACATCGACCAATGAAGCGGCAGGTGTAATAGCACAATGGATAAGTGTTTTACTGATATCCTCACTCCCACGATAGCTTCGTGAAGCGGCCGCTGCCGGCTTTTATTGGTTAGCGTTGTAACTACACGTTTATGGTTGTCGATATTTTATACGTTTCTACTACTAATCATTACACAAGGGAATAAAATTAGACGTTTTTGTGCATGGAATTTTATGGCTGTTGTGCATAATTATATACAACAACTAATCTAAACTGATTAATTGTTGTGTATTATATCTTACTAGCTTTTGCCAGCGACTTCGCTCGCATGCATGTCGAAAGTTACCCTACGGGAACTGTATTTTCCAGGATAAAAAGTAGCCTACGTGCTATTGCAGACTATAATATAGATCTTTGCCAAATTGCATTCAGATCCGTTCAGCCATTCTGGCGTGTTTGAGATCCATCCAAACTTTTGCATTTACAGTAGTAGTAAGATAATTAATTATTGTGATTTTGTAGTATGTCCTGACACATACTTTAAAAGTAGTTTCTGTTTTCCCCATAAGTGATTCAAGCACAAGTATTTTGATCATAATTTGAGTAGAATTCTAGAGACTAATATCGTCCGTATCCGTGATTTATCAAAAATTTGAGCTCGCGTGTCGTTCTTATAGTTTTTGCTATTGTGTTAGTGAATTGAGTGGGAGAAATGTGGAGACACCTGAACACTAAATATTTCTATACAAAGCATAATTCTGTATTTATATGATCTGTGGTATCTTACTAACAAACAACGAATTAGGAAACAAATAGAAACAAGACAGTTAATTGTCATATGAATAAACAAAAGAAAAAACACTTTTTGCAACATGACGTGCTGTTGTGTTTTTCTCAACATATACCATGCTTAGAAGTAAATCCTAAGATTTGCCAAGTGAATGGTGGTAAAAGTTCGAAATAAACGATAATCGCAGAACTATTCAGACTTTTACCATTAAGAGTTGGTAAATCTTAGATGTTACCGGAACATCTTAAAATTTACCGTGGTTCGGGGTTTTACAGTAACAAATACACAAATAATTATTATAAAGATGAAAGTTTTCATGTTTTGTTTGTTTGTGATGAATAAACCCAAAAATAACTTGACCGAATTCAAAGTTTCTTTCACCAATATAAAGCTACATTATCAGCAAGTAACATAATTATAATTAACATAATTATTTTACTTGCTGATAATGCAGCTGATAATGTAATAGTTAATTTCGCTGAGAAACGCGATGGAAGTGCAGGCACTGGCAAAAGCTAGGGAAAAATATGTCTATTATCAGGTGGATTGGCGCAGCATGCAGTTCATCTCCATTCTGACTTATTTATCAGTGATGATCAGCCAACTCTTCGTGTGCTGCTGGTGCGGACATGAACTCACTGCTACTGTAAGTCAATATTCCAGCATGTTCACGCACTAGCTATTCTACTGCTGTAGTGGTGTGATGCAAGTGACCGGGAGTTGGTGCTTTCTATACCCGGACTTTTAATTCGATGCAGTAAGCTGACATAAGCTAGAGTCACTTACTATAATAATGATACCCTATTTATCCTAATCCTAATCTGTCAAAATATACCCACCTCCCCATCCACCATCTGGGAGAACAATTATGTCAATGAGTCAGTCAGTGAGTGAGTCAGTGAGTAGTAATTTAGCTTTATATAATACAACTAGTATTTGTGTGTTGCGCGAGGTGCAAGCACCTCGCGTGCTTGTGAAAAAAAAAAGTATTTGCGTGTTGCGCGAGGTGCAAGCACCTCGCGTGCTTGTGAAAAAAAAAATGGGGGGTGGTGATGGGGGGGTTTAGTATTTGCGTGTTGCGCGAGGAGCAAGCACCTCGCGTGCTTGTGAAAAAAAAAAAAAAGGTGGGGGGGACGGGGGGGGGGTTGCTGAAGTATTTTGACTAAAGCATTGCCCCTCTAAATGAATCTGAAAAAAAAAATGTTCCAAGTCTCTTAGATTCCGAGATCCGCCTAAAGGGGGAGAGAAGGGGGGCGGGGGGGGACCTTGAAAAATGGTTTTCTTTACCGAGCCTCCTCTATACGAATCCGTAAAAAGAAAAAAATACGGGTCTCGTAGTTACCGAGATACGATAGGGGGGGGGGGGGGAGAAGGGGGGGAAAAGGGGAGGTTTGGCACTTTTTCCGTAGGTTTGAGAGTTACTTGTTTACGAATCTGTCAAAATATACCCACCTCCCCATCCACCATCTGGGAGAACAATTATGTCAGTGAGTCAGTGAGTGAGTGGTAATTTAGCTTTATATAATATACTAGTATTTGCGTGTTGCGCGAGGTGCAAGCACCTCGCGTGCTTGTGAAAAAAACTAAAGCATTGCCCCTCTAAATCTAGTATTTGCGTGTTGCGCGAGGTGCAAGCACCTCGCAAGCTTGTGAAAAAAAAAAAAAAAAAGAGGGGGGGGGGTGATGGGGGGGGGGTTGCACAAGTATTTCGACTAAAGCATTGCCCCTCTAAATGAATCTGAAAAAAAAAATGTTCCAAGTCTCTTAGATTCCGAGATCCGCCTAAAGGGAGGGGAGAAGGGGGGCGGGGGGGGGACTTTGAAAAATGGTTTTTACTTTACCGAGCCTCCTCTATACGAATCCGTAAAAAAAAAAATACGGGTCTCGTAGTTTCCGAGATACGATAGGGAGGGGGGAGAAGGGGGGGGAAAAGGGGAGGTTTGGCACTTTTCCCGTAGGTTTCAGAGTTACTTGTTTACGAATCTGTCAAAATATACCCACCTCCCCATCCACCATCTGGGAGAACAATTATGTCAGTGAGTCAGTGAGTGGTAATTTAGCTTTATATAGTATAATTTATAATATTTATTATAAGAGTTATAATATTATTGTCATAGATAATAATTTAAGTAAGTAGTAATAGTATTTTTAACAAGTATTTACATTGGCGTATCTAGAGATATTTCCCAGGGGGGGCCTGGCCCCCAGTAGTAGAAGCGATGATCGCTTATCGAGATTGCGTCAACTCTTAACGTACGAAATTTAACATGTATCGCATAACGGAACCTTGCATGAGTGAGTCCGACTCGCACTTGGCCAGATTTTTAAATTTTTCAGCCATAATATTGTTTGTTAGTAAAAATTCTCAGGTGGGCACCAGACCATTCCGGGGTGGGCACGGCCCACCCGGCTCCCCCCCTTCCTACGCCTATGAGTATTTAGTATCACTCTTTAAATATAATATAATATTCAAAATCAACTGACATGAATTAACTACAATGATAATATTTAAAACAACTGAGTCATAATTATTATTTATTCTTACAAGTAAGGCTCTTGTGATATTTTGAACTACACATGAGGCTTGACTTTTAATATTTACACCTATTAGAAACGCATTCACCAGTACAGTTGCAGTGCTGAAACCCTTAGCCGCCAAGATGTGACTCCTTTTTTGCACATTCTCTGATGGTAACTTCGTGTTGGCAAACGATATTGTAATAATTCTTTGCAGACAGTGAACTTTAATTCCTTGCGTTAACTTGATTTAAAATCCCATGTTTTGTGCCTAACTTAGACATTTCTTCTGTACCTAACTTAGACATTCCTTCTGTCCCTATCTTAGACATTCCTTCTGTCTTGTGAAAAATTATAACAATCATAATGTTTCTGTCATCGGCTTTGGCGCGGTCTACTTACTTAGTAATCGGTAACAAGTCAGTTGGACCCTATTTATTACTTTTGCTAACTGCAACCCGCTATTATGAATAATATCCGGATAAAGTGATTATGATTATCACATTGTCTAGACAATTTTGTTATTATACATAATGACCAGTCATTATGTATAATCTGCCTGTGATTTCAAATTAAATGTTTTAATTATTTAACTGACACAAAAAATTCAAGTTTTGGAAAAAAAAATTGGTCTGTTGGTTTGTTCGGGCTAATCTTTGAAACGGCTGAACTCAGAATTACCACGGGATTGGAATTTACGCTGGAAAAACCTCCCCCTCGAAGGTGTAAATCTAGTCTATAATAAAGCCAGGATAGTATATACCTGTAGTCTTGCACATTTCCTTTCTTATTAATATTTAAGTAGGCATTGATCAGTGCCTGTGTCGTCATATACTTTCTCTGAAAATAATAAAATGTTCATATTCCAGAGTGAGGATCTCCACACGGTCCTGTACAAATGTTTCTGGTACGAGCAAGATGTGAAGTTCAAGAGAGAGCTATGCTTTGCCATGATGCGTTTCAACCGACCTCTGGTGTTGCGCGCTGGACACTACATTATTCTGTCGCGACAGACTTTTGTGGCCGTAAGTACCTCCCTAATTTATATCATTAGAACTTAACCTTGTTAGTATCATTAGACCATGTCAGTTTAAAAACTCTAATCAAATCAAAAATATTTTATTTCACATAAGCCTATCTATCTTCTATACTTATAATAAATCTGTAGAGAGGTCAATTCTGTACATGAAATATATTTCCAAAATAACTATCAGGGGGTGGTTAAGGATCGATACTCATGCCAAAAATGCAATCAGTTAAATTTTTGTCTGTCTGTCTGTCTGTCTGTCTGTATAACCGTTATAGAAACAAAAACTACTCGACGGATTTTAACGAAACTTGGTACAATTATTTTTCATACTCCTGAGCGGGTTATAGTATACTTTTCATCACGCTACAATCAATAGGAGCAGAGCAGTGAAGGGAAATGTTGGGAAAACGGGAGAAGTTACTCCATTTTTTAAGCTTCCGTCGCGTGTGCAACCTTAATGGTTAAAGCTACACAAATCATTTCATGACGGAAATGTTCTCCTTAAAATTATATAAAAAATATCCCACGACAGCATATGTCTAACTTTTATGGTTGACTCACAATAACACGTGTAACTCCCGATAGCTTAGCAGTTCGAAGCTTTCTGATTATAATATTTGTCTACTCTTACGTTTATAACACTCTCAGTCACCCCTAATTGAAAAAGTTAACATTATTAACTATTCCATAAAAAAATTGGCCAAGTGCGAGTCAGACTCGCCCATGAAGGGTTCCGTAGTAACTATAATATAATATGCAAATTTATTTGACGAAAAAAAAACCTTACAAATTTCTTAAAACTAGCTTATTTACATTTTTTACAACTGCGCCTAATAAATTTGTTTTGAAAAAAAAAAACCTTACAAATTTCTTAAAACTGGCTATTTTACATTTTTTACAACTGCGCCGAATAAATTTGTTTTTCATAGTGTTTGTATGAATTACAAAGTTATATTTGCGGTTTTAGAAAATATGCTGTATCTCAAAAACTGCTGAACTGATTTCGTTCAAACTAATTTTGGTTGAAAGTTTATATTAAGATCTACAGACGTATATTTTTTTTAGATTTTTCACTCCATTATTATAGAAGTTAGAGGTTGTGTCCGCCACACACACATTTTACCACTTTGGAAGCTTATATCTTTTAAACGATTGACTTTATGGAAAAGTGGTTTTAGAAACCCCGATGTCGTTTTTAAAGAACTGTCTATAGATACCACACATGCATCGATTTCATGAAAAAAATATTTTCAGGTTTAGTTCCATGTATGGGGAGCCCCCCTTTATTTTAAATATTTTTTAATTTTTTTCTCAAAATCGGAAAGCGGTTTACAGAATACATCTACCTATCAAGTTTCACATGTATAGTCCTAATAGTTTCGGAATAAAATTGCTGTGACAGACGGACGGACGGACAGACAGACAGACAGACAGACGGACAGACATGTCGAAACTATAAAGATTCCGTTTTTTGCCATTCGGCTACGAAACCGTAAAAAGAATCATATAAATCGGTATAGAAACACCAAAGTTATACATGAAATACGCTTATAATAATAAGCCATCGCGCGTGAATACTGAATCATGCTATAAGGATTATTTTTGAGAATCGGTCGCCGCGCTCGACGCGTCTCGCGGTCGAAGCGTTCTCTAGGTACTTAAGCCTCATGTGAACGTGATCTAAACAATATTACCAATACATTAACTTACGCTGACGGAGTCGCGGGCACAGCTATATTGTACTTATTACGCTAAGGCCAATAGGAGCGGAGCGCCAATGAAGAATGCTTCAAAATCGGGGTTAAATTTAACGTTAGCCCAAAGTAACTATTCCACGCGGACGAAGTCGCGGGCAAAAGCTAGTACAGAATATGATAGAAAATCACACAACAATGTTGCTAGTACGTAATGTCAATTCTACCCACTTTGCAAGTTCTAAAAAAGTCTGAAGTTTGAACTAATTGGTCATTTCCTATGGAGAACAACCGAAAAGAAACTCTAGATAAATGATCTTTATTTTGCAAATTGGTTATTAAATATCACTTTTACACGTCATTTTTTTCGTAAATATTAACTAGATGAAACTAATAATTTCATTAATACGGTTTTTTTTGTTTAAGATCCTTCGCATGTCGTACTCCTACTTTGCTGTATTGAATCAAACGAAATAAGGCGACAAAAATAATCTTGTGGCACCAAGGCAATAGCTATCTGCAAGAGAATTTAAAGATTAGACGTGGACACCGAAAACGTGATTTTAGTAGTCGTGAATAAAAAGTTAATAAATCAGAGTTTTAATTCTTGTTTTATTCTTTGGTTATAGAACCATACTTCTTTGTAACTGTCTGCGCCACAGTCGGCTTTCTGTAAACTCAATCACAGAAAACAACTGCTGCACGTGTAAATTAATTTAACTATAATCTTCTTACAAACTTAATTAAGTTTATAATTGCAATTTTTTTTTATCTAGGTACGGTGGAACTATACAATGTTAATCTTATCGTTGTTAAAAAGACGACTTGGGTACATATACCTAAGTATTATACAGTATGTTAACTAACAGAGGGCGTTCCCGAGCTATACTATTGCGGGTCGGGAATCCCGACCCGCAATAGTATAGCATCCATACATGCTAAAAAATATTACCATTCGAAAACAAAATGTTTTATTTTGTTTAATATTAAAATATTCACTAAAAATGTTAAATTGATACGTAAAAGGAACACTGTACACGCGTACTTGAAGGACGGCAACGTCGCAATTTATTTATGAATGACGCGTGAGCGTGACGGGCCGCGTGTGCGGCGATCTAATTGATGTGCTTATACTATTGCGGGTTAACGGGAACGCCCTCTGTTAGTTGACATACTGTATTTTAATTTACCTATTTGGTATGTTATAATATAGGTAAGTGGTAATATTATTCGGAGCCAACGAATTAGGAATAATAAGAGCATAGGCGTGGTTTATGTCAACTACCCTAACAAAACAACATTTTCGATCAGAAGTAAGTCATCATAAGCTTTAGGGCTTAAGTTATTTTTTGTTTGTTAGATACCTACTTATAAATATAATGCAATCAAAAGCAGGGCCGGATTAACCATTAGGCAGAGTAGGCAACTGCCTAGGGGCCCCGCGTCCACAAGGGGCCCACTGCACGCACCAAGAAAAAAAAATGACTCATCGAACGAGAATTTAGAATTGCGTGTGAACTGAGGGACCACACTGTTATCTCTCAAAATACAAATCCTTAGATTTAGTAGTAGAATTAAATACGAGGTTCTTAAGTCCTTACCCCGGTAACCGGACCGCACGGGGACTACAAGAGCTAAACGCGAGTTTTATAATGCGTTAAAGTATATGATTCACTGCAGTTAACACAATCAAAAAAATATATGATATTCTTCAGGATATACTCTAGTTAAGTAGTGTGTTGAAAACATAATACAACAAATTTTAATTCATAGAAAAAAATCACAAAGATACCTCTAAAAAAATCTTTTAACGAATAAAAACCATATTAAAATACATACGATCATTCTGATTTTTTGCCAAATTATTCAACAAGAAACATACTAACGAAATAGTGTTTTATTTTTTTAATCCAATCAATACATTTTCTGTAAATCGCGTATTATTATTTCGCAATATAATACGTACGCATGTGTGCGTAAACGCCTGTGTACCGACAGTGCCGGCCAACGCCTGTTGCTATATGGACGTGTCGCTTTTCTCGCCGATTTATTTCGACTCGGAATTGTTTGTAGTTATTGTAAAGTTTCGTCTGTAAATTAATTATTATATTTATAAATTCATTTTTTATATCAATTTTCTATAAATAATCTTCTTTCTTGTAAATATAAAATACTTTAGGTTAAAATAGCGTAACTTGATTTCAATTTTATTTTATAAATATGGGAAATAAAGTGAAGCCAGTTAAAAGGACTAAAAAACGTTCATATAAATCAAACGCCGTACATATGAACGATGTTAAAAGGTAAGAATATTTTAGATTACTAAATTATTTCTAAAATATTATGACACATTATTGGAACCGTCTCAGTATTGAGCACTTTATTTTACTCGAATACGGTCAGTTATTTCATTACAATTCTTAAGTTCTATTAGCGTGTATAGTAGTGAATCGGATTGGCAGCCGCCAGTGTCCTGGATCAAACCTAGGGTCTTATTTTGTCTTTTTGTCACTTCTATTTTATTGAAAGTACTTTTATATTATATTTAGATATTTTTGTAAATATTTTGTTGAATAAAAAAGAAACATTTTCATTTTTTTATAGGAGAAAGAAAGTCGAAAATGTCAACGCCGAAGTTATTTTCAATGAGTAAGTATCGACACATTATCTAGGCTATTATAAAGAATAAAACAAAGTAAGAAACATTTTGTTTCAAGACCGCGGTTTATTGATATGGGCAGTAATGTGCATGACAAAATATCTGATTGATCTGAAAATTCAGATGTTGCTTATTGTCATACATAACTAAGTAAGAGAATAGGTATGTACCTAACTATGAATGTTAGTTGCCTAATCATTTATTTGTAGCTCAACAATTTTACGAAATGAATACAAAAAATTGGCCAAGTGCGAGTCAGACTCGCCCATGAAGGGTTCCGTAGTAACTATAATAATATAATATGTATATTTATTTGACGAATAAAAAAAACTTAAAAATTTCTTAAAACTAGCTTATTTACATTTTTACAACTACGCTAAATAACTTTGTTTTTCATAGTGTTTGTATGAATTACAAAGTTATATTTGCGGTTTTAGAAAATATGCTGTATCTCAAAAACTGCTGAATCGATTTCGTTCAAACCAATTTTGGTTGAAAGTTTACATTAAGATCTACAGACGTATTTTTTTTTTTAATTTTTCACTCCATTATTATAGAAGTTAGAGGGGGGGACACACATTTTACCACTTTGGAAGCTTATATCTTTTAAACGATTGTTTTTATGAAAAAGCGGTCTTAGAAACCCTCATATCATTTTTAAAGACCTGTCCATAGATACCACACACACATAGGTTTCATGAAAAAAAATATTTTCATTTCTAGTTCCATGTATGGGGGACCCCCCTTTATTTTATTTATTTTTTTATTTTTTTTACTTAAAATCGGAAAGCGGTTTACAGAATACATCTACCTACTAAGTTTCACATGTACCGTCAACTGTGGCTACTTTACCGTATTTTTTTACATTTTTACTATTTACCACAACATGGAGCTAGATATTTAAACTTTTATTGATTTATTTTGTAAAAAATATGTGTCTCTTTTGGTTGAAGCAATGAATTCTACTAAATCTCACATAGAATCGCCAAAAAAACCAAGAATATGAGCGAGGTAAAATTGACACAAATTTGGCAACTTTACCTAGCGTACTGTTTTTATCGAATGTGTGTTCCAAAGTGCATGCAATGTAAAGTTGCCATAGGTCCAAGCGGTAAAAAGCGATGTATTTTATTTTGAAGTTATCATCTTCGTTTGAGTAACCACTACCAATACATAGGTAAAGTTGCCAACAGAAATTCAATATTATCATAGAAATGGCCGCATTTCATCAGGGTTGTCGAAAAATAATACACATTTTTTTAAATTATGAACTTTTACTTATGCATTACTTGGCGTCAAAAAATTAAGTACTTAGCGTAATTATAATCAAAACTAGGTACCTATTCGTTAAACAATAGGTATGCAAAAAAAAACCCAATCGTAAAATTGTCTCTCCAAAATGAATAATCAAAATACCTAGGTAGGTACATAATTATAATCACAATCTATAAAAGTAATTCAGTCTCGTTAACACGTAAAAATATTCGTAACAAAAAAAAACTAACACAAATCTTAAAATTCTCTCTCCAACATCAATAATCAAAATACCTAAGTAAGTACAGATGCCAGCAGGTCAACCTATTCGAATCTGTCTTTTACCAATCGAATATTAACCTTTAATGTAATAAGGTTGAAAAAAAATTACAGATTTAGGTAGGTTGTTGTTCAGTGGCGTCTGTACATAAAATAATCACAATCTACAAAAGTAGGTAACTCAGTCTTTTGTTAACGTATAAATATCTGTAACAAAAAATAACTAAAATAAATCTTAAAATTCTCTCCAAAATCAATCAGCAATATACCTACGTAAGGTCGCGCTCCCAGACGTCTTCTATTTCTTTGTTTGACGCTTACTTTTGGAGGCATCTTGAATATAACATCTGTAATAGGATATCAGCCAAATTTGTTATCAACTTAATTATATCACATGTATCCCAATATTTCATGAACGAATAATAAAGTTAGTGCTTTGAACAGCTAAACGAAATTTTAAAGGGTTTCCCACATAAAACCAGATTAGTTATGCAAGTTAAATTTGACAACCCTAGTCACAGGTAAAGTTGCCTTCATGCTGAGTTTGGTAACTTTACCTAACCTCAAATAACATTACCTTTTCGAATAACTCAGGAAATAGAAGATTCTTAGAATTAAATCACTGCGATATACCTACATGACAATATACCAAATACTATTTAATATACGCCACTTACAAGCACTTTAATTTACTGTAGGAAACAGCTATCTTTACACGAAGACGCTGCGCACAAAATTGACCGCACATAACGAAAATGCACTCTATTTTGACCGTTTACGAAGTTGCTAGCCTAAAAATATTTTTGGGTTACCACAATTTATTACAAAATCCACCAATATCTGCGAAATAACATAAACTTCCACAGACAAAACAAAAATTAAGTTGAACTGGTATAGGGTATGCTTAGGTAAAGATACCTACGAAAAGTAAAGATGCCACAGTTGACGGTATAGTCTTAATAGTTTTGGAATAAAATGGCTGTGACATACGGACGGACGGACAGACGGACAGGCAGACAGACAGACAGACGGACGGACAGACATATCGAAACTATAAGGGTTCCGTTTTTTGCCATTCAGCTACGGAACCCTAAAAAATGAAATCTAAAATGTACCAACTTCTGAACCACAGAACTAGAAAATTTAGAATTGACATTTTCACGCAGTTTTAAAATTGACATGGTCACTAAATCTGTCTTAAAACGGGATATTTGCTACTATATTTTGGCACAAGTAATATACAGGGTGGCAGGGACATCGACGCACAAACGCTTACCAGGGATTCGGTACATGATTCTGGACCCCCTGCGTTGGAATTTTTCGTCGTTTTTTTTTTAATTTTTCAGGATTTTTCAGTATTTTTTTACTGAAAACTGTATAAAATCATTGTTAATTAAAATATAAAATTCACTTGTTTCACTTGAAACAGCAATGTAAATAAAATTCGAAAGAGCTACCTGATCAGCTGTTTTGCTAGGGTTAATTTGCGAGATCAACATAACTAATCAGGTAGCCTTTTCGAGTTTGGTTTACATTACTGTTTGAAATAAGTGAATTTACTGTTTTGTTATTGCGTCGGATTTTTCGTAATTTTATGAAATTAAGAAAAAGCCGACGAAAACTATCAACGCAGGGGGGTCCAAAATCATGTACTGAATCCATGGTAAGCGGTTGCGCGTAGATGTCCCTGCCACCCTGTATTTGTTGTTTATAGTTTCGTCATGTCTGTCTGTCTGTCTGTCTGTTTCTGTCTGTCCGTCCGTCCGTCCGTCAGTCTTCCGATAAACCGCTTTCCGACTTTGAGAAAAAAATAATTAAAATACATGGAACCTCCCCATACATGGAAGGTTCCCCATATATGGAACTAAAAACTGAAAATATTTCTTTACATGAAACCTATGCGTGTGTGATATCTATAGACAGGTCTTTAAAAAATGAGATTGAAGTTTCTAAAACCACTTTTTCATAAAGTAAATCGTTTCCAAAGTGGTAAAATGTGTCTCTCCCTCCCCCCTCTAACTTCTATAATAATGGAGTGAAAAATCTAAAAAAATATATGTCTGTAGATATACACTTTCAACCAAAATCGGTTTGAACGAGATCGGGTTAGCAGTTTTTGTATTACAGCATATTTTCTAAAACCGCAAACATAACTTTGTGATTCATACAAACACTATGAAAAACAAAGTTATTTGGCGTAGTTGTAAAAGTGTAAATAAGCTAGTTTTAAGAAATTTGTAAGGTCTTTTTTTGTCAAATTAATATACATGTTATATTATATTATTATAGTTACTACGGAACCCTTCATGGGTGAGTCTGACTTGCACTTGGCCAATTTTTTTCAGTTGTTTCACAATCGAAACTCGAAACAAATAACAAACATGGTAAATAATGTCCCGCTTTAATTTGTAATGAATTTCATTACCACAAACTTTTTGTATTTTTAGATTGGAAACTGTGGCATCACAGAATGATCACGGTCGTGAAGTTATTGATAAAAGTACATATTCATCTGAGCAAGTATTAGAAGAAACCTTTAATACACAGGTAATATTCAAAACTTCAACCGCACGTTACAGTAACATAATTTTGCGAGTTGTGTAGAATTAGTTTTATAAATAAAAATGGTATAATTCAATTTTAGGTGGCTAGTGCTACTGAAGAAAGTCATTGTGATGTCCAACCTGAAAACCAAGAAACTCATGGGTTAAATTATAGTGCAGAAGTAAGTTATTCCGTGAAAACATACTTATTTAAAATTATTTTAAGTTAAAACAATGGTTTATGGTATAAAAAAAATTATTCATATTTTTACAGACGGAAAACTATACTCCTAAAAAGAACATACAAATTGGACGCAGGATTATTAATGTTTCCTATTTTTTTTTAAAGCTGTGTGAGATCTCAAATCACGGACCATTAGACTGCGGGCTATCTTCTTTTGAGTTAGTTGGTGAAAAGCTTCACGGCTTATCTTCCAAATTTACTTTTTTATGTAAAATGTGTAAACAACAATTTGTTATCATTAACGACAATGATAATTGTTTATCAATAAATACATGTGCTGTAGCTGGTGCAATTTCTATTGGTTGTGGTCATTCTCAGCTACAAGAATTTTCATCAGCCATGAATTTGCCAATGATTTCCCAAAAAACATACCAAAAGAACCACAAATTACTGTCGGAAAACTGGCAGCAACTGGCACAACAGTCCATGGATCAAGCAGCTGAGGAAGAGAAAATTATGGCTATAGCAGAAGGCAGGGTCACAAAGAATGGTACGCCTATCATAGATGTGATAGCAGATGGTGTGTACGGTAAAAGGTCGTACAAAAAAAAATTATTCAGCTTTATCCGGCGCTGCTGCAATCATAGGTAGAAAAACAGGCAAACTTTTATATTTGGGAGTCCGAAATAAATATTGCTACCATTGTGATCGTGCCGAAAAGAAAAAAAACAACAGTGCCTGAACATTTATGTTTGAAAAACTATTCCGGTCCGTCCACAGGAATGGAGAGCGAAATTATAGTGGAAGGTTTTAAGCAGTCATTAGCTACCCACGGTTTGATTTACGGACGACTAATATCTGATGGTGACTCAAGTACTTATTTCAAAATTTTTCAGGCAAGACCTTACCTTGATATTACCGTCGAAAAAGTAGAATGCAGAAATCATTTACTGAGGAATTTTTGTAACAAAATGATGACATTGCAAACTGAAACCAAATATTTAAAAAGTCACAGAAAATTATTGACCATATCGCGAGTTTTGAGCATGAGATCCTGCATAACCAAAGCAATACAAAAAAATAAAAATGATCCCTGCCCAAAAGAGCAAAAATTATTTGAGGACATTTTACAAGCACATCATCACGCTTTTGGAAACCACCTTGAATGCAAAACACATTTCTGCAAAAAAACGGGAGATTTGGAGCAAAATGATGTTCCAAGTGACTTTCAGCTAAGTTCTCTGTGGCAGAGAATTAGTATAATGATACAAATTATTTCTGGCCATGCTCGAAGTTTACTTCATGACGTGGACAGTAACGTTGTAGAACGCTATCATAGCATCATAGCAAAATATGTAGGAGGAAAAAGAGTTAATTTTTCCCTCAAAAACTCATATCAGACGCGATGCATTGCGTCAGCAGTGTCGTTCAATGAAGAAAATGCACTTTCGAAGCTTTATAAAAAAATTACCAATAAGAGCCCAAGAGGCAAACTGAAACTGTGGGAAGAAAGAAAGAAGAAACAAAAACTCCTTAGTAAAAGATATATAAAAAGAAAAAGAAGGCTTGTTTTCAGTAAAAAACAAGACGATAAGGATTATGGCCAGTCCTGTGAAAAGCCCGATATGCCGGTAGAAATACTGGATAAACTGAAAAACGAGTTTATGAAAAAAATTAAAAAGTCTGATTTGGAACGAGCAACAATTGAAAGAAAAACTGTTTTACAAAGTGATAGTGGAGAATGGCTAGAGATGTGAAGATCGTTATTGACTGCATCCAATTTCGGCAGAGTTATAAAAAGGCGTATTAATACACCATGTGCTAATTTAGTCAAAGATATTCTTTATCGGAACAAAATTGACCACGTGGAATCTATTAGACATGGCCAATTGAATGAAAAAATCGCACTTGCACAATTGGCTGTACAAGAGCGCAAAACGATTAGACCCTGTGGTTTATTTATAGACCAAGAACTATGTTTCTTGGGTGCAACGCCTGATGGATTAATTGGAGTAAATACTGTTGTAGAAGTAAAGTGTCCTTTGACAGCCCACAAAATGGGCCTAGCAGCAGCAATTGAAAATAAAAAAGTAAACTTCTAGCAAAAAACAAAAACTAGTGAACTAGCCATCAACAAAAAACATGCTTGGTATTACCAAGTTCAAGGACAGCTACACGTAACCCAAAAAAAAAAATTGTTTGTTTGCCGTATGGGAGAATGAAAAAGAAAAGCTGAAGACGGAAATCATTCAAAGAGATGATACATTTTGGGAAAGAGAAATGAAAGAAAAATTGAAAAAGTTCTATTTAGACTGTATTTTACCTGAGATACTTGATCCCCGAATTTCAAGAAATATGAAAATTCGTGAACCATACGTAAAAAATAGAGATGAAAATACAGATAGAGATAAAAGTGACAAAAAAGACAAAAGCGAAATGGAATGAAAGCAAACTGTTCCGGTGCAGCAGTTTGTTTTTTCTCTGCACGAGCACATACAAGGCAGTATTTGTTTTGGATGCCTAAAAACAAAACTTGTTGTAGTAGAAAACTAAATTTTGAAGATTTGTGACTTGAGTAATTTTTTTACAAAATTTTTGTATTAACATTGCGCTCCGTATGCGTAAATACGTCAAAAATCACAAAATAAAATTATAATAATTAGCTTGTTTAATTTTTATGTATCCTTCCTGTTCGTTCACCTGTCCATCCATCCACCCAGTCCGTATCCCACCCTTTTATTCGTCTCTCCTCGCATCCGTAGGTATGTTCACTTCACACGCTGTATTCTTATAAACCGTATATTGCGAAAATAAAAATGACGAAAATAAACTGCTATTTTATACACAAAGTTTATTCACTTTTTTTTTTTTTTTTTTAACGTGGTAAAATTATCAAATAAGTCCTCCCACCCCGGGCAGGGTGGGAGGGACTGTCAGACTTTTACTGACTAAAATCCACGGTGTTCCTTCAATAACCCTTTACATACCGGGGCCACGGTAACGGGATGAGTCCCACGACCCCGGCAGGCTTCGGCCCTCTGCAGAGGGGGCCTCGTCATGTTGCTGACGCTCTTTGAGGCGCGCGTGGAACACGACGTCACTTGGAAAAAAATAATTGAAACAGCTGTTTTTATTGCGATTTCAGAGCTGGTGCCATAGTAAAACTTGTTCATAATTATGAGTACAATAACCTCCTTTGGTATTACTTAAACTCTTTTGTAACACCCTGTATATTATTTTTCTTCAGAATCCACCATCAAACTTTTTGGATGTTTTTTTTTTCATTATATTATTCTTGATTCTGAAATAAAATATCTATAGGAATAAAAATTATTGATTTTAACCGACTTCAAAAAAAAAAAGGAGGAGGTTCTCAATTCGTCTTGAACTTTTTTTTTTATGTATGTTACCTCATAACTCGGAGACGGCTGGACCGGTTTGAAAAATTCTTTTTGCGTTTGAAAGGGTATACGTTCTACTTGGTCCCATTGTTACGAAATCATGATCTGATGTTGGGATCCTGGAGAAATCGAGGGAACTCTTCAAATATTATAGGCACACCTATAGCGTTTTGGGTATTTCTTATAGTACCTTGAGCAGTTGCTTTTGAAAATTACCATTTGGGGAAGTTGAACTGATGATGAAGACCACAGATGGCCACTGAAACTACTCAATAATAAGTATTTCGTGGATTGCGATTCGATTACTTGAATACGGATGTTAAGCACTTTATACTCATCACAATGAATATGGTGATGTAGAGCTGATGGTGATGTACCAGGTGAACTCCTCAAAAATTAACAGCTCTGCACCAGGAAAAGCAATATTTTGTAAAAGGTGATAAGTAGTTGACATTTTGGCTTTTGTAACTACATAAATTACAAACAGTCCCACTAAAAAGCGAGAAAAAAAAATTTTAGCAAAAAAATAGAACCGACTTCCATGTAAAAACACTACAAAGGCAAAAATAACTTTAATTTCGGAAGGCGGTGTCAAAAATATAAAAGAAACTACAAAACAAATGACACCGACTACCGAAATTAAAGTTATTTTTGCCTTTGTAGTGTTTTATATGGAAGTCGGTTCTATTTTTTTGCTAAAAATTTTTTTGATAACCTAATGAATTAAATAAAAAATAAGAGAACAAAACTATGCACATATTTTAAAATAATAACAACACGAAAATATGTAAATATCTATAAATACATAATATTTAATAAATAAGACAACAAAAAGCTATACCGCGAATGAGATTCGATCTTGGTGATCGCCACGGAAACGCGCTGCGAAACCCGAACGGTGACACACTGGACCGCTCGAGCTCTGTAAACCAGTCGCGAAATTACGATGTTAAATGTAATGAAAAACACGCATCGACGAAATTCGCGCGGTGCACCCCGCAGTAGGCGGGACTACTCGTGTCCCACTTCATCTGCTTCACCCCCTCAAATGAGGGGGTGCGCGGGGCATTCTCTGTGATGTGTCTGTGAGTGCGCCCGATTGAGCAAGGTCAACGGGATTATAATGCGTCTTAAGGGCCTATACTATCTCAGCGCTTCTCACTATCTCGCTCGCACACTACTGGCCGCGGTCACGTGAGCAAGCGAGACAGGGTGGCAGGGAAAAGACTCCAAGACACCGATAATTTAGTTTATTTCTTTTTACGGTGAAAATAATGGTAATTAAATAAAGTAAATAACTTAAGACTTGCTTTATAGTTAGTTCAATTGATATGCAAAGTTTCATTATCTAATTTGAAGTTATTTTTGAATACCAGCGGTTTATTGTTCGGTTTGGAGGTAACTTTGGATTTATTTCTATCAAAAAAAAAAGTGGAATTGTGTTTTCGTCAAACTTAGTACCTAATAGTAATCCTCAACTTTACTATGTATTTATTTCAAAATTATTGCTGGAGTATTTTCGACATAACGGACGATCATGCTAAGCCATTTGAGGTAGTATCGGCTCTTAAGTGCGAGGTTACGATACGTACATAGTCTACAATTGTTTTATGTCTGCTAGTAAATCTTACAATTTTCTCCTCAATTTTCCTTTCTCAATAACAAGAATTATATTTTTTTTTTTGACGCACGCTTTACTTCATACTATTTAGTATCGAGTTTTAAAACTAATATAATAAATCGGAACGCAGCCGTAGGGCGGCCGGAGGGTACTTCATGCACGTTGGTGGAATCTCCGATTCGTTAAATTACTTTTAAGTAATCGAATCGCAACCCATGCAATACTAACTTAGTAGTTCCGGTAGCTATCTGTGTTCTTCATCATTATTTCCACTTCACCAACCGGTGCTTATATTTGTAGTTTTCCCTCGAATTTCCAGGATTCCATCATCAGATCCTGACTTGATGACAATGGGACCAACCTTGAAGCCCTTTCAAACAAAAAAGAATTTTCCAAATCAGTTTAGCCGTTATGAGTTAACACAAATAAAAATATTACAGCCGAATTGGGAACCTCTTCCTTTTTTGAAGTTGGTATAAGAGGGCCCCGAGGATTCCATTGCCTATAGGCCCCTGATGGGTTAATCCGGCTCTGATCAAAAGCAAGCGTAAAATTGTTGCTTAACCAAATCGTGTTTTTGATGATGATGTTAAAACCCAAATTCAAACATATACTTAATGTAGTGTTTAAATGACTTATATTTATTTTCTATTGAAAGGAAACAATTCAGTGTTTCCTTGTGACACTAAAGCAATTAACCCAAAGTCTACAATTTATAACACATCAATGTATCAACAACGATTAAAACTTTGCAAACTTAAACGCTTCAAACTTGAAGCTTTTGAAATATTGAACAGCTCTTTTGAAATATAGTCCATGAGGACAAATAAATGGTAGCAGAAGGAAGAAGTTTCTTGGGCTTTCTGTAACGTGTCCTTTTATTATCTTAATAATGGCAGTAAAAAACACATCATTATTCCTAGGCCGTCCAAAAAAGATACTAAGCGCTCACGGAGTATGGCCTCATCCGAATAATTATATAATTTTACGGAAACTTTACATGCTTTTCGTAATGTGGACACAATACTCCTTTCTTCTATTCGAGATTATCTACATAGTTGGCGTCTGGGGCGATATAGACGCGGTTTCCGAAGCATCATACTTGCTGTTTACTCAGGCGTCTCTGTGTTATAAGAGTACTGCTTTCATGGTCAATAAGAAGAATTTGATTGAGTTATTGGGCATTATGGATTGCGAGATTTTTGAGCCGAAGTCATCTGAACATGTGAAGTAAGTAGATACATTAATTAAGGAGAATAGACTTTGTTATATTCCGGCAAAAATGTCTAATTTTATGTAAACTTCGGTACAGTCCTACATGAAAGGTCTACGTCGACGGTAAATACACTTTTTTACTGGTGAATAAAGTTTTAGTAAAAAACTACTATTTATAAATCCACCTAAATTTTAAACCGCTTTTAGACTTTAGGATAGATAGTTTTCTCAACAACCAATAATATAATGGTAACTACATATTAAAGTGCAAATCCAAATCAAAGTTTTGATTCCCGTGTTACCCGGTACTTACTTACTTATACGCACTAAATATTATAAACGAATTATGAGGCTGATTATGCGTTCAGGCTTCAGTTCCAACCTAAGAATAAGAATCAGATCCCAAAAGCGGTTGAGTAGATGTTAACAATACCTAAAACAAAATTCTTACTTCCACCAGAATCTTAGAAGCTCAAGCACGCAAGATAAAGCGACTATGTCTGTTCTTCCTGACGAGCGCCACGACTACATGCACGCTGTGGGCAATGATACCGCTGTTCGACGATGCCAGCAAGCGATCCTTTCCTTTCAGAATCTGGTAAGCCAACAAGCATTTTATTTGCGTTAGTTAGTTTCTTTAAGTCGCAAGCAACCCTTGTGTCTAGGCAGACTATGCTAATAAAACAATTCGAAAAGAGGTTTAGAGACAGCTACTACGTTCTAAATTTCAAATGCCTTTTATTTTCTTGAGGTGGAAAACCTCATGGATGTCTTTCGCCCTGGGGCGGGCGAAGAGGTCGCACGTACTCTATGAAAAAACTTCGTGTTCCCTCACACACTTGCGCCGCATTTTGCGGGAATGTTTAAATACTCTGCAACGCAGGCGGCCAAGAGCGTAGTCGAAGCAATACAGCCTAGCCTGTTCGCTACTACAATCAGAATACTGTTGTTGCAAGTCCGTAAAATGCGGGCTAGCACCAACAGTATTCTAAGGATGCGCGATGTCTCGCTAGCTTCTGCGTACACCCCTCATGTGTTGCAGTATTAGGGTCGTCCTATCAGCTCTGAAAGCGATATTACAATAATAAATCTTCAGACAAAGTCCGTTACACAAAACTACACGCAAAAATAATTATGTTAGGAGATTAAAAGCAAAACAAATAAAAAAAAATATATTGATTCGTTAATATTTTAAAACAGGATCTTACTAATCATTCGCATAGACCATTTTATTAAACAGATTTACACCCGCCCAGCATTTGATGAAGGGGCTGTCTATCTTGTCAGCAACCGTTCTATGGATAGTATAACCTATTGTAACTAGAACGGAGTCAGCTCGCAGCTAGTTATTGTACTGGATGGTACTGTATAACTTTTGAGTTCATATGATGGACAAAAGAAAGCTATAGCTAAAACAGATTAATGCCAAAAAATTACAAGCTTATTTTCTGCCCTAAAATACTTCTGCTAAAAGTAATCTGAATATTGTAATTCCTGTTTTGTGATCTTTGAGATGCCGTTCCCGACAGGATGCCAGTTACTCCGCTGAAATCTCCTGCCTATGAGTTGGGCTACCTGTACCAGATGGTCAGCATCTACATAAGTGCCTTCCTCTTCATATCGGTGGACAGCGTCGCTGTCTCCATGATCATGTTCGGGTGTGCACAGTTGGAGATCATCATGGATAAGACTCAGAAGGTGTGCAAAGTAGGAGGTCGGATAGTTATTATACAATTATATAAAGTTTTGGGAGTGGTAGGCAAGTCTTTATATTTAGAACTAGCTGTGCCCGCGACTTCGTTCGCGCGGAATAGTGACTTTTGGCAGCATTTCTAATTTTTTAGGCTAATTATTTTGAATACAAAACGCATACATAATTTGAATGTCGTATTTATTAATATCTAATCAAAAGTCTAAAAAATAAGTTACAAGCTTCTAGCTTTCAAAATGACGTAATTTCCATACAAACTTTCATCCCCTTACAGCCCTTTTTTCGCATTAAAAAGTAGACTCTAGACTATGTCAGTACCAAATTTCATTAAAATCGGTTCAGTAGTTTAGGCGTGATTGCGTAACACACAGACAGACAGAGTTACTTGCGCATTTATAATATTAGTAAGGATAGCTATTGGACTGGACCTACTCTATTTGAGCTCAAACTTCCTCGCCGCAAGAGGTCTTGGGTTCGTTTCTCGGTTCGGGCAAAAAGTGCTATTGGTTATTTGGAAGTGGGTGACACCCCCAACCCCTCTGCCTCGGAAAGCGACGGTGCGTATGTACTGCGTCCAGTCGTATCGACAGTGGTGTTGGAATCCCAACACTAATATTACTAAATTATGATTGCACATCACTATAGCTTCTCTATGCATAGCACAACACTGGCGCCCGCTGCCAGCCATCATAGCCATCTTCATCTCGTGTGTTTTACACGTACGCGGGTCACAGTGACAATTGTAACGAAAGGATCAAATTGGCCATATTTTAATATAGTTTACATACATATTGTAGTCCTGTGCCCGATTGTAAATTGTTGATAAACGCAATAAATAGTATTAACTAGACAACTGCGTTTAATGGCTGCTCACCCTTTCCCACAAGTAGATACAAATTAACGTTATTCTTATTTCAACTTTTTCACCAGACCTTAACTCTCTTGACAGATACAGACTGTGTTTGATTCAGCACAGTCAAAGGAGAATCAGAAGAAGTTGATCAGAATCAATAACGAAAGTCTCGTTGAATGTGTCAAACAGCATCAGACTGTTGAACGGTAAGTCGTCGTCAGATTTTAAAAGTAAAAGTTTTAAAAGTATAGTCTACGTAGAAATGAGATCAAATGACTGCTCTAGCTCTAGCTAGAGCGATTGGGAGTGTCAGACTCTATTAACTAAAAACTCACCCTTTTCCTTCAGTTGCCGTTTCGTTCCGTTGCAGCGGTATCTCGTTAGAATATTCCCTCAAGTGTCAACCTCGTCAAAAATAATCCTATGGCTTTGAATTATTGTCTCTTTATGTATCCACATATTGCTAATTTCTTTTTGTATCCTCATTTATATGCAGAATAATTCATTCTACTATTTTTATAGGTTCATCCAACTGTGTGAAGATACATACCATGCAAATATATTCTTCCAGCTGACAGGCACAGTTGCTATAATCTGTAACATTGGATTGAGGATCTCTATAGTATGATCTTTTCTCTTTTGTACTTATCTTTCTTATTTTTATTTAAGTGACATTTTAAAGAGTTAATGATTTTAGGTGGAACCCAACAGCGTGCAGTTCTTCTCAATGCTTAACTATATGGTCACAATGCTATCACAACTGTTCCTGTACTGCTGGTGCGGCCACGAGCTTACTATTAGGGTAATTTAATATTTCATTACAATTTCTACTATTACAGTAAAAAAAAAACTTACCAAATTACATTTGCAGTTGCAGAATTGACCGCGACGTTAGATATATGCGTATCATATCGGTGTATGAGTTTTTTTTTTCAAGTAAATATTAAGTAATATTTTAAAGTTACCTATGAAATTTTCGTTTTGACATACTGGCCATTTCAAATCAAAAAGGTCGTCCGAAAACTTGGCGATTGTGGAAGCTGATGTAACAGCAGCTTTCGACGTTAAGCATCAAAACAATATCGGTCCATTTGCGTAAAATTGGCAACGTAAAAAAACTTGATTAATAGGTGCCCCACGAACTCTGATCGCCAGCGCGAAGTACCCGTCAAGACGTGGCTTCTTGCACTGCCCAACAAGCATACCTACAAAAAAAAATTAACCGCATTATTAGCTGTGACGAAACATGGATTCTGTTTGACAATCGCATACGCTCAGCAAATAGGTTGGATCCTGGTTCAGCGCCTAAACAATTCCCTAAACGAAAACTGACCTCTAGAAAAGTGATGGTCCCTGATTGGTGGTCCAACGCCGGTGTAATTCATCACTGCGTCTTACCAAACGGGATGAGCATTACTGTATATGCGTACTGCGAAGAACTGCACAGAATGATGGAGAAGCTCGCACGTCTCCTTCCAGCTTTGTTCAATCGCTCGGCTCCGCTGCTCCTGCACGACTACACGCAACCTCATACTGCACAGCAGACGGTATCCCAATTACAGCTGCAATTAGAGCTGAGGTTGGAAGTTCTCTGCCATCCGCCGTACTCACCAGACATTGCGCCTACAGACTTCTACTTTTTACAAAATTTGGATAACTACAAAATGCCATTTTTTGCCTACCGTCCAACTGATTTCTTCAAGGTCACCAATACGCTACCACTGCGTTGGTAAAGATGCATCAATTGCATGAGTGATTACTTTGATTATTAGAAAAAAAAAGGTTAACTTATTTATTATTTATTTATTTATTATATACTTTATTGCACACCTTACAATATTTCTATGGATACAAAAAAATTAAACTAGTGTACAATGGGCGGTCTTATCGCACAGGGCGATCTCTTACAGACAACCTTTGGATGGACAAACTTAAAGGAGACAGATTAAGGGCTGTCAGTGTACAAACATCATAATATTAATTGAACATAATAATATAAAATACATACAATACCAAAATCATATACTAATAAATATTACATGTATAATTGAGAAAGAAGGGGAAAAGTTATAGGGAGAGGTAATGCTCCTTCACCATTCTTTTGAACGCTGGTAGCGTTTGAGCACGCCTCACTTCTATGGGTAATGTAATGCATTCCACAAACGAGCTGCTTGTATAGTAAAAGATTTGTCAAAGAAAGAAGTGGAATGCATACGAATACTCAACTCTAGATTTTCCGATGATCTCATGGATCTAGAATGTGTGTCACAGAGGAACTGAAAACGTTCCTTAAGATAAAAAGGAGTGAAAGGATTAAATAGCACATTATAAAGTAGAGAAAGTAAGTGAAGATTCCGGCGAAACCTAATAGGAAGCCATTTGAGCTGAGCACGGAAATCAGAAACGTGGTCATATTTGCGCAAGCCAAATATTTTGAAGTCGCTCTAGCTTGTCCGATTGGTTTTGGGTCAAGTCAAGATAGCTGGCATCAGCATAGTCCAGAATAGGGAGGAGAGTTTGTGCAATTGCAATTTTAGTGGAGATGGGAAGAAAATTACGAAGGCGTCTCAAGGAGCCTGCAGACGCAAATACTTTACGACTAACTTCCTGTAATTGTTTAGTCCAAGAAAGAGTGTCGTCAATGTGTATTCCCAGGTTCTTCACAGTGTGACTGAAAGGTATGACGGTGTTATTGAAAGAAACCTGGGGAAGTGCCGTCCAATCAATCCTGGAGATAGTACGAGAACTACCAACAACAATAACCTGAGTCTTAGCAGGGTTGATTTTCAGCCCAAACTCAGCGCTCCAGTCACCAATTCGAGCAAGGTCCATATTAATAGCTTTAATGGCATCAGCTAACTCTACGAGTGGAGCTTGGGTGTAAATTTGGAGATCATCAGCATACAAGTGGTAGAAAGAAGATAGTCGTTGAGTGATAGCATTTATAAAAAGTTATTATTAGTTATTTATGAAAAAGGGCAGTTTCATAGGTGAATACCTAATATTACCTAGAACTACCTATATCGTACATTATTTATCACATTGTCAGTATTATTTGATTTTAGAATAAAAACTACAGAATCCAAGCTGTGGGTAGCTTGATAATAATTGGTTTGGTTTTTAATGTTTGTAGTTGAAATAGCTGTTTTATTTACCATGGAGCATAAGTAGGACTATCGGCTATTGCTACCAAGCACTCTATTTCTTCTTTCAGAGTGAAAACCTCCGAGAATGGCTGTACCAGTGTCCATGGTACGAGCAAGACACAAAGTTTAAACGGGCCCTGTTTATAGCCATGGAGCGCATGAAGAAACCCATCATATTCAAAGCGGGCCACTACATATCACTGTCTCGGCCTACGTTCGTTGCGGTCAGTATATATATGTAGTAAGACAGGTTTCTGAGATCATAATAATACCTATACGCAAAAGGGGACGAAATTGATTACCCGCCTGGGTTAGCGTAAACCAGGGTTGTGGGAATGCTTCAACGAGGTATATGGGGAGGCCGTTAAGTCGGAAATTTATTTTGGGATGAGGCCATGCGTGTTCGTAATATAGGTACCTCAGAGATTTTCATCCTCTAAGCGTTTGCGAGAAAAACGGTCCTAAAGTTTACGGGCTGTTTATATACCAGTGATTTGATGCTGGCTGGTCAGATCGGCGAGGTGTCCGGGGCGGTAGCGAGCAAGTCTGACCCACGGGCGGTTAGGGATCGATAATAAGTCTGTCACTGCTGGGACACATGCTTTTTCTCTATGATATGGAAGGGACGTAATTAACCTCTAGAGCCCCACCGGCACAAAAACGTGCCAGTAAACAAGTATTAGTTGAGCCCCGCTGGCATACGATAAGAGCCCGCCCGCGGTGCTTGACGGATGGTTGACGTAAATAATGGCGGTCCTTGAGAGGTTAATCCATCATGCGGACCCAATGCAGATTAGTGGATGTCATATGTCATCGAATGTTTGTTCCTAGGAGTTGCCCGTTTCTTCACAATGTTTTTCTTCCCCGTTTTGAGAGCAGTGGTGATGATATAAATTGACCCACGACTTACAACTCTCAAGTCTTACCCGTAACCACTGAGTCACAACTGCTCCATGCTTCTTTTTTTATGCGAAAACCTGCAAAGCCTCATCGTCAAACCACTTTTCGACTTACCAGCCTCCCCTTCGTAACTGCCGCTAAGAAAAAGTACAAATGATGAAGTTTTTCTATTTTTCAGATTCTACGTTGCTCATACTCCTACTTCGCAGTCCTGAACAGGGTAAACACCGAATAAAACGCAGACTCACAAATTATTATTATTTATTTATAAACCGTGTAGGTATCACATATGCTTAGTGTAACATTCACGACAGTTTAGGCGAAAGTGTGCTTACTTATGAAAAAATATTATCATTTTTATGTTCTCGCTCGTAACACTCATCGACACTTAACTAAAGACAGTTGTACACACTTCATGATACCCTAGTACAATATATTTGATAATATTCATATAGTCTGTTATATCAAAAGACTAAGACGAATAATCGCCAGCGATAATTAAAACTTAAATATCAAAGTCTGAAAATACGTCTTAAAATATCTTAAAGTGTGTACTACGCTTAAAAAGTTTTAGATTTAAGTCAAATTGATAAATTCGTGCGCTTAAATTAAAATAACAATTAGCATAAAGGCGAACGTGTAAAAACAATTACAACCACGTTTTAGAATTTTCATTCGCAATAAATAGGAGATTTGAGGCCTATTTATACAGGAAAGATAGCACGAAATACTAAAACCAACATTTAAAAACCATTTACCACGGGATTCACCCCACATTGCATTGAACGTTCTTATTATAGCGAAGAAAAGCTCATATTTATAACATATTCAAGACACCCACAATACAAAACACAACAATCTTTAATGTAAATATCATTGCTTTACAAATAGGCCCGAAACTTTACAAGAACATTATCTGAATAACTTCAGTGTTATATCAATGTCTCTTACATTTATTTATTTAGCAATAAAGCGCGAACCATACTGTTCTTCCACTTTACCTTATCTTTTAAAACAATCACATCAAAACGACTTAGGAAATAATTTTGAAATATCTTTATAAGGTAACAATCAGTCGCATGTCGTTACTTATTTGTTACGAAGCTCATTTTGTTTGAAATTATGTTTTCTACGGCTGTCTGTCATACTCGCCTTAAATAATGTTATACTTTGCATGTCTTGGCAATATTTTTGGGGGTGAAAATACCATATTGAAGAGTTTATCAGAAACGTCAGTAGCTGCATCCCCAAAAAGATTGTCAGTGAATACAAACTCAAACAGTGTATTCAACGGGCTTAAAAATAACAATAAAAATCAAATAAACTATAAAATAAGTTTTTTCTGAAATAATGTTCGTCAGGTGGCAGCACTGAGGCGTCCGGTCCGGACACCTGTCAAACCATTAAGTTTTTTGACATCTGTCAGATTGACTTCGATGTCGTGTATACGTTTCCAAACAAGGTGTGATTATTTATTAACAATACTATGGATCTTGTGGACTACAATAAAAATTTTTTTTTTATCCTGGGTACCCTTATTGTGTGGTTGATTATGTTTTAAAAATACTCAAGGTAATGATTACTTAAATTGTGATGGTTATAATTATTATTTTTGGCTTGCATGACAGACGAACACGTTAAGTCGACGTAACAATATTATTTGTGATTTAAAATAGTGCGCATAAAATAATAAGGCATTGGGTTTTATTATCCATATCACAGCGATGCAGAGCACGAGATGATATAAGATAGAACATGTTTGAGAGAACATTAGATATAGATAACTACAGTTTGGATTTTTCATAATTTCAAAAGATAAATGTGTTGTTTATTATATAGAATGTACCCAAATTAATTTTATTTTCATTGTGATTTTAGTTTTAAACCCAAAAAGCCCATATATTTTACTACAACTTTTTCAATTCTCGAATTATTCAGTGTAATTAAGTAATTTCTCCTAGTAAATTTTTTATTTATAAATCCATAACAATTTTGAACCAATACTTTAGCTAGCGATTGCCTAAATTGCCATTTAACATGATTTTAGAGTAACTTCTTAAAATCAAGGGGTGTGTTTCATAAGTTTGTTTTCCTCTAAGTGTAGTCTGTGTATATGTGCGTGCAGTAAATGTATGTATAAAAATGGTATTATGTATTAGGTGCACGCTATACTTTTCCATCAATACTGTCGAAAGCAGAATTTTGATATTCCGTTTTACTTAAATACTAGTAATTCTGTTTTTCTTTTGTTTACAATTAAATAGACGGGGACTTGTGAGTAAAGTAAGTATTGCAAGAAGACAAAAAAGAAAAGGTTTTTATTTATTAAAGTGAAATAAAAGACTTTATTTACGTATTCCTATTTACATAATTTATTTGCGAAATCGAAAGTATTTATGTAAAAGTATAGCGTGGCAAATATTAAAGCTTTTGTCTGCTTAAATTAGTCAGGATTAACAATAAAAGGCCGCGAAGATGCAGTGAATAAACGACTTCTTGCATGCCCTTCTTAGAACATTGTGACATAACGTTCATCATTTTAACTTGATACTTTTTTTTTAAAATAGTTATCAAAGTAATCCAAAAATTCAAACTTCACGTTTTTAAAACGAAACGTAACGTAACGAGTTAAAAACTTACTAATACACAAACTTTTAAAATTTTACAACGCAACGCGTGATAAAACGAATAAGCGTATCAAAAAAAACCCACAACCGAAACATTAAAAAGAACGATTGTTTATAAAATCACAACGTTATTTTATTTCTATGCTTGCACACTTGCCTTTTAATTAAAAAATCACAAGTTAACCTCTGCCATACACTACAGTGCACATCGAAAGGGCAAGTAGTAGTTCATTCGATTCACACGATATAGGAGACAAGTGAAAAACATACAGAAATCCCAATCAGATCTTTATCAAAAGTAGCATGTATTAAAAATGCTACACCGTGCAATTTGCAGTAACCATCTTGATAGAAAACGCCGAAATGCCATCCAAAATAGGTTTAACAAAAATCTAAGATGTCAACACTCTTCCTAAATATAATGTTACCCTAAACTTTTCAATAACCATACAAATACACACAATTTCATATCCATTACAAAATATCCATGTTACTTTAAATGTATCATATCCTAAAAACCTGCTTTTCATTCTTAAATTCATTACATCCTACGTAGTGTATGACGGGTTTCAAGAAAAGGGAATTATTCTATCTAAACGCGTTTTCCGTCCACTGAAATGCAGATGAATGTGAAAACACTCCACACTGAGGCATGACTTAATTACTGCGTTTAATGGATTTACTTGCTACGTTCCGAACACAGTGATTTCCATTATAACAATGGTCGTTGTTGAACAAACTTCTATACATTACATATAAATCAAATTGAAATGTCTGCGATTTCAAAATAGTATTTAAAACACAAACGTTTTTTAGTTATGTGTGTGTTTTTTTATCTGTTTGGCAGAGTTAATCTCTGGTACGATTGAACCAATATTAATGGGACTTTCACTGAACGAAAGGGCAACATAAAGGCTACAATTATCTTGGAATTCCTGTGGCATGGGTATAAACGCGAGAAAAACCTCCTACGCGAACAAACTCGCGGGCACAGCTAGTTCATTTATAAAACCTTTCAATTCAATATATTCCCTGGTCACTTATTCATCATTTCAGTGGACAGTAAGGCTTTGGAAGCTAAATTAATTTGTTATCCAGTTTAGTACTAGGAGTTGTACGACTATCTATAAAGGGCTTATCTACATAGCTAGTTGTGGCGTGATCCTGAACTTATGTAACTCCTAATCATTTATAATCCCCGGATATGTTTCGGTCAGGCAACCGATTCCTCCATGATATGCTTCCTCATAAGTTTTGTACTTTAAATCATGAATATTTGCTTGTTTCATTATAAAAAAAAAAAACAAATACTGCTCACAAAACCTAGGACCAAGAATCCAAAGACATGCGAAATCCACCAAACCGCACTGAGACCGCCTGGTCGATTCCGGCCTATAGTAGGAATTAGGCTGATTAAATTACTGTCATATTATAACTAAAAATTGTTTTTTTTTTGTAGCCAAAAAGTGATTTTAAACCCAACCAATTCAATATCTGGTTGAGTTATGAATATTTGAAAATCGTTACATTCCTGGCTATTCAAAAGCGCGCCTACAATCTTCAACCTTTTCCTAATACCACTTAATTTCATATTTCAGAGTCACGCCACAACACTATAAGCGTAAACATATCGGGCTCAAACTACAAGTTATATTAACTATAGCTAGTTACGTTAAATGCTACAATAACTGCACTAACCACTATGTCGCTGTCTTTTTAGGAAAACTGTTTAACTATCGTTACAAAAACTATTTAACTTTTGGCTAACGCGATATCGAGCAGAGATGAGCTGAAACCCGTTTTACAACTTTTGTTGATCTTATGATATTCGCACCTTTAGAATTGAGTGGCTTAATTCAAAATTTTAAGAAAATGACTTTTATACACAGAATGACTTAAATACATGTTTATAAGTCGTTCTGTGTATAAAAGTCATTTTCTTAAGATTTTGAATTAAGCCACTTCAATTCTAAAGGTGCGTATTGTTGAGTAACAACTCCTGGGTATCTGTCTGAACAAGGATGAACACAATATTGCCGACATTAATTTTCTATGAACATTTTGTCACCTAGAAGCAACCTATTCACTCTTGACTGAAAGACCCCCAGTTTATACCTACCAGGAAACACAGACAGGCAAGGAGTTCCACTCCTTGACTGTACGTACAATGAAAGTATTCCAAAAACGTTTTATGAATAGATTAAAAAGGAAACCTTCACGAATAGATCTCAAAGCTAGCGAAATGGACAATTATTATCGTCATAAATGTAGTCTATGCAGCAAATTGAAAGTTTTACGATACATTAAAAGTTGTAAAGCGGGTTAAAGAGAGTTACGGCAGGAAGTAAACGTAATCTTTTCCAATTAATCGATTTGGGCCGCGGATAAGTGTTCGATATAAAAGAATTACAAGACGATGGTAAATACTTTTACTTAAGTAATTTAGTAAAGAAAGATTTAGTAGCGATCATCTGAATCATACGAAGTAGGAATAAAAGAAAACTGTGGGTCAAATAAAAGACGACTGATATGAGCGGGGCGTCTATCCGACAACCAAGTGATTCCTGGAAAGTAGGTGATCACGAGCTATCGATTACAGCGAGGTTCAGGGAACACTTCTGTAGTCTTCTCAGATATGTGCTACGGGCGTTGCACAGAGAGGGTTCCTGAGTGGTCTTTTCAGATTCCTAGTACTTTCCCCCAAATATTTAGGCGCTTTTAGAAGGTTTGAAACTGAACTATTAAATTATCTTACACGAACGTACCGTAACTCCCATATTGCCTAGCCAGTATGTATTATATCGTACTTTGGTTTTGGAAGAAAATTGATTTAGATTTAAGCGTATATTTGGGTAAACTCGAAGTACGAAATGTATTGTTCTGGCAAAGCTGAACCGTCGAGACAAATCACATTTAGAAAATTTTATTTTAGCCGTTTTATTATAATAATCTTAGACATTATTGACACATTAGAATAGTTTGTATACCTTTTGTTGAACTACAAAAATACAGGTGAGTTGAAAATTTGTGGCAATCCTTTGGAGTGATAATTAATTTAAAAACAATAATCAATTTTCATTAGGTTTCATACTAGTTTGATGTAAGTCTTTCAGTATATTTTGCTCTTTATTCATCGTCTTATATAAAGAGAAAATATGTTTATTTAACATTCCTTTCATCACCTAAAAGATTGCGAGAGATTTATAATTCAACCTGTATACTCTAATGTCTCGACAGTTCTCAGTATGCTCACGCGCATCATCACTAAATGGCACTCTATATCCATTCTACAAATTACATACTGCATGGTCCTGTAATTGATAATTTCCATTAAATAACTTTCAATCAAGAGATTGACAATTTGTAACAAACTATTACGAAAATATATTATCATTTTAACACGCTCAGAATCATCGTTTCCAATACAACATTTTGAGCAAACGATTCTAATTGTTTCTGCTAATTGTAAAGAAATGAAGTGCTACCCGTTTTCGACTGTCGTTTAAAAATGTATTCATTCATAAGATTTGCAGCATATTATACTAACGAAGCATAATATGATTATTTCGCGATTGCGGCAAAATAAATTTTAATAAAAAATAATAAAATCAACAGAATTAGATTAATTAAGTACATATTTTATAACAATTTTAAAATGAAAAATTTTTGCTTACACAATTTTGCGACTAATTGAATCATTGACTTCGCAAAACTATGCAAGCCGTATATATAAACACTTGAATAATTTCAAACGAAGGATTAATAAAACAACACTTGGCAGTGCTACATACTAACTTATCGACAACCTTACTAAAAATTCACATTAGATCTAAAGTATAAATATAATTATTTGGGCATTAAGTCGACTAAAATATTCTTCTATGGAGTTACGTACTCTATTTTATACATATTTGAAGATATAATAACAATTGATCTTAATTATTATATACGTGAGATACAGTTTAATAAAACTAGATATTATGTGGTTAAAATAATAAGTACAAATAATGTTGTTATAAGTATAATACAAACCGACATAAAAGTGTATATTACAGTGTAAAATGATAAGCCCACTATTACATACTATTTCTACAGAATATAAGGTTGTCGATACTAAAAAAACACAATTAAAATATAATAATTTCATTAAGCTACAATACAATTGCAATTATGTAATTCAAATATACAAAATTATGAGGTAATACTAAAAGGTAAACGCATTTTGTACAACGATTTCATTATTTTGTTCAGCTGATACAATTGTGATTAAATATTTTATTCTACATAAAAGTGGTAACATAATCTATGAGTACATTGAACTTCATGTTATTTTTCAATGATTCGGTACAACAAATAAATATAATGTACTAGGAGATTATGTATGCAATGGAGTACAATTCTAAATAAAAACGAACTAAAGCTTTCTCTTTGCCAAACAGAATGGTGTATTCAAAGAATATGAAGATTGCTATCAAATTCCACATCTTTCAGTCCTTAGATAAAGAGCGGATCAAAGCCGAACAAGCCAAAAGGAAGAAAACATATACTTTCATACTTTCTATATACTATTCAACGTTCCTTTTGACTGGACGGGTACTATGAGGGCTAATATAACCCGATCCAATTCAAGAAGTCTTCGGAGAAAGCGATCTCTTTTACATCTAGGTACACAGAAAGCAGCTTCTTCAATGATTCGGGTTATATTATTTGGCGTCACCCGTTAAGGACTATTTTAGTGGAGTTTGGACATTTTGGGTAATAACAATCTTTAACTTTGTCCCTGTGTTAGTTTTTGTTTGAAATTATACGTCGTCTCAAGTGAATAAAATTGTGAGTATTTCATTTCCATTGAGACTAAGTTAAAAACCGTAATTTCTATTAAAATCTATTTAATATCAAAAGCTTTAACATTGACATATTGAATGGCAAGTTTTACATTACACGTAAAATCTATTACGGCAAACATCGATAAAATAAATCGATATCACTAATTTCTTGGACTACACGCAGAACAGACAACAATTTTGACTAGATGCGATTCAATTTCATAAATACAACGAATTTGTTAAAAACATGTCAATTGTAAAGAAACTCATTTGGTTTGCCTCGACTACACTTCGGGAATGTTCGTGTTTTTAGGAGATCCAAAAAGGAATATGGCTACTATGTTTAACAGTAAATGGAGCCGAGGCAGAATAAAATAAATGTAAGTATAAAAATTTGAGCGATGAATTTGCGTGATAAATATTATCAATTGTAAATCAACATCGTACTTTCTATTGTCTATTCTCTTAATTTAATGACTCACCGTTACTTTGAGTTTATATCCGATACCTGTAAAAAGAGATTACGTTTTTATGAGTTTAGTAGAGCAAAGAAGGCCGCGTCGCGTCTCATTAGCTTCCTGCTAAAATACTTTTAAGGTTTTCCTTATTTTAAGTAAAATCAATTTACGGATGACGGCTTTTTTCACTTTTCTCGGCTGGAAAGTATTACGATATATCTGGTTGCAATAGACCGCTTCAAAAAAGAAATACTTCTTAATGGCAAACAGGTATCAGAATAATATCAGCCATTTCAGTAGTTAATTTGCAATCGCTCCATGGCAATACATGTGTTTACAAGCATTTCCTTATAGTTGAAGAAATACAAGGTGTTTTAGTTTGGTAAAATATTTTAGGATATAAGCAGGTTATTAAATAACCTGTATTAAGCATGGAGAAAAGAACTTCACCCGATTACCCCGTTTTTCATAAAAGAAGATTATTTATTATGGTTTTTAACCGACTTCTAAAAAAGGAGGAGGTTCTCAATTCGGATGTTTGTATTTTTTTTTTTTTTTTTATGTTTGTCCACGCATAACTCCGTCGTTTGCCAACCGATTTAAAAAATTCTGATCTTGTTAGAAAGGGCATACTTCCCAAATGGTCCCATGAAAATTTTATCGAAATCGGACAGGCCGTTTCTGAAAAATCAACAAAAGTCTAAAAAAATGTTTACGTTGATGATCTTTTCGTTTACGCTGCATTGCGTTTTTTGTTCGCGCATAACTCCGTCATTTACGAACCGATTTGGAAAATTCACTGACCCACTAAAAAGCACGAAAATAAAAACTTTTTTGCAAAAAATAAAACCGACTTCCATATCAAAACACTACAAAGCCAAAAATAATTTTAATTTCGGAAGGCGGTGAGAAAAAAAAAAAGAAAATACAAAACCAATAACACCGACTACCGAAATTAAAATTATTTTTGGCTTTGTAGTGTTTTGATATGGAAGTCGGTTTTATTTTTTGCAAAAAAGTTTTTTATACTTTCGTTTTTCTCAGGTTAATACCTGGTATTTTTAGAATATCACCGGTGTGAACCAAGGCGACATTCTGGTTCTTTGTATGTGAAGCTAAGTTATTCTGTACTGCAATAAAATTATAATCTAAGTGTAGTTGTAAAAATTTTCTTACGGCAAGTTTTTAGTATTATTCTGTTTTACTATCATCTGAATCTCGTTACCTGTATCATCAGATGTTTATAGGCCCAGATCTCCGTATTGCACTGACCACTTCTCGTAGGCTACCAGGCTGTGCGGTGATACGGACGGCCGGATCCTCTTCAGGGCATCCATGAAGTCTTGGAACGTGATAGCTCGGACTAGAGAGAGGTCGAGGCATTTCACTTCCTCGGGGTCTAGTTCTGTGGCAAACGGAAAGTTTTCGTTAGTATTTAATTTTAAATATCATGTACATCCTAAAATGAAGAGCTGTGGTGGGCCATTAGTTACAGGTACGACTTTGGGAGTTGTATTCATAGGTTCGAACCCAGTTAGACACATTGTGTAATTTACATCATCAATTCTGCTCTCAAAACTGAACGGAAAAGGGCTGGTTTTTTAAATTAAATGTAATATTTGTAAATTGATTATAAATAACATTTTCACATGTCATTCTTTTGCCGTTTTAAGTTTAGCTAGATGAGGTCGGTGTTTTCTAACTGACTACTCGGAGAAGAAACATCGAAACTAACTCAAAGGTCAACGTCTCTTTTAAAATCCATACAATTCATACCGGTCAAATCATATGAGAACAGGGTTGCCAGATCAAAAAATCGAAAATCCGGAGTAAATTCCGGACATTTGATGAAAATTCCTGACTTTCCCTAATTTGAAATAAAAACATTATATTATTTTATGTTTCACTCTTTCATTCAAATGTAGAAATTCCGGACGGTTTAGGATTCCCTTCGCGTTCCGGACAAAGACCTATTATATTACCGTACATGTCCGGAAAATTCCGGTCGTATGGCAACCCTATATGAGAAGCATGTAAGATTATGTCTGTGGTGCTTTTTTTAAGTAAGAAGCACACAGATTTGAGCGGACCTGTCTAGATAGTGCAAGCATTTGTCTGTTACTGTATAGCTTTACTTAGAGAACAGGACGTCAACGATTCTCAACGAAGCTCCACCTATTAATCCTAGGATTGAAAAATCCGACGGCTAAAATATCGGAAACTCAAAAGAAAATGCTAAATATACCGTTTCAAGTTCTGATGATACGTTTAGTGACATTGCTAGTTTAAAAACTTTTATCCGGATAACATTAAAGAATTTGAAAAAATACGGTTTTTCGTAACTTTGTAATGCTATGAGGTTAGCATTCGCTTTTTGTGTTTTATACTGAAGTATGGAGTTTATAATACAGTACGAAGTTTGACACAAAGTATACTTCGCTCTATAGCTCGTAACATTATTAGACATTTTTTATTTATTTTCTTTACTGTACCTATATATATATATCTGAAACAGACCGGACTGACTACTTTCAGTTAGTCTGATTTCATAAGACAAGTTTTAAAACAAGTAAGTGATCATATTTAAATCATCCTTAAATATGATCACTTACTTCTGAAAAGCTTGATTTAAAACTAGAAATGATTATGTTATGTAACCAGACTAACTGAAAGTTGTCAGTCGGGTGTCAGTCGCCACCTACGACATGTCATACAGTTTATTGACCACAATCATGATTTATGCTAATAATATGTGATTACGTGATGATTATATATCTCAGACCATTACCCGCGTATAGGCGATAGATGTTCTTACGTCCGAACTCACATACTTCTTAGGCTTTTTTTTAAAGATTACTAGCAATCCTATTAACCCCTCCAACTAAGCTAAATATGCTTGTGTCTGGAGTGCGTTCACGGGAATAGTGTAAGAAGCTGAGACCTCTCGATTTACAAGTCCGTCACAGCCATTGGAACGAAAACAATTTATGGTTTTTACTTTTGAAATTATAAGATAAAAAAAAATGTCATGCCATCATAAATATAAAATTTATTTTCATAAACCCAACTATTATTGTGCGCACAGCCAAGGTGTGGAACTCTCTGCCGGCTTCCGTGTTCCCTGCCACATATGACCCGTCAGCCTTTATAGCAAGAGTGAATAGGCATTTTCTGTGCTCGCTCGTTCGATCGTAGACCTCATCTTACACTCACCATCAGGTGTGATAGAGGTCAACAGCGGGCTCATTCGTAATAATAAAACAAAAACTTGTCGAATTCGCGTGCAAAGTAAAACCATAGACTGTTTTTATTTGTTTTATTTTTAAGTTTAGTATTAGTCGTTTTGGAGCTAAGTGGCTGTGGTGCTTTTAAGCTATTTTCACAAAAAATACTTTTTACCAAAAAATTAAACCGACTCCCAAAAAACACTGCAAAGTGAAAAATAACTTTAATTTCGGTAGTCGGTGTCTTTAGTTTTTTATTTTCGTTTTTGGCACCGACTTCCGAAATTAAAGTTATTTTTCACTATGCAGTGTTTTTTGGGAGTCGGTTTAATTTTTTGGTAAAAAGTTTTTATATCTCTCTTTTTAGTTGGTCAATTTTTAATTTACCTAGTTACAAGAGCCTAAATGTCAACTACTTATAACCTTTTACAAAATATTGCTTTTCCCAATGCTGGGCCATTAATTGCTGAGGAGTTCTCCTGGTACTTCACCATCAGCTTTACATCACCATATG
This sequence comes from Tholera decimalis, assembly GCA_943138885.2. NCBI lineage: Eukaryota > Metazoa > Arthropoda > Insecta > Lepidoptera > Noctuidae > Tholera > Tholera decimalis. The sequence continues at coordinate 31,502,119 of OW964565.2, forward strand.
CATTGTGACGAGCATAAAGTGCTTAACATCCATATTCAAGTAATCGAATCGCAATCCACTCAATACTTATTATTGAGTAGTTTCGGCGGCCATCTGTGGTCTTCATCATCAGTTCCACTTCCTCAAATGGTACTTTTTGAGAGCAACTGCACAAGTTACTATAAGAAATACCCAAAACGCCATAGGTATGCCTATAATATTTGAAGAGTTCCCTCGATTTCTCCAGGATCCCATCATCAGATCCTGACTTAATGACAATGGTACCAATTTCGAAGTATACCCTTTCAATCAAAAAAATAATTTTCCAAATCGGTTCAGCCGTCTTTGAGTAATCGGTAATCATACATAAAAAAAAAAAAAATATACGCGTCGAATTGATAACCTACTCTTTTTGTCATCGGTTGATAATTTTAAAATAGAATCAGTTAAATACTTAAGTTACTTACAATAAGGCAAAGGGCAAAAAATAATAATTAAATGATAGTTCTTCGCACGCGTGTTGTGGTCACAGAATTACATAAATGTGTACCAAGCTTTAACGAAATTGACAGAGGGATTGACGAGTGATCTCATGAGGTACAGGTTTTTCTTACGAACGCTCGGACTTGAAAATTAAATAAGCTTTTGTTTAAAATGTAAATACTAAACAGTTATTTCGTAATTTGTTGTTTTTATGTTCACGAGTAGCTTCGACTTCGGAAAAAGTGCCGATGAATTAAAATGTTATCCATATTAAAGATGTCTAGATGTCTCTGAATCTATAATTTTATTAATTAGTGGTTTTTCAATAACGAAAAGGACCCAATAGGTTTTCCATTGGATTAAGTCCCCCCTAAAATTACTGCCAACCTACGAAAAGTTTAAATAATTGAAAATAAAACCCTATTAATGAGCACTTTCATCGCCAGAACGATAGCAGATAAATATAATTAAAAATCATTCAATTTAATCATTTAATTCATCTATACAATAAATCCTAGAAACATTTATTATCTGTTGTCAAGTTGAGTGACATCTCTGAGTGCGATTGAAAGAGCTCCATATCTCGCTTTCTATCATAAAAGATATCGTGGGTGTCAGTTTTATTGTTCCGATATCTTTTTATGAGTTACTTCAAGACATTTGACGCAAAACCGGGTCAAGGTATTGCGTGAGAAACTGGTACGACCAGATGCATGCGTTACGTGATTATTGATCAACACATGTTAGTGAGTCTGATCATACTCCAGGTTTGTTTTCTTTTTTTAATATTTCAGTTGGTAATGGATCATGCATACATACATATTGAAAATGTGATCAAGTGATGCATTTTAAAAAGCGTTAAAGAGGTCTTAATTATTGCTACATAGTAATGATACATAATGGCTATAAAATATATTTTTTACTAGCGACCCGGCCCGGCTTCGCTCGGGTAATAAAGTTTATATTTGCTTATATATGATTTTGCTCAATTTCTCGTCCGGTAATTTGCCACACTCATATATCGGCGATAACTCATAAAATATTCATTATATAGATTTAATGTAAAAAGCAATTTTGATCTACATTAAATCCTCAACATATCTGACGTATTTAATTGGATAAGGAATAATACTGTACTGTTAAGAAAATATTCGTAAATAACCCATCAATTTAATGTAATTTGTAAAAGAAAAAATGGTTATTGTGGGTTATTCTTGGGAGATAGACATATGCCATCGCGGACATTTTTGTAGATCTATAAAAGAGAAACAATCCCGCCATACATTGTATTTTCAACCGACGACAAAAAGAGGAGGTTATCAATTCGACGCGTATATATATATATATATTTTTTTTTTAATGTATGATCATCGAGTACTCGAAGACGGCTGAACCGATTTGGAAAATTCTTTTTTTGTTCGAATGGGTATACTTCGAAATTGGTACCATTATCACCAAAGTCAGGATCTGATGATGGGATCCTGGAGAAATCGAGGGAACTCTTCAAATATTATAGGTACACCTATGGCGTTTTGGGTATTTCTTATAGTAACTTGTGCAGTTGCTCTCAAAAAGTACCATTTGAGGAAGTGGAACTGATGATGAAGACCACAGATGGCCGCCGAAACTACTCAATAATAAGTATTGAGTGGATTGCGATTCGATTACTTGAATATGGATGTTAAGCACTTTATGCTCGTCACAATGCATATGGTGATGTAGAGCTGATGGTGAAGTACCAGGAGAACTCCTCAACAATTAACGGCCCAGCATTGGGAAAAGCAATATTTTGTAAAAGGTTATAAGTAGTTGACATTTAGGCTCTTGTAACTAGGTAAATTAAAAATCATCCAACTAAAAAGAGTGAAATAAAAACTTTTTAACAAAAAATTAAACCGACTCCCAAAAAACACTGCAAAGTGAAAAAAAACTTTAATTTCGGAAGTCGGTGCCAAAAACGAAAAAACAAAACTAAAGACACCGACTACCGCAATTAAAGTTATTTTTCACTTTGTAGTGTTTTTTGGGAGTCGGTTTAATTTTTTGTTAAAAAGTTTTTATAACCCAAAAGGTTTGGGCAGCGTTTTCCATTAAAGCTCCCGATAGGCTTAATTCTTTCCGACATGTTGAAGTAATATCGTCATATTTCATTCAATCTACACAAAAACTTAACTTATTATACACTAAAACCTTCCTCAGGAATCACTCACACACAAAATCCATTGCGGAGTTTTTAAGATCTAAGCATACATAGGGACAGACAGACAGGGAAGCGACTTTGTTTTATACTATGTAGTGATGACCAAGATATAAGTACTACTACAAAAATCAAAGATGATTGCACGTAGAAAAGCTCGAAGTCTAATGTTTTTACTGGCTTTTGTCAAAATGATTAACTTGGTCTTCTATCTTGTTTTTTTCAGTGGAAAAATGTTCTATTGACTCTCCTTCTTTGAGTGGAGCGGAAGGCTGTCAGATTTTACTGACTAAAAACGCAACCTGTTCCTTTAACTGCCCTTATGTTCCAGGGCCGTGGAATGTCGTTAGAACATTCTCGCATGCAACTTCGGCTTGCTTTTCTACCATGGCAGTTGACACGTTGCCCAGTTGTTTTACGTACTCCTCCTTGCTGGAGTCAGACTGATAACAAGAAGCAGTAGGGACTACTGGAGTCTCTTGTACCCCAAGAGACTTTCAGTAGTCATCACCTCAGAGCGAGCAGGCAGACCAGATCCTGTTAATAATACGCAGAGCTGCTAGGTATTTTGTCTACAGTGCTTACCTCTGATAGGGCCAAGAGCAGCGTCCCGGCAGAGGGCAGTATGATCGCTTCCCGAGTAGCCGTCCGCCAGAGCGGCCAGGCGAGCCAGTTCATGTCGGTAATAGGCAGGACTACTAGGTATTATATCTCTACAGTGCTTACCTCTGATAGGGCCAAGAGCAGCGTCCCGGCAGAGGGCAGTGAGATCACTACCTGAGTAGCCGTCCGTCAGAGCGGCCAGGCGAGCCAACTCCTGTCAGTGAGACGCAGGACTACTAGGTGCTATGTCTACAGTGCTTACCTCTGATAGGGCCAAGAGCAGCGTCTCCGCAGAGGGCAGTGAGATCGCTTCCCGAGTAGCCGTCTGTCAGAGCGGTCAGGCGAGCCAACTCCTGTCAGTGAGACGCAGGACTACTAGGTGCTATGTCTACAGTGCTTACCTCTGATAGGGCCAAGAGCAGCGTCTCGGCAGAGGGCAGTGAGATCGCTTCCCGAGTAGCCGTCTGTCAGAGCGGTCAGGCGAGCCAACTCCTGTCAGTGAGACGCAGGACTACTAGGTGCTATGTCTACAGTGCTTACCTCTGATAGGGCCAAGAGCAGCGTCTCGGCAGAGGGCAGTGAGATCGCTTCCCGAGTAGCCGTCTGTCAGAGCGGTCAGGCGAGCCAACTCCTGTCAGTGAGACGCAGGACTACTAGGTGCTATGTCTACAGTGCTTACCTCTGATAGGGCCAAGAGCAGCGTCTCGGCAGAGGGCAGTGAGATCGCTTCCCGAGTAGCCGTCTGTCAGAGCGGCCAGGCGAGCCAACTCCTGTCAGTGAGACGCAGGACTACTAGGTGCTATGTCTACAGTGCTTACCTCTGATAGGGCCAAGAGCAGCGTCTCGGCAGAGGGCAGTGAGATCGCTTCCCGAGTAGCCGTCTGTCAGAGCGGCCAGGCGAGCCAACTCCTGTCAGTGAGACGCAGGACTACTAGGTGCTATGTCTACAGTGCTTACCTCTGATAGGGCCAAGAGCAGCGTCTCGGCAGAGGGCAGTGAGATCGCTTCCCGAGTAGCCGTCTGTCAGAGCGGTCAGGCGAGCCAACTCCTGTCAGTGAGACGCAGGACTACTAGGTGCTATGTCTACAGTGCTTACCTCTGATAGGGCCAAGAGCAGCGTCTCGGCAGAGGGCAGTGAGATCGCTTCCCGAGTAGCCGTCTGTCAGAGCGGTCAGGCGAGCCAACTCCTGTCAGTGAGACGCAGGACTACTAGGTGCTATGTCTACAGTGCTTACCTCTGATAGGGCCAAGAGCAGCGTCTCGGCAGAGGGCAGTGAGATCGCTTCCCGAGTAGCCGTCTGTCAGAGCGGCCAGGCGAGCCAACTCCTGTCAGTGAGACGCAGGACTACTAGGTGCTATGTCTACAGTGCTTACCTCTGATAGGGCCAAGAGCAGCGTCTCGGCAGAGGGCAGTGAGATCGCTTCCCGAGTAGCCGTCTGTCAGAGCGGCCAGGCGAGCCAACTCCTGTCAGTGAGACGCAGGACTACTAGGTGCTATGTCTACAGTGCTTACCTCTGATAGGGCCAAGAGCAGCGTCTCGGCAGAGGGCAGTGAGATCGCTTCCCGAGTAGCCGTCTGTCAGAGCGGCCAGGCGAGCCAACTCCTGTCAGTGAGACGCAGGACTACTAGGTGCTATGTCTACAGTGCTTACCTCTGATAGGGCCAAGAGCAGCGTCTCGGCAGAGGGCAGTGAGATCGCTTCCCGAGTAGCCGTCTGTCAGAGCGGCCAGGCGAGCCAACTCCTGGTCGCTGATGGTCGCCGCTGCAGCTCCTCTGGCTAGCACGCGGCGGATGAGGGACATGCGCGTGCGCACGTCCGGGAGACACACATATACGCGTTTGGGAAAGCGTCTGTAGAATAGAAAAAAGATGAACACGCTGTTTTTTCTAATATTGTGTAGAGTATTAGGTGCAAAGTACTTTTGGAAAAATTGTAAATTTGGAAAAAATATATAATGATTATTAATAACAATATTCATGGTCATCTACTAAATACTACCTGACCCGGCAAATGTTGTTTTGTATTTTTAATGGAAAATATAACCTACGGCCTATTATATTATCAGACCGAAGAAGATACCATATACACACAAAAAAAAAAAAAATCTGTGGCATTCTATCGCACACTCCCTGAATTTTAACCGATAGGTTTGCAACACGTTGTCGGCGTTCAACGAGCTTTCAGACTCTAGCAGGGAATTCCACTCCTTAGCGGTATGCACAATGGAAAAAAGGAACTGGTTTCTTCTACACCCTTACCTTAGCGCTGCCTCATCTAGTTCCTGCGGCCGGTTAGTGGCGGCCAACACGATGAGCCGGTCAGCGCCGGCGGCCGGCAGTCCGTCGAACTCCACCAGAAACTCCGTCTTTAGTCGCCGAGACGCCTCGTGCTCACCCGACGATCGCTCGCATAGAAGCGAGTCCACTTCGTCAACGAAGATTATCGCGGGCTGTGGACGGGAGAAAGAGAGATAAGAGCTATGGAAGTCTATAGAACGGTTATTACCGTCAAAAGCCAGGTGTCGGAATTATGATCGAGAGTTCAATATGTCCTGAACCCACTCCAACACAAGCATATTCCTGGGGTTGCGGAAATGTTCTAACGAGATACCACGGCCCCGGAATGCAAGGGCAGCTGAAATAATAGTGTGGGTTTTTAGTCCGTAGAAGTCTGACACCCGCTCTGCTCCACCTAGAGCGGGAGAAGTCATTCGATGATTTTCCCACCCGGAAAACAAAAAAGAAAGACACGAGCATATTTAGCTTATTTGGATGGGTTAACAAGATAGCTAGTAATGTGAATTGTACTCACATTGCTAATTCTCTTTATAAAAACAAATACTAATTACACAATACTATATATAATACAAATACACAATTATTGACGCATCGGAGCATGTATGTAAATGACGGTTATACAACGTGTAACTTAAAGGGTATAACATATCAAGTGCACAGCTTTTTTGGATGATAACAAATGATATGGCAAGGGTTTTGTAATCCTATGTCTACACGTGTGGAACTTATTAGAAATTTCAATACATTGATAACAGAGACCGAATCTTTCAAATTAAGAAGAACGAAGAGAACTATCGTGTTATTGCCAAGTCACGTGGAAAGTTATTAACCCTCGTAGTGCTGTGACAGGTCTGTTATGATTGGCATTCAAGAAACATATGAAACCGATAATTTGGTATCAATTTTTTGAGTCACTTATTTTGAGCTGAAACCGTGCATAGAGTCTCCATATCAAATGTTGTCTTCAGCCCTTGTGGATAGATATAGGGTTTCCGTTACATGTTGTAGAATGGGCCACTTGAATATTTGTGAGGTGTTGGAGCTTGCTGTGCCCGACAGGGTTCATGTGAGCTATTACCTATATATTATTAAGATCTTGTTAACACATGTTATTGCAATAAAGAATGAATTGAATTGAATTGAATTGAGCTGGTCTGTGTGTGCTGGCACGCTTACAATGAAGTGTTTGGTTTTTTCAACCAACCACATCAAAATGAGTGCAATTGGCAATCCTCTTTTTATTTCCGCTGTATTTGTCAGTCCTCCGCATATACTGCCAAAGCTTACCTTAAGCTTGTTTTTGCCCTACCCTTCACCACAATCTGATGGATATTTAAAGAACGCATAGAGGACAAAGAACATTGATTTTTTTGTATTTATATAGTAGATTTCGTGTAGCAGCACCACCTTCTATCGTAAGATATAATTGAAATTTGACTTAAAGTTAGGTATACGAATTTTAGGCGGGCGGATTACTATTAATTTAGGCGTTTCATAATATCTAAATAAAGTACAACAGACCTGCGCGAAGATAGCTTTAAAACACTTTCCATAAATAATTTTGTGTGTCAATAGAATTGTCAAGTAAAAAATAAAGTCAATAATACGGAAATTACTTTCATTCATACTTGACCTATTGTATCGACCTTTCTTTTTTAATTGGAGTGCATAAGTGGTGCATTCGGCCTCGCGTTATACAGCCTAGTTTTAAAATATACGATATGGTTATTAATACTCTGAGGTTTGATCATGAACATGAAGTATTTTGAAGGTCAAATAAAGTGTGATTTTATGCAACACAGGTGTACAACGACGGACTTAACACCTTTCGCATTCTCTACCAGTCAACTAAAGGTGGTGACGCCGCACAGCGTAAAAAATAACTCAAAATAAAACATTTTAATAAATTCTATTAAAGTCAACGGTAGTAAATTTGTTTAGCACACAACAAACAACAAAAGCATTTACAGGGAGTCCCCCCTGTAGTATGCAAAAGATCGCTTTTATCGAAAAGACAACCTATTGTACATTCTTTTAATTCTGTAAAAAGCGTATATTTAAGGACTGGCTGACTCATTACCGCGATTATATTTTCCACATTTTCTTTAAAACTTTCCCTTGACTTCCACAAGTATTTTAAAAACAAAATTACCCAAATCGTTGCTTCACCCGACTGTAACAATAATAATAATATATAAATATAATAATATTCCAAAACTTTCACACAACGCCATCTAGTCCCAAACTAAGCAGAGCTTGTGGTATGAGTACTAGACAACTGATAAACATACATATATATATCTAAATACATACATATAATAGATAAATTACACCCAGACAAAGAACAAATGATCGTGCTCATCACACAAACATTTGTCCTGGGTGGGAATTGAACCCACGACCTTGCGCATAGCAGTCAGGGCCACTGACTGCTATGCACTAGACCAACAGGCATTACCAATGGAGCATTATGTTTTCATCATGATAAAGTAGACGGGAGCGAAGTCCCGCGCGCTATTATTTAGATATGTATATTGAGAAGATATTATTAGACTTAATTCTGTTAATATGTTATTAATTAACCTCGATATTATGACATCACACCGAAATACACAAGTGTGAACAGCAAGCCATTTCGCTAGTTCGCTGTAATATGCGTGTCTAATGCCCATAACCAGGCACCAAATACGACGTCGTGTTACAACTGGGTAATTCCCGATATCGAACCCACATATGTGACCATAATGGCGACGACGCATTTTATAGATCTTACTTAAGTATGCACCAGAAAAACAAGTCTCATTTTATATCGAAGTGTACACAAAATAAGTATTTTTTATTTTTATTTTTTTTAAAGTAAACTTTGCAATGTGGGTAAAATTCATATTACTTGCAATCTTGTTAACCCCTTCAACTAAGCTAGATTTTCTTGTGTCTGAAGTGGGTTCACGGCAATAGTGTAATAAGTTCGAACCCACACCTCTCGATCAGGAGTCCCATTAGGCTAATGACGCTTCGCTTGACATTGAGAAGTAACAGGCGAGGTCGAGCAGGGTAGGTTTCTGGATTCAGTATTCAAAGTTTAAGAATGGGTCAAACTCAGCCATAACGCTATATTGACTGATTTTCAGGCTAAGGTTTTTATTTTATTTTTGATAGGCTTGCGTTTGACCACAATCTCACCTGATGTTAAGCGATGATGTGGTCGAAGATGAAGCACGCTTGCCTAGAAGTACCTATTCACTCTTCACTTAAAGACTCCCAGGTTATAGCTATCAGGAAACACAGACTCCGGCGGGGAGTTCCACTCCTTAGCTGTACGTACGATGAAAGTATTCCCAACACGTTTTGTGCGTATGGGTGGGCTTGCAATACGTCGCCGATGTCCAAGGCTCTGGAGATTTGTCTCGACCAGTTTCTCGTTGCCGATGAGCCTCTTGGCCCGTTTCTCGATAGACTCAAGTGCATCAAGCTGGTATTTGGCAGATCCGTCCTAGAGATAAGAGCAGTACTCCATACACGACCGAATTTGTGCTTGATAGAGGTTGAGCAGCTGTTCCGGTGTGAAGTACCGTCTCACCTTTGCTAGGATTCCCAACTTTTTGGCAGCCAATTGAGCCTTAGCCTCGATAAACGAATCAAAATTTAGGGTGGATGTCAACGTAACCCCAAGAAGCTCGATGCGATCAGTTATCGGCACGGTTACATCACGGAAAGGAGCCGGTTGAAATTAGCTCCTTTTTACGGAGAAAAGACATGCCTGGGTCATAGCAGCATTAAACTTGACCAAGTTGGCGTCGCCCCACTTAGAGGCAGTCTTCAAAGTTCAAGCGCCCCACCATTGCCTCTCGGAGCGACTGGACTTGTGACCCACTAGCACGCGCGCTGGATATATATCTCTAAGCAACAGTGCTGTCGTCTGCATACCCAAAGGTACCGGGCATTAGCAGATCGTTAATATGCAGCAAGAATAAAGTTGCTGAGAGAACTGACCCCTGCGGCATTAATAGCCAATTGGCCAGACGAGCAGCCATCAATAACCACTCGAATAGACTGATCTCTCAGGAAGTCTTCTATCCAAACTCAAAGTTCAGTGGGTATACCAAAGGAAGGAAGTTTAGCAATAAGGCTATCGTGCCACACCATCTATTTAATTCTGTTATGGTGTACAATAAAGAGTATATCTATCTACCTATGTAAAAGTAGAGTTCAGAGAATCAGTTGTTGCTGCGTTGAAGACATTTTAAGTGTTCCCGCAGCTCCCGGCGTAAGTATGCGTGGGATTACAGGGTGGTTCCAATTAGTCTGACATACTGCTTCGCCAGTCTCAGGCCGAACAACATCCATGAGGATTTCCACCAATAGAGACAAAAATTGTAAGCCAACAACTAAACTTCATGTTAATTCTTTAATTAAGAGGGTACCTGTCAAAAACACCGATTGATTGTCGCCGAAAAACTATTGTAACAAAAACTATTTTATATTTATTTTGAATCAATTTATTGATGCGTTGTTTCTCAAAAGAATTTAATTGCTAAAGTTTATTTCATCGTACTAATCCTTACTAATATTATGAATGCGAAAGTAACTTTGTCTGTCTGTGTGTTACGCAATCACGCCTAAACTACAGAACCGATTAAATGAAATTTGGTACCGACATAGTCTAGAGCCTGAGAAAGGAAATAGTCTGCTTTTTAATGCAAAAAAAGGGCTGTAAGGGGATGAAAATTTGTATGGAAATTACGTAATTTTTAAAGCTAGAAGCTTGAAACTTATTTTTTAGACTATTTATTAGAAAAATGTACTTAAATAGGCTATCAGCAGTAAAATATTGTAAATAGGTCATTTATGTATGGGTTTTATTTTCAAAACATATAGTCAAAAAAATTAAATTGCTTCCGAAAGTCACAATTCCGCGCGGACGAAGTCGCGGGCACAGCTAGTAAATTATAAATGCGAAATTTTGTGTGGATGGATGTATGTATGGATGTTTGTTACTCTTTGACGCAAACGCTACCTATACTGAACAGATCTGAATGAAATGTTAGTAGATAGTTGACATCCTGGAATAACACATAGGCTACTTTTTATCCCGGAATTCCCACGGGATCGGGATTTACGCGGGAAAACCCTCGCAGGTGAACGAAGTCGAGGGCAGAAGCTAGTACTACATATTTCACTAAAGCGTAACAATAGGTCTACCCAGAATTGATTAATAGAATATGTACAAGAACCTACCAATTTGAAAGTGCATTCAAATGTTCAATAGGTTTTTTATCACGAGTATGCGTTTGAAAGGAGGTCACCGACTTGCCGCCATATTGTTAGCGAGATAACAAGTACGTCGCATGAGCACTAATTATTATGCGCAAGACTTAGGACATTCGTATTATATAATCTCAGCAGAACCTAGGGTACTAAAAGGAGATAGGTATATTAGAGTAATGAAATGATCTCTCGTTTGTGGAGGAGTACACGTGTTGATTGATATATCTTATCTTACTTCACTAATATTACAAATGCGAAAGTTTGTGAGAATGTAATGTATGGATGTTTGTTACTTTTTAACGCAATAACTACTGAACGGATTTGAATGAAATTAATTATAGTTGACATCTTGGAATAACAACATAGGCTACTACTAGGCTGCTTTAAGGGCAGCTGAAGGATCAGGGTGGGTTTTTTGTCAGTAGAAGTCTGACACTCCCTTCCGATCCACCCCAAGCGAGAGAAGCGAGTCATTTTTTGAAAAAAAATCTTCATAAAAATAATTATTTACAAATATGTCAAGTCGACATAATTATCACGACAATCTGACAGTTGTCATCGCCAATTGTCGCCGACAATTGTCAGAAATATTGTGACGTGGTTTTGTGACATATGTCGAGTTTATTAAACGCGTTTTTATTTGACAAATATGTCACGATTTTGCTTGTAAATTTTTGACATATTTGACAGTTTTATTAAACAGCCTAAATGCGACAATTTTGCCACTTTTTGACATATATGCCGAATTGTCAGCTTTATTAAATAGGGCCCTAGTGGTAAGCGATGATGGGGTCCAAGATGGCCTATACACTCTTGATTTATAGACCCCCAGGTTATAGCTATCAAGAAATACAGACTCCGGCAGGGAATTCCACTCCACAGCTATACGCACAATGCAAGTATTCCCAAAACGTTTTGTGCCCAAGGGTGGGATAAATGATCTTTATTTTGCAAATTGGTTATTAAATAACACTTTTACACGTAATTTTTTTCATAAATATGAACTAGATGAGGCCGGTGTTTCCTAACTGACTACCCTAAGAAGAAACACCGAAGCAAACTCAGGGGTCCGTCTCTTTAAAGTCCATACAATCTATACTGGTTTAATTTTATGGGAACCTTGTAGGTTTCAGTCTGAGGCGATCTTTTGAAGAAAGATACTCACAGATTTCAGTGAGCCTGTCCATACAGTGCTAGCATTTGTCAAATGACGTATAGCTCAACTTAGAATAAGAACTATGTAACGAATTAAAGATTTGTGACTGTCACCCAGTGTGTGGAGCAGTGGTGGCCCCGTGGTCAAAGGCACAAATTAACTTACAACGAGTTTAAGGCATATTACTTGTGTAAGGCACATCATTATTACTCTTAAAACGGTAAAGGTGTTTACACGATACACGATGTTTTATCGTGAAGAAAGCGGCTGTCCTAGGACTTAAAAATCCGAAGTTATGCGACATATACGAACCCACACTGTTCCTGCGTGGTACATTATGGCCCATTTTCTTTCATAGAGAGGGGGGCTGTCCCACCAGTGGAAACCTTACAGGTTGATTACGTTATGTTTGTGACTGTTATAGGGTTATTATATTATGTTATGTTCAGGACTGTGTACCTGCAGTTCTCTGGCGACTTGGAAGAGCGCTCGCACCATCTTCTCGCCTTCACCCACGTACTTGCTGGTCAAGGTGGCCGCGGATATGGAGAAGAATGTCGCCGAGCACTCGGCAGCTACACATCGGGCTAGTAGCGTTTTACCTGGGGTAACAAACACATTAGATACACAGATACATAATGCGGAGATATAGGGGTAAATTAGTTTGTGTGTTCAATGTGTTGAGCGAGGCGCCACTGACGCATGCATATCGCCGTCTTTACTTCATGGCAACAGATTTGGATTTATTCGAACGTTGCATAAAGTTTTAATAAATAAATAATTGTGCCATCTTACGAATACTGAACGTCCTACATATTGCGACAAGGTTTTATTTGGAAAACATCTAGTAATCAAGGCAATCATCATTTGTTTAGACTTTTCCCATTTATGTTGGTGTCAGCGTCAATCACGGAATAGATGAATAAAGTTGGAATGGTAATGAGGGCGTGGCGAGCGCGCCACAACTATGTTTCGAAAATCATAGCTCGACCGATTAATTCATTCACCGCGTTTAGTGCGCTTCGGAATACTTAAGAACTCAGAACTCTGCTTTAAAATGCCGTGTTGTGCAATTATAACCTGTAAAACAAAAAGTCAGACCGCAAGTATAGAGCGAGGAGGTATATCTTTCCATCGGTAAGTCGAAAATAACATTTAATTACAATTTTATTTGTAAAAAACTTAAAAATATTCTAATCACTATGAAATTCCAAACATTAACAACATTATTGCAACAAGTTACAAAAAATATACATTGCCCGATGCTTACTCGTTTAATCAACGCAATGACCAAGTTCGCATACAATGTACTGCATGCGTCGCGTCCTCAACACTTCAACCCTTGACGTGTCGTCCTTTGCCCTGATTGGCCGATTTACAATCAGTAGCAAGCTCTCGATTTAAGTGTGTGTAATTTATTTGTGTGCGTCATTCGCATACGTAACGGGCCTCTTGCTTGTAGTGGAGCTAAAGAGTGGGAGACAAGCGGCGACACGCATTCTCATACAAATCAGGAACTATTTCCTTTCTAACCTCTTTTATCTGTTCTGTGGTGTCAATAGCCTAATGGATTTCAGTCTAATGAAATGCCGCTACTACTAAAAATACTACTTATTTTACATGTAGCGACTGGGCAAATCAGTGTAAGATTTCTAGCTTCTGACTATCCGTAACGATTCTCAAAGATGTTCGAATGACAGCTAGGATCAACAACTTAACGTGCTTTGCAATGCTCGGCGGAATGTCATATTTTAACATAATTAAGATGATCGCAGATGGGCCATACTTTGGAATAGAGTCCCATTTTGGCTAGTCATAGCGTAGGTACTTAATGAGCGGTGAGCGCGGAAAAGATGGTAGCTATTTTGGCGAAATAAAGCACACACGGAAGATATCTTGGTCTCTATAATACATAAACCCATAAATCTCATTACAGGCTAACAATAATAATAAAAGAAGAACTTATTAAGATTTACTGTAAGCTTTTCAATTCGTAGGAAAGACCATACTAAAGTGCTGGCTTATGAATAGATAGGCCAGTTTCTAATAACGAGCGCGCATAAATTATTGCAATTAACTTTATGTCAATGACATAAACGTCACATGGCTAATTAATTTTAAACAGAGCAAGTAATGCTTCTGAATTGCACATGCTGCACACAGTTCAGATGCGGAAGGTTTATAAACAAAATGGCGTACTACTCGTGTCCATCCTACTTCCTACTAATATTATAAATGCGAGTCTGTAAGGATGCATGTATATTTGTTGGTCTTTCACGCAAAAACTACTGAACGTATCTCAATAAAATTTGGTATGTAGATAGTTGATATCCTGCAATAACCCATAGGCAACTTTTTATTCCCATGGGATCAGGATTTACGCGAGAAAAACCTCCCACACGAACGAAGTCACGGTCATAAGCTTGTTCTACTATTAAATTCTCTTTTCATATTATTATATTGTTCCATTACTATTCAAAGGCCAAATCTATCCAAAACGAGATCATCTACATGTTTTTTGTACACGGTTTTATGTCTGAACGCAACTGAATGCTACAGGGAAAAGATAACAAGATAATAAACGAATGCCAAAAGAGATACATAAAAAAGAAAAACGGTTTATTCTGCCAGACGATACAATCTCAAAAAAAAAAATATCACACCACACATTACACAATAAGAAAAGACATAGTAATATAAATGAGAAAAACAAAGGCTACTGGGAATTATAGAGTTCGCTTGAATGTAGACTACTATCCGTGTTGATATTGAATCAGTACTTATATATTTTGTTGATGATTCTACTGTGCATCAAACGACACTAAAGACGATTATTTCAAAATAAATACAGTATTGTTAAAGAATTATGGTAGTAACTAGAATTATCTTCATCTCAGAAGCGCCGATAGCCTAATGGATAAGGTGTCGGCACTGTGATCGAGAGATCGTGGGTACGAACCGCGCGCATTACACTATTGCCGTGAAGTCCAGACACAAGCATATGTATCTTAGTTGGAGGAGTTAACAAAATTGCTAGTAATGTGAATTCTACCCAGAAGCTAGTTCTTCCAAAAAAAAAAAAAACTATCACTACCAAGTCTCGTCATAAGGCGGTCTTACCCGTCTTACCATACCATAGACAGAAAAGAAAACACTAGCGCTTTGTTTATGGTATGACGTCTGACATCAACTGTTACTGATAATAGAAAAACGAATCACAATTGACTTTGACTTAATAAAATTTATTGTACCGGGCATACTGAAATATAGTACGAATAGTACCGTAGGACTTTTGTTTTTCTTATTTATAAATAATAACATCAGTGACCAGTGGTTACCGGCCCGACTTGCAATTTGCAGGTCGATGGTTTACACCCAGTCAGACATTTTTTTAATTTTTTTATTGACAATAGGCTCGCGTTTGACCACCATCTCACCTGATGGTAAGTGATGATGTAGTCGAAGACGGAGCACGTTTACCTAGAAGTAACCTATTCACTCTTGTCTTATAGAGCCCCAGGTTATAGCTATCGGGAAACACAGACTCCGGCAGGGAATTCCACTCCATAGCCGTACGCACAATGAAAGTATTCCCAAAACGTTTTGTGCGTATGGGTGGGATGTCCGACATGTATCGATGTGATGTGTTACTTTGTGTGTGTGTATGCCTGCCTCACATCGTGAGGAAACCAGTCTTATGGTCTTAGGATAAAAAATTCGAAGACGTGACCGGTGACAAACACCAAGGCGCACTAGGCTCACGTGGTGGATTAGTGAGATAAGGCCTATGTCCCAACAGTGGGAACATTATAGGCTGAATTATTATGATTAATTAAAAAACACATTATAAAAGCTGTCAAGTCTGCGTAGAAAATAAATTCGTTTTATATTTACTTTAATACTTTTCACCGCCTCAAATAAACTTCGCCGAAAACCTTCCTGCGTTTGATGGGCCTATCATTATATCCACTTGTAATCGACAAAATTTTACTGGTTGCTCCACAAAAATCACTTATCGAGAGTTGTAGTTGAAGTTTGACTACATATAACCTTTTCAAATCAAAATCAAATCAAAATTATTTTATTTTACATAGGCCTGCATGGGCACTTACAAAACGTCAGCAGTTAGGGCACGGTTCGAAATTGATCGTTTCCTATGGAGAAGAACCGGCAAGAAACTCCACAATTACTTGCCGGTAGATATTTTTTTTTTTTGGTATGAGATGATAATATAGACCAATTGACATAATACAATGTAATGTAATATAACTAATCAGAAATGAATCTCAGAGTCTATAGTGTTATCGCTTTACTTTACTAACAGTCGCCCGGGGCTTCGCTCCAGTGCACTTTACACCATAAAAACATAACTTCCTTCTTTTTAAGTCGGGTAAAAAGTAACCTATAACCTTCCTCAAGCTTCAACCTACTTCCATAACATTTCATCCAAATACACCCAGTATTTTCGAAGATTGGCACGTTCAAACAAACAAACTTTTTCACTTTATACATATAATACTAGCAGTTGCTCGCGTCTTCGCCCGCGTGGGAAGTTTTTCCCGTGTAAATCCCGATCCCGTGGGAATTTCGCAAAATCCTTTCTTAGCGGATGCCTACGTCATAACATATACCTGCATGCCAAATTTCAGCCCCATCCGTCCAGTGGTTTGGGCTGTGCGTTGATAGATCACTATGTCAGTCAGTCAGTCAGTCAGTCAGTCACCTTTGAGTTATATATATTTAGACTAGCTTCTGCCCGCGACTTCGTTCGCGTGGGAGGGTCTTTCCCGCGTAAGTCCCAATCCCGTAGGAATTCCGGGATAAAAACTATTCTATGTCCTTCCCAGGGTCCTAAACTATTCCTATGCCAAATTTCATCTAAATCGGTTCAGCGGTTTAGTCGTGAAAAGGTAACACACAGACAGACAGAGTTACTTTCGCATTTATAATATTAGTAAGGATTAGTATAGATAAGCACGTTCTTCGTCGCATCCGAGCTAGAAATAGAGGTTGTTCAGCGGCTGAAATAACAAAAGGGACATAAAAATGATACCTAGATAATGATATTTACCATTTCCTGGTGGTCCAAAGAGGAGTAGTCCTCTCGCTGGTGACCTCAGTCCAGTGAAGAGTTCTGGCCTCAAAGATGGCAGTACCACCATCTCCTGAAGCGCTTGCTTAGCGGCCTACAAAAGAGAAATCATTTTAAATAATCATACTGTAACGTGAATAAATGAATCAGTATATCCAGGTTCAACTCCGAGGGTTGCGAGAATGTTCTAACAAGATACCGCGGCCTCGGAATGCAAAAGCAACTGAAACTGGAGCGGGGGGGGGGGGGCTTTTAGTCAGTAAAGTCTGACACTCCCTTCCGCTCCACCCACAGTGACACAGACACGGGAGGAGTCATTTGTGATTTTCCCACGCAAATAAAAAAGGTTCAATTCCGAGCTGCTACTGAAATATCCATATATCTTGTACAATCGAAAAAAATATAAGATTTATTGTATCACTTGCTTAAAAAATCTTAAGATATAAAAATGAATGCTTATATCGATCAAATTTTTTTCACTGTTTAATTTCAAGAAGCTTTTATAAAAATAAATAAATAATCCAATTTGGCGGGCGGTCCAAGATGACGGACTCGTAATTTTTTTTCGCTGCCGTAATATGGGTATCCAATGAAAGAGTTAGCTGAAGAGTATATGTAGTTTCGAAAATAACAAAAAATCTATACTTTTTGTTATTTTTTTAATACGAATTTTAATTAACTGCTGGAGATCGAATCCAATGGCAAGCCACAGTGCCTCAGCTCAGTACTTTCGAAAACATCTATCATATACAAGACGAATGAAATATCAATGAGAAAACTAGAGTAATAGATACTAAATTATATTCCTTTCATTTAAATGATACTAACATTTTAATTAAGTAATTTCCGCTATCTATTAACGCTACTATTTTCTCGTGCGAAAGCTAATTTGTCTCGTCTTGATTAGTTTAATAATAAAAGCTATAAAATCATATTAGATGATTCATTCAAAGCTTGGTTCTTAGAAGGCATAAATGTTTATATTCAAGCAATAGGGAAATCACGTAAATACAAAGTCTACATAAATGAAAACTTATATGAAAGACTAAAAGTTTTTTTCGCCGAAAAGAAGTAACCTATGTCCTTCTCCAAAGTCTTAACTATTTGTACCAAATTATATTATAAATAAATAATAATTATATTATAATAATTATATTATATTATATTGTACCAAATGTTATCATTGTGGGTTAAGTGGTTTAGACGTATTTGTAGCAGACCGACAGTTACTTTCGCATTTATAATATAACTAGTATTTGCGTGTTGTGCGAGGTGCAAGCACCTCGAGTGCTTGTGAAAAAAAAAAAAAACAAAGGGGGGGGGGGGTGATGGGGGGGGGGGTTGCAGAAGTATTTTGACTAAAACATTGCCCCTCTAAATGAATCTGAAAAAAAAAATGTTCCAAGTCTCTTAATTTCCGAGTTCCGCCTAAAGGGGGTGAGAAGGGGGGCGGGGGGGGGGGGGGGCGACTGAAAAATGGTTTTTACTTTACCGAGCCTCCTCTATACGAATCCGTAAAAAAATAAAATACGGGTCTCGTAGTTTCCGAGATACGATAGGGGGGGGGGGCGGGAAAGGGGGGGAAAAGGGGAGGTTTGGCACTTTTCCCGTAGGTTTGAGAGTGCAAGCACCTCGCGTGCTTGTAAAAAAAAAAAAGTGGGGGGGTGATGGGAGGTTTAGTATTTGCGTGTTGCGCGAGGTGCAAGCACCTCGCGTGCTTGTGAAAAAAAATAAGTATTTGCGTGTTGCGCGAGGTGCAAGCACCTCGCGTGCTTGTGAAAAAAAATAAGTATTTGCGTGTTGCGCGAGGTGCAAGCACCTCGCGTGCTTGTGAAAAAAGAAAATGGTATTTGCGTGTTGCGCGCGGTGCAAGCACCTCGCGTGCTTGTGAAAAAAAAAAAAAATTGGGGGGGTGATAGGGGGGGGGGGTTGCAGAAGTATTTCGACTAAAGCATTGCCCTTCTAAATGAATCTGAAAAAAAAAATGTTCCAAGTCTCTTAGATTCCGAGATCCGCCTAAAGGGGGGGAGAAGGGGGGCGGGGGGGGGGGGGGGACTTTGAAAAATGGTTTTTACTTTACCGAGCCTCCTCTATACGAATCCGTAAAAAGAAAAAAAATACGGGTCTCGTAGTTTCCGAGATACGATAGGGGGGGGGAAAAGGGGACGTTTGGCACTTTTCCCGTAGGTTTGAGAGTTACTTGTTTACGAATCTGTCAAAATATACCCACCTCCCCATCCACCATCTGGGAGAACAATTATGTCAATGAGTGAGTCAGTCAGTGGTAATTTAGCTTTATATAATATACTAGTATTTGCGTGTTGCGCGAGGTGCAAGCACCTCGCGAGCTTGAGAAAAAAAAAAAAATGGGGGGAGTGATGGGGTGGTTTAGTATTTGCGTGTTGCGCGAGGTGCAAGCACCTCGCGTGCTTGTGAAGAAAACTAAAGCACTGCCCCTCTAAATCAAGTATTTGCGTGTTGCGCGAGGTGCAAGCACCTCGCGTGCTTGTGATAAAAAACAAAAAAAAAGAGGGGGGGGGGTGATGGGGGGGGGGGGGTGGCACAAGTATTTCGACTAAAGCATTGCCCCTCTAAATGAATCTGAAAAAAAAAATTTTCCAAGTCTCTTAGATTCGTAGATCCGCCTAAAGGGGGGGAGAAGGGGGGCGGGGGGGGGGACTTTGAAAAATGGTTTTTACTTTACCGAGCCTCCTCTATACGAATCCGTAAAAAGAAAAAAAATACGGGTCTCGTAGTTTCCGAGATACGATAGGGGGGGGGAAAAGGGGACGTTTGGCACTTTTCCCGTAGGTTTGAGAGTTACTTGTTTACGAATCCGTCAAAATATACCCACCTCCCCATCCACCATCTGGGAGAACAATTATGTCAATGAGTGAGTCAGTCAGTCAGTGGTAATTTAGCTTTATATAGTATAACTAGTATTTGCGTGTTGCGCGAGGTGCAAGCACCTCGCGTGCTTGTGAAAAAAACTAAAGCATTGCCCCTCTAAATCAAGTATTTGCGTGTTGCGCGAGGTGCAAGCACCTCGCGTGCTTGTGAATAAAAAAAATGGAGGGGGGTGATGGGGGGGGTTTAGTATTTGCGTGTTGCGCAAGGTGCAAGCACCTCGCGTGCTTGTGAGAAAAGAAAAAAAAAAGGGGGGGGGGGTGATGGGGGGGGTTTAGTATTTGCGTGTTGCGCGAGGTGCAAGCACCTCGCGTGCTTGTGGAAAAAACTAAAGCATTGCCCCTCTAAATCAAGTATTTGCGTGTTGCGCGAGGTGCAAGCACCTCGCGTGCTTATGAATAAAAAAAAAAAAAAGAGAAGGGGGGGGTGATGGGGGGAGTTATGGGTGTTTAGTTTTTGCGTGTTGCGCAAGGCCAAGCACCTCGCGTGCTTATGAAAAAAAAAAAAATGGGGGGGGGGGATGGGGGGGGGTTGCAGAAGTATTTTGACTAAAGCATTGCCCCTCTAAATGAATCTGAAAAAAAAAATGTTCCAAGTCTCTTAGATTCCGAGATCCGCCTAAAGGGGGGGAGAAGGGGGGCGGGGGGGGGGACTTTGAAAAATGGTTTTTACTTTACCGAGCCTCCTCTATACGAATCCGTAAAAAGAAAAAAATACGGGTCTCGTAGTTTCCGAGATACGATAGGGGGGGGGGGCGAAGGGGGGGGAAAAGGGGAGGTTTGGCACTTTTCCCGTAGGTTTGAGAGTTACTTGTTTACGAATCTGTCAAAATATACCCACCTCCCCATCCACCATCTGGGAGAACAATTATGTCAATGAGTGAGTCAGTCAGTCAGTCAGTGGTAATTTAGCTTTATATAGTATAACTAGTATTTGCGCGTTGCGCGAGGTGCAAGCACCTCGCGTGCTTGTAAAAAAAAAAAAGTGGGGGGGTGATGGGAGGTTTAGTATTTGCGTGTTGCGCGAGGTGCAAGCACCTCGCGTGCTTGTGAAAAAAAATAAGTATTTGCGTGTTGCGCGAGGTGCAAGCACCTCGCGTGCTTGTGAAAAAAAATAAGTATTTGCGTGTTGCGCGAGGTGCAAGCACCTCGCGTGCTTGTGAAAAAAGAAAATGGTATTTGCGTGTTGCGCGCGGTGCAAGCACCTCGCGTGCTTGAGAAAAAAAAAAAAAATTGGGGGGGTGATAGGGGGGGGGGGTTGCAGAAGTATTTCGACTAAAGCATTGCCCTTCTAAATGAATCTGAAAAAAAAAATGTTCCAAGTCTCTTAGATTCCGAGATCCGCCTAAAGGGGGGGAGAAGGGGGGCGGGGGGGGGGGGACTTTGAAAAATGGTTTTTACTTTACCGAGCCTCCTCTATACGAATCCGTAAAAAGAAAAAAAATACGGGTCTCGTAGTTTCCGAGATACGATAGGGGGGGGGAAAAGGGGACGTTTGGCACTTTTCCCGTAGGTTTGAGAGTTACTTGTTTACGAATCTGTCAAAATATACCCACCTCCCCATCCACCATCTGGGAGAACAATTATGTCAATGAGTGAGTCAGTCAGTGGTAATTTAGCTTTATATAATATACTAGTATTTGCGTGTTGCGCGAGGTGCAAGCACCTCGCGAGCTTGAGAAAAAAAAAAAAAATGGGGGGAGTGATGGGGTGGTTTAGTATTTGCGTGTTGCGCGAGGTGCAAGCACCTCGCGTGCTTGTGAAGAAAACTAAAGCACTGCCCCTCTAAATCAAGTATTTGCGTGTTGCGCGAGGTGCAAGCACCTCGCGTGCTTGTGAAAAAAAAAAAAAAAAAAGAGGGGGGGGGGTTGCACAAGTATTTCGACTAAAGCATTGCCCCTCTAAATGAATCTGAAAAAAAAAAATTTCCAAGTCTCTTAGATTCGTAGATCCGCCTAAAGGGGGGGAGAAGGGGGGCGGGGGGGGGGGACTTTGAAAATGGTTTTTACTTTACCGAGCCTCCTCTATACGAATCCGTAAAAAGAAAAAAAATACGGGTCTCGTAGTTTCCGAGATACGATAGGGGGGGGGAAAAGGGGACGTTTGGCACTTTTCCCGTAGGTTTGAGAGTTACTTGTTTACGAATCTGTCAAAATATACCCACCTCCCCATCCACCATCTGGGAGAACAATTATGTCAGTGAGTCAGTGAGTGGTAATTTAGCTTTATATAGTATAACTAGTATTTGCGTGTTGCGCGAGGTGCAAGCACCTCGCGTGCTTGTGAAAAAAGAAATTGGTATTTGCGTGTTGCGCGAGGTGCAAGCACCTCGCGAGCTTGTGAAAAAAAAAAAAAAAAAAAAGAGGGGGGGGGTGATGGGGGGGGGGGTTGCACAAGTATTTCGACTAAAGCATTGCCCCTCTAAATGAATCTGAAAAAAAAAATGTTCCAAGTCTCTTAGATTCCGAGATCCGCCTAAAGGGGGGGAGAAGGGGGGCGGGGGGGGGGACTTTGAAAAATGGTTTTTACTTTACCGAGCCTCCTCTATACGAATCCGTAAAAAACAAAAAATACGGTTCTCGTAGTTTCCGAGATACGATAGGGGGGGGGGGAGAAGGGGGGGGAAAAGGGGAGGTTTGGCACTTTTCCCGTAGGTTTGAGAGTTACTTGTTTACGAATCTGTCAAAATATACCCACCTCCCCATCCACCATCTGGGAGAACAATTATGTCAATGAGTGAGTCAGTGAGTGGTAATCTAGCTTTATATAATATAATTTAGCTTTATATAGTATAATAATAATAAAGTAGAGCTGATAATAGAATGTTTGATTAAAAAACAAATCGGCTAAAAATATAGAGATACAAGCATTTGATGCTTTTCTTTTATCTTAGCACATTAATGGCGCAGTTATTCCTCTAAAATTTCTTCCAAAAAGTTATTATTAATTATGTAAATTTCTACGGAATCAGTCTAGTGGATACGGAACGAATTTGTTGTGACGCACGGTGGGCTGAAAAACGGCTTTCATAGACTTAGGCATTTTATTTTGCAAGTGCCAGTTTTTGTGCCGGATATCACTTCTATTTGTTATAACAATATACAAAAATGACACCAGAATTGATTCTGCACAAAAACGAAGGAATTATAATTTTTTTACGAAAATTTTGTATGGAGCTAGTATGAAAAATCGAAATATCTCTGAAACGGCAGCGATAACCGTAATATCCTTATAGGAGGTTTTAGTACTAATTATTTATGATTTTTTGACATACGTTACATAATGGTTGTAGATGCCTTTTTTTTTTAAATCGTCAAAATATTTTTATTTATTTTTACATATTAAACGTTCCTTTTAGAGTTTAAGTTGAAGAATTCAGAGCTTTAACAACTCTTAACATAAAATAGCATCACCCCTATAGACCTGAAGGACTAGACAGAGGTGTGTAGTATCTTGTTGATCTTGTAAGATTTCCAACAATACCAAATAGTTGAATATCAGTGTCAAAGTGCCCATGCTGTCGCTTCTTTTAGAAAGATAGGGGAATGAAATTGTTAATTGATCATACCCTAAAAGTATGATTACAACATAACCGGACACATAATAATATCGACACAAAAGGAATTTTAAAACCTTGCATACGTTCAAAATACAAAATAACATATTGTGTAGTCATCTAATGAGTCTGATGACAAGTAATTAAGTAATTAGAATGATGGTTGTAGTCTTCTGATTCTAATGAGCCTATTAAGTGATTAAATGATTTGAAATATCTCGCAACAATACCAACTAAGAACTGCATTCACCTTTTTATAATTAGTGAGCTAATGTGATTTGCTAATGTTGATTAGTTCTACTATGAGTTCTACGAAATGTTTTTGACGATTATAAATTTTTATTATCATATCTTTTATAACTTTAATGAGGGTAGTTAACTAATTATTGACTTTATACAATAAAAGGGCTATAATTTTGTTCCATAATTTAGATTGTTCACAACCGTGTAACTGCTAACACTAAAACTATTTGCTTTGCGACTACAAAATCTTAGAATGGAAAGTTTAATCACCAACTTAGATTTGTTTGTTCTTCTAAAAAGTGAGTGTCCTTCATTTAATCATGAAGTATTGTTTAGTGCAATTGTGTCCCGCATAGGCGATTGCCTTTCTGCCGAAGATCAAGTAACTCTCAAAGAATTTTGCCGGAGATTCACGCGAGCTGCTTTAAACAGGTGGCAGAAATCTAAACGATTCTTTGATAAGTTTAGAAATACGTACGGAGAGTGGTTGCAAGCAAATATTGATTGGCCGAGTTGCGTGCAAACTTTAATAAATCAAGAACCAACTGTTGATGAGATACCAAGAGCACGCTCAGTCTCTCCAGAACCTTCGACATCATCGACTGTTGGAACAATGACAAAAAGGTCCCGAAAACCATTCAAAGATCTGGGAAGCAAACAGAAAAAGAGAAGATCTAGTGAGCACATAGGCGAGGATTCCTGTGAATTGGCATATGCAGCTGCAGCACGTTTAAAAGAAGAAGGTTATGAAGATATCGCATCTGTAATCAATTATATGATCAAAAATCCAGAAGCTGCCGTTAAAATCAAGGAAAGCATTAAGAAAACAGTAATATTTACACCAGAGAAAGCACTTGGATTGCTTCTTTCACTTAAGCTTTCAAAGTGGCAATATATTACGTTGCGAGAGACTGCCATTCGGGAAGGTGCTAAGGATATTTACCCATCCTACTATAAACTGCAACAAACTAAGCTTGCATGCTACCCTCCTAATCAATCAGTATCAGTTACGGATTCATCAGCTAGAATTACACTTCAAGCTTTACTTGACATCACGGTGAAGCGGATTCTTCAAAGTCTTTCTGATAATGTGGAAAATAAGCAGTTAAAGCTGATATCGAAGTGGGGATTTGATGGTGCTTCCAATCAAAGCCGATACAAGCAGAAAATGGACGGCTAGCATGATGATTCAAGCATTTTCATGACCTCCTTGGTGCCACTGAAACTGACAGATGGAGATAATACTATATGGACAAACCCGAAACCATGCTCAACTTTTTATTGTCGTCCGGTTCAGTTCACTTTTGTAAAAGAAAGCCATGCAGTTGTCATTGATAACAAAAGAAAAATGGATGAGGAAATTGAGGCCCTTAACCCCACAGAGTGCATAAATAGTAACAGGGTGACTCATAAACTAATGACGACAATGATCGACGCAAAAGTCTGCACGTACCTTTCTGAAGCTAGATCAAATGCATCATGCTACCTGTGCTTAGCAAAACCAACAGAAATGAACCACTTAGATGCTGTAACATCAAAAACTGTGTGTTCTGACATATATGAATTTGGCCTATCATCCCTACATGCCCGTATAAATTGCATGGAATGTCTGTTACACATTGCGTACAGACTTGACTTCAAACAGTGGGCAGCAAGAAGTAATGAGCATAAAGATATGTTACAAAACAGAAAAAAAAACATTCAAAATAAATTTAAAGAGGAGCTCAATCTGTTAATTGATATAGTAAAACAAGGCTCGGGAACTACCAATGACGGGAATACCGCAAGGAAGTTTTTCGAGTTTCCCAATAAAACTGCAGCTATTACTGGGTTGGATCAAAACCTGATAAAAAGATTTGCTGTTATTTTGCAAGCAATAACATCTGGTGAGAAGATCGATGTCATCAAATTTAAAGATTTTGCTCGCAAAACAGCAGAAAAGTACGTGGAATTATACGACTGGTACTACATGTCATCAACCGTACATAAACTATTAATACACGGAGCTGACATAATCGAAAAAAATGATATTGTCCCGATTGGGACTCTCTCGGAAGAAGCCTCAGAGTCTCGAAACAAAGATTTTAGGAGGTTCCGGGAACATCATTCGCGGAAAAGAAGCAGGCAAGATTCTAATCAAGATATCCTAAATATGCTTGTTGTTTCTTCGGATCCTTTTCTAAGTGCACAAAGGCCGAAGTTAGATGCCAAAAGGAAGACAACCTTTTTTGCTGAAACTCTCGACCTAATACAGTTTCCGGAAACTGAGTTCGAGTTTGTAGGTATATCCGATCTGGATTCTGACTCGGAATTGGAGTCCGACAACGAAAGTTGTAAAGAAAATTTGTAAAATTTAATTATTTTTCTTTATGTTCTTTTGTTATTTATGTTAGTTTATTGTACCAATATGTTTAGTTAATAATTTCATAAATTATAGTTTCAAATATGTATTTTGTATAATTGAATTTAATAGATATTATTTTTGTTACTTTTGTTTTATTTAAATTACCTATCAATAAAAAGTTTATATACAGTCTTTTTTTTTTCACATATTCTTAATATTTGGGGAAAAAGCATGCTTCCTAACGATGTTCTTAACTTTGACACAGTTCATGGATCGTTTTGAACAGTTTCATATGTTAAAATAAATAATGTTAGTACTATAATCCCCTATAAGGATATTATTATTATTATGTGTCCGGTTATGTTGTAATCATACTTTTAGGGTATGATCAATTAACAATTTCATTCCCCTATCTTTCAAAAAGAAGCGACAGCATGGGCACTTTGACACTGATATTCAACTATTTGGTATTGTTGGAAATCTTACAAGATCAACAAGACACTACACACCTCTGTCTAGTCCTTCAGGTCTATAGGGGTGATGCTATTTTATGATAAGAGTTGTTAAAGCTCTGAATTCTTCAACTTAAACACTAAAAGGAACGTTTAAATATGTAAAAATAAATAAAAATATTTTGACGATTTTTTAAAAAAAAAAGGCATCTACAACCATTATGTAACGTATGTCAAAAAATCATAAGTAATTAGTACTATAACCCCCTATAAGGATATTACGGTTATCGCTGCCGTTTTAGAGATATTTCGATTTTTCATACTAGCTCCATACAAAATTTTCGTAAAAAAGTTATAATTCCTTCGTTTCTGTGCAGAATCAATTCTGGTGTCATTTTTGTATATTGTTATAACTAATAGAAGTGATATCCGGCAAAAAAACTCGCACTTGCAAAATAAAATGCCTAAGTCTATGAAAGCCGATTTTCAGCCCACCGTGTGACGTACGGACAGACTTCATTCGGATATATGGTTCCTTAAATATCCAGCGAAATAGTATATTTTAAAGTTCTATGATAAATTCCATTCACAGGCACACCATACAAAGGAACACAACACACACAATGTAGTAAGTAACTGTATATAGTTACATTATACGTTATTGTATAGTGAATCAAATACAGGCTTGGCCAAGCTCAGGAGCAATTGATGATGTTATTTTTATATATTTTTCATAAATGAATACATTCTTCTAACCATCTGTTTAGTCTTAACGCAACTATGTTGATGTATGCAGTTAGGTATTAGTTTAGCATGTGCAAATGCACTCCACACAGGAGTTGGTTAAAAAAAAAAACAATATTTAAGTGCGAAATTGTTTAAGTAATATATAAATAAACATTATGTTAATATACTTAGTCGTATTTTCACATTATTTGAATTTGAAAAATGGGTAATAAATTAAGATAGTTCCGTGGACGTAAAAAGTAAAAAAAGCATTGTCACGAATTCATGATCGAAGACACGAAGACAAAGCATAGAACAAAAGAATTTAAATCAAAGTCGGTTGAATCAGCTTCGGTAGGTCACGCATATCTATTGAGAGATGTCGTAAGAACTAACAAAACAACTGTCTCGACACGACGTTCCTTTAAACGTTGCGAATCTATGCTATTTATAATATCGGTTCCACTATCTAGATACCCGGTAGTGTGTCATCCAAGTTCGCAAATCAAAACATAGGACACGACACAGCGGCTACATTTATACGGTACGCGAATAATTTTGGCCTTGGATTAATCATCAAGTCAATCCTCCCGCACTGAGTGGAGAGGAAGGGAGTGTCAAACTTTTACTGACTTTTTTTCAGTTTTCACCCACTCTATTTCTTCAGTTACCCATGCAGGCCGGGGCCGCAGTATCTCGTTAGATGATTTATTTATTTATTAAAACTTTATGCAAAGGCGGACTTAATGACATAGGCATTCTCTACCAGTCAACCATGGGTGGTGAAGAGATAACATGGCAGATGCATAAAAAAACAAATAAACTAAGTAGATAATATATTCAAAGTAAAAGTTCCCATAAGGTCGGCAATGGGCAATTGCATATAAAGCCCTATTGAGTCCCGTCACTACTGCTGATTGCTCTTTGAGACGCGCTGTCCGTTCGTGAATTTCTATTCTATTCGAGTAAGAATTTTAATTAATTTACGAAAATATTGTTCTTAAACACCATTCAAGTAGTAAAAACTTACACGAAAAACTTTGCCAAGTCGCGCTAAGTACTGGCAAAATGTTAGGACATGTACTACGATTTACGGATCTTGAAAGAAACTTGATATACAGTGCTCGTAATAGAAAACTTGGCACTCTTTCACGATAATGTTTTTCGTGGGACATTTAACATTTTTTTAGTTATTTATGTTTAATAACGCGCAAATACGCAAGAACAGAGCACGGTATCGCAAAAAAAAAGACAAGTACAGTATCATACCATAGTCTGACTGGTTATAAGTTAAAGCAGACGAAACTAATGATGCACAATGGCCGTACAATGTTGACGTGATGTTGAAACACGAATGTTGTATGTAAGTAATAGTCTCCTAGTCACTGCCGACGATTCCCGGATAAAGTTTGGCGAAAAAACGGAGGAAATTGCTGCTCCGTCAGTCTTATTTATGTACCAATATTTTTCCAGTACTGTAGTTTTTCAAGTTAGAACGTTAGTCTGGATGAATAAAACGCAGGTCTGTAGCGTTTTGCTTTTTTCTGTTTTGATTTCTATTTAGCTAATCAGTAATTCTGAATGAGAGTTTATGATTTAACACCTTTAAAGCAGGTGGATCGTGATGTAATCCTTTAACATTACGTTTGTCGAGTTATATTGATATAGAAAGTACGAACTTACATCCTCATTTCTTATGTTTGGTTCAGACCCGGTAATGGTCACTTGAAATGTTTAACTCGTTAAGTATCTGTTAATATTTTAATGAACTGTGACTTTTACAGAATACATATTTAAATGTTCAGATCATTGAACTGTTGTTATGCAAAAGAAAGTTATACAATGATTAATGTCTATTTAATTGAACTTTGATTGATTCCTAAAAGCATGATTAAAGAACGTTATTGACTTGAAAATTGTTTTCAAAAACACTTCAGATATTATCACTTCGTTGTTATTCGAATTATTACAACGTAAAAGAGTTTGAATAACTTTTTACAGCAATCTTTAAATCGATTCGATTTCTATACATTAATGTAATTGGTCTGTTGTCTGGCTTTTATTTGCATTTGTTTTTCGTATTTTTAATGTATACTTTCACTGTGGTAATGTAAACTTATGTATGCCTGCGAGAACTTAATTTGCCATTAGAAAAGAGAACTTTCAAGTCCTTTACATGAATCGGATTGGATAGGTAAACTAAGTTCTAAGGAACAAAGTTCAGGTCAACGCCTGTGTCATCATGTTTGCCTGGTACAATATTGATCGACTTGCGGCTTTGCAATGGTCAGTAATACTCTCTTTGAGGGCAAGAATTATGTTGTTGGAGACAGTTTGGCTCCAGTCCAGACCAGGATCGAGCCGGGTATAACATTTACGTGGATATGAGCAACTAAATTGTCTGGCGAATCACATCGTCTGGTTCACAGAAACATCCAATTTTCGACTATAGGTAAAATCGAAATATTATCACTGTTATCTATACCTATAAGAATTGTAGTGTCTGTCTGCGACTTCAAAACAACTGTTTTTCTAAGTGCTTTCTGATATTTACACGATACTTAAACACAAAGAAACTTTTTAATTTTGTCTTTCTGTTTGATCTAATATATCTTTCGATCTTATCTCTAGAACGGCAGAACCATGTTTATGAGGATTTTCACTGGAAGATAGGGGAGGCAACTTCCTAAGCGAACGAAGTCGAAGGGACAGCTAGAAGAGATTAAGTTCGCCATTGTAGCCTTTGTGTTGCATAAAGTTTTAATAAACAAATTTAAAAAATAGGTTGTTTATTAAGTAGACCTAGTAAGTACGGAGCGTTGTTCAATTAAAAACCCAAAATAAAAGGCCAGCGTTATTTCTCCTCTGCCAGGGTTGTCGGAATGTTTATGATATATCGCGGCCCCGAAACGTAAGGGCCGATTAAAGAAAGTTAAGTAAGTTTTTAGTCAGTCATTACTTCTTTTACCAGGGGAGCAGCGGACGTAGTGTACAGCAAAACCGTTTATGTAATGCCCGTTTGTCATCGACATAACTCGATGTGTCGGCATTTAACCGTTACTAGTAAGGTCAATGAACAAGTTTACTTTACAAAACTCTAGTTACCTCACGATTTATCTAAAAATTCGATTGGAGGTCAAGTGAACTATTGTGACAAATTTTCATGCTTCTTTGACACTGAGATTAAACCAATGTTAAGCTATTTGCGAAACGCGCAAAAAGTAAAGCAAGGTTTCTTATAGGTCAGGAAGTTTTCATTGCTGGGCTTGTTAAATAAATGCCTGGCTTTTCCTATCCAAGTTAATTAATTTGAGTGACTGCCCAGCATTGGCGGCACAGTGGTTACAGACACGACTTACGAGTTGTAGGTTGTGGGTTCGAAACCAGGCAGGCATTCATCATCTGCTCAGCGTTTTCAATATTCAAATGATAAGTAGTGATAGTGATGATGAAGATTTTTTAACTCCGCCGCAGTTGAAGGAAACAGCAAAAATACTGATTGATAACCTTTTACCACAGAAATCAATTAAAAATATAATAAAACTTATGACGATTTTTTGCAATGGAAAAGTGAAAAAAATGCGGCATCTTTTTCTGAAACTGTTTTGCTAGCTTATTTCAGTGAAAAAGCGCAAAAATACAAACCAAGTACGTTATGGTCTATGTACTCAATGTTGAAAAGTACTATTTATTTTCCCCGTAGGTGTAGTATAAAGCACTATGTATCACTCGAGAGAAAGTGCGATTCCTGATCTCGGGTGTTTTAAAGCCCTCGCCTACGGCTCGGGCTTCAAACGACATCCTCGACGGTAATCGGTCACTTTCTCCTCTCGGTGAACAATGTACTATTTTTAAGTTCTAATAATACTGTTAGCGCCCAAAACATAAATAGCTGAGTATTACTGTTTAACATGGAACGATTGCCTATCGGACTTTCAATACCCAGTAGCTGGGTAAGTCGATACCTCGATACATAGTCGGTTTTTTCGAGGTACGGGGGTATAACACCGCCGACTACCAAACTCCGGAATACTACTGTGTAATTCCTTACAGAAAAACCCAATCACACCTTTTGCCCGAGACCAAAGAGGCCCTTACTTACTTAAATTTTCGGCATCACCACTACTCTCCAAACGGTGATGAAAAACATCGTAACGATACCGACATGTCCTTTTTTTCTGTGTGGGAAAATCATCGAATAACTTCTCCCGCTCTGTGTCTGTGTCAGACTTCTAATGACTAAAAACCCACCCTGTTCCTTCAGCTGCCCTGAAGTTCCTGAACCGCGGTATTAGTACATTTCCACAACCCCAGCGGGCAATGGCCTTATGAGGCCCCGTCACTGGTGCTGACAGCTCTTTGAGGAGCGCGTGGAACACGACGCGCTGCCGACCCAGACCTGGTCCTTACCAGACGGTGAGCTACCCCTGCTCGCCGTCCGTAAGCCCGCGCCTACGGTGGCCGGAGATCCGCCCGCGATCACCGACGCCCAGGGCGTCTCCCGCGGCGGATACCGACATGTCCTAAGATCGAAATGGAACATCTACCGACTTGCACTAAAACTGCGTGGTGGATTATGTACCGTAAGTACGGCTCATCATTCCCTTTCACAGACAGGAGACCTGTGTCCCTGCAGTACGAATGTTACGAACTGATGATGTTAAGATATGACTAATGTGACCATTTTTTAGGGTTCCGTAGCCGAATGGCAAAAAACGGAACCCTTACAGTTTCGACATGTCTGTCCGTCTGTCTGTCTGTCTGTCTGTCCGTCCGTCCGTATGTCACAGCCATTTTATTCCGAAACTATTAGGACTATACATATAAAACTTGGTAGGTAGATGTATTCTGTGAACCGCTTTCCGATTTTAAGAGAAAATTTAATAAATATTTAAAATAAAGGGGGCTCCCCATACGGAACTGAAACTGAAAATATTTTCTTTCATGAAACCTATACGTGTGTGGTATCTATAAATAGGTCTTTAAAAATGACATTAAGGTTTCTAAAATGACTTTTTCATAAAGTTAATCGTTTAAAAGATATACGCTTCTTAAGTGGTAAAATGTGTGTCCCCCCCCCTCTAACTTCTATAATAATGAAGTGAAAAATCTAAAAAAAACCACATGTAAACTTTGATCTTAATGTAAACTTTCAACCAAAATTGGTTTGAACGAGATCGAGTCAGCAGTTTTTGTGATACAGTATATTTTCTAAAACCGCAAATATAACTTTGTAATTCATTCAAATACTATGACAAACAAAGTTATTTGTAAAAATTGTAAATAAGCTAGTTTTAAGAAATTTGTAAGGTTTTTTTTTTCAATAAATATATTAAGTATATTATATTTATTATAGTTACTACGGAACCCTTCATGGGCGAGTCCGACTCGCACTTGGCCAATTTTTTTTTGGTGTCAAAGCGGGACGCCTACGGAATTTTGTATATACTTAAATAAAAATAAATTGGTGTAAGATGCCATAGTTAAGAACTAAATATAAATTGTGGTTTAAAAGCTGGCTTTAAATAATTGTGGTTTCTTACCCTCACCTTAATTCTTACACCAACTTACCCGAAAAATATTATTTATAAAAATTTCGCGATAAAAACTATTTTACTATAGCAAAATCGGTTAAACGGTTTAGGCGTAAAACACACCAATCTTACCAAGGTGTGTTACCTTGCTATTAGTTTATAGAGGCTGAGTAAATAGTGTATATATGTATAGGTTTGTTTGTAAAAGCGGGAGATTTTTGTTCTCATTGGGGACAGCAGCGGGCCTAGACAAAATCCATTCTCTGTAAGCGTTAACGCCAACGGAAAAATTAAATTGTATGGAGTTGACATTTGCTAACCACATGTCACGTGATTGTCACGTGTTAGTCAATGTCAACTCTATACAATTTAATTTTTCCGTTGGCGTTAACGCTTACAGAAAATGGATTTTGTCTAGGCCCGCAGGACAGACAGCCTGATAGCGGGACAATCCCGCCTAAAGCGGGACGTATGGTCACGTTAGTTATGACTGCCAATTTGACTTACACAACTCAGTAACTAACTAACTTTGCTAGAATGGAGCCTGATTTTCTGGCTTCTGACTGTCGAAGATCTACAAATGATAGCCGAGGGAACGAAAAGTATCGGTGTTTAATAGTAAATCGTCACCCATCCGAAGGCAAACAAACGCTCCATAACCTTGACTATCGATCCGTTTATCTGTTTTTACGTAACCACGAGTAAAGTTTTTGTGTTTGGGCTTGCTGGACCATAGTTAATTAGACTGTTGAATTTGGCAGCAAGCCAGGCCTATGATCGGTTTTGGAGTTCGCATATTAGCAATGCGTCGTTACGAGGAGGCAGATGCTAAATAAACGCCTAACAAGAAGACTGCAACGCAAATGCCAAATTGGTGAGTTGCATAGTACTTTCGTGCTGTTAAACTAACTGTAGGAGAGCTTATGTTAGTAACGGAGCTGCAGACTCTACTGTTACAAGATTTCTTGACAAAAATTTACATTTGTGTTAGAAATTATTTATTATTACTTACCTATTGTTTTTCGAAATCAAATCAGTTGCAATGTCCTTGCAGTCGCATTTTTTTTATTCATAAGAAATCACTGCTAGAAAATGGTCTAGTCATTAAGACTCTTGTAAACCAAATGTATCTGAATAAATTAAAATCAATAGCCGGATGTATGTAGGCGCTTCTCTTCAAAACGACTGCACCCATTTGGCTAATTCGTTTTTTGTTGTGTTTGAAATTGTCAGAAGGTTTATATAAAATGAATTGTATGAAAATTGGTACTGAAACAGAAATTCTAACGCAGACAAAATTGCAGGCAGAATCAAGTTAATACTAGGCAATAACATAAATAATTCACTTACATCTTGCCCCGCAATATCTTCCCAGTGCACCTTAGGGCCTCCTTCCACAATCTCGTCCAGGATCAGCTGGACGAGTTTGGGGTCCACCCCTCTCACGCTGAGGGTCGGTTGGGGTGTTCTGCTCCTCGTGGGGGTGCCGCGTTGGGACCCTCCGCCCACGACGCGTCGAACTGGTGACCCGTTGGAAGGTACCTGGTAGGCGCTCTGATTTGAGACGCGAATTGACGATGATCGTGGGTTAGATGAATGGAAATGTTAGTGTGGAAGAAAAGAAGTTAAAAGTTAGTAGTGTACAACATAGAAGAAAAATTGCAACTGCATTCCTTGGAAGATACACAGGTATAGGTTGTAAATAATACCGTATTTCAGATTCGAATAAATTTTGTTGTTATCGATAGGACTCGCTATTCAATAGGTTATTTGACTAGATTTTAACGATATTTTTATTTAGCAAATTGGTTTTATAACACTTTTACACGGCATTTTATTTTTCGTTTTAAGTAAAATCTAGATAACCGCATTTGCGGTGTTAACAAATTGACTACCCTAAGAAACATCGAAGCAAACTCGGTGGAAGTTTCTTTTTAAAGTCCATACAATTTGTACTGGTTTAAAAAAAAATTGAAAACCTACACAGAAATGACTACCGTGAACAGTAGGTAAAGAATATTTTTTCACTTAAAATATACCGAGCTAAAATCTATAAAAACGAGTAAACATTAAATGCGTGTGACGTCACGTTTTAGAATATATGCGCCATAAAGAACAATTGACTTTTTCCGTGACAAGGATAGCAGAATAACTTTTTCATTTTATTTATTAGGTTACATCATTGAATTGAAAGTTGATTCATGTAGTAGTCAAATACCCTATTGAATCCAAACAAAGACTGCTGAACTACATATAGATCTGTGTCAAAAATAAAGATTTCATTTCACTTATTTTTAATTACTTTCCAAGTGAGTCATCATTATTATCTTTTTAGAACAATCGTGTTTCAGCGAGCTCTAGTAGGTCCGATCGAACAAAAGTACTAGGACAGAATACTGCAGAAGGGTTGTCTCATTACATCTGTACAATCAATTCTGATTCATTGAGTAGGTGAAGGCAATTGTAGCATGGTTACAGCCACTTATGTTTCACACAATATACTATTAGATATGGTAATTAAATCGGACACCTGTAAGATCTGATTTGTTTTACTATGAATTTTGGTGAATTTTGAATGAGTGAAGATGCCAATTGGTGATTTTACACATACAATTTCAAGTAAACCAGTCTAAAAGCCAATTTGAATAGAAACAAGCAATATTACTACAAAACTACCATTTGATTTCTGATAATACTGTATGAAAAATTTTTAACTATCAAACAATGAAGGAAACTACCGATCGAAAGATTCCCACCAAATCAGTTCACTGGATACCGTTGTTTCAAAACTTAAGTCAATATTAGTAAACTACGAAAAGCCTCACCAATTTCTATGTGTCTAAGAATTGTCTCGTGCATTAATATGTCATAATCTGTTTAGCCGTTCCCATCAACGTTAGGGTCGGATCCAATTTAACCGGATGCAGCCAATAACGTATTATTACTAGCTTGTGCCAGCGGCTTCGCCCGCATGGGATGTTTTTCCCGTGTAAATCCCGATCCCGTGGGAATTTCGCAAAATCCTTTCTTAGCGGATGCCTACGTCATAACATCTACCTGCGTGCCAAATTTCAGCACGATCCGTCCAGTGGTTTGGGCTGTGCGTTGATAGGTAGATCACTACCTACGTCAGTCAGTCACCTTTGAGTTATATACAGGGTTAAATGTAAAACACTGAAAACCTCTCAGGACTATGTTACTAACATCATAATCAACAACTTTTGTTCTATGACTTTTAAGAATTCGTCATATTTTAGTTCACCAGATTTTCATACAAAAATAAAAATATTTAAATTGAACGCCCTAAATGTTAAGAACTCTATGTGAAGCAAAAGAAAGCAATTTATACTATCGCTTTCTTTTGCTTTGCATAGACGCTACATGCGTTTAGGGCGTTCAATTTAAATATTGTTATATGAAAATCTGGTGAACTAAAATATGACGAATTTTTAAAAGTCATAGAACAAAAGTTGTTGATTATGATGTTAGTAACATAGTCCTGAGAGGTTTTTGGTGTTTTACAAATAACCCTGTATATTTAGATTTGGATGCAGCTAAGTTTTTGGGAGTTTTCATGTAGTAACTGCCTATGTGACCTCCACAATCCAGTGGCCAGGTAACACGTTACCCATTGGCAAGACTAGATTTTCCGGCCTCTGACTGCCATTAACGATTGTGTAAATGACAGCCAACAAAAATAGATCAACGGCTAAACATACTTTATAAGGCAAGGACGAATCTTGAGATGTTAAGATGGGCACCCCCATCCAAATACCGACCTTGAAAATTGTTGCATAGACTTGAAGATCGACCAGCGCACTTGTCATTATGTATCCACTATAGCTCCTCTCGTCCATTAAGGTGAAAGGATTGCCCAACGTCCTTGAGCATTGAACGTGAAACAAGCGGCCAGTGCTGACCACCCCGAGCGCCCGCGCGCTCCCCCGAATGGCATAGGTATCACCGGACGCAGATACGTTCGAAGGATTTTTGTCGCTACATATTAGCTTTTATCATCATAAATCGATTGAATATAGTCGGACTCAGAACATTTGCAATGCTTGTTTTGAGAACAAAATATTCTTTTGTGAGTAGTTATTGTAGTTAGAGTGAATCAAAATATAAAAAATATCAATTTGTTTTTGTGAAAATAAATAATAACGCTTTTATCAACCGACGACAAAAAAGGAGGAGGTTATCAATTTGACGCGTATATTTTTTTTAATGTATGTTCACCGATTACTCAAAGACGGCTGAACCGATTTGAAAAATTCTTTTTTGTCTGAAAGGGTATACTTCGAAATTGGTCCCATTGTCACTTAGTCAGGATCTGATGATGGGATCCTGGAGAAATCGAGGGAACTCTTCAAATATTATAGGCACACCTATAGCGATTTGAGTATTTTTTATAGTAACTTGTGCAGTTGCATTCGAAAAGCACAATTTGCGAAGTGGACCTGATGATGAATACAACAGATGGCCACTGGAACTACTCAATATATAAGTAGGAATAATAAGTATTTCATGTGTCCCGCTTCGATTACCTACTTGAATGTGGTTAGTTATTTTTCATATTGCAGTGTTTTTTGGGAGTCGGTTTAATTTTTGGTAAAAAGTATTTATAATGTACTTAAAAAATTGGCCAAGTGCGAGTCAGACTCGCCCATGAAGGGTTCCGTAGTAACTATAATAGTATAATATATGTATATTTATTTGACGAATAAAAAAAACCTAAAAATTTCTTAAAACTAGCTTATTTACATTTTTACAACTACGCTAAATAACTTTGTATTTCATAGTGTTTATATGAATTACAAAGTTATATTTGCGGTTTTAGAAAATATGCTGTATCTCAAAAATTGCTGACCCGATTTCATTCAAACTAATTTTGGTTGAAAGTTTACATTAAAGTCTACAGACATATATTTTTTTTTAGATTTTTCACTCCATTATTATAGAAGTTAGAGGGTGGACACATTTTACCACTTTGGAAGCTTATATCTTTTAAACCATTGACTTTATGAAAAAGTGGTTCTAGAAACCCTTATATCATTTTTAAAGACCTGTCTATGGATACCACACACGCATAGGATTCATGAAAAAAAATATTTTCAGTTCTAGTTCCATGTATGGGGACCCCCCTTTATTTTAAATATTTTTTTTTTTTTTTATTAAAATCGGAAAGCAGTTTACAGAATACATCTACTTACTAAGTTTCACTTGTATATTCTTAACAGTTTCGGAATAAAATGGCTGTGACATACGGACGGACGGACGAACAGACAGACAGACAGACGGACAGACATACCGAAACTATAAGGGTTCCGTTTTTTGCCATTCGGCTACGGAACCCTAATAAAAAACTTTCCGAGTGCGAGTCAAACTCGCCCATGAAGAGTTCCATAGTAGCAAGCAGTTTTTCTTTCAACTTTGTTTTTCATAGTGTTAATAAAATAAATAAATATATTTCAAACGAACGATATGCATGCCGAACGAGCTGTGGGCCCGTAAACCTCAAGATTGGTGCCCTGAAACAGGGACACAAGGTCGCGGCAGACCACGAAGGAGATGGCGGGACGAACTTGATGTCTTCCTTGAGAATTGGAAAGAATTGCCGCAGAACCGGGACCGTTGGAAGGAATGAAGGGAGGCCTTTGCCCAGCAGTGGGACAGTGCAGGCTAAATAATAATAATATTTCAAACAATTGACTTGGAGAAAAAATGGTTTGTGTCATTTGGCTACGAAACAATAAAAACTAAAATATAAAAATAATATCTTTATTTACTTAACATTTAGTTTAGTCCACTCGCAATCAACACTAAAACTAAATATTCACATACGTCCAAGCGCAAACGAAATGTCCGGTTTTTAAATAGCTCAACCGTACCACTGTACCAAACGTACTATCTACGCTGTTTACTCTTTGACGCAAAGTTTAAAGAGCGGGGCGCGCTAACATGCGACACAGCCTCCCCGTGCGAACGCTAGGGTGAGACTGGCCCTTGCGTATGAGTGAGCGCGCGCGCCGGGCGCTAATGTAATAATATGGTATTATTGATTTAACGGCACTTAAGTAATAATTTTGTAAAATTTTGAATTTAAATTTTATAAAGCAATAAATTCTCTATAATAGTGTGAAAGAAATATTTAAATCGGTTCAGTTATTTCAAAGCAGTAAGCAAATTATTGCAAAAATAAAGAGGATATATTCGATTTTTTTCCAAGAAAAGTATGAACAATAATGAAAAAATTAAATTTAAAATTTAAAGTCAAATATGTTACGCGTATTAGGTATTTTTTTTTTATCTATTTAGTCCATCCGTCTAGTAGTAGTAGTCCTTCAAAAAGAGGTCTATTTTGTAATTTAGCCAATCCTTTCGCCTTAATATGTACCCCATCAACATTGAATTTCGTGCCAAGTCTCGTAGATTTTATACCGTTCAAAGTTGGGAGATATCATTGTAGAGCCAAGTCTGGCTTTCATAAGTATTACCTTAGAATCTCAATTTAGCAAATTGGTCGGGAGTTTGACATTGAACACTTCCTAATTTGAATAGATATTGTGTCAGAAATTTAACCTTGAATTTTGAGAAGTGTACACAAGGCACAGCACCAATGTGTCTTTAAAATACGGATTTCAGCGAGGCTGGGACGCGGTAGACCTCATAGAATATTGTGGGACCACTTGTATGTCTTCCTTAAGAATTCTGGCAAGAATTGTTACCGATAAAAGGAAATGGATCGATGCCTTTGTCCTGCGACACAGTTACAGCAGTGTGCACGTGTATTCTTCAAAGACGGAAATGAAACGCGATACTTTTGAACGGAATAACCACGACAAGTGCAGGTTAACGTATCATCGATCCACGTGGTTGCTACAACTGGAACAGGCTCGTTTTTTATTCAATTAAAGAACACGTTGTTTTACCGCCTTTTTCTTTAAGTCTATAGTGAATAGGTTACTTCTAGGTAAGCGTGCTCCATCTTCGACCACATCATCACTTAAAATCAGGTGAGATGGTGGTCAAACGCGAGCTTATCTATACTAATATTATAAAGCTGAAGAGTTTGTTTGTTTGTTTGTTTGCTTGAACGCGCTAATCTCAGGAACTACCGTTCTGATTTGAAAAATTCTTTCAGTGTTAGATAGCCCATTTATCGAGGAAGGCTATAGGCTATATATCATCACGCTAACACCAATAGGAGCGGAGCAGTAATGAAGAATGTTTCAAAATCAGGGGATTTTTTTTTCCACGGGGACGAAGTCGCGGGCGGAATTATCAATAAAAAAATAAACTTTTTTTTTACAGCGACTTACGTGACAGCTTTTTGCCAAAGCATATTTATTTTTTGTACATGTAAAGGGATAAATGTTCTTGTTCGGCGATATCAACGGGGCCTGTTAACAATACAGATCTCTATAAAGTTTTTGTAACATTAGGTACGTGGAGATAGACAACACTGGCGTTTTTTTTAAGTCGGTGCGCACTTATGAGCTTTTTCAAGTACAAAAAGTCTTCGACAGCCAAGCCACTATGAAATTAGCGAGACTTTTTTATAATAGTCTCTTGTACTTACTTTTAAATTGTTATTGGTTTGGGTTTAAAATTGACTGGAAAGTACCCGTTTATAAGCAGTTTTAAAAGCGCTGGTACTCATGAAGTTTTCCTTAATTAATAGAGAGAGAGAGTTGTCCCTCTTGGCGGTGACGCCATGGCGTCTCAGTCAAATATGCCGCACCGACGCTTTCGATGTTTGTCTTCTAAGTATGCACTTCTGTGCCGTTTTGTGGAAATAAACTAGTAATAAATTTGACTTTTGAATACAACAATAACAATGAACTGAGGTAGAGTATTTACACTACTATAAACAGTACTAGCATATCAGATATCAGAAGATATCAAACCATACGGTTTTTCCCACCAAAATTGATCATCCACGATTCTGATATCTGCCGTAAAGAAACACCGCTAAAATTAACCTTATTACTACTCACAGAAAGCTGTCTCTTCACAGCAGGCGGCGTTGAAGCAGGCTTAGCAGGGTATCGACTATAACTCCCGTTAGAGCTGTTCGGTTGTGATGATGACCTGCCCATAGACCTGGGCAAGGTTTGTGACTTCATTAGAGGTCCACCTCCTCCTCCGCTGGGTACCCGCCGACCAGCTGTCGTTAGCTTGCGGCCTGCGACTGAAGATGATTTTGTTAGAGAAATGTTTAAAATTATGGATGGAAAGAATTGTGTTACGAGGTCAAGAAATGGTTATTAGTGTTGTTTTTGGATGCATTTATGATATGTGAAACACACTTTATGATATAACCCTAGTTTTATGTTATGCCTAAAGCTGGAATATGAATGTCGGAACCAGCTTTACCTAATTCCTTTTTCAGCTGATCGAGTTCCAAGAGATTGAAAGTGTGACTATGGTTATCATATTATGATTACAGAACAAGCAAAAACTACAAAGATTTAGATTTGATTAGTACCTAAGTAAGGGTTATGACACAGAACTGGGCTGTGTTAATTAATTTGCAGTGTGTGATTTATGTTCGTGACATTACATTTTTATCATCTTTTGGCCGCCGAAAGCGATAATGTGGTCGAGGATGGAACACGCTTGTATACCTATTCACTCTTTACTTACAGAGCTCCAGTTTTTAGTAATCAGGTAGCACGTGCTACATTAATTCAAGCATCGTCTGCTTCGTCATTTCCCAACTATTTCGTCGTCAGCTTCTAGTCTAACGGGCTGTAGCTGAGTACTAGTGTTAAATAGGCAGCGACTGCCGATCTGACCTTAACAACCCAGTCACTGGATAACATGATAACCCTACGCAAAACTGGTGTGAGATTTTCCGGCTTCTGAATACCCGTAACGACCGTCAAAGATGTACGGAAGACAGCCGGGAGCAATGGCTTAACGTATATTCTGAGAGACGGAGGAATCTTGATTAGATTAGATGGGCACCCTTCTACGGACCGACCTAGGCAAGGGTTGCTTCACCTTGAAGATTGAACTGTGCGGCTGTTATTGAAGTGAAAACTTCTTTAGCGGCGTTGTGCACTTTTTTTATAATGGGTAAAAAATGTTAAACTCGCGTCAGGACACGTGACCTGATCGAAAATTCGTAAGACGGACGGAGAGTTGAAAACTTCTTTAGCGGCGTTGTGCACTTTTTTGTAATGGGTAAAAAATGTTAAACTCGCGTCAGGACACGTGACCTGATCAAAAATTCGTAAGACGGACGGAGAGTTGGAAACTTTTTTAGCGGCGTTGTGCACTTTTTTGTAATGAGTAAAAAATATTAAACTCGCGTCAGTACACGTGACCTGATCGAAAATTCGTAAGACGGACGGAGAGTCTAACAGATAAATTTTTTAATGTAATATTCATTGTCATGTTTGTGTACGATAGCGCAATAAATAAATATTGTATTCTACCACATAAATGATAGTACTTTTATACTGATAATTAAAGCAATTCGTGCAAAATTATTCCCTAACCATTCCAAAATATCAAAAAAGCACAACGTTAATATTCAAGTTTTCACTTCTGCCGGCATTCCCGGAGTGCAACCCGTCATTTTTTTATTTTTGGGGGTCTTGGGGGTCTTTAAGTCAAGAGTGAATAGGTATCTTCAAGGTAAGCGTGCTTCATTTTCGACCACATCATCAGTTACCATCAGGTGATCAATAAAAAAATAAATGAAATTTAGCCAAGAGTTTGTACATTAAAAGATGACTCGTTTTGATTTATGAGAACACTGGCATTTGATTCAAATTGCGCTGATTCACGATTTGCCATAAATTTCTATACCAACTATAGAGTACCAAAAATTAATTCTGACTGTATTATTTGCCCACGCGCTATTTGCCTTCGATCAAAATACAAATCTATTTTTTTTTTCATTCTATTTTTGATTTTTGAAGAACGTATTGGCTATATTTACGGCCAACTGTTTTGAAACTAGGTTACAAACTGAAGCGACTTTTTTTATTTTTAAAGCCACTAATTTGGGTCAGTTCAGACGAGAATTTTAACACAATCAATTCTAGTTAGTTTACCGTGCAAACTTTTAGGCAGCGCTTAAATGAAGCTTTGCTGGCTTCATATTGAAGTTCATTTCGTAGATAATATATATTATGTATGTATACCTAAAGATACCTACATTTCAGGCGTGTTTTAAAAAAATCTAGGCAACATTTTGACAAAAAAGAGGTAAGTTTGCGGATGTATATAATATTTAAAATTATGTTAAAATACATTACATTACTACTGAATATCATAAAAATAGTACAAAGCCACTGATAAATTTAATTTGATAAAGTTCTCGTTAGTCACGGCAAAACACGTTTTTTGGATGCTAATTAGTTAATTACTTCTGGTCGTTTAAAAAAAAATAAACAAAACGCGTTAGTAATATCCTTCTACATCTCTACAACTAAGAGCGCCTTCACACTAGCGCTGCGCATAAGTTCATCGAACTAACGAAAAAGGCTAGTGTGAAGGTGCTCTATGTTAAATAAGTACTATCTACAAGTAAGAATTGGATTCACTAGGAGACAGCACAGAGATTGAAATGAAGAGTAGCAGTTTAATTTCTACACTATTCACAATAATTATAATTATTAATCTATAGATGCCCTTTCTGGCTAAATAAACATGCAAGAACCCAGAAAAGTTGATACACCATCCACCTCACAAATGTATAACTACGCTATAGATGCAATATACACACAACAGAATACCTATATTCGAGAAATACACGCTGTTATCAAGGACGTGAATGATCATTCAAGTGTAGTCTCCTTGACTCCATTGCTATAAACGACCAATACAAAGACTATAATAACTTCAAACAGAAGCAAACACGTTCTTAAACATATTGTTGAATCAAGATCTATACTAATATTATAAAACGGAAACGTTTGTTTGTTTGAACGCGCTAATTTTCTAAAATGGAGGAAGCTTGAAGCTTGAGGAAGGCTACTTTTTACCCGACTGCAAAAAGGAAGGTTATGTTTTAATTGTGATGAAGGCCACGGGCCCCGAAGCCCGAAGGTGTGTTTGTTCGTTCCTCTTTCACGTCCAACGATGCGACGCGACGGATCGATGTGATTTTTTTATGTTGGTGGCTGGTGAGTGCCATGAGTTAAGTAAGTCGCTAAGAAAATAAATTTCGCGCCAGCAAAGCAGGTATTTTGTACAAGGTATAAAGAAACAAAAAAGCGCGCGTTCCCATACATAGAACTGAATGAAAAAAAAAAACATCTAACCTATACGTGTAGGGTGTCTATAGATAGAGATAATCTTTAACAATTACATTAAGGTTCCTAAAACCATTCTTTCTCGAAGTGAATCGTTTGAAAGATAGACACTTTGACAAGAGGTAAAATGTGCCCCTTCCCCCCTTCTAACTTTTAAAATAAGAGAGTGAATAACATAAAAAATGTATGCTGTAGATTTCACTGAAAATTTTCAACGAAAATTGGGTCGAACAAGATATGTAATCCAAATATACTTTGTCATTTATACAAATACTATGCA
Source organism: Tholera decimalis (assembly GCA_943138885.2). Classification (NCBI taxonomy): domain Eukaryota; kingdom Metazoa; phylum Arthropoda; class Insecta; order Lepidoptera; family Noctuidae; genus Tholera; species Tholera decimalis. The sequence goes on from OW964565.2 coordinate 31,546,507, forward strand.
ATTACAAAACAACCAATTTACAAAAATAAATATTTCATTTCATTTCAAAACAAAATTTTGCGTATTTACTACAGAACCCTTCATGAGCGAGCTCAATTTGCATTTTTCCAATTTTTGTAAGTTCTTGACGCGCTGAATTAGCTTTTCCAAACTTTTGTAATACGTCAGGATTCGGAAAAATCTTCGGAGAAAAATTTGCAACATCTCGATTTTCGAAATATCGCAGCGAAATAAATTTTTGTTACGTTTACGTACCTAAGAGCATGACTATGCGTTACAAGTATTATGTAAAAAGTAAAGCAAATATTGAACATTCGATTTTACGGAGCCGAGAAGAAATATCGAAAAGAATCAAAGTAGATTATTATGAGTAAAAAGAGTGCTTTAAGATACCAATGCTTTAAGGTAAAAAGGTGCCTCAAAACCCAAGATCTTTCAACACTTTATGTAGGAATACCGACGTGTAGGAAAAAATATCGATTTCTACTGGAAAAAATAATAGCATTCTTGGGACAAAAACCGAGTAAATTAGTGTAATTAACAAATGACATTATATGACCTCAACAAACCTGTGTCACCTGTATTTGGTGCCCAAGTTCTGCCTCTCCTCATGGGAAAAAGCGTGAGTAAATGTAACTACATGTGTATGTCTTCTAAACAGACAAAACATCAAGAAATCCAAAAAAGAAATAATATTAATTTGCGATGGTAATTTTGTGTTACTTGTTACGTTTTCACGTCTTAACGGCTGCACGTTGTTCGTACACAGAACATGGAAGTCTCTTCGGGACAGAACATATGTTCTCTTAGTATGTTTACCGACATAACGCGGGTGACTCCTCGGACTAGGACTCAATTGCAGTCTAAAAGTTATATCCGTGCTAATATTATACATGCGAAAGTTTGTTTCGACGCGTCGATGTAATTTTTGGAGTGGAGTACAATGGCTGTGAGTTGCACCAGCGATGGCTACTTTTTTCGCTATAGCAACATTTCACGCGAACTAAGTCAAAGGCAGAAGCTAGTATAAAATAAATCCAATAAGACTTCATTCGAACCGGGATCGAAACCTAAGACCATGCTTGCGAATTTGCGGCTACCACACTAAAGGGGCAATCAGAATTAGATTATTCCTGCATTCATGAATAATTACGCACGACACACGCTTGAGGTATGACTAAACGGCAGAAATAAATAGAATGGCTATTTCAATTTAGCCAGCACCCGAGTTTAAATCGACAGATTTAACCGTATCGATTGATTGAATCGAGTGGCTAAAAAGGGGCCAGTGCCAATGTCAGTAGGTCAATGACCGTTTGGTTCGACAGAGTATCGTATCACGCGAGAGAGATAGATATCCAGTGGAAAGGTGCTTTTTTATATAAAATGATAGTGAAAACTTTCTTTTAGATAGGCTCCGGCCGTTTCAATGTCTCTTTGTAAACGTCAACACAATGTAGATTGTACTAAGCTTTTTGGTTGAGGGGTTTCACGAGATTTTTTTACCATTTAACAGATTGTTCTAACTGTTTTCGATAGGAGTGTATATCGTTACGCTCTAAGTTTCATGGAGCGGAAAACTTCAAGTAGATATTACTTGAAGTTTTGAAGAAGAAACATGGATCGGATGGAAGTCGAAACCCGCGTTGTCATTAGGAGACTTTAGATTAATTTAATTTTACCATGGACTCAAATATACGTACATAATACTCTTTAGTTCCTTCCAACTGTGATAAGTGGTATATTAGCTTTTGCAGACGACCTACGATAGCCGCATTGATTGATATACAGGGCTTTGTTTTTATTTACAGATCAATGGGTAGCCGGTTTTAAGAGGTTTTTGGCCTTAAATTAAGCTCATTTATTGGGCGAATGCCTTAAGGATTCGTGGACATTAAATTCACGCGCACACTTATTAGGTAAGATACCTAAGAAACGAATTGTACAGTTCCTGTTAGAGCAGAAACTTGCTGTATAAATCTCAATGAATACGGTGTTAATAAGGTCAGTAGTAAACGTCGCCTACGACGAACTAAACGAGGTATAACACCATAATAAGCCGTTTCCCTCAGTTTAATCTAACGAATTGTGAAGGCCCATTAGCTGTGAAACTGGCGCGAAATTGTGCGAGACTAAACGTCAATGTTTATTAAAACTCCGCGAAATAATTTGTGAGTGATTGACGTTATTTAAAATTGACCTTATTGCCCTGCTCGCGTGAACAAGGCACTCTATGCTGAAAGTTTTCCACGAAACAAAATCTCGACATATTTTATTTTATCTGATCTTTGACCACCATAATGAACTACCGTCGAGTCGAATAGATGACCTTTTAACGACATGGTACAGGGGTTAACGATCCAAAATAGAATGTTATTTTCATTGCGATTGGTTTAAAGTCACCCCTTCGCCTTTCATGAAAATCTGTACCGCATTTCCGCTGTGATCAGTCAACTGAATAGCCCAACATAACTTTCGACTGTAACATTAGTCAGGAATCCATTGAAACAGTAGCTACGCGCAGTGCCTACTGATCCGCAACGAGATGTTAGGGAAATACAAGTTGTATGTAAAAGATCGTGCGTGTGCGTTCTATGCTTTTGATTGCGTTTCCCCCTACGCACCGCGCCGGCCATACATCGCAAGTGAACTGAAACCAACTAGCCTAGGATCTAGCAATTAGCATAACATTTTTCGGTCGATAAATTAAAGCTATGACTAAAAACCAGTTCTGTGATCTTCAAGGATAGATCTATATTTCGATTATTTTGCATACGAGCGACGTAGAGGTTTGAACAAAACCAAAACAAAATTATCTTGCTGTTATACCGCATAATATCATTAAACATTTGTTCTACGTGTGAGAAAGTTGCATAATTTAATGATAAGGGACTTATCTGCAAGGAAAAGGAAATTTATTTAATGAAAATGCGTAATATGACGCAAAGTGCGCAAGCGCAGGTTATAAGTTAACTACCGCGTTTCAGCATTTTTCTTTGATTTTAAATAGCCTAACTATTCAATGAATGTAGCACATTACAGTTCATGGAATTATGTTGTTTATGACCGTGTTGTTGAACTGAAAATCTAGGATTCTAGGCTCTATATACAGATAACACATACTAATGACGTTTTCCGTGTCCGACTAGTGCGCTGTGCTAATAAATGTATGCGCCTCCTAGTTACTATGCAAGAGATACTGCGTCCATACATTGAAAACTATTTGCAGTACAATTTTTCTTTGCAAATCAAGCAAATGTTGGTTTATGCACTTTGCATATTAAGTAGTCGATGGAGATTAAGTCCGATGGGTTTTAGTTTAGTCGGGGGCCGCGTTGAAGAGTATTTACGGGCTCCCGCAGCTCCGGTGCAAGTGAGGGAATATGGGTTGGTTTTACTCAGTTAGAGTGTGACAGACACCTTCACCCGGGTAGATGTCATCGATGAGGATTTTCAACACGAGAAAAAAAATGGTCTGATGAATTTTCTTGCCTGAATAGTCTTAATGGATGGGATTTTTACATTTAATGCCCTTATGTATGGATGCAGCGAAAAGCATTAAACAACAGAAACACAAAATCAAACACATTACTATGTGTGTCGTTTAAAAACAGTTGCAAGCTGAAGTGATGGTAGGCAGTCAACCCATGCAAACACTGACAAATTTAAAACAAAACAGTCCAATTAGTTTCTAATTTCGTGTAGTGTTATAACAATAAAGTTACACGTATGTTAGTTGAATTTCTGATAGAATTTTGCATTAGGTTACGTCAAACGAAGCGTATTTCATGAAGCATTAGTTCTGTGTGTCTACCTTCGTTCGGCGGCTTCGTTTGACCACTGTTACTTTCTGTATGCGCGAGTAAAGTTGTCTTCGACTTCTCAAGCCGTCGTGCCTTTAGAGGTGATTCCGTCGGCTTTTTGTCGCTCCGTTCGGGCTCACTGTCTACGCCCAACTTACTGAGCGCAACTAGGCTGGCTACATTGGGGAATATAAAATTATATTCAATAGAAACTGTAGGATAAGTTGTGTATATATATGTTGAAAGAAAAATAAAGAAGCTTAGCATGCAAACATTCAGCCAATTTCCACATCAAAAATAAAATAGCATAGTTGGGTCATAGCTTGGAGTTGTGGCAATGATGATGCTGGAGTAGTATAATGATATTTCATACCAAGGAAGTGCAGTCTGTCTTTGGCCATGCCTAAGTTGGTCTTCATTTTGTCGTGCAGTCGTTGTGCTCGCTGCCAGGCGTCGCCGCGCCCGCCCCAGCAGTCTACTGCGATTCCTCGTTCTAACTCATAAATGCCTTTCTTGTAAAGCTCTATCGCTAATTCTTTTTGTCCTGCGAGGAGAGATTTGAGGTACTACATAACATAATATGTCTATAAAATTCTCACTGCTGGGGGACACACTCTCTATAAGATGCGTACTTCATATTTTCTTAAATATTTTTATGGAAGTTAAATATCATTCAAATAGCCTATCTTTTTAACTACATTAGTGCTAGTTTCTCTTTTGTCTAACAGGATGCCGCTGGATACCAGTATTTTACAAACAGTGACTGCTTATCTGTCCCCAATCCACAGTAAATAGGCATTATGGTTCCTTAGCAAATCTTCATATAATAGCAAATCTTCATATAATAGCAAATCTTAATAAATGTTCATTCAATAACATGCTTCAAGCCTGGAAGGAAACTCACTATTTATTGAATGATTAAGCTATTTTTGCAGAGGTTGTTGAGTGTAGGGAAACATAACTAACCTTGAACCTTGTGACTTTGTTATTTTCAATGTCATTACTGTTTATAAAACTTAATTGTAACTTGCTGAGTTTTCTTTTTACATCTAGGCTATTAATTTATAATTCATTATCAGTTTAATTATAAGTTCACTTAGATGACTCACAGTCTTAATCAGAAATTGTTACGGCCTAGAGCCCTGCCAACAACCAGCTATAATATTATCTCCTAGTGACACTTTCATTGAAAGTCACATAGATGAAAATGTTTAAAAGTAGAGTAGTAAGTAGTTATCCTGCATGTTTTATTCATAAAACCGGAGTGTAGGGAATTGGTTTGGAGAAGTGCGGGAAAGAGGGTGGAGTCCCTCAATCCCATTGAAAAGGGAGGATCCTCTAACCAGACAGGTGTTTTGTCTAGTAGGCAACAGCCTAATTTTTGTTATTGGGTAAATTGTATGCAGGCTAGTTTTGCAGTAAAGTCTGCTTACGCTACAGATAGAGGATTTCTATTGTTATTTTGTATATTGCGAGATAAAGATCTCTACATAACAGATTGTATTAAATAGGTAACTTGAGTTCATAAAAAAATCCAATTAGGTACCTACTACCTACATGTGTATGAACTGAAAATGATTTGACTTGAAAACTTTGAAAGCCTTTGTTTTGTGTTGTGACTAACACTAAAAAAATTTACTAATTCTATTCTACCTACATGTTTTTTGTTCAGCATGTATCTGGAATTAATATTATTTCTACTAAACACAATGTACATGCCAATTTACTGTGACAGAGAGGTGAGAACAAAGAGCACTTTACACATTTTCATGAATAACTAGGCAAAATGAAATGTTTTATTCATACAGGTAATAACTTACTAACAGTAACATTTTATGCCTAGATTATTTTCAAACTATTCTACTGAACACAATATAATAGTTATCACTTATCTATTATTTTCGTTTCCGTTGCATACAAATTTTCATTGATAAATAATTAGAAATAAACATCTTACAAAAATATATTTTTATGACAGAAACACTTCATCTATGGAAATAAAATATTACTATTGATCATGTACCACCACTAACCTTCATTTTCTTCATCAATCTTCAGTGCCTTTGATATGTACTCAAAAGCTTTCCGGTGGTGGTGCTTCTGTTTGGCCAAAAGCGGGTCCCCAGGACCAACATTGTGTATGTGAGACATCTCCTCACTAGGGGCTAGCTCTGTAGACACTATACCGTCCTTCACAACCACTTCTAAGTTACACTCGCCTGCCTTACGAGGCTTATGCATAAACCGATGCGATGCCGTATACAAATATTTAAAAATTATAAAAAGTTGATACAAAATTGATCTCAGCACGTTAAACAGAATGATGATTGGGAAAGAAACGACGTAAAGATTCCTTTTATGGACAGAAGGTTGCGAGTCATTTCGCAACGCTGACCCCTTTGCTAGGTCTGCGTCTGCCTTCTTGGACTTACGGTTCGGAGACCTCGTAGTTTTACGCGACAAACGGCCACCATTTGAATCGTCACCGGACACCATCAAGAACACCAACACACGGGCTTGTTTAACACAAAATCTCCATAAAATTTTCAGACAAAGAAATGCGAGCTTATCCTACTCCCTATCATAAATACAGCAAAAAAATTGTGACCACTGAAACGTATTATTGACAAATTTTGACGTTTGTCACGCTTGCACTGCAGCCTAAAAAAATAATGCTTACTTGGTAGTTTTACTTAACATAGAGATTATTTACTTTTTTAGAAAACATTTAACTAACGTTTTCAATAAAAATATTTTATGCTTTTATACTATAATAATTTCAGCTATTATCCTTCTTAAAAAAAATTAATTTTAAAACCTTAAAACAAATAAGCATTTGACAAGAAATGTTTCTTGTAAATATTTGTGTCAATGGAGTAACAACATCATTGGTAAATTGGTAGTTTAATACGTTTCGTTATTTTTCGGCATAATGCGGCAAAAGTACACTATAAATCAAAATAAAATTTAGGATTCGTTAGTATGTTGAATAAATTAAATATTTTATTTAGAAAGACAATACAGTACAGTTAAGAAAAATTGGTTCCTTATAAATATTTAACTATATAAAATCACAATATCGGTGATGAGTCACACCGGTCACACGTAAACAAAATGTTTTTGACAGACGTATGAAAATGTGACAGCGCCGCATAGACGATCAATGTTATTCTTTTTCGCAAAAAATTGCATCAGCTTTTACTTTAATTAGTGCAGTACCGTAAACAGAAAAGTATTATAATTAACAGGGTTTATTTACTACCTGAAACAAGTAAGAATTACAATTCCAGCAAACCTAACCTGTAAAGTTGTGATTTGGCCTGCCTTCTGTGGTGCTTTTAACCATATTTGTCGATATTTCGGTAGCATTTACAGTTAAAGTCATAGTTTAGCAGTTGATCATTCTTTTACTAGCTTATAAATAATAGCTGGATATATGAATTATTTCATTCTACATGAAATATTAATTGCATAGTACAGTTGTAGATCACCATGGCAGATGTTGTAGAAGAGCAAATAAGTAAATTAGCGACTGAAGACGATGATTTTGTGGACCCATGGACTGTAGCTGGAAAGTCAGAGACTGGAATTGATTATGACAAATTAATAAGTAAGTAAAAAACATTAAATGTTTTTAAGTAATTATAACTTTCATTTTAAATAATATTTGATAGCATACAACTTTCCTTTCAGAAAGATTTGGGAGTGCAAAAATTGATGAGGAGTTGATACAGAGATTTGAGAAAGTCACTGGGCAAAAAGGTAAGTAATCATTTAATATCAATAACTTTCATAATGGGTCAATCATATTCAGTGTACAAATTTTGCAGTATAAATTCTATAATTTCCAGCTCATCACTTTCTACGGCGTGGCATATTCTTCTCGCACCGTGATCTTCACACCATCCTTACTCTTCATGAGAATGGCAAAAAGTTCTACTTATACACAGGCCGTGGGCCATCGTCTGAAAGTATGCACATTGGGCATATGATACCTTTCATGTTTACCAAGTGAGTATAACATATCTATTAACTTTTCAATCAACTTCTTCTTATTTTACTGAATATCCATGGTTGGCTATAAACCTTAACATAATTGTTGTGACTTTGTATTGTAATTTCTATCTGTACTGTAACATGCAGCAGTATTAAATATACTTGAATCTTCTTTTTTTAAGCTATAAGTATAATATACCAACTGTATTGACCTTGTGCATGTTTGTTATTAATGTACACACTAGTCTAGTTATGTTTCGGCGGTCGGGATTTTAGTAAAAAAAATTTTTATTTATTACAACATTAATTTAATTATAAAATACAGGATATTAAGCTGGTGGCTGATACAAGACTGAATATAATGCAAAGTAAAATAATTCTATCGAATTTCCGGTAAATGCATAGTAGCAATACGACGCATGCTGACGGCGACTGCATACTCAGCGTAAACGCATGTTACAATGAGTTAACTCCTCCCTCCATAAGATAGAAGCAACTCTTGCTTCTGGCGGCGTCCGCGCTGCCCTTGATGTCCTCCGGGATTTTCTTAGTTTTCCATTGATACAGCTTCCAAGATGCTGCAGCGACCAGCAGGACATATAGGATGATTGTATTCCAGCTAGGTGTAGTTGCTATGATCGTCCAATGATCTTCTTCTGGCATGGATATGTCGCCTGCCCTATTGATCAGTTCGTGGATGCTGTCTAGTGATATGTCTTCTAATTGGAGTTCATATTGTATTGATTGTTCTGGGACTTGATGCTGCTCAGGTAATGGTATGACCTCGTTGATGACGATCGTATCAGTGTGTGATCGCAGTGTCTTGTTCATGATGTTCATCTGGCAGTCTTCTGTTAGTGTAACGAGATGAATTCCAGATAGCTTCTTGTAGTCTGTCTTGGTGTTACATTGTGTTTTGGTGACTTCATCTTCTTTGAGGACTAGTAGCCAGATGTTGTCTCCGATCTTCTGGACCTTTCCTCTTCTTAAGTTCATCTTAGCGTGGGTGCAGGTAGCTGGGCGGTGCTGAATGAGTGATAGTATGCAGTCATCTGTGTCTTCGATTCTTCTGGTGTCGAGGAGCTTGCAGAGCTGGGTGTTGTCGGTCAGTGGCTGGCAGTCTTCTTCCAGGTAAGCGTACTCATCGTTACCAAGTGCTAGGTATTTGGATTTAGGGATGATAGTAAGGTTATTTTTATTAGGGACTAAATAAAGATGGATAAGGTCGTATGTTTTTGGGGTAATTGACGGGATTTCGAGAATAAAATTAACCGAGTGTTCTGTGCAGTAAGCTTTAACTTTTATTGACTTTTCTATCCTATGTATGTTACTAATACTAATACTAGCTACTGGTTTAAATGAATAAGTGTTTTCTAAGTTTCTTAGTTCTTCTATTAGATTCTGAGGGCTTATAATACTAGGATGCATGGTGCCCATCTGAGCAAAAGTCATAGCGTCTTCTAATAACATTAACCTATCTAAAATTATCTGTAAACTAAAATCTATCTGTACGTAAATATCTAGGAAATGTAAATGGTTAGATAAGTCGTTGGAATTATTAGTAATATTTTGTAATAAATTAGCCAAATGTTTCTGATTATTGTCTAATTTTGTTAACTGTTTACTGAACTCATCTATTGTATTATGTGCTAATACTAAGGATTTTCTTTGAGAATCCTGAACGTTTTTAACTCTGTTTTTAATATTTGAGATTTCTTTTTCGAACTTTGCTGCATCTTCATGGTCTAGATTGCCAGTGATAGACTTAACGACAGTACCTAATCCATCTATAAGACCGCGTCGCTTTCTAACTTGTGGCGTTAAAAACTTAATTTTCTTACCTATAATACTAAGGCTATATTCTATTTGATTCCTATACGTTTTATGTAACTCTCCAGATGCTGTATTCTCCGCGTTTTTCGTGCTTGAGTATAGAGACATTAGTTCGATGGATATAAAGTGTAGGTTGGTAATGTTGTAAACGCAAGCAAGGCTAAAGTAGTTGTCCTGTTTAAGGAGTTGACCTTGTTTTAGGAGGAGGATCCCATTGTCATTATCTACCTGGGTAATGGTTACGGTTGCTGTTGTGTTGAGCACGACGGCTCCTGCGATGAAGGTCCTGCAACAAGATGAGGCCTCCGTAGTAGCTTGAAGTGAACCCTGATGGATTTAGAATTTGGGTGGTTACCTATTATTTCGGCCACGTTATTTGGGTGAAGGTGTATAATCTTGTATGGTCCTTTGAAGACTGGCTTCGTCTTGTCGCTGCGTGCTGACTTCGCTACCTGTTTATAGACGGTTTCACCTACCTTGAATTTCATTTCTTCTGCTTCTTGGTTACGTTTAGCAATCACCTGCTTCTTGTTTTTGGACATGTGTGCGGCGATGCACTCTTGAACGGCCTCGGTTCGTCGAGTGCTACTGTGTCTATTTGATTTTCGGCCTCCCTACGTGCATTTTCGAATATTCTATTAATTATCTCATCGTCTTCGTTATCATCTAGATTGACAGCTAGAGAGTCGACACTGCCGTGGAAGATTTTAATACGTGATAGAGCGTCTGCGTTAGTGTTCTGACGGCCTTTCTTGTATACAACCTTATAATCATATTCCGAGAGTTTTAAGCGCCATCTAGTCAATTTAGAATTAGGATCTTTTAATGACATCAGCCAAGTGAGAGGCCTGTGGTCTGTGTAGATGATAAACTTTCTACCGTAAAGATAGGGTCTAAAGTATTTAATCGCCCATACTATGGCGAGTAGTTCCTTTTCTATTGTAGAGTAACGAGATTCGGTATCTGATAGTGTCCGAGATGCGAACGCTACTGGTTTGTCGGATCCTACTATTCCTTGGGATAATACCGCACCTAATGCTACATCTGAAGCATCGGTAGTGAGGATGAACGGCTCATCAAAATTTGGGTACTGCAGTATTGGGGCGTTAGTTAAGATTTGTTTGCATTTATTGAAAGCTTCTAAGAAATCCGGTGAGTGTATAACTCTACTATTTTTCTTGAGGCAAAGGGTCATTGGTTTCGTAAGTCTGGCGAAATCTTTTATGAATTTCCTGTAATAACCGACCAAACCTAGGAAGGCTTTTATTTCTTTCTGAGACTTAGGTAAGGGGAAGTTAAGTACGGCTTTTATCTTGTCTTTGTTTGGTTTTAAACCTTCATCTGTTAGTTCGTGTCCTAAGAAGTTAACTTGTTTTTGTAGGAACTGTGATTTATCTAATTGGATCTTTAAATTATGAGTTTTGAATCGATCGAATACTTGCTTCAATTTTTCTACGTGTTGCTGCAGTGACGTAGATATTATTATTACGTCATCTAAATATGTGTAAACATTATCTATACCTCTTAATATATGATCCATTAGTCTTTGAAATGTACTTGGTGCATTTTTGAGTCCGAAAGGCATTCTAAGGAACTCATAGTGTCCTCGTTCAGTGGTAAATGCGGTTTTTTCAATATCGTTAGGGTGCATTTCCACTTGGTGGAAACCGCTAGCAAGGTCTAGGGTTGTGAAGTATTGCGCTCGTCCTAATCTATCTAGTATGTCGTGTATGTTGGGTAAGGGATATTTATCTTCGATGATGCGATCGTTCAGTCGTCTGTAATCAATTACAAGTCTCCATTTGACGTTGCCTGTGGAATCGGGTTTTTTGGGTACGATATGCACGGGGCAAGACCAAGGAGATATGCTCTCTCGCACGATACCTTGCTGAAGGAGCTTATCTACCTGTTTACGGATTTCTTCGCGTTGTTGGGGAGCTTGTCTGTAACTACGTACGAAAACTGGTGTATTATCGCTTAATCTGAGCTCGTGTTTCACAGCGTGTGTAAAAGTGAGTGGTATATCTTCGGCATAGAACAAATCCCTATACTGATAACATAACCGGGTTATTTCACGCTTTTCTTCTTCGTTCAAATGATCTGTACGGATTTTCTGAAGGTTTTCCTTTAGTATTTGTTCAATGTTAGTTTTAACCTGTATTGTGTTAATATCGTGATTATTATTTTTGTTGACTGTGGCAAGTTTCTCTAATTCGATTGGCGGGTTAAACGAGATACACTTTTTTTGATCACTGTGATTAATTACCGATGTTTTAAAAGAACCGTTTGTAACGTTCACTAAAGCTGCCGGGGACATTAAACCATCTGACCAGATTAAGTCGTCGTGGAGGTATTGTCCGTCTAAGTAGTTGGTTTTTACTTGAACTATCTTTTCGCATCTTGGTTCGATACTTATCTTTTGGGGTGGAGAACTAAAGTGTATTGGTATTTCCGCTGTAGATGTACGTAAAACATTATTATTTAGATCAATGTTACTCTTAAGTTTTTGCAGAAGGTCAATTCCGATAAGACCTTTATATTTAGGGTCGAAGTCAAATATTAAAAATTTATGTGTTATATCGCTATTAAATGCGGGAGGTAAGGGAAGGTAAACTACCTTGTCGTGAACTGATGAACTGTGTGCCGTATTAATTTGAAAGGGTTCTGTTTCTACACAGTACTCAAATATGGTGCCTGCAATTACGTCAGTTGCTATAGTTGAATGACTGGCCCCTGTATCTAATAGAAACTTACCGTCAAACTCTGGTAGTATTATGTGTGGTAAGTATTTCTTGCTCTGGAAATTTATTGAAACTACGTCTGGTGGTCTCGGTTGAGGTCCAAGGTAAAATCCTGGTCACCACCTACCTCTTGTTCGACCATGGTTGCATCTGGTTCGACCGATGTGCCGTTACCATCTGTGACATCGTTATAGAACCCCATATCACTAGGTCCTGGTTTTTCTTGAGCGGCCATCTGAATCGGTATGTAGAACAACTGCTGAGCGAACTGTGGTTTTTCTGGCTTATCTGCCGTACGCATTGTGACGTCCGATGATACTGGTGTGGGAACCGGTGGTGGTTTTGGAATGTTAGGTGGATTCCTAAAGTTATTTGAACCATTTGGCCTAAAATTACCTGATGCTGGTTTGGCCTTCCAGGACAATACGGATTGTAGCCATTGTTGATGCTGTTCGGGGGTCATATTATTTTGTTGGGGTACAAAGTTTTGTGGATGAATAATAAAGCCAGGTGCGAATGGGTTTACTGTATTACGGATGGGATTATTGTTATTGCCTGGTTGTTTAGATAACTCCCTTGGCTTTGCTTGCGAGGTTGAAGGATTATTATTAATATAATTAGCTCTATTATATGAAATCCTAGCCTCTTCTTGTCTAGCCGCTATAATAGCTGCTTCGAATGTGTCTGGCTTGGCGATTCGAACGCCCAACGAGACGTGAAAGTCTAACTGGTTTATATACTGCTCAATAACCATCTTTTCGTAATACGATTTACTACCGTGCTCTCCTACGGAATACAGAGTATCCAACAGCTCACGGAGGCGTTTGCCAAAGCTTTCAGCGTCTTCTGACTTAGACTTACGCACTCGTGTTAGCTCCTGCATTACTTGGATTTCGTTTCGTGGTTCGCCAAGGCGCCTAGTTAACGCGTTCTTAATTGATAGCCATGAGTCTAAATGGCCTTCGTACGCTATTGCATCTACCGCGGGGCCGCTGAGCCTACTTTTAATTAAGCATAGGAATGCCGGGTGCGAACGATCTGCCTCAGACGTTAACTGTAATAAGTTTTCAACTTCCCTAATATAATAGTTTAGTAATTTAGGATTGCCATCATATCTTGGCATTAAATCCGCGATTAGTTTGTAGGGTTTGTAATTGGCATCATAATCCCTGAGCGACATTGTTTTTCTGTAACTTCCCTGTCCAGTGGCGCTTGCCGTAAAACAATAGCGGTGTCAAATTAAACGCTTGGAATTTACTCGTGGGATACTTAACGCTACTTATTTTTTTTTTATGGTTGCCTAATGCGATTTTAGCTTATAGACAGACACACATAGATTAATATAAAAATACACAAATTAGAATAAGGCAGGAAATAGAGCAAGGACACTTGGTAAATAAGAGCACTTACCAAAGCAGCCACTGCATCTCCTGTCGAGTCGAGTCTCGGCCAGCGCAGCTTCCTCCAATTCTCCGGAGCACTATCCCGATGACCGTAGAGGTGTCCGACCGCGCGATAGGTTCTTTGTAGATCACGAAGGAACGATTTGAGAACCGTCGCTCTTAAGATGAAGAGTTTGATTCGATCTTAGAACGTCGCGATCCTACCGACTGCGCCAGTTATGTTTCGGCGGTCGGGATTTTAGTAAAAAAAATATTTATTTATTACAACATTAATTTAATTATAAAATACAGGATATTAAGCTGGTGGCTGATACAAGACTGAATATAATGCAAAGTAAAATAATTCTATCGAATTTCCGGTAAATGCATAGTAGCAATACGACGCATGCTGACGGCGACTGCATACTCAGCGTAAACGCATGTTACGATGAGTTAACTGTCTGTATGTCTTTTTTTGTCTGTCACTGTTTGTCTTTATATTGCTAACTAGTATTTGCGTGTTGCGCGAGGTGCAAGCACTTCTTATGCTTGTGAAAAAAAAAAAAGAATTGGATGGGTGATGGGGGGTGGTTGCACAATTATTTCAACTAAGGCATTGCCCCTCTAAATGAATCTGAAAAAAAAAATGTTCCAAGTCTCTTAATTTCCGAGATCCGCCTAAAGGGGGTGAGAAGGGGGGCGACTTTGAAAAATGGTTTTTACTTTACCGAGCCTCCTCTATACAAATCCGTAAAAAAAAAACATACGGGTCTCGTAGTTTCCGAGATACGATAGGGAGGGGGGAGAAGGGGGGTGAAAAGGGGAGGTTTGGCACTTTTCCCGTAGGTTTGAGAGTTAGTCTCTTGAGTTTTTACATCTAAACTGCTTAATTAATTATGATGAAATTTGGTTGGTACAGAGATTGATTAGACCTTGGAGGAGGAACTAGGCTTTTTTCACTGACTTGAAAATTTCCATGTAAATGTAGTAGAAGTTTGTAGCTTTTGCTTCTACATTAGTAAATTATTTAAATAAGTTAATTAAATAAATAGTAATGTATTTAACCTTTGGAATAGTATCGTGACATAAATATAGCACATAAATCCTTACCTTGTTACAAATATGCAACAAAAATATTTAACAGCATATTATGTGTAGCTTATGGTGTGTGGTACCCAATGTGATTATGCCCCGTATTTCAACATTAATCATCTCAAGTCCCATGGTTATACAAACACTCCTTAGCTTTACTGTAACAGTGAGGCAACATTGTCATTTGTCTAGCCTTTTGTTGGTATTACTTACTAATCCATTTACTATTACAGATGGCTCCAAGATGTATTCAATGTACCGCTGATCATTCAGCTGACCGATGACGAGAAGGTTCTGTGGAGAGACCTGAAGATTGAGGATGCTCGTAAAATGGCATACAACAATGCAAAAGACATCATAGCTGTAGGCTTCGATCCGGAAAACACTTTTATATTCAATGATTTGGACTTTATTGGGTGAGTTACGAGTTTTATAAAAACAATTTCAATTAATTAAATAATCAGACTTGTGGCCTGCATCGGTTTGTTTCTCCCTTTTTCGATGTGATTTTCTCTAATATCATTAAGTGCGTAGTCTTTATATGTTGTTAATTAACTATGTTGGAGTCAGTCTAACAGTCTAATTGGATTTAACAGTCTCCACAGTCATCAACAACACATCAGTTGGGTAACCAAATGGCCCAATGACCCAGTGGCTTAATTAAAGAAGCTGGCTGAATGTTAAGATGGTCAATATGGTCACTCATCTACCAAAGAACAATGGCGAATCCTCTAACAAATTTTTGTTGGCATAATTTTGTAGCGTCTATTAATGGAAAATATACAAGAGTATAGAGTTTCAATTCATGATCATTTTTGCCTTAAGATCCACTATTAAAGGAACTCTTGAAAAAAAGATATTCGTTGAAGAAGTTTTAGAGGTTATGTCTGGCCATTATTACGTAAACCGATTTATTGGAAGTAGACTGGTACCGCAGACTTGATTATATCCATAGTCAAAGCTAGTGTAGAAAACATAGACCTAGTAGTGAGCCATTGTCAGCTGGCCAGGGGTATCCCGCCCTCGATCTCACGGCAGCATGGAAAAAGTGGCTGTCGCAACCGAAGGCTGGGCTCGCCGCAATTGCGGCGATAAGTCCCGTCTTTGAGAAGTGGCTGGAGAGACGCCACGGCGTCCTCACCTTCCACCTGACGCAGGTGCTTACAGGACACGGGTGTTTTGAGAGGTACCTATTTCGGATTCAGCGGGAGGACACGCCCGGGTGTCCGGTGGAGCATACGGTGGAGGTGTGCCCCGCTTGGGCAGAGCTTCACCGTTTCCTCGTTGAGGCTATCGGCGGCGGTGACCTCTTGCGCCCGGCCCTGGAGTGGAGCGAGTGGGAATAGAATGCAGTCGCCTCCTTCTGCGAAGCAGTAAGGTTAGCGAAAGAGAAGGCCGAAAAGCGCGAAGGAGAGGCAACTCTCTTCCTCACGCCCCTGCTGCCGTGGAAGACGCCCCGTGCGTCGAGGATCGCGAGCCGATCTCTGGCCACCATAGGCGCGGGCTTGCGGACGGCGAGCAGGGGTAGCTCACCGTCCGGTAAGGACCAGGCCCGGGTCAACGGCGCATCGTGTTCCACGCGCGCCTCAAAGAGCTGTCAGCACCAGTGACGGGGCCCCATAAGGCCATTGCCTGCCGGGCCACAACCCCGGTAATGTTATAACGAGATACCACGGCCCCGGAACTTAAGGGCAGCTGAAGGAACAGGGTGGGTTTTTAGTCAGTAGTAGTCTGATACCGCTCTGGGTAAAGCGGAAGGGATTCCGTTTTACCCAGAGCGTTAGTACCAGAGTCATTCGATGATTTACCCACCCAGGAAAAAATGGGTCCCCCGCCACTTCCAAGGTATTAGAAGTTGATTATATCAAAAATCTGTTATAAAGAAGTAACTATGCGTTATGAAAGCTATAATTACAGGCATGAAGTATTACAAGTTAATTGCGGCTCTGTCTCTAGGATGGCAACGCATGTACAATGCCTTTTGTAATACAGATCCATACAGGCCGCGGCGATCACTTTCCATCAGTCGGAACATCTGTTCGAATTAAATAAATAAATACTATAAAAGTAGGTAATAGGTACTTATAAAAATGAAACAATTTGTTTTATATATGTATTTATTTTTCATCTTCTTTTATGATAATATCGTCCAAAAAAACCTGCTGGTGTAGTAATAGTAATGGATATTATAGTTGTCTGATGTCTGGCCCATCCGAGATACCAAACTACCGTCATGGTATGCGCGCAACATCCGACAGTTCGTCTTCCCACTAAGCAACTGCAACAGTACTCTATTATTCCTGCACGGCCGGCCACATTATTTTCTATTAATATAATTATACGTATTGCCTTCTAGAGACATGGCGTGATTTAATTTTGCCTCTAATAAGGGTTGTATCACTACTGCCTCTAAGATTGTATTCATATGAATTTACTCACTCATTGCATACCTCAATCCTGTATCCGCCGTGGAACGTACATGTTCACCATAATATGAACGTGCTAGTCGTATTTTGTACGTTCCCAGGGCGAATAGAATGAGGTCTCTATATTCTAAGACAGGAAAGTAAACATTGTTTCTGTTTGCTGATATGTTTTGGAAATTAGAAGTTCTTTTATTCATATTGACAGCCTCAACCATACTAGCCAGATTATTTTCTAAATTCATATTTTGCCTAATTATGTTTAATATTTCTTTGGCATATTCACTGTCTTGCAGGCGAGCACCAATGACCAAACTTATTTAGTAAAGTTGCTGCTATCTGGAAGTTTTGTATCATGTGGGGAAGTGATCTATGGAAATATTCTTGCCTCAGTAATTTAAAATCTCTTTTAAATTATCCATTGACCACTTCCACTTATGCGGCAGTTAACACACATTATTCGAGTAGGCATTACACGACTTCCCATTGTGATATACAAATGGATGCACAAACAACAAAGTCCAAAGTATCAGATAGAATCGTAGTCCAAAAAAGTCAAAGCAAAACGTCGACGGCGTAAATAGCAGCTGATCGGAATCCTTAGGCAACCACTAGTCGCAAGGAAAAACTGAGTTTATACACAGAAGCAGTTAATAATTTCAAAAGTACGGAAACACAACCGACATTACACGAAATAGCAGCAGTTGTCAATACACCTTACGCAGATGTCAATGTCATGTCGTATTGTTGCCATACTTTGCTTGCAGTATGACTTTATTTTAGTATTTATTTATTAAGCAGAATTCTTAACAAAAATCTGCAATTATATTTATTATGGTTTATCAATACGCTTTTAAAGTATACTTAAGCAATAAGGGCAAAGCACTTTAAATAAATTGGAGTAGATTTACTAATATATGGCAGAGAAACCAGCAGAGAATTTTCAACTGAGACAATATTGGCTAAAAGACATGAAGTCAAATTGTAAAGGAAAAAATAATCTAATCCCTTGTGATCATATTAGTCAATTGTATTTCCAAAATAAATATATTTTTTATTAGAGTGGGTCAGTTCATAAGCATATCTTGAAAAATACTAAGAAATTATTTTATTAACATTTGCAAACATGACATTTATAGACGCTCAAATATTCTATTAACAATTTTTTCGCCTTTGTTCTTTGTTTTGTCCTAATAGGAAGCGATAAATGAAGAGTCAGGGGGTCACCAGTTTAATCATAAAAAAGTAGAATTACGCCAAACAATAAGTCGATTTTATACATTGATATAATAAAAACCCAAGATGCACACTCAATGTCTCAATACCGTCCGCATAAAATGAGTGCTTAATTAAAAATTATGCGCTCATTTCAAATAGTATCGCGTCACTCACGTCTAGGTACACACGTCAAAAATTCCGAAATGTTCATTGACATATTGTAAAAATATTATGTAAAGAAGGCTAAAAAGGATGGGATACCCAATTTTCTGTAAGTAAAAGAGTTTATTGATTAGTTTTTATTGTTTTTATGACTAATATAAATAATAATATAATATGTGATTTGGATTGAATTTGTCTTAAAATTTCACTCAACGGTCAAAGTGTAATACGACAAATTTTAATGGCTGCTTTTTCAGTGTCAAAACAATGTATTATGGCATCGTTTTTATTTTAGTCGCATAATAAAACTTGCTCTGTTTGAACAAGTTCATTAACTTGTTCAAACAGGGCAAGTTTTTAAAATAATAAATACAATAAAAAAATCGACTCCATTGAGTCGATTTTTTTATTGTATTTATAATTTTTTTATTAATTAGTTTATGTAGTTTGGAGAGTTTCGACCTTTATTGTATTTAGTTCTTGGCAAATATGTATACGTTATATAATATAATAAAGGAGAAGAGGTCGTCAAATTTACGGTTTTTTTAATGTTCACAAATATTTTATGTATATCGATTCATTATTGGATAACTTATGGGTTCACGAAATGCAGCATGCTAATGATAAAAGTGTTTGTGAGTAATGCTTTGGCGCAACACCAATCTCATTAAATACTTCTTAGTACATACTTTAGTTTTTCTCGTGACCAAATACGATGCGAAGAACGGACATCAATCGTCAGTCAACAAAGGTGAGAGATTTTTTTATGCCGAATTTTTTGTACGAATATATTATGTATGTCACTGCAAAAGCCATATTGAATCAAACATTTTAATAAACGATTAAAACAGTTAATATTTGTTTCATTGATATGCACATGTTCTACCCGAAAACATATTTACGCTCAGATAAGAGTATAATTACGTCTTTAGAACACAATTTAACAAACTTTTATAATACTAACAAAAATGTCTTATGAAAAAAATAAGTAATAAGTATATTTGTCTCCACTCAATGCCTTGTTCTAGCGACCAACGTCAGCCGTAAAATTTTATTGTTTTTAGCACACTGCTTTGTTTAAACAATTCTCGTAAGGTGGAATTTGCATAAACATATTTTATGCTTATAGCATAACTATTACTACGTAGGTGGTGAGTGTTTGGCGACATTTTCGAGCGTCACTTTTATTATATTGTGCTACTTGGGTTTTTTGTAAATCAATGATTTTATAGAATTTTTTATACTTTAGTTGGACTTAACATTTATTTTCTGTTTCCAGTCAATGCCCAGCTTTCTACCAGAACATGGTGCGGATACAGAAGTGTGTGACCTACAACCAAGTGAAGGGTATCTTCGGATTCGGCGACTCTGACGTCATCGGCAAGATCACCTTCCCGTCGATAGAGGCTGCACCTGCGTTCTCCACTAGCTTTCCCTTCATATTTGATAATAAAGTTGTAAGTATTATTTTACAGTTAATTGGCACATCATTCTTATTTAGTGAAGATGAATTTTATTGATAAGAATTTGTTGTTTGGTATGTAAAATGCAACAAATATATTTTTCAAATGTATATATAAACTATACCTACGTATTGTGTCATTTAAGCCGTTGTGGTGCATCACATAAATTGTGTAAGGCAACCAACAGTAAATATCACAAAAACACTGTACTCGTTTTGAGGCTGTTGTTAAAAACGGCCAAATTCGTTATTTGAGCTATAATATAAATAGCTTTATTACTTTTACTGCCGGTGACAATGTGACAATTCAAAAGGTACTGTAATTGTTTCATTTGATATTAACTTCGAGATTTTCTGTTGAAGTTGACAAAACTTTAGTTATATTCGAAAATGATTGTTGTTGTATCCCAAAATGGCTGTTGACGTCGCCAACTTGGTTATTATCTGTGTGAGAAATTATAAATGATCTGTATTTTGCAAATTGGTTATTAAATAACACTTACACGTAATTTTTTTCGTAAATTTAAACTAGACTAGCTTTTGCCCGCGACTTCGTCCGCGTGGAATAGTTACTTTGGGCTAATGTTAAATTTAACCCCGATTTTGAAGCATTCCTCATTGGCGCTCCGCTCCTATTGGCCTTAGCGTAATGATATATAGCCTATAGCCTTTCTCTATAAATTGACTATTTAATTAAAAAATATTTTTTCTATTCGAACCAGTAGTTCCTGAGATTATCGCGTTCAAACAAACAAACAAACTCTTCAGCCTTATATTATTAATATAGATAGCTGTTGCCCACGACTTTGTCCACGTTTCTGTCGTTTTTCGTAAAAAAAAAAGTAACCTATGTCCTTCCTCACGGTTCAGTGATTTTGATGTAACAGTCAAATTAACTTTCGTAATTTAGTAGGGAAATATAATATGTCAATCTATAATACTGTTCAAAAATATCGTAATACCGAACCGCACAATATTATTGTTAATAGCTGTGCCCGCGACTCCGTCAGCGTGTAACTCCTTGTGTGTTATTAAGTTAATGTATTGGTAATATTGTTTAGATCACGTTCACATGAGGCTTAAGTACCTATAGAACGAAAATACTTCATCGCAAAGCTTCCGGGTAAACTATGTTGAAAGTTGACCCGTCCGGCACGTGAACATAAAGATTTCTAGAACTGCTAACCCGGGAAAGAGCGACGTACAACTGACCATGCGAGAAACAACTGACATCGAGATCTACTCCAGCAACACGAAAAGTCTGCCCTTGAGCCTTATTAATTGTCATTGCATAACACACCGATACTGGGAATTGCGTTCTTTTAAATTGGAATGGAAAATTATTTGGTATTATGGGAATTCTGGGAATAAAGACGGTTTCTCCTGCACCGCAACCTGTTAAAATTTGAGCCTCGATTATATTTTGTTGCAACTGGGTTACTTTTAGCCAAGTTCCATTGCAAAGTTGTGGTGGTTTTAAATTTCGGAGCAGAATAATAATCAGAAAGCTTCGAACTGCTAAGCTATCGGGAGTTACACGTGTTATTGTGAGTCAACCATAAAAGATAGATATATGCTGTCGTGGGATATTTTTTATATAATTTTAAGGAGAACATTTCCGTCATAAATGATTTCTGTTTAGCTTTAATCATTAAGGTTACAAGTTACGACGGAAGCTTAAAAAATGGAGTAATTTCTCCCGTTTTCCCAACATTTCCCTTCACTGCTCTGCTCCTATTGATTGTAGCGTGATGAAAAGTATACTATAACCAGCTCAGAGTAGTAGTGATTTGCCGGTTCTGGCGCACCAATCCCGTGGCTCACCGGTTCTGGCGCACCACCGCTTCTGGCGCAATCGCGGTCCAGGGCGTTTCAAACCAAAAAAAAAAAAAAAAAAAAAAAAGGTTTTGGGGTCCGCTGATCACGTTTCTGCAATCCATTTTCGCGTAAGATGCATGGTTCCGGAGATACAGAAATCAATTAACAACAAATCTGTTTCATTTCCGGTGACCCGACCCCTCATTATCGACTTTCATTGTTCGCCTTTTCTTATCTATTGTCCGTGCGTCCGGCCGCTCACCCTCATTAGGATTGCATTGACGATGTATTACTCATTGTTACTGCAACTGCTATTGTATACTTTTATTGTTCATAGACCATTGCTTAAAGTAAGCAATGGTCTTGTACAACGGGCTTGTGTGCCCCCCCGATCAGAATATTTCGCGCCAAATTCTCTTAAAAATTTTATGATAACTTTCCTCAGGTGCATTTTGTTTTATGGCAATTATAAACAACTTAATTTATTTGTTTTATTTGCCTAGTACCTATCTTATAATTAATCATTATCTAGTTATAGAAGAAATAGATAACACCAAGTATTTATAAATTAAGTACGTTATGTCAAAATTCTGAATAGCAGAATTAAATAAATAGAGGTATTTAGTTTTCCTAGAACTTAGTTAGTTTTGTGAAAGAATTTTGAAGTTGAAGAAAAATTCAACAACTCTTGTTATTTAATTTATTTGACATTCAACTTATCATTGACCACAGTTATTGATTTATTTACTGAGTTATTTATTTTTCCTTTAAAAAAATAGTGTTTGTCTGAAGATATTTATTATTCCATCTGTCCGACAAAAATGGCTATATTTTTGGAACGGAATAAGATACGAAAACGCCTGTAAGGCTCAAATATGCGGCATATTTTAGGTGTTTTGAAAATAGGGAAAAGTCAATATCGCCAAAATCGGACTTATTTAATTTTCCAACTACGGGGACGATATACATTTTGTATTTACTTTGTTTTCTTTGAATCTGAGGAGAAAATAAGTTTTAAATGAAAATTAAAATTATCAAAGCAATATAAATTATATAAATTGTATACTTTTATTGTTCATAGACCATTGCTTACTTTGCTATTCGGGATCATCAAAACGGAATCAATAAAACACATGCGTCATTAACAAATTTTATTTTTATCTACAAAATATGAGCGGAACATCTCATCCACTAAAATATCGTTGTACAGTGTGTTCCCTGTAAATATGTTTGTAAAACTATGCATTGAACATCCCTGAAACTTATATAGCAAATACATTAAGCAATATTCACCACAAACTGAAGTCCAATCATTCTGAATCCTATCAATACTCCAGCCCCATCTTTTACAATTCCATTTCAAAAAATGGAGATGATATCGCGCAGGTGTTCGCCCATAATATGAATCAAAATATTGACCGATGCCATTCGTATCGATATGTACAGCTACCCAGTGTGAACCTGGCTTATCATCCGCATCCAAATTGCATATTATATACGTTGGTGCATGGGTATACATAGGGAGTCTATTAGCAGCATAAACATTATTTTCTAGACTGGGATGAATCTTTTTCAGATGTTTTTGTACTTCTAGTGTATCCATGATATAGCATATTATTACACTACCAATCTATTCAATGGTTGTCATAGGAATGTTCAATTATAGTGATTTGTAAATATTAAATCGCATTATTTTGTAGCACTCACAAAACAGGTTGATGCCAGCAATGTGAGATAAGTTTGTTGACTCATAGAGTTACTATCAGTTTCCGGAGGAACGTGAGATAATTTTGGTGATTCATAGAGTTACAATCAGTTTCGTTGTATTTAGGAATTTGTTTTAGATAAGAATGGTGCTATATAAGATCGTACCATTGCAGTCAGTCTATGGTCGTTTGACCGCAGTGGATTGTATACGTCTACCAATACTACGTTTGTGTTACTTCAACGCATCAATGGCCATGGAGGTAAGTGTTTATTCTATTGACAAACTTACTTGTATTCTTGTTGTTGTTTCCTAACGTGTGTGATTAAGTGTAAACAAATTGATATTAACATGATAACTGTCTTGTTGCAGAAATAATTCAACTTCGATGAAAATACCTATAAACAGTATTACTACTCACCGCTCTCCCCTCAACATGAAGAAGAGAACGATGACATCGTTATTAATAACACATGCGATGGTGGAAAAAGGAAATCACAACCGATTGATCATTTTTTTGAAGTGGCACCAAAAATAAAAAGAAGAAACTGTTATCGTCAACCGTGGCACGAGCCGCTAGAGATGGTGTATCATACATTTCTAGTAATTCTGACGACGGAGACCAAGCGACGCATCTCATAAAAATTGAAATGTACGATATGAAGAAGCTATGTAAGATTCCAACTACTGATCATTGGAAACACGCTACCACGAGGATTAAATATTATGTAAAGAATAATAAGGATAGCATCTACGATAGCACAAACGGGCTCGTATACAACATTACAAAGACAATAGCAGAAAGTGAAAAAGTTAAAAAAATACTTTTTTAACAATGACACCCATTAGTTGATTAGTGAATGTGATTCTGTTAACTTAAATTACTTCTGTGTACTCATTAGATTCTACCTGACTCGTCATTAATAACACATGCGATGGTGGAAAAAGGAAATCACAACCGATTGATCATTTTTTTTGAAGTGGCTCCAAAAAATAAAAAAGAAGAAACTGTTATCATCAACCTTGGCACAAGCCGCTAGAGATGGTGTATCATACATTTCTACTAATTCTGACTACGGAGACCAAGCGACGCATCTCATAAAAATTGAAATGTACGATATGAAGAAGCTATGTAAGATTCCAACTACTGATCATTGGAAACACGCTACCACGAGGATTGTGGTGCCGAGAGAAAAACAAGATTAGAAGGAAGAGATGAGTGTGGCATACGTGAACAGATCACTTCATTGAAAAGCAAAACTACAAAACTGATTGGAGAAGAAAAAGTGAAGAATATGCAGTACCCAAGAGCTGAATATCCATTTTTCAGTTCAAAATCTAGACGGTTGTTCAGTTTCGGAGACTGGCCACTCGTTATGAAATAGAAGCCTGAAGATCTTGCAGAAGCCGGTTTCTTTTATACTGGTCATGAAGACAGGACCAAGTGTTTCCATTGTGGTGGCGGTTTAAAAGATTGGGAAGATGATGATGATCCTTGGCAGCAGCATGTTCAGTGGTTTAGTCAGTGCGCTTATGTAAAGTTTAAGCTTGCACAGTATTTTATATAAGATTAAATGTGAGGAGGATTATAAAGAAATAAAAAATGGTTTAATACATACAATTTGTTTTATTTTATAATATTCTCATAGTTTTCTACTATCTTAAATGATTACAATTTTACTTACATTATAACCTTAACTACTATAGTCAACAGTAACATTTCTGTTCTTATCTATTTTTATAATATTATCAAACTCAGCATAAACTATACAATTAATTCATGGTAGGACTGCTATTAGTGGATTATTACGGTATCAATCAATTCAATGGTCAACATTCGTAGGAGTCTCAAAGGATCTGTGCATCACGAAGGAATTTGAGATAAGCTTGTTGACTCACAAAGTTACTATCGGTTCCGTAGTACTTTAGAATTTGTTTTAGATAAGAAATACCTTTGTTGTGTGCTATATAAGACCAAGCGGCTGCACCACTCAGTCCACACTTGTTCAACATCAGCGAACAGTATCTACCAATACTACATTTCGTGATTATTCATCGCATCAATGGCAACGGAGGTAAGTGTTTATTCTATTAACAAACTTACTTTTCTTTCTGTCTATTTTAATTACATGAACTTTTCCTTACGTGTATGTGTTTGTGATTAAGTGTAAACTAATTGATATTAACATGATAACTGTGTTGTTACAGAAATCATTCAGTTTCGCAGACAATGATGAAAATACCCATAAACACTATTTGGGAATACAAACCTCTGAGCAACATAGTACGTCGTTTACCATGACAGCCATTGTAGACGTTCAAGGCTTTAAAACGGAAGCAAATAAATTTGTGCTGAAAGAAATTGCTATATTGTGTAGTAACAAATTACAGATGTTTTTAATCAAGCCACCATTTCCATTTTATGATTTGACAAAACAAGAAAGACGGCAAGTTGCATGGATTGAACGTAACAGGAAGATATGTTGGGGTGAAGGGTTTATACCTTATTCAAATTATCAATATTTAATTTTAGATTTGTTAAGAGACAAATTTATTTATATTAAAGGTCTTGAAAAAGTGTTATGGTTAAAAAATATTTTAAATTATAATAATGTGATTAATTTAGAAGATAAAGGTTGTCCTAGTTTGCCAAGTCTGTATGATCAATATAAATATTCTGAAGATTTGTATAGTTGTATTTATCATAGCTCAATATGTGCTTTAAAAAATGTATTATGTTTAAAAAAATGGTGCTCTGATAATAAACATTTTATATAATTTAAAATATGTCATTCATTACAGAAATTTAAAGCAGTGCATAAAACCTAACCTTTCCTCATACTTTGATACTTCCGATTATGATACAAATAATATTTAAGAATACCCAAAATTAAATAAAAAGAAGTTAGGTTTTTTCAAAGATGAAAATAATGGAAAAATTATAAAAGAATTACTAGGTTTACGGTCTAAAATGTACGCTTTTGATGTAGAGAATAAGATTATAACGAAGGCAAAAGGGTAAAAATAAAAGTGTCACTAAAAAGCTGACAATGAATAGTTATAAGTCTTCTCTATTTAAATCGATTAAACACACAATTTTTACACAAAAACTAAATAAGACTTGTTTATCATACAATGACACAAAAAGACATATTTTAGACAATAATATTGAAACATTGGCTTGCGGTCATTATAAATTACGCTAAGATATGATACTGTACTTTCGTTTTTAAATTTAGTAACATTGTTTTTGTAAATTAAGTATTCTTACTTTTTTGTGTCATACAAAATTTGTATTGATTGTAAAATTATGTTATTACTATAATGTTTCGTGTAGTTCAAAATTTTGTGTTGATTGTAAATAATGTTAGCTGTGTAATGTTATACCTGCGAGCATACATTTGAGGTGATTGTAAAATTCTGATATATATTTATTCTATATTTTTTACTAATCATACATACATATTTTTTTTTTCAAAAACATTGTTATATTTTATTTCATCCCTTTGAGCAGAGTAGACGTGTGTGTAATGTTTCATTTTATTCAAACGTCTTAGGTATTTTTTGTGTAAAAATCTGATGATTCTTTGACTGTATAACATACATATCACCCCTTAAACTTTCATTATGTTTTAAAACTTTAATATTTTTTAATATCCATGTTTCTTGTTATTGGCTTTGTTACTCCTTTTGCTTTTTTTATTTATTTTTTCTCAGTTCTTATACAGTATAACTTGGCGTGTAAACCAACAAATTCTGAAATGACTTCTCCTCCCATTTCGTGTTTAAAATAGCCTTGTATTTGCATGTTACGTTTAGGCATACAATAAATATTATTCTTCTCAAAATTGCTCGTATCAAAATATTGAATACTTTTTTCATATCGTTATAAAAATCATCAGTATTTACATAATAAAGAAGATTATCGGTATCTGTATAACATAGATTTATATTATCTTCATACATATTTTTCATAACAGAGTAATGGAAACTGTATAAATGAGCTTTAGAAATTTTAAGAATAGAAAATCCAACATA
Organism: Tholera decimalis; assembly: GCA_943138885.2. Classification (NCBI taxonomy): domain Eukaryota; kingdom Metazoa; phylum Arthropoda; class Insecta; order Lepidoptera; family Noctuidae; genus Tholera; species Tholera decimalis. The sequence continues at coordinate 31,574,180 of OW964565.2, forward strand.
AATAAGACGATCTAAAATAACTTTTGTCTTATTTAAATGAATGGCTACTAGTTTTACCGAAAATATTGACAAGTTTTTAAAATTTGCAGCACTAATGTATTTTTCTGCTCCATTCAGTTTGTTTGTTGTATTCGACTTATCTTTCCATAATTGCACAAGCCGAACATCGACTTGCTTACGTTTGTTTTCAATTGTTTTCCCAAAAATAGAATTATTTTGCTTTATGAAAAAAATCTCTTTCGAAATCTGATTGAGCTTTTTGCCTCAGAGAAGTATTCAAAGATATATATGGCTCTAAAAAGTTATCTTGGTAAAATTATTAATATCAAACTATTTTTTAAATACTCTTGTAAATGAATATAATGAATTACCAATCGATTTTTTATTTTAATCGATGGTTTGCTATTTTTTTTTTTACATTTTTACAATATTGAAATGGGGCATTTCGTTTTCGCTTAGAAATTTTAAATTATTCATCGGCAATTTTTTGCTTTATGACAAATCCACAACGAAACTAAAAAGTTATCTTGGTAAAATTATAGTATTCTATGTATTTTTAACAATATCAAACCATTTTTTAAACACTCTTCTAAATGAATATAATGAATTACAAATCGATGTTTTATTTTAATCGATGATTTGCTATTTATTTTTTACATTTTTACAATATTGAAATGCAGTATTTTGTTTTCGCTTAGGCTCAATCAGATTTCGAAAGAGATTTTTCATAAAGCAAAATAATTCTATTTTTGGGAAAACAATTGAAAACAAACGTAAGCAAGTCGATGTTCGGCTTGTGCAATTATGGAAAGATAAGTCGAATACAACAAACAAACTGAATGGAGCAGAAAAATACATTAGTGCTGCAAATTTTAAAAACTTGTCAATATTTTCGGTAAAACTAGTAGCCATTCATTTAAATAAGACAAAAGTTATTTTAGATCGTCTTATTTATGTTGGATTTTCTATTCTTAAAATTTCTAAAGCTCATTTATACAGTTTCCATTACTCTGTTATGAAAAATATGTATGAAGATAATATAAATCTATGTTATACAGATACCGATAATCTTCTTTATTATGTAAATACTGATGATTTTTATAACGATATGAAAAAAGTATTCAATATTTTGATACGAGCAATTTTGAGAAGAATAATATTTATTGTATGCCTAAACGTAACATGCAAATACAAGGCTATTTTAAACACGAAATGGGAGGAGAAGTCATTTCAGAATTTGTTGGTTTACACGCCAAGTTATACTGTATAAGAACTGAGAAAAAATAAATAAAAAAAGCAAAAGGAGTAACAAAGCCAATAACAAGAAACATGGATATTAAAAAATATTAAAGTTTTAAAACATAATGAAAGTTTAAGGGGTGATATAAATAAGGGACGCTCAAAAAGACTTGGACATATTACATAACTGGTTTAGCTCCAGTTTACTTACTATAAACGCATCAAAAACGTCGTACATGATATTCGCGGCTAAAAATAAAAAAATCCCTGACCACCCAGCTTTACACATAAACAGTACCAAAATCACCAAAAGTAATTGTGAAAAATACCTCGGACTTAGGTTGGACAATAAACTCACTTGGCAGGCGCATATTGATAACATAAAAACAAAAATATCATCGCTAATGGGATCAATGCGCGGATACATAAACAACATTCCAAAACAAATCCGGTTCAACATTTACAACTCACTAGTTCGCTCGCACATTAATTACCTAATCGAAATCTGGGGATGCGCCACACAATCTACTATTAAAGACCTGCAAATAGCACAAAACAAAATAATTAAACTCCTTTTCAACTACGATTATCGCACATCTACATCCGAACTATACACACACACCAAACTAATGAGCATTCACCAACTTTATACATACAATTCTTGCATCCTCATTAGAAACATTCTTAACAAAACTATACACACACAGCTATCCTTTAACACAAAAACATCAAAATACAGCCAAAGAAACCCTAACCAATTAAAGACGCGCCCACCCCGAACACAATATGGCAGGAGAAACATAATGTACGAAGGCGTTCAACTTTATAATAATTTACCGGCAGATATCAGGAGCACATCTTCTTTTAATATATTTAAAGCAAAACTCAAGCAGTATGTCATTAAGAACACTAAGCTATTAAGATTAAAAAAAAAAACAATTTAATGTTACTCACAATAATATGTCGACAATCAATAATATCATACCTACCTACTCCAAGTAAAAATACTGTTAGCTACTGGACCAAACCTACCTTAATTATGTATTTATTCGCTAAGTGAACAATGTATGTTCTTTTAGAATAAATAAAGAATCTTTAAACCGATATGTATGTTATACAGTCAAAGAATCATCAGATTTTTACACAAAAAATACCTAAGACGTTTGAATAAAATGAAACATTACACACACGTCTACTCTGCTCAAAGGGATGAAATAAAATATAACAATGTTTTTGAAAAAAAAAATATGTATGTATGATTAGTAAAAAATATAGAATAAATATATATCAGAATTTTACAATCACCTCAAATGTATGCTCGCAGGTATAACATTACACAGCTAACATTATTTACAATCAACACAAAATTTTGAACTCCACGAAACATTATAGTAATAACATAATTTTACAATCAATACAAATTTTGTATGACACAAAAAAGTAAGAATACTTAATTTACAAAAACAATGTTACTAAATTTAAAAACGAAAGTACAGTATCATATCTTAGCGTAATTTATAATGACCGCAAGCCAATGTTTCAATATTATTGTCTAAAATATGTCTTTTTGTGTCATTGTATGATAAACAAGTCTTATTTAGTTTTTGTGTAAAAATTGTGTGTTTAATCGATTTAAATAGAGAAGACTTATAACTATTCATTGTCAGCTTTTTAGTGACACTTTTATTTTTACCCTTTTGCCTTCGTTATAATCTTATTCTCTACATCAAAAGCGTACATTTTAGACCGTAAACCTAGTAATTCTTTTATAATTTTTCCATTATTTTCATCTTTGAAAAAACCTAACTTCTTTTTATTTAATTTTGGGTATTCTTAAATATTATTTGTATCATAATCGGAAGTATCAAAGTATGAGGAAAGGTTAGGTTGTATGCACTGCTTTAAATTTCTGTAATGAATGACATATTTTAAATTATATAAAATGTTTATTATCAGAGCACCATTTTTTTAAACATAATACATTTTTTAAAGCACATATTGAGCTATGATAAATACAACTATACAAATCTTCAGAATATTTATATTGATCATACAGACTTGGCAAACTAGGACAACCTTTATCTTCTAAATTAATCACATTATTATAATTTAAAATATTTTTTAACCATAACACTTTTTCAAGACCTTTAATATAAATAAATTTGTCTCTTAACAAATCTAAAATTAAATATTGATAATTTGAATAAGGTATAAACCCTTCACCCCAACATATCTTCCTGTTACGTTCAATCCATGCAACTTGCCGTCTTTCTTGTTTTGTCAAATCATAAAATGGAAATGGTGGCTTGATTAAAAACATCTGTAATTTGTTACTACACAATATAGCAATTTCTTTCAGCACAAATTTATTTGCTTCCGTTTTAAAGCCTTGAACGTCTACAATGGCTGTCATGGTAAACGACGTACTATGTTGCTCAGAGGTTTGTATTCCCAAATAGTGTTTATGGGTATTTTCATCATTGTCTGCGAAACTGAATGATTTCTGTAACAACACAGTTATCATGTTAATATCAATTAGTTTACACTTAATCACAAACACATACACGTAAGGAAAAGTTCATGTAATTAAAATAGACAGAAAGAAAAGTAAGTTTGTTAATAGAATAAACACTTACCTCCGTTGCCATTGATGCGATGAATAATCACGAAATGTAGTATTGGTAGATACTGTTCGCTGATGTTGAACAAGTGTGGACTGAGTGGTGCAGCCGCTTGGTCTTATATAGCACACAACAAAGGTATTTCTTATCTAAAACAAATTCTAAAGTACTACGGAACCGATAGTAACTTTGTGAGTCAACAAGCTTATCTCAAATTCCTTCGTGATGCACAGATCCTTTGAGACTCCTACGAATGTTGACCATTGAATTGATTGATACCGTAATAATCCACTAATAGCAGTCCTACCATGAATTAATTGTATAGTTTATGCTGAGTTTGATAATATTATAAAAATAGATAAGAACAGAAATGTTACTGTTGACTATAGTAGTTAAGGTTATAATGTAAGTAAAATTGTAATCATTTAAGATAGTAGAAAACTATGAGAATATTATAAAATAAAACAAATTGTATGTATTAAACCATTTTTTATTTCTTTATAATCCTCCTCACATTTAATCTTATATAAAATACTGTGCAAGCTTAAACTTTACATAAGCGCACTGACTAAACCACTGAACATGCTGCTGCCAAGGATCATCATCATCTTCCCAATCTTTTAAACCGCCACCACAATGGAAACACTTGGTCCTGTCTTCATGACCAGTATAAAAGAAACCGGCTTCTGCAAGATCTTCAGGCTTCTATTTCATAACGAGTGGCCAGTCTCCGAAACTGAACAACCGTCTAGATTTTGAACTGAAAAATGGATATTCAGCTCTTGGGTACTGCATATTCTTCACTTTTTCTTCTCCAATCAGTTTTGTAGTTTTGCTTTTCAATGAAGTGATCTGTTCACGTATGCCACACTCATCTCTTCCTTCTAATCTTGTTTTTCTCTCGGCACCACAATCCTCGTGGTAGCGTGTTTCCAATGATCAGTAGTTGGAATCTTACATAGCTTCTTCATATCGTACATTTCAATTTTTATGAGATGCGTCGCTTGGTCTCCGTAGTCAGAATTAGTAGAAATGTATGATACACCATCTCTAGCGGCTTGTGCCAAGGTTGATGATAACAGTTTCTTCTTTTTTATTTTTTGGAGCCACTTCAAAAAAAATGATCAATCGGTTGTGATTTCCTTTTTCCACCATCGCATGTGTTATTAATGACGAGTCAGGTAGAATCTAATGAGTACACAGAAGTAATTTAAGTTAACAGAATCACATTCACTAATCAACTAATGGGTGTCATTGTTAAAAAAGTATTTTTTTAACTTTTTCACTTTCTGCTATTGTCTTTGTAATGTTGTATACGAGCCCGTTTGTGCTATCGTAGATGCTATCCTTATTATTCTTTACATAATATTTAATCCTCGTGGTAGCGTGTTTCCAATGATCAGTAGTTGGAATCTTACATAGCTTCTTCATATCGTACATTTCAATTTTTATGAGATGCGTCGCTTGGTCTCCGTCGTCAGAATTACTAGAAATGTATGATACACCATCTCTAGCGGCTCGTGCCACGGTTGACGATAACAGTTTCTTCTTTTTATTTTTGGTGCCACTTCAAAAAAATGATCAATCGGTTGTGATTTCCTTTTTCCACCATCGCATGTGTTATTAATAACGATGTCATCGTTCTCTTCTTCATGTTGAGGGGAGAGCGGTGAGTAGTAATACTGTTTATAGGTATTTTCATCGAAGTTGAATTATTTCTGCAACAAGACAGTTATCATGTTAATATCAATTTGTTTACACTTAATCACACACGTTAGGAAACAACAACAAGAATACAAGTAAGTTTGTCAATAGAATAAACACTTACCTCCATGGCCATTGATGCGTTGAAGTAACACAAACGTAGTATTGGTAGACGTATACAATCCACTGCGGTCAAACGACCATAGACTGACTGCAATGGTACGATCTTATATAGCACCATTCTTATCTAAAACAAATTCCTAAATACAACGAAACTGATTGTAACTCTATGAATCACCAAAATTATCTCACGTTCCTCCGGAAACTGATAGTAACTCTATGAGTCAACAAACTTATCTCACATTGCTGGCATCAACCTGTTTTGTGAGTGCTACAAAATAATGCGATTTAATATTTACAAATCACTATAATTGAACATTCCTATGACAACCATTGAATAGATTGGTAGTGTAATAATATGCTATATCATGGATACACTAGAAGTACAAAAACATCTGAAAAAGATTCATCCCAGTCTAGAAAATAATGTTTATGCTGCTAATAGACTCCCTATGTATACCCATGCACCAACGTATATAATATGCAATTTGGATGCGGATGATAAGCCAGGTTCACACTGGGTAGCTGTACATATCGATACGAATGGCATCGGTCAATATTTTGATTCATATTATGGGCGAACACCTGCGCGATATCATCTCCATTTTTTGAAATGGAATTGTAAAAGATGGGGCTGGAGTATTGATAGGATTCAGAATGATTGGACTTCAGTTTGTGGTGAATATTGCTTAATGTATTTGCTATATAAGTTTCAGGGATGTTCAATGCATAGTTTTACAAACATATTTACAGGGAACACACTGTACAACGATATTTTAGTGGATGAGATGTTCCGCTCATATTTTGTAGATAAAAATAAAATTTGTTAATGACGCATGTGTTTTATTGATTCCGTTTTGATGATCCCGAATAGCAAAGTAAGCAATGGTCTATGAACAATAAAAGTATACAATTTATATAATTTATATTGCTTTGATAATTTTAATTTTCATTTAAAACTTATTTTCTCCTCAGATTCAAAGAAAACAAAGTAAATACAAAATGTATATCGTCCCCGTAGTTGGAAAATTAAATAAGTCCGATTTTGGCGATATTGACTTTTCCCTATTTTCAAAACACCTAAAATATGCCGCATATTTGAGCCTTACAGGCGTTTTCGTATCTTATTCCGTTCCAAAAATATAGCCATTTTTGTCGGACAGATGGAATAATAAATATCTTCAGACAAACACTATTTTTTTAAAGGAAAAATAAATAACTCAGTAAATAAATCAATAACTGTGGTCAATGATAAGTTGAATGTCAAATAAATTAAATAACAAGAGTTGTTGAATTTTTCTTCAACTTCAAAATTCTTTCACAAAACTAACTAAGTTCTAGGAAAACTAAATACCTCTATTTATTTAATTCTGCTATTCAGAATTTTGACATAACGTACTTAATTTATAAATACTTGGTGTTATCTATTTCTTCTATAACTAGATAATGATTAATTATAAGATAGGTACTAGGCAAATAAAACAAATAAATTAAGTTGTTTATAATTGCCATAAAACAAAATGCACCTGAGGAAAGTTATCATAAAATTTTTAAGAGAATTTGGCGCGAAATATTCTGATCGGGGGGGCACACAAGCCCGTTGTACAAGACCATTGCTTACTTTAAGCAATGGTCTATGAACAATAAAAGTATACAATAGCAGTTGCAGTAACAATGAGTAATACATCGTCAATGCAATCCTAATGAGGGTGAGCGGCCGGACGCACGGACAATAGATAAGAAAAGGCGAACAATGAAAGTCGATAATGAGGGGTCGGGTCACCGGAAATGAAACAGATTTGTTGTTAATTGATTTCTGTATCTCCGGAACCATGCATCTTACGCGAAAATGGATTGCAGAAACGTGATCAGCGGACCCCAAAACCTTTTTTTTTTTTTTTTTTTTTTTTGGTTTGAAACGCCCTGGACCGCGATTGCGCCAGAAGCGGTGGTGCGCCAGAACCGGTGAGCCACGGGATTGGTGCGCCAGAACCGGCAAATCACTACTACTGCTCAGGAGTATGAAAAATAATTGTACTAAGTTTCGTTAAAATCCGCCGAGTAGTTTTTGTTTCTATAACGGTTATACAGACAGACAAAAATTTTACTGATTGCATTTTTGACATCAGTATCGATCCCTAATCACCCCCTGATAGTTATCAACCGACGACAAGAAGAGGAGGTTATCAATTCGACGGGTATATATATATATTTTTTTTTTAATGTATGATCATCGATTACTCGAAGACGGCTGAACCGATTTGGAAAATTCTTTTTTTGATTGAAAGGGTATACTTCGATATTGGTCCCATTTTCATAAACGTCAGGATCTGATGATGGGATCCTGGAGAAATCGAGGGAACTCTTCAAATATTATAGGCACACCTATGTCGTTTTGGGTATTTATTATAGTAACTTGTGCAGTTGCTCTCAAAAAGTACCATTTGAGGAAGTGGAACTGATGATGAAGACCACAAATGGCCGCCGAAACTACTCAATAATAAGTATTGAGTGGATTGCGATTCGATTACTTGAATATGGATGTTACGCACTTTATGCTCGTCACAATGCATATGGTGATGTAGAGCTGATGGTGAAGTACCAGGAGAACTCCTCAACAATTAACGGCCCAGCATTGGGAAAAGCAATATTTTGTAAAAGGTTATAAGTAGTTGATAATTAGGCTCTTGTAACTAGGTAAATTAAAAATAGACCAACTAAAAAGAGTGAAATAAAAACTTTTTACCAAAAAATTAAACCGACTCCCAAAAAAACACTGCAAAGTGAAAAATAACTTTAAGGATATCAACCACTTTGTATGGCGTTTGGGCTTGAACATGAACATAAAAATATTGCACTATTTTTGATTTTATTGAGTGGCTTACAGTACAAAGAAAACATATAAATAAGAAGTTTTGTGTCAAATTGATTAATATAATACAAAAAAAAAACGGAACCTGGAAGCACCGATGCTCGCTAGGGCCACGGGGAATTTATAAAAAGGATGTGTATATAGTCAGTAAAAGTCTAACACAGCCTCCCGGTCCACCCTTTTTTTTTTAGAGTGGTAAAATTATCAAATAAGTCCTCCCACCCCGGGCAGGGTGGGAGGGACTGTCAGACTTTTACTGACTAAAATCCACGGTGTTCCTTCAATAACCCTTTACGTACCGGGGTCACGGTAACGGGATGAGTCCCACGACCCCGGCAGGCTTCGGCCCTCTACGGGGGGGCCTCGTCATATTGCTGACGCTCTTTGAGGCGCGCGTGGAACATGACGCGCCGTCGACCCGGGCATGGTCCATGGTCGGACAGCGAGTTGCCCTTTACTCGCTGTCCGCATGCCCGCGCCTACGGTGGCCGGAGATCATCGGCCGACGTCCGACGCCGTGGGCGTCTACCACTGCGGCTGGGCTGGAGGGAGGACGCCATCCTCTCCCTCACGCGGCCCGCCTCCTCCTTCGGAAGCATGACTGCTTCGCAGAAGGAGGCGACCGCTTCCCACTCCCTCTCGCCCCGCAGCATGGCCTCGACCAATGCCGGGCGCGAGAGGTCTCCGCCTATTGCCGCCGTGAGGACACGTCGGTGCTCTGCCCAAGCGGGGCAGTCCTGTACCGTGTGCTCGACTGTGTCCTCAGGGCGACCCTCGCAGTCCCGGTTCACCCTAGAGCGAGAAAAGTAAATGGATGATTTATCAATTTAAATACTCCAACGGCCAGAGTAACGCCCGGTCTTCCAGAAAAACAGTTAAATGTTTTGAAGCTCTAGAATCGAAATATCAAATATCGATATTATTTTTTCTGGGTTTTTATTTTGGAAACTCTAACTCAACGCACCCCGCACGCTGCACCGCAACTGTCACCATACACAAACAAAATAATCAATTAATTTTTTTTTATTATTATTTATTTTGACACTCCCGAATAGAGACCAATGTTCACTAAATATTATTACTAAAATATTTATGAATTCCTTTTTTTCCAATACGGCTGTTTGCAGTTATGGCCCATTTTGGTTGATGTCCTTTCGGAAGTCGGTGCCAAAAACGAAAATACAAAACTAAAGACACCGAATACCGAAATTAAAGTTATTTTTCACTTTGCAGTGTTTTTTGGGAGTCGGTTTAATTTTTTGGTAAAAAGTTTTTATTTTGTAAATATATTTCATGTACAGAATTGACCTCTCTACAGATTTATTATAAGTATAGATGAGGCCGGTATTTCTTAACTATACAGTATGTTAACTAACAGAGGGCGTTTCGTTAACCCGCAATAGTATATAGCATCCATACATGCTAAAAAAATATTACCATTCCAAAACAAAAAAAAAAAAATTTTTTTTTCAATATTAAAATATTTACAAATTTTTCTTAATTTATACGTAAAAAAAACACTGTACACGCGTACTTGAAGGACGGCAACGTCGCAATTTATTTATTGCGTATGCGTGTAGAGAGTGTTTCTTTTACGTATCAATTTAACATTTTTAGTGAATATTTTAATATAAAAAAATATAAAAACATTTTGTTTTCCAATGGTAATATTTTTTTTAGCATGTATGGATGGTATACTATTGCGGGTTAACGGGAACGCCCTCTGTTAGTTAACATACTGTATATGGTATACTAATAAACATAATCAACATTTAACGTTCCCACTTTTGGGGCGCAAGAATATAAGAGATAATGAGACCTAATTTACCAGGGAGGACCAATGTGAGTTGAGAAATGATACCTACTTACTATTTAGTATTTAAATTTATTTTCCATACCAGCTACTAGCTATTCAGATACCAGTATCCCACAGAAGCTGAACTATCAAATAATATTATGTTTGACTAGCTGCTGCCCGCAACTTCGTTCGCGTGGGAGGATTTCCTGCGTAATTCCCGATCCCGTGGGATAAAAAGCCTATGTGTTATTCCAGGATGTCAACTATCTACTTACCAAATTTCATTAAAATCCATCCAGCAGGTCATCAGGGATGAAATGTACAGATACACTTTTTTTACTGTTTTATTATATGTATAGATTTATTTTTCCTCCTCAGGTGCCCTGCCTAGTCCCGTGCGCCATCGACCAGGACCCTTACTTCCGCATGTCGCGCGACGTCGCCGCTCGTCTCAAGATGCCCAAGCCAGCTCTCATACACTCCACCTTCCTACCTGCCTTGCAAGGCGCGCAGCAAAAGATGTCTGCCAGCGATCCTAATGCGTCCATCTTCTTGAGTGATACTCCAAAACAGATTAAGAATAAGGTATGTTATCGTTTTGGTTGCAAGTCATTTTTAGGGTTCCATACCCAAAAATAAAATTCGTTGCGGTGTTTAAAAGATCTAAGCGTACAGACAGCGGGGAGCGACTTTGTTTTATACTATGTAAAAATATAATTGTTCTCCACAGATCAACAAATACGCGTTCTCAGGCGGCCAGGCGACGGTAGAGGAGCACAGACTGAAGGGTGGCAATACCGACGTAGACATATCATACAAATACCTTACATTCTTCATGGAAGATGACGATAGGTTAGCACAGGTAAGAAGAGGCTTTTATTAATTAAAACGAACGATTACAATACTACCTTTTCTTTATATACGTCATCGTAAAATATCAAAAACCGTTAGATTATAATCTATATCGCCATATTGTAATCTATCGATATATTGTGATGGTTACAATACGGTTCATAATTTAACGCATTATTTTTCGTTAGATTATAATCTATCAATCTGAAACCATTTGAATATAGTCTGTCGCTCGTTAAATTTTCAACTTTCATTGTTTGTACTGTTCTTTTTAAATACGCATATCCATACTTCCATATTATATATATTTTATATTATAAATGCGAAAGTAACTGTTTGTCTGTCTGTTACTTTTAGACGCCTAAACCGCTGAACTGATTTAGATGAAATTTGGCATGGGAATAGTTTAGGACCCTGGGAAGGACATAGGATAGTTGTTATTCCTATACAGAGTTGATACGACCGAGGGGCTTCCTGTAAACTGCGTATACTAGGTACCATTTTCAAGCTTTGTACCAAAAATCAATTAAATAGGAGAAGTAATTTAGTCGCAAATGATTTTGATGAGATGCACCTTAAAGCGATAAATCTGACCAAGACAAGAGATAACACACGCCGCGCTACGTTTCCACTTTGTTACCTAGGTATTTAAGGTCAGTCACATTTATTTACAAAGGGTGGTTGCGTTTTAATCTGATTTGTAAGTTATTTAGTCGGTTTGAAAAAAAAATTTGGTTCTTTTTATTTTTTAACTGTATCAAATTAACACTAAACACATATAGTATATGTAGTGTAATTTAATGCCTCTCTGTCGCATCAACTCTGTATAAGGTTCCCGTGGGATAGTTTTCGAATTGCACGCGATAAAACTTAAAAAAATGTTAGTAATATAATTAGCGCTCTTCCTCTCTTCAAATTTTTGCTGTGCCCGACAGGGTCCATATTGATCTAAATTGTATGAAACCACCCATGTAACACATACTATGTGTTACATGGGTGGTTATACATATTATGGAATGCAATAAATGATTGTGTATTGAGTAAGTCGCGGGCAAAAGCTATTATGCATAATCACAGGTTTATTACATAGGACTAACTCACAAAATGTAGCTGTAGACCTCTGAATACGTTTTTCGGAGAATTCATTCGTGATCTAGGGACATCATTATCGTCAGGAGTGTGCACGCATAGATAACCGTCGAGATTGATCTTGTCCATTTTTTTAGCACTAATGTATAAGTTTGGAGACTAGTTTGCTGGGGTTGGTTCGTAGATGGTCGACGATATTAACATTTATGGAGATTCCTCTGTGTCTAGGAAAGTAAATCGTTGCTCCCAGTTGTCATTATGGGATAGGAAAGCTGCGTCCGGTGATTCTTTTTTTTATTGATAACTAGCGACCCGGCCCGGCTTCGCTCGGGTAATAAAGTTTATATTTGCTTATATATGATTTTGCTTAATCAATTTCTTGTCCGGTAATTTGCCACACTCATACAGGGTTAATTGTAAAACACCGAAAACCTCTCAGGACTATGTTACTAACATCATAATCAACAACTTTTGTTCTATGACTTTTAAAAATTCGTCATATTTTAGTTCACCAGATTTTCATACAAAAATAAAAATATTTAAATTGAACGCCCTAAATGTTACGGAGTCTATGCGAAACAAAAGAAAGTGATAGTATAAATCGTTTTCGTTTGCTTCACATAGACTTTGTAACATTTAGGGCGTTCAATTTAAATATTTTTATTCTTGTATGAAAATCTGGTGAACTAAAATATGACGAATTTTCAAAAGTCATAGAACAAAAGTTGTTGATTATGATGTTAGTAACATAGTCCTGAGAGGTTTTCGGTGTTTTACAATTGTCCCTGTATATCGGCGATAACTCATAAGATATTCATTTTATTGATTTAAAAAGCAATTTTGATCTACATTAAATCCTCAACGTATCTGACGTATTTAATTGGATAAGGAATAATACTGTACTGTTAAAAAAAGATTCGTATATAACCCATCATTTTAATGTAATTTGTAAAAGAAAAAAAATGTTATTGTGGGTTATTCTTGGGAGATTTTTATTATATTTGGCATATGCCATCGCGGACTTTTTTGTAGATCTATAAAAGAGAAACAATCCCGCCATACATTGTATTTTTATAAGTCAAAAGGTTTTGGCAGCGTTTTCGATTAAAGCTCCCGATAGGCTTAATTCTTTCCGACATGTTGAAGTAATATCGTCGTATTTCATTCAATCTACACAAAACCTTAACTTACTATACACTAAAACCTGCCTCAGGAATCACTCTATCTATTAAAATACCCGCATCAAATACCGTTGCGGAGTTTTTAAGATCTAAGCATACATAGGGACAGACAGACAGGGAAGCGACTTTGTTTTATACTATGTAGTGATACGCTCGCATTTGATCACCATCTCACCTGATGGTAAGTGATGATGTGGTCGAAGATGGAGCACGCTTGCCTAGAAGTAACCTATTCACTCTTGACTTAAAGACCCCCAGGTTGTAATGATCAGGAAACACAGAGGTTATACTGAAAGCCGACTCCAACATGGTATGGAAAAAGCTAAGCAGATAAATCTATACTTATAATATTATAAAGCGGAAAAGTTTGTTTATTTGTTTGTTTGCTTGAACGCGCTAATCTTCGAAAGTACTGGGTGGATTTGGATGCAATTTGGTATGGAAGTAGCTTGAAGCTTGAGGAAGGTTATAGGCTACTTTTTACGCGACTGCAAAAAAGGAGAGTTATGTTTTACCGTGATAGAATCCACGGGAGCGAAGCCCCGCGTGAGTACTAGTTAATCTATAAAGGAGAATACCAAGGTTTTCCTCAAGACTCGGCCAGAACCAACAAAAATGCAAAATAATTATAGAATTTGACTGAATAATTAGTTTTCTATAAGTACACCAAAATTAGTTATAGTTCTTTGAAGTTGACCACTTAATACTTCTCATTTTAACGATAACATGAAATAAACTATTAAAAGATTTATTAAATTAATGATTTTTAATTTAATTTAACAGTCAAGGTAGTCGTTAGTAATACAAAAATCGGAGTCCGGTAACAGCAATAAACAACACAAAACTCAAAAAACACAAGACACTTCGTCGCTCGTCATAAAACGCGCGAGAATAAAACTTTTGACAATAATTATAAGTGACAACTACATTAAGTGTTACCAGCACTATATAACTATTCTAAGCTGTATCGATAATTGAATTGAATTATTTTAAATTATTACATTATTATAAAATATTCAAAAATATAACTAAACGTTATTTATTGTTATAAGAATTACGAGTTAACTCTGACTTTTGTTAGTAATAAATTCACTTACGTAGGTTTATAATTATATTAATGTAATCGATTTGCAAGCGCAATTTCGTATCGATATTATTTTATTTTGGTGTTGGCAATATTTCTAATTGAAATTGTAGATAGAAAACGTGTTGATAAATTGAATAACTATTTAAAATGACTTTTAAACGGTGTACTTCTAAAGATTTTATTTATACTGTATAATTCTTACTGTTTTATATGATAAATTATCATTAATTTAGAAAGTCTGTCGGACGCTACATGATTCGAGCCGAAACTTGGCATTCTCATTTAAAAATCAAGCACTTACAGTTTCACTTCTGTCTTTATAGATCAAGAAAGAGTACGAATCAGGCGAAATGCTAACAGGAGAGCTCAAGAAAGAAGCAGTGGACATCATATCACCCTGGGTGCAAGCCTACCAGCAGCGAAGAGCCAAGGTCACCGACGAAATAGTGCAGAGCTTCTTTAAGATCAGGCCAATTAAACTCTAGATCACTACAGTGGTACCCAACTGATAAGGTGCGTCGTGAATCTTCGTTCGCACAGAAAAGAAAGTATGGCCCCGAAGATTAACGAAAGAATGCTTAACTTACAATCAACCTTAGATCACTACTATAAGGTTCATAATACACTGCAGCTGTTAGTTCCGTCTCACTCACGCCTCACGCGTCGCGCGATAACATGGCGGCAGCTGCCGACCAATGGAGAAGCGCGGAGCGTGCCGATTGGTCAATAGCATTTCCCGCGCTTTGAAAATTCGTTGTCTGTGTAGATACATCGGTAATGTCAGTTGGGTACTACTGTACCATTTTAGAGCGTTTCCACAGCATCCGATCCGCGGGCTTAGTATGTGTTTTCAATTATCCTTAAATAAAAAATATCATTTTCCAACTATATCAAAAACCATTATCGTTTTAAATAACTATCACCTTGTCTCTTTCACACTCATCTACAAGTTTGGTGCGTGTGAAAGAAACGAAGCGATAGTTTTCACAACAAAAGTATTTCTAACTCATACTAAGCCTACTCACTGATATCAGGCGCCGATACGATATCGGGGCAAGTAAAATGTATGAAATACTAGCTTCTGTCCGCGGCTTCGCTCTTGTGTACAGTTTTTTCAGCGAAAATAAAGTAGCAAACGTCACTCTCCAGCCCTTCAAGTATTTCTACACAAAAAGTCACATCTATTAGTTGCTCCGTTTTGACTTAAAGAAGGACAAACAAACACACACTTTTACATCTATACTAATATTATAAAGGGGATATATTTGTTTGTTTAAACGCGCTGAGAGATGAGATTTGGTATGGAAGTAGCTTGAAGCTTGAACTTTTTACGCGACTGCAAAAAAGGAGGGTTATGTTTGTGTCGAGATTAAGTCCACGGAAGCGAAGCCCCGAGCGACTGCTAGGTTAACCTCTCAAGGACCGCCATTATTTACGTCAACTGTTAGTTGAGCACCGCTGGCACACAAATTTTGTGCCAGCGGGGCTCAACTAATACTTGTTTACTGGCACGTTTTTGTGCCGCTGGGGCTCTAGAGGTTAATATTAGTATGGATAATATGGATGGATCTGCCTTTCATATTAAGTTAACACATGATGTCGGATATCGAATCGGATAATGTGGAACTGATGACTACGAAGTATTTTTTCTAATTATGTGTATTTATTTCTTTGTTAATCCTAAGACTGACTTGGTCAGTGTTCCTTGAAGGTACAGGGACCGTGTTATAACGTATTTATGACATCATCATACGCTTCCGAGAAAAGGAGAACGCTGTCGGTCGTGTATCGCCCTGTCTCCCTCTCGCATTGTAGTTTTAGTGGCTTTTAACCTCTCAAGGACCGCCATTATTTACGTCAACCATCCGTCAAGCACCGCGGGCGGGCTCTTATCGTAAGCGTAATCTGACCCCGGTCACAAACGATTTTAAGACTTATCTTTACTACAAACAGTTTTAAATCGGTCGGGGTTTGGTGGCACAAATTTGTGCCAGCGGGGCTCAACTAATACTTGTTTACTGGCACGTTTTTGTGCCGCTGGGGCTCGAGAGGTTATATGTCGTGATACGGCCTCAGTAGTGGTTTAGTGGATTATTTTGTGTTAGTTGGCTTCTAAGAACTTGGTGTGATGGGTTGTCTAATATGAGATTAATATGAAATTTTACCATCTTAATATATAAGAAGAACAGAATAAAATAAAGACTTGATAACTAAAAAGCTTGTTAAAATGGGTGGTCTTATTTATTTATTTAAACTTTATGTACAATAGTGGTACATAGGCGGACTTAATGCAACAAGGCATTCGCTACCAGTCAATAGCCTTTATGTTAAAAAGACCACAATGTCACTAAAAGCGATGATGCTATCGCCAAAAGTGATCTTAATGTCTTTGTTTCATTAAAATCGTTTATCGTAAATGATGATATAAGATACATAGTAATTTTAAGATATTTCTTGGATATTTCTGACCTTCAAGTGTGCGAAACCGCGCAAGCTCGATCAGTCATCAATAAATCAAAGCACAAAATAATCCATAAAAATAATATCATTTCAATAAGTGAAAATGGCGTAAATATCTAGGCTTTGCAAGCTTAAATTATGGAAAGATGGATATGACGAAGATCTTTAAAAAATATTATGATTTTAAAATTAGTAATTTACTTTATGAACTGAACTCTTTTTTACTTAAAGACATGTCACTGTAATTTATGTAACTGTTAAGCTCATATTTAACAAATAAATAACTTATTTTTTTATAAGTACTTGCATGCGCTATAACCCATTAACAAAACTCTTTGTAAAAATCTTTCTCTCTCTCTCTCTCTTATACAAACGTACAATCTACAATGAGTATAACATAAGTAAGACCTACTAAAATTGTAGTATTTTAATAAACTTTTAATACTTAAATACCACACAAATAACTGCATTTAACATGTTTTTGCTGTAAATCCACAGATATTGTGATGTTTTGCTCAGAAGTTTCGCTATACATGTATACAATATACATACCATACTCTTAGAGATTTAAGAGATCTTATCAATTTAGTTCTAGTTTTCCAATGGCGTCCATCATCCACCATTTTAAATGAAGTAAAAAAAGGAATGAGAAGAAAACTATGACCAAGTATGTGACACATATAATTAACCAATGATAAGCATAGAGATATAAGAATAGAGTGCAGAAGTGCTACACTAGTCTCTAAGTGGGAACGATAGAAGCGAGGAGAGAGACAGACGCCGACTATTCATCCATCTCTCTCTTGCAGAGCGTTGTGATTGGCCCTACTGAAGATGGTGAAGTGGGAGTTTTCTCACACTCTTACACTCATTTTTTGACCTTTGCTATCGCACTGAATTCAAATAATACTTACATGATTTTTTAAATATCTTACAAACCAAAGAATCAGTCAAAATTACATAAAGCGCCCCGTCTGCTACACTCTTAATATACAAGCGATAGGATTTGCTGGCAAACACTGCTCATTAGCCAATCACGGTACTCTGCAAGAGAGAGACAGATAAATAGTCAGCATCTGTCTCTCTCTTCGCCTCTATCGTTATATTTAACCGTTTCTGCACTCTATTCTTATATAAAAAAGTCTGTAAAAGATCGCTTTTAGTGATAAGACCGCCTATTGTATCACCCTTTTTAATTGTTATGTCCATAATTTTGTTTTACTGTTATGGTGTATAATAAAGAATATGTTTATCTATCTATCTTCCAGTCTAAGTAATTGCAACTGAGTACTAGTGCATTAGCTGATTCAATGTATATAAAAAAAAACGGATTGCACTCCGGGAGTGCCGGCAGAAGTGAAAACTTGAATATTAACGTTGTGCATTTTTGATATTTTGGAATGGTTAGGGAATAATTTTGCACGAATTGCTTTAATTATCAGTATCGAAGTACTATCATTTATGTGGTAGAATACAATATTTATTTATTGCGCTATCGTACACAAACATGACAATTTATATTACATTAAAAAGTTTATCTCTTAGAATATTCGACATGTTAACTTCAATCACAACGCCATCTAGACAGTTTTCTTATAACTATTGTAACGAAGTAATTGATGCACGCTTGTAGTTTTGACTGTGGCAAACAAAGTCATTTGGGGCTGTATTAGTTTCAATAAAGCCACATAGATGTCACTGTAGTAAAAAGTGCCCGTCTTACGAATTTTCGATCAGGGTCACGTGTCCCTGACGCGAGTTTAATATTTTTTACCCATTACAAAAAAGTATACAGCGCCGCTAAAGAAGTTTTCACTTCAAAAATAAGTTTCTTTTTAACCGACTTCTGAAAAAGGAGGAGTTTCTCAATTCGGATGTTTGTTTTTTTTTTTTTTTTTTTTTATGTTTGTTCGGGCATAGCTCCGTCGCTCGCCAACCGATTTGAAAAATTCTTTTTTTGTTGTAAAGGGTTGTTGTAAAGGGTATACTTCCCAAATGGTCCCATGAAAATTTTATCGACATCGAACAAGCCGTTTCTGAAAAATCAACAAAAGTCTAAAAAAAATATTTACATTGATGATCTTTTCGGTTACTCTATATTGTGTTTTTTGTTCGCGCGTTTTTAGTTTTTTGTAGTTGACATTTTGGCTTTTATAACTAGATTAATTACAAATTGACCCACTAAAAAGCGCGAAAATAAAAACTTTTTTGCAAAAAAATAAAACCGACTTCCATATCAAAACACTACAAAGCCAAAAATAATTTTAATTTCGGAAGGCGGTGTGAAAAAAAAGAAAATACAAAACCAATAACACCGACTACCGAAATTAAAATTATTTTTGGCTTTGTAGTGTTTTGATATGGAAGTCGGTTTTATTTTTTTGCAAAAAAGTTTTTTTATTTATAAAATGTACCGTTTAAAGGTTGTCTGTAAGAGATCGCCTTGTGCGATAAGACTGCCCATTGTACCCTAGTTTTACCTTTTGTATTCATAGAAGGTAAAGTGTAGGTACAAGAAAGTATTTAATAAAATAAATAAATGTACATATTTTATTTGATTAAAATGTATAACCATCCTTAGCATACATTACTGTTGTATTTTCAGATACCTAGGATAACACTACTTTTCATAATTAATAGAAGCAGTTCACTATTTCTGTAATGTTTGACGCTTTTTTATACGGAGAATGTAATTGAATTACATAAATGTGTAGTTTATAAGTCGTGTCTGTGTTTTTTTACAATTGTTTAAGTATTAAGTCATAGTATCTCCTTTCCATCTACAGATGAGTCGCTATATCTTATTTATATGAAGTTAGGTTATCTTCAGAGTATTTTAGTTAACACGACAGGGCCCTTCTGAGTCCGTGTACCATATGTGGTACAAAAACTCTATGGGCCCTGAACGATTGAAATTGATGAGTTTTATTTTCGAGGAAAATTTTAACGTGTTTAAAATCTACATAAAGCGTATGTATACTGTTTGTCTATGAAGTTAGGTGGAACTGGGGAACATAACATTATATAGAAATGAATTTAAGGTCCACACATGTATACCGAATACTTTCAATGTTTGGTAGTGCTAGCTAGAAATCATTGGTCGAGAACCAATCTTTATGAAAACAAGATTTTTTTATTATAATACAATATTTTGGACCATTAATTCACTTTGCTCCTAAGCCCTATCACAAAGTATTCTGCTGTGCATGAGTTGGTTATAAGACGGATTGGAACGCGCCTGTGCGGTATCCTGGATTATTGTAAATGGCTGTGCTATAAGCATAGAATAATGAATAAATTATTTATTTATTTCAATAAATACACAGTGAAATTGATACTTTTGTTTTTTTATACCTGGTTTTATATAATACTAGCTGTGCCCCGCAGTTTCACCTGTTTATCAACATCTCAAAAATACAAACTTTCATCCTCTATTTCAACCATTTAAGGGCTGAATTTAGGAAAAAACGTGGCCTGTATTTGACCCTGAGCCTTCAACTGTTCTCATTCATCCAAATCGATGCGGTACGGAAAGCGTAACAGACAAACAAACTTTCGTATTTGTAGTATGGTATGTAAAAAAAATGTACGTATGGATAATTTCTCGCTTAAGAATTAGCTTGAATTCTGCGATAATTTGATTTGTAAATAAAGGCAATGAGTGTTATAAATCACAGTACATTTTTATATACTTAGATCATTGATATACAAAAACCCAAGATGCACACTCAATGTCTCAAAACCGTCCGCATAAAATGAGTGCTTAATTCAAAATGATGCGCTCAT
Source organism: Tholera decimalis (assembly GCA_943138885.2). Classification (NCBI taxonomy): domain Eukaryota; kingdom Metazoa; phylum Arthropoda; class Insecta; order Lepidoptera; family Noctuidae; genus Tholera; species Tholera decimalis. Next base: position 31,594,989 of record OW964565.2, read on the forward strand.
TTCAAATAGTAACGGCAAATTTCAATGGCCGTGTTTTCAGTGTCAAAACAATGTATTATGGCATCTTTTTTATTTTAGTCGCATAATAAAAATTACCCTGTTGAACAAATAATGGAGTCGATTTTTTTTTTCTTGTATTTATTTATTTTTTATTAATAAGTTTGTGCTTTATTGGCCATATTGTCCATACTAATATTATAAATGCGAAAGTAACTCTGTCTGTCTGTGTGTTAAATAAGCCGCTGAACCGATTTAGATGAAATTTGGCATGGGAATAGTTTAGGACCGTGGGAAGGACATGGGATAGTTTTTATCCCGAAATTCCCACGAGATCAGGATTTACGCGGGAAAAACATCTACGCGAACGAAGACGCGGGCAAAAGCTAGTATTTAGAATAGATTAAAATAAACTTTATTGGTACACCAAAAGTTAAACACATCTATTTTACAATAATTAATACTAATTTAGTTTTTGGCAAATATGTATACGTTATATAATATAATGAAGGAAAAGAGGTCGTAAATTTTACGGTTTTTTTAATGTTCATAAATAAAATAAATATATAATTTATTGAACATCAAAATATTACATCTTTCAAGTGAAGCCCCTGACTCCTATGCTTGGTGAGCCTGTGTTACAGGAATCAGTGTCCTACGCTATACATTAAAACACATTTCAATTTTTATGTAATAAATTACAAACAAAAAGTAACATTAGAAGGTATTGAGAACAAAAGAAATAGAAGCGAAACGTGTATTTGTGTGTAAGTTTGAGTGTATGTGCGTAATTGCGTGTGTGTGTGTGGGTGTGTGTGTGTCTGGCTGGGCGCGTGTGCGTTAACATGAGTGTGTGTTTTGAATAGCTTAATTTACTTTACCGACGAAATGATTTTTTTAATATCGTCATAGCTCAAAGACTGAAGCAAAGGTTTTAAAATTTGTTTGACCTTATGTCACATAAGCTTCTAAATTGGGATAGTTTTATTTGCTCTATTGTAGATCCTAGAACGTAATGCCTAAAAGTATCTAGACGTAAGTTTAGTGTGACATTTGGGAACTTTACAAACGGGAAACCCAGTGCGTTTGCTTATTAAATCTGGGCTTACTGGTAACAATCTGTGTCTACGTAGTATGGTACGGAGGATATATATTAGGAACTGTAAGTACTTGAGCTTCCGAGTATAGCAGTCCAGTGGGATAAATTAATTTTTTGAACGACATCACTTTAAGTATTGCCCATTGTGCGCGTTCCGTTATTAGTATTACAATTTTAAACGTCCCTCCCCATACTGGAATAATTTAAATGATTTAATAATAGAATAAAAATATATTTTAAGTATATCGATTCATTATGGGATAACTTATGGGATCACGACATGCGGTATGCTAATGATAAAAGTGTGTGTGAGTGTTGCTTTGGCGCAACACCAATCTCATTAAAAACTTCTTATTTTTATACTTTAGTTTTTCTCGTGACCAAATACGATGCGGAAAACGGACATCAATCGTCAGCCAACAAAGGCGAGAGATTTTTTTATGGCGAATTTTTTTGACGAAGATATTATGTGTATCACGGCGGTCTTACACTAACTCGGCAGAATTTCATTTATATGTTAAGAACTATTCTAAATTATTTAAAAAGGTCTGTTATATTGCCAAGTCTCGCTACTTGAGTTCTAAAATTAAAAATAGTAGTAATGTAATTAAAACGACTTGGGATATTATAAAAAGCGAAACAGGTAGGTCTTGCAACCGAAATAGTGATTACACCCTCACTATTGATGATAATATAATAACATTAGATTCACAAGTCGCCACAGAATTTGAAAATTTTTTCACTGACATTCCTGTATCGACAACCAAGTCGCTAAAATCATCTACCATTGCTGCAGAAACACTACTTTAAAAAAATGTTCCAGTTTGTAGTTCAGAGTTTAAATTCCAATATGTTACTTCTAATGACATCATTAAAACTTTTAATTCTTTGAATGTTAAAAAGACTGCAGACCTGTGGGGTAATTCTGTTGATGTTACTAAGTCCATTATACACATTATTGCTCCTACATTAGCTGTTATATTTAATAATTGTATTGATTGCGGTGAGTTTCCTGATTTAATGAAATATAGTAAAATAATCCCACTATTTAAATCGGGTAGTACATCTGACCCTACTAATTATAGACCTATTTCTGTACTGCCCACTTTCAGTCAAATTTTTGAGAAAATTATTTTAATGCAGATGCAAAGATATTTTAATAAACACAAATTGCTACATAATAAACAATTTGGTTTTACAAAGGGTCGTTCAACAACTGATGCCGGTGTTGAACTTTTAGGACACATTTATAATGCATGGGAAGATAAGTGCGATGCGTTGGGCATTTTTTGTGATTTGTCCAAGGCATTTGACTGTGTTCCCCATGAGACATTAATCAGGAAACTGCACTACTACGGATTCCGGGACACCTCTCTGAATCTTTTGTCCTCTTACTTGAGTGAAAGGATTCAGAGAGTCGATGTGAACGGCAAAAGATCGCCGGGATCTGTGGTCAAAATGGGGGTCCCCCAAGGCTCAATTTTAGGTCCCTTTTTGTTTCTTATTTATATAAATGATTTGCCGTACCTGATCAAAAATCATGACATAGTGCTATTTGCTGACGATACTTCTCTTTTATTTAAAATCAAACGTCAACAGCAGGTTACTGAAGAAGTTAACAGAGCCCTTGCAACTGTAGTTAGCTGGTTCAATGTTAATAATCTTCTTCTTAATGAGAAAAAAACCAAATTCCTAAAATTTACGTTACCTCATGTTAGACAAGTGAATACTAGTGTATCAATAAAGGGCGAAATATTGAAACCCGAAGATACCACAGTATTCTTGGGCATAACTTTGGATGCGAAGCTTCAGTGGGGCCCCCATATAGATAAATTGTCAAAAAAGCTAAGTTCTGCAGCATATGCCGTTAGAAAAATACGTGGATTAACTGATATCGAAACAGCACGTTTAGTCTACTTTAGTTACTTTCACAGTGTGATGTCATACGGCATTTTACTTTGGGGAAATGCCGCCGACATTCACACAATATTTGTATTACAAAATAGGGCCATTCGTGCAATTTATAAATTAAGTCCTAAGCACTCCTTAAGAGACAAATTTAAGGAGATTAATATTATGACTGTGCCATCTCAGTATATTTATGACAACCTCTTGTATGCACACAAAAATATTAATCTGTTTAAAAAATACAGTGATATTCATAGTGTAAATACAAGGAACAAAGACACATAATGTCATTCCTAAAACAAGGTTAAAAAAAATAGGTGGTTCGTTTAGATGCCAATGTATACGTTTTTATAATAAAATTCCTAGCCATATTCAAAAACTAAGTATTAATAAATTCAAATTATTGATAAAACGTAAGCTATGTCAGAAAGCTTTTTACAGTGTTAAAGATTATATTGAGGACAAGAAGGCTTGGGAATGAGATGCTCCAGTGATATACGTGTGCCTTTTTTTATTTCTTTCTTTTTAAAATTATGATTGATGATTTATTTTTGATTAATTAAAATTTTGCTTTCTCAAGTATTGTATATACCTATTAATTTTTGTTTTTGTTTGTTGTTTTTTTTTTTATATTGTTGTTTTTTTTTTTATATATATATAATTATTTCATTATTGTAAATGTGAGGACGATGTAGGTTATTCTTTCTTCATTGTTTTTGCTTTCACTATAATTTATTTAATGATGTCAAGCAGTTTGAGTACTTGTGTGGCCTACCCAAAGGTCCTTACTTTGGTATTGTTCGTCAAATTGTTGAGCTCCTTAAGTTCTAAGTTGAGCTACACGATAACTGACAAATGCTTGCACTGTCTGGACAGGTCCGCTCAAATTTGCGTGGTTATTTCCTCAAAAGAATACCACAGACATGAACCTACATGCTTCTCATATACAAATACAAATTGTCTGGACTTTAAAAGAGACTTTGACCTCTGAGTTTGTTTCGGTGTTTCTTCTCAGAGTAGTCAGTTAGGAAATACCGGCCTCATCTAGCTAAACTAAACACGCAAAAAAACATGACGTGTAAAAGTGTTATTTATAACCAATTTACAGAATAAATATTTCATTTCATTTCATTTCAAAAGGTATAAGCTAATAAAGCTTATACCTTTTGCCGTGATATACATAATATCTTCGTCATTAATTAAAAATAATAATAAACGATTTTAACAGTTAATATTTGTTTCATTAATATACATATGTTCTACCCAAAAACATTTACGCTATAATTACGTCTTTAGAACAGAATTTAATAAACTTATAATACTAACAAAAATGTCTTATAAAAATTTTTTAGTATAAGGTGTAAGTCTCCACTCAAGGCCTTGTCTTATCGAGCAACGTCAGTCGTAAAATTTGATTGTCTTTCGCACACTGCTTTGTAAAAACTACTTTAAACAATTGTCATAAGATGGAATTTGCAAAAACATATTTTATACTTATAGCATTACTATTACTACGTAGGTGGTGAGTGTTTGGCGACTGTTTCGAGCGTCACTTTTCTTCGAGACTGTGCATCTTGGGTTTTTAGTATATCAATGACTTAGATAAATTAATTATTGATGTACCTCTAACCTCCTCCAACCAATTACCTCCTCTAACCGACCTCTAACCAATTAGATGGCAATTCATGACGCAAACTACTTCTTACAATGTCTCGTATAAGTTGGCTTTATTTAATCTAGGCCCGGTATTCAGTATTGATAGCAGGGACAAGAAGTCCTGAAGAAATTTTAACTATGAATAGAAATAAAGCTTGCCTATTCTTTGAGATCAATAGAATTTAGAAACATAATATTTATGATAGAAACTTAAATTAGTTTGCGTTAATGTTACTTTTTAGTTGGTTAATAATCCAATTAAACTTTAGCGGACCACTCGTTGGGACTCTCTAGTTTAATTATGACTCAATTTCTTTAAATACGAGGTAAGGTCTCATGAGTCGGCAGCGCGATTGTTCCACGCGAGTTTCAAAAGTAATCCGCAGTAAGGACTAGGCCGGATAGGTGCGGGAATATTCTACTGATAATGTTATTTGACTCCGGATCGCAAGGGAAACAGAAGGAAAAGAGAGGGTTTTTAGTCAGTAAAAGTAGAAGCCGTCATTTGATGATTTTCTCCTAAATAAAGGTCGATTAGGTACTAAATACATAGATAAATTACAACCTCTCTTCCACTGCAAGCAAAAAAACTTTTTGGTATAATATACATTCACACGTAATCTGTTAATGAAATACAGAAAAACAAGGTATTTAATCCTCATAGATGGCACCATGGGTGTCTCATAACCATAAGTTCCGTACAAAGCAAATAGCCAACAAAAGACGTCAAGACAATGACGCCGGCCCTCTTTAGTGAAAACTAAAAATTGTAGCACACACTTGTACACACAACGCTACTTTGATCGAATATGCATTACAATGGGACTTAAATGTGGATGACACAGTCCTGAGGCAAAACAGGTAGTGGACGGGTGTCAGCGGTCTAAGAAAACTATAGTAGTGATACAAATTTAGTGGTTAGGTCCTAAGATACCTGCAAAGTGATCATCTAGGCTGTATCATCGTAAGTGAAAAAGAACTAATATCCCTCGCGTCGATTCACTATTTATTTCAAACAGAAGATTTCAGAAACTTTCAGCAGAAGTTTTCATGATAGAGCATGTTACTAAATTGAAGTTAAAGTTGATTAACTTTCAAGGTGATTATTGGTTGACTATGTGTCAATTGCCACGTCGCATCGGCAAATAGTAACGTTTGGAAAAGCAGGGACGATTTTCATCAGAAAGCAAAATCACTTTTTAAAGTGCAATGTACAACCAATCCTACGAAGATGATGCTCCACTTCCGCTCATTGCTAACTACACAGTGGTTAAAGAAGATGACGAAGAAAAGAGGGAAACGGAAGATCGCGTCATTCTAGAAATAGGTCGTCAAGATGATAAGCCGAGAGAAGAACACACCTTCTCCCATAAGAAATACGATAAAACTATATCACATCACAGGTCTTATGTGTTAGAGGATTACGAGCCGAGGAGGATCTCGTATTTTAGACCGCATGAGTTGGATCACAGTGCTTCTCAAGGTAATAAAATATATCATCACACTAAAAATTCTTAGATTCCTTTAAGTCAATGATGATTCATTTGTTTGCATTGTACGGCGTCAGTTTTAACGTCGTTGCTAAACGCTCGTATTTCCAATGTCTGATATTCATAAAGCATTTTAGAGTGACAGAGAGTTTGCTATTTAAACTCCTACAGGTTTCTTATAAGAATATAATTTATTTGATGTTTGTTGTGGAGTAAAAAGCGAATGAGTCAAAAGACATCAGTGATGTGATGGGCTACGTTGAAGAGTATTTAAGTACTCTCGAATCTCCTGGTGCAAGTATGCAAATGAACTCAGGGTGGTTCTATTAAATCCTCCGTCACTGATTCCTATACTATAATCCTTTGGATGTTAGCAACAGCTATCCTGTTTATAGATCATTGTAAACAGTTGAGTCTTACTGACCTCTTCGGCCACCGCAGGGCGGAGGGCATCCATGACGATTTCCACCTCTAAAAAAGAAAAAATGGAATTTGATGGAACAGTTAAAGAACAGCTGGAGGTGACTGTGACTTTCAGGATCTAATTATTGTTGCCTAAGTCTTTTGGCTCACATTAGGATCTGGATACCTACATTTTAATGTCCCTGAACGTACCCCACGTACCCTACCATATGTAGGTAGTTAGACATATTATGTGTATTATCATCAGCTTAGCCTTTTCTGAACTATATTAGGAATGGCTTCCAGTATAACCGGATAGAGCTGAGTATTAGTGTTGTTACAACACTAATACAATACTATTGTATTTGTAGTGACTTCCTATCTGACCTCAACAACCTATTACCTGTACATAGCCCTTGGCAAGACTCGTCTTAAATTTGGATTCTGCCTGCCCGTAACGAGTGTCAACGATTTATCAATGACAGCTGTGACCTGTGGCTTGACATGCTTTCCGCGGCAAGGAGCAATCTTGATTTTTAAAGATGTTCGCCCATTCTCGGGCTGACCTCGGCCCGATAGCTATAACCTAGGGGTCTTCAAGTCAAGAGTTACTTCTAGGTAAGCGTGCTCCATCTTCGAAAACATCATCACTTACCATCAGGTGAGATAGTGGTCAAACGCGAACTTATTATCAATAAAAAAAGCGCTGTTAAATTTATACACGTGCGTATATAAACTAATATTAAATTCGTTACTTGTGTTACATGAAAGCTTAAACCAAGCCTTCTTTCCATACAGGTCCCAGGTACTACGAACAAGACTTCAGAGATACTGTTAAAATACCAGAGCCTACGAACTCTGAGTCGTCTTTAGACTTCTCCCACGAATCACAAGATACCTCTAAGTACGGAACAGATGATACCGACCAAGACACCGTTACTAACTGGAAGGAGAGGGCCATGCAGCTTGAGAAAGGTATGGCATTCTTAGACATTCTTTTAGTGTGTTATTGACTACGAAGTAAGCACACAGTGCTACGGCTGAATAATTAAAGGTGGCTTGGAGTGTCCAGTAATGCTATTGTGCGAGTTCCTGCGATTTCCTGGGCTTTGAAAACCGAACTTTAGAGCCTCCATGAAGTTTGAAGTGACCTAGGTACCGGGAAACTTAAGTCGCCTATATTTCTGCTGAAAGATTCTGTAGCAGCCCGAAGTATGTCTTTGTATCGTTTGTGGCAACAGACTTGCTCCTTTGATATGGGCCTCAAACTTAGGTCGCAATATGTGATACAGGTATTACTATGCGGCAGTAGATTTTGTAGGTCCAGAAAACCTCACAGGCGTCCTCAGAATACGCTGCCAAAGTTCAATCATAATCTGATCGATGGTTTAAAAACGCTTAGGTATAAGGTATGTACAGGAGTCAGGACGAACCTCAGACTAATGAAACCCTAGAGTTTCTTTAGTCTGAGGGACGAACACACAAACATAGATATTTATTTGTATAAATAGACACGCGGTTTCCCACGGAGTATCCTTAAGAATGTTGAGTTGTCGAACGCTCAGGTGCGAATTCAGATGTACTACATAGGCATGAACTATTCTGTGGCGGAATTAACACTGAATATAGCCCGAAGAAAATAACTTATGTTTTTTCTGAAAATGGCTCATCGTTTACGGTGTAAGCTATTCGTTTGTGGAATGCATTGCCGATGTCAGTAAGACAAGCTCAGTCACTCGCTACTTTTGAAAGCTCGGTTGCTAATTATTTTCTTTCCAATTTATTATTATTCTTTTGTTTTCTCTCCACATGATGTTAAAGAACACATTATCTGTATTGTATTATTTAATATAAATATGTAATGTATAATATCTTAGGGCTATATTCGCACCTGAGCGTTCGACAACTCAACATTCTTAAGGATACTCCGTGGGAAACCGCGTGTCTATTTATACAAATAAATATCTATGTTTGTGTGTTCGTCCCTCAGACTAAAGAAACTCTAGGGTTTCATTAGTCTGAGGTTCGTCCTGACTCCTGTACATACCTTATACCTACGCGTTTTTAAACCATCGATCAGATTATGATTGAACTTTGGCAGCGTATTCTGAGGACGCCTGTGAGGTTTTCTGGACCTACAAAATCTACTGCCGCATAGTAATACCTGTATCACATATTGCGACCTAAGTTTGAGGCCCATATCAAAGGAGCAAGTCTGTTGGCACAAACTGGATACAAAGTCATACTTCGGGCTGCTACAGAATCTTTCGGCAGAAATATAGGCGACTTAAGTTTCCCGGTACCTAGGTCACTTCAAACTTCATGGAGGCTCTAAAGTTCGGTTTTCAAAGCCCAGGAAATCGCAGGAACTCGCACAATAGCATTACTGGACACTCCAAGCCACCTTTAATTATTCAGCCGTAGCACTGTGTGCTTACTTCGTAGTCAATAACACACTAAAAGAATGTCTAAGAATGCCATACCTTTCTCAAGCTGCATGGCCCTCTCCTTCCAGTTAATAACGGTGTCTTGGTTGGTATCATCTGTTCCGTACTGAGAGGTATCTTGTGATTCGTGGGAGAAGTCTAAAGACGACTCAGAGTTCGTAGGCTCTGGTATGTTAACAGTATCTCTGAAGTCTTGTTCGTAGTACCTGGGACCTGTATGGAAAGAAGGCTTGGTTTAAGCTTTCATGTAACACAAGTAACGAATTTAATATTAGTTTATATACGCACGTGTATAAATTTAACAGCGTTTTTTTATCTATCTATACTTATAATAAATCTGTAGAGAGGTTAATTCTGTACATGAAATATATTTACAAAATAACTATCAGGGGGTGATTAGGGATCGATACTGATGCCAAAAATGCAATCAGTAAAATTTTTGTCTGTCTGTCTGTCTGTCGGTCTGTCTGTCTGTCTGTCTGTCTGTCTGTCTGTATAACCGTTATAGAAACAAAAACTACTCGACGGATTTTAACGAAACTTGGTACAATTATTTGTCATACTCCTGAGCTGGTTATAGTATACTTTTCGTCACGCTACAATCAATAGGAGCAGAGCAGTGAAGGGAAATGTTGGGAAAACGGGAGAAGTTGCTCCGTTTTTTAAGCTTCCGTCGCGAGTGCAACCTTAATGGTTAAAGCTACACAGAAATCATTTATGACGGAAATGTTCTCCTTAAAATTATTTAAAAAATATCCCACGACAGCATATATCTATCTTTTATGGTTGACTCACAATAACACGTGTAACTCCCGATAGCTTAGCAGTTCGAAGCTTTCTGATTATTATTCTGCTCCGAAATTTAAAACCACCACAACTTTGCAATGGAACTCGGCTAAAAGTAACCCAGTTGCGACAAAATATAATCGAGGCTCAAATTTTAACAGGTTGCGGTGCACGAGAAACCGTCTTTATTCCCAGAATTCCAATAATACCAAATAATTTTCCATTCCAATTTAAAAGAACGCAATTCCCAGTATCGGTGTGTTATGCAATGACAATTAATAAGGCTCAAGGGCAGACTTTTCGTGTTGCTGGAGTAGATCTCGGTGTCAGTTGTTTCTCGCATGGTCAGTTGTACGTCGCTCTTTCCCGGGTTAGCATTTCTAGAAATCTTTATGTTCACGTGCTGGACGGGTCAACTTTCAACATAGTTTACCCGGAAGCTTTGCGCTGAAGTATTTTCGTTCTATAGGTACTTAAGCCTCATGTGAACGTGATCTAAATAATATTACCAATACATTAACTTAATAACACACAAGGAGTTACACGCTGACGGAGTCGCGGGCACAGCTATTAACAATAATATTGTGCGGTTCGGTATTGCGATATTTTTCAACAGTATTATAGATTGACGTATTATATTTCCCTACTAAATTACGAAGGTTAATCTGTCTGTTACATCAAAATCACTGAACCGTGAGGAAGGACATAGGCTACTTTTTTTTACGAAAAACGACGGAAACGTGGACGAAGTCGCGGGCAACAGCTATCTATACTAATAATATAAGGCTGAAGAGTTTGTTTGTTTGTTTGAACGCGATAATCTCAGCAACTACTGGTTCGAATTGAAAAAAACTTTTTTAATTAAATAGTCAATTTATAGAGAAAGGCTATTATAGGCTATATATCGCTAAGGCCAATAGGAGCGGAGCGCCAATGAAGAATGCTTCAAAATCGGGGTTAAATTTAACGTTAGCCCAAAGTGCCCAAAGTAACTATTCCACGCGGACGAAGTCGCGGGCAAAAGCTAGTTGATAATAAGTTCGCGTTTGACCACTATCTCACCTAATGGTAAGTGATGATGTTTTCGAAGATGGAGCACGCTTACCTAGAAGTAACTCTTGACTTGAAGACCCCTAGGTTATAGCTATCGGGCCGAGGTCAGCCCGAGAATGGGCGAACATCTTTAAAAATCAAGATTGCTCCTTGCCGCGGAAAGCATGTCAAGCCACAGGTCACAGCTGTCATTGATAAATCGTTGACACTCGTTACGGGCAGGCAGAATCCAAATTTAAGACGAGTCTTGCCAAGGGCTATGTACAGGTAATAGGTTGTGGAGGTCAGATAGGAAGTCACTACAAATACAATATAACAACACTAATACTCAGCTCCATCCGGTTATACTGGAAGCCATTCCTAATATAGTTCAGAAAAGGCTAAGCTGATGATAATACACATAATATGTCTAACTACCTACATATGGTAGGGTACGTGGGGTACGTTCAGGGACATTAAAATGTAGGTATCCAGATCCTAATGTGAGCCAAAAGACTTAGGCAGCAATAATTAGATCCTGAAAGTCACAGTCACCTCCAGCTGTTCTTTAACTGTTCCATCAAATTCCATTTTTTCTTTTTTAGAGGTGGAAATCGTCATGGATGCCCTCCGCCCTGCGGTGGCCGAAGAGGTCAGTAAGACTCAACTGTTTACAATGATCTATAAACAGGATAGCTGTTGCTAACATCCAAAGGATTATAGTATAGGAATCAGTGACGGAGGATTTAATAGAACCACCCTGAGTTCATTTGCATACTTGCACCAGGAGATTCGAGAGTACTTAAATACTCTTCAACGTAGCCCATCACATCACTGATGTCTTTTGACTCATTCACTTTTTACTCCACAACAAACATCAAATAAATTATATTCTTATAAGAAACCTGTAGGAGTTTAAATAGCAAACTCTCTGTCACTCTAAAATGCTTTATGAATATCAGACATTGGAAATACGAGCGTCATCATCACTTACCATCAGGTGAGATAGTGGTCAAACGCGAACTTATTATCAATAAAAAAAACGCTGTTAAATTTATACACGTGCGTATATAAACTAATATTAAATTCGTTACTTGTGTTACATGAAAGCTTAAACCAAGCCTTCTTTCCATACAGGTCCCAGGTACTACGAACAAGACTTCAGAGATACTGTTAACATACCAGAGCCTACGAACTCTGAGTCGTCTTTAGACTTCTCCCACGAATCACAAGATACCTCTAAGTACGGAACAGATGATACCAACCAAGACACCGTTACTAACTGGAAGGAGAGGGCCATGCAGCTTGAGAAAGGTATGGCATTCTTAGACATTCTTTTAGTGTGTTATTGACTACGAAGTAAGCACACAGTGCTACGGCTGAATAATTAAAGGTGGCTTGGAGTGTCCAGTAATGCTATTGTGCGAGTTCTTGCGATTTCCTGGGCTTTGAAAACCGAACTTTAGAGCCTCCATGAAGTTTGAAGTGACCTAGGTACCGGGAAACTTAAGTCGCCTATATTTCTGCCGAAAGATTATGTAGCAGCCCGAAGTATGACTTTGTATCCAGTTTGTGGCAACAGACTTGCTCCTTTGATATGGGCCTCAAATTTAGGTCGCAATATGTGATACAGGTATTACTATGCGGCAGTAGATTTTGTAGGTCCAGAAAACCTCACAGGCGTCCTCAGAATACGCTGCCAAAGTTCAATCATAATCTGATCGATGGTTTAAAAACGCGTAGGTATAAGGTATGTACAGGAGTCAGGACGAACCTCAGACTAATGAAACCCTAGAGTTTCTTTAGTCTGAGGGACGAACACACAAACATAGATATTTATTTGTATAAATAGACACGCGGTTTCCCACGGAGTATCCTTAAGAATGTTGAGTTGTCGAACGCTCAGGTGCGAATTCAGATGTACTACATAGGCATGAACTATTCTGTGGCGGAATTAACACTGAATATAGCCCTAAGAAAATAACTTATGTTTTTTTCTGCAAATGGCTCATCGTTTACGGTGCAAGCTATTCGTTTGTGGAATGCATTGCCGATGTCAGTAAGACAAGCTCAGTCACTCGCTACTTTTGAAAGCTCGGTTGCTAATTATTTTCTTTCCAATTTATTATTATTCTTTTGTTTTCTCTCCACATGATGTTAAAGAACACATTATCTGTATTGTATTATTTAATTACCTATGTATTGTATTATATATATATATATATCTGCATATACATATATGTAGTTATTTTAATATTTAAATAAAATTTTTTCTCTGTTTTTACCTGACTGCAAAGGAAGGGTTATGTTTTTCGCGCGTATCTTGTATGTATGTATGTAATATTCTTTATTACCTCATATCTCCAGAATCGTTGAACGGATTCACATAATTGAGGTATCGTTAGATTCTTATTAGCAGCCCAAGTGTTCTTAGATAGGTGACATTTGAAAAAATCAAACATGGCGGCTGTGCGAAGTCATTATACATAATGAAAAAAAAAAAAAAAATCGAATACTGCAATATGAGTATCAAATTAAAGGGCTTAACACAAGGATTTCAAAAAGGTATATCATGTTTATCATTAGTGTAATACTAACAGAAATAATACAAAGAGAAAGTTTAAAAATATGGACTTAGCTCTTTCACTTTCTGAATCCGGTGGGGTGCCATTGTGATACGACCGGAAAAATTATAAAAATGATAATAAATATCTTTACTAAAAAGTTGAAAAAAAAAGTTATTTAAAAAATATAAAAACCCAACTGCTCAACTGAAATGCAAGAAACAAGCACATTTTTAGGGTTCCGTAGTCAACAAGGAACCCTTATAGTTTCGCCATGTCCGTCTGTCTGTCCGTCTGTCCGCGGTTTAGCTCAAAAACTATTGGTACTAGAAAGTTGTACTTTGGCATGAGTATACACGTTAATGACGCCGAAAAATAGGTACAATAAAATTTTGAAAAAAACAATTATTTAGGGTACCTCCCATACATGTAAAGTGGGATGATAATTTTTTTTTTTTCGTTCTTCCCATAGTGTGGAATATCGTTGGATAGGTCTTTCAAAAATATTAGGGGTTTGGTACGACCGTTTTTTGATTAAGTAAACCGTTCGTGACTTATCAAGCTTTAAAGTACCAATTTTCGTTAGAGTCAAGTGTCCACCCCCTCTATCAACTAAACGGTTATAGTTAGAAATTCAAATGTCACGGCAGTAGTACCTATATATAACGAAATTTAAAGGAAAACTATCACACATAAGTGGGCTTTACAAGTTTACGAGTAATAGTCGACCAATTGTATTTGACTCGAAAATTTCGAACAACTCTATAGAAATGTCGATAGATGGCGCTAAGCGCCAGTTGTATCGAGCTAGTTTCTTGTGACGATTGAGTAGTGTAGCTCTGTGTCCGTATTTAAATTCAAAACACCGGCTATGACAAGTTTTATATAAATCTCTAAAAAAAATTAAAACTTTCCGTGCAAAATTGTCGGATCAGGTGAGGATTTGTATAGGACGTCAAATTAGTTAGGTAGTCATGTTTGGCTTTTAGTTAGAGCATGGTACGAAACGATCAGTCAGCGAATACGACACGCACTTGGCTGTTATAAAAACTACGGAACCCTACATTGCGCGTGGCCCGACACGCACTTGACCGGTTTTATTTTAAAAAGTGACAAGCAGGCGAGACCCAATTGATTTTTTTTTAAAGTCCGCAGTCGGGTTTTTAGGGTTCCGTAGCCGTATGGAAAAAAACGGAACCCTTATAGTTTCGATATGTCTGTCCGTCTGTCTGTCTGTCTGTCTGTCTGTCTGTCCGTCCGTCCGTATGTCACAGCCATTTTATTCCGAATCTATTTAGACTATACATGTGAAACTTAGTAGGTAGATGTATTCAGTGAACCGTTTTCTGATTTTAAGAAAAAAAAATAAAAAAATATTTAAAATAAAGGAACATACATAGAACTAGAACTGATAATATTTTTTTTCATGAAACCTATGCGTGTGTGATATCTATAGACAGGTCTCTAAAAATGATATAAGGGTTTCTAAAACCACTTTTTCATAAAGTTCAAAAATCGTTTAAAAGATATAAGCTTCCAAAGTGGTAAAATGTGTGTCACCCCCTCTAACTTCAATAATAATGGGGTGAAAAATCTAAAAAGAATATATGTCTGTAGATTTTAATTTAAACTTTCAACCAAAATTGGTTTGTATGAAATCGGGTCAGCAGTTTTTGAGATACAGCATATTTTATAAAACCGCTAATAGTCTAAGAGCCCGTGAACCCCAGACCTTCGTTATTTTATAAAAGCTGAAAGTTTGTCAGCGCATGCTCCCAACACAGGTAAGAACGATGGATCTTTGGGTTGGTTGTTGAACGATGGAAGTTTGGGTTATAGTGGCTTAGGCAGGTAAACGGTTCTAAAGGTGTGTAAAATACCGATCTAAATTCATCAAATAATAAAGTGTGATTTTTTGATATCATCTTCAGAATATTATTAAAAATCACGTTATTCATTGCCAGACATTTAACATCGTGGCAAACCCTTGCCAGACACCCTTAATGTTCATGAAATTATAGTTTTACTTACGTTATAGTATAAAAGCTGATTTTTATATATAATACTTGGGTAATAAGTAAATGATGTTTCCTCATTAGCCAGACATTTTTGATAGTTCCAACCCCTTGCCAGACAAGCATGTAGGGTAGCTGTAGGAGCGAGCGCGAGGCAGTATGTATGAATGGGTGCGAGTGAGATGGCGAGTTAAGTCTACCGCGATCAGTGCTGCCAATTTAGCATTTTTATGACTAAATTTCGCATTTTTCCTAGTCATTTGGCATGCAATAATTCAATTTAGCATATAGCATTTTATTTAGCATTTTACTCGAAAAGGTTTATTTAAACTTGAATTTCCGAACGCAACATATGAACCCTTAAAAAACGCGGTGATGTGTCTGAGCGAAACCGTAGTGGTCAGGGGAAATCCCGCTTGGATTGATTGAACTACATAATCTGTGCTTAAGTTGGATAACCCATTTGCAAAATAAACATCATTATTTCATTATTAGTCAATCGCGAAACCTCCAGCATATTTCCATAATTTTAATAATATTAATTGAACATAATTAGTATGTAAAGGACCAAAAACAATCCGGAATATTACCAATTTATAAGGCGAACTGAAAAGGTGGGTTTTATTTTAAGTGGACTGTATTCTAAGGATGGCGGTGTTCGCCTTGAAAGAACTAAAAGGGGAGTGGGCGCTAAGGATGTATGATATGAGAGGTACCTTATCGCGTTGGCGTCTCACGACACGTGCTCCGGAACTGGTCGGTGACACGACGTTTCCTGCTTCGAAGCACTGATTTCTATCACAGGAATGTGTTCTTCTGACTATTCACCTTAGTTCAATCAGTTTCGCGGTATGGTGTTTGAGCAATATTCGGAAGCGGTAGCTCCCTCGCGGTGAACGTGTATGGCGGGGAGCGGAAAGGACCTGAGAAGGTTCTAGAGTCGCTCTGATAGGTATGCCATAAACGAGTGAACCACAGAGAAGCAGAAAAGGTTCGGAAGGTATCTATGACAAGTATATTTCGTTTTTTTATATTTTTTTCACTTTGCAGTGTTTTTGAAGTAGGTTTAATTTTTTGTTCAAAAGTTTTTATTTCTCTCTTTTTAGTTGTCCGGTTTGTAATTTACCTATTTACGAAACCTTAAATGCCAACTACGCATAACCTTTTACAAAATATTACATTTCCCGAGGCAGGGCCGTTAATTGTTGAGCAGTTCTCCAGGTACTTCACCTTCAGCTTCAATTCACCATATGCATTGTGACGAACATATTATGCTTAGTAATAATATTCAAGTAATCGAATCAAAACCCATGAAATAATTTTTATTGAGTAGACATCCGGTGGCCATCTGTGGTCTTCATCATTCACCAAATGATGTTTTTCGAAAGCAACCGCATAAGTTTCTATAAAAAATCCAAATCAAATCAAATCGCTATAGGTCTGCCTATCATAACGCATCTCACTCGCACCCACTCATATACATACTGCCTCGCTCTCGCTCCTACAGCTACCCTACATGCTTGTCTGGCAAGAGGTTGGAACTATCAAAAATGTCTGGCTAATGAGGAAACATCATTTACTTATTACCAAAGTATTATATATAAAAATTGGCCAAGTGCGAGTCAGACTCGCCCATGAAAAGTTCCGTAGTAACTATAATCTATACTATCTATACTAATATTATAAAGCGGAAAAGTTTGTTAGTTTGATTGTTTGTTTGTTTGTTTGTTTGTTTGCTTGAACGCGCTAATCTTCGAAAGTACTGGGTGGATTTGGATGAAATTTGGTATGGAAGTAGCTTGAAGCTTGAGGAAGGTTATAGGCTACTTTTTACCCGACTGCAAAAAAGGAGAGTTATGTTTTTACCGTGATAGAATCCACGGGAGCGAAGCCCCGCGAGAGTACTAGTAATATTATAAAGCAGAAAAGTTTGTTTGTTTGTTTGTTTGTTTGCTTGAACGCGCTAATCTTCGAAAGTACTGGGTGGATTTGGATGAAATTTGGTATGGAAGTAGCTTGAAGCTTGAGGAAGGTTATAGGCTACTTTTTACCCGACTGCAAACTGCAAGTTATATTTGCGGTTTTAGAAAATATGCTGTATCTCAAAAACTGCTGACCCGATTTCGTTCAAACCAATTTTGGTTGAAAGTTTACATTAAGATCTACAGACATATATTTCTTTTAGATTTTTTACTCCATTATTATAGAAGTTAGAGGGGGTGACACACATTTTACCACTTTGGAAGCTTATATCTTTTAAACGATTTTTGAACTTTATGAAAAAGTGGTTTTAGAAACCCTTATATCATTTTTAGAGACCTGTCTATAGATACCACACACACATAGGTTTCATGAAAAAAAATTTGTTTTTCTTAAAATCGGAAAGCGGTTCACAGAATACATCTACCTACTACGTTTCACATGTATAGTTTTAATAGTTTCGGAATGAAATGGCTGTGACATACGGACTGACGGACAGACAGACAGACAGACAGACAGACAGACGGACAGACATATCGAAACTAAGGGTTCCGTTTTTTGCCATTCGGCTACGGAACCCTAAAAATCAGCTTTTATACTATAACGTAAGTAAAACTATAATTTTTTGAACATTAAGGGTGTCTGGCAAGGGGTTGCCACGATGTTAAGTGTCTGGCAATGTAACGTGATTTTTAATAATATTCTGAAGATAATATCAAAAAATCGCACTTTATTATTTGATGAATTTAGATCGGTATTTTACACACCTTTAGTACCGTTTACCTGCCAAAGCCACTATAACCCAAACTTCATAATGGCCCATCGTTCTTACCTGTGTTGGGAGCATGCGCTGACAAACTTTCAGCTTTTATAAAATAACGAAGGTCTGGGGTTCACGGGCTCTTGCTCTATAATATAACTTTGTAATTCATACAAACACTATGAAAAACAAAGTTATTTTGCGTAGTTGTAAAAATGTAAATAAGCTAGTTTGAAGAAATCGTTAAGGTTTTTTTTTATTCTTCAAATAAATATACATATTATATTATATTATTATAGTTACTACGGAACCCTTCATGGGCGAGTCTGACTCGCACTTGGCCAATTTTTTTATATTTTTTAAATAACTTTTTTTATGAGTAATGTAGTAGGTAAGTACACTAATTTAGCCCTCTCCACTTTAATTGATTTTTTTAAAGTCCTTCCAAAGGTTGTCTGGAAGATATCGCTTTCAGCGATAAGACCGCCTTTGTTACCATAGAATAAGCAATATTGTTGTTTAAATTTTGGTGTACAATAAATTGTATTCTATCTATCTATCAACGCCTAAATACCGACATTTGGTTTCTTAATGTCACTTCCCAAGTAACACATAAGCAAGATAACAGTACACATTTAGAATATTTTACAGTTCAAAGATGAATATAGTTTGTATAAGAGCTTTGGGAATAGCCAAATGCTGAATTAGGTTGAGTTCGGACCCTTAAAAATCTAAATGCTTAATAAATTCTGTATTTCTGTTCTTCCCTTCTTTAGGCTTAATAACCAATCACCGTAAGATTATTATACAGACGTTATTTAGCATTACGAATTCCAGGTGGCTTAAAGCTGAAAAACAGCCCCGTCGGCAGCATTTATCTGAATAACTATAATCTGTATTGCTCTTATTAAAGCAGTACTAAGCTAGTAGCGTTTGAAACAGCTATTTTCTGAATAAAGTATCACCTTCTGAATAATATAGTTAAATATTCTATTATACAGCTTGATACTGAATAATTGATTTTATTTTATCTTTAAACTGGATAAGATTCTATGTCTTACTAATTATTCAGCTGCTGAATAAACAATATTATTTATGTTTTTATTAAGCTTTTTTCAGTTTAATAGAGAATTTAAAACTAACTTATTCAAATTAAAGACCACATTTGTATTGTTATAGCGCCCATAGCTTAATACCAGCTTTTTCCGTTGTATGCATTATGGATCGAAGGTCGTGGCAAAAACATAAGAGAACCGGTTATATCAAAAGAAAAATATTAAAAGAATATTTAAATATCAGTAGTAACTAGTCCAAGTATTTCTGGTCATCAAAGAATTAGTGAAAATAGTTTAAACAAAAGTGAACCCGGTCCCAGTCAGCATGCGTGGTTGCCGTGCAATGAAGAGGGTTCCGTACCCCAAAAAAATCAAATAGCATTGTGATTCTCGCAAGAACAGAGTGCATTTGATAGCAGCTGTACAGATATCGAAGAAGAACAATATACCGAACACATGAAAACATTGATATTTCGAGAAAAATTAGAAAATGGATTGTCGAAAAAAACATCACACAAGTAGCGCTAAAGGGTTTGGCAGAAATATTAAATCAAAGATTCCCAGATATTTTACCTAATAATCCAAGGACAATTTTAAAGACACCGAGACAAGTCCATATAAAGTCTATTGAGCAAGGGGAATACTGGCACAATGGCGTCATTAAGACACTTAGAAACATATTGATTAACAGGAACGTTGTGCTTGAAAACATATCACTACATACTTCCAGTTTTCAATAGTTCCAAGAAAGAATTTTGGCCAATATTATGCAACATACTCATGAAATTAATGAACCACCGTCATTCGTCATCGTGTATATTATGGGATTTGAAAACCGAAGGATTTAAGAATCTATTTAGAAGATTTTATTTCTAAAATTATTATTTTGTTAGCAGAAGGTATTATAGTACAGAATTCTGAAAGCATTGTTATATTGTACGCGAAGAGCGTTGTAGGCCCGTTACGTATAGCTGGTCCATAGAGCGCTGGTGTAAAAGCTTTGGCAATAGGCCATGAACAGTGTTACTTTTACGTCTACTGTACACCTTGCAAATATATGCCAAAGACTACTATATATATGATCTATGCACCAAACCAACATATTAGCACGAACCGACAACGCCCTTCGCTCCCGCTCGATATCTGCGATATCTGTATCATCATTGAGGGTCTCAGTTACTATGCGTCCTAGGTACTTAAATTTAGAGACACGTTTTAGAGGTACTCCGTTTAAATGGACTGGGGGTACATGTTCCGGAGACTTATTCTTACCTCTAATAACCAAAAACTCACTTTTTCTTCTCGTTGTACTTCAGACCATCATCTTCCGCATATAACTCACAGATACCGAGCAGTTTTTTCAATCCACTGAGCGGCGGACTCAGTAACACCATATCGTTAGCGTAACTGATGTTGTTAACGCAGACGTCATCTATATGACAACCAACGTGTGTATTACTGAGCCCCCCAATCAGCTGATTAACATACAAATTAAATAGTCTTGGAGAGGACAGGCCTCCCTGTCTGACACCGTATTCAAGTGTATACTCATCCGAAAATACATTCCCCCACTTTACATATTTTTTCTGATGGTTACACCAAAAGGACAAGATGTTAATTAATAAGTTCACCTCTCCAAGTTTGGCCCAGAGCCTGCTGTAATCACCAGATCGAAGACCTTCGACAAGTCCAGGAAACAAGCATAGACACGTGTTTTTCGATTAACGTTGTAGTTGACGGTATGTTTCAGTGTCAAGAGGGCACTTTCGGTCGACAGGTTCTTAGGAAAGCCAAACTGCGCATCGTGAACCTGAATATGCTTGCTGGGTTGTGCATCCAATAGAATGTCAAAGACCTTTGCAATAATAGTCACGAGAGATATATCGACCTGTAGTTGTTTAAATCTGTGACGTCACCAGTTACATTTTTTGGTATCGGCACTACAATAGTTTCTGTCAGCTTTGTTGGTAGGGAAGAGTGTCGCATACAAAAGGTAAACGGCATGGTCAGGACCCCAGAAAAATGCTTTCCTGCATACTGCAGATGCTCAATACTGAGCCCATCATTGCCTGGGACCTGCCTCGTACCATATTTTTGATAACCTCTTCCACGTCTTTGCTGGTAAAGCCTATCAAATTTTCTGACTGGTATATACCAGAATGACATTATGGAAATTGAGAAAATACTTTAAAAAATGACAATTTATTTTTATACGTATTCAAAGTTTCAGGTTTGACTGAAGTTTTTGATCAGACAGTAAAATCAAGTTACTTTAACATATTTAAATCTAAAATGCCAACTGAAACACGTGCCTCAATATGCCTATCTCCTCAAGATGTAAAATCCAAGTTTGTGTGTAATGAATATAGGAATGAGTTGTATTTCGTATCTTAATTGCACACTGAAAATAAATAATCTAAGTCAAAAAGTTTAATCGTTTATTTCACCTACGAAATTGTTTATCAACAGCTACAAATCACAGTTACAAAATGAAGGTTCAATCTGATCAAGATCAGTGTCAGAATCCGTTAAGTTTAGCATTTTCGATAATTCTTCTTCAGCTTCTTCATGAATTTTATATTTTTTGTTTTAGAGTACAACTCATTGTAAGCCGTCAATCTGCGCGAGGTTGGACCCTGCTGTCTTTAGTTAATAAATCCGCATTATATCTTGGCCATCGAAGTTGTCCTTTGTTCTCCCATAAAGACGGTACAGTACACAATTCTGTGCGACCCTTACCACTCGACGTCTTGAAATTATTTTAAAAACATTTTCCTGAAACGAAATGAATGGAAATTATCGTTACGATGCAATGATACGTAGGTATTCTAATGTTTTGTTACAACATTAGTACCTACGTAAGTGGACAACGTAGACCCGACGCGTTCAATTAGAGAACCCTAAAAATCTGAGTAATGTAGAAATGTGGCCAACTATCTAATTGTTATTCAGATGTTAGTGCAATGAGACTACTCTTTTTCAAGTTATAGCTCAGTAACAAGACATGTGTGCACTTTTATTCAGCATTATAAAGCAAAACTTCGATCGCCATTAAAAATCTTTGTAATTTATACTTACAAGGAATTTAAGAGATCACCAAAATGCTTAATCTTACAACTATAACATTTTCAACTCGATTCATGTTACTTTGTTGGTTTCAAATCGCTAGTATTAGCTATTTCGTTGCAAGTACTTTTGTTAGACCTAGTTTTTATATATAAAAATACTATTTACTATCAGTTATCTTGATTATTCATGCGGCGCGTAATAAATACATAAAAAAAACACATATTATTCACGACAAAATTACTTGCGCATTAACAATTAACATGTAGCAGACCTCTAACTTGTAAATTAAAATTTACTTACCGATTTTATAATTTCACCAGCCATGTTAAATCAACACCATTCGACATCGACATTATAATATTTAATCCATTTTTTTTTTGACAGTATGTATGAATATTGTTTGCAAAAATGTAAACAATAATTAAAATGCTTAATAAATTCTGAATACAAAAACCAATTCGACTAAGCTGAATAACTCAGTTGTAAGAGCTTAATAAAAACAATGTGAACTGTTATTCAAAAGTTATTCAGCTAATTGAAACGTTATTAAGCTCCTACTCAGATGTTGCTTAGCTGTTATTCAGAGTTAAGCATTCAAAATTGGGGCCCTTTTTGCTTGAATAACAGCTGAATAGACGGTACTCAGACGTTATTCAGCTTAGTATTCAGCATATGCTCTAGATGATTGCTCTTACTCAATCTTTATTCAGCACGTCTGTGTTACTTGGGTTATGTCTAGAAGGAATTTTGTATTAATTAGTATCTATTCTAGAATATATTATATTCTTTATCTGTGACCACTATTTCGGTCTGAGAGTCTCGCAGAAGTACTTGCTGCTCTGAATAGCTACAAACGGTAAGTATCGTGTGAGTTTATTTTGACCAAGTACCCATTGTGCTAGCGTAAGGGTTTCACAAGGTCTATAAAGTTATCGGATAAAACCATTACGAACTGGGCCTTCCCAGGTATTACGACCCATTTTCTATATCCCAGCAGTAACATTATAGGATTATCTGGTAATGTTATAGCCAGGTAATCCTGGCAAATATGGAAGTTATATGAAGTTATACCTACGCTCTATTATTTTTCTACTAGAGTTCAGTTTGCATCATTACAGAATATAAGAAGACGGCATGTGACAGAGAGCGGACGAGAATGAGGGACATGAATCGCGCTTTTGATCTGCTGCGCTCGAAGCTGCCGGTCACTAAGCCAACCAAGAAGAAATACTCCAAGATAGAGTGTCTTAGGTGAGAATACTTTTTCATTAGCACGTATTTGATGGAGGCTTCTTACACGAAAACTCAAGAAAAATCGACTTAGTTCCGATCGATTAAGTGAGCCGACCTTACCTAACGTGGGAACATGTACAGAAGATTTGAGGAAGGTTTATGTCCAACTGCAGAAGTCTTTCAACTGAAATAATTACAATGATGGTGAACCTAGTAAACTGTCATGGTCGTAAAATCACTTAGAGGTCATTAAAGTTGCAGTAATTAATTTTCTAACGAGATACCACGCCCGGAAAGCAAGCGCAACTATAGGATTTAGTCAGTTCGACACTCCCTTCCTTCGGGAGGAGAAAATTGATGTATTTCCCACCCAAAAAAGGGTCATCCAGGTGACTAGATATGCACCAAAACGAGGCATTGTTTCTCTTATTTTGGATACCGGGGAATCTGGGGATCTACTCCGAAATGACACATCCGAATGTTCGGGACCGACCGAAAGACGACCGAACATTAAATTGTTGTCCTACTACGAATAAAGTTCGGACTGGTAAAGTTCGGTCGGCACCATAGTCCAATGTTCGGTGAGTGTATGACCGAATGAAATGTACTGCTAGAGTTGAACGTTTTATCGTTGTGGTTTTATTAGTCATTAATGTTCATTTCGATATAATTTAACTGTTCAATTACAGAATAAAACTATTTTTTATAATAAGGAAATTGGACTTTACTTTTAATCCAGTATTTATAACTACGAAAATTGTAATATTTCTCAAAAAACAATATATTTACCATTATACTAGTTATTATATATACTCTTTGATATTTACAGCAGACATAGACAGCAGACATAGAGATTGCCTATGCCGATTGTCAAAATAAAAAAGTCAAAGAATGACAAGTAGGACAAAAACAAGCGGTGCTTGAGTTTTTAAAACCACAGGAATAAATATATTTAAACTCAAACCAAATCTCGTCTGTTGCTATCGTTATATTATAGCGATATCCGTATTTCGGTCGTTTAGCATCAAGTGACTGACTGAAGTGTTAAGTGTTCAAGTTAAGTTACGACATCATATCAACAAAAAATAATGCTACTTGGATTTATCGTTTTCTCATGTCGTGTTTCGGATGTTTGAAAATGAAGTTATGGACAAACATTCTTCAAGAACAAGTCACCATGTCCGGACCGACATCGGCACAAATTGATGCTCTCCTCAATTTCCTTGAGCAGCATCGAGAACTGGCTAAAGGCAACTTGAGGAGTATCGCCGGTCGTACTTTGAATCATCGACTGTGGGATGAAAACCGGACCACGCTAAATGCTATGGGCAGCTGTACCAAAACCACAAAACAGTGGCAAAAAGTAAGTTTTCATTGATTGATTAATTGAGTACGTATCTACTTAGGTAGGTAAGTACTAAAATTTACACGCATATCTTACATTCTAAATTTCAATAAATTATTGTTGTGTCCATGGTTTTGTCACTATAATATTGTAGTTGGATGCAATTTATTATCTAACTCATTTTACTTAAATATTGCATTACATGTCTGTTGAGCTTATTTTTGTACATACATCCATGAGTTTATGTGCATGCGTGTATTTGATGTGAATTGAAAGAACAACCATACCTACATGTTTATATGAACAGTCCAGTATTTTTTTTTTACGAATATCTGTGCTTTATTGTGACTAAGTATTAAAATTCAAACCAGCTTCTGATAGGACTAATTTTATGTTTAGATTTTTTTTTGTGAGTGTGCCAAGGTCTAATTACAGTGTTAATTTATTTTAGGTGTGGACAGATAAAAAGCATTTGGCAAAAAAGGCAGCAGGGGAGGCACGGCGGTCTGCATCTGCCACAGGAGGTGGACCATCCACGGCTCCTTCACTATCCCAATGGGAACTTAAAATAGTTTCTATTATGGGAGATGGAAAAAAAGAAGAAAGAAAAAAGAAAGAAATTATAATCATTCTAATGGTTACTTAATATATTGAATGTAAAACTAATAAAGCTAAAAAGAATGTTAATACATACTAGAAATAAGAAACTGTTTTTAATATAGTTTACCTATCCATTTCGAGTAACTCAGACAAAGACAGAAAGAAAGACTCGTACAATTATTAGAAAATTAACGAAATCTATAATAATAATAGTTTAATATACTACTACTATTAAAAGTTTCGTTCATTTTCTAATAATTGTATAAGTCCTTGCCATTTCACTACAATTTTAAGTATGACACATTCACTTTAACACTTTAAACAAACATAAAACTCAAGATAATTGTAATAATTCATTAAATTCGATATTTACGATACTCAAAAGAGACCTATTTTGCTGTCGTGAATTTTGACATTAATTTCACGATGTAACTCTTGTCAAACTCAAATTATCGGTCGGGCTTTTCTCATTCAGAGTAGGGTTTACGATACAACAAACGTCAAAATGAAGTTCGGTCGGCTCCGAACCGACCGAACGAAATAGAATGAAGTTCGTAGTATGACACGCCCGAACATTCGGCCGATACTTCGCTTTTGTGGTTTCGGAGTAGACCCCCTGGATGAGGCTTACTTTCGCAATGTTATTTCTGATGATTTTCCATATTATATAAATACCAGCCAATCATCTGGGCAAAGCTGCCAGTGATCGAGCGGTTGATTGCTGCGCTACATCACGGTCACGGGTTCGATTCCCGCACCGGAACAAATTGTATGGCATAAAACGATTGTTCTGGGTCTGGGCGGTTTTAAAAATGTACTAGAAGATACTGAAGCAACTTCTAGTATGGGTTAATGTTAAAAAATGTGGCTGTGAAATTGAAAAATTAGGTACTCCAGGTATTATATATTATAATTATTCTAATATACAGTAGACGCAGTGGTAGACGCCCACGGCGTCGGACGTCGGCCGACGATCTCCGGCCACCGTAGGCGCGGGCATGCGGACAGCGAGTAAAGGGCAACTCGCTGATGCGGACAGCGAGTAAAGGGCAACTCACTGTCCGACCATGGACCATGCCCGGGTCGACGGCGCGTTGTGTTCCACGCGCGCCTCAAAGAGCGTCAGCAATATGACGAGGCCCCCCCTGTAGAGGGCCGAAGCCTGCCGGGGTCGTGGGACTTATCCTATTACCGTGACCCCGGAACGTAAAGGGCTATTGAAGGAATACCGTGGATTTTAGTCAGTACAAGTCTGACAGTCCCTCCGGCCCTGCCCGGGGTGGGAGGACTCATATGATGGTTTTACCACGAAAAAAAAAAATACAATAAGAAATCGAATTGTCGTTTATTGTATTTTATTCTCATTCCAGGATAGCCATTTGTTACATCAGACACTTGGAGTACATGTTGGCTAGCGGTTCTCCTGATGAAAACCCCGCGTTCTTCGACCTTCACAATTCGGACCTTAGAAGAAGGCAGCAGAGATATTAGCTAAAAGCCTCCTTTTTAAAGCGTTATTTAGAACCATTAATTAGGTACAGGTTGTATAAAATGTTGCAGTGAGATTTTTCAGGATAATTCACACCACCAGGTGGGGCTGCATAGAAAACGTAAACACGACAATCACGTTAATTTGACAGACTGATGTCAAAATACTTAAACGTTTGACATGTGCCCGGACCCGTGCTTTAGTGCTGCCACCTGAAAACCCTCATTAAACAATATCGTTTTGTCAAAAACTGGTGTCTGTTTCAGCAAGTAAGATCTTACTTGAGGCCTGTTCAGACTTACGCAGTATTACTCGGAAGGCGAGTTATGAAGTTATTTTGTTCGAACCTATGCCTATGTTGCTATCGACTTAGTTTTTGAATGTGAGGAGCCATAATTGTATACTTGTATTTGCCATTTCTCCCTAATGCTAACGCTCGCTGCTGTGGTGGCAACTATTTTGAAAAGTAAATTACGGCTTACCTGGATAATGTGACTATATTGGGTTCGTTCATTTCGTTTAAGCTGCGGAACTGCATAAAAATTAATCCGTAACTAAGTTATCATACAAAACCGAGCCAACATTATCGCGACTGGATCTGAGATCGAGAACGATTACCGCGTAAGTCTGATTAGATCTTAAAAATTTTGAATGCTTAAAAACCCAATGCTCAACCCTGATTGAGAATAAACTGTTAAAAAACAAAACTGTGTGTCTGTGTGTTGTTTATAAGATTAAAGAATAATAAAAATACTGTTGTAAGTAATGAAATCCTTATTATTTTTCGTTTTCAACAAAAAACTTTACAGTATATTTTCTATGCTTACCATTATTTCAAAAATTGTCTCGATCATAAGGTTGGAAACCATTTTTTAGGGCAAGCATGAAATAAACATAACTTGGTAACACAAGAATTAACATTTTCGTTAGGCCAATTCTTCATAGATTCCATAGACACTTTTAAAATATTTTTTTACGTGTCCACAATAACAATAAGTACTTAGAAAATGTTGTTTGGTTGTCAACCATTGTTTTTGACATTTACAAAAAGGTGATTCGACTTTGATTTCAGTCTCGTTATAATCAAACTTGTCAATTTTAGTAACAATACAAAACTTCACCTAGATCGAGATACTGGTTATTATTTCTTTATTTTTCTCTCCATCTCCAGGTCATCTTTTTTCTTCTCTAGAGCCTTGAGGTAGTCCAAGTAAGCGCATTTTATAAGAACCGGAACCTTGACGACACCTGTTTAAAAAATTTGCCTCTTAATAATACCAATACACCACATTTGACAAAAATTGTTTATATTAAACTATTCGCTTTGTACAAAGTCATGAAATATGCAAAGACGGTGAAACTCGGGAACTTTGTCAACATGTAAGTGATGATGTGGTAAACTTTTACCACATCATCACCTCCCATCAGGTGAGATTGTGGTCAAACGCGAACCTATTGTCGATAAAAAAAGATGTAACTCAACATCTGATAGACATTTACAATTTACATAGGTATGTAGTTTCTATGAGGATTACTATTTACGCTATGCAGAGATCCTTGCGAAATTAACATTATTTTAGCTGCACAATAAAAACTGGGGACATTCTAGAAAACTGAAGGAACACACACCTGCGTAGCCTTTTCCCAACTACGGAATACTAGAGTGACTAGTCTCAGAATATCTGGTTTATCACTATGTACCTGCAATGACTGTCAAAGTTTTAGAAATGACAGCCAGGACATTGGCACGGCACGGAGTAATGTCAAAGAGAGTAAAGTCTCGATATGTTGAGATTGTCGACTCGTAAAGAAGAAGGATATTTTAAGCGGGGGAAACGAATGGTTTCTGTTAGGAAACGATCTTTCACCACAGATGCAGTCTGATCTTACAACATTCGCCGGTCGCAAGAGAGCGAGTCATGTATTACCATAGTTATAAAAATAAAATGCATAGATAATATTACCAGCGAAACAAGTAGTCACAGCGCCTTTGTAAAAAGTATACAAGGGTCCCATCACATTCTCCACTGTATCCTTTCTCTGAAAACAAAGCATTTTATCAGCGCTCCATGAAACTGGGACATTTAATCGAGTATCTACTATTTATATTAATTTATCTTTATGTGCTGCTGACTAATCAGCATATATTATTCTGTTTGATAATGGAAATGCATGGCACAACTATTTACTTTTACATAAAATAATTTAATGTTTGATTCGGCTGGTTGAGAGTAACACGTTCTTTCTGTATTTTAAGAGTAACACCATTCGATAGATATATTTTTGGCCACATAACTAGTAGGCACTGCCCCAAATTAAATCATCACGATACGAAAATAGAAGCTGCGTTGATAAATTAACTGAAATAAAGTAATAATGTAAGTTGCCAGGCGTAGGCTACAGGCCGTTGTTGGCCAATGCTACCAAGCGTATAATATAGTTTTAAGGTACCGAAGTAAACGTTCGCTTTTATAATAAATCGAAATAGATTAGTGGAGCAAATTTTGTTTGAGAGTCAAAAGTTCCATAACTGTTTTTATTCTTGCATGAGTCTGCACCCCTACTAAATAAAATTCTTTTATTCGGATGTGAAACGCATGCATGATTGGAATTTATATATACATATAAACTTAACGAAGTCCAAAAAAATACCATCGCTTCCTAATTACTACAATGGGTTCGAAATATTTTTTTTTCTGATAATAGGCTCGCGTTTGACCGCCATCTCACGGGTCCTTATATTTCATAAAGCTGACAATCCGACAATTCCGACATATGTCAAAAAGTGACAATTCGACAATCCGCGAGTTGACAACTTTGTAAAAATTGTTTGAAACGCTTCGAAGCGCTTCATGTGTACTCGTAAAATAATATTTTATTAATCACTTAACCTTTCAATTAAAATATAAGTAACATTTTAATTTATTAAAAAACTATGGCCTAAATCGTAGCATTGTGGTCACGTGACTATGTATGACGTCATCGTTCAAAAAACAACTTTCCTGGCACTTGGCACATAAATGAACTTCGGGTATTTTATGATATTTTACTCTATTATGTTCGTGGAAAATTATTATCAGTGCTGTGCAGTACCTTGTTGTGGGAATACTACAATAAAAACGCCAACGAAACTATTTATTCATGTCCCTTTAAAAAGAGATATTCGCAAGAAGTGGTTAGAACTTCTGTGTCAAATCCATCCAAAGGTTGTCTATAAAAGATCGCTTTTAGCGATAAGACCGCCCATTGTATCACCCTTTTTAGTTGTTAAGTCCATATTTGTTTTACTGTTATGGTGTACAATAAATAATATATCTATCTAAATGCTTTTTTAAAAAGACAAAAAAAGGAACTCATCGAACAACTATTACAGGACGATTAGACAAATGAACCAGAAGAGAGAGAGTTAGTTATGAAATGAAATGAAATATTTATTTGAAAATTGGTCATAAATAACACTTTTACACGTCATGATTTTTTGCGTGTTTAGTTTAGCTAGATGAGGCCGGTATTTCCTAACTGACTACTCTGAGAAGAAACACCGAAACAACCTCCCTCTGAGTTTGTCGTCAACGTCTCTTTTAAAGTCCAAACAATTTGTATTTGTATATGAGAAGCATGTAGGTTCATGTCTTTGGTATTCTTTTGAGGAAATAACCACGCAAATTTGAGCGGACCTGTCCAGACAGTGCAAGCAGTTAGTTAGTTATTTCTTATTTTGTCTTACGCACCAACTAAAGATAACCAGTCAGCTGTCAAAATATTGAACGATGACGTCTCGTTTTCTGATTGGTGTTTCTAATCACGTGACTCACAGATAAAAAGTCTCATTTTTCTCAAGGGAAAATAAAATTAATAATTAATAATCTTTTCTTCATTTGTACTATTTTGTGCGTCATATCAATAGTTATTTTAAATTTTTAAACATACTGTCAACTCGCGGATTGTTCTGTTTAATACAACTAAAGCCTGCAATACATGTTGGCCGAGCGTAGGCCAACGCGAGCGTTGGCAAATAGGTACAAGGCAAGAAATAATGTCTACACGTTCGATAAGTTCGTCGAACGCCAATGCAGACGACCAATGTAGAAGAGGGTCTATAGAGCTGCCCACACGTTAGCCGAGCGCAGCCTTTGATTTGTGAGCAAAAACCGACACCGATCCGAAGTGAGGCAAGTGATCACGAGCAACGGCGAGCGAAGACAAGTTGCACCAAATGAGCTCTATACACGTTGGCGCTGGCCTCCACTCGACCAACTAGGCAAGTGACACCGAGCGATAGCAAGACAAGGCAAATATACTGTCTACATGTTGGTATTGGCCTTCACTCGACAACGCTCGGCCAACATGTATTGCAGGTTTTACAGGCGACATAATTGTCATGGTAGAACTTTTTTTTAATTTTTAAATTTTTTATTTATTTATTTAGTTCGTTGACAGAATATAATTTACATGCCACAGGTAAATTAAAATAAATAATAAATATAATAAATAATAAAAAATAAAGGCAAATTGACAAATATTGTCGGAAAATCGCGACAATTTGACATTTTTCTGTTTAATAAAACTTTTTAAGCGACAGGTTAAGATTTGTCGTGAAAATCTTGCCTAATCTGCTTTATTAAACAGAAAATTGTCATGACATATTGACATATTTGTAGAATTGTCAGACAATTATGACAAGCGCATTATCCTTTGTCGCGAAATGTTATTTTGAATATTGAAGGTATAAGAAAGTTATTTATTTATAACCATTATGAAAAACTAAAATACTTAAAAGCAAACTAGAATAAAGCATAAAAAAAATCAACTTAAATGCTGTCGGCTGGTAAGGTACCTACCCAAGAGACTGGCGGTATGGCCTCGTTGCTTGGCTTAGCCTTTGGCCAAAGAAATAGCCGGGGTCAAAGGATGCATCAACGAGCCTTTACGATATTTCTATAAAAAGGCGGTGAGCACACGGGCCCAACGGATCGAGAGTTTCGACGCCAAACGGCTCAAAAATATCTAGACACGCGGGAGCGTGTTAAGCCAAGAACTGGCGCGCAGCTCACCGTGTGTAATACACACATCAAAAGTGTCTAGGGATCAAGCATTTTTATGCGGATTTCTTGAGATTGAGATGTGGCTTTGTAATAAATTTATGATTTTATAAATTTATATGGATCCTTTTTGGTGCATTTCATAATTTGAAACAGGAACTGTTAATCAAATTCGAGTAAAAGATGAAAATCAGCTGTCAATATTTTCCCTATAAAAACATACAACGCATTGAAGACATTATTAGTGCTACTGTTTCCCTACTACTGATTAAAACCAACGTTATTATGGAGCGGCGACGTCATTTAAGCAGGGAAGAAATGCTCAGAGCCGTGGGAATGATAGAAGCTGGTTCCCGGCAACGTACTGTGGCTTTAGCTCTGAATACAAGTCAGAGTGTTATCAGTCGACTTTGGACACGTTACCGAAGCACTGGTACCGTGGCTGAGCGCCATGGAGGACGGTATCGCTGCACCACACGGAGACAAGACCGATACATTCAAATCTTAACTCGAAGAGCTCCAACAATAACCGCCATGATGTTAGCCGTGAGGCTTCATCACTCTTCAGGGAACTTAATTAGCGACCAAACAGTCAGAAACCGCTTGCATGAAGTGAACCTTCATTCCCGAAGACCGCTACGGGTACCACCTATAGCAATGCACAATCGTAGGATTCGATATCAATGGGCTCTTGAACACAGAAATTGGGCAGAAGAACAATGGCGTTTCGTGTGCTTTTCTGATGAGTCTCGTTTTGGTATGAGACCGGATACAAGACGTATACGACACTGGAGAACCCCTGGACGCCAACAGCGATTAAAATCCTGCCAGGAAGTCCATCCTTATAGTGGTGGAACCATCATGGTATGGGCGGGTATTTGGATCGGCGGAAGAACTGAGTTGATTTGGATCAGAGGCAACCTCAACGCTCAAATTTATGCTGAGATGATTGTATCTGACGTCATCGTTCCTCTACAAGTGCAAATCGGTCCCTTATTTCAGTTAATGCATGATAATGCACGACCGCACACCGCAAGAGTTGTAAGACAGACTCTCGCCGCAGCTAACATCAATGTCCTGCTCTGGCCTGCTCAGTCGCCAGACTTGAACCCGATTGAGCATGCATGGGATATGCTACAGAGAAGAGCTCTGCCGAATATGGAGGGTATCCAGTCGCAAGAAGACCTTTTTTTGTTGTTGCAACGAACATGGGCGGCCATTCCACAGCGTGATTTGGATGAACTCATTTTGAGTATGCCAAACCGATGTTCTTGTGTTGTTAGTGTTCGCGGTAGAAACACGGATTATTAATTGTTTAAGTTACCCAATAAAATTTTAAAGAAAACTGTTATTTCAGTCTTTTTTTCGAACTTTAATGTTAGTGGTTCAAATGTCATAAATCCCTTTATTAGGAAAATGGCAAATTTCTTTATTAATGCAAAGGTGACTTGGTTTATCGTTACTGTGACAAACGAAAACACTTTATTTGATGAATCCTTAAAGAAAATTTTAATTAATATCAATCAGGAGAAAAGTTATTGCAAAAATATATGTTGATCCCTAGACACTTTTGATGTGTGTATTACACGAACCATTTGGAGCCACTTTTGAGCCCCTCATAACTCAAAAACTATTTTACCTAAACTTGTCAAATTTGGCTCATATATTGAGACTGGTGAGATACATATGTGTTCCAAATTTTATAAACATATCTCAAACGGTTATTTAGATATTAACGTCCAAAAATCGTCATTTTTATGACTGACCTATAGATCAAAACTATAACCCAGTTCCAGATGACCTAGAAAGTTCAGGAAAAAATCAGGTAATTTTTTATCATTTTATTATAATTTTCACTTAACTTATAATTAGTGCCTGTAAATCTCTATATGTGGAGTTTAAGATCTTGACGTGAATATATAACGAGTTAAATACCACCCTTATATTTTTTTAATATAATATTTCCGTTTTTGTACTTATAAATAAGAATATAGTAAATCATATTTATTACGCGTAACTAACCGTATTCTACAACCACTAGCGCCACCTATTATCTTAGAGGGCCACTACACCATGGAGGCAAAACGCGTAAAAAGAATTCCGCATACTGAATGGGCAATTCATTCGAACATTTCAAAGGTACAAGAAAATATAGAAAATAACACAAAAGGACAGTTATACCCCGTAAACGTAGGAAAATACAGTAGTTTAACAAATAACAAAATTAAGTAAGTACCTACTACTAATTTATGTACAAAAAGTAATGATATCCCATGAAAAACATAAATGTGAAATGAGAGCCAAGTTCAATATTATCATAAATGCCTTGGTTGTTGACTTCAACGACAAAAGAAGTGAAATCTAAATGGGTGCCAAGTTCAATGGTCAGTCCTGAAATTTATTTATAACAACATAAAATATCATTTATTCTTATAACTTAGGAGAATATATTGTAGCCTAAGGTCTGACTTGGCTAGTTTTTATATACGAATTATATTATAGCCTTTGCAAGTTCTAAACCTGTTACTTGTCGGTTCTTATTCCGAAAATTTGGCTTGCTGGTAGAAACTAACCATCGAACATAATAATTCGTATATAAGAACTAGCCAGGTCAAACCTTAGGCTACGATATATTCTCCCAAGTTATAAGAATAAATGATATTTTATGTTGTTATAAATAAATTTCAGGACTGACCATTGAACTTGGCACCCATTTAGATTTCACTTCTTTTGTCGTTGAAGTCAACAACCAAGGCATTTATGATAATATTGAACTTGGCTCTCATTTCACATTTATGTTTTTCATGGGATAGTTATCACCGCGAGGTTACTGTATTTACGTCGCTTGAGGTATTCCGCAGCCGCAGCAGGAACGCCATCACAACATGATGAACTGAAAGGTTGGGATGGCGCGACAGTATCGATACAAGTTGCATGCCATACTAAAAGCATACCCCAGTTTCCAAGGAAACAATGACATGCCGTCAAGTCATTTGCCATCGTCACGCACCAAGCCATTGGGTTCCAATATGATTGGAACGCCGACGGTGACAGCGGCAATTGTCATCGCCAATTGTCGCTGACAATTGTCAGAAATATTTTGATGTGGTTTTGTGACATATAACGAGTTTATTAAACGCGTTTTTACTTGACAAATACTCGTATGTCACGATTTTGCCTATCAACTTTAGACATATTTTTCAGTTTTAATAAACAGCCTAAGCGCGACAATTCGACAATTTTGTCATTTTTAGGGTTCCGTAGCCGAATGGCAAAAAACGGAACCCTTATAGTTTCGTCATGTCTGTCCGTCTGTCTGTCTGTCTGTCTGTCCGTCCGTCCGTATGTCACAGCTATTTTATTCCAAAACTATTAGGACTATGTATAGTCCTAATAGTTTTGGAATAAAATAGCATAGAATATTCATAGAATACATCTACCTACCATGTTTCACATGTATGTGAAACTTGGTAGGTAGATGTATTCTATGGACCGATTTCCGATTTTAAGAAAAAAAATAAAAACCAAGGGAAGAAAGGGAGGCCCCCTTTATTTTAAATGATTGGCCCCCATCACTGATTTGAAAACCACACTCTCTGGCCCCCATACATACATTATACAATATATATATACATACAATATATTTTTTTCATGAAACCTATGCGTGTGTGGTATCTATAGACAGGTCTTTAAAAATGACATAGGGGTTTCTAAAACCACTTTTTCATAAAGTCAATAATCGATCGAAAAAAAGATATAAGCTTCCAAAATGGTAAAATATGTGTCCCGTCCCCCCCTCTAAATTCTATAATAGTGGAGTGAAAAATCTAAAAAAAAGTATATGTCTGTAGATCTTAATGTAAACTTTCAACCAAAATTGGTTTGAATGAGATCGAGTCATCAGTTTTTGAGATACGGCATATTTTCTAAAACCGCAAATGTAACTTTGTATTTTATAGAAACACTAGGAAAAACAAAGTTGTCTAGCGTAGTTGTAAAAAATGTAAATAAGCTAGTTTTAAGAAATTTGTAAGGTTTTTTTTTCGTCAAATAAATATACATATTATATTATATTATTATGGTTACTACGGAACCCTCATGGGCGAGTCTGACTTGCACTTGGCCAATTTTTTGACATATGTGTCGAATTGTCAGCTTTATTAAATAGGGCCCTGATGGTAAGTGATTATGTGGTCGAAGATGGGAGCACGCTCACCGGGAAGTAACCTATTCACTCTTGACTATTGACAAGGGGTGGGCGTCAATTTAATAGATATGAGAGAAACTACGGAACCTCCGACACGGTGCCTGGCGCGACACGCACTTGGCCGGTTTTTCATCCTTGTAACGTAACATTGTCAGATATGACCCCATTAATACCAGGCTGTTATCAGCGCGTAGGATGCTCTTCCGCCCAGTATTACGTTACCGGTTTTATAAGCAACATTGATCACCACGGATCCCCTGCCTCCCCCGGCGTGCACGTACAAGGATCACAGAAGGGTACCGGAACGTACTAGGACATGTCAAACAATTATAGCATTGAATAGCGTTATCCGTATGACTTTGGCCTTAGGATCTGGATGTGACCTAATTATCTATTTAATTGTTTCACAATAAGCATTTATTAGAAAATTGAAATAATTATACTACTTTAATATAGCATGTTGGTTTATATAATATTTTTAGTTAACAACTCAGATTAGACAACTCTAATAACAAATTTCAAACTTAGCAACAGTATCCGAGTTGAAAAATAGCAACACAAACGTTGGTACCTACCTACTGCAGGTTAATAAGTTTTCACACCCGAAATAAAAGAATTTGTTAAATTATTTATTTATTTATTTAAGAAGTATGGAGGACTAAGTACTAACAGCTATTAAATACAGAAAATATATAGTGTAGTAGACAGTGAGCCAATTAAAAGTCCTCACGTTTAGAGGCAGGAAAATCTTAAATTGAACACTTAAAAGGTGTAACCATAACATAAATACAATATTCAAAATGATTTCGTATGAATAAGTGTACTGTGTACGTAATATTTAAGTGCGGTTACAACTGGACAACGACCATACAGTAGATTACAGTACTTTGGATCTTTCCCCCTGGCCCCTTCAATTGTTGATCGAAGTTTTCCCCCCACTGAATGCATGAATCATTTTCAGAACTGTATTGGAGGGGGGGAATGAATGAACCAACACTATGCTAAGAACGGCGTCCCTTGTATGTAACTCTCGTGCAAACACTAGGAAATCATAATAGTAGAAAAGGTGAGCAGAAATTTGCGCCAATGAAAAGGAAAGTAGGGGCGTGACTTCACTGTATCATAGCACAGTATAAAGTATGATCTTTAGACTGTGACCATAGTGTCTGTTGAGCGTAGCATAGATTTACTAGGCTGACAGCGGTTGATAGAGTACCTAAATTGTCTGGTCTGTTTCAACGTTACTAGCACTAGCCGCTGGCCTGCTGTCACCGCCAGAGTCTATGAAATTCCATTGCTTGAATTGTATTCCATCTCTAATAGCATCGCACAGAGCGATTGAGCAATGGACGACGTTTGGTTTACAAAGGCGCTAAACTTTGCGAGTAGCGGTTTAGGCAATACGTGGGCACTTGGGCAGCAAAGCTAAGCCGCGAGTCCAATGCGCGGATGGCTTTCATGTTGGGCAGACGTTTTGCGAAAGCGAGTGGTTTGAACGCGAATGGCACGCGCCGATTGCGAGACAGCCTCTCTTTTACTAGGCTCGCAGATTTAACAAGGAGACTTACACATTCCGTCTGATTTTTTGCAACATAAGACAATAATAGAGCAGTTCTTTTTAAGAGCAAATTGTAAATTATTTGTTTGTTTCTCCTAAATAGTCTAATACGAAAAGGTAAATTATATTTTTTATTTATTTTAGTTTACACCTACCTAACCTTAACTTATCTACCTACCATACTTAACTAGTTTTATTATTGACAGAGATGTAAACAAACTAAAATATGATGCATTTTTATTGTGTGTTTTTGATCCCAAAGATCAATCAGAATAAATAGAAAGCCGACGCCGACTGCGACAGCCATTGCACCGAATTGCCGATGCCGAGTCGGTAAAGTTGATCGAACGACTGGTGACGTAACTACTTCTACTAGGGAAACATGAGTAGCGAGCAGGTACAAATATTTCTGTAGCAGCATGTGTGTGCACTTGACTATGAATCTTAACACTATAGAAATTAAGTCCATTTTAAATGGTAATTTGTACTTACAATAACGTTACCGCATTGATCGAAGACTGGCGGGCGTCTCGTGTTGATGCTGCGTATGTATTCCTGCCAACGGCGAACGCATTCTGTGACGTCTCGTTGGTCGCCCCACACTCCTTGCGTGTACGTAAAGTAAATAGAACCTACTATGATGCCAGCCTGTCGAGGAGATAGACAAACGGTAAATTGATTCAATCACTACTAATGACGGTGAAATGTAGAGGAGGTAGCATTAAAATCAGAAGAACATTACTACATACCTATGTAAAAATATGAACGTAATAGTCTCTCAATATTGAAGAGCATTATCGCTATCAGTGTGAAGTGAATTTATGATTAAGTAGGTAACTATCTAGTTAGCTACTTGTTGCACAGTTAGTTGAAAATTAGTAAACTGAAATGATGGTAAGGCTGAGATCAACATGGTTTAATAAATTAAAATGTTTAAATTAAATATACTAGTATACATAGATATGACAAATTATGGTCAAACAATACTCATGAAAATTGAACGACGACGAAAATTTAAATCTTCTAATTTCGACCTTAGGGATAAGGATTACAGCATAGCAAATCTTAATTACTACTAGGACAGCATATACTAAAAGAGGTTTTTTTCACTAACTTTGATGGCGTACATAAGCTTTCCGTGTACGTAGTGAGGTATACTTGGTAAAGCAACAGTTTGGCCACCTTTCCTAAGCTTGTACTCTTCTTTGCTGCAAACTTTGATGCAGGTTGGATTCAGTGGGTGATCTGGAGAACAACATAAGTGTACATTAAACAATGTTGCGTAATATATCTAATAAATATAATTAGATTAGTATAAATGTAAGAGAAAAATCTAAATGGGTGTTCAGAAAAATCTGAATGATTTCATTTTATAATCTAGAACCAAACAGTGGATATAAACCTAAGTAAAATAAGTTCACAGTTTGCGTTAAAGTTCATTAAGCAATTATTGGGTAACATAGGCAAATTACAATTTACAAGAAAGACCATCCATGTAACTCTGCCTGGTAAAAGTTTGAGAGCATTTAGGAGACATTACATAATTTGTAATAAACACCAGGGCGACATACCAGCTAAGAAGCTTATTCATAAAATGTAGGTCAGTCACCTATTACACGGCTGCTTCATTGATGCAAAAGAGACAGATATATTTTAATTATCATGCTACATCTCTTTCTATTGTAACGGGAGTTTTTTTGTTACTTGAACTTTACATTTCACCAAATTCAAGTTATAATATCCTGGTGTATTGGACATATCTGTTTTTTTTTTATTAATGAAAGTTGTTTTTTATGGTTCAGCATTCTAACAAACATTTTGTAGGTAATGTATTTGTAAAAAACGTAGTGGCTGGTAACGTAGTTAGTAGTTGTAAGTTGTTTTAATATCATTGTTGTGTGTTATTTTGAGTCATGATAAGAGTTTATCATTATGACTCACAAAATAACATGAAACAATAAAAATTAAATATAGTTTTTGAAAATATTTGACTAGCGAACAATTTTTATTGAATTACCTATAACTTAAACAATTAGAATTAGCAATGTTTATTTAATTAACGATTTAAATGAAGTTTAAGTGAGGAACGCATTACAATTCTATTGTGTTCGAGCATGCAGTGAGAATAGAAGTCAGTGACACTAGCTCGGTCAGTGTTATCTGCGAACTAAAATAGAATTCACGTAAGATTTTATATTGTGCTCGCACGGTGGCTGACTCACTACAATATATAATAACCATTGAGGCATCCTAGGAAGCTAGCGCGAGAACACTTTTAGTGATATTTTTTCATGTTCGAAAATTTCATTGTTAACAAAATATTAATATCGATGATAACCTAAGATTGCAAACAATGAATCAGATAGGTAGACTGACGAATTTAAGTCACTTATTCAAAATAATAGGCCGCTTTGATCGTTTATGCCTTATGTAATAAGTTTGTTTCAATGAAATTCCTCATAAATTCATCATGTTCGAAAATTTCATTGTTTAAAAATATTAATATCGATGATAACCTAAGATTGCAAACAATGAATCAGATAGGCAGACTGACGAATTTAACTCACTTATT
Organism: Tholera decimalis; assembly: GCA_943138885.2. Taxonomy (NCBI): domain Eukaryota; kingdom Metazoa; phylum Arthropoda; class Insecta; order Lepidoptera; family Noctuidae; genus Tholera; species Tholera decimalis. The sequence continues at coordinate 31,635,295 of OW964565.2, forward strand.
CAAAATAATAGGCCGCTTTAATCGTTTATGCCTTATGTAAGTTTGTTTCAATGAAATTCCTCATAAATTACAAAGTTACAAGAAGTTGATGACCCGTGAATCTTTTGCTTTGCAGTCATCAAAACATTAATTAGATCGCACAAGACGTTTAGGCATTTATCTAGTTCCAGTTAGAAATTTTACAGCGTTCTATGTTAGTATTATACTGTTGTTTGTTATCTAAAACTTCTTAGGACTTAGTCAGAAGGAAGTTTAGACGTTCGGATGAAATGCAGATCTAGTACTGAAATATATTTAGCAAAGGTAATAAATTACGAACATACATTTCAGATGTGTTTATGAAAATGCATAAAAAATCTGCTGGAAAATTTTAATTGCAATCTAGCAGCAATTAAACTAATTCTGAAATGAAAGTGTATGACTGTTGGCAAACACGTGGGAGGTTAAAAGTGGCTCTTTTTAATGCTAATCTCCCAGTATTTTTGGGCGAAACTGTGCGGCAAAATGGTCAGTTTCGATTCGTTTACGGTGCGGAACGAGTGGCATTTGTGGTAGATACAAAATATCGAACAATGCATACATGGACAGCATACTTTTTTACTTAACTTTCATCATCATTATTCATCACGTGTAATTTTAGAAAATTAGCAATAATTACGTGGGCTTGTAGGACAGAACTTTTCGCTAGGTGTGCATTTTTCATAAATCTGCATGTCTGGTTTAGATCGTTTCAGATGTGTGGCCAAGTTGATGGTACGACACACATCGCACCTAATCCGATCCTGTTTTAAGTTATCACAACCCTGTGCGGCACTCATGATTTAGTTTATTAGTTACCAACATTTAATTTAATGGGACTACAGATTTTGAAAAACCAATAAAAAACCATGAAAAATGTGATGTTGGATGTTACGTCAGAAGGTGACAGTGCATGTTACAATGTTTTTCATAGTTTTCTGCCAGCTTTGTATGAAGAAAGACTTTGTTGCAAAGACTCTTTGGAGACTAAAAATTTAGAATTTAAAATAAATTTATTGAACCTTAGTTACAGAATTGCCTAAATAATTACCGTTACGGGTAAACTGTAACAAAACAATGTTTAGTTAACAGGGATATCAAAGGTCTCCAAACTAGGCAGCGCCTGTATCTTGGAGACCGGGTTCCGACCGGAGGAAAAGCTTCTAACATTTTGAATACGATTTTGGATTAGGTCTATTTGGAATATTAGCCAAATCATAATGATAAGGAGTAGGAGTCTGTGTTTCCTGATCGCTATAATAACCTGGGAGTCTTTAAGTCAAGAGTGAATAGGTTACTTCTAGGCAAGCGTGCTACATCTTCGACCACATCGTCACTTACCATCAGGTGAGATGGTGGTCAAACGCGAGCCTATTATCAAAAACCGGTCAAGTGCGTGTCGGGCCACGCGCAGTGTAGGGTTCCGTAGTTTTTATAACAGCCAAGTGCGTGTCGTATTTGCTGACTGATCGTTTCGTACCATGCTCTAACTAAAAGTCAAACATGATTACCTAACTAATTTGACTTCCTATACAAATCCTCACCTGATCCGACAATTTTGCACGAAAAGTTTTAATTTTTTTTAGAGATTTGTATAAAACTTGTCATAGCCGGTGTTTTGAATTTAAATACGGACACAGAGCTACACTACTCAATCGTCACAAGAAGCTAGCACGATACAACTGGCGCTTAGCGCCATCTATCGACATTTCTGTAGAGTTGTTCGAAATTTTCGAGTCAAATACAATTGGTCGACTATTACTCGTAAACTTGTAAAGCCCACTTATGTGTGATAGTTTTCCTTTAAATTTCGTTATATATAGGTACTACTGCCGTGACATTTGAATTTCTAACTACAACCGTTTAGTTGATAGACGGGGGGGACACTTGACTCTAACGAAAATTGGTACTTTAAAGCTTGATAAGTCACGAACGGTTTACTTAATCAAAAAACGGTCTTACCAAACCCCTAATATTTTTTAAAGACCTATCCAACAATATCCCACACTATGGGAAGAACGAAAAAAAATAATTATCATCCCACTTTACATGTATGGGAGGTACCCTAAATAACTGTTTTTTTCAAAATTTTATTTTACCACTTTTTCGGCGTCATTAACGTGTATACTCATGCCAAAGTACAACTTTCTAGTACCAATAGCTTTTGAGCTAAACCGCGGACAGACGGACAGACAGACGGACATGGCGAAACTATAAGGGTTCCTTGTTGACTACGGAACCCTAATAAAAAAAAGATAAATGGTAATGAATTAACGAACACAACGATAATCATTATACATTATTTATATCGTTTACAGTTGAATGTCTGATGACCCAGTTTTCCTATTACAATCATAGAGTTCGTTTTCATTCATAGTTTTCATTCTTGAAGTATTATTTTAGTATAATATAGCTAAACGAGTATTATACATAATAATCCTCGTTTAGCCTAACTTTGCTTGTTAACTGTACCAATAGTACAAAATAGCAATCCTTTGCTTTCTTTCAAGATCTACAAGCTCATTGAGAATGACGTTTATATTCACCACGTCTCAATTATTCAGATTCAAACTCTCTGTCCTGTACCTAAGTACCAGGATAACAGTTATATAGTGAATATAATTATCATTAATTTTCTTTTTAACGCCTAAGTTACTCAATTAGCGCCATTTTCAACCGACGAAAAAAAAGGAGGAGGTTATCAATTCGACGCGTATGTTTTTTTTTTTTAATGTATGATCATCGATTACTCGAAGACGGCTGAACCGATTTGAAAAATTCTGTTTTTGTTTGATAGGGTATACTTCGAAATTGGTACCATTTGTCACCAAATCAGGATCTGATGATGGAATCCTGGAGAAATCGAGGGAACTCTTCATATATTATAGGCACACCTATGGCGTTTTGGGTATTTCTTATAGTAACTTGTACAGTTGCTCTCAAAAAGTACCATTTGGGGAAGTGGAACTGATGATGAAGACCACAGATGGCCGCCGAAACTACGCAATAATAAGTATTTCGTGGATTGCGATTCGATTACTTGAATATGGATGTTAAGCACTTTATGCTCGTCACAATGCATATGGTGATGTATAGCTGATGGTGAAGTACCAGGAGAACTCCTCAAAAATTAACGGACCAGCATTGGGAAAAGAAATATTTTGTGAAATGTTATAAGTAGTTGACATTTAGGCTCTTGTAACTAGGTAAATTAAAAATCAACCAACTAAAAAGAGTGAAATAAAAACTTTTACCAAAAAATTAACCGACTCCCAAAAAACACTGCAAAGTGAAAAATAACTTTAATTTCGGAAGTCGGTGCCAAAAACGAAAATACAAAACTAAAGGCACCGACTACCGAAATTAAAGTTATTTTTCACTTTGCAGTTTTTTTTGGGAGTCGGTTTAATTTTTTGGTAAAAAGTTTTTTTAATGTTGTAATCATGTGAAAATATGAAACATATAATTATTGTACTTACGATTTTTATGTAATGATCCATAAAAATCTGTTGTTGCAAGTAATCTACTAAAGCGCCTACTTAAGTAGAATTAGAAATTACATGATAATTTTATTGTTAGAATAATATACAAAAGGCGCAAATACGCAAATATAATTCAATTGACATTGGTCATGGCCGCTGAGATTAAATGCAATCATGGGTAAATATAATTTATTAATCTGTATTGCACACATGTAATGCTATGTAATACACCATGGATTAAATTATAAATTATCAGTTCTCTTCCGCTGTACTAATAATAGTTTGATACTATGAACGATAATAACTTAGTTGTGGTAAAGAATTTAACGCAATAAATATAAAAACACTGCAGATTCCAAATTCAGAAGCCAAAGACAACTTCAGTGACCGACAATACGGCTTTCGCAAAAACCGGTCAACTGGGAATCTTCTAGCGTATGCTATTCATATCTGGAGTGAGGCCATTGAGAGGCACGGGGAAGCACTTGCTGTTTCCCTTGACATCTCCAAAGTCTTTGACAGGGTCTGGCACGATAGCCTTATAGCTAAGCTTCCTTCCTTCGGTTTACCCACTCAACTTTGCGTTTGGATTGAAGACTTCCTGAGAGATCGGTCCATTCGAGTGGCCATTGATGGCTGCTCGTCTGGCCAATTCGCAATTAATGCCGGGGTCCTTCAGGGGTCTGTTCTCTCAGCAACTTTATTCTTACTGCACATTAACGATCTGCTAATGCCCGGTACCTTTGGGTATATATACTTTTGGGTATGCAGACGACAGCACAGCTTCTGAGAGATATGTGTCCAGCGCGCGAGCTGGTGGGTCACAGATCCAATCTCTCCGTGAGGGCATGGTTGGGTGCTTGAACTTGACCTTGAAGGCTGTCTCCGAATGGGGCGACGCCAACTTGGTCAAGTTTTTTCAATTCAAATCAAACCAATTCAATCCGAACCGGCTCCTACTTTCCGTGGTGTAACCGTGCCGATAACCGATCATATTGAGCTTCTTGGGGTGAATTTATCTTCCACACTCAATTTTGGGCCGACTATCGAGGCTAAGGTTCAGTTAGCATCAAAAATGTTGGGAATCCTAGCCAAGGTGAGACGGTACTTCACACCGGAACAGCTGCTCAATTTACAAATAATCAAGCCCAGGTTCGGTCGTGTATGGAACACTGCTCTCATCTTTGGGATGGATCTGCCAAATACCAACTGGACGCATTTGAGTCTATCGAGAAGCGGGCCAAGAGACTTATTAGCAATGATGCACTGGTCGAGTCAAAGCTCCAGAGCCTTGAACATCGAGGACGAATTGCAAGACTATCGGTTTTCTATCGGTTACATTTCGGGGAGTGTGCGATGGAATTACACAATCTAATTCCACCAAGCCCGTTCTATCATCGGACTACGAGACAAACGGGGAAGCGCCATCGTTACATGGTGGACATCCCACCCATACGCACAAAACGTTTTGGGAATACCTTCATTGTGCGTACGGCTTATAAGGAGTGGAATTCCCTGCCAGGGTATGTATTTCCCGATAGCTATAATCAAGGAGTCTTTAAGTCAAGAGTGAATAGGTTACTTATAGGTAAGCGTGCTCCATCTTCGACCACATCATCACTTTCCATCAGGTATGATGGTGGTCAAACGCGAACCTATTTCCAATAAAAAAATATATTTTTAGACAGTCATTATCAAAACACGAAGAAATCAAACTAGAAACGACAACTTCCGAAATCATAATTATTTTGTCGATTTTGGTATAATGTTATTTTATTCATTTTTTATGTGTGTGTATGTTAATCTATTCCCTCATACCTTCTATACTTCTAAGCATTCAAGCCTTAATTGTCTAAGTAAGTTGAATAAGGCGTCTTTTACGGGGCATAAATTCATTAACTAAAAAGTATTATAACTAGGAATCGCACTGTGAAAATACCGGCAAAATATTAAACCGTAAAACAATTAGGCATCACTAGCGTCTGCCCGCGACTTCGATCATGTGGGAGAGTTTTCCTGCGTAAATCTCGATCCTGTGGGAATTCCGGGATAGAAGTAGCCTAAACAGTATGTTAACCAACAGAGGGCGTTCCCGTTAACCCGCAATAGTATAGCATCTATACATGCTAAAAAAATATTACCATTTGAAAACAAAATGTTTTTATTTTTTTATATTAATTTTTTTACTAAAAATGGTTAAATTGATACGTAAAAGAAACACTCTGTACACGCGTACGCATTCATAGATAAATTGCGACATTGCCGTCCTTCAAGTACGCGTGTACAGTGTTTCTTTTACGTATCAATTTAAATTTTTTGTGAATATTTTAATATAAGTAAAGAAAAAAATTAAAAACATTTTGTTTTCGAATGGTAATATTTTTTTTATCATATATGGATGCTATACTATTGCGGGTTAACGGGAACGCCCTCTGTTAGTTAACATACTGTAGGTATATGTTCCAGGATGTCAGTAATCTACTTACCAAATTTCATTCAGATCCGTTCAGTATTTTTTGCGTGAAAGAGTAACAAAAGATCCATATATCTATACATCCATCCACACAAACTCTCGCAATTATAAATTAGTAAGATAATTGGTGTGCAATTAGCGACAACATCGCGGAACAAAGATACCCCTGTATAAAATTGAGAATCTACTACGGTTTTACAAAAAGTCTGTGTTTTCTGACGGAATTACATACAAAACGGACTGTTGTAAGTCATCATCTGCCGAGACTCTTGATGTTGGGATTGGTTTCCACTATAACCGGATGCAGCTGAGAACCAGTATTTTACATGGAGCGAGTGCCTATTAGATATGACCTCCTGGTACTTCACCATCAGCTTCACTTCACCATATGCAGTGTGACGAGCATATTGTGCTTAATAACCACATTCAAATAATCGAAGCGGAACACATGAAATACTTATTATTCCTACTTATATACTGAGTAGTTCCAGTGGCCATCTGTGGTCTTCGTCATCAGGTCCACTTCACAAATGGTGCTTTTCGAATGCAACTACACAAGTTACTATAAAAAATACTCAAATCACTATAGGTGTGCCTATAATATTTGAAGAGTTCCCTCGATTTCTCCAGGATCCCATCATCAGATCCTGACTTGGTGACAATGGGACCAATTTCGAAGTATACTCTTTCAAACAAAAAAAAAGAATTTTCCAAATCGGTTCAGCCGTCTTCGAGTAATCGCTGATCATACATAAAAAAAAATATATACGCGTCGAATTGATAACCTCCTCCTTTTTTTGTCGTCGGTTGAAAATACATTGTCTACTTGGACCAGCCAGCAGAGTTATATTATTATGTGAGTTAGTTGATAATACAGGGACCATAATGTATGTACGAGTATATTTGTCTTTACCTCATATGAACAACTAATCCTAAGTAGCTAGCCCGGATTTTGATATGGTTTTCACAAATAGGAAGGGTGTCGACTGTTTGTGTGCCTTTATAATTATAATTAATTAGATTTTGTCCAATATGGCTGAACTATGATCGTGCTATTAATTGGTTCTATAAGAAGCCAGGCTGGGTTGGTTGGGGCAAGCCACTACAGTAGTTACTAATAGAGTTTCACTCACAAAAGCGTCGCTACTGTTTAGTAGGTACTTCAACAGACAGCAATGATACAAATACATGTAATTTTGGTGGAATATTCTCAAAAGTTTAAAATATTTTTGAGCTCTTTTCTACAGCATTTGACATCATGAATTTAGATTCAAGCTGCTACCGGCCATCTTAGAGAAATAAAAGATCCCTTAGTCCGAGGCGATCCTGTTTAAGATTTTATCCACTGAAGAAAGAAAGAAAATAAAATGTATTTGAACCAGATGTAAAGGCACACAATAAATACAAAAAAAAAACAAAAACTAAAAAAAATTAACTCAATAAAACTAAAACAACAACGTTATTAAATATAAAAACTTTTTTGCAAAAAAATAAAACCGACTTCCATATCAAAACACTACAAAGCCAAAAATAATTTTAATTTCGGTAGTCGGTGTTATTGGTTTTGTATTTTCTTTTTTTTCACACCGCCTCCCGAAATTAAAATTATTTTTGGCTTTGTAGTGTTTTGATATGGAAGTCGGTTTTATTTTTTTGCAAAAAAGTTTTTATTTTCGCGCTTTTTAGTGGGTCAATTTGTAATTAATCTAGTTATAAAAGCCAAAATGTCAACTACAAAAAAGTAAAAACGCGCGAACAAAAAACACAATATAGAGTAACCGAAAAGATCATCAATCAGGGGCGGATCGTGAATTTGTGGGGCCCTGGGCTACAACTGATCGGGGGCCCCTTAATTATTCAAATTATTGTCATTTTGTCAAGAAACCGTTTTCTATATCTATTTGATGAAAATAAGATAAAGGATTAAAATGGATTAAATTACATTTATTTAATTTATTATATTTATTATTTTTATATTTTTTTATTACTGATGAGCCCGCTCTTGACCTCGATCACGCCTGATAGTAAACGACAGATGAGGTCTACTATAGAACGACAGAGCACAAAAGTTGCCTGTTCACTCTTACTTTAAAGGCTGCAGACGAGTCATATGTGGAAAGGAGCACAGAAGCCGGCAAAGAGTTCCAAACCTTAGCCGTGCCCACAATAAATGTAGAAGAGAATCGCTTACATAGGCGTAGGAAAGGGGGGGCCGTGCCCACCCCATAATGGTCTGGTGCCCACCCGAGAATTTTTACTAACAAACAATGGGGCGTGCAACTGTCAAAGTGGCGCTAGTAGCACACTTACCAAAATCAAAGCAGTTTCTCTATGGAACAGTAATGAATTCCTAAATTAGAGACAGTTATTGAGAATTTTTCGATTAAAGAACATGTATTATGTTCTTTAATCGGAAAATTGTACAGAAATCAATTGAAATCAATGAAATGAAAATAAAAAATATTACCACAGATAACCATAGATGATACAGATAACTATATAATATCTCACAATCTAACTAACACTGACAGTGACAAAGGTTCTTACGGTGGTGGCGCCATCTGCGATTAGCTTTCACTTGCACGCCCCATTATGGCTGAAAAATTTAAAAATCTGGCCAAGTGCGAGTCGGACTCACTAATGTTCCGTTATGCGATACATGTTAAATTAATTTATGTGAAAATTATCATTTCGTACGTTAAGAGTTGACGCAACTTTGATAAGCGATCATCGCTTCTACTACTGATACTGGGGGCCAGGCTCCCCCTGGGAAATATCTCTAGATACGCCAATGATCGCTTAGTGTGACAAGATGGTATATTGACCAAATGAGGATGGTACCCTGCAGTACGTCTGGTATGTAGATCAGTAGTGAAAGGGAGATCGAAGAATCAGGCCTGTATTGAGTGCTAATATAGTAATTTATATAAGTAAAAACAGTTATTTGCTCAACACTAATCCTTTTTTAAATCATAATATATGGAAAGAATTGACAAATGATTTAGACAGTCACTCGTTCAACTTTTTTTGTCGTAAATTTGTTTTCGATATACGACATCTTAGTGAAAGAGCGCTCCTCTTCAGAGCTAGAGGTTGTTAATGTCAAAATAATTAATATTTAAGATGGTATAGCAATTAGTGAAAACATGAACTACTTTATTTTTTCAAAAGTAAGATTACTTCTTCCTTACGTCAGGTGTTCATCTGAATATTTATTAGATCCTTACCAATGAAACTGACGTTTTTCATTAAATAAGTTAACGTATTTATTTCTATATTTTTATTTCTATTAATCGAAGTAGACACCCATGCAATCGATGCATCTTTTCCAACTCAGTGGTAGCTTATAATGATGCCCTTCTTGAAGAAATCAGTTGGACGGGAGGCAACAATTTCTTCAAAGGCATTTTTACTGCTTCTCGCAAAGTCTAGTTGAAAAAAGACGGATGGCGGAGAATTTCCAAACCCAGCTCTTGTAACTTGTAGACCGTCTGCTGTGTAGTATGAGTTAGAGCAGGAGCAGCGGAGCCGAGCGATTAAACAAAGCTGGTTAGAACTGTGCGAGCTTCTCCATCATTGTGTTCAGTTCTGCAGTAATGCTCACCCTGTTTGGTAAGAAGCTGGGATGAGTTACACCGGGGTTAGACAACCAAACATTATCTTTCATCAAACCATCACTTTTCTAGGGGTCAGTTTTCGTTTAGGGAATTGTTTAGATGCTAAACCAGGATCCAACCAATTTGCTGAGCGCTTGCGATTGTCAAATAGGATTGTCGCAAGCAACAAAATTCTTTCATTTGTGTGCCTGTTGAGCAGTGCAAGGTACCTCTCGATGCGTCCTTCGTGCTTCGTGATGGGCACTGAATTCATGGGGCAGACGTCAAGCTTTATTACCTTGCCAATTTGACGCAAGTGAACCAATATTGATTTGATGCTAGCGTCGAAAGCTGCTGCTAATTCAGCCGTGGATTGAGTATCACCAGCTCCCACAATCGTCTTTAATTCGTCATTATCGACCAAAGTTTTTGGACGACCACGGGGTTCATTTTTCAGGTCGAAATTTCCAGATCGGAAGCGAGAAAACTAATAACGGGTGGTGCATTCATTTGTAGTGTTCGTTCCGTAAACGTCGTGGCAGCAAAGCCTCGTTGTCGTCGCTGATGTTGCGTGCCGCTTGTACCTACGACCCGCAACATCAGCGACGACAACGAGGCTTTGCTGCCACGACGGTACTCATATTCCATAATTACTCGAATTTTCGAATTTGATCAGAAAAACTCTTAAAAATATATAATCAGGAACAGTCTGAAGGGAGTTATTACTCGATTATGGTTTAATAATTTTTGTTTAGTTGTTATAGACAGTTAATCTGCAAATAAAGGTGACATTTTTAACGTACCTACCCGTGATGACGAAAAATATTCAAATGCAATGAAAACAGAACGCTAACCATTACGTTATGACAAACTTTGAAATAAGAATTCCATGTTTTAAAATAAAATTAATTTAAAATTAGAATTCTTAGCGAAAAAAAGCGGCCAAGTGCAAGTCGGACTCGTGCATGAATATTTCCCATTATCTATAAAAACGGCAAAAAAGATCATGTCTGTTGAATGGGAGCCCCCCTTTAAATATTTGTTTTATTTTAATTTAATTATTTATTTTTAAAGTGAATAGGTATATAACTAAATATTCTGTGAATATTTCAAGCATTGCCGTTATCAAAAAGTAGCAAAAAAGACCCATTAGTAGTATGGGAGCCCTATTAGAGGAAATATCTATTTTATTCTGTGTATAGTATTTGTTGTTAAAGCGGCAACAGAAATACATCATCTGAAAAGTCTGTGAAAGTTTCAACTGTCTAACTATCACAGTTCATGAGATACATCCCGGTGACCGACGGATGGACAGTGGAGTCTTAATAATAGGGTCCCATTTTACCCTTTGGGTACGGAACCCTAAAAATATTATTATCAAACTCAAAATATTTATTTCACATAGCCTACATGGGCACAAAACGTCAAAGTTAGTGCACGGTTCAAAATTGGTCGTTTTTTATGGAGAAGAACCGACAAGAAACTCCACAGTTACTCTTTTAAAAATATAATTTTTAAATATAAATTAATGTATCCACAATACAGGTTAATTAGATATGAGAGGACAGTATATGGTTTGAAATGAAATCGCTGTTTTGCCAGTACGGCAAAACATTTCATGGGTAAAGCCCTGTTATTAAAATCAAATATTTAAAAAATATTCTAGCAATCGGGTAGCCTATAACCCTCCTCAAGCTTCAAGCTACTTCCATACCAAATTTTATCTTAATCCACCCCGTACTTTCAAAGATTAGTGCGTTCAAACAATCTTTTTTGCTTTATAATATTAGTATAGATTTCCTAAATTAAGAGCATTGTAGGATCTTTTCATGATTCAAGGTTCAAGTCTGATATTTATTACTGAAAAGAAATGAAATATTTATTTATAAATTGGTTATAAATAACACTTTTAGGTACATGTATTGTTTTGTGTTTTAAGTTAAGGTAGATGAGGCCGGTGTTTGATAACTGACTATTCTGAGAAGAAACACCGAAACAAACTCAGAGGTCAACGTCGTTTTTAAAGTCCATATAATTTGTATTCGTCAAACCATATTAGAAGCGTGAAGGTTCATATCTGTTGTGTCTATTGAGGATAGGAGCACGCAGATTTGAGTGGACCTGTCCAGACAGTGCAAGCATTTGTCAGTTATCGTGTAGCTCAACTTCGAACTTAAGGGGCTCAACGATCTGACGAACAATATCAAAGTGAGGACATTTGGGTAGGCCACACAAATACTTAAACTGCCAGACATCAACTATAAATTATAATGAAAATAACATAAAAATAAATATTAACCTACATATATTCCTCACATTTACAATAATAAAAATATAAAAGTAAAAAAAAAAGAAACAATAGATTAAAAAGTATATACAATACTTTAGAAAGTCAATCATTAACTCAGCAAAATATATTAAAAAGCCCACATAAGTAGGTATATCATTGGAGCAGCTCATTCTCAAGCCTTTTTGTCCTCAATATAATTTTTGACTGTGTAAAAAGCTTTCTGGCAAAGGTTACATTTTAAAAATAATTTGAATGTAATTAGGATAAATTACTTATCACTTAATAGCACACGAAATACCCATAGTCACACACAGTTGTGACAATTAAACACTGAGTTTGTATTTAGACGACAAGAACAAAATTGCGGCGGCGGTACGACCCGACGCAATTACGCTGCGGGTAGTTCCTTGTAACAAAACGCCCTCTTTATCTAAAAATACTGAATACCTGATCATTGAAAAGCGACAAGGGAATTCCCTGCTTCGTTCTCGATAGTCGTCGGATTGATCGCTTATGGCGCTGCCAATATTATGTTAATTTTACATATTTCCGATTTATTATATATATATTTATATATATATTAAAAAGTATCGCCTATTTTTTAATGAGCACTGGCAGGGGGCCCCTTATATCCACGGGGCCCTGGGCTGCAGCCCAAATAGCCCATAGGTAGATCCGCCCCTGTCATCAATGTAAATATTTTTTAGACTTTTGTTAATTTTTCAGAAACGGCTTGTTCGATGTCGATAAAATTTTCATGGGTGGTCCCATTTGGGAAGTATACCCTTTCCAACAAAAAAAGAATTTTTCAAATCGGTTGGCGAGCGACGGAGCTATGCCCGAACAAACATAAAAAAAAAAAAAAAAAAAAAAACAAACAAACATCCGAATTGAGAACCTCCTCCTTTTTCAGAAGTCGGTTAAAAACAGCGTTGCGTGTGCCTCACGGCTGTGCCAAATAGGCCCAGTTCAGCAAAATGCCAGACAAATGCAAATTGCCTGACGCTGGTTTTCAACTGGACTTTAAACAGAAAGATAATCAGTTTCATCGGTTAAATAACTAGCCAACTGCAGGCTTCAGCATAAAATTTTGTATTTTTTGTCATCACATCTAAAAAAGCGCCTGCCAAAAATCTATGACCTGTCACAGACTAGCGTGTAGCTATAAGTTTCCAAAATTACTTTTACCAAAATACCCAAAGAGCTTTGTACATATTATCTTACTAATATTATAATTGTGAAAGTTTGTGAGGATGGATGTAAACATGTATGGATGGAAGGATGTATGGATGTTTGTTACTTTTTCACGCAAAAACTACTGAAGGGATCTGAATGAAATTTGGTAAGCAGTTGACATTCTGGAATAACACGTCACATAGGCTACTTTTTATCCCGGAATTCCCACAGGATGTGGATTTACGCGGGAAAACCTTCCCACGCAAACGAAGACGAAGGCAGAAGCTAGTATTATATTATCTGCTGTTTAACTAATTAAATGTACGACCTTAATTTAGAAAAACAATAAGTAAAAGGGTAGATTCATTCAACGAAGAAGATCATAATCAGAATTACTAACCTACCCTAACTCAAGAGCGGATCCGGGGGGGGGGGGGGTCATGGGGTCATGACCCCCCTGGGCTGGGTCCAAGACCTAGGTGGACCACTAATTAAAGTTGTTATACATTGTTACTAGATTATACTCCAGTTTCTGCCATTGTAAACGAATATCGGCAGTGGATGGCCCTGGCACCAAAGCTGGATCCGCCCCTGCCCTAACTGAACCTAACCCTACCCGAACTACGAACGAGGAATGTTTACAAAATGTATGACGTCATAAATTTAAGCTATGACATTTGATTTAACGCAAATTTTGATCGTGAAAGGACATTGTTCCGGCTCCATACATGTCCCGCCTAAAAATTGTTTAAATCGAAAATGACTTAGATAGACTCTAAATATTTTATGGAATCATAGTAAATCAATTTTTACTAACGGACACTTGAAGATGCAAAAATAATCAATTCATCGGAATCAAGTCCGAAAATAGCCAGGTAGTAAAGTTCACAGAGTCCTTTATACACAGCCGAGTCTATCAAGTATGCAATCTGATCAGAGTCTGTTATCAAGCCAAAGTTGTTAGAATAAAACGCACATAAAATCGCAAAGAAAAGAACGTTGCAATAAAAATTCAAACGAAGTGAAGTATAAGCACACCAGTGTTACCAATTACGCAAAGCTATCATTCCCGAATGTCATGCCAGAAATTCCCGACTTCGGTTTTTATTTCAAAACAAAATTTTTTTTAGATATTCATTTATTTGTTGTCAATAATAGGATACAGTGCCTATTTGATTTATTGAATTCATATTATTATGTACCAATATGTGATCAACTCAAATCCAGAAACAATCAGTCAATTGAACAAACGAATGTGAGCTTCAGCTAAGTGAATGAGACAAAGCGTCAGACTGAAGAAGCATGGGGTGTTTCCCGTACTCAATTAGCTGACGATTATATATTATTTACTAGGGTTAAATTAATAACGTAACTCATTCAAGATTTCATTATTATTTTTATTTCTATCTATACGTTCAAAATACTCGAAATACTACGAATTTTCAATAAAAAAATAATAATCAATTTCTGATTTAATCCTGACAACCGTCCGTATTTCCTGAAATCGGGGAAAAATCCCGTAAATCGGCAACACTAGCTGGCCAATAGACATTTTTTACGGCACCATGCATTGGTTAATCGTGACCCAACTTTTTATTTTGAATTTATTTATTTCAAGTATCCGTGGAATACTAAAATATGTTACAAGCAGTATAAAAAGAAATGAAAATTATCATATAATTTATATTCATATCGGTTCATAGGCTAAAATCGAACAATGTCCTTTGTAGCTCAAACAACAGTTAGTCTATCATGATCATACGTACGTGTTATTGTAAAAATTGTGGTGGCTCTACAACAGCGACTTATCACGACTTAAAGTTAAGATATTTTAATTAACTTTTACCGTCTTCAAAAAGGAAGGAAGAGTTATTATGTTGGGCTGTAAGTATTTTTAAATGTAAGTTCACCGATTTCTCCGCCATTCCGGACCGATTTTCATATTCTTTTTTTATTTGAAAGTTTCTAGGTACTCCTGAGGTGGTCCCATTGTCATCAAGTCAAAATCATGGGACATAAAAACTTTTTACCAAAAAATTAAACCGACTTCCAAAAAACACTGCAAAGTGAAAAATAACTTTAATTTCGGTAGTCGGTGTCTTTAGTTTTGTATTTTCGTTTTTGGCACCGACTTCCGAAATTAAAGTTATTTTTCACTTTGCAGTGTTTTTTGGGAGTCGGTTTAATTTTTTGATAAAAATTTTTTATTTCACTCTTTTTAGTTGGTCAATTTTTAATTTACCTAGTTACAAGAGCCTAAATGTCAACTACTTATAACCTTTTACAAAATATTGCTTTTCCCAATGCTAGGCCGTTAATTGTTGAGGAGTTCTTCTGGTACTTCACCATCAGCTCTACATCACCATATGCATTGTGACGAGCATAAAGTGCTTAACATCCATATTCAAGTAATCGAATCGCAATCCACTCAATTATTGAGTAGTTTCGGCGGCCATCTGTGGTCTTCATCATCAGTTCCACTTCCTCAAATGGTACTTTTTGAGAGCAACTGCACAAGTTACTATAATAAATACCCAAAAAGTCATAGGTGTGCCTATAATATTTGAAGAGTTCCCTCGATTTCTCCAGGATCCCATCATCAGATCCTGACGTTTATGAAAATGGGACCAATTTCGAAGTATACCCTTTCAATCAAAAAAGAATTTTCCAAATCGGTTCAGCCGTCTTCGAGTATTCGATGATCAAACATAAAATAAAAATATACGCGTCGAATTGATAACCTCCTCTTTTTGTCGTCGGTTGAAAATGATGGGATCTAGATAAACTATTAATTGGCTTGGCAGCTTTTATTATAAATGAAATTAGACATCCAATGATTATTTTTCGGTTCTTAGTGCAGTCGTATTTTTGTTTGTTTTGAAGTTTGTTCCATTTGTTTGTTAATGTTACGGATACATAAGATTTTTGTTTTCTTCGGTGTTCCTTTGTCGACTCGATCCATACAAATATTAAAGTAGCACACTCGCTGACGCTGATGAAATTAAAATAATTGGCTATGTAAAAGATCGTTTGAAAATGTTCTCGGCAAGGTTGGATCCTCTGTTTACTATACATACAGACATAAAAGTAGTATTGTCTACTTATATAGAAAGTCTTGATGATTTAAGATGAATTGACAGGCAAAGCGGGCTAAAAAAAGTGAGATATCCCACTTTTGAATTTTTAGTTTTGATAAAACTTAGAATTACAAAGCTTAAGACAGATAGTGCTTGTCTTAGGAAGAAATGGAACACACAATGGCAAGATTTTATACTGCGGAAAATAAAAATGATCGTGATCTGTTTGTGTTGTTTATTCATCCGTAATTAAGGCATTCGATTTGTCATACTATTCAGTCAACTGGTCATTGAGGGACTTGATAGAACCTTAGGATGGAGGGAAAATTGTTGCCCAGTTCTGGGCCGACTCAATTTAGCAATTTGCCATCAACACCCTAAGAAGAAGAAGATTTAACATACTGTAAAATACAATAAAAAGCTTAGTTCGATTGTTTGTTGTTTTGTTTCCCTGTAATAATATCGATAACGGAGTAAGGTACACATTTCTATCATGTCTCAATTCTTTTTTGCGTAGGTACCATAATGCTATATGTATAGTTGGTAGAGAAATAATTACAATTATAAGCCACAATTATGGACCCTGTCGGACACGGCATAGTTCAAAATAGGAGAGAAGAGGAAGAACATTTACCTAGTGTTTATTGTGATAATGTTATTAAGTAATTGTTAAGTAATAAATAAGTTACAAGTACTGTTTTATCATACTTAATCCTACTTCCTAATTATGTTCTACTAGCTTTTGCCCGCGAATCCGTTCGCGTGGGAGGGATTTCCGCGTAAATTTTGATGTCGTGAGAATTCTGGGATAAAAAGTAGCCTATGTGTTATTCAACGATGCCAACTATCTACTTACCAAGTTTCATTTATATCCGTTTAGTAATTTTTACGTTAAAGAGAAATACCAACTCACAAATTTTCGCATTTATAATATTAGTAAGTAAGATTATTTGGAAATGGGAAACTTTGTGAGGATGAAGGTATAGATGGATATTTGTTAGGCCGTGCGCGCACTGCCTTGCGGTGGCCGCAATTCCGGTAGTTCTACCGCACCGGTAGACTGACCGCAGTGCGCGCACTTCTATGACACTCCATACTTCACAAATTTTGCGTTTCCAAAACGCAACGCAGTGCGCGTACGGCCTTACTCTTTCACGCAAAAAATATTGATCGGACTTGCAGGTAGATAACACAGCTTCTTATTGCAATGTACTAAGTAAGCAATACTTTTAAGCCTACAATACATGTTGGCCGAGCGTTGTCGAGTGAAGACCAATACCAACATGTAGACGGTATATTTGCCTTGTCTTGCTATCGCTCGCCTCGGTGTCACTTGCCTAGTTGGCCGAGTGGAGGCCAGCGCCAACGTGTAGGTATAGAGCTCATTTGGTGCAACTTGTCTTCGCCTTCCGTTGCTCGTGATCACGGACACAGACACATACAGACCCTCTTCTATATTGGTCGTCTGCATTGGCGTTCAACGAACTTGTCAAACGTGTTGACATTATTTCTTGCCTTGTACCTATTTGCCAACCTAAGCCTGTAATACATGTTGACCGAGCGACCAATGTAGAAGAGGAGCAGGTGTGGGCAGCTCTACAGACGTAGAGCTGCCCACACGTTGGCCGAGCGCCTTTGATTTGTGACCAAAAACTGACACCGATCCGAAGTGAGGCAAGTGATCACGAGCAACGGCGAGCGAATACAAGTTGCACCAAATGAGCTCTATACACTTTGGCGCTGGCCTCCACTTGGCCAACTAGGCAAGTGACACCGAGCGATAGCAAGACAAGGCAAATATGCCGTCTACATATTGGTATTGGCCTTCACTCGACAACGCTCGGCCAACATGTATTGCAGGCTTTAAGTATAGAACATATTATGGTAGATTTTTTTCTCAAAATAACGCGGAAGAAACCGCGGGACACAGCTAGTATAAAACCACCACTACTTAAAAGCCTGTCATTCTTAGTTTGGTTTTCGCAATAAATATAATTATTATGTATTTTATTACTATATATATTTATTTATATTTATACATATATTCTTTCAATAATGACATTTATTTTACTTGTACACCTACCACTTTATGGTCTTTTTAACCCAAAGATTGACTTGTAGAGAATGCCTTGTTGCATTAAGTCCGCTCATGTACCACTATTGTACATAAAGTTTAAATAAATAAATAGATAATTAATAATATGTTCATACCTACTTGTTTCATAACTTAGTCTCTAAAATCTTACGAGGAAGATCGTAATTCCGAAATAAATAAATACAATTCAACCTGTCGTCCCCAACTAGGGGTACATGCCTACCGTGCCCAGCGGTGTATCCGCCGCTGTGCCAGCGAGACTCATCATCGGCAGTCATGTACGGATGTGATAAGCGCACGGCCGCATCCGCAACGTGTATGTGTGTTGCGCAAACCGATTGCTAGCTATGCTTCCTTGGTACGTATATCCTAGATAACGGTGTATTGCGAAATATTGCCAAAATTCGCCTATGATGGCGTGGTATGACGAGCTTCCTGTTGCTACCCTTACTAGTAGGTTTGTGGTTTGCCTAAATCATGTTCGCTGATAAGCTTTTAAATAACTACAACAAAACTGGATTTTCTAGGTTTATTTTCGTAGTAACTCAAGATTTAGCTCTATTCTAAAGGTAACTTAGGTTTTTCTTTAGTATATTTTATCCGGTAGGCACATTTCCATTGTCTATAAAATATATTATATAAATCAATCGTTGTCCTTTCAGTTTGTTTCAGTTTTTCTTCTCAGGATAGTCAGCAAGGAAACACCAACGTTATCTAGTTTAAAAAGGAAGAAAAATGCATGTAAATGAATTTATTTAAAACCAATTTTCAAAATAAATATCATTTTCATTTATCAATCTAGTCAGAGTGTATGAGAAATTAAGACAAAACTAGTCTTAAATGGAATGGACAATAATAATGTTCCCCGCATGTGCTCTTCCAATTTGGATACAAAATGAGACGCGAAGACGATATACCCTCGAAAAGACAGTCTCATTGGGAACTCAGAGGGCAAAAGACCCAAAGGTCGCACACCGACATAATGAAATGAATGAAATGTAAATATAAAATGGTCTGACAAACTCAATAATTCAGACAATCCAAAGTTCTACAAAGATTGCAACCGACATGAGTCGATGGATGGACGCATTCTGTGCGTTGCAGAATTGTATATAACACCTTCAGACATAAAGGACTGACAGGCAGAGAAAAGAATGCTCAATTTATTTATTTGGCATAAAAGAATTACAAACTTATATCTAAAATTTACAAAGATGTACAATAACTATGGGTAATTTTCATTAGCACCACTACTCTCAAAACGGTTATGGAAAACGGTTATGGAAAACAGTGAGGAACGTGAGGAAATCGGCACTTCCTAAGACCGAAAACCCGAAAACATGTGACATACACCAACCCTCACCGAGCCAACGTGGTGGATCCCAGCTGTGACCATCATTGGCTGATAAAGTCGTTACTCTCACTGAATTTAAATTTAAACAGTTTTTACAAAACAATGCTGTATGTAAACAGTGATGTAAACAATCTGCTGGACAAAGACAAAGATTCCTTTCACATTTATTAATATTTTAATTTAATATAAAACGTACCTACAGCCATATCACACACGGTTAACATTTAACATTAAAACAATACACTGAACACGTGGTCAGAGGTAGGTAGATAGTTAGGTACTAGTGGATATGATTATACATATTTGGTGACAAATCCAATTCGTCGGCTACATGGTAAAAAAATAATTATTTGTATAATAATCGCGCGAAGCTGTAGATATTCCGGCACCAACATTGTGATTGCAATGCTAAAAATAAATATTATACTATGTGACATGACTTTAATCTAGACTTTAAAGGAAGTCATACAATACAATATTGATGATAGACAGTTTGGTTTTAGGAATGGGTTATCAACTGAGACTGCGATTATGACACTAAAGAGCACAGTACAATACTATACTGGGAGAAGGACGCCTGTCTATGCATGCTTTCTGAACTTATCCAGGGCGAATGACCTTGTTTCCTACGACATCCTGTGGAACAAATTGTCGAGTGAAACTAGCCTGCCGCCAGAAATAATTAATGTCTTTAAGTTCTGGTATAGTAACCAACATAACACTGTGCGGTGGGCAGATTCCTACTCTGATGTATACAAGCTAGAATGTGGAGTAAAGCAAGGAGTATTAACCTCGCCCAAGCTATTCAATTTGTATGTGAAGAAGCTGTATGAGGAACTCAGCAGCTCTGGAGTTGGATGCATGATGGACGGAGTTTCCTTTAGTATCTATTCAAAAAATTGAGCTGGATAGCGAGTAAACGAGAATGCGGTAGAAGACAATGCTCGCAGCAACTCTCGACACATTCACATGCTACAGCAGGTTTCAGAGGTAGCTTTCGTTATGCGGCTTCTAAAATATGGAATAACATACCGCCTCCCATTCGAGCGATTAACACCATCGACACTTTCAGAAGACGCCTACGACAGTACCTCACAGACGCACAACGAAAGCTAGACATGGCAGTCCAGAATGTTTCGCTCGTATAAATGTCTTGTTCCGTCTCTGTTCCATCTTATTATCTTTCTATACTAACACCCGATATTTAGCACTTAACCGACTTCAAAAAAAGGAGGTTTACAATTCGTCTTGAACTTTTTTTTTTTTTTATGTTTGTTACCTTATAACTCGGAGATGGCTGGACCGATTTGGAAAATTATTTTTTTTTTTGAAAGGGTATACTTTCTAGTTGGTCCCATTATCGTCACGTTTGGATCTGATGATGGGATCATGGAGAAATCGAGGGAACTCTTCAAATATTATAGGCACACCTATAGCGTTTTGGGTATTTCTTATAGTACCTTGTGCAGTTGCTCTCGAAAAGCACCATTTGAGGAAGTGGAACTGATGATGAAGACCCCAGATGGCCACCGAAATTACTCAATAATAAGTATTTCGTTTATTGCGATTAGATTACTTGCATATGGATGTTAAGCACTTTATGCTCGTCACAATGCATATGGTGAAGTAGAGCTGATGGTGATGTACCAGGAGAACTCCTCAAAAATTAACGGCTCTGCACCGGGAAAAGCAATATTTTGTAAAAGGTGATAAGTAGTTGACATTTTGGCTTTTGTAACTAGATAAATTACAAACCGACCCACTACCGTGAAAAAAAAACTTTTTAGCAAAAAATAGAACCGACTTCCATATAAAAACACTATAAAGCCAAAAATAACTTTAATTTTGGAAGGTGGTGTCTTTAGTTTTGTATATATTTCTATTTTTTGCTAAAAAGTTTTTTTTTTAGTTTTAGTTATTTTTTTTTTGTATTTATTGCGTGCCTTTACATCTGGGTGAAATAAATTTTATTTTCTTTCTTTTCTTTCTTTCTTTCTACGCTGATGACATGGTGCTGCTGAGTCCGTCAATCAGTGCGCTCAGGAAACTGCTGAACATTTGTGAATCTTACGCTGGTGCTCATGGACTGAGGTATAATGCTAAGAAAAGTGAGCTGCTCGTTTTCAAAGCACACAATAAGACCTATGAAATAGTACCACAAGTCTCGTTGTGTGGTACGGTGCTTAATAGAGTTAAGCAGTTTAAATACCTCGGTCACTGGGTTACAGAAGATGGCTCGGATACCTGTGACATGGAGAGAGAGCGCAGGGCATTGGCCGTAAGATGCAACATGCTGGCCCATAGGTTTGCGAGATGCGACAGTAATGTCAAGATTACTCTGTTTAGGGATATATATTGCCAATCTTTTTACACCTGCAGCCTATGGACCAGATACACGCTGAAAACGTATAATGCCTTGCGCGTGCAATATAACAATGTATTTAGGATACTGTTGTCACTACCACGTTTTTGTAGCGCGTCAGGGATGTTCGCAGAAGCACGCGCTGACGACTTTTTTGCAATAATGCGTAAAAGGTCTGCATCAATGCTGCGTCATTTGCGTGACAGTGCCAACAGTCTCCTGAATGTGATTGTTAGTAAGACCGAGGGCAACTTGATGGGACACCTGTGCGCAATGCATGTGCTGCTACCGGGTGTTCCCAGAGGATGGTAGATCCTGGTCTTGTTTGTTTAATAGTTTTTTTTTGTCATGATTTATTATAAGTATATGTATACTAACATAGTTTAAGTCATTACTAACACATTTATGGTTAATACCGAAATAAAGAATAAATAAATAAATAACGTGACGTGAAACGTGATAATACGAATTAACTTTTGTACATTTTATAATCAAATACGAGATTTCCTAAGTTGGAGTTTTAAGTTCAGTGGAGGAGCGGCAATACTACCTAATAAGCTTTTAAAATGGCCGTGCTTTTAAATTGGACTAACAGCTACGATATACGTAGCTCGTTTGCGATTTCGGCTACGGCTTGCGTAGAACACCCATAGAACACATGGCATTAGTTTTAGAGTACCGTAGGTGTTTTTTTTTTTTATAGATAATAAGCTAGCGTTTGATGACCATGTCACCTGCTGGTAAGCAATGATCTGGTTGAAGATGAAACACGCTTATAGCTATTAGGAAACAGACTCCGGCACAGAATACCATTCCCTCGCTGTACGCACAATGAAAGTATTCCTAAAACGTTTTATGCGTATGGGTGGGATGTTCAACATGTAACGATGGCGCATCACCGTTCATCTTGTAGTGAATATGAAACTGAAATGATTTGCTTGATTGAGTTAATTGATGTAGACTATGCTCTTGCTCCGGTCTGCCAACACCTTAGGTTACCAAACTAATACTTCAAGAAAATATGTAGTGTTAATTCCACGGATTGTATATGTAATTGTATGGATTTTCGCAAAGTAACGCCTGATTCCATTCGGTTTTTTTAGAGTAGATTCAGTATAATCTTGGTTACGCCACCGCTGCAATTGTGGCTGCGCTCTGTACAAGTTTTTAAATAAAATAATATTAGTTCTAACTCCTTAATCTAAACTCTTTTTACAAAAAGGTAAAATTTGTTTGTGTGTTTGTATGTATAATCTCTGGAACTTATGATCCAATTTTTTATTTTTTTTCATTGGTAGTAAGGAGCATTATTGGTGAGTGCTATATGCTATTATTTCGAAATCCATGTGACAAAAATTTCGGGCGAAGTGCTAGTTGTCAAAATCGAAATTAAACTAGTACAATAAAAAAAAATTGCCATGCTGAAACCAGATTACTACTATATTAACTGCTTATCTCCTGAAATTTCCGCTTGCCTATCTTAGTTGTTAGTATGTAATTCTACGTGTCTTTATACGTGTGTAATTAAAGCGTTAAAAGTCAATAAGCTAACTGTTTGACTGTTAATTGCACCACCAAACAACTTAATAATAGTTATTCTTCATTTATAAAAAGCTTCTTCATTTACAAATAAAAACAACCCATCATTATTCGCAAAAGGCCCATTGTTTTACTTGAAAAAGCTGGAAGTTCGCCTCAAAGCTCGCTCCATTGACCGTTTTCATGAATGGCAGGCGTGGTGGGGGCTAGGATGCGCAAGAGTCGTCGACAGACACTCCGTTCGTCGGAGGCTGCGTCAGACGCACTCCAGTGAAGCCCACCAGTCACTTCACTGTCCGCGCGCTTGCGCAAACGCGCGCAGTTCGGCGGGAATTTTAAATTTTATTGTTTTAATTTCGATTTTATTTCTTTTTGTGCCTGACTGTACTGTGGTGTTGTTTAGTGTGGTTGAACTAGGTGTATTACGGGCATGCTGGTATAAAGATGACGGCTTTAAGCTTCAGGTATGATTAATTTTTAGGCGTTTTTGTATTAAAGCTGGATTACGTTTTAGCTGTAAGCTAACAAAATATTACATTCATTTTTAATTATATCATTTATTTTTTGCGTTTGATTTTTATTTGAAATCAGGAATTATTATTTTACGAAACATCATTGAATACATATCTACACATAACTATATGTCTACACAATTCTAATATTATTAATTTACAGTTAGTACAATTATTTATAAAAAAGGGCATCTCATATGTAGAATTATAAAACGTATTCTTAAATATACCTACTACTTTGTTACAATTGTTTTTTTGAAAACTAGGTGTTTTCTTTTGCTATACCTAGTTCTTTTTATTTTTTATAAATGTTTGGCTTGCTGGAGGAGCTCATGACTTAACAAATAACAGTGACGTTTGGCGAGGTCAATGCGTGGATTGGTGACTATGCATTATATACCGAAACTCTTTCATGCCCCAAAGCACGTTAAGATATTGTTACCAGCTCTCGTTTCGACATCATTGACAGTCACTATGGATATCAGAAACCAACCTTTGAATCCGAACTAGCTAAAAAGTATCGTGTTACCCAGTTACTGAGCAGAGTCAGATTGGCAGTGGCTATATAAACTTGCACTTAGCTGCATCTAGTCAGACTATAAGCTGACCGTAATGTCGTTGGGGAAAGTCTTGATTGATTGTAATATTACCTAAGTTTTAATTGCTTTCTGATACATAGGAAAAGCATAACAATGAAACAGTACGACCAGTATTATCACTTTTATCGACGTTAAAACATATTGCCGGCCGGCAAACAAGTCGACTCGGAAAGTATCACAATATTCACAACGGATATTGATTGCGCTGACGAGCAGACTAGGCGTCTGCAGATAACAGATATTATTTTAATTATTACGCTATTAGCTAGATGATAAAAAGAAAAATTGTAATATTTTAATAAGAATTGTTGGCAGATTCTATTAAAAATATTGAAACGTGGTCACATTTTGGAGTAAAAATAAGAAGGTTCATGAAACCTAGACTTTAATTATTTAATCATTTGATTTTACAGTTGCAAATTAATCACCAATCGCTCTATCTACCACCAAGAGTGAAAACTTAAAATACGCACACCAAATACTTTCACACAAATTAATTACGTTAATTAGATAACGTAACCATTACCCAGTTGGCAACAATCACGAAAATATCTTCAAAAATATAACAACCGTGCGTAATTTCGCCAAATTGCAAAGTGGCGTCGTATTCTGCGCATACGCATCGATCAGAATCACACGCAAATCGTGAGCTCTGTTCTTGTCTTGTCTGCCGAGGGGGAGGGGTGCAAGGACAAAAGGGGAAGGGTATAGGGTCAGCACGTGTTAAGTGTTTTTTTTTTTAAGCAAAACAAATTTATGAATGAAGATATATTGAAATGTGTATGGTCGTTGTGACTGTGGCCATAATATGACGATATCGTTGAACTAACAATAGTTCTAAAATCGAAGCCTATTTTTTTCTATTCTTTCTTTATAATCATCAATCTAACACCATTTCTGTTCCGAGGATTACTACAAAATATTCATGAAAACGTATAAAGGTTAAGTGGAATTCCAATTAGTTTACTAAGGAATCTTCACATAACAATTCATCACCGTTAGACACCATAAAGAAACACAATTACCTTAATTACTTTAATGATAATTTCTTAATGTGATTGGAAATATAATACTTTACTGGTCTGATGAAATTCAGAATCTAATCGGAATCGTGAAGGAATATGGAAATGTTAATTATGTTAAGAAGAGAATCACAAAATAATTAACATTTCCATAGTACGCATTTAACACTAACCGTTTTTTTTTTTTGTAACGGAAATTACTGCCTACGTTTACTTTGTAGCTTTGTTACTATCAAGCATTTGATAAACATGTCACATAGATCTATGGAACTGGCTTCGAGGTACGTGCATAAAAAGGAATATCTAGCCTAAACCAATAGTTTTGAAGAGAAGAAAGAAAGAAGCTCTTAGCTTATTTGAAGCTCTAGTAGTTTTTAAAAAAGTTTAAACTTTTATTATGTACTAGTTTCTGCCCGCGGCTTCGCTTGCGTGAAAAGATTTTTCTTCAGCGAAATTATAGTAGGTACCTACTATAAACTTTCCTCTTCATAATATTAATGTAGATTTTTAAGCCAGAAGGATCTCTGAAATCCCTAACACTTTTTTTACACTTCATCAACATCAATGCGTGATTCCACGAACTTTGAGATTATCACTTTTTACAGCCTAACTAATCTTAATAAAGCCATCATCCCAACATCACACCTGATAAGGTCTAACCCCTCGACAACCCTAACCTGCCCGTAAGTCGTTAATCCAGTCGCACACGAACCCGATCCCGACCAAAAAATATATTAAAAGAACAACTTAAGATTAAAACTAAAGACTATTGTTCCTTTTATACAAGATCCCGGCGATTCGAGAGGAGAAATTCTCAGTCCCTTCATGCATAAATTCATTGTCGGTTTTGTGGCAGAGGCCCGTATAATTAAACTCTTAGAAGATTTAGATAACGACAGAAAAGCCTTTCTTTTTACAACAATTCAATAACAATAGTATCACTTTAACTTAAAGTTGCATTTCCCTTAACCATGTGTGGTTAGATTTTAAAGTTTTTGCAAACAGTAGCGTTAGGATTGCGCACGCTATTTCTTTGAAATTTCGCTTTCAGTTTTCTGTTTGTTTTTGTTGTTATTTCCCGTTTGGTAATTTTCTTCAAAGCTCTTTGTGTTGAGATGAGTACAATGTTTTGCTTTTGAATCTAAGGTTTGAACAAACTGAGCTTATTCTTAAGAAGCTTGGTAAAGAACGCGTTTGTTCCAGAGTTTCGATTGATTTCCGCCGCTCCGATACAGTCTGTACAATAGCGTTAACTATCCGTATTTACTTGAATAATTTTTTCTTACTCCTGTGTTAATCAGATCATGTTTCCGTGTATCTTTCTCAGTGTAATCTTAAATGAGTCTGTGTTTTGATACAGAACACCGAACAAGACATGTTTTTGAGACGGAAACTATCTCACTTTCAGAAGTGAATTGTGTTTAACTAAATAGAAAAAAAAACTAAACGTGAGTAAAGAAATAGGTAGATATATCTTATAACTATTTCTTTAACTCACACTTAGCTTTGGGTAACTAGTTGAAAAACTTAGACCAAATTCTAATTTTTAACTAATCATAGACAACTAGATTCTTAAGGCAGGTTGATACTTCCTGCGACCTAATAGCTGGCTATTACAAAGACTAAGCATTGCCATACAACGTGACAATGCCACCAGTCTTGTGGGCGTAATACGCCCGACAGTGTTGACGAATATTTTATTAGTTTGTAAAAATGTTCTTTAATTTAAAATCATAGAAGACTAGCTATTTTTATAGACTTCACTTGTCGACTTCTCCCTAAACATTTGCATTTTTCAATAATAACAGTTACACAACATTATAACGCTCAATAGTCAATAGTAACAGTTTATGAATAACATTTTCTTCCAGTTTAGGCACTTTTCATTAGTCTGAGTTCAAAGAACCGATATCGTGTCCGCATAGAACAATGGGCAAAGGAAAACAAACAGATAGACAATAAGCTATCATGGAATATCCTATGGACTATAAAGTGAAAGACTTTTGGTCAAATTAGGTCAACAAATACACCCGGCGACATTTTCTTACCACTGTAACTATGTGTATATTTCGTACCATTTTGAACTGGGTACGGTAGAGATAGCATAATATTATTATGTTAGAAGAAACTTCACGGCATACAGTAGACTGAGAGAAAAAATATGGATTTTTTAGGGTTCCGTAGCCGAATTGCAGCAAACAGACCCTTATAGATTCGTCGTGTCTGTCTGTCTGTACGTACGTCACAGCCATTTTATTCCGAAACTATTAGGTACGACTCCATTGAGATATAAGATATTTAAAAAGAACCGCAAATATAACTTTGTCATTTATACAAACACTATGAAAAACAAAGTTATTTTGCGTAGCTACTACGGAATCCTTCATGGGCGAGTCCGACTCGCCCTTGACCAAGTTTTTATAGTAGTGAATATGGAATTATAGAGCTGATAGCTTTTCAAGGCGCAGGTGGAACACGACTCGCTGTCGCTCGGTCATTGCTTGACTGGTGATCTACAATCCACAAAGTTTATCCACTGCTGAGTCACAATCACCATAAATTCTCATCCGGTCTTTCTTCATCTCTTATTTAGGTTCAGTGTGCTGAATACCTATCTATCTATACGTACGTAAAAGTCGGATGTATTTCAGCGTTTACATAAACGATAAAATCCTGGTACTTCCTACGAACTATTTATACAAGCAAAAGTTTGTGCTGATGAATAGATGTCGGTTAGTTTACGCAAAAACGACTGAACGGATATAGCCCAAATTTTTCAATCGTACTTTGAACTAGAATAACATATATATATAGTCTAGAAGTTATAAAGAATACTAATAATTATTCATATATAAGTAATTCAGAGCAGCGATAAAATAAATTAGTAACAGGACAATTTTTTAATTAACTTAATTAAGTATAATAGGGAAGTATGTATGTACCTATGATTAAAAAATTACGATAGTGATATGACTATTTTATTTATTATAGTAAACACTAATTAGATAAGTACAGTTTTCAACCTTAAACACTTAAATCAAATGTAGGTATTGTCAATTCTAGTGTAAATAGCCATAATATAAATATTTCAAGATACGTTTCGCCCAGCCAAATTCTATATGACGTCTATGATTTATTCAGTACCTACATTAGGTATTAATAACATGTCTGATGTGTCAATTAAAAGCTCCTACTTCCGCTCAAAAGCTATGCACGTCGATACAACTTACGAATACCTTGTGAGAAGGGCCGGAGACTTGACGCGCTGCATTTTAATTATATGTTTAGTAACAAACACACGATTACTAATTACTGGTAATAGATACATTCGTAGATACATATCGTTATTATCTATGAATCATTTTACGTATCTACAACCAGTTTAAAAATAATTGATACAAGATGCAGAACCGAAATCCCGACAACAATATAAATACCTTGTTGAAATTCCAGTTTACCTTGTTTAAAACTCGCATGTGTGAGTAGGTATTGAAAGTAAACCTAGTGCTTACAAACCTCTTGTACGTTATGTCGTCCTGGTAATTCTAGGTACAAACGAGACACAGCTTAGACTGAGAGCAGGTTAATCTAGATTTTATCTAACGCCGAGTAGCTATGAAAATGAGTCTAGGATGTATACATATTTTTCTTAAAATTGTATTTTTTTTGGCGTTATTATGCTAATTTATTCCATTCGAGTGTTTGTGATTGTTTTGTCAACATTATTTTATGCAGTCACCGATGAATTATTTGCCGTTTTATGTAAATTAAATTGGATAAAACTACATTATTACAGGTGTGGGACAGACATTAGAATATTGTTACTATCGCTTTTTATACAAACACAGCACATTATAACTGAGACATATCTTCTGCAACATTAATTCCAGAAATAGGTATAAAATTGAATTTCCTAAATTAGTTATTTTTATTATGTCATCATTTACGAGTGAGAAAAAATAAAAGAGAGAAAAATACCAAGAGTTTAATAAATTTTTTTATAAAAATCGGCCATAAAGTATTAGGCTGCATTTTATATTTTTAATCAAAAAGGTAGCTTATTAATATAGGTACTAGCATTGATTTAAATAATACGCAGTAATATATATGTCAATGGGTACTAGCTTTTGCCCGTGGCTTCGCTCGCTAATAAAAGGTAACCATGTCTCCAAGGTGTAGGTAACCTATCTCAATACAACATTTTAATTTGGTTTAGACGTGAAACTGTAACAGACAGACAGAGTTACTTTCGCATTTATAATATGATGAATGTTATCGTAGGGATAAAATTAGCTGTTTTTAGCACTAACTTCTTTTCTATCATCCCGCACTGCTGGAGTATATCTCATGCTCGCTATACGAACAAACTGATAGATCGTTGTATCTGAAGTAAACATTTTAACACGTATATAAATAGCAGCAACAACTGTGCAAGTAGCAGCCCATGGATCGTCGAAATTTCAGCGAAGTCCCCTATAAATCTATGTTGTAAGTTCCTTGTATTACACGATCAAAAGATCCTTCTTCCTTGGTAACTAAAACATGGTTCTTGGAACTGAAAGCTGAGAGGGTCGCATTCTAATGGGACAAGTCATGAAATGAATACGGCCTGTTTCATTGGTGGTTACTGTCAGCCGTAAAATTCCAGTAGGTAATTAATTACTTGTCATTATATTTTGAACTTATATGTATATTAAACTAGATTTTTCAGACGATTCGTATTTATAATGAAATATATTATTTTCATATATGAAAAAGAAGAAAAAATTGCTTTTTATGAAACAATGAAGTACCTAATTTATTTATTTTTGCCAATTTTATTTGTAATGTAATCGCAGAAGATATTATTAAAATCTGTCTCTAAAGTTTTAGCCGATCCGTATGTAGATAGTAGAATGCATGTCCAGGTCTGCAATAAAAGCTCGCTTGCACAATGTTCACGACGGGAAACGCTTGCCCAATGATAAACCAAACTAACCTACAAATCTGATATAGCCCAGACAATGTCCCAAGTGACGGATTCGTCACTCGTACCGTGGCATATTACGATTGCGGTTCAGGCTTTTGTAATAATAGTTTATTTTCGTTTTTAATTAAAAAGTTACGAATGGTAATCTATGTGAAACTCACTAGGAGTTTAGATAGTTTATTTTAGCACAGAAGGTGAAAAAAGAAGGGTTATGATTTTGATCGGTATTTAAGATATTATTTATTTAACTGTGAGCAAACCCAATTCTAACTGAAAACTAAAATTCCTATATTAAAGAGATCGTGAATAATTAATCGAAATTAAAATTCCAAAACTGACTTCAACTTTTGTTAAATTTATTTTTGCATCAAAAATGTCAAGGCCGCTTTCAATAATAGCCTCCTATCATAAGTCAATGCCCCGCCCGTGACAATGACAATATTTTCTTTGATAACTGGTACGCTAGATATACCTAGGTACGTTTATACTTTCCTGGTACTCACAGAAAGCTAAGGCAACTGTCTGCTAGTCCAAATCGGTCAAGGTTGCATCAGCCATCGCTGTTGCTGGCTGAGGGAATGAACATGAACGGGATTTGAGGAACGGAATGCCGAATAGGGCTGTCGCAATCAATGATAAATTGATAACATTCACACATACGTAATTTAATTCATTCGTATGGAAAAATAATCCGCTTGGGAACGATGGGAATCTGGTTGATTATAAACTTATTTGAATTTGATGTTACGTGCTTCAATTGTATGGGTTTTTTTGTAGAAGGTTTTTGCTTATTTAAGATATAATAGGTACTTACATAGTCGCGGATTCAGCGACTCTATCGTGTAATTAATAGGCTGATTTGTTAAAACAATACCTTTTTATTCTACGGACATTGTCTATGCCATAAAAGGCTTTTGACTGCAGAAAAATATTTTCTGGCTTATTTATGGATGGTTCATTGCAGATTTTATTAAATACACTGCTGATAAATAAGTAGATAGAATTTCAATGGATTCATTACTAAAGCTTTGAAACATTCAAAAGAAACTTAATTCTTTTTGTAACCCCGGACGGGCTGATTTCCCATATATTTTAGGGCAACCATAACTTCACGAAGGGTGTGTGGCAACGCGTGGGTATCGATAAACGTTTATAGCATGTTTATAAGTTCGTTACTTTACATTATCAAAATATTACCCAGTGGGGAATGTTTGTTTCTTTGAAAATGTCGGTCAAGTGTTTTATGTTGTATTCAAGGACGTAGGAAGGGAAATTTTAGTATATTGTGTCCTTGAGTTATAATAGAATTAGGTTGTTCTACAAATCCGGGGTTGCGGGAATTTTCTAACGAGATGTCAAGGTACCGGAACATAAAGTCACTTGAAGGAGCAGGGTGGGTTTTTTAGGCAATAGAAGTCTGACACTCCCCGCTCCACCCAGAACGGCGAAAGAAGATGATTTTCTTACCGAAAAAAAGCTTTATAAATGATCGCTAATTCCACCATGATGTTATTTCACACGGATATCCTTCGCCTAGGGGCTGGAAAACATTGAGTTATAATGTACTCGTAGTACATTATAACTCAATGCTGGAAAACGAGTCTGTTAGACTCTAACTGACTAATAAAGGTTGTCTGTAAAGATCACTTTTAGCGATAAGACCGCCCATTGTATCACCTTTTTAGTTGTTAGGTCCTCATTTGTTTTCTGTTATAGTGATCAATAAAGAGTATATTATCTATCTATCTAAAACCATCCTGTGTTTCGATGCAAACTGACGCCCGGGACTGCGGGTTCACTTTTTCATTGATTCAAGCTGATTGATTGAAAATGCGGTTAGTATTTTGTTTTCTTCCTTCATTCATTAGGTCTGCGAATGGCAGAATGTGGTCTTAAATTGTTGAACAATGAGGTACAAAATACATTCAACTTTTATTAGGATGTTTAATCTAGATAGACGGTTGTTATTCAAACGATTTTTTTTAAATAATGTTGCAATCAATGGCTCTTTAAACATGCATAGATTTATAAAAACATTCGTTTCCATTCAGAAATAACCTGTAGCGATTCTGTAAGATTCGTGAGGGAGAATGTTGCAAAATGATACTTAATTAGTTCAAATAGAAACCATACATTTTACTTGGAATAGTCTTGGCTTCTAAAATCATCGTATTCGTAAGTATTTGAATCGAATGGTTGTAAATAATGAATGGTTGCGTCAGTGGTTGTTCTGTGGTTATAGGCTAGACTTATGAGAACGAGGCACATAACTTTGTGAAATTTTTGTCATCACCACTGGTCTTTAAACGGTGAAGGAATAAATCGCGAGGAAAACGGCCTTCTTTTTTAGTTGTTAAGTCCTCATTTAATTCTGTTATGGTGTACAATAAAGAGTATATCTATCTATCTATCTATAAATCCGAAGACATCCACTAATCCACGCTGGGCCCGCGTGGTGGAATACGATCCATTCCCTATCATAGAGAGGATTCCCGTGTCCCAGCAGTGGGAACGTTATAAACTAGTTATTAACTAGTTATTACTCAACTTTCCTCAAACGACAATTACTCCATATCTTCGTTTAAGTGAGTTAACAATTCAATAGTGACCAAAACGAAAATAACGCTTTAGCAAGTTCAAAATTAGCAGAAGAGCTTTGTGTTTTGTTGGGTTAACAGGCATGGCGGCGTAAAGTTATATGTGTACTGGAAACGGCGTTAACGGCCCGGAGACGACTGTTCACTTCTCGTTTAGGACTCACTTCCGCGTGTAATGTATACTCGCCAAAATGGTTCGGAGAAATAGCTGACGTTTTTTTTGCCAATTGATCTCTATGTGCAAAAAAAACTTAGGAGTTATTTGTTCTAGTAAAGAAGGACATTGTTAGGGAGTCTTGTGCTGACTTTGTAGTAGGTATTTGATATATTTTATATCGCCAAGTATCTTAAATCAATTAAAATTAATTATGAAACCGAGTAGTCCTTTAGATCATAATTAGAGTCTTCATTGGTTATTAAGGGAACCATTAGCATTGTCTCGTGTCTTATATTATAAAGAAAGTGGGAATAGATTCTAACCATTCATCTAATACAAAAATGTTTATGAGCAAAACCCAGAATAACACTAATAAAAAATAATAGAAGTTGTATAAAATTACATAACACATATCCCACACATTGATCACACGTCACATGCACTAATTGTTTCCATAATGATGTCAATATGAAAGTTCCCAATGATCATAGATGATGGGAGCGTCCTGTGTCTATGCGCGGACGCAGCCGGGACGCACATGTTGTCACTTTAGGGGGTGGACACATGCACTTACAGCAAGGTTGTCAATGATGATAGACTCCATGTCACACGGCTTTTTGTGACAGTTTTTTGTTTAAAGAGTTAAACTTAAGTGGTGTTTTTGGTTTTTAAATTAAAATACTCTACTTTGTGTATTTCGAATTTAAACGAGTAATGTGTAGCTGTTAAAGAGCCGGTATAAGCTGGTCTCTTACTCCTTTGATACTAAGTTCTACGCTAGGCTAGTTCGAAAAGTGTTATCGAAGACGTTTAATCTGAACGAAAGTTCCATGTTAGCCGCAAGACGTCTATCGTTAAACATAGGCTTTGATTCTGAACAAGTTACATCCGAGCATTCTCACGACCTATGCAGGTCATCTGTCTATCTAGTAGCTTGGACAGGAAGACGACTGATCAGGGTACCCTCAGACTCGATATCTATGTCAAAATTTAAGTATATAATTTGTACCTACTTACACACTTTGCAGGAACTAAGGGCGCATATTGTTTGTGCTTATATTATTTTGAAATAAATTATCTTTTCACAAGAAAATAACTTTAGCTACGTATAAACTCAAAATTTGCACATTTAATAGCTACTTATTACCAGTTTAATTAAACAAACAAGCATGCATAATTAATTATTTTTGACAACCCTAAAGTGGTTTATCAACAATGCGCGCCAAATCACCCGCAGAGCGCGGCGCGGCGACTGTATGCGTTTGACAAGCCGCACTACGTTTTACGACAATATTCACGTCTTCCGTGCCATTGGCTTTCATAGACTATAGCCAATCTCCTGCTGGTTACTGGGCACCTAGTACTTTCGTAGACGTTTCGGTGATTTTGGCGACTTGGATGCTTTCTTTAAAAATTTTAGGGGAAGAAAGGGTTATAAGATAAGAAGTTTCACTTTTTGTACAGAAATTTTATTTTCAAGGTCAAATAATTAGTTTTTTGTGTGATTGGTATAGATATAACGACAATGCAATGTCAGAGTTAATATGAATAAGGAGGTAGGTGGGTTGCATTATGTTGTTGCCGGTCGGTCCTAGAAAAGAACTCGCTGTGAATAGATGTCGAATCCTACTACCTAATTAATACCTATTATAAATGTGAAAGTTTAGATATTTTTTGTACCTACTTGTGGGAAAAGTGCGTATTTTTTTAGTTTAGATAGGTCCCAACTAGCACAAATGGGCTATATAGCGTAAGTGGTAAATGAGTTCTACCGTAGACTACTGTGAAGGCTAGGGTAGTATTTGATTCAGCTTATAGCACCTTAAGTAACTTTTGTAGCTATAGACGTTTACGGATGCAGATATGCAACTTTGAACTGCTTTTTGAACCCTTAAACCACTATTTTACAGCCCAAAGTAACAAAATAGGCTGCTATTTCCACTAATGTGCTCGTTGGGGTACTATCAATTCTTGTCTTTTGATCCTAAGATGTTTTTTTAAGAGAACTAGAAATTTTCTGTTAAATTAATGATCCCTTCACGCGAGTTATCCTTGCGTTATATTATAATTGTTACAGAATATCTCCTTGAGCTTTTGTTATTAAGTGGCAAGTAAAAAATTACTATGTAAAGCTGCTTCGTTATTCTTAAAATTGATAACTTTAAGAAGGAAAGTAAATCTGTGTTTACAAGTAGGTATTTCTGTGAGTGTCTCAAGATAAAAAAATAAAAAGATTTTCGCAGTTCTTTCATTGAAAAAAAATCCGTGTTTTCAAATTACAAAAAATAAGCTTATTTTCTATAGTTCCTACTAAGATCCATGCCTAGTTTTGATTAATTTTCTAGTATATCTGGAGCGTTTGCATTTTCATCGCAGTCGCAAACTGCTAAAAACAATTCTCATTTTCCTTAGATTTTTGTATTTATTTATTTAGGCGTAAATTTGCGCGTAGAAAAAGTCTGAATGCTCCAGGCATTCTCTACCGGACAACGAGAGATAGCAGGGAGGATTGGCCTTCTGGCCCAAAATAACTTTGACAAGTGCTGGCGCTAAAATAAAGTTTGAAAAGTTTAGGAAACCGGGCTAGGTCGGAAAGTCTTAGTCTGACTTAGGTCCTAAAACCATATTTGTTGTTGTTAATTTTAGCTATGTACCTATCTCGTAGCAGCATATTTCTTCAGATAATTCTTAATATCTAGCACGAAACACTGAAGAAAAATAAGTTTCAATCTATAAATTGAACTCAATAATAATACAGGATGTGGTTACATTGACTAAATAACCCTTCATTTACTTGCTGAAAATTGCTAGTAAGTTACGCGGATAGCAGAATTTCCACACTTAGTACTTTCGCTATCGCCACGTTTCTCGCTGCTGCTGGTCGCTCGATCGTAAATTTTCCCGCCAAGGCAATATTTCACGCGCTTCGCTACACGCTGCCCAGCCATTACTGGTGCGCGAATTTATTTATTCTTCCGACCAAACTAATGATACCCTATACCTAGGAAGTTCGATGCGTCTAAACTTAATACTTTTTTAGATTCGGATCTCCGCACACTATGTAGACACATAATATGTATGTTTCAGTGAAATACACAAAGTGCTTTCGAGTTTAATACCTATGATGATAAAAACGGAGAGACCTTTCTTTAATTTGTTTTAAGTAACTTGATCGGCACTAGTACGTTTTATTATTCTGTACAATCAAAATCTTTACCAACGTATAAAGGATCACTCAATAATCGAAGTGTACACTTATACCATCAAAGACTGCCCTTTATCTTACCATTACATTAAGGCTCGTAGCTCTGCGTACCTAGTTAATCTCTCATGTGCGAGTTAAAAATAAAAATAAGAAACTAGTTTACTTGCAAAGGGCACACTTTAAAGCTGGCCAATTATTTTTATCGCACGTGTTCAAGATGGGCTTAAACATCCATATGACTCATGTTATCCTAGTAGAAGTTACACGGTATTTACAAGGTCCCTTGGGATGCTCGGCAATACGGGAGCCGCCCGACTTCGTTTCGGGAGGCTGTCGTCGTCTCTCAGGTTACAGAATCCATTACAACGAAGGGAGTGAGTTTGGTTTACATTAGTAACTTAGCAACGTTCAAACTACATGAGCGGTTTTGAAAGTAAATAGGTATGTTACGTTTAAATGTTCCAAATGATTTGCAAAATGTTGTACTTATTTTAGAAAAAAAAATATTTACGTTACCTTTAGGTTAATATATTAGCAAAGCAGTCCGAAGACTATGGAATTTGGCACAGTTAATGTTTATATGGAGAAGGACTGCAGAAAGCTAATATCTAAACTAATATTATAAAGAGGAAACATTTGTGTTTTTGTATGTGTGTATGTATGTTTGTAACGTTTTCACACAAAAACTACTACACGGATTTCAAAAATTCTTTCACCATTAGAAAGCTGCATCTTTACCGAGTGACATAGGCTATATTGCATTAAAAAATAGGGATCCTTAATAAAAATGCAATAATGTAACCAAATGTGTGAAAAAATTAGTCATAAAAATCTGTCACTGCGTGCACTGCGGAAACTATTGAGGATAGAACAAAAAAATTCTACAGTATTATAGAACGTATCATAACTACAAAACAGTCCGTGATACCATTATTCCAACTACTGTAGTTATGCCACTATAACTACGTTTTTACATTTTAAAAGTTGATACAAGTGCCGACAATAATCAAACCATATTATTCATACCTTTGTATAAATACTTATCCCATTAAATTATATTTTATTAAAGACCGTTTTAATACCTGTAAAATACTTTTTAAATGATTAAAATTGGACATTCCATTCAAAAGATATAACGAGTTTAAAAATGTCAATCTAAAGAAAATAATGCAATTATATAAAACGCTTCCGTTACTGACTGACTGACAGACAACACACAGCCGAAACTACTGGGCGCAAGAAGCTGAAAGGCATGTATGTTCCTTGGGGTGTGTAGGGGAGCACTAAGAAAGGATTTTTGGCTAATATTTTTATATAATAACGCAACAGATTTTTTAAAATTATGGTCTAATTTCGACCACTGGGTGACAACTAGTTCAAACAAAGCTACAGGTCAGATTTTTATTATAAATTGATAATAGGTTCGCGTTTGTCTACCATCTCACCTGATGGTAAGTGATGATGTGGTCGAAGATGGAGCACGCTTATCTAGAAATAACCTATTCACTCCAGACTTTAAGACCTCTAGGTTATAGCTATCGGGAAACACAAACTCTGGCAGGGAATTCCACTCCTTAGCCGAACGTACAATGAAAGTATTCCCAAAACGTTTTTGGTGTGCGTAGGTTATGTGAGAATTTGCATATTAGTATTTCAAATGGTTTAGTGAGAAATAATATCTATTTACCTTTTTAATCTGTCCTAACGAAGACACGGCAATAATTTATTAAACACAGTTTGTTTATTTAATTTCACGAATTTTATTAAACCAATAAAAACAAAAGATGACCAGGTAATTGTATAAACGATAACGTAGGTGTTTCAATTACGTGTAATTATCTAGTTATTTTAACCAATTCAGGCGTAGGTGTAAATTGGTAATAGACGACTTGTTATGAAAAGGTTAAAACTTTCTCTAAAAACATCTTAAAAATTACCAAAGACGGTTTTTATCCCACGATGAAAGAACATTAGCCCGCAATGTAATTCTACCATTTTGGTATAAATACCACCCGATTGGCACTTTTGTGTTCATTTATTGTTAAAGTGCCAAGTAATTCCCATGCCGAGGAATTCCCATATACTCGTAGATTGGAATGGAATTATACATAGAATAGCGGTCTATAATTTCCTTATTAAACATAATGTTTCATAACTTCACAACCACAGCTTCGGAATGTCGAATCTTATTAAGGTTCGCAATGAGTTTATTATTTGATTTAAAATTTAATGTCTCTCTGAACAGTTAAATAAAGGAAATTGTTTATTTTACTGTGTACTGTAAAGCTGTTGGGAAATTGCTTGAGTTTAGTATGAATGACACGAGTATACTTGCCATGTCAAGTGAGATTCTATACTCTGCGTTAAAGCATTATTATTACGAATCGGATAATCGGATGTATGGTCGTATGAATGGAGAAATTAAGGTAAATATTATGACGATTAAATATCGACCTAGAAATGTATGCCATGTTAATGTATATGTAATGTATATGTAATACCTACTTACAAGACAAAAAACTTTTTAGCAAAAATAAAACCGACTTCCATATCAAAACACTACAAAGCCAAAAATAACTTTAATTTCGGTAATGAAATGAAATGAAATATTTATTTTGTAAATTGGTTATAAATAGTGATGCAACGAATACGACTACGAATATTCGTATTCGCCGAATAGTAGACATTTACCGAATATTCGTATTCGGCGAATACTAATACGAATATTTAAAAACTAATATTTTTGTACGCAACTGTATTTACTGCAGATTTGAAAAATTTCCAAGTCTGTAAAAACGCGCCCAAAAATATTTTTCACTGAAGTCATGTACAGTCGCCTCGGAAAGACTTTTTTCAACGGCTAGGAACACCCAGACTGAAAAAAGAAATCGCCTAAAACCAGAAAATCTACAAATTTTATGTTTTTTAAATAAAAAATTGCCTGTTGTAAATTTTAATTATTATAAGAGTAAACATTCATCAAATAAATAAGTCTTTTATTACCATGGCGAGATATTCGTATTCGTATTCGCCGAATAGTAGGTTTGATGTTCGTATTCGTATTCGTAAAAGTAGTATTCGTTGCATCACTAGTTGTAAATAACACTTTTACACGTCATGTTCTTATATGTGTTAAGTTTAGTTTAGCTAGATGAGGCCGGTGTTTCCTAACTGACTACTCTGAGAAGAAGTCAGTAGTCGTGGTTTGATATGGATGCCGGTTTTATTTTTTGCTAAAAAGTTTTTTTTACGTTTTTTAGTGGGTCGGTTTGTAATTTATCTAGTTACAAAAGCCATAATGTCAACTATTTATCACCTTTTACAAAATATTGTTTTTCCCGATGCAAAGTCGTTCATTTTTGACGAGTTTTCGTGGCAATTCACCATCAGCTGTAATGAGCATAATGTGCTTAACTTCCATATTCAAGTAATCGAATCACAATCCACGAAATACTTATTATTGTGTAGTTTCGGTGGCCATCTGTGGTCATCACCAGTTTCACTTCCCCAAATGGTGCTTTTCGAGAGCAACTGCAAGAGGTACTATAAAAAATACCCAAAACGCTATAGGCCTATAATATTTGAAGAGATCCCTCGATTTCTCCATGGTTCCATCATCAGATCCTAACTTGATGACAATGGGACCAACTAGAAAGTATACCCTTTCAAACAAAAAAGAATTTTCCAAAACGGTCCAGTCGTCTTCAAGTTATGAGGTAACATAATTTAAAAAAAAGTTCAAGACGAACTGAGAATTTCCTCCTTTTCAAGAAGTCGGTTAAAAAGGAAGCATCACCATCAAACGACACAAACTGACGTTTGTTATTTTAAATCACATTCTATTTTCTTTAATTTTTTTTCATAGGTTGGTACGTTATTATTCTGTTCTTTTGTAGAAAGTAGCAGCAGATGATACTAATATTTTAAGAAAAAATGAATTTCCGACTGCCTAATACGAAAACAGTCTGAAATTCAATTTTTTAATTACAAAATTGGGATAAATGACTGTGAGCCACAGTTCACGTGAATAGTCCACAATTTGTATTCCCACTATGCTTAGAACTAAATAAGCACACACCACACACACAGTGTAGCACGTTAATTTTCTAAAGCCTTATAAGGCTCTTCCGGAAGAACATAGCGATCTAAGTTCTTGGTATTTTGGTATTACAGTATTTGTGAGTTCAAAAGTGTTCCCTACCACCTTCCCATTTGCACACGCATAATTTGTCACTGAACTACACATATCTTTGCAATTAGATAAGACTAGTAGTCGTGCAGGGCTTCGCTCCCGTGGAATTTATCAGGATAAAAACATAACCTTACTTAAATTGCAGTCAAATAAACAACCTAACCTTCCTCAAGCTACTTCCATGCCAAATTTCATCCAAATCCACCCAGTACTTTTAAAGATTAGCGCGTTCAAACAAACAAACTTTTCCGCTTTATAATAACAGTATAGAAGTATAGATTACCAATAGTTTTTCATGTAGACATGTATCAAGTACTTAAACCATCACTTTACTATATTTTCTGCCTCCATGTTATTCAAAGTACCTAGGTACCTATATAAATAATCTAATAGCATAAATTTTCACGGCTTGACCATTTTTTTTTTCCACCAGCGCATGCCATTTTTATTAGGGTTCCGTAGCCAAATGGCAAAAAACGGAACCCTTATAGTTTCGACATGTCTGTCCGTCTGTCTGTCTGTCCGTCCGTCCGTATGTCACAGCCATTTTATTCCGAAACTATTAGGACTATACATGTAAAACTTGGTAGATGGATGTATTCTGTGAACCGCTTTCCGATTTTAAGAGAAAATTTAAAATACATTTAAAATAAAGGGGGCATGGAACTGAAACTGAAAATATTTTTTTTCATGAAACCTATACGTGTGTGGTATTTGTAGACAGGTCTTTAAAAATGACATTAAGGTTTTTAAAATGACATTTTCATAAAGTTAATCGTTTAAAAGATATACGCTTCCAAAGTGGTAAAATGTGTGTCCGCCCCCTCTAACTTCTATAATAATGAAGTGAAAAATCTAAAAAAACCATATGTTGTAGATCTTAATGTAAACTTTCAACCAAAATTGGTTTGAACGAGATCGAGTCGGCGGTTTTTGAGATAAAGTATATTTTCTAAAACCGCAAATATAACTTTGTAATTCATACAAATACTATGAAAAACAAAGTTATTTGGCGTAGTTCTAAAAATTGTAAATAAGCTAGTTTTAAGAAATTTTAAAGGTATTTTTTTTTTCAATTAAATAAATTAAGTATATTATATTTATTATAGTTACCACGGAACCCTTCATGGGCGAGTCCGACTCGCACTTGGCCAATTTTTTTTTTCCACAGTAGGTAAATTAATAGATACAACACATAACCTGATAGCCCATTGTTCGTCTGTACTAGTCAAGACACATACTAATGTATCTATTAGTCAAAGGTTAAAAATGTAAAAAATACATTTTTGTTTGGATTAAATAGTTAGTTTAAAAGTTTTCTATTATATATATATGTACATACAAACTACACTTAGGCGTATAGGATATAAATAGTCTAACTAAATCAACAATAAGACCGTGGGAACTAATATGTAAATAATGAAATATAGGTACTGGGCCTGTATAAGTCATGTAAATTCGCAAAAGTTCTCACGTTGCCAATGTAGGGACGAATTACGATTATGTAACAGCTTACGTAGAGCGCACTTTGTAAGTCTTGTAAAAGTTTTCCCCAATCTACCCTAACTTTCCGCGGCTACCAGCCATATTCCATCTCTGTCTCACATAGTAGAACAATAACAAAGGTCTCTTGCTATGTTCAGGGCGCCTGGTAGTTGCCGGTCGTTAGAGCGCCGCACGCCCGTACCGCGCACACATGCGCGATACAACTCTCCGTCCATACGCCAATCCTATGCTTCCTTCCATTTACTATTATCTGTCATGTGTACACCATGACACCAACCATGATGTTTTCCACACATGCTTAGGTAATGTCACACTGTCTCACAAGTTTTCTGTAAATAAACAGGAAGAAAGATTACTCGCCATGAAAATTCATGGCACAAAGAGTCTTAAATCTTAAATAATGGCTGACTTTCAACTACAATTACTATTCTGCAATTAAATAATGTGATTTATATGTTACTGTAATATTAGAGTCAAATAAAAAAATAATCTAAACTGCATTTAAAAATATTTGTAGTCAGGTAAACGTATTTATGTTTTCATATCTCTAATTTTTAAATTTGTATTTCTCTCTATATGTATATCTAAACTACTTTGGGTCTGTTAATTTTGAAACCAAGATTAGCCATATCGGTGCAGCCGTTCTAGAGTTTTAGAGATACTAACGAACTACTAACGAAGATTTTTATACTAGGTATTCAATGTTCTGAGCTTAGCGCTACCTGTAACTGTGTCGTATCCAATCAAACTGTTGATAGCACACGCTTATCTTCAGTGATTCGTGGTACGAAGGGATTACGTACTTATTTTTTACTTTTACTTTTACTTTCCTTG
Source organism: Tholera decimalis (assembly GCA_943138885.2). Taxonomy (NCBI): domain Eukaryota; kingdom Metazoa; phylum Arthropoda; class Insecta; order Lepidoptera; family Noctuidae; genus Tholera; species Tholera decimalis. The sequence goes on from OW964565.2 coordinate 31,678,350, forward strand.
ACAATATTTATGTATACCTAAATGTTTTTTATTTGTGAAGCATGAAATCTAACTTCTTTATTAAATTATCAGGAATGAGGTGTTTATTGTATTTTAATTAGTTATCACAAGCTGCAGTCTGTGCTACACAAAACTTTTCTTATATCCGTATCTCCACTGCTATTCATTTCGTCACGGTTCTACCAATTATCACCTATGTCGTCCTGGTACCTTTGGTGACATTCTTCGTTGGAACGGTGACGCCATATGACGGGGTTAATTTATCGATTGCTAGGGATGGCCTACCCCTCGTAACGTGCAAGACAAGTTCAAGGGTAGTTGATGTTCCTTCTCGCTCTGGCTTGTCTGACAGAGGGTCATGAACTTGACCGTAAGTTAAATAGTAAGCGGTCAGTTGGACGTGATATTATGAAACAATAATTGGCACATAACATGCAAATAAAAAAGCATTTTTTACTGTTATGTAGTCACGTTCTTTGAGTCACATCCTGGGACTGACGGACGGAGCGCGGTAGACAACGACCGACTATTATACACTTTGTGACGAATATTAAACCAAAACAAGAGAAGCCATTGTTCTGACCGTGTTTGTATATCCGCCGATGGACAAAAAATGATACAGTTCCTCCTACCGTCCATGTGTGTGTTTATAAGACCATTTTTTCGAACAATGCGTGTTGAAACATTACAAAACTGTGTCAACTGCAAACTTTTGAGATTAATCCCGTTTAGTTATAGGTGTCATAAATTCATAACTGAAGTTTTTTTATAGTCCATCTGTCAAAACAACGCATCCATAACTGAAATGTATTACGCAAACTACATAAAATGACTCGGAGAAGTTCACCTAAATTCTTTCCCGGGTATACCGTATGGCGGTAAATGGTGTAATTGATTTTGGAAACACGGAAACGGCCCGTTGTTTGGGCCGGTAGGCGCTACGGTACACACCGAATTAGAGATGTTAGCAGGGCAAGCTTGTTCATCATTAAGTACCCACCATGTATTGTTGACTTTCTTGTCAAGTCTTATTAGTAAAAATCTTCGCCAATGCGATTTCATAATGTACCTATATTAATAAATTTGAAGAGTTCTTTAGATAAAATTGATGCGCACGGCAAAAAGAATTCATATTTTTAATTTTGACGCAGAACCGTAGGTATTCGGTGCACGTAATTTTTGGGCAGAGATGGTTTTAACATACTCGTATGAAACAAGGAATTCGGAATTATATGCCTTATTGAATCATGTAGCGATTTTATTATTTAGTACACCAATTAGATCCCTCATAAAGAACTTTTGGAACCCTGTGGATTCAGTAGTATTAAGGACCAGTCTTTTTCACGATTCTTTTTCAATTCTTGATTTTTTTTTACGATTCTTCTTTCTTAATGGTAAAGCGAGTAAAAACAAACGAAATCATAGCAAAGTTCATAATGTTTATAAACAATATATTATATTATAGATACTAGCATTTTTAATTTTTTAGGCTAATTATTTTGAAAAAAAAAACTCATGAGTACATAATTTGAATGTCGTATTTATTAATATCTAATCAAAAGTCTAGAAATTAAGTTTCAAGCTTCTAGCTTTAAAAATGATGTAATTTCCATACAAATTTCATCCCCTATTTCAACCCCCAGCTCTTTTTTCGCATTAAAAAGTAGCCTATGTCCTTTTTCAGGCTCTAGACTATTTGCGTATCAAATTTCATTAAAATCGGTTCAGTAGCTTAGGCGTGATTGCGTAACACACAGACAGACAGAGTTACTTTCGCATTTATATTAGTAAGGATTACTGTATGTTACACAATATGAATGTGATATAACTACTAGGACTGCAGAGCCGCACACTGTCATACATTGTGTCCTAATCGTTTTGTGCCGGAATCCACGAGCAAACTTCCATTATTGTAAATAGCAATTTTTATCACTCCATTGTTGCGGCTTTTTAGCAACTTTTAGCATTCTGAAGCGGTGCTTAATTGCTAACAACACACCAAACTGTGGTATGGATGATTTCCTGCCGGGAAGACGTGTTTTTATTATTCAACTATTCTAGGAAAGTTTACCACTGATTTTAAGATTTTTTACAAGGCGAATAATCTAGAATGTTTTCTAGAATGTTGAATATCAGTTGCCTATGATTTTTTTTTTTTTTTTTTTTTTATAAAGATGTCTAGCAATGTGGGTAGTATTCACATTACTAGCAATCTTGTTAACCCCTCCAACTAAGCTAAATATGCTTGTGTCTGGAGTGGGTTCACGGCAATAGTGTAATGGGTGGGATTCGAACTCGGGACCTGTCGATCACAAGTCTGACACCTTATCCATTAGGCTATTGACGCATTAACCATTCAAAATTGGAAATATTTGATTCAAATTACATTGAAACCCTTTTTAACCGACTTCTAAAAAAGGAGGAGGTTCTCAATTCGGATGTTTGTATTTTTTTTTTTTTTTTTTTTTTTTTTTTATGTTTGTCCACGCATAACTCCGTCGCTTGCCAACCGATTTGAAAAATTCTTTTTTTGTTGGAAAGGGTATACTTCCCAAATGGTCCCATGAAAATTTTATCGAAATCGGACGAGCCATTTCTGAAAAATCAAAAAAAGTCGAAAAAAATAATTTACCTTGATGATCTTTTCGTTTACTCTGCATTGCGTTTTTTGTTCGCGCATAACTCCGTCATTTACGAATCGATTTGGAAAATTCACTGACCCACTAAAAAGCGTGAAAATAAAAACTTTTTGCAAAAAATAAAACCGACTTCCATATCAAAACACTACAAAGCCAAAAATAATTTTAATTTCGGAAGGCGGTGTGAAAAAAAAGAAAATACAAAACCAATAACACCGACTACCGAAATTAAAATTATTTTTGGCTTTGTAGTGTTTTGATATGGAAGTCGGTTTTATTTTTTGCAAAAAAGTTTTTATAATATAATTTCTTCAGTACTGCTGCTTTTTGAAAACTGTTGAAGAAAATAAAGGGCTGATTAAATGTAATGGTTACCATAGCTTACAGCTTTGATCTATAATCGTATAGGTACTATCTGCAAGTAGATGCGTAGGGTCACACACCAGTGAAAGGCCGACCTATGACTTAGCAGCTCAACCATTAATCGTATGGAAACAAGCTTTAATAAATTCACTATCGAATGTTACTATCTTGTTAAGAAATGTTTATTAGCTTCCTCCATATTCATGTACTTACTTTACAAACTTTAAGTACGTATTTTATGATTATTCTTGCTTTATTAATGTAAGTTTAATACGCGTAATAAACATTAAACTTTATTCTGTATTTAATCCTGAATGTTCATTGGTTTTCATTTAAATTATGTTTAAATTTAATGTAAACGGTATACTGCTGTGTATGAGTGGATAAAAAAAGGACATCATTTTTCAGTCCATATAATATAAGCTATTAATGAATTGACAAATAAAAGAAGGACTTCCTGCAGAAAGTACGAGGAACTGAGAGAAACAGTTTGTTTGTTACTTTTATGTACCAATCTTGTCGCTGATATACTACTAAAAATCGTCTAGAGCATGTTATAAAGCAATTTCAATATACTCTATATTATTACGAGTAATGTAATTATCTCATTATAAGAGAAGTCCAGATTCCTGAAATTAAATTTTTTTGTATTGGAAAATTTTCTATCTTATCACAAATCATAAGTAGCAGTAAATAGCTGGAACTTCATTAACGGGATAGAAAGAGAGGTATGTAAGCAGTGCTTATTTTTCAGGTCCACATTTAAACTCCAGGTCCAGACTACGAAATATTTTAAAAACATTGCTACTAGGCTAACACAAACTGGAGAGTATTTACAGAGTCTGTTCATAGAGGAAAAGGAAAGGACACACACTGGAATACAGGGACAGATTCCACGCCAAATTTATAAACAAGGTACTAGGCTGGCACACATTGCAGCTGATGTTATGTGGCCCAAAAAAAAGGGGGTGGGGGTTGTTTTAGGCCTCACTGCCCCTTTCATCTGGCTGACCAAAATAGTTCCTAATGTAATGTTAATTAATATAGGTTTGTAATGTGAAGCAATATCCTAAACTATTTACTAAATTTATAAGTTTCGAATACTTATTAGCTATTGAATCTTCACCTGGCACTTTGCAAGGATTTTCATCATCTTCCCTTTTAGTAATGTTGATGGAATTCTATAATTCTATCATACGATCATCAAAAGTAAGTATCAATTAGGTAAACAAGCGTTTTCTTTAAATTTGATCATTTTTTTCCAAAAATTCTTGAATTATTTGTTCGTCTTGGGTACCTTAAATCATTTCTCAAAAAGAACGAGTAAAATTAAGTGAAGCAATACTCATCTTTACATCAGACAAATCTATACTAATATTATAAAGCGGAAAAGTTTGTTAGTTTGTTTGTTTGTTTGTTTGCTTGAACGCGCTAATCTTCGAAAGTACTGGGTGGATTTGGATGAAATTTGGTATGGAAGTAGCTTGAAGCTTGAGGAAGGTTATAGGCTACTTTTTACCCGACTGCAAAAAAGGAGAGTTATGTTTTTATCGTGATAGAATCCACGGGAGCGAAGCCCCGCGAGAGTACTAGTGATTCCATAAAATTCAAACTGAATTATAAAATAACAGCTTGTTCCGATGATTGCATAAATGTTTACAGGCGGGAATCAATCAGCTTCACTTGCGTTAAAGTTAACAATAATGATTATAATAAGTTTTATAGCGTTTTAACGTCGCTTCCTGCCGCCCCAGATTCGATTAAAGTGTTCTTGTACCAGAGAATACATCACATTAATTTAGGACTGTTGTTAAAATCGGAATTACGGTGGTAAAAAGTATTTTGCGATTTGATAGCGCGGTTAAATTTTATTGTGACCGTTTAATGGGAGCATAGGTTGTATTTTTATTTATTTAGATTTTTGTTGTTAGGGTATTACTCCAAAATTATTTCTTAAGCTGACGTAATATATCAACGTTCCGTTAATGTTTTAATAAATTACCCATAGGTACTCATAAAACCCCAGGTAAGTACTTATAGTTGAAGAAAGACGCAAAGGTCAAAAATCTTTCAGTCTTCAAAATAATCTGCAATTTTTGTTATATGTGCTCAACTTGACTATTATTTCACCTGATTGAAAGTGATTTTGTGTTTGGCGGTGGGTCAGGCTTGTACAATTTTGATCGAAGCAGGCTTGCCAAGAAGCAACCGATTCACTCTTTTCTAGATCCCAGGTTGAAGCTTTCAGGAAACCTAGGAAAGCAAAGAAACTCGATAGCGTATGCAACGTTTGCGCTCAAATGTTAAAATTCCAGTAATTATGATTATCCAAATGAAGTACTTGCGTTTCCTAACAGCGGCAACCCTAAACTTGATTGCTCCAAAAATAGACGCGAACTAAATCGTCTACTACATTGCCGTCAATAAAGGAAGGAAGCGAGGCACGTGCCTTGAAAAACGGTAATGATAACAGGAATTGATTTATTGCTCAAGTTTTAGTTTGTGTATTAAGTTGTGTAGACAGTTTTGAAGATTCGGATGAGTTATTGTTATTTCTAACTGTTTCGATACTCATTTCTTTATTTTGGAAAATATTTGGCTTCCGGATATTGATAATTATAATGAATGAATTGATTAATTTGGTAAAACGTTTTTCCCATTGGACCGAGAAAACGATAATAATAGCAGCGAGTACCTATCGTACTGAAAGTATCTAAGTACAGACACGTAGGCATATACCTAGTTGAGTGTCATATACTCGATGCTGTTGACACTAAAGTACTCAGATCGAAGTATATAATAGAAATACAATAATAATAATAATACAATAATATATACAACGTGTAACAGAAACCCCATATCTATCCAAAAGGGCTGAAGATAACATCTGGTATGGAGTCTCTATGCACAATTTCAGCACAAAATAACTGACTCAAAGAATTGATACCAAATTATTGGTTTCATATATTTCTTCAATACCAATCATAACAAACGTGTCACAGCACTACGAGGGTCAATATCTTTCCATGTCACTTGCCAATAACACGATAATTCTTTTCGTTCTTCTTAATTTGAAAAATTCGGTCTCTGGTATCAGTGTATTGGAATTTGTAATAAGTTCTACACACATAGACTTAGGATTACAAAACCCCTGCCATATAGTTTGTTATCATCCAAAGAAGCCATACTCTTGGTATGTACATACCCTTTAAATTACACATTGTATAACGCTAAAACTTTTTCATCTTATATTTTCGAAAAGGACGACTTGGTTGGTGGACTTGGAAAGGTGGTGTTTTCTATAAGAAACTTTTAGCGGGCAGTAATGAGTTTTTAATCATCTTTATAAGTGCGCTGCAATTATCTTTGGCGCGCACTTTTTGAATTTGGAACATCTTAGTGTTCAGCGCCAAAGAAATCGAACGCAAATATTGTTTGAATAAAGACTGGCTGGTACGACGGCATGGGACAGCGCGTCTATGGAGACACGCCGTCCGCGCGCCGGCTGAATAAAAAAAAGAAATCAAATTAAAAACGCGCGAACCAGCCCGCGTTTTCGTCAATTTTCACTGATTGTTAGAAATTCATTGTTTTGTTTTAAAAAATGAGTTATTTAAGTGACAGTGAAAGAATTTTTCAGAATCTGTGTTTTTGGACTTTTTTTTTACTTCCAGTACTTAGCCAAAGCATTAAAATCAACAGTCAGTTCTAATAACGACGTAAAACTGGACACATTCGAAATTAATAGCGTATCTGAAGAGAAGATGGATTTAAACCTAAAAATCCAAAGTGTTCTCAGCCAAAAACGTGGAGACTTTTTCGTTTTGTTACAGGTGGCTTTAATTTTCAGAGTACATGGAGCTTGTCGTTGCAAATTGCAATGAACTTTTAAAAATAACTGTTGATGATATCGAAAATGACTCGGATGATTTACTGTTAGTAAAGCTGACAGACACAAAAACAAAAATTGACCGATCCTTCGTAATCCGAGGAGAATACAAAACTATTGTACAGAAATATCTGGACCTGCGTCCTGCTGATATGAAGACTTAAGAAGAAGATAAGAAGTTATCAAAATGGCAAGTCCTTAAACAAGTTAAAGGAAAAAATAAAATTTCTAACAGGCCATTGTTTTCGTTGTACTTCTGCTACCCTTTTGGCAGATTCTGGAGCGGACTTAACTGTTCTCAAGCGACATGGAGGATGGCATGTTTGGTCACCGCGCCCATCTACATCCAAACAAAGATATTCACTGCTACATTTTCCTCAAAATGAGCCAGATTCGGACATTATTTCAAATACGCAGAATATAAAATCTACAACAATCTCTAGTCCTAATAAAACTGTAACAATAAATTTTCATAATTGCGAAAATGTCTCAAATGTGAATTTAAGTTTCTAGTTGTTTTATTATTAGATACTATTTAATTTCAATTTAGTTGTTACTCTATAAATAATAATATTACAATAAAATATGAGGCACCTTTTATTTTCTCATAGTGGGTGATGCAAAGTTGAGTGTATCACTCGGGCGCAAAATATATTTTTGGCTCGGGCGACGTACTTTGAATCCCTCGCTACATTCAGGATTCTACTAAAGAATCCCTCACTTCGCTCTGGATTGAAAAAAGCGCCCTCGCCGTAAAAATATTATTTTGCTCCCTTATGATACAATCCTTACTAACATTATAAATGCGAAAGTAACTCTGTCTGTCTGTGTGTTACGCAATCACGCCTAAACTACTGAACAGATTTAAATGAAATTTGGTACGGACATAGTCTAGAGCCTGAGAAAGGATATAGCTTTTTAATGCGAAAAAAGGGCTGTAAGGGGTTGAAATAGGGGATGGAAGTTTGTATCGAAATTACGTCATTTTTAAAGCTAGAAGCTTGAAACTTATTTTTTAGACTTTTGATTAGATTAGATTAAAATGTACTTAAATAAGCTATTAGCAGTAAAATATTGTAAATAGCTTAAATAAGCTATTTACAATATTATATACATAAATATGTATGAGCTTTATTTTCAAAATAATTAGTCTAAAAAATTAAAAATGCTGCCCAAAGTCACTATTCCGCGCGGACGAAGTCGCGGGCACAGCTGGTCTACTATAAGTAAAGGCACACAAAGACACTCAATATAATTTACATACCGCAAACAGCTTTATGCATCGCATCTCTCTCTACCTGTTTTATTATTATTTCGCTACAAAACGTAAACATTGGTACCAGGTTAACATAAAATCGAAGCGTTGGAAAGCAAACAAGAAAAACCCACCCTGCCGTATTTGGAAAAATATGTGCAACGTACAATTTCATTAATTAAATAATTGTAAAGGTTGAAAATGATTAAATTGTGTATTGACGTATCAACCAAGTTTACTCGTTAGTAATAATTATTGTCTAATGTGATTAGAAAATCGTCTCAATCTGACGTGATGAGTTGTTTCGACTCTTAGCTCAATATTGCTGCTTTTACAGACACTTATGTGTGCTAGACTTATATTTTTTTTATATACCCGTATCTGTTAGAGTATTTTACAGACTAAAATAATGATGGATATAAAATTAATGAAACCATAAATTAGATGCAGAATTGATTACTCTATGAGAGCTTGAATTTAATCTGAACATTGACAATATTCTATTGAACTCAAACTGGGAATATGTCTCTAGCAGTAATATTCATTCGCTCTTTCATGAAAATTACTAGTGTTTATAAGTCAGGGCATTAAGTTGATAGGCACAGAAATATTGTGGTAGCGGGTATTCATTGCTAGGCGCCTATTGCCGCGGCCTAGTTTCAGAACAAATCTATGTTTAACAAGTGACTGCTATTCACTACAATACCAGATTATTTAGTTTATGGTTTGATTTGCATACTCCTTGCTCGTAATAAATTTACTGAACATTCATCAGTGGTCATCAGTGACGTGAACTATAGTTAGTATTGTCTGTAGACAGCACATTCATTGGTCTTGCTTACGCGATACTTTTTGCATTAAAAATAAATATATAAGCATATGTTTATTATGTTACCTTCTAAAATAATATCTCAATAATAATAAAACAATAACTCAATAATAAAAATATCTTTTAAAAATAGTATTATATAGGTAAATAAATAGCAATATTTGTATGTTTTCTTCTGCTTTTTTAAACTTTTGATCAGATTGTAATTAAATTTGGTAAGGTGTTTTGAGGAGGCGTGAGGACTTTGGACCAAAACTATGACGAAAAAAAAAACAGCATTACATGCCGCCGGTACAGCTAGCGCATTGGTAATTCCTAGTTCTAAAAATTACATATTTCAGAATAACTCCGTCAAAATTCCCAGTACCGGTTTTTTATTGTCCCTATCCATCCTCTGAGATAAGAAATTTATTTTTAACACCGGAGTTTTATTACACAGTTTTATTTTGCTGAAAAGTTTTGCATTTATTTTTTGTTCCTTTGAGAGGAATGTAATTAAGTACTGTATTGGGTTTTGTTTCAATATCTTATGATTTTTTCGATTAGACTGTACTATGTTACACTTTAGTCATACGTAGTTCTATTGATTATTTCATTTGAATTGAAAGCACCGATAGCTACTTTGTGCTAAAAATGTTTGTGTTACCTACCTGATTTAAAGGAAATAAACCCTGAAGGTTTTCCTTGCCTTATAATTAGAAACCATCATGTTTTGCTTCTGGCTCTTTTATCCGAATATTATGTTAAAATTAATCTCTATTATCACTGGCCATAAGCTGGCCATCTCAACATTTTGAGGACAGACAAAACGGTGTTACTATCATTAGGAAACATGTATAGCGTGTATTATGCCCTTAAAAACTATATGCCTATCAGCTAGTTATACTGTTGTCCTAGCATTTTATCGAGTTTGCATATTTCGTGTCATGACTTTGTCATAAGTGAAGCATTTTATTCAAACAGTACAACGATATTGTAACATCCAGCTCTCCTCACCTATTGAGAAAATCATATGTTTGTTTTCCCTGAGATCAACGGAAAATTTAGAGTTAAGTATTCGTATGCATTCCACTTCCTTCTTTGACAAATCTTTCACTATTCAAGCAGCTAGTTTGTTGAATGCATTACCCATAGAAGTGAGGCGTGCTCAAACGCTACCAGCGGCAGCGCTCAAAAGAATGGTGAAAATGCATTACCCTCTCCCTATATGTTTTCCACTTCTTTCTCAATTATAGATAGGTACATGTAATATTTATTAGTATATGATTTTTGTATTTTATGTATGTATTTTATATTATTATGTTCAATTTAATATTAATATAATATTATTTATGTTGTTTGTACACTGACAGCACTTAATCTGTCTCCTTTAATTTTTGTCCATCCAAAGGTAGCCTGTAAGAGATCGCCCTGTGCGATAAGACCGCCCATTGTACACTAGTTTAAATTTTTGTATCCATAGAAATATTGTGAGGTACAATAAAGTATATAATAAATAAATAAATAATTTCAAGATGTCAAAATTATACTACATAAAACGTTTTTTTTACGGATTCGTATAGAGGAGGCTCGGTAAAGTAACAACCATTTTTCAAAGTCGCCCCCTTTGCCCCCCTTCTCACTCCATTTAGGCGGATCTCGGAAATTAAGAGACTTGAACATTGATTTAAATAGTAAAGATACGGTCATCAGAACATTTGACGGACGCGGTCGCCCTACAAAACACACTAGCGCCATCTATAATAACTAAGATGTCAATCGGCGTGGTTTGCTCCTAGACGTAGCCTTGTAAGAGCGGGGTGTGGTATTTTTCGAGGTACAAAGAAATAAAACAAAACCTTTTAGTTTTTGAATTTTATATTTGTTATACATAAAAATACATTTTAATTTGCTTTTAATAAACAATAAAAATTTATTTTGTACATAATTTAATGAATTAAATCAAATTATTAAATCTTTTTATTTCATCGGCTGCAACGCGCGCCGCTGCAAAGTTATGTCGCACTTTTACGCGGCTTCGCGTTGTCTATGCTAAAGGTTGAGACAAACAAGAAAGAAAATTGTTTTAAATAATGTTAGAAGTTGATTTAATGAGATATTTTTAACTTACCGGTGATATGAAATGTTATATTTTTTTTATTGTGCTTTACGTCGTAGTTCACGCAACCCTTCACGACACAAATTGGCATTTTTGCTTGTAAAACTGACGACCCCTCCCGAAGATAGCCGATCCCGTTCTAGTTCACTTCGATAAAGGTTAGACCACTTTGGGACCAAGGTCGAGGCGTCATAATTACATGCGATCCGCCCAGTCCTTACGAAGTAATATATATGTCAATGGACTTGGAACATTTTTTTTCAGATTTAGAGGGGCAATGCTTTAGTCAAAATAATTGTGCAACCCCCCCCATCTCGCCCCCCCTATTTTTTTTTCCACAAGCACGCGAGGTGTTTGCACCTCGCGCAACACGCAAATACTAGTTTTGCTATAAACTTCCTTTTTTCATTACCTTTACGACTTCACGAGTACGATACTTCACAAGTTATAAATCGGCTATTAGGTGGCATTATGGTACAATTATGTTTACTGAACAAGATCACACTTATAACAAATTAAGATAAAAAATTAACCGTAACTATCTGCCAGAAAATAATAAGCACAAACTTACAAAATACTACAAGACACACGACAAGTAAACATATATGGCTGACTGTCATGAAAGAAAGAGAGCGCACGGAACAGGTGAGACAGCAAAATCTACCATTATTTACCCCTCAAAGTTCATACAATTTTTTTCGCTTTGAAGTTGCAGTGGCCTGCATCTACCTACCAAGTTTCACATGTATAGTACTAATAGTTTTGGAATAAAATAGCTGTGACATACGGACGGACGGACAGACAGACAGACAGACGGACAGACATGACGAAACTATAAGGTTTCCGTTTCTGCCATTATTTTTCCATACGGAACCCTAAAAATGACAAGATTGTCGAATTGTCGCGCTTAGGCTGTTTATTAAAACTGAAAAATATGTCTAAAGTTGACAGGCAAAATCGTGACATACGAGTATTTGTCAAGTAAAAACGCGTTTAATAAACTCGACATATGTCACAAAACCACATCAAAATATTTCTGACAATTGTCAGTGACAATTGGCGATGACAATTGCCGCTGTCACCGTCGGCGTCGGCGCTGTCTATAAATGGGCCTTCAAATTTTTTATGCCATGCCCTCCCCTCCCCAACCTCCCCTAAAATTGAAAAGGCTGTAACTTCATAACGGTTAGAGATAGCCATTAGGTGTTTGAACAAATATTATAGTAGGCGTCGAAACCTGTCCGGTGGTACGTAGGGCCTGAGTGGAGCGAACCTGCGAGACCGAGTGGAGTGAAGGGGGGAGGTGGCGAACGAAGCGAGCCGGCGACCTCCGTAGCGTAACGAAGGTTGAGTGGGTGAAGCGTAACTTAGCGGCGACGACAAGCAAACTTAAGAAATCATTTTTTTTCAGATTCTTTTTAAGGGGCCCAATGTTAATCAAAATTATTTTTCAAAACTCGCCCTCTCCCCCCCATTCTTATTTTGGGAATAGCTTTCTGGTGGTAGGTAGGTCCGAAGTGGAGCGAACAGCAAACCTTAGGAATCATTTTTCAAAACTCTCCCTTCTCCACGCCCCCCCCCCTTCACCACTCGCCCCCAAGAATTTTTTTTCAGATTCATATCAAGGAGCCCTATGTTAGTCAAAATCATTTTTAAAACTCTCTCCTCTCACCCCCTCCCCATCGTATCTCGGAAAACAAAAAATCTATTGATTGGACCAAAAAAAATAAATCCATCACTGGATGTAGTACTTACATCATTTAAAATTTTATAGTATATCGCGCGCACGCAAGTTGAACCAAAATGACAGTCATCTGCGAAGCTACAATTAAGAAAAGAAGTCGATTGAGACCTGATAATGTGTTACAGTAATTTGGAGTTGCTGCTCTGTTAGGGTTATGTTTGACATTTTACTACATTTAGGGGTTTTAAAAGTGAACAAACCACCACCACAAGCACGCGAGGTGCTTGCACCTCGCGCAACACGCAAATACTAGTATGTTTATAATGTTACATCACAAATGTGACCAATCAGTCATGAAATTTGTGTGGCTAAGTTCTGTTTTGCATTAGGTTATGCAATACTCAACTTACCTAAATCTATAGTTGAGCTTTATAGCTGTAAATAATGTTTAGGTAAGGCAAATTTATAGCTTTTTTGATAAACTAACAAGTAAAAAACAACTTACAAAGTGCATGCGTTATTATAAACATGCTACAAAAAATACTGTATCTAAGCCAGAATCTTCTAAAGTATGATCTAACTGACGTATGATGTAGATTCCATATTTGAGACGCTGCGTTACATCACCAGTCGAAGAACAGACATAAACATTGCTCCTAGGTTTACATTAGACCAAAATGTTAAGTACTCAATTCTGGTCTAGACCAATTATTCACTGTTCGTAAACCATGTGTTGATTACTTTATGAACTTGATGATAATTTACGTAATTTTATAGAAGGCTAGACTACGATGTACAGTCATGCGCGTAAATGTTTTGACGCAACGCGTCGAGTTAAAAATGCATTGATCGTGTAATTGAATAGTTTGTGTGAAGTTTTAACAGTTTTCGTTGTAAAACGGTCAAGCGATTTAATTTGTTTTGTGTGAGTAATAGCTGCATTTTATGGGGTTCTTTATTTGCTTTATAAACAGCCATGTGCAAATTGTTGTTTGTGCAACTATACTACCTATCGTGTAACTAACTACCTTTTGCCCGTGACTTTTATTGCTTGGATTTTTATTTATAAAAACGTCCATCTATTATTTTAGGCCCATAACCTATAGCCCATAGTCTTTTCTTTTTCTGCGGGCAAAATTAAATCACTTCTCCTACTCTAGGTGGAGTGGAAGGGAGTGTGAGACTTCTACTGACTAAAAACTAACCCTGTTCTTTTGGTTACCCTTACCTCCGGGGTCCCGGTATCCTGTCAGAACATTTCTGCAACCCCGAAAAGCAATAGTCCTATCGGGCCTGGTCAATAAGCCAGGCCTACAACTATCTCCATGCCAAATTTCATCAATATTGGTTCAGTCGTTCTTCCGTGATAGTGTAACAAACTTGTATTTTTCTAACCCACTTCAAAAAAAGGAGGAGGTTCTCAGTTCATCTTGAACTTTTTTTTTATGTATGTTACCTCATAACTCTGAGACGGCTGGACCGATTTGGAAAATTCTTTTTGCGTTTGAAAGGGTATACTTTCTAGTTGGTTCCATTTTTACAAAATGAGGATATGATGATGGAATCCTGGAGAAATCGAGGGAACTCTTCAAATATTATAGGCACACCTATAGCGTTTTGGGTATTTCTTATAGTACCTTGAGCAGTTGCTTTTGAAAAGTACCATTTGGGGAAGTTGAACTGATGATGAAGACCACAGATGGCCACTGAAACTACTCAATAATAAGTATTTCGTGGATTACGATTCGATTACTTGAGTACGGATGTTAAGCACTGTATGCTCGTCACAATGCATATGGTGATGTAGAGCTGATGGTCAAGCACCAGGAGAACTCCTCAAAAATTAACGGCTATGCATCGGGAAAAGCAATATTTTGTAAAAGATAATAAGTTGTTCACATTATGGCTTTTGTAACTAGATAAATTACAAACCGACCCACTAAAAAGCGTGAAAAATTTTTTTGAGCCAAAAATAGAACTAAACACAAAACACTACAAAGCCAAAAATAACTTTAATTTCGGAAGGCGGTGTGAAAAAAAAAAAGAAAATACAAAACTACTAACACCGACTACCGAAATTAAAGTTATTTTGTCTTTGTAGTGTTTTGATATGGAAGTCGGTTCTATTTTTTGCTAAAATTTTTTTTTGTAATATCAGTAGGCCTTGCCTTTTTCAAGTTTTAGCCTCTTCCATATCAATTTGTGTCCTAGCTGTTGGCCATATTAAATGCATTATTTAGACGAAACTAAAAAAAAATATATCAATCCACAGTCTTCCACGTTCCCAATTGCTTTTTATTTTTATAAGTCGGGCGTCTAATTTTAAGAGTATTTGTTTTACATTAATGGCTTTAGCTCGCGTCTGTACCGATCATCGGCCATATGGATGCATCTGTTAACAGCATGCACCTATATGATATAAGTTTGTTTTCATTGTTTTAGAAACTAGGTCAGTCCTTTGCCCGGCAACCGACAGAGAAGAATGAAATAAAAAATGACTGACTACGAATTTATGGCCGGTCGCACTTCGCAGGCGCCAGATACGGTCCGTGTCTTCGAGTTAGGTTACCGCGGCTAATAATTGGCTTGCGCTTGATTTCTCGAAATGTATTATTTTGGTTTCGGATTCCTAATTTTTTGTCCCTTTTGGATGATGAATATGGGTGGATAATTGGGTAGAATGCTGACAGATTTGACGTGTATAAACAGTATCTGGATTTTAAGGCATGGGTAGGCTTTTACGTCCAAAGTCGTGTCTAAAATTAAATAACAGTTACTTGTAGGTTCAACACTAGTGTCATATCCATTAAGACACTATCAACACCATATTACCGCAACTCAAAGAAACCGTTTCACAGCTCGTATCGGTTAATTCTATCAAAAAGCCAGCTCCTTGGAAGCATTACCTAGGTATCCAGTCAGTCGGAAACCCAATGTCGGTGGTCTGACCATAGATGTAACGGTCAGAAATTTGATACTAAACGAGAATCCATACTATTTTGAACTTTATTACTAGGTACACAGAAGTCGGGGAAGCTAAGACTTGGGAACTAGGACTAGAAATACCCGTTCCTGATTCCCGTTAATACCGAAGTTTTGATCGTGTTACTATATGGGGACGGGATATTGTGTTGATTCTTTTGTGTCTTGGATGATTCGATGCATACCTATCATATATAATGATTCGATGCGTATATCACGTTTGACAAGGCGCGGCGTCGAGGAATAAAAAAATAAAGATGAGTAATCAAAGTCAGTGGTTTTATTTTCAATGTTTAAACGAGATACGCAGTGCTCATTTTTCCATGATAAAGAGTATCTATCTATTGTTGTTAAAGCAATTACCATTAAGCAAACATCAAGGTCATTGTCAAAAAATAAAATATTAAATTAATAGTCTTGAACAGTGGCGTAGCTGAAACTTCGGAGCCCCCCCCCCCCCGCCAAAATCTCAATAAGGCCCTCTATAACCCAGCGATAACCCAAAAAATCTTAAGACCCAAGCGAGTCAACCCTGCGTAACCTAGAACTAAAATTTACTAAATTTATTTAAAATCCTCTTTAAAATTGATTTAAAACTTCCTGTGTTAGGTAGGTTCCGATTGCTTCGGATTCACGAAGTTCTGGGTTACATGGGGTTGGCTCGCTTGAGGTTTAAAATGTATACACCTTCAGCTTCACCACTGGTCTTGAATGCAGCTCACTACGCTATTGAGCGGGAAACGCAGAGCTGAAGCAAACTTTTGTTCATACAACAACGATTGCTCTAGTGCGAACACTTCACTATTCCTGTTAGTTTATGGTTGCCTGGTACAAAACAGGAGCACGCAGGTGACAGTAAAAATAATCTATTATTTTTTTAACCCGTGTTATTCAGCTATTCACTGATTTTATACATTTTGGCTTTTTACTATTTCTCTGGTAAATAAAGAAGATAAATAAAATAAACAATGGAACCATTACACTGGCTTTCAAAGAAGTTTTTTATCGCATTTCCCTGTCAGATGTTTAACGTAACATTACACAATGTGCCCACCGAGACTAAGTTTACGATTCGCGACTTTCATTTCATTGTGCGACGACAATGTTTACTAACAAATCATCAGCCCTTTGATAAATGCGGTATAGTAAATGTGGGGGCAGTGTACATTTTGCAATCCAAACCAAAGCGTATCGCAATCTTCCTTCTATCATCGTGACTTATTGTAATTAATCAGTCGAAATAAAACTAATGGAAGTTCCGACGCTCGGCCTAATTTCTCAACCGGTGGCAGTTGTGGGAGGGAATCTAATGTGACGTAACGTATAAATATTTCCTTATTGTGACAGAGTAACAAAAGGTACTATTATTTTATAGCACACATCAGACGGATGTTTTAAGGAACGTAGGAGTAACGAAAAGAATGTTTCGTTTGAAAATGTTTACTCTCATCCATTCAATGCAACAGGTTTGACTACAAAAGGAAAACTATAAAGGCTTGATAAGCAATCTGATGTGGAAGCAAGAAATTCCCATCTATGGACAGTCAATGAATAGGTATACTCTAATGATAGAACACAAAAACATCAAATAATCCCAGCTGTGAATGTATCAGCTTTAAACTAATGATCCACAAAAACTATTCGTCTCCATACTTTTTCTGTAGGCCGTATCTTAATGATCTGTGTAGCAGGAGTGCTACGCGTTGATGCACTTTTAAATGCGCAGGCGCACTAATAGCTGGTCCCACGGTCGCGGCGCACGCGGTGCCTTATTAAATTACTTTTACATGGAACGTGCGTCGGATAAGACGGATACAGTGTGAACTTCTTAAAGAAATTTTCGAATTTAGATTTAGTTGTATTCGAAGCTTGATTTGATTTGGATTTTATTTTTTCATTTCTTTAATAGTTGAAATTTCTTTAGTCTCAAAATTAGGTATCGGTTAAGCGAAAATCTTTTAGAAAATAAATTCCCGTAAGCGCCAGTAAATGCACTGATTTACACGAAATCTTATCAGATCAACGCGGAAAACAAAAACAATTCTGATCCTTGTGAAATACCTTAACTTATTTTCGAACTAACTGGCCGTTCAGCAATTTTACCTTTCCCTGTCGGTTTAATAGACATGTCAAAAACTAATCATGCTTACGTGTCAATCTTATTGAATACAAGTCATGTCCAGTATATGCTCCACTGCAGATGATTGGTGGGAACCCCCTCCATTACTGAAGAAGACTAGTACCATTAGTCGTACGCGGTCGTACGAGTTACTTACGACACAAGTCCGTGTAACGAGACGTCATTTCTCAAACGTCATTACAGATAACAAGATTGCTTTAAGTGAGATATATCCTGGCACACTTGTAGCAGAAAATCTTCTTGTAGTTTACGTAGTTACTGATACATTATGGAGTGTAAAAGTGAACTATATTGGCTCAGAACCCTTCGTTTTACGGCATCGCATTATGTGGATGACATAACGCACAGCGCACGTGCTGCCCCGCAGAATTTTATTATCCTGTAAATATTCTTTTTCTTCTTTTGAATAATAAAATACTATCGTGCAGCGTTTTATGAGGTTGAATAATGGAACAATTGATAGGTTTAGTTACAAGAGAATGTAATTTAGATATTATAAAAGTGGGCGATAAAGGAGAGGAGTTGTAGTGATGAGATAGATGGCAGAGTAGGTTGGAATACCTTAATAGAATCCTAACTTTTAATTACTTAATATAAATTTACTTTCACTTACGTTTATGTAGATATATATATATATTTGCCTATTCTAACATAATAATGTCATACTAGCTTTTGCTCTAACTCCATCCCATGGGAATCGTACATTTTCCAAGCAAAGAGAGTAAAGAATATCTGTGCTTATTCTCTAAGTCTGAGCCTTTTGTCCCGATCCGTTCATCTTCTTTCGTGAAAGTCACGAGCTTCTCGCTAGTTGAGGACTATCAATAATTATTTACAATCATGTATGGATTTCTGGAAGTTTATATGTTATACATAAATACTTATTTGGAGCTTATATTCTTAGCCCTCTAATACAATAATATATGCTCTAGAGACTTCTGGAAGCTGAGTCAATATTTATAGAGACTTAGTATGCGTAAATTGGTCTTGGTTATATTTAAGTACTCTGCCATGTATGAGCACCCATTGCATCTCTGCCATACTTAAAGCAAGTTTAAAGTCGGCACCAATCAGGTTTACTACTTGGTCTTTGATGTGCCCTCAGCCTGGGTCTGCGACACTGTTTATATGTGTAATAAACATTAAATTTAGTGTCGTTCACACTCTCAAGTGTAATATTAGAACATGCCCTAAATAGCCAGCCTGTATTCATCGTGTTAGTGCTTCAAATAACCGTCCTTATTCCTTACACATTGGTGTGAAACTGAAGTGTTATATCTTGTGGGGTATTCTGTACCATCTCCTTGTATAAGTTATGAAACTAAACATGTATAATTGTACATGTATAGCATGGATAGAGTTCTATTTTACAGTTTTAAAACATTTGACATTACAAATCTTATTAAATTCATAAATTATTCCAGATTTTACCTTCGTACAAGTAAAAGAAAATAGCTTCTAAAAATTTGCTGTTTTAATGATACAATTAGAAAAGGTGTTAAATAAAAGCCTAATATGTCTTAAAAAATAATTTAAATAAAAACGCAAAAAAAGTTCAAGCATACCGACTTCATACAGTCGGCACCCATTAATCAATCTAGACTCCAATCTTCCTATCCAATATGGGTCCCTACTTTTAAGTCACTATGAATGAACTTGCTTTTTTGTTATTGGTTTTTATAGAAAGTTATTTTTAACGCAATCGGGTTTTTTTTAATCATTTTAATCTATTTAAACCCTGATGCAAAGAGGAGTGTTATTGATTTCATGTTAATTTCATAGATTTACGATTTTTGCTGCATCTTCATTGGTAACATAAATATCTTACTTGCTGACCTTGTATAATATAAATTCTTAAACATCTTTGAAGCTTCTCCGAAACACATAGCAAAATATTATTTCAGTGTTCAGCTCCAAACAACCTTGAATAACTTTTCGCTGACGTAAGTTGCCGGAATTGTAGAGTTCTTCACTTAATTAATTGGGATAATTATGGCCAACACATGTATCTACTATACAAATAAACGTTTGTATGTTTGTCCTGTCTGTCTTTAAGACAAATTGTGATGAAACTTTGCCAGAAAGTTCCGAGGATGCGAAAGAGTTACTGGGCCAAAACATCAGGTGAAAAAATAAAGAGAAGGTTGCCACATTCACACATTTTGATTTGGTTAATTTTCATAATAATTCATAATCATAATCATAAACTTTATTTCAAAAAAAAACACTGCAAAGTGAAAAATAACTTTAATTTCGGTAGTCGGTGTCTTTAGTTTTGTATTTTCGTTTTTGGCACCGACTTCCGAAATTAAAGTTATTTTTCACTTTGCAGTGTTTTTTGGGAGTCGGTTTAATTTTTTGGTAAAAAGTTTTTATGTCACTCTTTTTAGTTGGTCTATTTTTAATTTACCTAGTTACAAGAGCCTAATTATCAACTACTTATAACCTTTTACAAAATATTGCTTTTCCCAATGCTGGGCCGTTAATTGTTGAGGAGTTCTCCTGGTACTTCACCATCAGCTCTACATCACCATATGCATTATGACGAGCATAAAGTGCGTAACATCCATATTCAAGTAATCGAAACGCAATCCACTCAATACTTATTATTGAGTAGTTTCGGCGGCCATCTGTGGTCTTCATCATCAGTTCCACTTCCTCAAATGGTACTTTTTGAGAGCAACTGCACAAGTTACTATAATAAATACCCAAAGCGACATAGGTGTGCCTATAATATTTGAAGAGTTCCCTCGATTTCTCCAGGATCCCATCATCAGATCCTGACGTTTATGAAAATGGGACCAATATCGAAGTATACCCTTTCAATCAAAAAAAGAATTTTACAAATCGGTTCAGCCGTCTTCGAGTAATCGATGATCATACATTAAAAAAAAAAAAAAAAAAATATATATGCGTCGAATTGATAACCTCCTCTTTTTGTCGTCGGTTGAAAAGGATATTTGTAATACATTAATGGGTACTAAATCTAAGATGTGAACTAGTAGTACTTATAATATTCTACAAATCTGTGGGTGTGGTTCTGCTCTCCTAGGTAAGCTGCGCTACAGCCTGTGTTTAGGAGAAGCAGTGCCCGCCCCATTGTTTGCCCCGCCCCATTATTGAATATAATTAATTTTCTAACAATTAAATTAAGGACTAATATCAATCTATCTTTTAGTATATTTTACAATTAATAAAATAAAAATCTTAATCTTAATTTGTATAAGTGTCTTAAAAGTATGTGTGTGTTGTGTATGTATATGAGTTTTCTAATTCTGCCAGTGATATGATTAACATGTGCTTTATAAGAAAGATATCTGTCTATTGTTATGCCTAAATATTTAATGGAATCCGATGAAGAGATCAAAGGACAATGGCACGTTGTTTGCGGTTGGAATTGACATGTATGAGCTTTTAAAATAGGGGGAATTTTAGGTTGAGAGGCTGAAGAAATCGAGAATGTCATGAAATAAGTTTTTGATGTATTGAGTGTCAAGGAGTGTGACTGTAGCCAGTCGAAAGCAGAATTAAAGCCAATCTGTGCTACATTTTGGAGAGCTGGCCATGAGACCGCTACAAAAGTGAGTGCAGTATCATCTGCAAAATATATAATTTTGCCGTTATTGATGTTAAGATTACAGAGGTGAATATCAGAAACATCGTTGGCCCCAAAATACTGCCTTGAGGCACGCCATATGAAATTGGTAGCTCACCACTCATGTAGTCACCCATTTTGACTATCTGAGTGCGATTGGTTAGATAGCTCTTAAAAAGTTCAAGTTGTGAACCTCTGACACCCATCCGTTCCAATTTTAGTAGAAGGGTGTTGATGGGAACCGTATCAAAGGCCTTCACGAGGTCTAAGAAGATGGTAAGTACCTTTTTTCTATTATTTACATTATCTACTATGTAATTAGTCCATACATGTACGGCATCTGCAGTGGATTTATTCTTACGGAAACCGAACTGCTGTGTAGAAATTAGTTTTAAGCTTTCAATAAAATTGACTAGTCTATTGTTGATAAGTCGCTCGAAGACCTTTGACAAGGCAGGTAACACCGCAATTGGACGGTAGTTATTAAACGAGTTTACATCACCACCCTTAAATATAGGATGTATTATTGCTCTCTTAAAGGAAGAAGGAAATACAGCGTTCTGTAAACAAATATTTAAAATATATGTTAAGACAGGAGCAAATAAGCTTGAATATCTTTTTAGAAAAGCAGAAGAAATACCATCCCAACCAGTTGCTGTAGTTGACTTTAAGGATTCTATAATAGTTAAGACCTCATCAGTATCCGTTTGTTCGAGCACAAATGAAGTTGCCGGTTGAATAGGCTTATTTACTTGAGGCAAAATAGGTCTACTAGCGATACCATCAGCAAGTGTCCTACCAATGTTAACAAAGTAACTATTAATCTCATCGCATGTTTTAGTTGGTGTGTCGTTTTGAGACAGTAGAGGAGTTGATTGTTGCTTTGCTTTAGGTATATTGACTATTCGCTTAATAGTTTCCCATAGCATTTTTTGAGTTAGTTCCAGCTTTATTTAACTCTTGAAAATCATATAGGCGTTTAGCTTTTTTAATTATTTTATTACAATAATTCCTGTACCTCTTGTAGGAAACTTGTAAGATAGGGTTTGTTGGCGAAAGCTTTAATTTCTTGTGCAGTGCGTCCTTGTGTCTTAGACATCTTAGCAAACCAGGGGTGATCCAGGGCTTGAGAAACTTTTTCTTTGCTGGTACTTTTAAGATAATAGTGCTATCAGATATTGATTTTGTCAAGAGATTAACGAAAGTGTCAGTGGCTATATTAGGGTCTGAAATGTGATAGATGAGAGACAGATCTAAGCTTTCTAGGGCATTGTCAAGGGAATTATAATCTATTTTACTTATCTTATTTGTAATAGAAACTTTTGTGATCTTGTCATGAATGCAAAGAATTGGCGCATTATGGTCAGTTACTGCAGTGTCAAGAACCAGTGAGATATTTTGTGACTTCGTTTTGAGCATAATATGGTCAAGACAATTGTCTCCTCAAGTTGGAATAGTATGAGAAGGAAGAAACCCATGAAAAGCTAGAGTGTTTAGATATTCATGCGAGCGGTTGTCGAGAGAAGTAGGTTTAATGTCTAAATTTATGTCACCACTTAAAACCACTGTTTGGAATTTGTTAAAATCTGGTAGCAAGTTATTAAGTGAGGAGAGAAAAGAATCAATATTCCCAATAGCAGGTGATCTATAACACACAAAGAAAAGCAAAGTCAGTTCCTATCTCCAGCACGAGTCCACTAGCGCTAGAACCAAAATCTAATTCTTTACAAGAGCAGGATATATCTGTCCTTATATAGGTAACAACTCCGTCACTTTGATTTTTGTTATTTTTTGTGTTATACATGCTGTAATTTGGAATAATAGGAATATTATGGTTACTGGCACAGGATAACCAGCATTCTGTGAGTATTATAATATCACAATCTAGTAGTTTTATAATCCAAAAACTTAAGATATTACTTAACCTGGCATTGCACCGCATGGCAGTTTGTTATAAATAGCAGACTAGACTCCTTATTTCTAGTAACTCTATATAATATTGCTGAATATGTATAGACCTGATTCTGTATTTACACAAATGTTTCGAGTGTAGTAGACATGTATACGTATCTTAACAGTATAAGTTTCTTTATTTTATCGGTGTCTCTATCAGTATATAGGCACCGTTAAATATGATATACATTATAATCAATTAAGACGGACGACTGACAAGATGAGATTTACCTACATAATGTAGATGAATATAGCACATCATACTCTCCATTTGAGAGAGTGATGTATTATAAAAACTTTTTACCAAAAACCAAAAACACTGCAAAGTGAAAAATAACTTTAATTTCGGTAGTAGGTGTCTTTAGTTTCGTATTTTCGTTTTTTGGCACCGACTTCCGAAATTAAAATTATTTTTCATTTTGCAGTGTTTTTGGGAGTCGGTTTATTTTTTTAATAAAAAGTTTTTATTTCACTCTTTTTAGTTGGTCGATTTTTAATTAATCTAGTTAAAAGAGCCTAAATGTCAACTACTTATAACCTTTTACAAAATATTGCTTTTCTCAATGCTGGGCCGTTAATTGTTGAGGAGTTCTCCTGGTACTTCACCATCAGCTCTACATCACCATATGCATTGTGACGAACATAAAGTGCTTAATATCCATATTCAAGTAATCGAATCGCAATCCACGAAATACCTATTATTGATTAGGTTCGGCGGCCATCTGTGGTCTTCATCATCAGTTCCACTTCTCCGAATGGTACTTTTTGAGAGCAACTGCACAAGTTACTTTATGAAATACCCAAAACGTCATAGGTGTGCCTATAATATTTGAAGAGTTCCCTCGATTTCTCCAGGATCCCATCATCAGATCCTGACTTGGTGACAATGGGACCAATATCGAAGTATACCCACCCTTTTGAACAAAAAAAGAATTTTCCAAATCGGTTCACCCGTCTTCGAGTAATCGGTGATCATACATTAAAAAAAATATATATATACGCGTCGAATTGATAACCTCCTCTTTTTGTCGTCGGTTGAAAATTATATGTATGATGTGGTTAAGCTTGATTCCCAAATAAGTATAAGGGTTAATCAAACTAAAAGTTTTGCAACAAAATTAAAACCATAAAGGAAACTAACGAGCTTTTAATTCTTTCTGACGATAAAACTAAAGAAATATTTTGATATTAAAATTGCTGTAATATCTTTATAACGCGTTAGATTAAAACGTATTTTAAGTTTTATCGAAGAAGCCGGGTTAATCGAGCAATTAGAACGAACCGGTGCACGATGCCTAATGGTCGATAATAGTTATACCCAACACTATGTCGATAAAATTAGGAACGGCCCTATACACTCTTGCGCAAGTTGTCGGGAGAGGTTTTATGTGGGAATGTGCGTAATGCACTTTTAGAGAGATTGTGGAAGAAGCAACCTTGTAACGACGTACATCTTTGAAAATATTGGGTAACCGAAAACAGCGCTATTCATCATCGTGAAGTGAACATACATTCTCAATTTTCCATACCTTCTCTTTGAATGCCTTGTAAAACAGTGAAATATTTTACGCGTAAATATACAATGCACCTGTCTTTGTATTTATTGACCTCACTACTTATGCATTCAACTTAAACCATTGACAATTCATCTTTCTAGGGCTCGAGTTTTAAAAGTCATATACGTTTTATTCAAGTCCGTTTGAGCCATTATAAGATAGTTTAAAAAAAACAACTTGAATTTTTTATTTTAATCAATAATGGAATATACACTTAAATAAAAACACTAAACTACATAATAATATACATCTAAAAATAAACTAAAATATGGTCCAGAAATTCGTGCGCATCGCTGTCCACTGGTAATGTGCCCAAAAGACTGGCGGCATTGCCACGCTGTATGGCAATGCTTAAACGCTGTCCAAGGTAAAAGCCAGCCTTTGGGTCACGCGAAGTGTCAACTAGGCGCCTGGATAGTTCTTTAAACAATTTGTGAGCACTCGGACCCCACGATCCCAAGGTCAAAAAAACAACTTGGTTGAAATATAATGATACCTTAACTGATACGCAGATTCTAAATTCAAGTTCTCTTTTGAAAAAATAAATAATAAATCTTTGTATCTGTGTGGCGGACAAATAAATTCCTATATACTTATTTTTCGAATTAAAGTTATCCGACGATTGAAAATCGACCCTTTATACAAATAGGAGAAACTCCAATTCGCAGTTACTTTAATAGCCCATAGAGCAATTCACTCTACCATTCAATCGGCATGTTACTATTTGTGAAGAGTTTATTTATTATTTTAGTCTTAATCTAAATAGCTAAACCTCTTTTTCTACTTCTTTAAATAATCCTAAAGTAGATAAATTGTTTGTGAAGGCGGATGCTTGAAGCACGTGTAAACGACGTAATCTGGCCAATAAAAATATACTAACTATTCTGGAATCGCGAAATTCCGAGCGAGCGTGATATAGTGTTTTCAGATACAGCAAATAAATATTACAGGTTATAATATAAACCTGTCTACGTCGGAATTGGGTCACGGGATTGCTCTGTTTCCCATTAAACATGGGATGTATTCACTTACCTGTACGTATCATTATTTCATGTTAAGAAAAGCGGGTTAAGTGCGAAACTCTCATGAATGAGTACGAAAATGAGTCATTATAACGATCTGAAATACGTCTGGTAAACATTTGTTTTAGCGCTTCGTTTCTTCAATCCTGTTTGCCCTATTTTCCTGTACAATCTCGTATGTAAACTTATCTTATTTACTTACCTATTAACTCTACGACATTATTTATTTAACCCGTGAGCTTATGATACAGTTTAGGACTTGACGCAACTTCCCGCCAAGTTTTATTGTTCTTAAAACCACCGATTAAAGCTACTTCGAATCTTTTGATTCCACGGAATTGCATTCTAAGAAATTCGCCAGATGTTTCCAGTATACGCTGACCCATGAATCTTGCCTGGACAGTTGCTTACGCTAGCCTAATTTCTGTACCATAGATAGGATGTTTAGAAAATGTTTTATGAGTTTTCCTATTACGCCAGCGGATTTTTGCAGTTTATTTTAGTTATTTTTTAGTTAAGTCTGGTCTTGCGTCATTGTTAGCGTAGGAAGTTGGTTTGTTATTTCTACCAACATGGTATTAAATGTTTATTAGCTTTATAAAATTCGGTATCCGACTAGTCCAATGCAGAGATGATAATGATGTAATAGAAGAAATAAACTAAACAACGTTTTGTGAATAATAAATTTGAAAAGTTCATTAGAAACGATACAATTATTATTTTAAGCGAAATGAATAGAACAACTTATTCATTTAGAACCTTTACAAAGCATTTTTCAACAATACAGCTTCGATGCGGAATCGGGACGACAAAATGGTGACGTAACGTTTTGCTGAAACCACCAGGCAGACAGACATTTGTAAGAGTTCTTCGTTTCGTTTCGTTTCTCAGTTGAATGGCGAATAGACATGAATGAAGGGGGTGGATATTGTAGTAGGGGAGAAAGGTGTTTAATATATGATAGTAGGTTACCTAATATATCTACTTACGATTAGGTATTACGTTTCGTCACAGGCAAGTTTTTGTCTAGTATCTTAGATAATAAAATATGTATGGAACGTACCTAAACTTTTTTTGGTAACATTAGATTATAAGTCTGTATGCAATGATATTTTATAGTATGTATATTATTAGCCCCTACTACATACATAATTAACATTGACTGATTACAAGGAATAGTGAAACGCATAATTCTATTCCGAGATTTTAATTACATTAGTATTTGTCCAACTAATGTAAAAAAATACCGAAGTCATTAATCAAAGTTAACCAGTTTGGCCTGTGACAGCGTTAGAAAGAGACGGGTAATATTAAAAAGGGATAGTGCCACATTCCTCCGAGATGCGGCCAGGATTCTTTAGAAAGGGAAATTATTCGTTTTTTTTTTCTAAACCGCTTATTAAACATTTCTTTTGTTAGGTTAATTTTAGTTTTGAATTTTTTTTTCTCTATGATTTATATGAGTCATTGACTGAGCTAGGGACTCAAGGTTGCAAGGAGGTGTGAACCACTTTAAACCTTTCAATTGGGTGTTATTTATTTATGGTGCCAATACAAGTTCGAAATTCAATTAATTATGATGATTGGTTTTGTTCGATTATGGCTTTTGTAAGGTTGTGTTTTGTTTTATTTTCTGTAGTATTGCTTTTTTATATTTGGTTGTTATATCAATCTAATTTTATTGTGAAAGATAGTGATCATGTGAGAGTAAGAAAAACTATTGGATCGTAGGTTGTTCCAAGACTATGGTAATGTTTGCACAATATTAGATCTTACCTATAACTAAGTCTCTTTCACTTTCTAAAGATAAAATATGATTTTTTTTCGACTTGGAATCTTATAAGTTTAGTTTACTTGACTTTATAACACGTATAAATAAATGATAAAAATACATGAGGTTTTCCTATAAGTCGCTGTAAGACGAGTGATCCTGGCAGGATATTTTTATTCTTAACGTGATTGGCTGGCGGATTGATGAATGATAATGCTAGTGTAAATAACTAATTAAAACATTAATTTACACATAGTTTGAGGCTAGATAGGCTGTATTAAAAATGTGTTTCTTCGCAACGATATTTTAATACTACTCTTTAAGAAAATATCAGTAGCTCAACTTATAAGTACTAGCTATTTGCCAATGCCACGGTACCGTTTCCATGTTTTGTTTGTACCTAAGTCTATGGTCAACCGTCAGAATGTCATTTCAAAATCCGTAATTTTGCGAATTTAATAATGCCATGTTGAAATACCTATTCATTTTCAAAAATTGTGTTAACAATGTGTGCGTCATGAATACAATTATAGCGTTTTGGAGAAGCGGAGGCTTGATGCTGCGTAAATGGGTGTAGGTACCTACGTGACCCTTCGTCAATCCATTTAATGTCCACCACTGCACCGCGCACAGAATGTTGGAAAGCAGTAGATTGTAATGTTCTTCATTGGTGTAATCACTGCAAGACGTTCCAATGCGAGCATAAATAAATAAATGTCTTATCACAAAATCGGAGTTTTGAGATAATTGTAGCGTTTGTAAACTAGAGTCAGACTGACCAGTTGCACTAATACTTATTTTGTTGAAATGGAAATGTTACGTAGGTATAAACTTAGTTTTTAGTATGCTTAGATTTTATTTACTGTCCGTTTATGTAACGTGCAGGTTTCGAGTAAGTATTTTTATTATTGATAATAGGCTCGCTTTTGACCACCATCTCACCTTATGGTAAGTGATGATGTGGTCGAAGATACAGCATGCTTGCCTAGAAGTAACCCATTCACTCTTGACTTAAAGAACCCCAGGTTATATGTAGCTATCAGGAAACACAGACTCCGGCAGGGAATTTCACTCCTTAGCCGTAAGCTCAATGAAAGTATTCCTCAAATGTTTTGTGCGTTGGTATGAGTGGGATGACCACCATGTAACGATGGCGCATCGCCGTTTGTCCTGTAGTCCGATGATGGGACGGGCTTGGTGGAATTATATTGTGTAATACCATCGCACTCTTCCCGAAATATTACCGATAGACTTGCAAATCGTTGCCGATGTTCAAGTCTCTGGAGCTTTTGTGTATTTATGTTTATTCTAAATTTTTGGAGGTATTTGGTCACAATAACGTGCCTTAAAAAGAGCGTTGTGTGTGGCGTCTACGGGAACTTGACTCTACCTATCTTGCCTACTTACTGGGCCACTGCTGTCACAATCAAAAGAAAATTAAAAACGGCTGGACTCCATGATTTGAATAATACTTGAAAATAGTAAAAGTCGAGCTTATTGTTATCAAACTTTACAATCAAATGACGCGGCGACAGCTACAAGTCAAACAAACATTGCTCTGATTGCAGAGTGAAAGGTGCATATTTGTATCCGTTTTTATATTTCTACAACGTGTAATTTAAAGGGTATATATATACCAAGTTCATGGCTTCTTTGGATGATAACAAACGATATGGCAAGGGTTCTGTAATCCTAAGTCTACGTGTGTAGAACTAATTACAAATTCCAATACACTGATACCAGAGACCGAATTTTTCAAATTAAGAAGAATGAAGAGAATTATCGTGTTATTGGCAAGTGACGTGGAAAGTTATTGACCCTCGTAGTGCTGTGACACGTTTGTTATGATTGGTATTCAAGAAATATATGAAACCAATAATTTGGTATCAATTTTTTGAGTCAGTTATTTTGTGCTGAAACTGTGCATAGAGACTCCATACCAGATGTTGTTTTCAGCCCTTTTGGATAGATATGGGGTTTCCGTTACACGTTGTATATTTACTGATAAAATTAAGTACCTGATCATAAGTACGAGTATGTTATGAGTAGTTAAAGGTACGAGTAATTCAAGCAAAATGTCTCTATCTTAGAGGATGATCGACGGGAACGGGAATGAGATGAACCCTTTACTTACTTTATGACCTGATCGTTTCGATGAATGACAAAGCTATGTGTCATGAATATGTCATACATGCACGATGCATTCCTATAAAACTTAAAATGAATGATCGATCATATTTAATTGTCCAAAATGAAACTAATTACGGTTAATTTAAACATAGTAGCACAACAAACTCCATCCATGCAGCAAGGCGTCAAGTTGTCAATGCATTTGACAGTTAAGTCAACATGGTGGACCGCGTAAAGCCCGATTTACACTTCAACAAGTACAGTAGCGAGTTAACTTGCGTCATCGGCGAGTTAAGTTGTTATTGTAGTTTGAACGGCAAAAGCGAGTTAAGTAGTAGTACATTAACAACTTAACCGCCAATGACGCAAGTTAACTCGCTACTGTACTTGTTGAAGTGTAAATCGGGCTTAAGCGCTCTACTACGCACATCTGATAAGTAAGTAAAGGCGCGTAATTTAATAGTCAATTTACTATCTTTATAATAAATCATCTTGTGAATGCATAATTCATTATTACTCGACACATATTTAGCTAAGCTTATGTGAATAAAAAAATGCATGGTTCAAAATGCCATTACATCATTGAACTTATTGTATATGCACATAAAAACCATTGATGTTCCTAAATTTCAAAAATCATTAAAATCGTTTCTTTCTTAAGGATAATTACGTATTTCATAGATAATTATGTATTTCATTTTCATGATAAAAAGGCCTCCCACAAACACATAACATTTATGATTTATGGGAACGCATCCAATCCTCTATGACTTACTATGGAGATTGAACACTTAAGTACGACGTCATAAGGACGTTATACATCGATCAGCCGTTACACAGTTTTACAAACTAATCAACAGCAAGAATTACAACATCACAATACAAATGACTCTCATTTCTATGTTAAAACCTCAATCAAGTTTGTAATGTATGAACCATGTATGGATCCATCATACATTCAAATTAAGTCATTGAAATACTTAGTTCGAAATCGTTTGGGATAATAATGGTCGCATTTCGCGGTTCAATGGGCCTATGACCTCATTGCACTGTAATGCGTACAGTATGGGCCATATGATG
Organism: Tholera decimalis; assembly: GCA_943138885.2. Lineage (NCBI taxonomy): Eukaryota > Metazoa > Arthropoda > Insecta > Lepidoptera > Noctuidae > Tholera > Tholera decimalis. The sequence goes on from OW964565.2 coordinate 31,709,336, forward strand.
CGTTTCACTGATTGGGGCTTTGACCTTAAGTCACTCAAAATGAGATGTGTGAAATTCGTAGAAAAGTTGAAGTCTTTGTGAAAGAAAATAATTCATGAGAATCATCAGCAGGCAATGATAGTCCATTAGTACATAAAGAAAAGAAAAGTATATCTAAGTAATGTAGGTACGTTTTGGTAATATAAGTGGATTCCTCATTGAAATAAAATCTAAGTTACAGCTTTTTGAAAGTTTATTTTTATATAAAATACTTACTTTTTGGTCTGCTGTAAAACTCAACACAAACTTAAAGTTTTCCCTGAAAGAAAAACGTCGTGTCGATGTGTGACGACAGACGCCTACTTTGTTTTCTACGCACACATCAACAAGAATTCTGTCTAGACAGCCACACACCCTCGCTTTTCACCGCATTGGCCTACGCACCCTTCAACCCCTAAGCGCGATTAGCTTGATCCCTTAGGCCCCATGAGATCCCCTCACCCAAGCGCCCTTTTTTATCGAGTTTTGTCCTAAAATGGAAAACAACTACCAGGCTTTCAGCTTTCGGGAGTGGTTTACGAACTTTCACCCTTAGAACAGACTCAAGATGCGCAGACTCAAACTTGTCTTGTGCCTCCGCAATTCGCGCCCCATATCTAACTCTTTCTAACGCTATGAGCCAGACGAGGATGTTGTCTCGTTTACACTTGCCTAGAGGGGTGGTTTCGTATTCGTCTGCCTGCAAGCGTGTGTGGATTTAGGTTAGGGGCCACGTACGCTCAACCCCTTCGACATGCGATGCGTGTGTGGTTATGGCGTGTGTTATGTCTAGTAGGGAGGCATACATATGATACTTCCTACCCGTTTCTGGTGCCTTGGTACATGAGTATGTGTAGAGATTAGAATTTGCTAAGCAAACGCAGTTTTTTTTTCTAACACGGTGCACACATGAGATGCTACCGTAGGTTTCTAATATTCGTAGCCGATGAACAAGCACACAAATCCGTTATTCAAATGCACATCTAAGTTCTCGTATGTGGACACATTTTCATACGTATGTTGGAACGTTAGAACGAGTAAGGAAAAATGGATGTTCCTGTCTCTTTCTACCGTGTGGAGGCTTTATGTTTTGAGAACCTCACACGTCGCGGATTCAAGCGGTAAAGGCAGAATACAATGATATTTTATAGTACAGATATGTTATAGGCGCGCGCGTCGTGAAGACTCGAAAACGAGCTAATTGGAACGTCTTGCAACTAGTCTGCGTCGAACGCAACCACAAGCGTGCCGCACCGTAATACCCATGTCCTTAGATTTTATTTATCAAAAATGCCATCGTGTGAGTTTCGGAAGTGTACGAATTATACTTCCAAAGTAAATAAAATACAAAGGATCTCATATCACATGTGAGAATGCAAATATATTAAGATTATGTTTTATATTTCATTTATTTTCCAAACTTGCCAATAAATTATGCTTAGGAGCCATATGTAGGTGAAGACAGAGAGAGCAAACTTGTTTTGTCGCGAGAGCGATAAGGATGCGTGCGTGCGGACATAGATTAGTTAAAAGTTTACAAGTGTAGAAGCGATATTGATTGACTTGGTTTAATTTGTTTTGTGTTACAATTTTTTTGACTAAAGTTCATTTGACTGATAATTGAGGATTATAACTGTTTTTTTTTATTGAATTAGGTTTCCGAGGGATCAGGTTCGTTCAAGATTGGATCGCAATTGTTCGTGAACAAAAAAGCGAAACAGACTGGATAACATCAAAAAACAGCAGGATATGTAGCAATCACTTCCAAAGTACTAACAAATATGTTTCGAAAATTCGAAATGTGGTCGAACAATGCTTAAAAAAATGCAGTTCCAATTATAGAGGTAGGTAACTAAAACATTTTATAAAACATAATGCTGCTTGCATAATGTTTTATAAAATCTCAGCTACCTGTTGCTTGCATTTTCGACAACGTTGAATTTGTTTGGTCAGTATAGGTACCTACAAAGAAACCGCTACATGACATTTCATTATGAAACCTATAGTTGTGTCATGAAATTGATTATTTATTGATAGCTTTCCACCTGCTTCATCCAAGATGAAGTTCCGATTTGACGAAGTTTTAGAATCATACAATTATTGTTATGACGGATCATAAATTATTTCATTAACATAATGACTATTAATTTCTATTTTAGTTTTGAATATAATGGGCTAAGCTGAATACAAACATTAGTGGTAATACTTGATCCGTGATTAACCATTATGATGTTTAATTTCTTACCTACGTACTTACTCTTCAATCGAGTGTCCACTCTACGGCTATAAAAATGTTATCCTATGGCACAAGGACTCATTTGAAGCGCAATTGTTAGAATTATAGCTATCTCTTTCACTTGCGTGTTGTTTCGTATATTTTGTTCTACTTATCAGTAAAACTTGTCAATGTGTGCCATAGATATCCGCGATGTGTGCAGTTTTTACTACGTGGAACAAATTTCAACGCAAATTACTATGAACGTAACATATCTGTACTTTATAATATCATTGGCAGAATATAATAAAATGATGCTGTTACGTATTAGAATTTACAGGCTATTTATTTTCATTAGATGAAATAGTCATTAATATAAATTTATATCCTTTTAGCTGGATCGTTTATTTTGATCTTTAGTTTGGTACCTAAGTGCAATAGATACTAAACTAAAAATACAAATTGCTCTTCTAAAAACTTGTTAAAGTCACATCTGGATGAGAAATAATTTAATAAGAATGGATTTCTACACAACTTTACTAAAGTTAAACAAAAGTATGCGCATCGGAATTCCAATAAGCAATTTAAAGTTGTTAAAATTATACGTATACCAGCTATTGCATTCTGAAATCAATTCAAATATAGTCCGCTAGACATAATGTCTCGCTAAGTGGCAAGTGCCGACAACTAGCGGTCACAATTTCTTCTACAATCAAGTGCATGCCAACAGATTGCTGGTGTTGCGAAAGTCGCTCTTATTGCTTCAAAACCATGATACCCTCAAGGTCAAACTGTTAGCGTTGACAAGTGATTGACAATACTCTTGTGTCCACATTGCGACAGACTGTTAGCTTCGAGTTAACCCCTCAACTGCAGTGGCATAATATTTGTTGAAGGTCGCGAGTTAGAACCAGTTTGGAGCTTTTTTTACCGTTTTGCGTAAGTTTCTTTAAGGAGGCTTTTGTTTTGGAAGTCAAAGCAATGCTAGATGTGCAGTTCCAAAATATATTTTGTATATCAAATACAACTAGCGACCCACTCCAGCTTTGCGCGGATGCAATTTAGATACTAATACTAATGTGGGGTCAGTGGTGTGGAGTGATTAATAATATTAATCTTTTCCCCCACATTTTGAATCTCTGATACCTATCTTCAAGATCATATTGGTGGTATGAGATAAACGGCAATTTCGATCTGCCTATATTAAATGTACAACGTAATTCAATGTATCTAATGTATTCAATTGGACAAGAACTGTATAGTTTAAAATATATTCGTAAATATATAATATTTAATATTATAATATGGTGTTTAGTAATATGTGATACATAAAAATGATTACTATGGGTTATCCTTATTAGGAAATATACATAGGTATACTATTCCAGACATTTTTGTAGACCTTTATTTCGTAGAACTTTATTTTGATCTATGTCGTAAGGTTTAGGCAGCGTTTGCAATGTTACCTACATTACACACAAGTGCACATAAATATGTTTTTTACGAGATCACATTACAAATCTTCGAAACTCTCGGGTATAGATTATAGGCCCAATAATCACAAACAACTTACGTTTGTTTTCTTATCTTTACTATAACAGTATGTACTTGTATTATACACTAGCGACCCACCCCGGCTTCGCACGGGTGCAATGTTTATATTAAATATAGGCAGCGTTCGCGAGAATCGTTAACGTATGGCAGTTTTTTCGACGCCTTACTCCACAATTTTCACTACCACGAAAAATCCTATCTATTTTCCGGGATAAAATATAGCCTATACGGATTCGGAAGAATCCCTCTAAGTAATGGTAAAAGAAATTTTGAAATCGGTCCAGTAGTTTTTGAGCCTATTCAATACAAACATACAAAAATACAAAGGTTTCCTCTTTATAATATTAGTATAGATATACATTTTCTGTTGCGTGGTTTGCAAGAGCTAAGCGTCAGGCGAGAAGCGACTTTGTTTTATACACTATCTGTACCTCTACCATGAGTTGTCATCGACAACTTACTCGCTAGCGCTGAACTCGCTAGCGTACAAACGTGGATCGAATAGATTTCGATAATGCTTGCACCATGAGATTTGAGAAAATTTACGGAGGCGCTAACGTGACCTCGATAGATCATGTCGTCTAGCTAACTTCACTCCACTCGTAGAATACTTTCGTATATGGGTCACTACTTATGTTCTGTTTCTTTCTTTCCTGCTAATAAGAAGAGAGAACTGCTCTTAAGCTCAAAATGTAGTGTTATCGCTTTGCTAAAAATGTTAAGACAGTCAATATCACAAAATAATCCAACAAAATTGAAAAGTTTACGATTAGTGCACTACTTATGGTATTTAGTGCCTTTTGAATTTCGAGTGGTTCTTGTAACGTCATTGTCGACTATTCCATATGTATTTTTGTTTGTTGATGTTGTATCATAGAGGTGCTTTGTGTGGTTTAAAAGTTTGGATTATTTAATACAATGAGGACCAGTGTCTCGCAGTTCCAATTGATGGTGAAGTTCATGGAAAGGTATGTTTCAACTTTCTACTAATATCAAATTAAATAAAAAATATTTATTTTTAAGAATTTGGTACAATAGGTGTTATATTTGGTTCCAGCATATGCTGCAATTAATTGATGTATAAATGATTCCTATATATATAAAAAAAAACAAAGCTTATAAAACAACATGAGTTCTCATGTTGGCTTGAAATTCAAGTTGTTTACGTCGTTGATCTTCAAATTCAGCGGCCACTAACATATTCCACGCTAAATGTGCTCTTGCAGACATTATTATAACTTTATTATACTCAAAACGTATTAAATGTTAATGTAAACACATGTTTCACACGCCAAAATGCTAGTGAGCAACGTAACTACTACCGTAAGCGTATCGTTCGCTAGCGCCTGTCGAATTAGTGACTCATGGTACCGTTTTGTATGGTGACAGCTAAAAAACGTTAGTGACTATCGTATAGATTACGTTAGGTTTTAAACCTATCGTAATCTATAGTGCTCATGGTACGAATTTTAATTATTTCTGTGACCGCTAGGGGCGCTGTACAATATTTCATACAAATAATTTACGGAGACGCTAGCGAGTTTTGGTTGCGTAAACTCATGGTAGAGGTACAGTTATAACGAAATCGTTGTAAAAAAAATGTTAGCGACAGATTTAGTTAAGTCTTTAATTTAGGCAATTATCCAAACAGCTGCAAGCATAGGCGACTGATTTAAACTAAGCGAATAACCAGACAATTAGGCGTCATTATAATGATAGGTCCTGTATCACATGTTTCCACATGAATAGTCCCAGTACATCTCATTAGAATGATGCCGTCCTAGTATAAATAACAGTAGTTACAAATGACAGCGCCGGAAACGTTCATTGTAAGATAACAATTTATACTCGCAAAATGGTCGAGTTCTGGCTGCTAAATAGTAAAGATTGATTCAAGAAGCTTAGTAATATCCTCTGCTTAGTCTTTTCTCAAAAATGTTGGAGGAAGCTTCTAGTCTAACTGGAGCGACTACATATCTGAGTCAAACGGTAGTTGAGATCACAGAACAATGTAACAGAGCTGTTACATTGTTCTGTGATCTCAACTACCGTTTAATAAATAGCAATAGGATAATCGCTAATTGCAAGACTCTTGCGAGACTCTCGTTTGGGCAACACTATATCTGACCTCCACAACACAAGACGAATGACAACTGGGAGTCTGGGACCAACGACCAATTCGAGTTAAACATGATTTTCTGGCAGTTTGAGTAGTTACTTTTTGCGGCCTACCCAAACAACTCAATATAATTTTATTTTCGCTACACAATATACATAAATTACATTAGATAGTTGGACCAATGGTACATAATTTAGGTAAGTAGTTATATATTAAACGTCCTTACCTTGGTATTGTTAAACACGTTTTGGGAATACTTTCATTGTTCGTACGGCTAAGGAGTGGAATTCCCTGCCGGAGTCTGTTTCCTGTTCGCTATAACCTGGGAGTCTTTAAGTCAAGAGTGAATAGGTTACTTCTAGGCAAGCGTGCTCCATCTTCGACCACATCGTCACTTACCATCAGGTGAGATAGTGGTCAAACGCGAGCCAATTATCAATTTAAAAAAAAGTGCTCCTTAAAGTTTTTAGTTAGCTGTACGTTATCTAACAAACGCTTGCACTGTCTGGACAGGCTCACTCAAATCTGTGTGCATCTTTATTTATTTATTTTTTTATAATGTGGCATTAAAACTACATACAACCCTAAATTTTTACCTTTTTATCAGTAACCCCTATTTTTTAATAGCTATTTTAGTAATTTAATCATTTTCATCCCGCTCGATAACTGATCAATTATCGTCTTTTTTGTAAATGTTTTTAGGGTAGGGGTAGGGTAGGGAAGGGTAGGGGTAGGGTACGGGTAGGGTTGGTGTAGGGTAGGGGTAGGGTAGGATTAGGGTAGGGGTAGGGTAGGGTAGGGATAGTGTAGGGTTTGGGTAGGGTAGGGGTAGAGTAAGTTATGGGTAGGGTATCGGTAGGATGGGGGTAGTGGTATCGGTTGGGTAGGGGTAGGATACCACGCGAACGAAGTCGTGGCGGGTCAGCTAGTAATATACAACGTGTAACGGAAACCCCATATCTATCCAAAAGGATTGAAGACAACATATGGTATGGAGTCTCTATGCAAAGTTTCAGCTCAAAATATGTGACTCACAGAATTGATACCAAATTGTTGATTTCGAATGTTTCTTGAATACCAATAATAACAAACGTGTCATATCACTATGAGGGTCATCACTTTCTACGTCACTTGCCAATAAAACGATAATTCTCTTCGCTCTTCTTAATTTGAAAAATTTGGTGTCAGGTATCAATGTATTGAAATTTCTAATGAGTTCCACACATGTACACATAGGATTAGAAAACCCTTGCCATATCGTTTATTATCATCCAAAGAAGCCGTGCACTTGGTATGTATATACCCTTTAAATTACATGTTGTATAAGCACGGATGAATGCTCGTTATGTTAATGTGGTTGTCACCCATCCACGAACTGACCACGACAAGTGTTGCTTAACTTTGAAGGTCGAACCGCTGTTATTATTTAGCCACGAGCTCTTCTCAAGAAATTTAATTATAAAACCCGAAAAAAAACATACCAAGCCATGAGCCAGATTAAGCGTAAATGACGCCATTTACGCTTAATCAGAGATTTGATTTCTTAATAAGAGATTTGTGAAGCTTAGATAAAGTTTAGATCACACATATCCAATGAAAAATCTTGAGTAGGTACCTACTCTGTCAGTTGCTTTGTACATACGGTTTGCTTGTAACAAAAAGTCTACTGTGTCTATTTTATCAAACGTGTAGATTAAGTAAATATTAGCTGGCGAAAAAATCTTTTTAACATACGTTTTCAAAAAAAAAGATCCGTCACTGTATGTTGATTTTAGTGAAAAACGTTATTTATGCAATTATGTCAAGTGCCGTATGTCAGCTTTGCGCTATATTTGAATATTGTAACGTCATAAGTAGGCGTCAAACAATGCTTTACTTTTTCAACAAAAGGTTTGATGTGTGTTATTTAAATGGCGCGTGTGGCAAGCCTAACTGATTTTAATGACGATGTTTTCCTTATTATTATTTTTAATTTATAGTAACACAAAATCTCTCTAATCATGCCACTTTATGAGTTTTACGACCAGATATATTAATGTTAACCCTCTCTTTGCAGGTAACACACGCCGCTGCTATGCTGTTACCCTGGTACTTAGTTCTCGTGAGCGTGTGTGTAAATCAAACCTAATCCCGTGACGTCACACCGGGCCACCGGGTACATTCTTTTTTAATCCGTAGAATTTTTATTGTACCATTTATTAGATTGTTCACCTTCCTATATTTTATAGCATAATAATTTTTATTTAGAATTTACTATAGCTGGCTATCAAAGTTAAAAGTTAGTTACTTTAAATTACATTACGGTTTGTGTAATAAAAACGTCATAACTACGGACAATGATGTGGTTAATGTGACAATCGGAGAAAGTGTTTAGGGAAATAATAATGTTTTAGTAATAATTTTTCGTAACGTCATTGTAGTATCTATATTATGATAAGTAGTCTATAAACCAAAGATATTATTGAATAGAGACTTTTCTACTCGCTTCACCTATGATTACCTACTATTGATTACAAGCCTTGGATATACAGGTAAGTTGTTATATTATATATATCTATACTAATATTATAAAGCTGAAGAGTTTGTTTGTTTGTTTGTTTGTTTGCTTGAACGCGCTAATCTCAGGAACTACGGTTCTGATTTGAAAAATTCTTTCAGTGTTAGATAGCCCATTTATCGAGGAAGGCTATAGGCTATATATCATCACGCTAAGACCAATAGGAGCGGAGCACTAATGAAGAATGTTTCCAAATCGGGGGATTTTATTTCCACGCGGACGAAGTCGCGGGCGGAAGCTAGTTTTTTATAAAACTGTATTGTTATAAAACACAGTAGGTAGGTTCCTACAAAATTATTAACGTACCTAATTATTTATTGAACCGAATGCATCAGAAAGAGGGTAATGTTTTTCGTATTTTATGTTTTAATAGTGGTTTAAGGAAAAAATTAATGGAATACATGCTATCAAGTACAAAATCCTACGTCATCCTAATCCTAATCAGTAAAGGCATACACACAGACGATCGTCATTGAATTCGTATGAATGCGAATCTATGACAATGTGGCGCTGTCCCTGACCACTATAGCGGCTGTGGGCGGCGGAAGGGTTATATCAGTGTTCATGGAAGTCCGCTCCAATACTCCATATCGCCGCGCCGAGCGATCAATATCATTTACTTTTTCATTTAAGTTTAAAAAATGAAGGAAGGAAGATGACAGTACAGACGCCAAAGTAAAAAAAAAGGTTGGTAAAAAGAAATGAACGCGCTAGATTGCACCCATTTTGTAAAATAGACATTTATTTCTCAAAAATAATACAATTCACTTATTATAGGCAATACAACTTAATCTTAATACTATATACATTAATACTGTTATATAAAGACAATAGGTACGTACCCATAAATAATTTGCTTGTCGCATTTAGAATATACTTTTCTCTAGTTACCCACATTTAGCTAGAGAAACTAATAAGTAAGTGAACCGTAGACAGATGAACACAGTCATGTTATTTCTTGATAGCAACTGTATAGCAGTTTTTTATATTTTGTTAAGTTATGCTATAATTTGTTTTATAAGTTTACGTTTACATTCGCGTGGGAGGTTCTTCCCGTGTAAATCCCAATCCCGTGAGAAATACCAAAAATCCTTTCTCCTACACACCTCAAGGAACATACATGCCAATAGCTTAATGCGCCTAGTAGTTTGGAGCTGTGCGTTGTCTGTTAGTCAGTCGGTAACGGAAGCGTTTTATATATTAGGTATATTGATAAATAAAACAACAAGATTCCTTGTTACAGTAATGTGTACCTACTCAAAACGTTTTTTTGTTAGTCTTATGGCCGTTTTCACCAACGACCCCTAAATTTTAAGTAACCCTTAAGCCAATTTAAGTATCACTTAATGCAAGTTTTGTTTTCACCAACGTTTAAGGGACACCTAAACTCTTAAGGGATCCCTTATATTTAGGGGCCCGAATATTCGGCCCCTAACCGACCCCTAGCCTAAGGGTTAGTTTTAAATTGTTAAACAAGTCGCGTGTTCTTAAATTTTTGTTAAAATGGAAGATCTATTAAGTGAGTTTTTTGATAGTATTGAAGCTGTCGCGACGGTGGAATTATTGGCAAACCCTAGGTTAAATACACGGCCACGTGTTTATCGTGAAAGACCAGACTTTTTCACACAGTATGATGATAAAGACTTTTGTACAAGATATAGGTTATCCAAGGATTGCGTGATATTTCTACTACAAAAACTAGAACATATTTTTAACCGAATTCAAAAAAAGGAGGTTCTCAATTCGTCTTGAACTTTTTTTTTTATGTATGTTACCTCATAACTCGGAGATGGCCGGACCGATTTGAAAAATTCTTTATGCGTTTGAATGGGTATACTTTCTAGTTGATCCCATTGTTTCGAAATCAGGATCTGATGATGGGATCCTGGAGAAATCGAGGGAAATCTTCAAATATTATAGGCACACCTATAGCGTTTTGGGTATTTCTTATAGTACATTGAGCAGTTGCTTCCGAAAAGTACCATTTGAGAAAGTTGAACTGATGATGAAGACCACAGATGGCCACAGAAATTCCTCAATAATAAGTATTTCGTGGATTGCGATTCGATTACTTGAGTACGGATGTTAAATACTTTATACTCGTCACAATACGTGATGTAGAGCTGATGGTCAAGTACCAGGAGAACTCCTCAAAAATTAACGGCTATGCATCGGGAAAAGCTATATTTTGTAAAAGGTGATAAGTTGTTGACATTATGGCTTTTGTAACTAGATAAATTACAAACCGACCCACAAAAAGAGTGAAAAAACATTTTTTCAAAAAGTAGAACCGACTTCCATATCAAAACACTACAAAGCCAAAAATAACTTTAATTTCGGAAGGCGGTGTGAAAAAAAAAGCAAATCCAAAACCAATAACACCGACTTTGTAGTGTTTTGATATGGAAGTCGGTTCTATTTCTTGTTAAATTTTTTTTTTTAGAATATCCAGACGACAGGTAAGCTACTACCTATACTGTAAGATACTAATATTAAAACAGAGTAGGTAATAGGTAGGTACCTCCAATATCTATGCAATGCCTAAAAATGTTTGCTATAAAGTGTTAGATGGTCTTAGTAGGTGCAAGTATAGAAACTTTAAAAGGTTTGCTATTCTAGCAGGTACCTCTATCTATATTATCATTAACTTTTAAATTATTTTTATAGAAATAAATCTGTGCCCCTGATCAAACAACTATTATGTGCCCTATTACGTGTTGCAACTATTATGTGTTAGATTTTATGCTACCATATGTGTCCACGTTTTATTTTCTCAGCCATTGTTATTAATTTAATAGGTATAAAATCCAGACAAACACTAGCAAAATAACCACACAGAAATAATCACCTAACATCAACCGAAATCTCACTGTTAAAGATGATATGTCTCAGAAAGTCAGAACTTTAAAAAAAGGCACTGGAATTTCGTTACACAGCCAAAAAATTTAGTAAATATGTTAGTTTTTTGATGTTGACATATTGTTTTGTAACGTAATTGTTATTATAATATGTTCCTTATGTAAAATATTTTTATTCTGTTCTGAATTGTTGTAAAAATGTAACTTAAAAATATTGTCGGTAAAAGTTCGGTTTTCGGATTAACTATGACAAAGAAATCTGTCACTTAACTAAGTAGCCCCTAAGTAGGTGTCCCTTAGCATGGTGAAAATGAATTAAGTTAAGGGATACATTTAAGGGGTACCTTAGCCTAAGGGATCCCTACCAAGGGTATAGTTTAGGGGTCGTTGGTGAAAACGGGCATTACACACTCTAAGCTCGCTTGTGTCTGCCTTGCCATACATTACCAACACTATCATGATGTTTTATCTTAGAGAAATGCGAACCAAAGACATTTGAGCATTTTGGGACATAGCAATATTGAGAAACAGGTGTGTTTAAATTATTGGAGAATAATAATAAATATTCTCTTTATCAATTTGGGGTCAAAACAAGAAGACTTAATTGTTTGACACAATAATAATGAAAACTAGGAAAACGATAGCACTTTATAAAATCAAGTATCGGTCAAAATTACAACAATAGCATCCATAAAAATATCTTGATTAAAGTAAAGTAAATAAAGTCGATACGTCATAATCAACTAGACTTGAAAGAATCCTTTTTCAACCAAGATTATCTCGTAACTTCAAACTTTCACAATAATGGTTGAATACGGAAGCTCTAACTCATAAACTACAAATAAATCAGAAGGACACTTGACTAAGGAGTTAAAAGCAAAAAAAAGTAAAGTGTTAAAGGATGAAACGGATGAGAAGGATATTTTTATATCACCCCTGGCTTCTGAGAAGGAAGTGCCACCGCATCCCTTTGAGAGAATTCTATTAACCGTGAATGGATTCATAATATACGCTTTTTTGGTAAAAATAGACTAGCCTCTTGACATTGGTGAGGTAAAAAATACTAAAGAATAATAATATGTTGCTATGTCTGTAATTCTTTAATCTCTTAGACCACAATAAGGATGGCAAACCTTTTTCGGTAAACGTCAAATTTTTTTTAAGATATTTTTTCGTAGGGCATATCATCTGACTTCTCCCACTCTGGGTGGAGGGAACGGAATGTAAGACTGTTCCTTCAGTTGACCTTGCTTTCTGGAATCGCGGTATACCTCCTTAGAACAATCCCTCAACCACGGTGGGCAATAGCCCTATCGGTCCTCGTCATTGTACCTGTATTTGAAGCGCGGGTGGACTCAGGAACACATCTGAATTATTCATTTAATGGACAAAAACAAAACTATATGTTTTTGTCTTCAAAATTCACTAACTTCTCTATAGGAATTTTAACAGTGAAAAATTATTATTCTGTTATATTTCGCGTATTGTACAGACGCCAGCACATGAAGCTACCCGAAACTGTCAAATTCTCCCAATCAACCTTGAACCTAATTTCTTTAACAATAAAGTTGAAAATCTATTAAAGAAATTTGACAGATTGTTGTAGCTTGATGTGCTGGCGTCTGTACATTGGCCATCCATACCACAGAACAGATAAAAGAGGTTTTATCTGTTCTATGATCCATAACAAAAAACACGTAAATTTTGTAATTATTCTATCGTCAAATGATCATATTACTAACCTAACTTACGCTACGAACAAACTGACCTAAAAATTTTCTTTACGGTCCATTGCAAAACACGAGCTCTTTTGTATAATTTGAGTTTTGCTTCAGCAAATACATGACCCATTCGAACATCAAACGTCTCAGTAGGTACATCAGCTGGTAATAATATTTGTTCCTAACAAACCGAAACTAATTGCTTGGCGTTGTTGCTGGACTAATTAGTAATTACAGGGTAATTGCCTAATTATTATTAGTTCTACTCTTACGATAGTATTGCTGTAGTAGTAAATTGTGCTCCATTTTCAATATTTGCTATTATTAACCTAACTACAATAAATCGTGAGGTACCTGGGTCATACTCAGAAAAAGTGTACATTTTGGATTTGTAACTAAACTGATAGGTGACGATACTGACTCCGTTACGAAACTGATGTCATAAGGCATTGTACACACGGATTGAGTGAAAAAGCATTATTTTTGGAGTATCACTTTTATTTAGATTACTTTAAAAAAACACAACTAAAATCTTGCTTATAAACAAAATAAATTTATACCAAGTATAACAAAGGAATAACCTTGTCTTTTCTGAAATGGGAATGGAAAATTTAGTTAGGTTACACACAACAACTTTTTATTCTTCTGAACTAAGCTTAATAATTTCTCAGTTTCGTAACATAACGCAATATAACGAAAATGAGAATAAAATCTGAGAAATTATAATCTCTAATAATATTTTTACGTTAACCACGTGTTTATCGCACAAGCCCTGAGCTTATTCTTTAAGATAATACAAAAAGCAAGAAAATGACATAGTAAGTAAACCAGAATATAATAAACTTCACACAATAATAGTCGTTTATAACCCTGAGGTATTTTTTTTGTAAATATTCACTTGATACACGTCTTAACTTCACGACTACGACGAAAACAAAAATTTTACCACTATAGTGATTTTGACGTAAGTAATAATGATGCTATAATAGGAAAAATAGTTATACCACTTTAAATCATTGTGTTTCTAATTTTATTGCGTGTTACTAACCCTGAGTAACGAAACTTCATAATTTTGGGACAAAGATTGTTTAATTAAAATAAATTCTTCTATATGCAATTTAGGAAAAAAAATTGTCGCAATTAGTTACTTGATTCATCAAGAATAATATAGCCACAGTCAATATTACATAGAGCGATGAGTATTCGTAACAATACATTTCTGAAAAAGTGTAGCGGTCCTTGGGACACTAAAAAAATTTATGAAGATATTTTTAGCAATGTTTTGGCACCCAAAAAATATACTCTTTTAATGAAAATTTAAGTTACAATACGAGGCTAATCTTCATATCAATAGACAGATATAACAACAAAGTGGGGAAAAAGTAAATATATCATAACATTAGATATTTATTTAAATATGAAGTAGCAGGACAAGAAATAAAACCAAATGTACACTTTTTCTGAGTATGACCCACCTACAAACAAACAATTATTCAGTACGGTCCTTATGTAGCTTCATTTCAATAGTTAGACAAATTTATAAATTCCTGTCGTAGATCTTAGATAAAAATATACCAAATCGTTTCACTATTAATTTAACTTAATTACGGCACGTTCTCAGTTTTTTGTTAGTGTCGATTTTATTTTTGTCCAAATCTCGAAGACTCGTACGCATCAGGATCCCGAGGGGTTGGATTAAAAATAACTCGTTTTTATCCTCTTTTTAACATTTGGCCAGGAGGGTTCAGATTCGTATCTGATACCGAATGGTTTTTATCTAACTGATTTTGGAACCTTATCGGTAGGTTTTATAAACTAAACTATCGTATTGTATTTCGGATATTTCAATAAATAAAATAAAAAATTAAAAAGCCCTTATTGCCCATAGATTACATGGTGACTTTACGTTTCAATGTCTATTGATATACCGGAATGGGCAAAGGCCTCCTCCAAGGATTTCCAAGTATATCTGTCCTTTGCAACTTGGTTCGAGGGCGTCTCTCCTTTAGATATTTATTATCCTCATACTATGTCAGAGTTATCGTCATAGTTTTGTTTTTGAGTGTTATATGTCTTAAATAACAGACAAAACCTATTTATTTAAATTTTATAAAAATATGTAGAAAATAAATGAATACAAAATGCCCTAATTATATATAAGATCTTTGTAACCGGATGGCACACACTAAGTTTCACATGTAAACAAAATATCAACACGTCACATTGTCGGCTTAAATGAATCTCAAAAACCAACATACTTATTTTGGTATTATTTTCATCTCAGCTTCTTGAAACTCGGTGTAACATGCGTGTTACGTGTAAAGATCTCTCTCGCGATACCACTCCGTACAAGGGTTACATGATAGTGCGCGAGTGTGTGGTTACCGCGACCGCTTCGGTTAGCGATACTACTTCAAGATAACGCTCTTTGAGGGCTGACTATATCTTTTCAGTTATGCTACCCTGGTACTGCAGGTGACGTAATAGTTTCTTTGCATATATTATCTTCGTCATATCTTAATTCAAGATAGTTTTAGGAATCAATAAACGAGTGAAACTATCGCTAGACGGTTATTACCGCGCAAGCGTAGACAAACCGTAGTCTTAGATTGGAAATAATTCAGTTATTTATTAAAGTTGTCACCTAATGTCATACATATTTGTAGATTAGTGATAATTTAATTCACTAATTTCAAAATTTTAATGTATCTTATTAAAAAGTGATCTTCAGGCCCTAAGTCTTTTTACAAATTATCTCAAAAACATTCACCGCTTTGAAGAGATGACAGTGTTATCATGGTGGTGGTGGTGGCATATGACACTTAGAGATTTTAAACGTGGTTTAGATGTGCTGATCACGTCCTGTTTCATGTTATTTTTTCCTAGAAAAATACCAGATAGGAACTATTTATCTCGAAAAGCTTGTTTTAAGAATATCAAACCCATCTTACCGCACATCAAATTACGCGGCATCCATCAAGTAAAACTTTTTGTGGTAAAACGAACATTAAGCTTCTGCTAATTTGGCGGTTTCTTCCATTTATGAAATTATAAGTCACTAGCCTTGTCGCAGCTTCACTACTCTAGCCTATACCACAGATAACGTATATTTATAACAAGGCTCATTTGGCATAGGTACATTGATACTGTAGCTGTTTCGCAGTGGCAGAATAGTAAGTACTGTCTAACCCAATGTACGGCTTTGGCTTCAGCCACCGTTGGCCAAAAATCTTAGCTTCAACTAAATTGGGCCGGACTCCTGGACGTAGCCAAAGCTTTTAAGCGACCGCTGCCGGCTTTAAAACATTATTTTACGAACCAGTATCCAATCTTATCATTAATTCATTAAGCTGTATGAATACAGCCAACATTCAATTGTAATTTGGAAGACCTTTATTTTCAAAGTCATATTACTTACTGTTAAATTAGGTACGTCAGTCTTTCAACTGAATTTCTAAGACTTTTATTAAACTTTCGGCTTATGCTTCGGCCGAGGGTTATAGCGATAACTGATTAATCGTCTTCGGCATATACAAAAAATCATCCTTTGGTCGGATTTTAAAGAATAGGTAGATCAGATGAGAGATCTGAACATACTTTGACCTTGCAGGGGTAACCAGTAACTCCAGCAGCCTAATATCGAGTGAATCAAATGAATGCATTCGGTCGCATCTATATACTTTCATTTTGACATTGCAACTGCAATACAATGTAAGCAATAAATATCATTTGAAATTTCTTTCAAATTTAAAATAATATGTGATTTTAATAAATATTATACAGTAAATGTGGGTCTAAAACAAAAAGCGCTTACTACATTTATTTGGTTTTTTTTAATGCATATGGGACCAACAAAGAACGATTTACACAGCTTGTTTTGCGCAATATTTGGTAGTTATCGTTCTTAATCTCTTTCCATAAGCGTCGCATGAGCCTCGGTAAAATAAACTTGAGTTTCTCTATTTAAAAAGAAACTAGGTCACTAATAAAATCTCTATTAGGCCTAAGTTGATGTATGAGAAAACTTAAGCTTTCAAGGCAAGGGCTGGCGGAAACTAGTTTATAGTTTGTTTATTTATAAATATTTTTGTACAAGTCCTGCTATTTATTCAAATAAAGTGTATACAGGCGAAAACAAAGAGAAATTACAGGGCATCGAAAAATTCGTCAACATCGCTATCAATGGGAAAAGTGCCCAGAACACTGGCCGCATTGCCACGTTGAATGGCAATGCTGATTTTCTGTCCAAAGAAAAGGCCAGCCCTCTGGGCCTCAAGGGTGTCAACACAAGTAGCATCCCACACCAAAGGTCTACCCAACTTCCCATCGTCCCGTGCCAAGCCGTTGAGTTCTAAAACAGATGATACTCCAGCGGTGACAAAAGCCCGATGGATGATGTCATTTATGCTGCCATGCTGTCTGCTGGTCGGATAGACCAGAGTTTCTGCTGCAGGAAAGGCCATGATGTCCGAGGCGGTCGACTACCGCACTGCATTGACAGCGATGTGGAGCTCCGCTGGGGGCACCTAGAAGTAAACATGTAGCGATCCGGAAGGTGTTGTCACTTAACATAGTACCTATATTAAGACGAAGTAATGCTTGTAGCCAAAGGCCGGACTCCCATTCACCCACAGCCAACAATATCTTATGAGGGTGTAAGCCGAAAGTATGTTAATTTGAAAAAATCTCTGTGAAATATCATTAAAATGATTAATTTTGCTATCAATAAATTAAGGAAAACTTTCTTCTAAAATTGGGGAGCCTAGGAGGTGAATGAACTTTTTTGCAAAATTTTGATATCAGGGGCTATTGTATGGAATTTGTTTAGTGTCGCTTGTCTGTCAGTATTTTCAGATATAGAGTTCACATTTCGAGTGGTTCAGGTCAAGGTCAAATCTTTGATTATGGTGTCTACATCACCTCCTAGAGTTCCGTCATCTAAATACCACACGTTAAATTTAGAATTTAGTTGTTGAACGATTGGATGAATAGCCAAGCTGAAAATGATTGGTCCGAGAGGGTGGGTCACCTTGTTGTCATCCAACTCAACTGCTGAATCTAGAACGTGGTCTTTATATAATAATTTGGAGGGGTGTCTGTAGCACTGCCACATAAATCCGTAAATTTCAGGTAATTCTTTTTTAACTTCTGCCAATAAAGTGACCTTATTAACAGAATTAAAAGCGTTTTTAACGTCAACCTCAACGCTGCCATACGCCTGTAAGTGCAACCGACGGCAATGGGACGAATGCCACCGTCCTTCTTGTGCAAGGCCCATAGGTTGGCCCCGTACAAGACATCAACGACGGCTTCGTTCACGTCACCGGAGAGCATCAGGTTAACTAGAGCCGCAAGCTCCTTCAAAAGAGACTCACCAGCTTACCCGACGTCTGAACTCACTAGGTCTTTTAAGTGTTGGGGAGTTAAGCCACCAAGGCCGCCAGCAGAGCCACTTCGGAAGGAGTTCACGGCTGCAATCAATTACGGGGCTGTAAAATTTAAAACAGATGAGTCCGAATCGTGGGCGTCAGGAAAGGTGAGATTAACCGCAGGCGCTGGATGTTTACTCTCCAAGGCTGCAACTGTTTCTTGAGAGTAAGGCGCCACCACTTCACTGCTGAATAACAGCCTGGCTGCTCCTCTGTTTATTTATTAAGAACCTACATGGAAGGCTTGACAGCTAATCATTTACGATGTGAGCATACAAGACAACAGCGCACGACTTGAAACTTATCAACACAATTAGATATAATAAGTACATAAACATTTTCTTGCAACAAACTATTACGAATACCAAAATAAGACATAATCGCTACCATTTAAAAACTTTTTGAGGCTTTTAAGCACCTTCTGGCTGAGTTCACACTAATTGTGAGAGGATCTAGATCATGCTGCTATTTTCGGAAAAATATGCGATATTTCTTCAGGTAGTACTATAAGAATCTGGGACAACTCACTAGCATTTCAGAAAGATACAGAAAAATGCTTCGGGGCTTTAAAAAAGGGATAGAAAAGAATTAAAAGATTACCGTACAATATGATACGAAGCTGTATCTTGTAAGTTGAAGCGTATGAAGGCTATAAAACCTGTAATTTAATGCCTTAAATTATAAAAGGCAGAGAGGACATTAGCCACGCATGGTTGACCTTCAAGGGTTGTCAATTTCTGACAAGAGTTCTAATACAAGAAGTGAGTTCTTCATCTAGAATTCGAGTAGTTACCTATCTAAGCATACTATTTAAATTTATGTATTTTTAACCGACTTAAAAAAGGAGGTACTGTATTCAATCTGTATGTATGTATGTATGTTTGTATATCCACGATTTTCTCAGAAACTGCTGATCCGATTTCGATTGCGTTTTCGTTGTTTGAAAGAATATTTTACAAGGAAGGTTTGAGAATATAACACATCAGGTTCTGATGAAGAACTTCGGAGATAAGTGATGGAACTCTTCAATTTAAAACAGCAAATTTCCCGCGATTGCTGCTCTCGTATATCTATGTACTGTTTAGCATAATTAGCCTATTAAAATATCACCACAGCTGAGGCACAGACCTTCTGAATCACATCTGAAATATGGTTTAAGTGGGTAAAAAAGATGTGTACAGCAAACTCTCTTTTTAAAAAGTAAGTGCGAAATGTATGTAGGTATCTAATGATACACTAAAAACATAAAATAAAAACTTTTTTACAAAAGCTTGAAAAATAATATTTAAGGTTATTTCTCTCTTTGTAGTACAAGTTTTTTTTTGTATATTTTGAAGTCGGTTCAATTTATTGTAAAAAAAAAGCATAACATAATCAGTCTATATCGTACCCACTGCTGGGACACAGAACTCCTCTCTTTTGGAGGTATCCACCACGCAAGCCCAGTGTTGGTTGATGTCGCATGTCTTCGGATTTTCGGTCCTAGGACACTTCGATCAACGATAAGCTAGGACATGTCACTCATGTCATGTCAGCAGTGATGTTGATGAAAATTACATACTTACATAGTAAAGCGCCTATGTGGGTGTGAAACAACATACGATACGTTTATTTATTAACCGACTTCAAAAAAAGGAGGTTTACAATTCGTCTTGAACTTTTTTTTTTTTTTTTTTTTTTTTTTTTTTTTGTATGTTACCTCATAACTCGGAGACGGCTGGACCGATTTGAAAAATTCTTTTTGCGTTTGAATAGGTATAGTTTCTAGTTGGTCCCATTGTTACGAAATTAGGATCTGATGATGGAATCCTGGAGAAATCGAGGGAACTCTTCAAATATTATAGGCACACCTATAGCGTTTTGGGTATTTCTTATAGTACCTTGAGCAGTTGCTTCCGAAAAGTACCATTTGGGGAAGTTGAACTGATGATGAAGACCACAGATGGCCACTGAAACTCCTCAATAATAAGTATTTCGTGGATTGCGATTCCATTACTTGAGTACGGATGTTAAACACTTTATGCTCGTCACAATACATATGGTGATGTAGAGTTGATGGTCAAGTACCAGGAGAACTCCTGCATCGCTATGCATCGGGAAAAGCAATATTTTGTAAAAGGTGATAAGTTGTTGACATTATGGCTTTTGTAACTAGATAAATTACAAACCGACCCACTAAAAAGCGTGAAAAAAAAATTTTTAGCAAAAAATAGAACCGACTTCCATATCAAAACACTACAAAGGCAAAAATAACTTTAATTTCGGAAGGCGGTGTCTTTAGTTTTGTATATATTTTCGTTTTTGACACCGCCTTCCGAAATTAAAGTTATTTTTGCCTTTGTAGTGTTTTGATATGGAAGTCGGTTCTATTTTTTGCTAAAAATTTTTTTTTATTTAAACTTTATGTACTTACATTGGCGGACTTAATGCAGCAAGGACTCTCGGCTCGATTAGCCAGTTGTTTTGGGAAATAAAACCAGTGAATAAAGAACGAAAAATTTTCTTCAAATTATACCTCAAGTACAGCTAGATGTCGTTAAGTGTCTGGCAGCGCTAATAAAAGTGACGTTGGATTATTAAGCCAGTAGGCTTGACCAGGAGAGCATTATCACGCGGCACGTTTCAACGCTTTCATCATTATAGGCTGCGCTTATGAGCATAGTCCTGGAGACGGGAAACTGTAATGTAACGCAATCTAAAGGGACGCTTTTAAAGGAAAAAAGTTAAATATAGCACATTTATTTGTAGGTGATATAATGGTATATTGGTTGGCGTGGGTAATAAAAAAACAGTAATAATATATTGTAATATTAAAACAAGAAGTAACAGTTCATAAGTCATTTAATTTAATAAAGTTTTATCGAAATATTTGGCACTATAAACAGATCCGAGCAAATCCCAACCACCATCAAGAACACGGTATTCAAAAGCTTTAGCTTTGAATTACGGCCATTGTAACGTTCTTTTTTCGACCCCATTGGAAACCGCACTTAATACACACGAGTTGGGAATCGCACTTTCTTCCGAGTGATACATAGTGCTTTATACTATACCTACGAGGAAAATAACTTTTTGTAGAAACCGAGTTAAAAGATAGGACCTATGGCCATAGACAGTAGGTACCTCATTTATTTTTCGCGCAAAATTGTTATTCTTATTATGTTCGAATACTGAAAATTAATGTGAGAATTTGTTCAGCAGCGTGTTGGGAGTAATTTTAAATCAATGTTGAGCAATACTATGTGGCCAGTATCATTTTCTCTTGGTGATAAAAACTTTTTGTCTTTTGGCATTATAAGTATTTTTAGTTAGCTACTGAATTGGTCTAAATTAAAAAAAAAAACAGCGCGTTAGTAATGGATTTTCATACACTTTTCCCTCCCTCACCAGTGTCTCCAGCACGTTAGTAATGAATTCTCATACACTTTTGCGAACCGCACATTTGTACTACAGTAATGACGTCCTTTCTGTCAAACTTTTTAAAAAGTAATAAGGCACTTTCCGAGCAGGTATAGTATAATAGTAGATTTTACAACAAGTGCACAAAACAAACCATTTTTATCCGAGACTTTTAGAAGCCCGAGCCGAAGGCGAGGGCTGATAGTAATATCGAGGATAAAAATGGTTTTGTGGACGAGTTATAAACTCTGCTTTTCACTTCGATTGCGAGGAAATAAAGCAGTAGTATAACATAACATTTCTTTAATTAAAATTCAAAGTAAAATTAAAACAGTTTTGAATACTGAAGGAAATTGTTTTTAAAAGAGAAGAGAAAAAGAACAAGAGCTGTTTCCCGCCGCTTTATTTTTTTTTTAAATCTTACGACATTGATATTAGGCTGCAGACCTATACAGCCTACTATTAAATTAATTTTGTAATAATAATTTTCTTAAATCAACTAACCTACCGTACTTGAATTAAAATTTTAATATCTATTATATCTTAAAAAACACATAAGGCAAATAAATTAAAGTAAATATTATATAATAACAAATTCTATCTATGAACTTCTTATTGCATTTGGCTGTATGGCTCATTTTCTTTGCCTTAATATAATACATTTATGAGTAGATACGTTAATGCCCTTGTGCACAAAATTCGATTTTGTGCAGCCTATACCCTGCACAAAGAAGCACTTTCAGAGCATGAGAAGTGAAAAAATAATTTCCAATCCATTAGGCGAGGTAAACAAACCGACATATCACTACACAGCTACACCATATCTCCTAGCCTACAAGGACCAGTTAATAACGAAGGCGTGTCTCACAGCCTGACGTAATTACCTCTTTATTGCTGAAATATTACGGCCAGCCCTCAAGGCTATGTCTCTTGGGGTGACTGCACTCCTGGTAAAAAGAGCAAGAAACCCTCGGGGGTTATGTAATCAAGATGCAAATGTCAATTTGAATTTAGTGTAAGAAAACGTTTTTGAGAGAGCGTTTTTATTTTTTCGCAAGGTGCTTTGAATGATATGTATTCGATAATAACGCCATATCCAACTTAATTAGCGTTGAAAAGGTGTTGATGGAAACAGAAGGATATTTTTTTATCTCGATGGTTACTTGCATTTCTGATGACTCTACCTTCTTGCACCACCCACAATTTATTGCTGAAAGGGGGAAATTTACGTGACTTTTCCACTTTTGCCTCACTGTCCTAATCTCTAATTCAAAGTAGTTAGCTAGTCGCTAGTTAGTTAGTCGTTAGCTTTCTGGCGTCATAAGTCACTCACGCCATCACACTGCAAATTTTTGTGCCATCCTTTGTTTTTCTCGAAGACCACATCCTACTCAAAAAGTCAAAGAATTGAATGAGGTGTTTTGATTTGGTATCAAAACACCTCATTCAATTCTATATAAATCTAACTAAACCAGTTTTGTTTACACAAGCTCGTCCATCGCGTGCTATAGTCGCGTGCCAAATAAACGATACGACATGCCAGGTAACCGAGGTTACCAAAACGCATGCGTTAACACGGTCGCCATTGTAACCAGACCTCCCTGGCTCCCTCAACTAAGTTAAATTTACGATATCAAAGAGCCCACGCTGCAGTGGGAGAGTTCTTTCTAAATTGGTTTACAGGACAGGTAGAAAGCAGGTGGGCCGTGGGACGCATGCGCTAGCTTCCAGGTAACCTTTTTAGCCACCTCTTGGTATTTTATGGTATCCTGGTAGGCGGCTGGCATCTTGCCACAGGTATGATCCCAAGGAACAGGTGATAAGGCTCTCACGTGGACCCCGGTGATGACCTTATGTGTGATATAAACACCTGTGGACAATGGACATGACTCCATGAGTATTTTTTTATGATATTATTGTAGTTTATTTATTTAAGCAAAATTGATTTTGATTGTTTCGGTGGAATACGGCTGATCATGAAAAACGAACGTGATCGGTCTTTGTCACAAAGCAAAAAAATTATGTACACTTCTGGACACATCTATTGGCCCACCTTGTATTTTCAGTTTCGTTTGGTCCTAGCTAAAATTTTATATTAGGTCGAGCAAAAAGTTTTTATGCAGTTTTGAACCTGGCACATTCACAATTTCATTCAATAGTCTTTTTTTGAATTTCGAACACAGAATTTAAAGAAACAAAAGACAATTTGGAGCCTGTTTGTTGATATCAAACAATCGAATACTAAGAAAACTTGGTTTTATTGGTTTACTTGGATTTAATTCTTGAAAAAGTGATTGATATCTTTGCTTTTGCAACAAACATTACTTATTCTTAACATTAAGGTGAGGTTCTATCAATAATCTATGGATACTTCACCTGAAGTCGCCGCCCAAGCTGTGGCACTTATTCAGGCCGGACACAGCCAAAGAAACGTGAGTGCTCAACTTAATTTAAGTCGATCTGCGGTCCGAAATGTTTATCGGAGGTACCTAGAGACTGGCGGCTTTGTTCGTCGCCAAGGAAGGCCACGATCTCGGGTCACAACTGAAAGGCAGGATCGATTCATCGTGACGACCAGCTTGAGAAATCGTCACCTTACCTCCATTGAGATACAAAACCAACTTCGCGACTTCCACGGAGTATCTGTGAGCGCTCGAACTGTTCGGAGAAGGTTAAAAGAACGCGATATGGTACCACACAAGCCAGCTAATGGGCCCAAACTAAAGCGAGCCCACCGAACAGCGCGCCTTCATTTCGCACGCAGTCATTTAAATTGGACACAGCAAGATTGGAGCCCTGTACTCTTTTCTGATGAGTCTAAAATTGTGTTACATGGCAATGATGGAAGGAAGAAGGTCTACCGGCGTAAGGGAGAGCGTTTCGCACAATGCTGCTTTGAAGAGAGGGTTGCTTATGGCGGTGGCTCATGGACTGTCTGGGGCGGTATATCCGCGAGCGGCAAAACTCAACTTGAGGTTGTTACAGGACCACGGCTGCCAACATTAAATGCTGAAAGATACATTCGTGAGTGCTTAGAACCTCACGTGATACCATACGCGGACTATGTGGGCCCAAATTTCCTTTTTATGCATGATAATGCAAGAGCCCATGCGGCCGGCATCGTCAGGGAATATCTTCGGGATGTGAACATCACAGTTATGGACTGGCCAGCCAGAAGCCCAGACATGAACCCCATTGAGCACATGTGGGACGAGCTAAAAAGGCGTGTTAGGGCTCGTCAGCCAGTTGCCCAGACGATGCAGGAGTTGAAAACTGCCATAGAAGAGGAATGGGAGATGATCCCTCAAAATTTCATAGAGCGGTTGATAAACTCTATGCCTAATCGTATGAGAGCTGTGGTAGATGCCCATGGAGGCAACACGCGTTATTAAATTAAACCTTTATTTGATAAAACATGTTTTTTATTCAAAAATTAATTGCCTTTAACAAGGCGCATATCCGACTTGTTAGGCGTAGGTCCATGTCGTATGGTATTCTGAATTCAAATTTAAAACTATACGATCGAAAAAGATGGTAAAATGTATCAGGTTTAAAACTGCATCAACAGTTTTTGTTCAATCTAGCAATCATATTTCGGTAGGGGCCATCGAAACCTAAACTCTAAGGTGGGCCAATAGATGTGTCCAGAAGTGTATTACAAAAATGACTTTTTCATCCCCATAACTCGGAAAGAGTATTTTTGCTCTTCGATCTCTTCTTCTCTTCGATCGATCTGAGTGCAAAAGCCGTTTTTATCCGCTAGAGGATAAAGTAAATTGAATTTAGAACATCGTGTGTACTAAGTTTGTAAATTCAAAACATCATTAAACCTATTTGCTTCTGCCTCCATTGTGCCGAATTTATCATACAACTTTTTTTAATTTGTTAAAAACTCAGACTCTGGAACCTTCTTGGTGTACTTACTTTTTTTTTAATTTGCTTTGCGCGCCATTTTTTTTTGCATTTAGTAATTTCCTCGCTGAGGTGGGATGAAAAATTACGTGTTGCACTCGAGTGCAAAGATTTTTCACCTCGTGCTCTTTTGATTCCCTCGTAGGGCGTCCAATCCCGCAGCCTGAATTCAATCTCTGTATTTGCGGGACTACGAATTTTCAATCCCGCGGGATCTCGGTATTTGCGGGATCCCGCATATTGAAAATATTCACATTTATATAAGGCAAATAAAACAATGAATTAAGCAACTAACTCCACGTTTATTTACGTAATACTATTAGTATGAGATCAATCAAATTACACCGTTTTTTCTTCACAAAAAACAGTAACAAATACTGAATAAAAAACTTTACTGATATTTTAGGCTACATAATTAGGCTACCACTGACTGAAATTCGGCTATATTAGGCTAGATAAGCTGTGAAAAACGGGCGACATCGGACCCGCGTTGTTTGCAACACTGCTGGCCGCCGGTCACCGAGCGATCGCGCTTGCGAGAGGTTGTAAGTATGCTTTTTTTCAGTCCCGCAAATCCCGCGGATCCCGCGACCGTAATCCCGCAAGACGCGGGATTGGAAAATGACGCGGGATCCCGCAATACCGAGATCTCGGTATTCCGGGATTGGACGCCCTATTCCCTCGCTAACGCTCAGGATTCTAATGTTTGAATCACTCGCTGCACTCGTGATTCAATTTTAGAATCCTTCGCTTGCTCGGTCATCAAAATTGAGCACGCGGTTAAAAAGCAACTTTGCACTCTTGTATAACAAATAGCTATTTCTTTCATATAAACAGTTCACCGATAATATTTGTTAAGTGAATCTGTACTTGTATTATATTAAGTGCAGTAACTGAACATTAAAATTGCCGTAGCGCAACCATTACTCAGATTTGTTACGTCTGTCTTACGCGCGTTGGGAATGACAGCACGTCAAAATAAATTGATATACCGCGCTGTTTGAACGCTAGCATTGAACTTCTCTCAAGATAAATAAGTACTTCACAACATGAGTTATTGTATTAGGGTAAAGTAAATAGTCTCTCTATCAGTTCGATATTCTGTCCATCAAGGAATCCAAAGGATATCTAATATTGAATAATTTATTCAACCACTGTTACAGACATTTTCGTTTTTTATTATCTTTGTGGATTATTGTAACAAAATAAGCTAACGGGATAGGAACTAGAGCCGTTTATTTGACTATGTACTAAGTTAACAGAAATGTCCTGTTTTGTTTAAAATTCTTCAGTCCCAAATTTAGATACCTTACTACTTACTTATTTATTTAGTCGGTTCAATTATGTATACAAATCCATATAACATTTTAATGTGAAAAGCCACAAATTAACTAACCGCTGAACATCATCACTTACCATCAAGTGAGATAGTGGTCAAACGCGAACCTATTTTCAATAAAAAAAAAAAACTTATATTAATTATACATTTTAGTAAAAAGTAGTATTGGACATTGGAAAAGGACAAGAAAACATAATTAACCTATAATAGATATCCTTTGGGGGGGAGGTGGGGCATCAAGGGAGAGTCAGACTTGTACTGACTAAAAACTCACCATGTTCCTTCGGTGATCTTGCGTTCCGCTAACAAAACTTGAAGCACTACCGGGACAGCCAAAATAAAATCAATCGGTTTATTGTTGTGGGTTAATAACTCAATCATCAAATATTGCAGTTCACAAGGCTGTAATCTTGAACAAGCTGAATTTATTAAATATATGCAACAGTAATTTTTCTATAATAACAATATTAGCATAAAGATCTAAAGTTGCCAGTCACTTTACTAACGACGACCTACGGATAGAGTGACGGGATCAGCGATTTATTTATTTTGATCAGGATCGACATTTTTCTTTTTTTTCTTTTTAGAAGCGATTTTATCAGGCTCTAGAAAAGAGCCAATGGGACATGTTCTTATGGACCTAATCTTAAAGTACAATTCAATTATCGTCATCTTGCTTCCACACTTTGTTTCCTAATAAATATTAACTATAATTGATTAAAATAGTTCGGTCGAATTGTACAGAAGATTCGCGTAAGTTTCAGGATTGAGACAAGCTTTCAGTTCCTCTAAAAAAAATTGACAAGTTCGAGTCAGACCCGCCCATGAAAAGTTCCATGGTAACGCAAAATAACTTTGTTATTCGTAGTGTTTGTATGAAACACAAAGTTATATTTGTGGTTTTAGAAAATGTGCTGTATCTCAAAAACTGCTGATTCTATCTCTAGATCTACAGCATATATTTTTTTTAGATTTTTCACTCTTGTAATCTCTATTGTAAAAGTTAGAGGGAGTCACATTTTACCACTTTGGAAGTGTCTATCATTCAAAAGATTGACTTCAATTTGATGAAAAAAAGATTTAGTTTCAGTTCCATGTATGGGGGAGTTTTTTGATTATATACTTAGTTTTTTTGTATAAAATTCGGTTCACAGAATGTGTAGTCCTAATAGTTTCGGAATAAAATGGCTGTGACATACGGACGAATAGACAGACACACATGACAAATCTATAAGAGTTCCGTTTTTGTCATTCAAAAAACGATATTGTCTCATGTGTCAATAGTTTATTAACCTCTTCGTATACTTATCTAGTTCACGCCACCCGACTAAAATCCCATGCCATCACTAAAACGCTCATTGACAAATCTCTTTACTCAGTAACAACCCTAACCCGTCCGCGGTGAGCTGAAGTTTTTACGGAACCACACACAGACTCTTTAGACCTCCCGAGAAGAGAGACGTGCCTCCACAGGTTTAACTAATGATGACGGTAAAAAATGCAGTTTGAATAGTGAGGGAATTTAAGGTTTTTATTTTTTGGGCATTTTATTTAAGCTTAAATTGGAGATTTAATGGTTTCTTAATCCCTAAGATTTTAAATTGAAATTGAAATCTTATCAGTATTATGGTTAACGCAAAGAGTAAAGCAAGTCGACTATTACTAATTTTGCATGGTGCCAATCATTTATGACCACATACCATAAACAATGAAAAGCTTAAACGTAGTATTATTAAAAAAAAAAAAAAACATTTAAGAGCTTTCTCATAAGTAGATCTTATTATAATATTAATTTCGGAGTTTCTGGAGGTCAAAATACTGCTGTAACATATATTTTTTGAGATATTTATATTATTTTATTGAATATAATTATTATTCTAAATTGACATTTAATTGTGACAGGATAACTTGACATTGTTTTAATTCCTGATTTTGTATTAGTTGAGCAATTTGTGATTTTTTTTTAATAATTTCGTAATATTATTAATCTATGTAAGCCCAGTGGGTAGACTTTTGAGCACTTTCATATTTTTATCTGACATTCTGTATTTACCAAACGTCACACGAATAAATGATTTATGATTTATGCTAGTAACAACAATGAGGAAAAAACTGATGTTAAAATAAATCTTCTTCTTCTTGAAAATCCTTCAGAAAATACAGGCCAAAAGATATGCAGTCATGAATTTATAGCTATATTTCAGAGTTACATAAATAAATGCACCAGTAGTAAAATCCTAATAACAATTTCTTTGAACACTTATAAATGTTAATAAAACCGCAGATGATCTGTAAATAGCTGCAGCGAAAGATAATAACAGCTGTAAAAATCAAAATGAAGATATGAATGAAACAATAAATCTTTCACTATTAGATCGTTGGAAAACAAAAATGGCGATACGACCCAGATTTTATTGGTACAAATAACACATGAGAAATCCATTGCTACATGTTTATGACTCAAATTTATGTTAAAGTAAAAACGTTTTGTAAATGAAGAACTAATTGCATACATTGACATAAACGAAACTTACATTCTTGAAACTTATCATAAAATCACGAGACAGCATTTCTATAATCAAAAAGTTTTTGTTTTAAAGGAGTAATTGCCGCTCCCAGCAATGTGCGTGAAGTTTTCACAATAAGCAAATATAATGATTCACTATTATCTTCCGTATAAATGTCGCTGAACAATAAGCTATTGACCTCATAAACGAAACAAAGAAGTTCAAGTTCCTGATATCTGGCATCCCGGTCCAGGGTTCGATGCCCGACTCAGTCAACTGTTACGGCGCGCTACTAATTGATTAGAGCCATCAAATTTGTCTAGACTTGACCATCCGTGACCTATCTATCTAGGTCTGCTTAAATTAGATATCATTAGGGTTCCTTAAATGCTAAGAAGATCGCTTGAATTTCAATCACCATCACAATTAGTCACTCAAAACTTACACAGTTGAAAAGTATCATTAAATGTCTTGCTTTAGTAATAGAGGTTTTACAGCTTTTTACATTTTTAAATCAATATTCCTATTAGACTTTAACTTATTCAATAGATTCAATCGGGTCGATATCATTCCTGCATCCCTTTTACATGTATCAGAAATTCAAATCAATACATACGCATTATGCAATTGTATGTATGTATCTCATAAATAAATCATTTATTCAGTTAAGTTTTTTACAACAACTATACTGGCTCTTTGAAGTTGGATAGTTTAAAAACTAATTTTTAAACTATCCAACTTCTGAACAATATCTGTGTGCCAAAATGCCTTCAGCAACCATGTACGGAATTCTCACAGTAATTCTCAAATTGACTAACTTTAATAAAATAATAACTAACTTTAATAATAATAGAATAAAAGGCGATGTCAAATGGCGAGAACGCCTCCCAATCTCGTTGCTAGGTTGTCTATTAAATTGTTTATTTCATTAATCCTACCGCCTATAACAAATTGCTATGGTATGTTACTAAGATAAAGTTGTTTTTTATTAGGATCACTTTTTATACCATTTCGCATCAGCCTATTGTCATCAGCATCATCTGCTTAGACTTAAGCTTACTTAGCTTAGACTGGAAACCTACTTGGGAATAGCCCAAGTCAGTTTCCAGTCTAATGTCAAGTGGATGCAGCTGTGTGAGCTGAATGAGCTGTTTTTAGATGGAGTAATCCAGCTATTGAGCTGGATTACGTTACGCCTTGGCATGACTAATGTTAGATTTTCTAACTTCTGACTAGTCATAACGACTATCAAAGATGTACAAAGGACAGCCAGGAATAACGGGTAGTATTGCTTTTTTTTATTGAAAATAGGTTCGCGTTTGACCACCATCTCACCTGATGGTAAGTGATGATGTGATCGAAGATGGAGCACGCCTACCTAAAAGTAACCTATTCACTCTGGACTTAAAGACCCCCAGGTTGTAGCTGTCGGGAAACACAGACTCCGGCAGGGAATTCCACTCCTTAGCCGTCCGCACAATGAAGGTATTCCCAAAACGTTTTGCGCGTATGGGTGGGATGTCCACCATGTAACGATGGCGCTTCGCCGTTTGTCTCGTAGTCCAATGATGGAGCGGGCTTGGCAGAATTAGATTGTGTAATTCCATCGCACGCTTCCCGAAATGTAACCGATAGAAAACCGATGAACTTGCAACTCGTCGTCGGTTTGGGGCACAGACGCATCTATTGATAAGTTGGTCACCCATCCGCTGTCAGACCTCTGCAAACATTGCTTAACTTTGAGGATCGACCAGTGCGACTATTATTATATCTACACAATGTCCTCATCAGCTTATTTTAATCCATCTAAACAGAATGAAATCAGGCGTTACTTTGCAGAAATCCATACCAAACTAAGGCTGCGTTTCCACCAGAGATGTGCGAGGATGCGTAGCGAGGGATGTGTTTATAAAGAACCAATAGAATCGCTTCATTTACCTCGCCTCGGTCAGCACAGCTCTGGTGGAGACGGCTTAGCTGAGCTAGATTTTAACGCATACAAAACAAGCGAGGGATGTGTGCGAGGGATGTGTTGCGAGGAATGTGTGTTGAGAAGGATGTGTTGCGAGGTTTGCGCATACTCGCACCACACATTAATGCGCATTTTCACAGCTCCGCTACACATCCTCGTAGGCACATTTTCATCGCACAGCTTTGGTGGAAACCCCCACACATTTTCACAGCACAGCTAGAGATCCTCGCATGACACATTTCCATCGCACATCTCAGGTGGAAACGCAGCCTTATGATGGGATAGTATAGGTACCTACTGAAATAAATATGTCTAGTGCTCATTCTGTCAAAACGGGTATAAGATATTTTTAGTAGTAGTATATCCACGTATATGTATAATTATGTAGACAAATCAACTTTAGGTTTCTTTAGAATATGTTATCCTTGTTGACTGTTTTTCCTGGTTCGACGAAAAACAGGCCCAAACATTACAGAACCATAAATTGCACTTACAATATGCAAACACATCGTTGGCACTCGGCTCCTAATGTAATTCAAAGTTGTACTCAAACGCTGACTCATCGCGCGGGCTGTTAAATTAATATTTTCATTAAACAAGAGCTTTTACACGTACATCATTATGCGTCGGGTTCTGATCAAAAGAGTGTTTGCTCTCTGATACAGTTTATTACCCCTTGGCTGGTATCGTGAAAGAATTCCATTATTCCTCCATACATAAAATTCATATCGTGCTCTGAATTCAGCCAACTATGTACAGCTTTAAACGTTTGGTTGGTATCTTTCGGTTGTGTAGACAAATCTTTAGATCTTAATATATGTATGTCCGTGGGAGGCGGTGATCAAAAGAAAGTGGGAGCATAAGTGGACAATTTGATCGTCTTACACATAACAAAAGCCGCTTCATTAGTCAAGTTTAGTCTTCAGTAATGACGTCATTTCCTAGTAAGGAACTGTTAGTATTGTACCAATGTATACGTCCTAATGGTGTCAATTTATCATCCATATTTGTAGCAATAACGACTTCTAGGTCATACATGGCTCTGATAGCTAAGTGTCAAAATTGAATGAGTGCCAAATCATTTTGGTTAGTCCATGCGGTTTATTGGATGATTGGATTATTTGTATTGTTACTTATTCTACTTTTGACTGTTTCAATTGTTTGTTTAACTATGAATTGTCGTTAGTGACTTTACTAGGAAAAGTTGCACTGTCCTAGTTGATATTTTAGTACAAAGAGTTACTTTATGTGCATGTTCACAGATGATTCACTCTCATGGAGAGACTGAAAACAGGTCAATTCCGGACTTTGTAGAGCTGCTTAGCAACAGACGATACAGCCACTCGTATATATTTTCCAATAAAAATACAAAAAAATTAACCATTGATCTTGTAACCCAATAACCAGGGCACCATACGTTTAAAGATCACCATTCCACGTCAATTAGCAAGCAATCTAGTGCTATAAAAGTAATAACAGTCTCCAAAATAGTCAACCTATTTTCATGAGTGACTTTACAATAGCGGTTACGAGTCGTAAATCAATTTGTTAGTGCTTTCAGGCTAAGCTAGACTGAGACCTAATTCCCATGTGGAATTAATAATGGGACCTAAATTGCAATTAAGATGTTATGTGTGTGTGTCATAGAGACTTTTGGGGACGCATGTGGTACATGATCTTGGATTAATAATCCATCTGGCTGATCGTTGGGTGGTCTAATATCTAGTTTACGTCATTGATGTAGATAATACTGGTTTATAAACAGTATGGTAATTACATATATCATCACGAAAAATTTAAAAACATGTGTATCTACCATACTTACTTCCTCTTCCAGAGAGGACTTAAGCTAATATACTTATGATTAATAGCTGTGCCCGCGACTCCGTCAGCGTGTAACTCCTTGTGTGTTATTAAGTTAATGTATGGGTAATATTGTTTAGATCACGTTCACATGAGGCTTAAGTACCTATAGATCGAAATTTTATACCTTCGGCCGCGAGACGCGTCGAGCGCGGCGACCGATTCTCAAAAATAATCCTTATAGCATGATTCAGTATTCACGCGCGATGGCTTATTATTAGCGTATTTCATGTATAACTTTGGTGTTTCTATACCGATTTAAATATGATTCTTTTTTATGGAATAGTTAATAATGTTATCTTTTTCAATTAGGGGTGACTGAGAGTGTTATAAACGTAAGAGTAGACAAATATTATAATCAGAAAGCTTCGAACTGTTAAGCTATTGGGAGTTACACGTGTTATTGTGAGTCAACCATAAAAGATAGGCATATGCTGTCGTGGGATATTTTTTATATAATTTTAAAGAGAACATTTCCGTCATGAAATGATTTCTGTGTAGCTTTAACCATTAAGGTTGCACACGTGACGGAAGCTTAAAAAATGGAGTAACTTCTCCCGTTTTCCCAACATTTCCCTTCACTGCTCTGCTCCTATTGATTGTAGCGTGA
This sequence comes from Tholera decimalis, assembly GCA_943138885.2. Classification (NCBI taxonomy): domain Eukaryota; kingdom Metazoa; phylum Arthropoda; class Insecta; order Lepidoptera; family Noctuidae; genus Tholera; species Tholera decimalis. The sequence continues at coordinate 31,743,409 of OW964565.2, forward strand.
TGAAAAGTATACTATAACCAGCTCAGGAGTATGAAAAATAATTATACCAAGTTTCGTTAAAATCCGTCGAGTAGTTTTTGTTTCTATAACGATTATACAGACAGACAGACAGACAAAAATTTTACTGATTGCATTTTTGGCATCAGTATCGATCTCTAATCACCCCCTGATAGTTATTTTGGAAATATTTTCATGTACAGAATTGACCTCTCTACAGATTTATTATAAGTATAGATATAATATGTAGATCAATTTGGAGTAGCTGTACTCACGACCGATGTGCGCCTGAGTGGTTTTTCCTGCGTTAATCCAAATCCTGTAGGAATTCCGGGATTAAAGTCTTCGTGTTGCCCTATAACTTCCTCAATCTTGCAGTGATTCCATCCGATTAAAACGGTTCAGCCGTTACATAGAGCCTGAACAAACAGAAAGACAGATAGACAATTATTATTAACAGTAAGTATCGTGTGAATAGCTATAATAAGCACTTGAGAAAACACACTTATTTTTAAATCACAGACAGACACTTCAATTTTATTTATACAGTATTAATGGATGGATAGATAGAGAGACTTACTTTGTCATGAAGTCGAAACCTTTTTTATCTTCGTCATCTGAATTAAGGTCCATGCGGTAATATACGATGCTAAAATTGCCACGTCCTTTAAATCATTATGGCCTGAGGGCGCGTTTAATGTAGTTTAGTCTTTTAACGTACAAAATTACAGTGTTGACCGTAAGTGGATAGCAAAAGAGTTCTTATAAAAACTTGGACATTAACGTAGAGATAACTATAACTAAAAGAATAGCTCTTGATCTAAAAAGAATTTAGCTCTAATTTAGGCTTTGATTTATAGTGTTTAATGCTAACGAAGTAATCTTCATCAATCATCCTCTGCGTAGTTAGTAGTTTGGGATTGGGTTCATTAGGCCGGGTTCCATTAATAACTCTATCTAACAAGACACCATTTTTGCGGTAGCCACTAACGAAGCTCGTTTCAGATGACCTCTTGTTCTTGTTAATAGGGTTAGATTTTGGAATAAAGGCCATTCTCAATAGGATATCAATACAAAAAAAGAACGTTCGTATAAAAGATAACAAAAATATAATATGTACATTTTTGAAGGTATTTCATTAAATAAATAAATTATATTTTACATAAATATAGATTCGAAGGAAGAAGGAACTGGGGGTTTTTAGTATGTGGAAGTCTAATACTGTATACTGCGCGAACTCATAGCGGGGGAGGACTATGATGACCTTCCCACTAATAAAATGTAGCTATAATTTAGGAAATAAAGTGTCCTTCATTCTATCTTAAAAACTGCTGTGAAAACTTCACTTTAATCCTACTTTTGAATCTAATATTGATATACATAGGAATATTTTTACAAGCCAACCCTGTAACTATATTGTGTATTGTAAACTTTATCAGCAATTTCATCAGTCTCTCATTGTGTTATTCAACAACAATGTACTGTAGGTGGTATGTGTTGAAACGGAGTGGAAGAAGCAAATAGAGAAACAAAATCATAGAATAAAAGTGCGTAGAAGCGAATTGAGCTCACAGTTTCGGGACAGAAGAGATGCAAGTATCAGCAAGTGCATCTGCAAGCAGCGGCGGTGTGTGAGGGGACAAAGATGTTTTAGATAAAGGTTTAATGAATATACGAAGTATGGAGTACGTATACGGAAAGTGTACAATATGAAGGAAAAGCTCGAGAAGAAAGCAGACCAATGAAAACATTAAAGAAATTCGGATTTAAGCGAATTATACAACGTGCAATTCAAAGGGTACATACATACCGAGTGCACGGCTTCTTTGGATGATAACAAACGATATGGCAAGGGTTTTCTAATCCTATGTCTACATGTGTGGAGCATATTAGAAATTTCAATACATTGATACCAGAGGCCGAATTTTTCAAATTAGAAGAACGAAGAGTATTATCGTTTTATTGGCAAGTGACGTGGAAAGTGATGACCCTCATAGTGCTGTGACACGTTCGTTATTACTGGTATTCAAGAAACATATGAAACCAATAATTTGGGGTCAATTCTGTGAGTCACTTATTTTGAGCTGAAACTTTGCATAGAGACTCCATATCAGATGTTGTCTTCAGTCCTTTTGGATAGATATGGGGTTTCCTTTACACGTTGTAGAAATCTAGTTAAGAAGTCTACTATATCCATCTGCTAGAACGAATCTATCGATGTACCAAATTTTATGAATCAGTTAACTGATGGACATAATTACTTTCGCATTTCGCATAAAGTATTTGTTGAGATAGGTAGTCAAGAATGGAAGTAAAAGGTTGTGCAAAGTGGAATTCTATAATAGGTAATAAACTAAGACAAATACTGACAAAGGCCATGGCTTGCACTCCTACACCTTTTCGGCGCTGACGGCATTTTATACAAATGAAATAAGTATCGCTTCTCGCTCGTGGCTAAATAAGCCGCCCGGGTTGATCTTCAAAGTTAAGCAACTCTTGCTTCGGGTTCGTCTTTGGATCGGTGGCCATCTTGAATATCGAGTTTTCTCTGTGCCTCGGAAAGCATGTCATTTCTACAACTTTGACAGTCGTTACGAATCAAAAGCTAGAATGTCTGACGCCGGTCTGGCCAGGGAGTTCGAGTATCGCGTTATCCTGCTACAGGGTTGTGGAGGTCAGATACGAAGTAGCTCCATATAAAACACTAGAACTCGGCTAAATCCGGTTAGACTTAAAGCTGACCGCAAAATAGTTGGGTTAATAATTTAATAATGACTAAGCAGATGGTAACATAAATTTATCGCTTCTGTGCTTTTTTACTTCTGTGTGAACGTTGTAATGTTAAAACCTACATTGTAACTTCTACGAATAACGGACGAGTATCACGATGTACGTGTAAATTCGTGTATGTGGGTGATTTTGGTTTTGCATGTGTTGCATTTAAATTTCCGATCAATGCAAATCGAGAGATAGGTACAAAATTAGTTTTTAAGCTGAAGAGACTACACCCACTCACGGTGGAGCGGAAATGAGTATCAGACTTGTAGTGACTAAAAACTCACTCATTTCCTTCAGTTGCCCTGCCTTCTGGAGCCTCGGTATCTCGTTAGAGCCTTCCAGCCCAGCCGACAACCCAGGCTATACCATAGGTAACCTGGAGAATGTTTTAAGTCGATAGGTAGGCAGGCCTCCTCAAAGGAGCAAACTGTCATAATGTTCTTTTAATCCTAACCAAAAACTTGGTAGACCTATTTGGTGATCACCCGTTAACTTAAATCTTCAGTGTATCACTCATAAAAACTTGAGCCAAATTTCACGACGATTATAAATCAATTCTACAAATAAGGCAGAGCTTTAATTCATAAAACGTTTTTGGACATCACCCACTCACTGATCCGCACACGACTTTCACGGTTGTCGTTTCTTAGAGAAGTTTTTGCACACTGCAGATAGGTTTTTAAGCGATAGTTGATAAACTATGGAGGAGCTCGTGGGTTTTACATATCGAAATTCCTTAGTGCATTGGTAAGCACGTTAAGTTGTTGATGTAGGATGTCATTAATACAGTATGTTAACTAACAGAGGGCGTTCCCGTTAACCCGCAATAGTATAAGCACAGCAATTAGATCGACGCACTCGCGGCCCGTCATTCATAAATAAATTGCGACGTTGCCGTCCTTCAAGTACGCGTGTACAGAGTGTTTCTTTTACGTATCAGTTTAACATTTTTTGTGAATATTTTAATATAAAAAAATACAAAAACATTTTGTTTTCGAATGGTAATATTTTTTTAGCATGCTATACTATTGCGGCTTATATACTGTATATGCCTAATGGTTAACATTTCGTTGTGTCTTTTGATCGTGAGGGTTTGAAACTCAATAATTACACTATTACCGAGAACCCACTCCAGACACATGTATATTTAACTGAATTGGACGGGCTAACAAAATTTCTAGTAGGTAATGTGAATTCAACCCACATTACCAGTTCTGTTAAAAAAAAACTTTGACAGTCGTCAGCTCGATCGACAGTTGGCTATTAAACTTTATATCTATGTTCTTTGTATCTGTCATTTCAAAATTTTGTCACATTGTTCAACCTTGAACCCCATAATTATAGAAGATTTGTACGTGCCTGCTATGGTGTTCAGGATGGAGTTTGAGATGGTCTACACTCTGCAGAGCAATAAAGCGCTCTGGAGAGTCTTTTGTCTGATAATTGCATGGAAGCCATCGACGTACGCTGTAGTGATCATGTCACATGCACTGCAGATTTTGGGCAGCCCCATCAACATCCTGAATCCGTTATTATATTTGCAAATCTTATATTTTTTATATGTATTTTGGAACCAGCTGGACACCGCCATCTCTTGAGGGTATACAACGTGTAATTTAAAGGGTACCTATATACATACCAAGTGCACGGCTTCTTTGGATGATAATAAACGATATGGCAAGGGTTTTCTAATCCTATGTGTACATATGTGGAGCATGTTAGAAATTTCAATACATTGATACCAGAGACCGAATTTTTTTAAATTAAGAAGAACGAAAAGAATTATCGTGTTATTGGCAAGTGACGTGGAAAGATATTGACCCTCGTAGTGCTGTGACACGTGTGTTATGATTGGTATTCAAGGAATACCTATATGAAACCAATAATTTGGTATCAATTCTTTGAGTCAGTTATTTTGTGCTGAAAGTGTGCATAGAGACTCCATACCAGATGTTGTCTTCAGTCCTTTTGGATAGATATGGGGTTTCCGTTACACGTTGTATAGACTTGCTGTTAGTTTAAACATAAGTTAAGCATTTTTTTTTTGTCTTGGGAAAAATCATCAGATGTCTCCTCCCAAACTAAAAACCCACTCTGCGTTCCGGGGCAGCGGTATCTCGTTATTACATTCCGCAACCCCGGATTATAAATAATATTGTGATGCAATGTTGTGACAGATATAACAAAATTGAAAGGTAAAAAATCGGTTACGACGAATGCCAAGCCCAAGTTATAATGCTAAACGTCCTGATTGCCACCTACATGAAAACATAATACAAATGTCACCAACCGATTCAGGTTGCTATCTTTTGTGATTTGCCTAATGAGAGCAATAAACTGGCGGAAGTTTGTTTTGTAATATATCGCGCGATTTTTGCGACTATATTATGTTCTGGGTGTGTCAGCAGAGAGCTTTTTATAATAAACACGGTATAGTTTAACCCTCAAGTAAAGCTTAAGTTTTTTGACAAGCGGCTAAAAGGTAGCAGCCCCGACTAAATAATCTGACCAAATCCACACAGCCACATATAATTAGCCTAGTTAACAAGATTGCTGTACTAATGTGAATACTAACTCACATTGCTACCCAACGAGCACATTAGTGGAAATAGCAGCCTATTTTGTTACTTTGGGCTGTAAAATAGCGCTTTAAGGGTTCAAAAAGCAGTTCAGAGTTGCATATCTGCATCCGTAAACGTCTATAGTTATAAAAGTTACTTAAGGTGCTATAAGCTGAATCAAATACTACCCTAGCCTTCACAGTAGTCCACGGTAGAACTCATTTACCACTTACACCTTTATATGAGAGTTACGAAGGTCATTCTGCCACTCACAGCTGCATAGTAGTTTCCATTGTAACTTGTATAGGTTATAGTTATAGTAACCACTATTATACTACTATAAGTTTCATTATAGAAATAATAGAAACTCTTATGCATACTATAGTTACAAAAAAATCATCAGTGTAACTAAGGCCTTTAGTAGCAATAGTCATTCCTTGCAGGCTCAATCCATTCGCCATTTTACAGCCACTTTTGTAACTATTATAAAACATTTAATAAAATGGATGCTAAACGAATAAGTACGTAACTAGATCTTATTTATTTATTTATTTATTATATACTTTATTGTACACCTTACAATACACTTAAGGATACAAATAATTAATCTTATAACCTCAAAAACAGGAAAATAGGAGCTTTTTGTGGCTGTGAGTTGCACTAGGGGAACAAAAATCACTGGAAGCGTTAGAAGGGTGAAAATTAGCACTATGATTCTCAAAAGGGAGTTATTAGAGCTCAAACTGTAGGTTATGACTACAGTACAATGACGCCATGATTTTTTAAGAAAACTTATAATTCACTTGCAAAATTGAGTTGATATACATTGGTTTTTCAGTTAAATGTGCATTAAATGTACCGGTAAACAATCGGCCACTTGCAAATAGTAAGTTATCGACACGTAAAAATACGGAAATAAAATTTATTCTGTATAACAAATAAAAAATATCACATATCTTTTGTTAATTTTTTAAATATCATAAAAGCGCGTTAAAATTACTCGAAAATAATCTTATATATCTACAGTAAACTGGACAGCGTTTTAAGTATCTTTATATATCTTGCTAATACAGAATACAAACATTTACTTATTTATGTTTTATTTTCATGATGGCGACGAAAACACTTTACCAAAATATTACAAACAATGTCAACTGAAGATATACAATAAAGAACTATAACAATTCATTCGTTCAAAGTAGTTCAAAATCATTCAAAAGTAGCGCTACGAGAGCTTTAGTATAGCGTTAATAAATCGTTATAGCTATTAAGGAACCTTTATGCAACCGTTGTGCAGGTTAAATGGAACTTTAGGTTGCATAAAATGGCGCCCAAATAGCGCTAAAGCGGCTGCTTTAAGTCTGCAGTAGACGCTCTAGCGCTTACGTCTATTACCATAAGTAATAATCGGATACGCTCCAAAGCTCTAATGCAGCCCATTTGTGCTAGTTGGGTAGTTTTCTTAAAAAAAAAAACGATCTTAGTATACATTCATTTATATCACTTTGTACACCTTTTTACCGAAATTACGCCGATGGAGGAGCATGAAACTTGGCACAGGTAAAGTTCATACGAAGGAGTGCAGCTTATATTTTCTACTAGCTAGAATAGTTACTTTGGGCTAACGTTAAATTTAACCCTGATTTTGAAGCATTCTTCATTGGCGCTCCGCTCCTATTGGCCTTAGCGTAATGATATATAGCCTATAGCCTTTCTTTACAAATTGAATATATAATTAAAAAATATTTTTTCAATTCGAACCAGTAGTTCCTGAGATTATCGCGTTCAAACAAACAAACAAACTCTTCAGCCTTGTATTATTAGTATAGATAGTTGCCCGCGACTTCGTCCGCGTTTCCGTCTTTTCGTAAAAAAAAGTAGCTGTCCTTCCTCACGGTTCAGTGATTTTGATGTAACAGACAGATTAACTTTCGTAATTTAGGAGGGAAATATAATATGTCAATCTATAATACTGTTGAAAAATATCGCAATACGGAACCGCACAATATTATTGTTAATAGCTGTGCCCGCGACCCGTCAGCGTAAGTTAATGTATTGCTAATATTGTTTAGATCACGTTCACATGAGGCTTAAGTACCTATAGAACGAAATTTTATACCTTCGGCCGCGAGACGCGTCGAGCGCAGCGACCGATTCTCAAAAATAATCTTTATAGCATGATTCAGTATTCACGCGCGATGGCTTATTATTAGCCTATTTCATGTATAACTTTGGTGTTTCTATACCGATTTATATGATTCTTTTTTATGGAATAGTTAATAATGTTAACTTTTTCAATTAGGGGTGACTGAAAGTGTGAGTAGACAAATATTATAATCAGAAAGCTTCGAACTGCTAAGCTATCGGGAGTTACACGTGTTATTGTGAGTCAACCATAAAAGATAGACATATGCTGTCGTGGGATATTTTTTATATACTTTTAAGGAGAACATTTCCGTCATGAAATGATTTCTGTGTAGCTTTAACCATTAAGGTTGCACACGCGACGGAAGCTTAAAAAATGGAGTAACTTCTCCCGTTTTCCCAACATTTCCCTTCACTGCTCTGCTCCTATTGATTGTAGCGTGATGAAAAGTATACTATAACCAGCTCAGGAGTATGAAAAATAATTGTACCAAGTTTTGTTAAAATCGGTCGAGTAGTTTTTGTTTCTATAACGGTTATACAGACAGACAGACAGACAGATTTTCAGATTTTACTGATTGCATTTTTGGCATCAGTATCGATCCCTAATCACCCCCTGATAGTTATTTTGGAAATATTTTCATGTACAGAATTGACCTCGCTACAGATTTATTATAAGTATAGATATAGATAATGACGTTCAAATTTTAAAGTATAATTATAGTCTATTTTGACTACTGGGTGGCATTTATTTATTATTTTCCATACTAATATTATAACCGCGAAATTAGTTCTCAGTGTCGGTTACCGTACAAAAGACTACTAGGGTTTAGAATATTTTAATCCCTTGGGCTACATTCCAAAATCGTGCGGTCCCAGTAGCTATTACATATATTTTAAAACTTGGTTTGTTTTTAATAGGGTTTCCTGTTAATTCTGATTTGAAGCAGTGTTTTCCCCACTCTTCTTAAACCATCACCACATCAGCTTCAGATAAAGATGCAAACAGAAAGACATCTTTCTCCCACCGGTGAAGGACCTACAACCATATCATAAAACTGTACCAGTCAATCGTAAAAGACGTGAACACATTTCTGATTGATATACAGACGTATTGACAATTGTCTCGATAATAAAATCGAAAGCTGGATATCTGTTCCATTTAATAGATCCATCATACAAGTCGTTATTATTTATTTTATGCCCGGTATTACAACTAAAATATATGGCTCAATACGACTTTAAAAGTCGATAGGTATATATTTTTAATTTGTAAAAGAGTAAAAGATATAATAATTATCTCATTTCTCATGTTCCAGCTATTTTATTTTATAATGTTCTAATATATTATGGCTCTAAAAATATCGTTTCGTCAGCATAAGCGTGTGGCATGGGCTTAGCAAAACATCCAAAAAAAGAAATTAGCATACATTGTTACGACATGATCAATCCCTTATAATATGGAATTTGGCAATCGCAATCGCCTTAGGTACTTAACTATTTATTTAAGAGAGATGAGATTTCGCTGAATACAAGTTAGTACCGTGAAATAAGTTGAACTATGAACCATATTATAATTTTCTTACACACGTGGAAATAATATGTGATCATCTCATATACGGTTGATAAAAGATCATTGATAAAATCATATAGAACTTGATGGTTCTTTATGCCCGTGTTAAAAAATCCAGAACGTCAGTTCATTGCACTCAAAAGCACGCAGACATGGGATATCGATTTACATGAAAAAAGTAAGTCTAGAAGTTTTGCTTGAAATCATAGCTCTGTTGGATGTAATTACAATCAGAGAATATATTTGTTAACATAACAAAAAACCTTTAAATCAGTCCACCTGATTAATTCTTATTTATTTCTCAGTGCAGACTAAGTCTTTGTTCTATTTATGTAAATGAAGTACGTCAATTAAAGACTAAATCTTAATATTTATAGCACACATCTTAACACTTTTTACGATTATAGTGTACCTATTTACTTAAAAGTATAGTTAAATTGATAACCTATTCCTTTTTAAAGTCGGTTAAAAAAATAAACATTGTGCTCGATGGATGACTTGTACTTTCGGTTTCGTACAGCTGAAAACGCAATGAATATCATTTATTTGTTTTGTTTAATTTAAGCTTTTACACGATTATGTTGTAACAAAATGATGTGGTAAAAATCTTTCTTGACTTCTTTTTTACCCGACTGCAAAGGAAGGGTTATGTTTTTCGCGCGTATCTTGTATGTATGTATGTTTGTAATATTCTTTATTACCTCATATCTCCAGAACCACTGAACGAATTCACATAATTGAGGTATCGTTAGATTTGTCTTAGCAGCCCAAGTGTTCTTAGATAGGTGACATTTGAAAAAATCAAACATGGCGGCTGTGCGAAGTCATTAAACATAGTGAAAAAAAAATATTTTTTGAATACCACAATATGGGTATCAAATTAAAGGGCTTAATCACAAGGATTTCAAAAAGGTATATCATATTTATCATGAGTGTAATACTAGCAAAAATAATACAAAGAGAAAGTTTAAAAATATGGACTTGACCTCTTTCACTTTCTGAATCCGGTGGGGTGCCAATGTGACACGACCGTCAAAATTGAAAAATTCAAATTAAAAAAAAAATACGTTCAATTGGGTCCCGCCTGCTTGTCACTTTTTAAAATAAAAATGTGCTTGTTCCTTGCATTTCAGTTGAGCAGTCGGGTTTTTTAGATTTTTTAAATAACTTTTTTACATTACATTTAAAAAAATATGTAAAAAGAAAAAGTTTAATGCAAACTAAAATAAGCATAAAAAACTGCAATTTATGAAATCAGTAAGCAATTCTTGTATTTTGAGACAGCAATCGAATTTTTTAATACACTTCTGGACACAACTATTGCCCACCTTAGAGTTTAGGTTTCGATGGCCCCTACCGAAATATGATTGCTAGATTGAACAAAAACTGTTGATGCAGTTTTAAACCTGATACATTTTACCATCTTTTTAGATCGTATAGTTTTAAATTTGAATTCAGAATACCATACGACATGGACCTACGCCTAACAAGTCGGATATGCGCCTTGTTAAAGGCAATTAATTTTTGAATAAAAAACATGTTTTATCAAATAAAGGTTTAATTTAATAACGCGTGTTGCCTCCATGGGCATCTACCACAGCTCTCATACGATTAGGCATAGAGTTTATCAACCGCTCTATGAAATTTTGAGGGATCATCTCCCATTCCTCTTCTATGGCAGTTTTCAACTCCTGCATCGTCTGGGCAACTGGCTGACGAGCCCTAACACGCCTTTTTAGCTCGTCCCACATGTGCTCAATGGGGTTCATGTCTGGGCTTCTGGCTGGCCAGTCCATAACTGTGATGTTCACATCCCGAAGATATTCCCTGACGATGCCGGCCGCATGGGCTCTTGCATTATCATGCATAAAAAGGAAATTTGGGCCCACATAGTCCGCGTATGGTATCACGTGAGGTTCTAAGCACTCACGAATGTATCTTTCAGCATTTAATGTTGGCAGCCGTGGTCCTGTAACAACCTCAAGTTGAGTTTTGCCGCTCGCGGATATACCGCCCCAGACAGTCCATGAGCCACCGCCATAAGCAACCCTCTCTTCAAAGCAGCATTGTGCGAAACGCTCTCCCTTACGCCGGTAGACCTTCTTCCTTCCATCATTGCCATGTAACACAATTTTAGACTCATCAGAAAAGAGTACACGGCTCCAATCTTGCTGTGTCCAATTTAAATGACTGCGTGCGAAATGAAGGCGCGCTGTTCGGTGGGCTCGCTTTAGTTTGGGCCCATTAGCTGGCTTGTGTGGTACCATATCGCGTTCTTTTAACCTTCTCCGAACAGTTCGAGCGCTCACAGATACTCCGTGGAAGTCGCGAAGTTGGTTTTGTATCTCAATGGAGGTAAGGTGACGATTTCTCAAGCTGGTCGTCACGATGAATCGATCCTGCCTTTCAGTTGTGACCCGAGATCGTGGCCTTCCTTGGCGACGAACAAAGCCGCCAGTCTCTAGGTACCTCCGATAAACATTTCGGACCGCAGATCGACTTAAATTAAGTTGAGCACTCACGTTTCTTTGGCTGTGTCCGGCCTGAATAAGTGCCACAGCTTGGGCGGCGACTTCAGGTGAAGTATCCATAGATTATTGATAGAACCTCACCTTAATGTTAAGAATAAGTAATGTTTGTTGCAAAAGCAAAGATATCAATCACTTTTTCAAGAATTAAATCCAAGTAAACCAATAAAACCAAGTTTTCTTAGTATTCGATTGTTTGATATCAACAAACAGGCTCCAAATTGTCTTTTGTTACTTTAAATTCTGTGTTCGAAATTCAAAAAAAGACTATTGAATGAAATTGTGAATGTGCCAGGTTCAAAACTGCATAAATACTTTTTGCTCGACCTAATATAAAATTTTAGCTAGGACCAAACGAAACTGAAAATACAAGGTGGGCCAATCAAAGATATATAATAAACTATAGATACGTTGTCCGCGCTCTAAAATGGCAAGTTGAAATCAAGGTAAGTGCCTCGTGTCTATTTAGTTACGCACGAACCTGTGTCGCGAACGCGACACTACACATCTTAAGAAAAAATGTGTTTTAAAAGAAAATTAGGAAAAAAACATGCCTTTGTTTGTTTTCAGACGTTGCACTAATTATACTGCTTCCGTGAGAGGTCAAAATGTGTCATTTCATCAACGTATTTCATAGGTAAACATCAACAGAAATACATTTTTTATTTTAATTTTTCTACACGGCTAATGGCGGCTAGCTAATGAATGAAGTCAGTCACGTGACGTTAGGGGAGGTTGTTAACTAAAGATGTATATTCATCTCTCTCTAACATCAGGTGTACCTAAAGATGGCATTTATTTTCTGTCCCTTTCTTTACACGTATTAGATAGTAACTCTCTATGTGTGTGTTTCGTGCCGTTTTTGAGAGGTGTTTTGTGGGAATATGACGTGTCTATTTATAATACGTCATTGGGGCCAATAGATGTGTCCAGAAGTGTATTTTAAGAAGTGCCCTTTTCACCATTCACCTTCCTTCACCGTTCTGAGAGCGACGGTGATGAAAAAAATTACACAAAGAAATATGTATATCTATCTGGGTTTGAACCCACGATATACAACTTGTAAGTAGTGCTTATAACCAATGGGCCCCCACAATCATCGTCTTCCTCTCCTTGTACGAAATATTTATAGGTATGGACCATTACACATTAGTATTTTACACATCCATTCAGAACTATCCATCTATTCGTTTCTTTGACTGTTCATAACTTTCCTAACGACATGGACGGACATATACATGTTGTTAGGAAATACACACTCATGCAAACTCAAAACAAAACTCATTCTTGACATCATATTCAGCTAACGAGTACCGTTTTGTGTTCAATAGGAAACAGTTAGTCAAATCCTCATGTGAACAGAGGTCTGGGCTTCTCTCCGGAAAAAGAATAATGGCTATTCAATGTGGAAATTCTGCCTGTGTTCTGGGCACTTTTCGGAAAATAGTAATGGCAAAACATGAATTTGATGCCCAATTAATGCGGTGTGGTAAATGCGAGTATATCAGCGGACTATGACAGGGAATATCAGCGGACAGGTATTAACAACCTGACACATGCTGAGCTGGGTATCCGCTTGACACAAAAAGCACGCATTTTACGTCTTTCTTTAAATCTATCCGTTATTTCTTTGAGGGTTACTGCATAATCCTGTAAAGTAAAGTGAGAAATAATGTTTTATCAAATAAATGCTTATCTATCTAGTTTGTTCTTTCCCGGACACTTTTTAACCCCCAACGGAAAACAAGTTAAACGTGTGTCTGTGCCACCGTAGCTTCTAAGCGGGTGAACCGATTTCGATGTGGTTTTTTTTTTGTTAGAAAGCAGGTTTCCCGACAGTGGTTTTTAGATACGTTTGGCAAAATCGGTTAAGCCATTTACTAGATATGGGGGGTGAAAGTGGGGATAAATAATCGAATGTTGTCAAATATACCCAAGTGGGATATCAAATGAAAGAACACGACGAGTATATTACAATCAGAAATGTTTCATCAAAATCGGTTCAGCCATTTACTAGATATGGGGAGTAAAAGTGGGGATGAATAATTGAATATTGTCAAATATAACAAGTAGCGTATCAAATGAAATAACTGACAAAAACTATGGTAGGTGAAAAGTTTAAAAAGCATAAAATAATAATTAAATTCGTCGGGGTATCGCCTTTTAGAATCGATATTTAAAGTTTGTTACATAGCGATACCCCGCCGCGACTATTATTTTTTTACTTTGTAAGGAAAGTATTTTTGCGTAGGGGGTTTTTTAAATTTTAAATTTAATTTTTATAAGCTTCACTTTGCTTTTATGATTATTAAGTTACAACATTGCATAGCAAAAATAAGTCTTTGTATTAGGATATTTAGATTCTTCTCATGGTAACTGTAGGAAATAGTACAATTTGTTTGGCTTTACGTTTGCTTTCTTTGAAGATTTTAGTGCGAGAGATTTGCAGGGCGGTTTTACGAGCTTTTGCGGCCCTATGCCAAGTTTTAGCGTAGTTTTGTTACGAAATGTAAACAAAACAGTTTGTTTAATTATTTCTTCACATCTTTTAATACCTATGTCTGTTTTCAACTTGTGTAGCACAAAAGCAGCTAGTTTCTAGTCTTCTAGATAAAAATGTCTGTGTTACTTTTGGAGAAAGAGGTCTTTTGTGATACAAAACTTCATTTAGGTCTTAACTTTTCTATTTTTACCCGACTTCAAAAAAGGAGGAGGTTATCAATTCGTCGGAATCTTTTTTTATCACAAGAACTTTTATGAGCTCAGAGAAGCTGAGAGGACCATAGGCGTACTACGCTGGGGCTAGTGTTGCCCAAACGAGAGTCTCGCAAGAGTCTTGCAATTAGCGATTATCCTATTGCTATTTATTAAACGGTAGTTGAGATCTCAGAACAATGTAACAGAGTAGGTACATTTTGAGCTTGAATTGACACAGGCCAACCAAATGAATCAATTTAATTGAGAATCTTGAAGACTCTTGCGAGACTCTCATTTGGGCAACACTAGCTGGGGCAAGGATGGGCGCCAGACCTACACTCCACCCTAAGCCCCAATCCTGTAAAAGTGGTTAAGTTTCCACTAATAAAACTTATTTATCATTAGCTAAGCATGTAAAATTTATTACCATGATTTATATTTGTTTAAGAAAATGCCAAAATTGATCGATCGATCGAAAATGTAAAGAGGTCTCCCCGGTGTCTCGCTGTGCACGGTGGCTCGTGATCACCGTGCTACCGTCTTTCCAGGCATCAATTGATAGGCAGACAGTCTCTACACTGAACGCCCGCGACCCCGGAGTCCCACCTGCCTCAAATAAAGCAGGCAGGGTTTCGGCGTTTTAGGCGTCGAGGCGCCTCTTTCTGCGAACGGGATTAGACATCTCACGGCATCCTTCTGGACCATCACTGTCTCACAGAAGGAGGCTACTTTCCTCCAGTTTTCAGTTTCTGCCAAAAAAAGTACTGGCAAAAAAAGTCTTTGTAGTACCTACTTCAGTATGCTTAATTTACTGTTTACCTTCAAGCAACTGAACTGCTGGGTACGCTCATGAAGAGGACAATGAACAACTAAAAGCTCGCCATGTTTTTGTGACCGTTTTCTTCTACACTTATTTCATGCTTTTTGTCAAACCTAACAACCATTTAAAGAATGACTAGACTATTTTCTAGACGGCCTAACACCATGTCAAATCAAACACAATCTCTAACAAATCTCTCAATTTGTATCCAACTAAATGATGACTAATTTATTTCCAGTTTGTATCGATCGGATTTGTCATACCATGCATCACAAGCAAATGGCTCCGGGGCAATATTCTCATAGATTTGCGACCGCGTTTTATGTGCTAGTCTGTAACGCAAGTCGGAACATTAACCTCTAGTTCGTGGGTGCATGCGTAGGAACACTAAAAATCTGGATAAGCAATCAATCAACGCCTTTTGACTAACGGATGTAGGGCTGACCGTTGATCAGTAGAAAGTGTTTTCATTTTCAGTTTTATTGGCTGGAACATATCTTTTAATTTACAGTGAATATTATAATAGTCCTGACCAATTTCGGCTAAGGTGGCTAATCTAAGCAGAAATTAGTCATCTGTGAAGGAGATACTATATTGCACAAGTATTTATGTGCAGGTACCAGGCGCACTTTCTGTTCCGTTACTCTCATAGCCTGATAGGACGGCAATCCGACACACTGTCACATCAACGACTTAATGTGCTTTAATATAAAATATACAATACAATGTGTAACGGAAACCCCATATCCATCCAAAAGGGCTGAAGACAACATCTGGTATGGAGTCTCCATGCACAGTTTCAGCTCAAAATAACTGACTCAAAGAATTGATACCAAATTATTGGTTTCATATATTTCTTAAATTATACGTTGTATATAATATGAGATACACATACTCGTAAATACCTAAAAAGGCCATAAGGATATGAAGAAATATCGCTGGTTTATAGAATCATACGATATACCTAATGTTGTAAGACTTCTCATCGGCAGATTTTGATCAGCGCTTGGAAAATTTGAGTAGTTCATTTCTTTTTTAAATAAAACTGACATTATTTAAAACGAATTTTAAAACAATTCGCCTCACTAAGAGTTCTTTTGTTTTGTTCAACTTATCAATAATGATTTCATTGTAATTGAAATACTTAAAAAAACTTTGAAGGTTGTTAACCCTTGTTTCGCACTTAGAGACGCTAGTGAAAGATAGATTTTGGTTAAAAAAATAGCTTTTAGAATATTTATTAATGGCTCACACGCATGTCTGCGTTGTTTTCAGTCGATACACAATTTACGCCGTGTTTAATGTTTCTCTTTATAGTTAGTGAATCAGCGACGTGAATATAAGCAGGTGTAAGTGTTAAATAATGTACTGCCATGACTAATAGTTACTAAAACTATTTTATACTTACACTATGCAACACCAGTTTATTTTTTACGAAAAAGATAAATTGCAAAGAGTGCAATCGGTCTCAGTCTATTACTTAAATTCATGGCAATAGAGCCGGTTTCACCTTTAAACTCAGGCAGACTTAGGTTCTGGATTTCCATATTTTTACAGCTCACAAAATACAAATGTGATTGTTATTTTTATCATATACATTTGATAATAAAAAACAGACATGCCTTGCATAGTACCTACAACATGTACTTGAAAGTCTGTATAAGAGTAACCGTGGAGTTTCTTGCCGGTTCTCCTCTAGAGGAAACGACCAATTTCGAACCGTGCACTAGCTTCTGAAGTGCCCCGTACGTGAAAAAAATAATATTTTGACTTTGTATTGACAATTATTTTTCAATATGTGAATTTCCATTCCACGATCATTTAATCCGTGCAACAATGAACTCGTCAAACTAAATGCGATTTCGCGACACCATGACGACGACGATTGCTTTTAACATTAACTAATCCGATTACTTCACTTCATAATATGAATTAAATTGAATGACAATCACTTTAAAGCAGATTTATGAATTTGAATATCTAACACGACAGCTTTAATTCGACAAAGTGATGAAAGATTAATGTAATGATCTTAATGATAAAAAATAGATTTGTCATCTGTCGTTATGGTATTATTATGTATAATAATTATAATTGAGGAGAACACGGTAATACAACAGTTAAATCTAAGAAAACGGTTATTGGAAAGACTAGGCTATCATAAATGAATGGGGCGTTGTAGATAGTAGCAAAACTTGACAGATGAATAGCGTGACAATGGCATGTAGGCGTTCATATACAATTTAGTGCGTTTTGCAATGTGTTTTGTATTTTTGTAATTCAATTTGTTAAAACCCTGAGGCAACTTACTTTTACCAAGCAGTAGGTCGATATTAATTGGTAAAGAATAATTTTATTTTTATTTACTTTTATTCGGAATAGGGTCGCGTTTGACCGCCATCTCACCTGATGGTAAGTGATGATGTGGTCGAAGATGGAGCACGCTTACCTAGAAGAAACCTATTCACTCTTGAGTTAAAGTCCCCCAGGTTATAGCCATCGCGAAACACAGACTCCGGCAGGGAATTCCACTCCTTAGCCGTAAAAAACAATAATAAAAAAACTTTTTTGCGAAAAATAAAACCGACTTCCATATCAAAACACTACAAAGCCAAAAATAATTTTAATTTCGGTAGTCGGTGTTATTGGTTTTGTATTTTCATTTTTTTTTCACACCGCCTTCCGAAATTAAAATTATTTTTGGCTTTGTAGTGTTTTGATATGGAAGTCGGTTTTATTTTTTACAAAAATGTTTTTATTTTCGTACTTTTTAGTGGGTCAGTGAATTTTCCAAATCGGTTCGTAAATGACGGAGTTATGCGCGAACAAAAACCGCAATGCAGAGTAAACGAAAAGATCATCAACGTAAATATTTTTTTTTGGACTTTTGTTAATTTTTCAGAAACGGCTTGTCCGATCTCGATAAAATTTTCATGGGACTATTTGAGAAGTATACCCTTTCTAACAAGATAAGAATTTTTCAAATCGGTTGGCAAGCGACAGATTATGCGCGGACAAACATAAAAAGAAAAAAAAAAAAAAAACAAACATCCGAATTGAGAACCTCCTCCTTTTTTAGAAGTCGGTTAAAAAGAATAAATAAAAGAATAGGATGACATTATGGTAATGATCGTCCCACATGTACCAGGGACGCACATCATATAAAGATACTAATAAGCTTGTCGTCAAATACAAAGCTGTCAAGTGGATGGACCAATTTTTTTTTCACGGTTTGACTATGATTCAACATCTGCATAGCCTTTTTCCAACTTTGTTGGGGTCGGCTGCTAGTCAAATCGAGCGCAGCTAAGTACTAGTGGAGCGACTGACTAATTCCCTGATCTCCACAACCCAGTGGTTGTGGAGAGTTGCCTGTTTACTCTTGCTTTAAAGGTTTAAAGGTCATAAGTGGCAGGGAACACAGAAGCCGGCAGAGAATTCCACAACTTGGCTGTGCGCACAATAAATGTGGAGGAGAAGCGCTTGGTACGACAAGACGGTATATCAACCAAGTGTGGTGGTACCCAGCCGTGCGTCTGGTAGAACGGTAGTGAAGTGGAGATGGAAGAATCAAATCATGGAGCTCTTGCGCACACTCCCCGAAGTACAATCTATTCTGACTACCTATACGTAACGACTGTCAAAGAGTACAAATTAATCCACGCTGAGCTGTGCGAGCATTACTTAGCCCTGAAGATGGAGTGAATCTAGCTGGTGATGTGGATACAAAGCTATTTGGTCGGCTTTGTCTAATAAAATCTTGGTAATTACAAATGTCTTCTGGTCAAGCAAAGATTATGGAGATTAAAACTAGCTGAGTTCTTAGCGAAAGCCATTAATAGCAATTGTTCTCTATTAAGCCGCGTGTCTTAGAGTCTGTGCCTAATTAATCAATCGATGTCAACGATAATATAATCTAGAGAACAATTAACTAATTCTGAGGGCATTGACATTCATTTTTGGGTGAACTATATAATATGATGAAGTTAAGGAGCCCATACAAATCTATTTTTAGGTCTATTAAATTACTGGTCTAGTGGTAAAAATTATACCGTAATCCCACAAGCTACGACACTTTAAATTACTCGATAATCTGTCGTCAAGACATAGTGGGAACACTTCCTAATTCAATCAAGAAGTGACTATGAAGTCACTTCTTGATTGAAATTTTAGCTTTGCCAAATCGTTCACGCCATATATATTGATTTCTCTTCGCGTATTCTAAATTTAAGCAAGCAAGCTTCACAAATGCACCGCCTTCGTAAACGCCACCCTTACGTCAGTGGCCTCAATATAAGAACATGGCGTGCGACATTATTTTGTGTGACTTGCGTATAATTAATACAGTTGATGTTGTTTCAAATTACTGCAATTAAAGGTGTATTTAATAAACGGCCTTTTAATAAGCGTACAACATTACATGGTGCCGAAACCAGGGAAAAATAAATACGATGGACAAAGCCGTGGACGAAAATCAGGACGCCATGAGCATGAGCGGAATTAAGCCGCCGAAATATTTCACAACAGGTACAGAAAACACTGCTGTAACCTGGAAAATATGGCTTCAGCAATGGGAGTGGTACGCAACTGCCACAAACCTGGAAAAGAAAAAGCCAGAAGTACAAGTAGCCACGTTCATGATAAGTATTGGACCCGACGCCGCCATTATTTTCAATACATTCAATTTAAATGACGCACAGTCAAAATCACTCAAAACAATAAAAGAAAGGTTCACAGCATATTTTACGCCAAAAATTAATGAAACATACGAAAGGTATATGTTTAACCTCATTACTCAGGGTGAACAAGAACATTTTGACGAGTTCATCACCAAATTAAAGAGTAAAGTGAAAAACTGTGGTTATGGCGACTTAGAAGAATCAATACTTAGAGATCGCATAATAATTGGCATAAAAAGTGACTCTACAAGAGAAAAATTGCTTGCGGAGACAAATCTTACATTACAAAAAACCATAGACATCTGCCACTCTGCAGAACAAGTGAAAATACAGGTGAGCAAGATGAAACAAGCAGCAACAGTAGATGCGGTGACCTGGAACAGAAATAAAGGGAAATTAATAAACAAACAAAATAAATATAAAGAAAACAGTGAAAAAGAACAAGAAACATTTCACTGTGGAAGGTGTGATACTACACATGGCATAAAAGCTTGTCCAGCTTTCAGAAAAGTGTGTAAAACATGTAACAAAAGAAATCATTTTACCAAGTGCTGCAAAACAAAGAAAATAGAAACAGTTGAATATGAAAATATAAAAGAGAGCTCGGAAGAAGAAATAAGCGAAAACCTTCATGTCTTTTCAATAGATACTGAGTTCCTAGATACTGAAGACTGGTATGAAGTAGCAAGCTTACCTAGAGAAACAATAGTGAGTTTCAAACTTGATTCTGGCAGCCAGTGTAATGTGATAAGCAAAAATATAGCGGACAAAGCAAAAGCCTACATCAAACCATCAACCACGAGGTATCTAACATCATTCTCAAATCACAAGATTCCAGTCATAGGAGAGACGCATATCAAAACACAAATTAAAGGTAACTCAAATGAAATTAAGTTTATAGTAGTCGACAAAGATATTACACCTATATTAGGAAAAGCAACCTGTGTGAAACTGAACTTAATGAAAAGAGTAGATATGTTGTCTAAAGAAGAAGAAGAAGACCTGTTTGAAGGCATGGGATGCCTGAAACAATTTAGATATGACATAGATTTGATAGATAACCCTAAACTGCCTATATGTCCGGCTAGAAAAGTCCCATACATAATAAGAGATGAGGTGAAAAAAGAGTTGGATAGTATGGTTGCACAACAAATCATAAAACCAGTGACAAAACCTACACCAGCTGTCTCACCCATGGTAGTTGTAAGAAAAAATAATAAAATTCGACTTTGTATAGATCCTTCCGCAATAAATAAAAACTTAAAGAGAAGACACTACCCACTAAATACTGTAGAAGAAATAACTGCGAGAATACATGGGTCAAAATGGTTCACACTGCTTGACTGTAAAAGAGGATTCTGGCAACTCAAAGTTACAAAAAGAGCTTCTGAGCACTTAACATTCAGCACCCCGTTCGGTCGATACTCCTGTCTTCGAATGCCATTTGGTCTGGCATCAGCTCCAGAAGTGTTCCAACAAGTGATGAGTCATTTACTCATGGGAATAAAAAATGTTGAGGTCTCGATGGACGATATATTACTTCATTCTAGAACAAAAGAAGAATTAGAGAAGACTACACAGAAAGTACTAGAAAAAATCAGAAAGTCAGGCTTAAAACTAAACAAAGAAAAATGCATATTTAATGTACAAGAAGTAAAGTTTCTAGGTCATGTAGTTACTCACCAAGGACTTAAGCCAGACCAGGAGAAGCTCGAAACCATCAGCAAGATTAAAAGACCTGAAAATGTAAAAGAATTACAAAGATTCCTCGGATTAGTCACTTACCTCTCAAAATTCATCAAAAACTTGGCAGATATAACCAGCCCTTTAAGAGTGCTACTCCAGAAGAACATAGCTTGGTACTGGGATTGTGAACAAGAAACAGCATTCCTGAAACTGAAAGAACTTTTACAAAAGCCACCTGTTCTTGGGTACTATGATCCAAAAGCTCCCATCCTGCTGTCTGTAGATGCTAGCAGCTATGCTTGTGGAGGAGTATTAATACAAAATGCAAAACCCATTGCTTACTGTGCAAAATCATTGACCAAGACTGAGATAGGTTATAGTCAGCTTGAAAAGGAGGCCCTTGCCATCCTAGTTGCTTGTAAGAAGTTTCACAGTTATATCTGGGGATGTAAAGACCTTACAATAGAAAGTGATCATAAGCCATTAGAAACTATATTCAACAAACCACTTACTGAGGCACCACCCAGACTACAAAGAATGTTCTATCAAATATTACCATACAATCCTAAGGTGATCTACAAAAAAGGAAATGAGTTATATATAGCGGATACACTGAGTAGAGATTGTGAAAAACTTACCTGTGAAGAGATGCATAATGAGACATTGCAAATATGCACCATAGTCCCCTTTTCAAAGCCTCGCCAAGAAGAGCTGAAAAAAGAAACAGAAAACAATGAAGAGTTGAAAGATTTAAAAGAAATAATTTGGAGAGGTTGGCCTGAAAAAATAGAAGAAGTCAAAGAAAGCTTAAGAAAATACTGGTGCTACAGAGAGACACTAAGTGTATACAATGACATAATTTTCAAAAATGACCGAGTATTGGTGCCCAAGACCATGGTGCCACTAGTAATGAAACATTGCCACCTGAGTCATAAAGGTGTACAAGGCACTTTACAACTGGCAAGAGACAATGTATTTTGGCCTGACATGACTCAAGACATTACTAATTATGTAAAAGAGTGCAAATCATGCAATAAAATACAAAAGGATAACCCAATGGAACCTATAATTTTGCAAAATATACCACAAAGACCTTGGAGCATCATAGCATCGGATTTATTTCAACTGAAAGGAAAAGATTACTTACTCATTGCAGACTCTTACTCAGGATACTTTGATTTTCAAGAAATACAAAACATAAATAGTGCAAGTATTATAAAAGCATTAAAAGTTTGGTTCTCAACATTTGGAATCCCTGACATATTTCAGTCAGATGGAGGCAAACAATATGATTGTGAAGAATTTAGACTGTTCACTAAAGAATGGAAATTTGAACATAGAATCTCAAGCCCACACTTTGCAAGATCTAACGGACTAGCCGAACGCTATGTTCAAGAAGCAAAAAACTTGCTTAAAAAATGCAATGAAGACAATACAGATATTTACTTAGCATTGCTACATCATAGAAACACTCCCAGATTGGACTTAGGCTCACCATGCCAACGCCTTATGAATAGAAGAACCAAGACTTTACTACCTACTAATCAAAAACTTTTCAAACCAAAAATAATAAGAAATATAAGCAAGCAGTTAAAGAAACTTAAAGAAAAAGAAAAGAAAAGTGCAGACAGAGGAAAGAAGGAAAATAAAGAGTTTGGAATAGGAGAAGAAGTATGGCTAAGAAAAGACCATCATAATTGGATTCCAGCCAAGGTTGTAACTCCTGCAACAGAAGGACCACGCTCATATATTGTACAAACTGAAGATGGAGGAACCTATCGTAGAAACGCATGGCACCTTAAACATGCCGCTATATCGAGTTCGCCAGACGACGAACAACCCTCTAACAATGATTTGTTCACAGATGGTCCCGTTCCAATCTCAGCTTCTGCTCCTACGACACCGCCGGCAGAGCCTGTTATCGCGATCGAGCCGAGTTCAGAGCCGCCGCCAGCTTTGCCGCAAGTCTCCACTGCGCCTGCACAGAAGACTACCCGCAGCGGCCGCACCATCGTACCACCCGTGCGCTATCGCTGAAAAAAGGGGGATGTCAGGAAGCAAGCAAGCTTCACAAATGCACCGCCTTCGTAAACGCCACCCTTACGTCAGTGGCCTCAATATAAGAACATGGCGTGCGACATTATTTTGTGTGACTTGCGTATAATTAATACAGTTGATGTTGTTTCAAATTACTGCAATTAAAGGTGTATTTAATAAACGGCCTTTTAATAAGCGTACAACATTACAGTATGCATTTATAGATTTTGTAGAGAATCTTGATTTTAAAAGCGTTTTATATTTCGGTTCCATAATAATACTTTTATTTATTTATTTATTTATTATATACTTTATTGTACATCTTACAATATTTATATGGATACAAAAATTTAAACTATGTCCAATGGGCGGTCTTATCACACAAGGTAATCCAGACAACCTTTGGATGGACAAACTTAAAGGAGAGAGATTAAGGGCTGTCAGTGTACAAATATCATAATATTAATTGAACATAATAATATAAAACATAACCCTTCCTTTGCAGTCGGGTAAAAATACATACAATACCAAAATCATATACTAATAAATATTACATGTATAATTGAGAAAGAAGGGGAAAGTTATAGGGAGAGGTAATGCTCCTTCACCATTCTTTTGAACGCTGGCGTTTGAGCACGCCTCACTTGCGCAGGCTAAACAAGCGTAGGCAATCTATTAAATTCTATTATTTACAACACCACTCGAACTAGTGGTAAAGCACTGAAGTGGTGAAACAAGCCTTGCAATGTATAATATTGAAACAGCTTCTATACCCGGGGTCTCGTTCGAATGACAAGTTTCTTATATTTGGAAAAAAATTGCCGGAGTTATTTTCCAATGTCTAATCTATCTCATAACCAAATTTCATCCAAATAGGATTAGCAGTTTAGACGTAAAAGTGTAGCAGACAGACAACGTTACTTTTGCATCTATTTTATTTGCATATTAAGTACGTCAGTAGGGATAGGGATTATAAGGACTTCTTATTATTTTGTATGTATTTATTTAATGTCGATTCCTAAGTACGTAATCAGGCCAAGTTGAAGTGTTGTCTGAGATGGTGCGTGTACCCTAATGGGTTGAAAGCTTTCGATGTACAGTGTAAACAATGTTGTTTGCTGGGTCAACGAGGAACATACTGTGACTGTGAGCAAATACGTACGAAACTTTATCATTTGCATTTTAAAAGCATAAAATTATTTGTCGAAATTGTGGGCTGTATGCTCTCTTTAGGCTATTTTTATTCCGAACTTAGGTACCTACTTATTAAGTTTTCTCTTAAATAAGAAAAAGAATACCACCGACACTAGGATTTCCAGTATTTTGGGTCTAATCTTACAGTCTTTGGTTGAACTAAAAGCCTTTGGTTGAGTGTACGTAATCGTAATATTTTCATAGTTTTATTGGTATGATAAAATATTGATAAAGCAAAGTTTCGTTAAGTTACTCACAATCATCATGTATAGATAGACACTATTTAGACTACTACTGACTCACTGTACTGTTTGACATCCGGTTGTACTAAATGGGCTTATCAGCGCCATCTACAATCCAAACAAGCCACGACAAAAAATGTCTAGCTTTGAAATTCAAATCGATACAACATCGCGATTATCTAACTGTTATTTTTAGCGTATCACTGTGCGAATGCTAATCGTTTATCCGCAGACGAGCCGGCGTCAGCGCCGAGGGTGGGCGTTTGACTCGGAAACGGCGCGCGCGCATCGCATCGACATCGCAACGCTTAACATAATTTAACTTCTACATAAATAACTATTAATAGCAAACTATTGATAGATTTTAAAAGCTTTGGTTTGATGTTATTGGAAACGGCTGACAACTGCATTAGTGGCTCTGTAGATTAAAATGTCTTGAAATTAACATGACGGCCTTAAGCAATTTAAATGTAAGTGCACTCCATACAGCTCAGGATAAAACTGTTGATTGATTAATACCAAAACATTATTATCTACTTTAGTTTAATATTTAACATATTCTGGTAATGGCTTGTGAACAATATTTATCCTATTAATAAAGAGGACTGAACTTACCTACTTTAAAAAAGACAACACTGGACCTTAATAGGAATGTCGTGCGTTTTACAAACACTCAGACCCGGAACAACCATGTATTGAGTTGATTCATGATTTGAGCTTTAAAATCATCGTAAATTTTTTAACCTTAACAGCAAAAATTTTTCCGTTTGTTTTCAGTAATTTTATTAAGCAGTACCTACATAAATATCTCCCAGACTTCGTTTGTTTTAAACAAATCTCCAATATTCCATTCTTTACGCTCCGATCACATAACTCTTCAACAAAAGCTGTTGCATACAAACTGCTAACTACCCACATTCAGCTCATTTGTTCACCTCGAACAATAGAGTGTCAATGTATGTACTGATTAATATTCGATAGAGGACTGGACTTCGATGAAATTTACGATAGTTTATTATTAGGTGTAGTGTCATAGTGATATCATGGCGAAATTAAATATATGCGCCTGTGGCGGCCTCTTGCGCACGTACATGTAAATGACGTTTAACGGTTACTTTACTGCGCAGGAGTCGTGTAGCAAATGTCTAAGTTAGCAGGTCTGGATTGCAATGGACTTCCACTAGTGCTTTATTGTTTCTGTGTCATGTTTATTGTTTTAAATAACAAGTGTAGAGTAAGCTTGCAGGCAAAGGGACCGCAATTAATCGAATCCTTTATATTTTCGCGTTTTAAATTTTAGATGCCTGTAAGCAGATATCTTGGGGTTCTGTTCGATGAATGTTTGCACTAAATAGAGCGCAGTGACTTTTATTTTGTAAACTCGCCTTCATATCGCAAGAGTACAATAATCCAACGACACACGGAAAAACAATGACATCAATGAACGAAAGATCATTTCAGTTATTAGATTGCTCATCGTTACCCCCCGACCCGAGGTTGCAGAAATATTCGAACGAGTAGAGTTCGAACATAGTTCGTTTTTAGCCAGTAGTAGTTTGACACTCACGCTCCACCCGAAACAGGACAAGACCTTTAATGATTTTCCGTCCAGAAAAAAACTCCTGTTTTTTTAAGGCCATATTGTTTTTTGTTTACGGTGGACATTAGAACTCATAATATGCACTATGCAGATGAACCTTACTTATCATCTATAAGTTCATAATTAATTTATTAATTTTTTTAATGAATGCTAGCAAATAGGGTAAAATTCACATTACTAGCAATCTTGTTAACCCCTCCAAATACGCTAAATATGTTTGTGTCTGGAGAGGGTTCTCGGCGTTAGAGGGACCCGTGACCTCTTAGTCCGATACCGTAGCCATCACCCTGGCCATTGACGCTTAAACTGACTCATAAACTCTTGAAATAGATAATTAATACGCACTAAACATTTTGGGAATACTTTCATTTTGCGTACGGCTAAGGAGTGGAATTCCCTGCCGGAGTCTGTGTTTCCCGGTAGCTATAACCTAGGAGTCTTTAAATCAAGAGTGAATAGGTTACTTTTATGTAAGCGTGCTCCATCTTCGACCACATCATCACTTACTATCAGGTGAGATGGTGGGCAAACGTGAACCTATTATCAATAAAAAAAGTATTTTCTCACCCTTGAAAAGAGAATCAAAGTGACTTTAGCGGTACCTAATGTTCGAAAAGCAACGATACCCTTCAATCTATCTTTTGTTTCCAACCCTCTTCTAAAAATAAGATATTCCTTACCTATAATGTCATGAGCAAGTAAACTTTCTCAGCTCTACCGTCCGTCCATCAGCTCAGGGCTAATTGACAGGGACGGGTCGGACGGATGCCCCGCCATTACGTACGTGTGGTGTCGGGTGCTATGGCCGACACAAGCAATTTATTACACCAAGCTGATTAGTAGGAAGTGGTGTCGGATGTCGGGATGTAGCTGTTCTGGAAAGGATGTGGAAAATGGTCCCTTTGAATAGCTGTAAAATATTGAATTGATCGGTTCAAAAAAATGCCTGCTTAAACCAGTAATAATATTCAACAGATATACCTACCTATTCAACGTGATGGCCCCTATAGTTAAGGCATCGCTTCTTCTGCTTTGAGTTTGGTTATATACAGGCAAGTCAGATAGAAGAGCAAAGAAGAGAAAAATAATAGGAGCTTTTTAAATATTTCGGTGTAACAATGATCAATATAAACTTATGAACTTTCTAAGTTCATCTTGGTCCATTACCGACATAATTGAATTGGAGTGGAAAAATAGCATTAGCGCACTTTCTGTAGCATCCTCCGCGGCTCGGTAAGCACGTTTACCCGTTGATTCCTGTTGTCATTTCTAAATCTTTGACTATCGTTACGGGTGGTCACCAGTATAGTGCTGCCGGAGAGCTGATGCGAGAAGTCCTGAATGTGTCTCACCGGGTATCTATCAAGAAGTTTCTCATCAGCTCTCCAGCAGCACTATATTTTCATAAATTGGAACCTGATTGTACGCTTTAATCAGATCAATTTAGCTGCCGGAGAGCTGATGCGAGAATTCCTGATAGATACCCGGTGAGACACATTCAGGACTTCTCGCATCAGCTCTCCGGCAGCACTATATTTCCCATCGTTTTTCGGTTCGGCCATCTTGATCACGTCGGGGTCACCAAATTGTGGGTTTTTGTACGGGTGTTTGTGACATTACTGACTGTAAATTGTACTGCCCTATTAAACTTGATTCGTAAGAACGCCTGTCATTTCTACACACCCTCTGAGCAACCCACACCAGAAATCGGACACCAGTGTTGCCAAGGGATGGAACAATTGACTATCTGAGTTCCACAACCCATTGTGGAGATCAGATTGGCGGTTGCTCCGTGTAAATCACTAGTTATCATGTGCACCTATGTAGTAAGACTGAAGCCGACGCTAATATGTGTAGGTAGTTCGGAAAAGGCTTAGCAGACGATGAACGGATGGACACCTATGCACAAACGAACCTTGGCAAACGTTGCTAAACTTGATGTGCCATAGTATGGATTTTGTTATTTATTTAGAGCTCCTCTTTAGCCACGAGTTCTTCGCTCAAACAACTGAGCACTAGGCTATACAAATACCACAAAATAATCAGAGAAAGGTGACAATACGGAACCACGAGCTATTACATAACTACTAGATACCAACTACCCGTGAGTGTGCAACTGCCTACTAGCTGTAAGCACTGTTGGTCCGCAGTCGTTTGTTTTCGCTGTAATGTGCTATGTTCATTTGTCATGTGCAAATGTTAGAAAAGTTGACGTAACTTTTTTGCACGTAAATCACATTCAAAGCTTATGATTAAACAGAGGTTTTCTTTTTCATTTTGTTTGTAAGATAAACTGAACTGATTAAACAAAATGTTTCACAAATACCTATAGTCAAAACGCAAATATTGTTATCAGAGACAGGCTACTTTAATTTCGCTTGGAAAAAAGCCTTTACACGCGAGCGAAGCCACGGGCACTAGGTAAATAAACTAGCATTTAATTATATGTGTAAAAATATATGTGTCACTGCCTGTTTCCCTTAGATTTTCTCTCGTGTATTTCTCATAGGAATTTAGTAAATAATTCCCGATATTTTGTATGCCACTCAAATCGTCTTAGTATTTTCGGCTACTGTCCAATTTCAATAGAAAATCTATCACATAGCTCTCCAGCAAATTCCCTTCTCCAGCAAGTTCCCGAAAGATTTAAAAACGACCAACCGAACCAATAGGCCTTTGTTTCAACAAATCATGCGCGTGCGACTGTTTATTGGCAAATATCGGAGCTTTCCGCGGCTCCCTTTGAGTCGGAGTGTTCACCTTAGGTACTGTTTACACTTCACGTAATTCATCGCTATTTTTTTAGCAGTTACAACGAATTCTTGGCAGAAATGAAAGAAACTTGTTAACCGAATTCGATTTGGAATTTTGTTTCTAAAAAAAATTCTTTTGATTGAAAGTGTTTCGTCTTTAAATGTAGCCCGCATCGTAGTAGTGGCTTGTCAATGTGAATACTTTGACAGTATTATGTAGGTACGAAGAATAAGTCATACCAAAATAACTAATAGGTAAGATCTGTTGAAGAAAGAAACCAAAGACCTCGAGGCAACTTATCGACACGCTTATGAGTAAGCATACTTAGCCGGACAAGCGTATGCACAGTTTAACCTCCTTCGAATATATGGTCCGTCTAATTCGAGGACCTAAAACGCAAAACAATACGTGCATATTCATATTATTATTCGTAACACACCAATGCACTTTGTGTTAATCATGCTACTATATCATAACCGAAACAGATACCCGCAAAGCGACCGGATGCCATCGTCTTAGAACAACACTTAGCAACCCTCATGATTCATTATCGATATGTAATTGTGCATTCGTGTCATACGATGGAGCATTTGCATCGTAATATTCAAATTATTCAGACTCATGCAACCTTGGTAGCCTAACTTGTGACTGTGAGGACCATAGCGGCAAGGAAGTTGATCCTTTAAAGATGACCTTCGATTCCTTAATGTTTGGAGATGATGATTTATGATTCACACGCCGCAGTTGATCCAGACGTTGGATAACATACATTTGGCAGTTCTTTATTGAGTCATATCACTGATTTTATATCTTTAAACGACTTTTATCATTGGATCTAGCTCATGCTCGCGACGTGGTTCACGTAGATATTTCGCAGGTGCGGGGCAGAGGATATTTTTATCTAGAAATTCTCTCGCGTCTCCTCAGTAGACTCTGCCAAAGTTTCACCATACTCTGATCGATGGTTTAAGGACACGTAAAGGACAAAAAATTATGTATATACTAGCTGAACATAATATACTTTGAGATGCCACGTAAAGTGACAGTGTTTAGTTTTTTCAGCCAACCTTTTCTCTGAACTTTTTGGTCCACAATCCTTCCCACGTGAACATAGTTACATCCCAATCTTATCGATTCTTATAATTTTTTTCGATTCTTTTTTTTATTTTTTATTACGAACGAGCTCGCTCTGGACCTCGATCACATCGTGGTAAGTGTAAGATGAGGTCTACGATCGAACGAGCGAGCCCAGAAGATACCTGTTCACTTTTGCTTTAAAGGCTGACGGGTCATATGAGGCAGGGAATACAGAAGCCGGCAGAGAGTTCCACGCCTTGGCTGTGCGCACAATAAATGTAGAGGAGAAGCGCTTAGTACGACAAGACGGTATATCGACCAAGTGTGGATGGTATCCTGCAGTACGTCTGGTAGACTGGTACTAAAAGGGGATGAAGGGATTCGGTCGTGGAGCTCCTGCGCACACTCTCCGAAGTACAATCTGTAGAAGATAGACAGGCAAGCAACGTTTCGCCGGTGAGCCAGACTCAACTTAAATTTTTTTTTTGTTTATATAGATAGAATATAGATTAGGAAATCATATAGGTATCCTGCTCTCATCGAGTCTAGAGCGCTGATCGCGGTTGATATGTGGTTACAATATTCGGACAAAAACTTATCAGATGCAACTTACATCTGCGGGTCCACCAAATTAAAGGGAAATAAGAAATATTCGACTTTCTTGTTCCACTAAACACGAAGTTTAACTTTGCAAAGAGAATAGAAACAAAAGTTACGCCACACGTTTGATTATTGTGTTTGGTCTTCAATGGTTGACATCCAACATACACCTATTCATCCTTTATAGCAGTTGCATATTCAGCAAAACGCATGTAGCAATCCCACAACTCATCAATGCAAAGCCACAAACCAACTGCCACTAACCAAAGCTCTAAAATAAAACATTTTAATAGCACATAACACTTTTATTACCGATTCATCGTGCAGACTAATTAACAGTATTAAAGAGCAATGATTCGTTATTCCGACTCAGATTACTTTGGTGTTAATTAAACCGATGTAACTGAGTTACCATCGTTTTGTGAGGGAACTGCCTTTGTCCGGTCATAGAGGGTAATTAACTCTTCGCTTTCATCGTGATAGTAGGGAGTCTTGTCCCGTGGGACTCACTTCAGGTTTGAATGCGTGAGTCACAAAAGTACCGCGGACTGATAACATTATATTCGATAACGTCTTATTTACGGGATAAATGCCATGTAGGCTAATTGCGACAGCGAACTCTGAGTATTGGGTATTTCCAGAAATCTATCCTGGAGTTTGGAAGTTGGCAGTGTAAAACCCCCGTGCCTTGGATAGCTTCCTGTGTCTGATCTCTCTCCGATCGTGTCAAATGCCGTTCCATAGGAATATGAGAGTAGGTAAAGGAAGAGAAAGTACCTAAACTTGTACCTGCCCACTTCTTGTACACTATAAAATTTCCGGCGCCGTTGGATCTCCGCTGAAATATAAATAAATATTATTCTTTTATTTTTCAAAATTACTCATGAAAGGTACTATAAATCTAGATATAGTTGTGCAAAAACGTATTAAAAACTTTTTCTGAAATTCCGTCTGGACATAAAGCTACGAATCAACGTATTGGGTTCTTGATAGCAAAATACCATTTTACTATATCCAACAAATAACTTTCTAAAAAATGGTTTGGTAAGTAAACTCGAGAATAAAAAAATTAAGCTAACATGGTCAGTAACATTATCATTAGAACTTAATCGGGATATTTATTGTGTATTTATTGTTTCGAGTCTGCTCATAGTCGTCCACCCGCAATTACTTCAGTTCATCCTTGATTATGGCGCTTGCATCAGTGCCGAAATATCGGAAACTCGAAACATATTATAAATATCCCGATTTAAGTTCTAATGATACCCGACGATAAGTTTGATTATCCACTAATTTCTCTTTACATCTAATCTTCAATATTCCCAACAAACCGCTGACTCTTCTAACTTGATCTATTACTTAATAGAAGTATCATCGGCACCAGCCCAAAGGTACAGTTAGGCCCACGAGTCCTTTATCGAGAAACTCCATCGACATTTCGGTGTCCGGCAGACGACACACAAGATGAACGCGTCGATTAAACTTTTATTTACATACCATTACGCCTTATAATTGGTCTTTCGGCCTGTAATTCTTCTGTATATAGATGGTAGAACTCGATAAATAATTTCTTTTTATTTTATTTAAATCGATAGCATCCTTTATGTATTGCCGTTGCACGTCGATTATTTCAGATCTATTACCAGAGGACGTGTTATATTAATTTTTTTTTGTTCAAACAGCTTCGTTATATACTATTACAAACATATATATCAATATTAATTAACTATATGTATTAACCATGTAGCCCACAGAGATGTTACAGATTAGCATTCGTATTACCCATTTTATTATTAGAAGGCAAACGCACTTATATATAGTATAAAAATAAAACATACACATAAACAAATAGACTATAATAAGTAAAGAGCAATGCCAAGTGTCCATAGTAACTTTGGCTTAATATTAAATTCTCACGGCCAGCTATGAAAATAATTTTATTGTGTTTAGTTCAAAACTAAGAACTGTTTCTTAGCATTAAATATTGTATAGAACTTCTAACAAAAATATTAGGATAAATACAAATATGGTATTTTGAGATTATTACAATTTGACGATCTCTGTGCTCGACTGGCCGACACACCGGTCTTCATGGTGTAAGTATGGAATAATGGATGTACTTCAACACTTCGAAAAGCAAAAGAGTCTCAAAAAACAGAGAAGGAAACGTAAACACATGCACTTCGAAAAATCACCGACAACTACAACTGTTTGTGTTTGTAATGTCAATCAATTCCCTTTGCGTCACTTTTGACACTTGTTTTTTCTGCTTTTCGAGTTCATATTTGGCGTAGTAATCGACATCACCTTGCTTGCCATATATAAAAATAAAATAGAGTTTTTACTCTCAATAATTAAAATATTATTTCAGATTTTTTATGTGATCAAATGCGATTATTGTTCACCACATATTGTTACTATTTTTAGTATAGAAAAGAATGCAGAAAACTATAAAGGATGTGAAATAAAAAACTGATTAATAAGTTTAATTGCAGCATACTGACAACTCAACTTATTTTTGACAATTTCCGGTCAGCTATTTGTTTATTAATAAATCAATTCTATTGGAGAAGTTCTCGAAAGAAATTAAATATAACTTTATAGTTTAGATTTTTTGCATAGATTCTTATACATTAAAGATAAATGGCCGTTTTTAAAAATTGTGTAGGCCAGGATCTGTCTTTGTTCTTTGTCATGTGAAGAAGAGGAATGTCTTGGGCTTTTAATAAATATTAGTCGACCAGTGGTCGAAACTCAACTATAATGATTTTAAGCACATATAAACGTAAAAAATATTAGCTTTCTGCAATTTTTCTCCATATACATAGGTAATCTTTAACTGTGCCAAATAATCTATACTAATATTATACATGCGTTTTTGTTTTTTTTTTGTTTGTATATAACCAAACGGTTGTATGGATGGATGTTTGTTACTCAATCACTCCAAAACTACTGAATGAAATTTGGTAAATAGATAGTTGACATCCTGAAACAACACATAGCTGTGCGATAAGACCGCCCATTGTACACTAGTTTTATTATTTGTATCCTTAAGCGTATTGTAAGGTGTACAATAAAGTATATAATAAATAAATGAATAATAGCTACTTTTTCTCCGGAATTACTGCGGGATTGAGATTTACGCGGGAAAATCCACCCACGCGAACGAAGTCGATGGCAGAAGCTAGTGATGCATATTTCCCTTAAATAACTATTAATATTGTTTATTTTACTAACAACCCACTAAGTACTTACGCAATTATAATATTTTAATTTAGGACGAGGAAAGTAGATCCCACGGCACATGGTATCCTGGTGTGGGGTCTGGGGTCTAGGCCCTCTAAGGCTACTTTAATGCACAATGCATACTTAATTTTCCATATACTGTCTTCAAAAGGTGTTGTTATTGTGCTTAAACGTGTCTTATTTATTTTTTTATTGTTTCAGATCGCTGCTTCTAGCAGCAATCGTATTAAGTAATTGTATAACATGGACGGCGTCAAGGCATCACTACGCACATAATGTAAGTCTAGATTTCTAAGTTTGACAGTTCCATCTACAACACAAACCATTCCCATACAGAAAACAAAAAAAGAAAGAGTTAAGGCAAAATAATCTCTATAAAAAATATACGTAATTTAGTTTATAACCAACCTAAATGAAAGACACATTGAACTAAATCCAATTCAATTCTATAGTGCGTCGACCGCCATTACCTTGACACTGGTCTATCGAGCGACCGCGACCGCGACCGAGCAACCATATTTCATGATAGGGTTGCAACAGAGGCCAATTAAAACAGGCGGTGATACAGAGCTTGATTGGGTAACGGAGGCTGAAATAATATTAACATATGACTATCACATTTGACTATCACTTTCAGAGTGACCCACATGGTTGGTACGGCCGTCTCTTTCCGACCCAAATTGGCCCTCATATGACCACATACAATATGTAACATAATTAATGCACATTCTGAAATTAATTTGTTCAGAATCGTTTACTGAATCGATTTTTATTTATTTATTTATTTTATTATTTATATACACACAGTAAAATACATTAAGATAAGCATAATTATATAATATTTGAGTACAAAGGTACTGCTTATTTCTTAAGAAATTTCTTCCAGCAGACCTGCGAAAAGAGAAGTGAAAAAGAAATGTAGACAATAGTGTGTGAGAACAAGAAGAGAAATAAATATGAATATGTGAAGTCTAAAACTAAAACTAAAATATTAAATATATTACACATACTTATAATGCAATAAAAACATATACTTAAATAAATTATCGTCATCATATATTAATATTTTATCGTTTATAATATCAATAATTTTAATCCCAAAGCAATTAAACCTACGTAAATTACAAATTAAACTTTCGCTGTATAGTAAATATTTCTTAAGAAATTTCTTCCAGCAGACCTGCGAAAAGAGAAGTGAAAAAGAAATGTAGACAATAGTGTGTGAGAACAAGAAGAGAAATAAATATGAATATGTGAAGTCTAAAACTAAAACTAAAATATTAAATATATTACACATACTTATAATGCAATAAAAACATATACTTAAATAAATTATCGTCATCATATATTAATATTTTATCGTTTATAATATCAATAATTTTAATCCCAAAGCAATTAAACCTACGTAAATTACAAATTAAACTTTCGCTGTATAGTAAAAACAAACTAAATATGGACCGTAAATTAAAGTAGTAACTTTTTAAATGCAGATTTAATATAAATTCCGTCTGTGGCGTAGTGGTTTAGGTGGAAGAATTAAAAGAAGACCACAGAAGTTTACAGCATTTATTTGGTAGAGGGGTGGGTTCCTTCACTAAGGGTTCCTCCACTGGTTGTTGGTATGTGGAAGGTACTGCCCTGGGCTTAGGCCGCGACGCACACAGTCCGGCGGGCCGACCCCGTAGCAGGCAGCGACCACGTGTCAGACGCAGAGGTTATGCAGGGCAGGCCACGCGAGTGGATGTCACTCCTGCGGGTAGCCGCGGAGGCAGCTTGACACTTAACTCGCACGCGGCAGGCGCAGGCAGGCAGCGACCACGTGTCAGACGCAGAGGTTATGCAGGGCAGGCCACGCGAGTGGATGTCTCTCCTGCGGGTAGCCGCGGAGGCAGCTTGACACCCAACTCGCACGCGGCAGGCGCAGGCAGGCAGCGACCACGTGTCAGACGCAGAGGTTATGCAGGGCAGGCCACGCGACAGGGCGCCTCTCCAGCGGTTATACGCAGAGGCAGCGGTGACACCCGTCGCGCGGCAGACGTTGAGGTAGTTGATATTAGAGATGAGAGTGTAGAAGAAGAAAAGAAACCCTGGAATCAACACGAAGGGTGCTTCCGTGCCAGGAATCGTGAGCGCCAGCGATGCGTGCGTCTCCCAGCCGTAAGCCCAAGGAACAGCTTCAGGGAAACGAAAGGAAACTCACCATCGCGGCGGTTCACAAAGGTCAAATTTAGAATCACTAGTGGAAAACAGATGACAATGAAATAGCACAGTCATGTTCTAGACGGAAGCCATCTTGACAACCGGGCAATTATATAAATTTACAAACGCTGCAGATTATGGCGAAACAAGAGGATTGCGGTTGGCAAGATGGAGAAAAATAGCAGATACGTTTGAGCACTTACCCTTGGGCACAGAGGGGTTTCAATATTAGTTACTTGTAGCAGAAAACGGTGTGAAAAAGAACTCAGCAGACCGGGGGTTAGAATTTATAGCCGGTCACCGCATAAGTGTTGTCACTCAGTGAAACCATAGACATTTGGGATTAGTGTGGTAATCGATTCTAGTTTAATCGACTACCACGCCACACGTCATTCAGTGCACATTACAGAAAAATTAAACTCATTTAAAGGAAGTTAAAGTCTTAAAAAAAACTGTTCAAACAAGTAAAACTAAAAATTCCTATATAAAATAAAAAAAAGTATGTATTATAACAACAATATTATTATTATAATAACATAATTTTCTAATTGGGGTGTTTGAGGGTGTGCGTTAGTTACGAGTATGTGATATATGATAATATGATACGTTCGAAATAATTTAGATTAATGACAAAATTCAAATACTGAGCTTCCCTAGTATTTATTTAAATAAAAAGATTAATTACAATTTTGACAAGAACTAACTGGCTTATTTGTAAGCAATTTTTTAGCGTTCACATCTTTTCGGAACAGCGTTTTGTGATTCATGCTGTTTTACATATTATGAAAAGTAAAATGGTGTACGAATCTATAACAATAATAAACAACTAAGGACTAATAAAATTAGTAAGTACATATTACTTGTACAATTTTCTGTGATGAGCACTTTTCTACATACCACGCGTACAGTTTCATCGGAACAGTGAAATTGGAGGTTTGTATTTTTATTTCATTCGTTAATTTATTTAATAATCTAATTGACATAGGGTAAGGATTTCCCTTACAAATCCGTTTTTATACAAAGGCTATCATTGTGACGGGAACTAAAGTAATAATAGTCAAAGTGGGAGTAGAAATCATTACTGACATCAGATAAGTTTTAAAGCTTTCTTCTTCTTATCGTGTGGGTAGTAAGGTCTAACGACCACATACACCCTTTTTTTTTTTTTCAGCGTGGTAAAATTATCAAATAAGGCCTTCCACCCCGGGCAGGGTGGGAGGGACTGTCAGACTTTTACTGACTAAAATCCACGGTGTTCCTTCAATAACCCTTTACGTACCGGGGTCACGGTAATGGGATAAGTCCCACGACCCCGGCAGGCTTCGACCCTCTGCAGGGAGGGGGGGCCTCGTCATGTTGCTGACGCTCTTTGAGGCGCGCGTGGAACACAACGCGCCGTCGACCCGGGCATGGTCCATGGTCGGACAGCGAGTTGCCCTTTACTCGCTGTCCGCATGCCCGCGCCTACGGTGGCCGGAGATCGTCGGCCGACGTCCGACGCCGTGGGCGTCTACCACTGCGGCTGGGCTGGAGGGAGGACGCCATCCTCTCCCTCACGCGGCCCGCCTCCTCCTTCGGAAGCATGACTGCTTCGCAGAAGGAGGCGACCGCTTCCCACTCCCTCTCGCCCCGCAGCATGGCCTAGACCAATGCCGGGCACGAGAGGTCTCCGCCTATCGCCGCCGTTAGGACACGTCGGTGCTCTGCCCAAGCTGGGCAGGCCTGCACCGTGTGCTCGACTGTGTCCTCAGGGCGACCCTCGCAGTGGTGACACCCAGGCGTTTCTTCCTTTCCCATCAGACACAGGTACCTCCCGAAACTTCCGTGTCCGGTGAGGACCTGCGTCATGCGGTAGGTCAGGACGCCGTGACGCTGATCTAGCCACTCCTCAAAGAGGGGTCTTACCGCCCCAATTGCGGCGTGCCCGGCCCATACACCCTAGTGTCAGAGTTTCTAGACCGCCTCAAGTGCCTCTGACGTGGTCTATTTTGACGACCGCCATTTTGCGACCGGGACCATCGGCTCATACGTGCCTTCCGAAGCACGGAACCATCTTTTTATCAGACAATTAGGTGATTCAGGCCTACAATGTCCTAGCCAAACTGGAAATAACTTTACCAAGTATGCTTCCCGCGGGAATCGAACCCACGACCACTGGGTCACAAGGCAAACGCCTAAGCCACTTTAAAGCTTTAAACGTTGTTGGTGTAGCAGAGTTCCGAACTAGCGGATTCTGAAGTTTAGTTTCTTCCAGAAGTTCCGTGCATGCGAAGGCGGGCTCGATGTTGCGATACAAGCCTATTTTATGATATTAACTACCGCGACCAGCTGTTGGGGCAATATTTCAATCATCGCATCGCGATCGCAAATGAGCAGCCGACGTTTATGCGATCACCAATACATGATTGACGACTTTCGTAAATAAATTCGTAATATTGTAAGTAGCGTAGCCATTTTTTAAGTGGCTAAGAGGTGGTACTCAGATTCTGATGTAGATTTATTGGTGATCGTTTTAGAAAAATAGATGCTAGTTTATTTCTGGAGCAGCGAACTTAATTTGTTCCGGCTATTTCTAAATTCTGTATAGCGTGACTCTTAGATTGATATCTAACATCTAGTTTATCGTTCTTTTGGCCCCATCTTACGTAAACAATTATTTGTTAGTTATTTACGGGTAGTCGGAAGCTAAATTTGACGCCAGTCTCACCAAGGAGCATCGAGTTATCCAGTTACTGGGTTATAAAGCTCAGATGGGCAGTTGTTCCATGTAAAACACTAGCATTGAGCTCCAATCGGTTTAACTAAACCGACCCCAACATATAAGGGAAAAGGCGAATGGCAAAAAACGGAACCCTTATAGTTTCGTCATGTCTGTCTGTCTGTCCGTCCGTCCGTATGTCACAGCCATTTTCTTCCGAAACTATAAAGACTACACATGTGAAACTTGGTAGGTAGATGTATTCTGTGAAACACTTACCGATTTAAAAAAAAATTATTAAATTTTTTAAAATTAAGGGGCTCCCCTACGAATGAAAACGAATGCGTGTGTGGTATCTATAGACAGGTCTTTAAAAATGACATAAAGGTTTCTAAAACCACTTTTTTTTAAGTCGATTGTTTAAAAGATAAACTCTTCCAAAGTGGTAAAATGTGTGTCCCCCCTCTAACTTTTATAATAATAGAGTGAAAAATTTAAAAGAAATATATGCTGTAGATCTTAATGTAAACTTTCAACCAAAATTGGTTTGAACAAGATCGAGTCTGCAGTTTTTGAGATATAGCATATTTTATAAAACTGCAAATATAACTTTGTAATTCTTACAAACAACAAAATTATTTGGCATAGTTACTACGGAACCCTTCATGGGCGAGTCTGACTCGCACTTGGCCAATTTTATTTAAGAGATATCAGAAATCTTGTTTACCCCTCCAACTAAGCCAAATATGCTTGTGTTTAGAGTGGTTTCACGGCAATAGTGTAATGCGTTGGATTCGAACCCACGAACTCTCGATCACAAGGCCGACACCTTAGCCATTAGGCTATTGACGTTATTTGTTGGTTTTATCTATATTTATAATTCTTTAGATGGAAATGATAAGCACTTCGATTTTAAATTGGTAAAAATAACCATAAAGTATTGAATATAGCCTTATTACAATTACCATGAGTATGTTTCATCGGATTCCGTTGAGTGACGCGTATGATGAAAACTTGTGGCGTTCACAGCATGAGATCATGTGAGCCGACCCGTTTCATTACTTAGGGTATTACAAATAGGGCTGGCAATTCCTTTATACTCCTAAATATTTACTTTTAATACGAATTAAAATAAATGTAGGTTTATTTAGGTACGATTTGTGTTATTTTTCCGGAAGTCCAGAAATAAGTAAAAATAAAGAATTAAGAAAATTAAAAGAGATGTATCCTTATGTATTTTACTGTGTGTACATCTATACTAATATTATAAAGCTGAAGAGTTTGTTTGTTTGTTTGTTTGCTTGAATGCGCTAATCTCAGGAACTACGGTTCTGATTTGAAAAATTCTTTCAGTGTTAGATAGCCCATTTATCGAGGAAGGCTATAGGCACATATCATCACGCTAAGACCAATAGGAGCGGAGCACTAATGAAGAATGTTTCATAATCGGGGGATTTTCTTTCCACGCGGACGAAGTCGCGGGCGGAAGCTAGTAAATAATAAAATAAATAAATAAATAAAATTGCTTTTAGTTATCTTATTAGCTAGTTTCAAAACTCATAGGTTCATTATCTGAAATGAGCCAAGTAAAAATAAATGTTTGTATGTTTATTCTGTATGTGTTGTTGTGGGCTATAAAATCCACTGACACGGGAAACAGCTAGTTATGAATAATAGTAAAAATACTTAGGTGATCTGTGAGATTATTTTTCCAATTGTTAATTGTGTCACTTCATACTGATCTTCTTTCAAATATACATTTTTAAGAGATCGGTGATCGTTATATTTTTGCTTTATAGTTTCGCTGTAACTAGAAATATTAAAATTTTGGCCTTCGAATTCTAAACCACCTAGGTCCACCTAGGTCCCCCTATTATTGACAGCCGGAAAATTGTCTGACTCAGTCTGCATTCCGATATTTATAGCACAGTTGACAGCATTAATATTAAGAGGTTGCATCTTTATGAAGAGCACGTTCTTCTATCAATGCAGACACACATAGTCAGAATTGAAGGCACCTGCTGAAAATTATAATATGTATAATAGGCTTATTTGAGATGAATGAGGAAACTGGCAACCCTACTAGTAACTAATAGAAAAACATAAATATAGCCATAAATCTAATGGGTTGACGCCTTTTGATGGACACAGGCTCATCGTTCCCCTATCCTCGTTTGCCCAGTAAGTACTATTTCTGGATGTATGACTTGCTGATCAACATACGAATTTAACGTTTCTTGAATTGTATCATGTATGTCGTATTTTATTTTTGGTTCACACTATACTGGTGTTAAGTAAATAAAACCGACGCCAGCGGGTCGCAATTACTTTACTGAGATCGATTTCATTGTCTTTGACTGTTATTGTAGATGACTGTAAGTAGGATCGTGTCGATTAATGTAATGTGTAACAGTCTTTTGCGTCGTAACTACCTATAATCTATAAATAAATGTGTTTGTCTCTGATCACAAAATAAATGTGTTTATCAAGTGGACATAGTTATTATTATATTATTAAAGCTAAATTACCACTCACTGACTGACTGACTGACTGACTCACTCAT
This sequence comes from Tholera decimalis, assembly GCA_943138885.2. NCBI lineage: Eukaryota > Metazoa > Arthropoda > Insecta > Lepidoptera > Noctuidae > Tholera > Tholera decimalis. The sequence continues at coordinate 31,785,083 of OW964565.2, forward strand.
TGACATAATTGTTCTCCCAGATGGTGGATGGGGAGGTGGGTATATTTTGACAGATTCGTAAACAAGTAACTCTCAAACCTACGGGAAAAGTGCCAAACCTCCCCTTTTCACCCCCCTTCTCCCCCCTCCCTATCGTATCTCGGAAACTACGAGACCCGTATTTTTTGTTTTTTACGGATTCGTATAGAGGAAGCTCGGTAAAGTAAAAACCATTTTTCAAAGTCCCCCCCCCGCCCCCCTTCTCCCCCCCTTTAGGCGGATCTCGGAATCTAAGAGACTTGGAACATTTTTTTTTTTCAGATTCATTTAGAGGGGCAATGCTTTAGTCGAAATACTTGTGCAACCCCCCCCCCCATCACCCCCCCCCTCTTTTTTTTTTTTTTTTCACAAGCGCGCGAGGTGCTTGCACCTCGCGCAACACGCAAATACTAAACCCCCCCATCACCCCCCCCCCCCCCTTTTTTTTTTTTTCTTTTTCACAAGCACGCGAGGTGCTTGCACCTCGCGCAACACGCAAATACTAGCTATACTATATAAAGCTAGATTACCACTCACTCACTCACTCACTGACTGACTCATTGACATAATTGTTCTCCCAGATGGTGGATGGGGAGGTGGGTATATTTTGACAGATTCGTAAACAAGTAACTCTCAAACCTACGGGAAAAGTGCCAAACCCCCCCTTTTCCCCCCCCTTCTCCCCCCTCCCTATCGTATCTCGGAAACTACGAGACCCGTATTTTTTTCTTTTTACGGATTCGTATAGAGGAGGCTCGGTTAAGTAAAAACCATTTTTCAAAGTCCCCCCCCCGCCCCCCTTCTCCCCCCCTTTAGGCGGATCTCGGAATCTAAGAGACTTGGAACATTTTTTTTTTCAGATTCATTTAGAGGGGCAATGCTTTAGTCGAAATAATTGTGCAACCCCCCCCCCTATTTCCCCCCCCCTTTTTTTTTTTTTTCACAAGCACGCGAGGTGCTTGCACCTCGCGCAACACGCAAATACTTGATTTAGAGGGGCAATGCTTTACTTTTTTTCACAAGCACTCGCGCAACACGCAAATACTAGTCATATTATATAAAGCTAAATTACCACTCACTGACTCACTCATTGACATAATTGTTCTCCCAGATGGTGGATGGGGAGGTGGGTATATTTTGACAGATTCGTAAACAAGTAACTCTCAAACCTACGGGAAAAGTGCCAAACCTCCCCTTTTCACCCCCCTTCCCCCCCCCCCCTCCCTATCGTATCTCGGAAACTACGAGACCCGTATTTTTTGAGTTTTACGGATTCGTATAGAGGAGGCTCGGTAAAGTAAAAACACAAACACTTATTCAGCCGATTATAGATTATGCCTATGCCTGCTATTTGGATGCTACCGAGGAGCTATTAAACAAGCTTGAGCGCTTGCAAAATCTATGCATTCGCTTTGTTTTCGGTCTTCGAAAGTATGACCATGTTTCTCACCTTCGCAAGCAACTCAAGTGGCTCCCTATCCGTCTTCGCAGGAACACTAGGATTTTGTGTCTCCTCTTCAACATTCTACACAACCCGTCTTACCCTTCCTACCTGCGTGAGCGTTTTTCTTACGCTCGTTCTAGCGATTTACCGTGTAGATCACACCTTAGATCCCTCCTTAAATCTCATCCTCATAAAACTAGCTACTACTCTTATTCCTTCTCTGTCCATGCTGTAAGATTGTGGAACTCACTTCCGCCTAGCATTCGTGATTTAAAAACTATATCTCTATTCAAATGTCGATTAAAAGAGCATTACCTTTCCTCTTAACTGTGTTAATTATTTATGTATATATTTATATTATATGTTTATATATTCTAACTGGTTGCGCCAACATTCAAAATATGATTGACATCCGCTATTTCCTATATCCATCTCCTTCCCGCACATACCTCGCGAGTGAGTAAATTCGCCCGCCATTTGTCGAAAAAACTACTTCCGAATCGCTCCGCAACAAGTTGACAATGGCGTCGACGCGCTCCGCTTAAAAATATTAATAACTTTGGAATCACCGCATTTTCGCATGTAATAAGACTTATAATCCATAGTTTGTGCTTGTGTTTAACGTGTGAGGACAATAACTGGAAGCTCAACTGCCCTGAACCTGGAAAAGTGAACCGGTGCACCGGCGACGACGCGAGCACGTGGCTCCCGTAAAGGTTTGTGTTTCCTTCCCTATTTATTTCGGGTTGTATTCCATTGTCCCACACCCACTGCAACTCGAATTACCTAACGCCAAGCGTTTGTCAATCGTTTAGCTCCGCACCGCAAATACAGTCCACTAAATTAGCCTTTCGCGCCATCATTTTCTTTGGTCCCTCTCACCGGATAGTTAGGTACTTATTTGTATTAGGTACATATTTGTTGTAGTTATCGCATTGGTATTTATTCCATAAGGAATAAACGCACCGCACCGCAGTCTTGTACCTAACCCAATTCGTTGTTTGTTCATCTATTACCTACGTACGTGCGTAATACCTACATACCTACGTAGCCATAGATCGCTCGTATTAGTTATTCATTCGGAAGTCTAAAATTATTTGTGTATCAGAAACAGAGACACAACCTAGTGGGTAAATTAAGATTGTTTAAAAACTACCTACAGTTCTTTTATTTCACCCGCAGTTCGTTATAACTACCTACCCACTTTAGGTATTTAATATTGTCCGCGTCGCTGTTCTCCATCGCTTATTTGTTAAAATAACTTTATTTGCTTGTTTACCGCATTGATTGTTTGTAATAAATAATTATTATTCACGATGTCTCATAAGGACATCAAAGTTCAATTGAAACTTTTATATGCTAAAAGAGACATGATATTTTCTCGCGTGCAATCTATTTGTGATAATGCACTTAAAACACTTGATCTAGCTATTAGAGATTCGTTCTTATGTTCTATAGAAAACTTGGATAGTTTGCGCACGGAATTTGAATCCGTAATTCATAATATTAACGTTTTAGAGTTAGAATTAAATCCAGAATACGCTGTGAGTTATCAGGCTTTGGCGTCATTTGATGATTTATTCTGTCGCATCAAACGCGTCGCGAGGAGCTTGGAGAAGCCGTCTGTCCATCAGAGCCAGGCAAATCACACTCGCGATCGACCCAAATTACCGCCCATTCAGATACCTGAATTTAATGGTGATATTCGCAATTGGAATCTATTTATAGATAGTTTTGAAAACACTATAAATGGGAACGTCTCTTTGACAGATCATGAAAAGTTACACTATCTGGTTGAAAAGTTAACTGGTAAAGCTAAAACTGTTTGTGCCGGCATTACTTTTAGTGCCGAAAATTATTCATTAATTTTAAAAACTTTAAAGTCGAAATATGAAGATAAAAGATTAGTTGCTACCGCATATTTAGATCAGCTATTCGAGTTGAAAAATATTACAGTTTGTAATGAACATAATTTAGAGAAGTTTTTAGATATTTTTGCATCATCTGTTCGCGCAGTAAAGAACCTGAAGGTCGATGACCTCTGCGACTTTTTGTTTTTATATTTGGGTTTAAAGAAATTAGATAGTGAAACTGTTCGTTTATTTGAAATAGACCATCGCAGTAGTAAACTGCCAAAATTCAATGATTTAGAATGTTTTGTTCGCGATCATATTAAAATATTGCAACGCACTTCGTCAACCCATGAAGTTACGAAGAAGTCCGACCGTCGAACAGATGCGGCTTCGAAGTCACAAAGGTCGACACATACGTATGTGAATACAGCACCTGCTCCTGTACAATCGAGTTGTTCTTTGTGTAATAGTCAACATTCGCAATTGTACAAGTGTTCTGGTTTCTTAAAATTTACGCCCTAAGAACGTTATAAGTTTGTTCGCGAAAAAAATTTGTGCTTTAACTGCCTTAGTGACAAGCATCGGGTTACGTCTTGTAATAGTAGTCAAAGTTGTCGTAAGTGTCCTTCGAAGCACCACACTTTACTTCACATGGAGAAAAGTGGTAATAATGCCGCATCCAATGTGAGCACAGTTAGTTTACCAAGCGGTGACACGTCGTCGCAGTCAGTCGGTGCGAACTCTGCGTCCGCTTCGCAGCCGCAGCCGCAATCAACGCGCGACGTTGCCCGCTCGCAGGCCGCCGTGACTGACGTCACGTTGTGTTCGATGTCCGCCGCAAGCAATACGTGCACTACCGTGGTGCTCGCGACCGCTCACGTTGTTGTTGATGATGCTTTTGGTAATCCGTGTCTTGTTCGAGCGTTGTTAGATTGCGCTTCGCAGAGTAATTTTTTAACTCAAAATTGTTGTCAACGCCTTGGTTTTAGTATTAATAACCGACCAGCCCGCTCAGTAGTTAAGGGGTTCGGTGGTTTAAAATCAACCATTCATGGTTCGATTAAAATTAAATTTGCATCGCGTTTTAATTCTAATATTTGTTTTGATATGGATTCGCTTGTCGTAGATAAAATTACGGAACAATTGCCTACTGTCCCGGTTGACACGTCTTTATTGACCAAATTTAAAGACCTACCGTTGGCAGATGAATCTTATGGTGTCCCTGGAGACGTCGATATGTTGATCGGCGCATCGATTCTCCCGCACCTTCAGTTATCTCGTAAGATTCAAGGTCATTCGTCGTTTCCCGCACCGCACGCCCTAGAAACAGTTCTAGGTTTTGTTATTGTTGGTTCCGCACCCGCACATTTAGATAATTACTCGACTGTGTCACATTGCTGCACTGTTGAGCCGCCGCTGGAGTCTACCATCCGCAGGTTCTGGGAAATTGAAGAGGTCAATGTCCCGCCTATCCTAAGCCCTGATGATAAGGTGGCTGAGGAGATTTATTGTGGCACGACTACCCGTGATAATGATGGTCGTTATATTGTCGCGCTTCCATTCAAGGGAGATATTTTTTCGCTCGGTGACTCCTACGCTTCCGCGGAAAAACGCTTTTCTTGTTTAGAACGTAAGATGCAAGCATCTCCGAAGTTGAAGCAAGCCTATGATGAGGTGGTTACCGAATACCTAGATAAAGGGTACATCTCACCTGCATCCACCGCCGAGACTGACGAGACTCTTGATCATCCATCTTACATCATCCCACACCACGGAGTTGTTAGAGAAGACAAGCTTACTACTAAGCTCCGCGTGGTTTTGGACGGCAGTGCTAAGACTAGCACTTCCGTATCGCTCAATGATATTTTGTATTGTGGTCAAAACCTTCAAGGTAACTTATTTGACATTATTGTGAATTTCCGCTTGTTTGCTGTCGCGCTTTCCGCCGATATAAGGCAAATGTTTCTTTCTATTGGTATTCGCGAATGCGACCGCAAATTTCAACGTTTTTTGTATAGATTTTCGCCTCAAGAACCTTTGAGAGTTTACGAGTTTAACCGTGTTTGTTTTGGGCTTAAGTCGAGTCCTTTCCATGCGCTTCGCACTATCAAGCAATTAGCCACTGATGAGGGTGAAAGATTCCCGAAAGCGAAAGACACTATTGAGACTGGGCTATACATGGATGACTTTGTTTATAGTGTAGCCAGCGAGGCGGATGCCGTTGAGACCGCCGCTCAAGTAATAAGTCTTATGAAGGCCGGTCAGTTTGATCTTGTGAAGTGGACTAGTAATTCGCAGACCGCTCTAGATTCGATTCCACTATCGCATCAATTATCTTCGGTGAAGGAATTTGATGGTGATGATACGCACAAGGTTCTAGGTTTAAGTTGGTCACCCGCGTCTGACATGTTCAGTCTTAAAGTTAGTTCGACTCCGCAAATTTGTACTAAGCGCATTATCCTGTCGTGTGTAGCACGTATATGGGATGTTATGGGATTTGTAGCTCCCGTCGTTTTATATGCCAAGTTGCTTATAAAAGAACTTTGGCTTTCCAATAGTGATTGGGACGACCCCGCGCCCGAAAATATTGTTAAATTGTGGGCTCGCTTCCGGACAGAACTTCCATTGCTCAATCAAATAAAAATTCCTCGCCATGTTGGTATATTGTCGAACAGTATAGTTACTGTTGTAGGCTTCGCCGACGCCAGTGCAAAGGCTTACGGGGGGGTAGTTTATTTTCACGTTTTGGATGCTGACAAGGTTTCGGTTAGTCTTATAAGCGCTAAATCCAAAGTCTCCCCTCGCAAGGTCGTTTCTCTGGCGCGCCTGGAGCTGTGCGCTATACTTTTGTTAGTGCAATTAATCAGCTCGATTGTCAATGCTTGTAGGCACCGCATTATTATTGATAGAATTATGGCTTTTTCTGACTCTACTGTAGCTTTGTGTTGGGCACATTCTTCGCCCCATCGCTGGGACACATTCGTCGCCAATAGGGTGGCCAAAATCCAGTCCGAATTACCACCACAAAATCTCTTTCACGTTGCTGGCACAGATAATCCCGCCGATTGTCTCTCCCGTGGGTTGCTCCCTTCGCAAATTTTAGATCATCCGCTGTGGTTCTGCGCTCCGTCTTGGATTCATAGCGTGCTCGAGGAATGGCCGGTTAAGCCCTTTAATCCAGCTGCCGTTTCAGAACCACCCGAGGAGAAGAAGCATTCGCTTGTAGTTTCGGTTCCACGTGAAGAGTCGATTATTTTATCGTTATCTAATCGCGTCTCGTCTTGGTCGAGACTTTTGCGTTGTGTGGTGTATGTATGTCGTTTTCTTAAACTGTTACCCACGCGCGGTGCTATAACCGCCGCTGATCTGGATAAAGCTGAGTCAGTCGTGCTACGTGAATTGCAGAGATTTTATTTCGCATCCGAAATTAGTAGTTTGGAGTCCAACAAACCTTGTAGCCGCGCCTTTCAACATTTGAAACCTTTTTTGCAGAATGGTCTTATTCGAGTAGGTGGTCGTTTGAGAAATTCCGATTTAGGATTTGAGCAAAAGCATCCAGTAGTTTTACCCCGCAAGGACCATATTTTAGATTTGATTGTAGATTATCATCATAGGTTGAATTGCCACGCAGGTCCAGACTTGTTGATGTCTATCCTTAGACAGAAGTATTGGATACTTTCCGCTCGCAATTTGATTCGTGCTAGAGTACACAAATGTGTGCCCTGTTTTAAGCTTCGCCCGCGTTTTATCGCGCCTGAAATGGCCGATCATCGCTCTTGTCGTGTTGTTCAATCCGCTAAACCTTTCGTTCACACCGGTACAGACTTCGCCGGCCCGTTTAGGGTAACTGTTGCCCGTGGTCGCGGAGTACGCTCCACAAAAGCTTACGTTTGTCTATTTATTTGTATGACAACTCGTGCAGTTCACATAGAATTGACCGGTGATTTAAGTACGCAAAGTTTTACGTCCGGTTATTCGCCTCTGTCCTCTGCCCAATCAGCAGCAGGCTTCAAATTAGTTTAGTAGTTATGGTAACGCTTTATATTATAGTTTAGGAATAAGGTTAGAAGTTAGATGTTACTTCAGAGTTTAGTTCTTTGATTAGTTTCGCTTATAGTTTTTGAAGGTAACCCTTCAAACCGGGGGGAATGGTTGCGCCAACATTCAAAATATGATTGACATCCGCTATTTCCTATATCCATCTCCTTCCCGCACATACCTCGCGAGTGAGTAAGAAGATTCGCCCGCCATTTGTCGAAAAAACTACTTCCGAATCGCTCCGCAACAAGTTGACAATGGCGTCGACGCGCTCCGCTTAAAAATATTAATAACTTTGGAATCACCGCATTTTCGCATGTAATAAGACTTATAATCCATAGTTTGTGCTTGTGTTTAACGTGTGAGGACAATAACTGGAAGCTCAACTGCCCTGAACCTGGAAAAGTGAACCGGTGCACCGGCGACGACGCGAGCACGTGGCTCCCGTAAAGGTTTGTGTTTCCTTCCCTATTTATTTCGGGTTGTATTCCATTGTCCCACACCCACTGCAACTCGAATTACCTAACGCCAAGCGTTTGTCAATCGTTTAGCTCCGCACCGCAAATACAGTCCACTAAATTAGCCTTTCGCGCCAACACTAACATTATGTATTTATTTAAGTATATGTTATTTTGATTGCATTGTAAGTATGTGTAAGTATATTTAATATTTTAGTTTTAGTTTTAGACTTCACATATTCATATTTATTTCTCTTCTTGTTCTCACACACTATTGTCTACATTTCTTTTTCACTTCTCCTTTCGCAGGTCTGCTGGAAGAAATTTCTTAAGAAATAAGCAGTACCTTTGTACTCAGATATTATAATTATGTTTATCTTAATGCATTTTACTGTGTGTACATAAATAATAAAATAAATAAATAAATAAATATAAAGCTAAATTACCACTGACTCACTGACTGACTCACTCACTCACTCATTGACATAATTGTTCTCCCAGATGGTGGATGGGGAGGTGGGTATATTTTGACAGATTCGTAAACAAGTAACTCTCAAACCTACGGGAAAAGTGCCAAACCTCCCCTTTCCCCCCCCCCCTTCTCCCCCCTCCCTATCGTATCTCGGAAACTACGAGACCAGTTTTTTTTTTACGGATTCGTATAGAGGAGGCTCGGTAAAGTAAAACCCATTTATCAAAGTCGCCCCCCCACCCCCCTTCTCACCCCCTTTAGGCGGATCTCGGAAATTAAGAGACTTGGAACATTTTTTTCTCGGAAACCTCGGAAAACTCGGAAATCTCGGAGGGGCAATGCTTTAGTCGAAATACTTCTGCAACCCCCCCCCCCCCCATCTCCCCCCCATCACCCCGCCCCTTTTTTTTTTTTTTCACAAGCACGCAAGGTGCTTGCACCTCTCGCAACACGTAAATACTAAACCCCCCACATCTCCCCCATCACCCCCCCATTTTTTTTTTTTCACTAGCACGCGAGGTGCTTGCACCTCGCGCAACACGCAAATACTAAACCCCCCCCATCTCCCCCCATCGCCCCCCAGATTTTTTTTTTTTTTTTGCACTTGCACCTCGCGCAACACGCAAATACTAGTTTATACGATAAAACACAAAACAAACATTTTTTAGTTTTTTGTCGGTTTGTCTTTCTGTTTCCCCGGTAATATTTGGAACAGCTACTTTTAATGATACTTATACTGGTAGATAGAAGAGATTATAGGGCAACATACTATAGACTTTTTATTCCGAAATTCCCTCGACTTATGCGGGGAATACCGCGTAGATAATATCGACTCCACGCGAACGAAGTCACGGGCTCAGCTAGTATACAATAAAACATGATAGTTTTTTAAACCTAAATAGTCAGAGTATGCAATTTTGGCTAAGTTTCTGTAATTAAACTATTAAACCACACGCTACATTGATAATAATATTAAGTGGAAAACGTTATCAGTTCTAACGACATAAAAGACTTTCCACTCTAACGCCCTAACAGTCTAAAAAGGTCTAAGATTTACTCAATCACTGTATTTCTCCTGCCATCACTCGCTTCATTGGAGTAATTAAACCTGAATGGTTCATTTCCTGCTGTCGCTTGTCACCGACAGGTGGAGTGTCGAGTGGGGGAAATGTAAACAAACTGTCACCTACAACCTGTGACTACACTTCATCAATGAGTACCTTCGCTTAGTATGCAACTGTGGGCTGGACTTGGGCATGCGTGGGTACTTACAAGTGCTTGGTGCAACACATGGATTAATTGGAAAAACTCTAGTTTCGATACGAGCAGTTTTGAACAAAGAAGAAGCGCTAAGCAAGATCTTTTTCAAATAAGTATGTCAGGGTCAGCTTCCCATCTAATAGGTCACGGCCGACTGCTTATTCTGACTTGAACAATCCAATAGCTGGGTAATACGCCTGGGTATAACATGTGTCATTTTCTGGCTTAGAAAGACTGTCAATGATGTACAAATCGCGGCTGGGTGAGTTTCTAGTCAATAGAAGCGGGATGAGTCATTCGATGACTTCCGTCCGAAAAATCAATCTCTTGTATCCCAACTCCGGCCCTTGTTCCCTAGTGCTCATCGCCCGCAGAGCAGTACGTTGCAACACTCACGTAGCGTTGGTAATGTACAAGTTGTTTATCGTCATAACATTTTACGTACAGCCAGCGGTGACGCGCGCTTTATTCCCAAGAGCTGTTTCACACTGCGCGTTACCTAATAAACGCGGCGGGTGGCGCCACACTTGATTTAGTTTTAATTTAACGTGTGCTTGATCTTTTTATTGTTTAATAACTTTTTATCTATTGGGCACTTAAGTTATACTGATGACATGTACAAAGCAATAAATTATACGATTTGTTAACGTTAAAATGACCAATCTTTTTAAAGTCTCAATTTACATTTATTTATTGATACACCAACTACTTATTAGATTAACACGTTTTAAAAATATGATACCTACGAGTACCATTAGAATAAATGCGGTAAATTAGTCACTTATACGCATGGGTACAATGCTCTTGTATATCTAGTCAATAATAAAAATCTGATGGAGATTACATAAAAAAATTAAGTATAAATACCTCCGATCAACAATTGTACTATTGTTGATCGAAGATAAATACCTACATTGAAATTTCAGTCACGCATATAAGATGGTTTAAAGATCTACTTCAGGCGAAAGTGCGTATAATAAATGTTAGTGTTCTATATAAGACAAGCTGCTGCCCGAGACTTCACACTTTTCTCCTGGATAAAAAGTCTATATGCTATTTCAGACTATAATGTATAACTGTGCCAAATTTCATCCAGATCGGTCCAGACATTTTGGCGTGAATAAGTAATAAACATCCATACATCCTTCTAAACTTTAATGTTTATGACACTACTAGTTTTTCCTCGCAGCTTCGCCCGCGTTACCAATTTTTCAGCGAAAAAATTAGCATATGTATTTTCTAAGATCTAATCTATCTCTGTGCCTGCCTATTTTAATTGAATCGATTAATTGTTTTAGACGTGGTGATAGTGTAACAGACAGACAGAGCTACTTTCGCATTTATATCTAATATTAGTAGGATTAATCTAGATAATATGCGGAGAGACCTCTTAAAAGTTTATATCAACTTCTTTATAAAATGTAAACAAGCCTTATGCCGAGTTGTTGAGTCAAATCGGAAACACGTACGGGTAGACATTGCGTTTGTTAGCCCCACGCAGCTCGGCTAACAAGACAAGTGTGACCACTTCAACACCGCAGCTTAGCGACCTTACCATACGTTATTTATTTAATCAAGCCGAAGCGTTTCCTACTACAAATGTACGAATCTATTTTACATTGTCTGCTTTTGTTGTCTTGTTTTCAATCATTTGGCAATCGGTAAAAAATTATTGAGTCAGTACAGAAACGATTATTTATTCGATTTTACCGAAATATTACTTCTCTACATACTTAAGTCAGTAAACAGCCTATAACAATTCCATTACTGGCCAGACTATTTACTTCTGTCTGTGAGATCACTTCAAAATCAAATCCATCACGCCTAGTACGGTTTGGTGGATAGAACATACCGCTTTCCTAAAGGTGTCTTCCTTCACCGTTTTACGATCAGTGGGGATGATGTACCTGTACCTGTACCCCGCAAAACGTACCTGTAACCAGGCCACCACTGCTCCCCTTTTTTTCACTATACAATTTAATATTTTTTCATATGTTGTAGTAATGTTAAACAGAGCTCGAGAGAACACCCGATACTTACTTTTATGTACCTTACTTTCACCAGGTACACCAACACCGCACCAGACACAGGCGGCAAGGTGCCGGGCTGTACCTGTCCTCGTCCTACGTCATCCCTGGAGGAGAAGGCGAGGGCCCGTGGGGGGAATGGGGAGAAGTATCCCCTTGCTCTAGGACCTGCGGGGGAGGCGTCGCCAGTCAAAAGAGGATATGTTTGCAGCCTGGGTAAGAAATAACAAACAAAATATGTATTTTTACAATTATGAATGGGTTGTTTCATTTAGCAAGGCGGAATTTTTTGTAGGAATTTATGTCATTTGTCAATATATTAAAGCTGAATAGCCACAGAACTCTCCTTTATAATATGTGTAGGTAAGGGAAATGAGCGAAAGCATTTACACTAGATCAGGTTTATCCAATATTTGTTCTAGGGCAGAGCATTCTAATTTTTAGGGTTCCGTAGCCGAATGGCAAAAAACGGAACCCTTATAGTTTCGTCATGTCTGTCTGTCTGTCTGTCTGTCCGTCCATCCGTCCGTCAGTATGTCACAGCCATTTTATTCCGAAACTATTTGGAATATATATGTGAAACTTGGTAGGTAGATGTATTCTGTAAACCGCTTTCCGATTTTAAGAAAAAAATTAAAAAATATTTAAAATAAACTAAAACTGAAAATATTTTTTTTTTCATGAAACCTATTCGTGTGGGGTATCTATAGACAGGTCTTTAAAAATGACATTGAGGTTTCTAAAACCACTTTTGTATAAAGTTAATTGTTTAAAAGATATACGCTTCTTAAGTGGTAAAATGTGTGTCCCCCCTCTAACTTCTATAACAATGGAGTGAAAAAATTAAAAAATATATGCTGTAATTCTTAATATAAACTTTCAATCAAAATTAGTTTGGACCAGATCGGGTCAGCGGTTTTTGAGATACAGCATATTTTCTAAAACCGCAAATATAACTTTGTAATTTATACAAACACTATGAAGAACAAAGTTATTTGGCGTAGTTACTACGGAACCCTTCATGGGCGAGTCTGACTCGCACTTGGCAAATTTTAATTGTACAGATTAGTTGATACCTGCGTGTCCCACCGCTATTTCTTGCAATTACACAATACTGACCATCTCGTTTAATTTTGTATATTTACGTTTTAGGCCCGAGGGCCAGCCTCTGTGTACGGGAGGCGACACGAAGTACTTCTCGTGTGAGACGGCAGACTGTCCCGACGGCTCCGACGACTTCAGGGCTGAGCAGTGCGCCGAGTTCAACGACAAAGCTTTCAGGGGCTACAAATACAAGTAAGTCCTTGTATACTCAGTTATCTTTTCTATTGAAATATCACAAGACATTAATCTAAATACGACTTAATCAGAAAAAGCTGGATGCCAATCTCTACGCTAATCCTTTTTCATACCATGGCTTGCGGGAATGTCCGGGGTTGTGGTGTTCAACCGAGATAGCGCTACCTCGGAACGAAGGGGCAACTGAAGGAACGGGGTGGGTTTTTAGTCAGTAGAAGTCTGACACTCCCTTCCGCTCCACCCAGAGTCAAGTGGGAGGAGCCATTTGATGGTTTTCCCACCGAAAAAAGGTATGAAGAAGGATTGGCGTGATCTTGTATGTGTGTATGTATTTGTTAACTCGGTTAGCGCAGTAGTTGAGCGTTTGGTTACTGCGCTGCGAATTCCGGTTTCGATTCCCGCACGGAACAAATATTTGTATGGCTATATCTACAACTAGTAACGGAAACCCCATACCTATCCAAAAGGGCTGAAGACAACATCTGGTATGGAGTCTCTATGCACAGTTTCAGCTAAAAATAAGTGACTCAAAGAATTGATACCAAATTATCGGTTTCATATGTTTCTTGAATACCAATCATAACAAACGTGTCACAGCACTACAAGGGTCAATAACTTTCACGTCACTTGCCAATAACATGATAATTCTGTTCGTTCTTCTTAATTTGAAAATTTCGGTCGATGGTATCAATGTATTGAAATTTCTATTAAGCTCCACACACATAGGATTACAAAACCCTTGCCATATCGTTTGTTATCATCCAAAGAAGCCGTGCACTCGGTATGTATATACCCTTTAAATTACACGATGTATAATTAGATAGTTATTTCATGTCTGGGTCTTTGTGCATGTGAGATTAAATACTTATAAATGTGTATTTTATGTTACTTGTAAACATTTATCTAAAACAGAATTTGTGCAGGTTAACACTAATTAGGAATTTCAGCAACAACACACAAACTACCACACGTAAATATTTATCATAATGTTCTGAATGCCAGCTTTTTGTGATGTACAGCTGGGTGCCATACACGAAGGCTCCCAACCCTTGCGAGCTGAACTGCATGCCGCACGGAGAGCGGTTTTACTTCCGACACAAGTTGCAGGTCATTGACGGCACCAGGTGTAATGACGAGTCCTTCGACGTCTGTGTTAATGGAAAATGTCAGGTAATTAATATCTATTATATATACATTAATTAATATCTATCTATCTATTAACTAATTAATATCTATTATATATCTATCAGTGGCGAAGGCTCCATACAACTCGATTCCTATCGGCTTCCCTTTTGGAATATGGCAAATATTAATCTATTATTTTATATATGAATATATAAATAGTAATCTATTATTTTCAATTAAACAAATAATTACTTACGAAGTTACAAGATTTCGAAGTCAGCCACAGGGCCACAGTTACTGGAATTCACGCATCACACTTGAGCAAGGTAAGCATTTTTTGGTCCGGCTTCCCTTTTATGAAAATTCACCCTTCGCCACTGATATCTATTATATATACATACAACGGAAAAACGGAACGTCTGTCTGGCAAGACCCTTTTTCACAGCAACGCTAATAAAAAGTAAAGATATCAAGCTCCCATAATGTACTCTACATCTACCATAAAATCTAAATCAGCTGTAAAATCCAACTTGTTATACAACGCTATCAAAACATCTATATTTTTATTTGTCTATATTTTTTCAATAATGCGATTTCACAATAAAATCAAAACCTATCATGAATTTTCACTGGAACGATTTTTGTTTTGTTTTTGAGTCAAATTATTAAAAAAACATGCCTTTATAAGCGTCATTAATCTTAGGAGTATTTAATTAATTAATTTGGCTCACTAAAGACGGTTGACACTAACAATATACCCACCTACTTTAAAACGATTGACATCCAAGAGTACAGTACAATAAGCACTTCATGATGAACCTTAATACAATAATACTTCTTAACAAAAATAATAGTATTTGTTTTATGTCAACTTGAATCCAATCCAGAAAAGAAAATCACAATTCTCATTATATAAGTTTATGAAATAAAACTTCTTTCTTATCTTTATACAAATAGTTAAAAAACAAATAGTGGAAGCAGAGTTTTCATTACCCCCTTTCTATAACTTTTTATTAACATATTTTTGTATACATATTATATATATTTGATATGTACTATGATAAATATGTATGTGTTAACTATTTTTACTGGTACTGCTGATTAGGGATTTATAAACAAGACAAAAGTGAGGAATAACTTGTATATTCACAAATATAGACAACACAGACAATCTCAACTTTAATAAAGCAAAACTAAGCACAACACAACCGTACACGTCGAGAGCTCAACCCAAAGAGAGACGGTGGTCGCGCCATGTCGACCGGTGTAACCGCTTCGTTTCCCGCCACAGCACCACTCGCGCTAGCTTCACTCGGTGTTGCCAACATATGTTAGTTTATAATAGTAATTGTATATATATAGGTACTTGTACTTGTGATAAGACTTTTACTTGAATATATTTTGTACTTGGATTTTTTTTTATCTCTTCACCACCCATGGTTGACTGATAGAGAATGCCTATGGCATTAAATCCGCCTTTGTACATTTTTGTGTTGCATAAAGTTTTAATAAATATATTTGGAATAGTAGGGTAGACGGTAAATTATAATGTTTGTTGTCAGCCGGTCGGTTGCGACAGAATGTTAAACTCGACGGCGCGAGAGGACAAGTGTCGGGAGTGCCGAGGGAACGGAGCCAACTGTAGGACCACTGAAGGCGTCTTGGACTCACAGGATCTCATGAAAGGTACAAATACTAATATATTTATTGAAACAAAAAACAGTTTACAAAACTTTGTGTACGTTAACAATCGTATTAGTATGAAATACTGTGTCACGACTATTAGCGCCCACCCCCAAGAGGGGAGACTACAGAGTTCCATGAGTTTACATAATAGGAAAAGTAACAAAAATATATGTTATAGATTTTGGAATGTATGAGTGCATGAATGCGTGGAATGTAAGTCAACTAGCATATGCTATGCTAGTCCTATTCTAAGTTAGTAAAAATCTTGTCTACTGTGGCTTTTTTTCACGGGAAAAATCATCAAAATATAAAGTAATTTTATTAACATAGATTAATTACATGAAGTATGAATCCCCTGTTCTCTAAACTAGTGCTTACTGAATCATAGGGACTAATGTCTTTGTCAGTTTAGGTTAGCACATATTATGTCACATATGTATACAGGGTTACAGGTTAAGTCGACCTAGATCCGTTAAGAGGTTGTAGTTTCCAATATCTCGAAAACGGTTAGGTTTGGAGTGGGGTGTTTTATAGGAAAATCAGTCAGAAATGATGGAAACTACAACCTCTTAACGGATCTAGGTCGACTTAACCTTTAACCCTGTATATGCTATTTATAAGATAAAATTAACTTATTTTAAATAAAAACAAGGAAAAACCTAGATCTAGGTTACAATATGAGTGTCTTCGGGCGACTTCCGAAGTGTTGGACTTTCTTCAATTACGGGGCCGCGATATCTCGTTAGAACATTTTCCCCGATTTATTTATATGATTGAAATCTATGTTTTTTGTTTTTAGGTTACAACGACATGTTATTAATTCCTGCAGGCTCTACCAATATAAATATTGAAGAGTTAGAACCATCCAGCAATTATTTGGGTAAGTGTTTAAGCAAAATCAGTGAAATTTTAAAAGAAA
Source organism: Tholera decimalis (assembly GCA_943138885.2). NCBI lineage: Eukaryota > Metazoa > Arthropoda > Insecta > Lepidoptera > Noctuidae > Tholera > Tholera decimalis. The sequence continues at coordinate 31,801,682 of OW964565.2, forward strand.
TATTACCACAAATTCACTAAAATTCATGGTTTTTTTAGCGTTACGAGCCAAGAACGGTACCTATTACTTGAACGGTCACTATCATATTGACTTCCCGAGGAGCATTATGATTGCGGGGGCACTCTGGACGTACGAACGTAGTCAACAAGGTTTTGCTGCACCGGATAAACTGCGTTGCCTGGGCCCTACCAATGAGCCTCTGTACCTATCTGTAAGTTGTCTATCTGTATTTCTGTGTGTTGTGGATGAAGCGTCAATAGCCAATAGCTAAGGTGTTGGACTTGTGATCGAGAGAACGCGGGTTCCACCCGTTACACTTTTGCCGTGAACTCTAGACACAAGCATATTTAGCTTAGTTGGAAGGGTTAACAAGATTGCTAGTAATGTGAATTCTACCCACATTGCTAGTTCTCTTTAAAAAAAGTGGAAAAATCAAAGAAAAGCTAAATTAAGTACAGTTTTTATCCTTTCTGGAGGTTCATACAGTTTTTATTCTAATCGGAATCTACATATAGAAGGAGAGGAGTTCGTATCTAAATATTCTATTCTATTAGTTATCAACAGCCTCGGTTACCACGGCCTTTCATGTGGCCGTAGCGCGGGTCGCATAGCACGGCACGCGAATATTAACGTCATTTATATTCGACGAGCTCTTGTCACTGTCGGCGTTGCGGCTGTTTTAGAACCTAATGGCCTGACACGCGACGATGGCAGAAGACCGGACGGTATGTCTTTATTTCCTTGGAAGATGGGTAGGGCTTTAGTGTGGGACGCAACTTGTGTCGATACTCTTGCACCATCCCATCTTCCTAGCTCGTCTTGCTGTGCAGCCGCTGAGAACCTCAAGCGGCGGAAATATAATAACCTTGTTGCAGGTTATATTTTCGAGCCGTTTGGGGTGGAGACCTTGGGACCGTGGGGTCTAGAGCTATCCAGGCGCCTAGTTGACACTTCGCGTGACCCAAAGGCTGGCTTTTACTTTGGACAGCGGTTAAGCATTGCCATACAGCGTGGCAATGCCGCCAGTCTTTTAGGCACACTACCAGTGGACAGCGATGCGCACGATTTTCTGGACGCCATATTTTAGTTTATTTTTAGATGTATATTATTTAGGATTTTTATTTAAGTGTATATTTCATTATTGATTTAATATTCTAAATAATAACAGCGGGTAGATCATTAAGACAAACGCCTTAACACATCAAGAATCCTCCGTGTCTTGGAAAGTACGTTGAACTGTTGGTCTCGACTATCATTCAGATTTTTGTAGCCAGAAAATTTGATATCAGTCTTTTGTCAACGGGTATTGGAGAGGTCAGGCAGTCGCTCCATGTAATAATAATACTCAGCTACATCTAGTTAGACTGGAAGCTGACTTTAACATGAATCTCTAAGTACATACAAAAGAATTAAAATTTCTTCGACTTGCAACTTCTAAAACTATTCATTAACGTGGTGCCTCCAACGTTTCAGCTTCTCCTTCAAGACGAAAACGTTGGGATCCGATATGAATACAGTGTGCCCAATAACTCAGCCCCTCCGACTGAGAAACGATACAACTGGGTGCATGAAGAGTTCACGCCGTGCAGCGCTACCTGTGGCGGAGGTCAGTAAACTAATAACAAGAGTAGTTTCTTTCATAACTTGCGTTTGAACAGCATCTTAATGTATGCAGCCGCCAATAGATGGCGCTTTCCTTAATAAAAGAATAAGAATAAGATACTAAAGTAAGAAAATATTGTAATCCAATCAATTTTAACTCAACCGAAATAAGATGTAGCAAGAAGATTGAGCGAGTTGGTGTACTATATTGATTAGGATTCTCCTTTAAATTTAATTAAGAGGACATTTTTTTCTAGAAGCATGTGTACGGCATTATGGGGTTTGCGTATCCATTCAATCATTTGATATCCAAAAAAAAAACAAAAACAGAACTAAATATTTTTTTTAATATTAATTTGGGTAAAAACCCCAAATTAATTTAAAAAAGATGAGAAAATATTAAAATACTTTGCGAAAAACTAAGAACATGTACATCATACTTTTTATTAAGTTCTTAGTTCTGTTTTTTATGGATATGAAATGATTGAATGCTGAACAATGGGGAATGTGTATGTAATTTTATTCGCTTAAGAAATAACTTATTAAAATATAGATTTAAGGGCCTGTGCACACCAAGTTTTTTAAACGCGCCGTTGACGCCCGTTTTAGAAAATTGCGTCAACGCAACTTTTATCCTATCTATCGGTCTTCAGGCTGCGTCTAACTCGCGTGCGTATCGCGTCTGTATCGCTACAAATGCGCGTTAACGGCGCATTTAAAAAATGTCGTGTGCACAGGCCCTAAATAAAAGAATATTTATTTCTTAACAAAAAAAAACATTGCACAGTTCACTTGTATAATATGAGATTTAGGCCCACTTGCAGCAACATTTAAATCGAGATTTACAGTACCTAAATCGAGATTTACAGTACCAAAAACTCGATTTAGGTACTGTAAATCTCGATTTAAAGTGTTGCTGCAACTGCTGCAAGTGGGCCTTAAAGTTTTAGCTATAACTTCTTCGTCGTCTAATAACGCAGTATGCATTATGAAGAAAAAAAAATACGAAACACATTAGAAGGGTAGGTCTATCAGAGATTTGAAATCATAGCTAGCCAGTTAGAAACCAAGTACCCTCATAATTATTTCCAAACTACTTAAAACGTGAGACAAAATATGTCATGTTTGTGTGCGGGAACCATTTTAGTCTTGGAGACCGGTAACAAATAACGCTCACAACCGCTGCATGTAGAAAAAAAGAGTTTTCCCGAGATAAGCAGATACACATATTTGTTAAAAATTGTTATAGGTAGTCGGTGTTTCGATCAAGTTCCAGTCTGTTATTTATAGTAAACTGATTGCATAATAAATACTTTTGTCATGCATATTACCTGTTATGTATAAAAAACATATGTAAAAAGAAAACTAATAAAGAATTCTTTTTGTATTAGTTTTCTTTTTATTTTTATTGTTTACAACTAAAACTAATTATTCCAGGTTTCCAAACTCGCAACGTTACATGTAGATCTAGGGAAGAACTTGAGGTTGTCGACGATGGTCTGTGCGACGAGGGTCTGAGGCCCCCCAGCAACCAGACCTGCAACCCTGAGCCCTGCCCGGCGCAGTGGGAGCAGGGGCCCTGGGGAGAGTGCTCGCAGAGATGCGGCAGTGGAGGCGTCAGGTCCAGGGAGATCACGTGCCAGAAGATTATTGCTAATGGGTAAGTGATGAGTACAAACTTCAAATAATTTTAAGCAACAACAGCCTAATGGCTAAGGCGTCGGACTTGTGATCGAGAGGTCGCAGGTTCGAACCCCACCCATTACACTATTGCCGCCTTAATTGCAATTTAAGACTTAATGCCGATTAACAAGATTGCTAGTAATGTGAATTTTACCCTTATTGCTATACAAGGTGCCAGATAAACGGGAAATAAAGTACATTGACCTTTTTCTAATATCTCTGCGTAGATACCCGAAAAACAAGTAATTAACTGTTTTTCATTACTATAAAATGTAAAGGGTCGCGATAGATGTGGATTCAAGACAGATTTGTCTTTATTTCCGTTGTTGAAATAAATTAGTCAACAAAAATGTAGGAGGGTCAATGACTTTTATTCCAAGTTTATGTGGCGTTTGGTATAGTTCTCTTTAAAAAAATTGTGTTGGAACACAGCGCAACACGATACTGTCACTTCGTGTTACATAGTTTATATAAAAGTACCTCGTTATTAACTTATATTATTACGGTCTAGATTGGACCCCCCAGGGGAACAGCCAAGCTTCTAATTCTACAAGCCCTAACTTCACTTAGTCTGCACCTTAGCCAAAATACCATCAATCAATCAATCCATATAATATAAATATTTGTGTGACTTGGTTTCGTTACTGACACACTCTTCTGTGATACAATAGTTTTTGTAGTAACGAACTCGGCAAGCCACTTATTTTGTCTGCACTGGCTTTTTGTAGTTGTCTGCTTCGTCGGTCGAGTGGTCGCTGTAAGAATTTCTCAGTAGTAGCTTAGAGTTTGGAAGTTAATGGCGTGATCCCCCCGAGCCTCGGAAAGTACGTTAGAGGTCGTAGCACACGTATCAACTCGGAAAGGGATCGTCACAGTATCAACTCGAGCCGTTCAGTATTATTTGTACGAAACTCCCTACTGCAACGCACACTAATCGGAATCGTAACGTAATCGCCTCGCTTCGGGACAAGCTCACGAACCGCGTTGCGGTACGTGGTCGACTTGCAGTTCCCGCGCTTACGGTTCTCCGTAGTCTAGCTTACGGCTCTCCGTACCCTAGCTTACGTCTCTTCGTCCACGCCCCTCGCGCGGTCTGCGTTGCCGAACGTGCTTCCATTGCCTATCATTCACAAGGCAGCTTCCAGTCATGCCGCCTAGCCGTCAACCAGCGGTCGGCGAGCCGTAAGCGCGGCGTCGCCCAGCTGTAGCCGAGTCGACGTGCCGGAGCTTCTGATCCGCTTACGTTACGTGGACGCCTGTTTGACGCCAAGGGGAAAGGCGAGGCGGTGACGATCTGCTCCTGAGTTGATATGTGTGCTGTGACCTTAACCCGTTAGTCCCAGCTATCATTTGAACATTTTTGAAAGTCGTTACGAGTAGTCAGAAGCCAGTAAATCTGACACTGCTGTAGCCAAGACTAGGTCTAAACCATCGTGTTACCCAGCTACTAGGTAAGTATTATAGGTCAGATAGGCAGTCGCTCCATGTAATACACTCAATACTCAGCTGCATCCAGTTAGACTGAAAAAAGACCTCAACATAGTTGAGAAAAGGCTTGTAGATGATGATGACTGGCTTTTTAGGGTTCCGTAGCCGAATGGCAAAAAACGGAACCCTTAAAGTTTCGTCATATCTGTCTTTCTGTCCGTCCGTCCGTATATCACAGCCATTTTATGCCGAAACCATTAGGACTATAGTATACATGAAACTTGGTAGGTAGATGTATTCTGTGAACCGCATTCCATGAGGAAAATATTTTCAGTTTTAGTTCCATGTATGAATATGGAACTAAAACTTAAAATATTTTTTCATGAAACCTATGCGTGTGTGGCATCTATAGAAAGGTCTTTAAAAATGACATCGTAGTTTCTAAAACCACTTTTCCATAAATCAATCGTTTAAAAGACTATACATTAAATCCGAAAACTTTTTGTCAGTTCGAGCCATATAGTTTCGTCTTGGCGACATTTTACATGAAAATATTTCTGGTGGGATGTGTATTGTTTTTCTACGGGACTAGTTGCCTCAAATCGAGGAGATAGATAGATATTTAGACATATGTACTCTTTATTGTACACCATAACAGAAATAAATAAGGACTTAAAAACTACAAAGGATGTTTTAGTGTAAAAGCGATCTTTTACAGACAACCTTTGGATGGATTTAAACTTTGGAGGAGATAGGAGATGCTGTTTTTGCTCAGAAGTGGAATGCATATGAAAAGTACAAACACCAGTCTAAATGCTACGTCATGTCTCCTCATGCTAAAGTGTGTGATGTCTTTGTGTATGCAGGATCAAGTCTTTAGTACCAGACAAGGAATGTTTCGATCTACTGGGTCCGAAAGCTGAAGTGTTCCAGAAATGTAACGAGGATGCACCTTGCCCAACGTGGTTCGTCGGACACTGGAAACCGGTTAGTACGAAGGCTGCCTATTACTTTTTGAACCGTAATTTAGTATTTCGACACAAATGATCGGCGAGCGATGAAAGTTATATAGTAGCTAGACTACCAATTACAATCTTCCACACTATGCTATCGTTTATAATAGCAAAAATATATCGCCATAATTATTTGACGCAGTATTCAAGATCTTCATCATGGATGGATGGACTTTTCAAGCCTCAAGACACATTCCTAGATCACACACGTTCGTAGTTTAGAAATTAATTACCTAACCATGTATTTTTCCATCAGTGTGACATGCTCTGTGACGAGGGTAAGCAGACGAGGCAGGTGGTTTGCTACCAGAAGAAGGATGGCCGCATCGAAGTGCTGGACGAGAAGGATTGTACTGAGAAGAAACCAGAGGTGGAACAGCCTTGCATGCTGCAACCTTGTGAAGAAGTCGACTGGGTCGTGTCCAGTTGGTCTGGGGTGCGTAAACAAACAAATTTATACATTTTTACAAACATTTGAGTTTTTGTTTAACTTTTTCAAAATATCTTTCTTACGATATCTTAAACCGAACTTGATTCCACAATTACACCTTCCATCATTGACTTTTACATAAATCTTTCTCCACCTCGTTAAGTCTCCAAGACTGAGAATCGTGGCTTCGCCGGAAGAGTTGCACTAGACTTTTTCATGTACTATGGTCTTCAGCTTGATGGAGAGCCTGGGATGTCGGCATGTATAATTTTCGTCAGACGATCGTCTGGGATTGCGTATTAGTTTTTTGCCATCCACATTGCCGGTTATTATAAGCCAGCCAAACATTTAACTGTGTATCAAGCTTTGTTTAAATCGTTTTTCTATAGTTCTATCCTCGCTCACATAATTCTGACGATCATTAATCGTTTTCAGTGCGATACCTGCACGTCGAAGAGCCGTACGCGAGTAGTGGTGTGCTCGACGATTGGGCGGCAAGTGGTGGACGATAGGTTCTGTTCCTACCACAACCGTCCTGCAGACTTCGAGGAGTGCGACAAGGCCAACCTGCCGCCTTGCGAGGTGCAGTGGTACGCCACGCAGTGGGAGAAGGTAATACACGAGCGACTCTACTGGTCAAAAGACGTAAGGGGAGAGCCGTGAAGTAGCTAGTATTGTAGTTTGTATAATGTGACTAAGTTTTTAGAGATTGGTTTAGGGATAGCAATGAAAAGCCGTAAAGTCGTGGTAATGCATGAATTTATTTTAAATAGACCTGCACGCGTCTCGTATGACTGTTTATTGTATTGAATACGTTTATTTCAGACTACAAAATTGTCCATATAATGCTAGTAACAAAGGTCTTATAAACTATATTAGTATCCATGAGCGGCATTTTGTCAAAAACGAAAGGTGCAGGATGGCTACAAGTTTTTGGTATAGTCAACGTGCCAACAATGTATTAACTGAACTACATGGCTTCGGTCCAAATGAAAATAAAATTCGTCAGGGTATGGCAGTACGATCTGCATGGCTGATCATTTAAAGTACAAGAGACTTTTGTACAAAATATCGGATACACAGAAACATTACATGGATCATTTCGGAATTACGCTGTTTTCGAAATATTTTTAAGTAATGCCGGTGCTGTAATAAAGCACGCTCTCGGCTGTCATTTTTATTTATTTTATTTATAATGCTAGCGCAAGATTGTGTATCTCTCGCCCAGCATGATCTGTGAACTGGTATGGGAAGAGCATGTGACAAATAAATGTATTTTTTTACTCGACTGTGTCTCATATCTTTGCCCATAATTATGGTCCACTGCTGTCAATTGCATGTCTCCGTATCGTATTGTGTACAAACTTTAGTTTTTTAAGGTAATTGTTTACTAACACATAATGACATTATATGAGACACTATATAATAATAAATAATAATAAAATAATAATATTCCACAACTTTTCACACAACGCCATCTAGTCCCAAACTAAGCAGAGCTTGTGGTATGGGTACTAGACAACTGATAAACATACATATATATTTCTAAATACATACATATTATAGATAAATTACACCCAGACAAAGAACAAATGACCGTGCTCATCACACAAACATTTGTCCTAGGTGGGAATCGAACCCACGACCTTGCGCACAGCAGTCAGGGCCACTGACCACTATACCAACGGGCCTGTCAACTTATATGGCTTGAAATAAAGAGTTCTGCACTAGTTTTTTGGCGGAATGATCAGTTTTTGAGGATAATTATCCTGAAAGTATAGAATCTCTCATTTCTAATCAGTGCTCAGCAAAATGCGGTGATGGAGTTCAGACTAGGAAGGTGTTCTGCGGCATGTACTACGACGGGCTGAGCGGGCAGGGCGTGGAGGTGGTGGCCGACGGCAAGTGCTCGCACCTGCCGCGGTACAACGACTCCAGGCCCTGCACCGTGCCCAAGGAGGAGTGCCCCTCGCAGTGGTTCGCCGGACCTTGGACTGCGGTATGCATCTTCACAATCCCATAATATTTCTTTCAATACACTTCCTCGAAAACTGGCTCTTATCGCACTACAATTAGATTCAACATGCAATGTATTTCACACTCGAGGATTTTTAAAATTTTTACACACGAGGGTTTTGTAGGAATCCTACAATATTAATAACTGGCAACACTGCCATTTTTATACTTCTCAATTGTTCATTCGGTCTGAATCCACTTCCGTCTACCATTGCAGTGTGCAAACTTGGTATTCCGTAAAAATCATTACAATAAATAGTTCTTGTGGTAATTACTTGCAGTGTTTCACTATAAAAGACCTACAAAACCTAAAAATACAGTCCACGCTTAAACATGGTCCAAACGATCCGTAAATCATAGTGAAAAATACAAAAACTGTAAGTACGTGGAGCGTGGTGTGTGATAAGTGCATCGTTGTGAGAAAACATTACAACCGAACTGTGCAGTGCGCCCAACTTCGCGAGAACCCAGGAACCACGGAGTGCAACGATTCCGTGTTTGATGAGCAGTCTTGACGCCATCAAATATCAACCTGCAAGCATACCAAACAAAGAAGTCTAAATCTCAGCCAGCCAATTCAGCCATCCATCTTTATTTTTTCAATTTTTTGGTGGCGCTGGTGAAGGTGAACGTGATACGTGGCAGAACATTCAATCGGCGCGGCGGGTTTGTCCAATTTCATTCACAAATCCGCTCACAAAATCAAGAGTGCCAACTTCCAAAAACGAAACATTCGTCCAAAGTGTTGGCGTTGGTAGCATCTTCTCTCACACGCGACGCACACTGTACGGCGAGCGAGTGAGCGAGAAAGAAGAATTCGTCGAGTGACAGTTCCTGTTGGCCGACACGACATTTTTATGTTGTCTATCTGTATAAATTCTCTAACTTCGTTCGTTCCGTCGACGCCATTTTGACATTCATTTTTATCGATTTGTGTTCGATCCACGTTGTAATTTTTTTGCATTTTTGATTTTGCATATTGTTGTAGCGTCAAAATGGGAGCCGACGAAGAAACGTTAAAGCTGAGCAAACTAAAACGAGGCTACATACAACAATCCTTAACTAAATTGTTTAAAACTATTGCAGCAAAGGATTGTGCCACCTTGTCAATCGAGGCGCTTTCTGTGATAGAAAATCGTTTAAAAACGCTATTTTGCGATTATGAAAATCTTTGTATTAGTGTATACGCTCTTGGCGATAGTGACACATCCGCTGCAGAGGTGTGTGAAGAAAATTATTTGAAAAATCTTACCATGTTGCGCGAGCTCATAAATGAGAAATCTCGGCCTCCTCTCAGTTCGCAAAGTTGCTCTCACAGTCGCAATTCTGAAACTAAAACTAAACTACCTGTGATTACCATACCTGTTTTTAACGGTAAGTCAAGTGAATATAAAACATTTATTGGTTTATTCGAATCATTGATCCACAATGACAAATCATTAGATGACATTAAAAAGTTGTACTATTTGCGTAATTTTGTCAAAGATGAACCTTATAACCTCATAATAAACTTACCTTTAGTAGGAGAAAGTTATTCTGAAGCGCTGAAAATCCTAAAAGAAAGATATGATAACAAATATAAGATAATAAATGATCATGTAAACAGCTTGCTTGATTTGCAACCTATAACAAAGTCTACTGCTGCCAATATTAGGGAATTTGTCTGTACAGTTAAGCAGCAGCTGGCTGCGCTCAAAAATCTTGATCAATGTGTTGATGCGTGGGATCAAATTATTGTTTGCATTATGACTAGGAAGCTCGATCTGTATTCTAACAGGGAATACCAATTAGATCGCAATTTTAATGTAGAACCTACAGTAAAGCAATTGATTGATTTCTTAGAAAAACGCGCTTTAGCACTCGAGAATGTGGAGTCAGCAAGCCGAGGTGGTCACGGTGCTTCTACTGCACAGCGCATCGAGTCAGCAGTGGGTCCGAAGAAGTGTTCTGCATCTGCAAGTGTAAGCAATGTAGCTATCAAGCACCCTGCTGTATGCGCCTACTGTAAGTGTGAACATAAGCTTTATAATTGCCCTAAATTCAAATTATGTTCTTCTTCTGAAAGAAACAAGTTTGCGGTGGACAATCAGCTGTGCAATATATGCCTAAACAAACATGCCAAGAAATGTCGATTTTATTTTAAATGTGCTACATGCAACGGTAAGCATAACACGCTTTTGCATGAGGATGAGCATGTGAAATCCACTGTCACAATGGTATCAGGGGCCTCTAACACGCAAGTATTGCTGCCTACTGTACAGGTAAAACTTTTAGCAGCAGATGGAACTGAGGTGCGAGCCAAGGCCCTGCTTGATAGTGGGTCTCAAAACTCTTTTGTAACTTCTGACTTGGTAAGGCGGCTGGGCCTTAAGCCAAAGACAACTAGCTCTAGGGTGATAGGCATTGGGAATGCTTCAAGCGCTATTAAAGAGAGTGTACATTTGGAAGTCCAGTCAGTGGTGTCTTCTTATCAGATGTCAATAAATTGCTATGTTATTGAGCAAATCACATCTAAGATTCCACAGACCCAAATAGATATGAGTGCAAGTAAAATACCCTCTCAATTAGCTCTTGCTGATGCCAGCTTTGACACACCCAGCAATATACAAATCCTCATGGCCGCTGATGTATTCTTCCAGGTATTGCTACCCCAGTCTGAACAACACAAGAACGAGCCATCAGCACCATGTAGTCCAGTCGATCCTGAGCACCAGTCTGCATCTCCATATCTTTTAAACACAAGGTTTGGTGTAGTAATTGCAGGTACTATTCCCAATTTAAGTCACAATCAAAAAGCACAAAAAGAATCAACTTCTTTATTTTGTCAATCTTGTAACAATGACATAAATGATACTATCAAAGGTTTTTGGAGAGCTGAATCTGTGCCTGAAATCTTCCCAGAGAAAATACCCGAGTTTGAGCAAGCTGAAAAACATTTTCAGGAAACTGTTGAATTTAATAATAATCAGTTTCAGGTTAGTTTACCCTTAAAAGTGCCGCTCAGTGAAGTTAATGAAATGCTCGGTGATTCACTTCATCTGGCTTTAAAAAGGTTTCAGAGCTTAGAAAAAAGGCTACAAAAAGATTCTGACTTGTATAACCAATATAAATCTTTTATTGGTGAATATATTGCTTTAGGTCATGGCACATACTATGATATTGATAAATATAACCTCACTAGTGATCCAATATATTTTTTGCCACATCACGCTGTATTACGGCCGGACAAAAAGACCACTAAGTGTAGAGTAGTATTCGATGCATCAATGTTAACAAGTCAGCGAAGATCTCTCAATGATTTATTATTGAACGGTCCCAAAGTTCAAAAGGAACTATTTGACATTTTATTACTTTTTCGATTAGGTGCTTATGTTTTCAGCACAGATTTAAAAAAAATGTTCAGATGTGTTCTTTTAGATCCGAGACACCGTCCACTTCAACTTATTTTGTGGCGGGAAACACCAAGCGAAAGCATAAGGTGTATAGAACTAAATACAGTCACATATGGACTCAAGTGTTCAACATTTCTAGCTACTAGATGTCTCATAGAGCTAGCGAGTAGGTACATGACCGAGTTTCCTGCAGCATCTTTCATTCTGCAAAATCAAACATACTGTGATGACATTTTAGTCTCCAGTAACTCTTTAGAGTCTCTATCTCAGATGAAAGATGAATTGATAAGCCTCTTGTCACTGGGTGGATTCCAGGCACACAAATGGTCTTCAAACGCTGCTGAGATCTTACAGGACATACCTAAAGAAAAACAACACTTTGATGAATTTGACATTCAAAAAGAAAATTACTACATAAAGACATTAGGTGTTACATACAATACGAAGACAGACACATTTAACATTTCTAGTCCAAGTCAAGAGAAAATTACGCCTCTCACAAAACGCGAAATTGTTAGTTATGTCGCTCGATTTTACGACCCGTTAGGTCTAGCTGGCCCAGTTACAGTGTCTGCCAAAATTATTATACAGAAACTATGGGCAGCCCATATCAACTGGGACTCTTCATTACCTGACGATCTAAAAAACACTTGGCTAGAGTTTTACAATAGTCTTCTCATTATGTCTCCAATACACATTATTAGGAATGTCACCTTACAAGACCCTACTACAACTCAACTGGTAGGTTATGCAGATGCCAGCAATACAGCATATGGCTGCTGTTTATATCTATGTGAAGTCGACCAAACAGGTAATGTCAAAATCACTTTACTGTGTTCAAAATCTAGACTGGCCCCATTGAGCCAAAAACTTACTACGCCCAGATTAGAGCTAAATGCAGTACTATTACTAGCTAAACTTGTCCACAGAGTATACTCATTATTATCTCTCAAACTGCATTTCAACCATGTACTTCTTTTCTCAGACTCGCAAATAGTACTGGCGTGGCTAAAAATAGATATTACCAAATTAAATACCTATGTAGCGAACAGGGTAAAGATGGTTTGCGAATATGCTGAGAACTTTGCATGGTATTATGTAAAAACAGGAGACAACCCTGCAGATTGTCTAAGCCGCGGTGTGCAGCCTCATGAGCTTGAACAAAACGTGCTGTGGTGGCAGGGCCCCAGTTACTTGCATAACAGTAAGTATACTCTACCTGAAACAAATATTAATAAAATTATAAAAGACTTACCTGAGTTGAAGATTGGTGCTGCTGGACTCCCATGCTCGAGTGCTATGGTTTGTAGTGTGGATAATAATAATTCTTTAAATCTAGAGTTTCTAAACAAATTCTCTACTATTACTAAAATGCAACGTGTACTTACCTATGTACGTCGTTTTTGTAAAAATTTGAACCCACGGTCAATAAAAATTAAACTTAATTATTTAACTAGCGCTGAGCTAAATGATTCTTTGTTATTGATTGTCAAGTATGAGCAACAGAATCACTTCTCGAACGAAATAAATTTATTAAGACAAAATAAACCTGTCATAGGCAACTTAAAACCACTTTATCCCTTTATAGATGGCAATGGTATGCTGAGAGTAGGTGGTCGTTTAGATAGTGCCACAATACCTAACTCACAAAAACACCCTGTAATCTTGCCCAACAAATCACGAGTTACACAATTGATTGTTACTAATGAACATGTAAAAAATTTACATGCAGGTCAAAAACTTATTTTGTCTTCACTTAATCAGCGATTCTGGCTTATCAATGGTATAAAGGAGATTAAGAAAATCATCCATTCATGTATTATCTGTTTCAGACTCAAAGCTCAAGTTGTTAATCAGCTGATGGGTTCCTTGCCCCCAGACAGAGTGAACATAAGTAGACCATTTCAAAAGGTAGGCGTAGACTTCGCTGGGCCGATCTCTATCAAACAGTCTCGCATCAGGCGTGCCGTAGTATCAAAGGGATACATCTGTGTCTTCGTCTGTTTTACGACGAAGGCAGTGCATCTCGAGATCGCATCCAATTTAACTACTGCGGCATTTTTAGCTTGCTTTAAGCGTTTTGTATCGCGTCGTGGCCTGCCCAGTGATGTCTATTGCGACAATGCCTCTAATTTCAAGGGGGCAAGGAACCAATTAGATGAGCTCTACAAACTGCAGAATTCTGCAGACCACCGACGACAGGTGCAGTCACAAACAGCTGAGCAAGGCATCAATTTCCACTTCATACCCAGCTACTCGCCTGTCTTCGGGGGTCTATGGGAGGCTGCAGTAAAGAGCACCAAATTTCATTTAAAAAGAGTTACTCAAAAGGCTTTGTTAACTTTTGAGGAACTATGTACTGTATTATGTCAAATAGAGTCAATTCTAAATAGTAGGCCTTTAACTCCTATGTCTACCGATATAAGTGACTACTCTTATCTTACTCCAGGACATTTCCTAATTGGTTGTGCATTGAACGCGTATCCAGACAAAAATGTTATAGACACGCCTATAAATAGGTTGAATTTTTGGAATATTTGTTGTAATATGTTTCAGAGTTTCTGGAAAGTGTGGAGTAAACGCTATCTCAATGTTCTTCAATGCAGACCCAAATGGAGAAATAGTTCAGATAATATTAAGGTAGGGTCTTTAGTAATTTTAAAGGAGGACAACACTTCACCACTTCATTGGCCGATGGCCCGAGTTGTAAATGTATATCCAGGTTCTGACAACAGAGTTAGAACTGTTGAGTTGAGAACTCCAAATGGAAAAACACATAGAAGGGCAGTAAATAAAATATGCTTACTCCCCATTGATTGTACTTAGCCAATAAGTAGGCATTTAGTTAGTCTCTATTTTTAATTTTAAATGTTTTAAAACTTCTGTTTTTTTATAAACATTTGTAAGTGCTTATTTGTTGAACCTATTTCTAATCCTAGGCCCTTAAATAAGAACTTTCATACTTCTTTTATAACAAACATTTCATGTTTCGAGCTTTAGTTTTTGTTTTTTTATATAAACTCTAGGTTCTTATCTTGTGGCCGGGAGCATGTAGGAATCCTACAATATTAATAACTGGCAACACTGCCATTTTTATACTTCTCAATTGTTCATTCGGTCTGAATCCACTTCCGTCTACCATTGCAGTGTGCAAACTTGGTATTCCGTAAAAATCATTACAATAAATAGTTCTTGTGGTAATTACTTGCAGTGTTTCACTATAAAAGACCTACAAAACCTAAAAATACAGTCCACGCTTAAACAGGTTTACCATTCCAGATTTTGCCACAGATAACATTAAACAACTATTCCATTTCCAATATTCGGCGTGTTTTAAGGCCTTATATTTAATGAAAATTAAAATTGTGTTTATGAAGAGAATATCAGAAATAAACATTATTATTTAGAAAATAATTTTGCTCTTATCAACAAATTACCATTTATTTGTTTTCTAATTTTTTTTTTTTAATATCAGGTAGTTTTGCAGCTTCATTCAGTACTCGGCTCCATAATCCCCTTGCCTTGCAGCTCGGGCGTAACTCCGCCTCGGCCGCAATAACAAAATTTCTCCACTTGTATCAAAATGTACTATTTCAATTCTCAAAAAGCAATAGTAAATAGACATCTTCTGGGCTTGCTTGTCCCATCGTAGACCTCATCTATCGCTTACCACCAGGCGAGATTGAGATAAAGAGTGGGCTCATCTACTTTTATATCACAGCTACTTTTTATCCCGTTATTTCCGATAGATCGGGAATTATGTTGGAATAACCTCCCATGCGAATGAAGTCAGCCAGTCAGTCACAGCTAGTTTATAAAAGAACTAAGATTGATGTAATATCCTTATGACACAGTGCACCGAGACATGCGGCGGAGGCGAGCAGTTCCGACGCGTCATGTGCTACCGAGGAGACAAGGACGCCTCCGACTGCGACGCGGCTTCCGTGCTCGACTCCACGCAACTCTGCAACTTACAACCCTGTGACTCTGGTAATAAAGTACACAGTGCTACACTCATGAACCCTTTGTTACACTGTAATACCCTACCTCTCTGCCTTTACTTAAGTTCTAATGTTTTGATGGAGCTAGCATACTCAACTCCCAGGCAACTCTGTGACTCTGGTAATAAAGTGTACAATGCTACACTCATGAACCTTTTGTTAGACACTGTAATACCCTACCTCTCTGCCTTTACTTAAGTTCTAGTGTTTTGATTGAGCTAGCATTCTTGACTCCACGCAACTCTGCAACTACCAAACCTGTGACTCTGGTAATAAAGTGCGCAATGCTACACTCATGAACCCTTTGTTAGACACTGTAATACCCTACCTCTCTGCCTTTACTCAAGTTCTAACGTTTTGATGGAGCTAGCATCCTCGACTCCACCCAACTCTGCAACTTACAACCCTATGACTCTGGTAATAAAGTACACAGTACTACACTCATGAAGCCTTTGTTAGACACTGTAATACCCTACCTCCCTGCCTTTAATTAAGTTCTAATGTGTTGATGGAACTAGCATAACCGACTTTACGCAACTCTGCAATCACCAACCCTGTGACTCGGGTAATAAAGTGCACAATGCTACACTCATGAACGATTTGTCAGACACTGTCCTACCCTATCTCTCTGCCGTTACTTAAGTTCTAATGTTTTGATGGAGCTACCATCCTCGACTCCACGGAACTCTGCATGTATCAACCCTGTGACTGTGGTAATAAAATGCGCAATGCTACACTCATGAACCCTAAGCTAGTATCCTTGACTCCCACAGAGCAATTTGAATCCCAAAGTTCAGCAATTCCTTTTTCAGTAGTAATTAGTTTAAGGCAATCAGAAAGGAACAAATAAAATTCTACTTGCTGAACTTACTATTAAAATAGATTACAATTCATTATGGAAGTCAGATTCGTTGAGTTACGTAGAAAATTAAATGCATCCATGCATTAATTGTTACTTTCAATTATTCCTAATAAAAAAAAAATAAACACACCTGAATAACGTTTCCCAGATCAGCTACTGCCGGTATCTCAAGGTTCGACGGTCGTCATGGACGAGGAGGAAGAGTGTGAAGATGAGGACTATGAAGAAGTAGGCCTGGACAGTTTTACGGTGAGTCCTACATATTAAAAATAAATAAAATACCTAAAATAAAATTAATATACTGCAGGTCCATGACCCACATAAAATTAAATAAAAATAATCACGTTACTATTGCTTACAATCATAAATTTCAAATGTCAAAATTAAATAGCTATACGAGTAAACAGAGTCAAAAATAGGTGATTGAGTGAGAACAACCTATCACACACACAAAAACAATATGTTAACAAAATGTTTGTGATGTGCGAATGAAGCCAGGATCGAATGGGGTTTACGTGCGAGCTCTATTTTTTTTTAAAATAATAACTAGCAATGTGGGTAGAATTCACATTACTAGCAATCTTGTTAACCCCTCCAACTAAGTTAAATATGCTTGTCTCTGGAGTGGGTTCACGGCAAACATTCGAACTCGTGACCGCTCGATCACAAGTCACATTATCCATTAGGCTATTGACGCTTTGGTTTCTTGTGTCACGTTTCATCATCTTCATGCCCTAATCCAATTTACTTTTTTGTCTGGGTGGGAAAATCATCAAATGTCTTCTTCCGCTGTGGGTGGATTGGAAGGAACTCTCAGACTTCTACTGACTAAAACCCAGCCTGCTCCTCCAGTTGCCCTTGTGGTCTGGGACCGCGGTATCTTGTTAGAACATTCCTGCAACCCGGGAGGCAATGACCCTATAATAATAATTTCATTATTTCAGATCAACAAATACAAAGAATCCATAGTATTAGTAGCAAAAATTACTTAAAAAACTATGTTAGTAAACTTAAATTATACATTATCAATACACACGCTCCCCTTTACAAACAGGCACGTGCCTTTGCGCCCAGTGCTTCACGAATGGACTATCCACTTTGCTACTCAATGTGTCTAGGATGCCGTTGGAACTCCCACGCAACCGGCCAATAATTGACGCTGTTCTTTTCCTTGTAATGGCCGTCACTAGTGCTGTCGACTCTTTGAGTCACGCGTGGAATATTCGGCGCCATCAACTCAGGCCTGGTCCTTACCGGACGGTGAACTACCCCTGCTCGTTATCCGCAGGCCCGCGTTTGATTCCCGGGGCGTTTCCTGCAGTGGCTGGGGCGTAATGATGAAAGTTGTCTCTCACTCAAGTGTTCAGCAATCTCATTTACTTGAGATCGACGCAACACATTTTCTTCTTCCATTTTCCCCTGTCAGACGTTACAGGATCATTCTAATTACTTTGTTTTTATTTTTTCAGCCTGACCTAATGATGAGTGACAGTACAGGTGAGCGGTATTCTTTGATTCTTAATCTAGTTAAGTTATACAGGGTTATTGGTAAAACACTAACAACTTCATAGGACTGCATTAGTAAAGTTATAAACTACAACTTTTTTCTATGACTTAAAAAAAAAACATTACATTTATCAAAAACAAAACCTTCAAGATCTCCTCCGCTGCCTTTTGTACAATCAGTTTACATACATTACTACTTTTGGTCTCTGGTATGTAGACATAGAATTACAAAACCCTTGCCATATCGTTTGTTATCATCTAAAGAAGCCGTGCACTTGGTATGTATACACCCTTTAAATTACACGTTGTATATACATATATATAGGTAAAGAAATAGAAGAATAACATTTGGGTAAAAAAACAACATAACATCACTTTTATATTCTTGTCCCCAGCTTATGCCGAGCATGAATCTTCGCTGGACACGGGATCAGGCTGGGGTAAGATTAATGATTATCATTTAGTAAATACTATGGGACAAAATGTTTATCAGGATTTGCTGCACTCGATCTTCTACAATAACCTACACCATATACTCGTAGGAATAAGGTGTAGCATACGTAGCATACCCTTCACTTTGATAACCAATCGCTCATATAATGCACAAAGGAATATTATTATAAATAAAATACTATAAATTAAATATAATGTAAACAGTTATATGAGACGCGGGCGGAGGGCCGCGCGCTCACACAGTGACCACTATTTAACTTATATAAACATTACCTATTTATACACAATTCTATTTTAATAAAGAACATTCATTCCACATTCATTACTGCAACTTCACGCTTTTCTTTGCTCTCCCTAACGTATTCTCCAAAGTGCTGTCTAAAGTAAATCTCCGCTACCTTATAAATAATCTCTAAAAATAGTGCAAAACAAAAGCACTAAAATAGTACTCCGACATAACACTAAAAAGGATTGCGATAAGGATATTGCGAATACTAAAATATGAACATACAGCAAGGACGTGGGAATGCATGTTACCATCTTATATAAATGACTTAACTTTAAAAATCTGCAGTGTTATATGGAAAAGCTTCTCAAAGCTTCTAATATTTAATTTAGATTAGCATCGAGTTGCCGTGGCTGACGAAATCTTTTTGTACTCCACAATATTTTGTTGAATACACAATAAGAAAATATCAACGTAATAGAAAAAGGAACAAAGATTAAAATATATGTAAGAAACGTACTAACTATTGTTTCCTTATCTTTTTAATGCAGTCGCTAAAGTATGAAAATGATCACTTTATTGAAAACCAAAAACCTTTATTACATTAATTACTTCGGTTATAGTAGAGTTTATTTTCTTCTATTTGTCATTTTCTTATATTTTAGGATCAGGAGAAGGTTCTGGACTCACAACACTCCTCTCCGATTATACGACCGATGACTACTACACTGGCTCCGGTGACACACCTACTACCGAAAAACCCATCTCTAAGTCCGCATCAAAGGGCTCAACAACTACCACAATCGCACCAAAAGGTAAGCAATCGGTATTTTAATTGCCACTACTTACTATAAAAAGTAATTGACAGTGAACTTAATGAAAATTATCCCTAAATTTTTATTTTGTATCATCTAAGAACAATGATTTTTTCGGTAGTAAATGCAAGTTTAAAACGCACCTGGCCCGTTTTTGTAACTATTGAAGAAGGTTTTTACCATTAGAGTGTTTACGCACTATCCGATTTTAATTAATTGAGTTTAAAATTTTGTGTTTTATTATTACCTACGTTATTTAGGTTATTATCTATACTATAATGTTATAAAGCGGAAAAGTTTGTAACAAACAAACAAACTTTGTTTGCTTGAACGCGCTAATCTTCGAAAGTACTGGGTGGATTTGGATGCAATTTGGTATGGAAGTAGTTTGAAGCTTGAGGAAGGTTATAGGCTACTTTTTACGCGACTGCAAAAAAGGAGAGTTATGTTTTTACAGTGATAGAATCCACGGGAGTGAAGCCCCGCGTGAATACTAGTAATTATATATAGCTACTTAGGGTCTTGCATAATATACCTTACTCGTATACAGTATGTTAACTAACAGAGGGCGTTCCCGTTAACCCTCAATGTCCAAAATCCAAAATGTCAAATCCTTGAAAACAAAATGTTTTTATTTTTTTTATTAATAAAATATTCACTAAAAATTTTAAATTAATATGTAAAAGAAACACTCTGTACACGCGTACTTGAAGGACGGCAACGTCAATTTATTTATGAATGCGTACGCGTGTACAGTGTTTCTTTTACGTATCAATTAAACATTTTTAGTGAATATTTTAATATTAAAAAAAGAAACATTTTCTTTTCAAATGGTAATATTGTTTTAACATGTATGGATGCTATAATATTGAGGGTTAACGGGAACGCCCTCTGTTAGTTAACATACTGTATATGCATCGATGCTACGCTGCAAATATTAATTGTTTTAAAAACATACAATGAATCAATTTAACCTTAACCCCTATGTGTACCTGTTTCAGATAGCACTACTGATTCTGATACTACAAGCACAGATACCGATTTTGAATCAACTGAAACTACAGGAGAAACACTAATCAGTGAGACTAGTGTCTCTAAGCTAGGATCCACAAGTGAAAGTGGCTCGACGAGCTCAGAAAACACTAGTTTCTCGGACACCGATGGTACTGGATCGACAACAGAGGCGGGAACGGGAAGCACGGAGAGCAGCCTATCCACTGAAACTGAGGAGACAGGATCTACAACTGAAAGTGGCTCAACAACTTCAGGAGAAACTGGTTCCTCTGACACCGATAGTACAGGTTCGACTACAGTACCAGGAACGGGAAGCACTGAAAGCAGTATTTCCACTGAAGCAAAGGAAACGGGATCCACGAGTGAAAGTGGCTCAACGAGTTCAGGAGAAACTGGCTCCTCTGATACTGATGGCACAGTGTCGACCACCGAGGCTGGTACCGAGAGCACCGTGAGCAGTCTTTCCACTGAAACTAAGGAAACTGGACCTACAACTGAAAGTAGCTCAACAAGTTCAGGTGAAACTGATTCCTCTGATACCGATGGTACAGGATCAACCACAGTGGCAGAAACGGGAAGCACTGAGAGCAGTCTATCCACTGAAGCTAAAGAGACAGGATCGACAACTGAAAGTGGCTCAACAAGTTCCGGAGAAACTACATCAACTGGCGAAACGGGTTCTAGTCTTACCGATAAGACCATATCTACAGTATCTGGTGGTACAGATGAAACTATTTCCACGGGAGAAACTGAATCGACAGTTACAGAATCAACTGGCCCATCTGAAACTTCGATCACAGGAGAGACTGGATCCACGGAATCTACCGTTACAGAAGAGACGGCATCGACAGAGTCTACCGTTACAGAAGAGACGGCATCCACGGAATCTACCGTTACAGAAGAAACTGAATCCACGGAATCTACCGTTACAGAAGAGACTGGGTCCACGGAATCAACTATTACAGAAGAGACTGGATCCACCGAATCCACCATTACAGAAAAGACTGGATCCACGGAATCTACGGTTACAGAAAAGACTGTATCTACGGAATCTACAGTTACAGAAGAGACTGGATCCACGGAATCTACAGTTTCAGAAAAGACTGGATCCACAGAATCTACAGTTACAGTTGAGACTGGATCCACGGAATCTACAGTTTCAGAAAAGACTGGATCCACAGAATCTACAGTTACAGTTGAGACTGGATCCACGGAATATACCGTTACAGAAAATGCTGGTAGCACAGAATCAACGGTCGCGGGTGCAAGCGAAATCACAACCACGAGCGAATCAGACTCAACAGGAACAACGAATACTGAAAATACAAGTGACACCGATGGAACTTCAATCGGTTCTACAGGTAAAACTCATCAGTTGATACTTTGAACGCGGTTACAATGATTTCACGGCAATCGAAAAATAATTTAATTTATAACATATTAACTGAAATCTTTCTCAGATAGTTGGGTAAAAACTACTGGGGCCTAAAAATGTTTAGAGTTCATGTTTATATTTCTGCAAATATTCATAGTCCCATTGGCCCTTATAATCTTCACAAATGTTTATATAATATTGTAACTATTAAGCTGTTTGATAGGTTCTATAATATTAATATAAGTCAATCAAAATTAAGAATTTAAGTTATGTATATGTACTTGCAGATTCAACGACTACTACGCGTGCAGTGCCATCAGGTATGTATTATAACCATATTTGTAGAGGCATTTTTAAAAAGAGCAATTTTTGTTCTGAACATTATATACAACGTGTAACATATTAAGTGCAATACCTCAGACACCCCAATTAGAAAATTAAATTATAAGTCTAAAACAACATCCATAATTAAATAAATTGAAGCCCAACCTAGGCATTTTTTATAAAATAGTTATCCTTACTAAACGCAAAACGTATGTGTGTCATATATCTCCACCAGAGATGTGCGAGGATGCGTAGCGAGGGATGTGTTTGTAAAGAACCAATAGAATCGCTTCATTTACCTCGCCTCGGTCAGCACAGCTCTGGTGGAAACGGCTCAGCGGAGCTAGATTTTTACGCATACAAAACAAGCGAGGGATGTGTGCGAGGGATGTGTGCGAGAGGTGTGTTGCGAGGGATGTGTTGCGAGGAATGTGTATCGAGAAGGATGTGTTGCGAGGTTTGCGCATCCTCGCACCACACATTAATGCGCATTTTCACAGCTCCGCTACACACCCTCGTAGGCACATTTTCATCGCACAGCTTTGGTGGAAACCCCCACACATTTTCACAGCACAGCTAGACATCCTCGCACGACACATTTCCATCGCACATCTCTGGTGGAAACGCACCCTTACGCAGACGCATACACTCATGCAATGTTAGAGGCCGACGCGACACGCACACAATTTCCTTAAATAATTGTATTAATTTGTCATGATTCTGTGTTTCAATTTTGAGTTAAATTAAAGATTTTTCCGTCAAAATTTAACACCGTTTTTTTATGACGGAAGTCGATTCAGATACCGATTCTGAACTAACTACTTTCAGGAATTGCGTTTATTCTGTTACACGTTGTATAATGTTCAGAATTTAAGTTATTTTTTGCTGTTCTTTCAGGTTCCACGACAACTACCCTTGCGGTACCAATTGGTATGTATACTTTTTTTTGCTTCTTGCAAACCATAATGTAAATGCTTCCTATCTATCTTATTTTTTCTGATAACAGCCAGCAAGTCGAGCACTGAAGAATCATCAACCCAACTATCAACAGAATCTTCTGAAGCTTCTGAATCCACTACAGCCGGTTTCGAATCTACAGTTGAAACAGGATCTAGCACTGTTGAATCAGTAACTACTTCGGGAGCAGAAGAAACAACAGAGGCAGGTTCTACGATTAGCACGGAATCTGAATCGACTACAGAAGTGGTTTCGTCTAGCAGTTTGGGTGTCGAAACAAGCACTCCATCAGAAACCGAAACTACTACTGAAGCGGTTGTATCAAGCAGCTTAGCCATTGAAAGCACTGGTGCTGAAAGCAGCACTGCTTCGGAATCGGAGTCTACCAAGGAAACTACGGAATCTGGCAGTACCGCTAGTTCAGAATCAACTACGGAAGTCAGTGGATCGTCTACTGAAACTTCGACTACATCTGAAGGTGGGTAATTTAAAAAAAAAATTATAACATGCACAGTTTTTACCCCCGACGCAAAAAGAGGGGTGTTATAAGTTTGACCGATATGTGTGTCTGTCTGTCAAACCCTAACTTATAAGTGGGTGAATCAATTTCTATGCGGTTTTTTTGTTAGAAAGTTTTCCAGCAGTGGTTTTTAGATATGTTTTGTCAATATCGATTCCGCCATTTGCTAGGTATGGGGGGTGAAAGTGGGGATGAATAATCTAATGTTGTCAAATATACCCAAATGTTGTATCAAATGAAAGAACACGAGGTGCATATTACAATCAGATATGTTTTATGGAAATCGGTTCAGCTATTTACTAGGTATGGGGGGTGAAAGTGAGGTTGAATATTTGAATATTGTCAAATATACCCCAATGGGGTAACAAATAAAAAGGAATGAATGGTATATTAAAATTAAATATGTTTTATCAATATTGATTCAGCTATTTACTAGGTATGGAGGGTGAAAGTTGGGATGAATAATCGAATAATGTCAAATATACCCGAGTGGCTAAAGGGAACGACGTGTACTATATTACAATGACTGTCCGTTCCATAAAATTGATCAAATTGACAAAAGCTATGGTAGGTGAAAAGTTTACAAAGCTGAAAATTAAATAAAAAAATTGAGAGATTACGCAAAAATACTTATAAGTAGTTTATTTTTTTTTAATTTAGTTTTTTGACTATTTTCTTTTCCTGTATTTTGTTTAAAGTATTGCACTAAATCAAAATTATATCTAGCAACTGTATTCTGTACCGCAAGCACTTAGCTTGGTTTACAACTTGGTTTACCGAAATTTTTGACTTCAATAGCACTGGCGTGATGAAGTTTTGTTATAGCTTCGATTTAATGCCGTTTGCAGTTTTTTAGTGATTGCACAATATAACACTCACCAAGTATAAGTTTGTAGTAATTTTCTCTTTTTTACTACACAGAGAGCTCTACTGTTTCTGGATCCACTACCGAATCTACGGGCTCGGAAGAATCTACCATTTACAGCTCAACCGAAGGCACAACGATTGGAGGAAGTACCGAAGGTAATACCAATATAGATAATAATTCGTTACTGCATAAAATAGGCATAACTAATCATAAAACTCAATATGTCTGTTTTGTTTTAGAAACAAGAAGTACAGAATTGTCCAGTACTGAAGAAACGACACCAACAAGTACGTCAACAATTTACTTATAAAAATATTTTCATGGATATAGACTGATAAAAGGCCACACTGGCAAGTGCACTTATGTATTCTCTTTATGTACACTATGTGTGAAGAGCAATATTGTAATGAGCATAAAATATTTTTTTTTTAATTTTGATAGCAATCTTTCCAACACATTTATTCATGCAGATTCATGGAGGTCTTCATTGAGAGCACAAGCAATTTTTGACCCTCTTCCTTTTGATTATTTTATGTCAATAATTACAGCAATATGGACCAAGTCTACTATATTCGTGCCCACCCAAAAGATCTGCAAGCCACGTAGGAAGCCTAAATGCAGTAAGACCACGTTCGGATGTTGTCCCGACAGGAAGACTGTAGCTCTAGGACCGTTCGACGCCGGTACGTATCTACATGGTTTATTACTTATGATCTGTTTTAAAATGTTTAACTCCAAAATGCACATAATTTGATTCATCTTATTTTTTCTAATTCTCCTCTGAGGAAAAGCGAAGAAAAGAATTTTATCATTGTTGAGCTTTCGGTAGAGAGTAGTATACCTATTCCTTCTTGTTGAGTTTTATGCGTAATCAATTTCCTTTTAACACCTACAAAGAACCGGTGGCAAAGAGGTCAAATGCAAAAGAGATTGATGAAAAATAGAAGTGTAAAATTTTGTTATTTTTATAATAAAGTATTGAATTACTCGAACACCGCGACAGTAATGTAGTATCAACTTATTCATTACTTTCGACAAACCTTTAAACGTTTTTTTACTTAGGTTGTGCGAAGAAACCACGTACCTGCAAGTCTAAAGAATCCGTTTACGGCTGTTGTCCGGACGGCGTGTCGCCGGCTCAGGGTGAAAACTTCGAGGGTTGTCCCGTGGAGCCCTGCGTTGACACATTGTTCGGCTGCTGTACCTCGGACAATAAGACAGCCGCGCAAGGCAACGACCAGGAGGGATGCCCGCCGCCATGTGCTTCATCCGAGTACGTACAGCTACGACTTGAGATTAGATTAGAGATACAATACATAAATTTTGGAAATCCCTCAGGTTTTAGTTCAGTCAGGACATATTCGTTTTCTGAAAGAAGTTGTTTATTAATTAATTTGGTTATAGATATGGCTGCTGTGCCGATAACGAAACCGAAGCTTCTGGTCCTGAGAAACAAGGATGTCCCGAAACCGGTGAGATCAGCATTAAGAATTAGTATTTCCAATAATATTAATCTATATTTATTCTACTGAAAAAAAATATCAATCAATCATGAAGCACGTATTTTGACTATTGATTTACTTCTAGAAACTTCGACTACGGAAGAAATTACCGAAACGACAACAGAGACAATCGAATCTAGTGATACAAGCGAAAGTAGCACAACTAACGAAGGCAGCTCAACTAGTGAAGCAAGCACTGACGTCATCAGTACCACTACTATGGATCTTTGCAGTAGCTTCAAGTTCGGCTGCTGCTCTGACAACGAGACCGAAGCCTTCGGCCCCGACGGACAGGGATGTCCATGCAACGCTACCGAGTTTGGTTGCTGTCCTGATGAAGTAACACCAGGTACGCAAAAACTCCATATTTTTGTGATAGTGCAATGCTGCAATAGAACAGTTAACTAATTTATTTGTATTTCCATTTTAGCATCAGGCCTTGACAATGAAGGATGCCCAGGTCCATGCAGTACATCACCACACGGTTGTTGCCAAGACAATAAGACTCCCGCCCACGGACCTGAATATGAAGGGTGCTGCTTGCTGCAGGCCTTTGGATGCTGCCCAGATAACCGCAAACCAGCTGAAGGACCACACCTGGAAGGTATACTAACTCTTCTTTGTAATTGTGCAATAAAGCCTTCGGTTTCAAAGCGTAACAATAGTTCGTATGGTCTGTGTACTCACGGTCAATCATGAGTCAGATTATCAAATCGTGCAAGCCTTAGTTTTAATCTGGGTGCGTAGGTTGTGGATGTCAGTACGCGCTGTACGGTTGCTGCCCAGACAACGTCACCATCGCGCAGGGACCGGACAACTTGGGCTGCGGCTGTCAGTACACTCAACATGGATGTTGTCCTGACAGGTAAATGACTATAATAACATACGCTTTACCATTTTATTCACCATTTGGAATGATACTTATTTTCTGCCATATTTTTTGATGTAATTGCCCTTTTTACACACACTGCCTTAACGGAATAACCTTTTGTCCAGACATACTCCGGCTTCTGGACCTAAATACGAAGGCTGTGCCTGCAACACGTACCAATTTGGCTGCTGTCCTGATGGCATCACGATTCCCAAGGGTCCAGATCAGCAAGGCTGCCACTGCAGTCAATCTAAGTTCGGTTGTTGTGGAGACGGTGAGACTCCTGCTACTGGACCTGATGCTGCTGGATGTGACTGCTCTTCTAGCCAACACGGATGCTGCCCTGACGGACAAACTGAAGCCGCTGGACCCAAGTTCCTTGGGTGTACCGATGCACCTGAAAATAAACAAGGTAAAAACACTATTCTCTTAAACGATCTTCCTGGTTGGGTAATTTTAAATTAATCAACCTTTCTTCTTTTACCAGCTGCTTGCAGTTTGCCCACGGATGCTGGACCATGTCACACCTTCGCAGCGATGTGGTACTATGACATGGCGTACGGAGGATGTTCCCGCTTCTGGTACGGTGGCTGTGAAGGCAACGGTAACAGATTCGCGACTAAGGAAGAGTGTGAGGATGTGTGCGTACAACCCTCACCCAAAGGTACGGATAAAGATTATGGCGATCATATTTTATGCATTCGTTAGTAAGGGCTTTGGAGGTTATTTGAAATGCCATTCGCTTTGTCCCAGACGCTTGCAAGCTACCAAGCGTGAAGGGTGCCTGCGATGCGGACTACCAACGCTGGCACTACAACAGCTCACGGGAGCAGTGTATCCCCTTCAGATACGGAGGCTGTCTCGGCAACGCCAACAACTTTGATACCCGAGAGCTCTGCCAGAAACAATGCGAACCTAGCTCCGTTACAGGTAAGCCAACAAAGCAACTTGTTAATTGATGTTCCTTCCTCTAAGGCTAAGCAAAGGTACAGTTGAATGAAGCGTCAATAGCCTTGTGGCTAAGGTATCGGATTTCTGATCGAAAGGTCACGGGCTCGAACCCCATCCATTGCACTATTTCCGTGAACCAACTCCAGAATAAATAATAATAAAATAATAAAAATCTTTATTTATCTCCACAAATTATACATCAACATGAGTATAAATTACAGTTAAACACAGAAAGTTTGGCATAGTGTGTAATTTGTGAGAGATCCGGAGTCTAAACTAAGCCTAGGCCTGTATTTTAGGACTCCAGACCCCCTTTAAATTATGTTGCTCAGACTATTGAAGTCCAGACAACAAGCATATTTAGGTTAGAGTAACAAGATTGTTAGTAATGTGGATTCTTTCATTGCTAGTTTTCTTTAAAAATTAAAAAAAAAATTAAAAATTACCCTCATTTTTGTTTTATATATCGACGGTTAAAAGGTAATAGGGTATAAGCGACAAAAATCAAATTGTTCAGGAGAGCAGTTTAAAGTTTGATATTTTAGAAAAATGGATACAATTTTCTACAAAACGCTGTTTTTGCTTGGGCATACGTGACAAAAAATTCATCACATAGCAATGGGAATTGGCGCATTCGAAAGAGCGGAAAATTTTAAGTAGAATGGCATTCATAAGTCAATTTCGACCGAAATGTCGCTTATGCCCAATTACCTTTTAACCGTCGATATAAATAACACGTAGTACGTATAAGGATTTTATCACCAGAATATGTTTTCAGACCAATGCAACCTACCAATCGATCAAGGCTCTTGCGCTGGTAACTTCAGCCGCTGGGGCTTCAACCCTGAGACCCGTGACTGTGAACAGTTCATCTGGGGAGGATGTGAGGGCAACGCTAACAGGTTCAATTCCGAGGCAGCTTGCCAGATGCGCTGTGCCGGCACTCAACCACGTAAGTAAAGAAAGAAAGAATAATATTATTGCCAACACTAAAAAATAAAAAAAAAGCAACAAAGAAGGACAGTCGAAACCGGATATAACGACATTGAAGGGACCATATAAATTCGGACGCTATAGCCGGCAGTTGTTATAAACAATACATACATGTTATACCAGGTAGACAAACATGTATGTATGGTTGTTTAATATGTTTTTGATTTACAATTTACAATTTTTTGCTTTCAAATAAAATATCGGGAAGGAAAACAAACAAAAATTGCAGTGTTTAGTCAAAATAATCCCTAAACGTTTTGTTTTGCTAGAACAAATGTGACAGTTGGTCGCTATAGCCAATGTATTTCGATATGTTCGTCGTTTTAAGCAATATGTCGCTATATACGATGTTGTTATAGGCGGTATGTTTACTTAGTTATTTATATAGGGTTTCGACCGGGACCTTGCCATTAGGTCGTAATAACCGATCCGTCGTTATAAGCGATGTCGTTATATTCGGTTTCGACTGTATTACAAACAATAAAAAATACGGATTTTTGTGTGGCATAAGTAGCGGTTTCAGCAAATGTTGAGCCGTACGTAAGTACACTTGCTACCGTTTTGGGGGAATATTAGTTTGGTATCTGCTAAACTGCAGCTTTGCTATTCTTGTGAATGCTGCTTTCTTGTGTGTATTTGATACTGTAAATAAGGCCTGTATTCTAAATTGTTTTACATTTTTGTTAAACTAAACTTTATGCTAGAATTTAGTCAACTCGCAAAATCGTTCGATAGAGTCGAATTATATAGGATTAAGAGGAATGTGTTTTATATGGATTGAAGTAGTTTGGCAAACGGGCAGAAATTATTTCGTAAATGTAACCAACTTATACAACATATTGATTTTGGAATTCCGCATGTTTGTACCAAACTATTTATTAAACATTTTAGAATATGGGCGTAACATAATTGATGTCTTGTTGTTTTAGCGAGTAATGGGTTATGGTGTATAATCTGGGACCTTTCTATAATTTTCTTGCATGTTGTGGTTTGTTACTAAACATGTAAACTATAGTAGTCTAAATGGTTAACAGCTTCATTTTTAGAGTTTTCTTGAATACTACTTAATCCAATTTAATTTCTGGTAAATATCACTACAAACGTCGCTTCAAAAACCAAATCAACTGTTGAGCGAAATCTTAATTAACTACTTCAAAGTTTGTATTGATATTTACAGAATGTAACACTACTTCTGTCTGTCTGTTAACATGTCTTTGTGAATGTCTACTAACAAACGGGTTGCGCAAACAGCTCAGTGCACACAGCCACAAGAGTCAGGCAATTGTACCGCGAAGGAGGCTCTCTGGTCGTTCAGTCAGTCAGAGAACCGATGCTTGCCCTTCTACTACAGCGGCTGCGGAGGCAACGACAACCGGTTCGGTTCCAGGGAGGCTTGCGAACAGACCTGCCCCAGTGCTTACGGTAAATATAGCATAGCAACATCAAATGTCTTTTCTCTATTACAGCTGAAGGTCCTGCCGATTTACTGTATATCGACTCTCTGTTTCGGTCGTGTTCGGTCTCTCATAACTGAGAGTTGTGGCCAGAGATGTCTTTGGAATGGATGATTTACCTCCACCAGTTCTAAACCAGCACGTCTGATGGCCGTGTAAAATTTGGAGGTCAATGAGCGGTTCGCTTGACCCATCCACCTTGTATACTGCGCCATCTTTTGACAAGTTTCATAAAACATTAGTACGAGTAACTAAAATACTAGTACCTAAAAATATGGAATAAATTCACCAAGGCCGTGCTTGACGGAATGCAACTGAAAACCAGTTTAAATAGACTGTGAATACCTATGGAAATATAAGTACTTTTGAGGGCAAAAACTCTCCGTGCTTTCATAAAGGCAACAAATAAAAAAAACTACGAATAACATTTTGAGTTTCACTCACGTAAATACAGGGTGGCAGGGACATCGACGCGCAACCGCTTACCATGGATTCAGTACATGATTCTGGACCACCATACGTTGAAATTTTTCTTCGGTTTTTCTTAATTTAATCAAATTAGGAAAAAGCCGATGCAAAAAAACAGTAGATTCAATTGTTTTACTTCAAACAGCAATGTAAATAAAACTTGAAAGGGCTACCTGATCAGCTGTGTTGACCTCGCAAATGAACTCTAGCAAAACAGCTGATCAGGTAGCCCTTTCGAAATTTATTTACATTGCTGTTTTAAGCGAAACAAGTGAATTATATTTTTTTATTAAAATCTCATTAGGTTAGATAGAAACAATGATTTTATACAGGTTTCAGTAAAAAAAATTGCTGAAAAATCCGGAAATTTTAGGAAAAGCCTACGAAAAATTTCTACGTAGAATCATGTACTGAATCTATGTTAAGCGTTTGTGCGTCGATCTCCCTGCCACCCTGTATAGTTTAAGGAATTTGAATGAAACTAGGCACACATCCCTGTACACATTCCAATAAGTCGTAGGCTACTTTATATAGGTACCGGGCCAATAATTTTCTCAGCACCGATCTCGCTGGCAACAGCTAGTAAGTTACACAATTCATTTTTTGTCCACCGTTTTCTTTCATGTATTACTTTTGCTTTGAATGTTTTGTATGTGGGTGAACGGTTTTGCACATAACACTTTCTTCATGCATGACAACTTTCTTGGTTCTTTCCAGTATTTAGATTTTCTAAGCATATACTAATTTAACACCTAATCCACAAGAGTTTGTGAAGCAGGAATCAAGATTAATATCGATTAATATTGCAGTGGCCGACAAGTGTACGTTACCTGCGGAAACCGGGGAGTGTTCCAACTACAGAGAAAAATGGTTCTATGACACCACTTACAAGAGGTATGATAATTGCTCTAGTTTGGCGCCAAATGCATGCAATATTAAATATATATGGAAAACAGTTTATCAATTACAATCATAATTATAATTTTCAGAGTTCCGTACCCAAAGGGTAATAACGGGACCCTATTACTAAGGCTCCACTGTCTGTCTGTCTGTCTGTATCTCATGAACCGTGATAGCTAGACAATTGAATTTGTTCACAGATGATGTATTTCTGTTGCCGCTATAACAACAAATACTAAAAACAGAACAAAAAAAATGTTTTAGGGGGCTCTTATATATCAAACGCGATGTTTTTTGCCGTTTTTTATAGATAATGGTATGGAACCCTTCGTGCGCGATTCCGACTCGCACTTGGCCGGTTTTTTATTAAATTCTTAATGTAAGGTATTTCTAAAAACACCGCTCTCCGAAATATAGAATGCTATTACTCATTGATTGATTTCTTCAAATTACTAGGACTCACTATGTTAGATACAGAAACTTATACTCTTATAGATTCGCGGGAAGCGTCAACATTCCTTCTTTTTTAAAAAAAAAGAAAGACTGAATTCACATTACTAGCAATTTTGTTAATCCCTCCAACTAAGCTAAATATATATCCATTAGGCTATTGACGCTTAATTAAATTCCATTCCCCTTTTCTCAGATGTCGTCAGTTCTACTATGGTGGTTGTGGCGGTAACGGGAACAACTTCGACACAGAAGCGGAGTGTGAGAACAGTTGTTCGGAAGTTCAGTCCACTACTGCTCCGCCTACCACTACCACGGCCAGACCTACCGAGCCACCAGAGAGACCAGGTACAAATTGAATTAATGCTTTGCTACATAAGGGCCTTCCAGTCACGTCAGCGTTGAAGAAAGCCGAAGACAGGAGTGGATGGAGAAGAACTACGAATGAGGCTACTAAGAATTTTCAAGATAGACACGACCTTCAGTAATGAAGAACGCGACATGAAGGAAAAAAAATCTTTTACCACATCTGATTGTGATACCATCTGCTTTGTCTTTCTCAACTATAGATAGATAGGATATATTTTAAAATACACCAAACTTGAAACACACCTATTTAACAATATTGCATATTCTATGGTAAGAATGGCGGTCTTATCGCTGAAAGCGATATCTTCCAGACAACCTTTGGAAGGAATTTAAAAACTTTAATTAAATTGGGAGGGTTAAATTAGTGTACTTACTACATTACTCATAAAAACTCAACTATGTAGGGGCTTCTCGTATAGCTGATTGCAGCTGATTACTAGTGAGCTAGTGATTTTGACAAGGCTGTTCTCATTACCGACTGTATATTAGATATATTTGATAGATATAACATGTTTCCTTCCTCCATAAATATGGGGACGAATACCAAACAAAACAACCTGACTATTTCAATAGTTTAAGCCAATAGGGAACTAATGCAAGTAAATACAATCTTTGGTATAGTATGTTTTGGCGTAAAATCTTTTGACTCGTCGCGCTGGTTGAAGTGGAAGGTAGTGTTCGACTATTACTAAGCCACTTCTTTTGTAGGCCTTGTGTGTACGGCGGTATCTCGTAACTAAGCTGTGGAATTCTCTGCCGGCTTCTGTGTTCCCTGCCACTTATGATCTTTCAGGCTTTAAAGCACGAGTAAATAGGCATCTTGTAGGCTCGCTCGTCTCATCTTAGACCTCATCTATCGCTTACGAGGCGAGATCGAGCTCTAGATTGTGCTCATCAGTAATAATAATAATAATAATAATTTCTGCAGCCCCAGGAGGCAATGGCCCTATGGGGCCTCGTCAATGCTGGGACTGCTTTTTGAGACGTGCGTGGAATAAGACGCGCTGCCGACCCGGGCCTGGTCCTTACCGGACGGTGAGCTACCCCTGCTCGCCGTCCGCAAAGGTGACCGGAGATTTGATGCCCAGGGTAGGCTAATTGTAAGACGGTGATTCTGTTTGCAGAATTCTGTTTCAACGCCATCGACGCTGGTCCGTGTAATAACACCGAGACTCGGTTCGCGTACGACAGCTCGCTCGGGCGCTGCGTCGCCTTCAGGTACGGCGGCTGCGGCGGCAACCAGAACAACTTCGCGTATGAGCCCGACTGCGCCGCCTACTGTCACCCGATGCAAGGTATAATAAACTAATCTTATAAATGCGAAAGTCTGTCTGTCTATCTGCCAGTTACGCTTTCACGGCTAAATCACAACACCGATTTGGATGAAGTTCGGAATGAAAATAGTTGAAGACCCAGGGTCACGTAGGCAATTTTTTTTTTAATCAACCCCTTAATTGTTGAAATAAAATTATTTACTACAGGTTTACGTATTAAATTTACGCGAACGAAGTTGGGGGCAACAGCTTCACAATAAATGTAAAGGAACTCACGTTGTTTTTTTGTTGAATTTTTTTAACTTGATTTTTTTGCTGACTGAGTATTGTATGTTGGGACTGAAGAGAATTTTTTCTCAGAAATATAAAATGTTTCTTTCTTTTCTCAGACATTTGCCAGCTACCGATGCTGCAGGGTCCTTGCGATGAGTCTGTGATGAGCTGGTTCTACGATCCCACGACAGACTCTTGCAGCCAGTTCACATATGGAGGCTGCGAAGGCAATGACAACAGGTAACAGCTACATAATATTCATTTTTGAGCTACATACATAAAAAGGTAGGATAAGCAGCAATAAACTCAAACTCAAAATGTTTTATTTGCCAACATGGGCACTTATAAAACGTCGAAAGCTAGTGCACGGTTCGAAATTGGTCGATTTCTATGGAGAAGAAACTGCACGGTTACTCTTTTTATAAAAACATCATTCATTTTCACAATGTAATAACAAATTTAAAAAGGAATCTAAGAAACTACAGTGTTCTCCCAACCATCCACGTAAAAAGTAGCTATGAAAATATTAAAATAGTCTTGACAAGGGGCAATATTGAGGTACAGGATAACATTTCACTAATAAGGTATGGATACAAAAGCATTGTGAAAAGAATAAAAGAATCCTTACTTAATATTATAAATGCGAAAGTAACTGTCTGTCTGTGTGTTACGCAATCACGCCTAAACCGCTTAACCGATTTAGATGAAATTTAGCATGGTAATAGTTTAGGACCCTGGGAAGGACATAAGATAGTTTTTATCCCGGAATTCCCACTGGGATTGGGAATTACGCGGGAAAAACCTCCCACGCGTACGAAGTCGCGGGCAAAAGCTAGTACTAAATAAAATAATTAAACAAAAAGAAAATCTGTCAAATCGGATGAATTGTCATAGAAAAAAAACATTAAAAAATAAAAGACACACTCACGACACGGGAGTTGTTAATAGGCTTTAATATAGCAAAGCAGTACCTACATAGACGAAGGTATTCAAGGGGTGTTCAAAAGGTTTTTTCATCCATAAAATTGCAGTAATTTTATCCCTTCCAATTTTTTATAAAATTTGGGCTCCGTCCAGTTGGTTGAGCTAACAGAAGATCCATGGGCTTTAATTTCGCTGAGAAAACTTTTCACACGACCGAAGTTCTTTGCATAAAGTTATTGTATTGTTGATAATATAAACTTAGACCTTCAAAATGTTCTTGTCATGGTATTAGAATAAAATCGTATTAACTCCTACAGTACAATTTTAGCGAAATATTTAATGTTTGTCAGGAATTACTGTTTAAAATATTTCTTAGTTTATGAAATGCAAAAACAAGCTGTAGAATAAATAGTACTTTTTTATCGTGGTAAAATTATAAAATTTTTATTTAAGTAAAGTAAATGCCATAAGATTTTAATAAAGCACTATTTATCAATGTGTCCATAGTATTCCTATGGATACATTAATAAACAGTAGTTTAGAGATGAAATGTTATAATATAGGTATAAATCTAATAGCTTCGCTTTTGTTTTTGTTTAGTAGATATAATTAATAGACTATAAGTGTATTATTAGTTAAATATAATAAGTTTTGTGAATACGGGTTATGTACGATGATACAAGATGAGCTGCCGACAAACTGTTTTACAGTTTGGCAGAATTAAAGATTGTATTTTTATTAAATAATTTGAGTTAAATGAATTTAAAAAAAAAATGTGATTCGATTATTGGTGTACAATAAAGTTTATTCTATCTATGTTGTTTTCAGATTCGAGAGTCTTGAAGCTTGCGAGAATAGATGCAGAAGTGGTCCCGCGCCGTTTGTACCTACGACTCCGTCGACCACAACTGTTGTAGTAAGTAAACATAACATAATCAGCTTCTCCCCGACCTTTGCCAAACGAGCCAGCCCGCGATGCTGAGCCAGTAGCAATAAATAACTCCATTAATAATAATATGACCCAGCCTGACTCTGCTGCCCTCCACCAACGACTCCGCTATGCCGAGGCCCGTACTCCACACCAAGTGCCCTTAGCGTGCGGTCGTTTAAATGTAAATATTAGTATGTAAGCCCTGGCTTTAAATTTAGAGGTCACCACAGGATTGTCCGGTTAAGTAGTATAACCAGCCTTAGTGTGCTGAACTACGAGTGGCCCTATCAAAAAAAAAAACATAATCAGCCTATAGCGTTCCCTCTGCTGGGACAGTCCTCCTCTCTATGAGAGGGAATCACCACGCGGGCCCTCTGCGTGTTGGTTTATGTCACATGTTTTCGGATTTCTGGTCCTAAGAGATGCCGCTTTTCGTGCGATGTTTTTGTTCACCGCTTTAGGCAGTTGTCCCACCGCCGACGATGAATGAGATAGATTTTATTTTTATTTATTTTATTTTATTTTATTTATTTGGGACAAAAAAACAGTTATACATTAAAGTATTTTACAAAAAGTGGTTATCTTAAAAGGTAAAAAACGTATAACCCACACTATTGTCCACGAAATGACATTATAAGTACTGGTATATTTAAATACATATATGAAAAATAAAATTGAATTCAATGGTAACAATGGCGGTCTTATCGCTGAAAGTGATATCTTCCAGACAACCTTTGGAAGGACTTTAAAAACTTTAATTAAAGTGGGGAGGGCTAAATTTGTGTACTTACTAAATTACTCATAAAAACAGAAAAAAAAAATATATAGATACAATACATAGGTAATTAAATAATACAATACATAAATAATGTGTTCCTTAACATCATGTGGAGAGAAAACAAAAGAATAATCATAAATTGGAAAGAAAATAATTAGCAACCGGGCTTTTAAAAGTAGCGAGTGACAAACGATGAAAAACGTGAAACGAGTAGAACTAGAAACTAGAAATGATTGGCGAGCAGCGAGAAGAGAGCGTGTAGTCCCGATAGTTTTGGCCCTGGGCTATAAGCGTGTATGAAAGTGCGACGGGCGATTACTCGCTAGTTGGTCCGCTGGGAGTGAGTTCTGACTGCCAAGCGAGCATCGCTTAGCGAGTATTATCTTTGACAACTTGTCGCTCAGTGACAAGTCTAGTGAAGCGAGTAGTTGCAGGCAGTGTGAATTGTCAGAAAGCAACTATTAATATATGCATCTCTTTAATTTACACGGAATGTATATTTTGTTGTGAGTTTCTTGAGCGAGAAAATCGCCGATAGTTAGTTGTTTTCTCGCCAACAGTGGGACAACTGCCTTAAGCGAGTGAGAGTAGGGTTAATAAATTATGCAAAATAATCTTACCTGGATTCGAACCTACAACCTACAGCTACTCGTAAGTCATGCCTGTAACCACTGGGTCTATATGTTTTCGTTTCCAACGTCAGATATTAATCAAATATTTAAAAAAAAACCTTCCCAATAATGGTTAGTATTGAATGGTTCCATTCACTGAAACTATTGGTTAAATCGGCACGATGTTTTGAATGTTTTGTTCCCAGCACAGTGTAAATCATCATTTAACGGCACCTGATTAACGACAAAGACAAACCTTAAAAAGGTCGAAATTAGTTGATTGCTTTAAATTAAATCATTAAGTCGTTCGAGCTCAGAGTTCTAAGTTGAGCTACGCGATAACTGACAAATGCTTGCACTGATTGTACGGGCCTGCGTGATTCTACCCTCTAAGGAGTCTAAGGTATACCACAGACATAAACCTACATAGTTCTGATATGACTTCAAAAGAGACGTTGACCTCTGAGTCTGGTAGGAAACACTGGCCTCATCTAGTTAACATTTACGAGAAAAAATACGTGTTAAAGTGTTATTTATAATAACCTATTACTGTACTATTTACCTTTTTGACCTTACAAACAGACATACCATGAAGAGTCTACTACTCTAAATAACGACAAGGTTACATAAAAAAAAAATTAATTCATATGTCCAAAGATCCATATATATACATTGTTCAAAATTATAAATTACAAAAATGTTGAAGTTCATAATCGTTATCAAAATTAAATTATCACACATAGATTACAAACACATAAATTATACACATACATACTTATACAATTATCATAAATTATTATACATATAACCCTCATAATAAGGGATTTCTATAATGGGGATGACACCCTGTCCGCTACGGTATTCAGGATCATGTTGCGGCTGCCACGCAATCTGCATATCTGAGATGCCGTTTTCTTGCGAATAATGGCATGAAAACCAACAGTGTGAAATAGTGCGAACATCCCCAATGCACAACAGAAACGAAGCAGCCGCAACACCAACCTGAAAATATTATTGTATTGTGTAACGAGTGGACTGTATTTAATTGAAATTCCGAACTAGTAGGTACATAAAATGGCTTTATTTATAGTCTTTACATATTTTAGGTAACACAAATTGTAGCAAGTAAACTTAGGAAGAGAATTTCGGTCGACTGCGCTCGCATTGCTTTCTTTTTTTTTTTTTTTTTTAGGTAGGGCCACTCGTAGTTTAGCTCTATACGGCTAATGTACTACTTAACCGGTCTGTCCTGTGGTGACCTCTAATAAATTAAAGGCCCCCAGCCAGGGTTTACAAACTAAAGTTTACTTACAGCTAATGACCGCACGCTAAGGGCACTCCCTGTGGAGTACGGCCTCGGCATAGCAGGGTCATTTTGGGAGGGCAACAAAGGGACAGGCTGGGTCATATTATTTACGGGAGTATTTATTGCTACTGGCTCAGCATCGCGGGCTGGCTCGTTTGGCAAAGGTCGGGGAGGATTTTCATTACAAGTACGCGGACGTCGCGATGGGCCTCGTCGGCGAGGCCGGAATAAGGAACGCGTTGTGTTTTCTAAGAGTGCTGGTTTCCCTACTGCTCTCTTGTCGGATGGTGGTGGGGTCGTCGGGCTCGTCTAGGACGTTACGCGGGCGACGAACCCGAGAAATCTTGGAGGGACTCGCATTGCCAGGGTTCGGGGTTTTTATATGCACCGATCCGCGGGGGGCGCGAATCGGCCATATTTTTGCTATCGACCAATGGCAACGCGTGAAGCGATTGACCATATAAGGTAAAGCGCGACGGGGGGCTCCGTCGCTATCTACCGTCCTACCTCATCGTTACTTTATATGGGAACGTACTTACTTAAATCTAACAATGGCAGGCGGCGCTATATTACGTTGTTGTCGTGCACATATTGGATACGCTGGCAATCCAGCGACCTTTTGGTGTGAATAATCCACAGATTCCCCGTGTAAAAGCTCTGACAATATGCCTTGAAAAGAGTGAAGGGTAAATGTCTCCCTGTATTCACAAGGACGTGGGTCCCGAGTGCCGCGTGTCGTCGTCGCTGGAGGAGTGCGGCTCGGGCGGCGTGGTGTGGTACCTGGAGGCGGCGCGGCGCGAGTGCGTGTCGCACGCCAACCTGCAGGCCGGCGCCGGCGCCTACTGCCGCTACGCCGGCACCTTCCCCTCGGCCGAGGCCTGCGAGCGGGCCTGCGGAGCCTTCGCCGGCATCGGTACGTCACTACCACTGCCATCCATCATCATCATCATCCCACACAACTTTTCCCAAAAGGAAAAAAACAAAAAAGGGGGGTTTTTTGGTCCTTTCCTTTTGGCAAGTTTGTTTTTTGCTTTTGGCAAAGGAAAGGACCAAAAAGCACCCCCTCTCTTTTTGTTCCTTTCCTTTTAAAAAGTTTTTTTTTAATGCGCCAATCTTCGGAAGTAGCGGGTAGATTTGGATGAAATTTAAGGTATGAAAGTAGCTTGAAGAAGGTTATAAACTTCATCACTGAACACAGATGTTAGCCCTTCAAAACACTGAAGCCGTGTCAGGCCCCTTCCAAAATTATAGAAAATTATTGCACGAACATTTTCCTTAGAAATATTCATTTTAAAACGTAACCTGACAGATTCCAATCGACGCTGTGACTAAACAATAGCATTAATCCTAATACTTTCAACTGTTTTGAGATTCAAAATTTAAACACATTCGAATATAGAACAGTTCCAAATTCAATATTGCCGGGAAATATGGAGACGACAGAACTTAAAAGGCGTGCCTCGTACGTTCGCATTATGCACCTTCCCTCTAAATATTTTGAATATGTGCGAGATGAGTGCGAGTTCCCTCCTGACGCTCAGCTCGTTATACCCAAAATAAATAAAGTTGGGTACATTAATGGGTAAAAGGGACAACTCCATACAAGCGTAAGTATAAATACCTTACAAACTTATTACAATTTTTTTGTATAAATGGCGTGTCTGTTACGGCAGACGTGTGCAAACAGCGCATGGATCCGGGCCCGTGCCAGTCGTACGAGCCCAAGGTATACTTCGACGCGGCCTCGGGACAATGCCGGGAGTTCGCGTACGGCGGCTGCCACGGGGGAGCCAACCGGTTCTCCTCCATGGAGGAGTGCGCGCAAGTCTGCAAGGCTGAAATAGGTACGTCATTTCTATTTTTAAGCTATTGCATAGCTTTTATCGCGGGCTTTATAAACCTAACACCCCCCACTCCGACCGGCACAGCGTGCAGCGGTGCGGCGTTGAAAGCCGTGCATCGGCTAACGTCGTTTCAGTTCGGCAGACTTCGGCACGGTGTTTGTGTGCGTGCGACTAGACGTATGCGTGTAAACCTGTGTGTAGACTATAATAATTGCATAAGTTGATAAAAAATGCTATGCAATAGCTTTACCGCGGCAGTCCCCGAGTGCCACAATATTTTTTTTTATATTAAGCAATGTGGATAGATAGATAAATAAAACGTTTATTTGATACTCTGCAAAATACCAACTTGCTGCATTGGACTCGAAAGGCTTATAGGCGACGAGGTGCTAGTGGACAAGCTTCATAGCCTGGCTCATCCGCGAACCGTTGCTTGCCTGTCGGTTTTCTACAGATTGTACTTCGGGGAGTGTGCGCAGGAGCTCCATTACCAGATCCCTCCATCTCCATTTCACTACCGGTCTACCAGACGCACGACTGGGTACCATCCACACTTGGTTGATATACCGTCTTGTCGTACCAAGCGCTTCTCCTCCACATTTATTGTGCGCACAGCCAAGTTGTGGAATTATTCTCTGCCTGCTTCTGTGTTCCCTGCCACTTATGACCTTTCAGCCTTTAAAGCAAGAGTAAATAGGCATCTTCTGGGCTCGCTCGTCACATCGTAGACCTCATCTATCGCTTACCATCAGGCGAGATCGAGGTCAAGAGCGGGCTCATCCGAAAAAAAAAACAAGACTCAAAATAAAATTCCATAAAAAAATACAATAATGACTCACAATAAAAAAACAACAACGAAAAATATACCATACAGCTTGAGTAACATACAGGAAGTAACTCTTACATACAAAAAACAGAAATTTAAAAATGTGGGTAGAATTCACATTACTAACAATCCATGTTAACCCCTCCAACTAAGTAAAATACGCTTGTGTCTGGAATGGGTTCACGGCAATAGTGCAATGGGTGGGGTTAGAACCCGTGACCTCTCGATCACTCGGTCCTACACCTTAGGGTCCCCGTACACGTACCAGCGAAAACCGCAAAACGACGACGCCACTGGCATATTTCCTGTAGTTGTCATACATTTTATATGAATTCGCCGCACACGATTGACGCCGGTGGCCGCCACATGCTATGAATCGTCACTGCTCGCTTCCTGTGGCCCGCACCGGCCACGAAACGCCGACACATAACGCCGCCACACGCCACTCGCGCGATTCTCCACCCTTCTCTCCCTTACTTCAGTCAACCCATTCAAGTCTTCTACGACAACGTTTTTTTTTATCAGAAGCAGCGCAATTAAACCTTCTTCCTTCGTCTGAGTCCATTATTATACTGCATGCATGGGTTAAAAAAAGTAGCAGCCACCGACCACAAGTGTCGACCACCGGCCACAAAGCGGCCGTCGCGCGCTTCAGCTACCTTTGTAGCCGCTTCTAGCTTCTCGTGGCGGCGTTTGTGGCTGTGGCGTGAAGCCCGTGTGCGGCGACCCTTAGCCATTAGGCTAAGCCATTATACTTTTCTCAGACTAACCGGTTGCAGTTGAATACTAGTGTTTTGCATGGTTCCCCATAACTTTGTGTCTTTTTTATTGAGAATAGGCTCGCGTTTGACCACCATCTCACCTGATGGTAAATCACCTACCATCAGGTCAAATGTGGTCGAAGATGGAGCTCGCGAATTCCACTCCTTAGCCGTACGCACAATGAAAATATTCCCAAAATGTTTAGTGCGTATGGGTGGGATGTCGACCATGTAACGATAGCGCATCGCTGTTTGTCTTATAGTACGGTGATGGAACGAAACCTTTCCCCATGTTCGACTTCCAGGCTATCCGGTTGCGGTAGAGTACTAATGTTTTGCATAGTTTCTTTTTTTCCTCAAAAGAGTACCACAGACATGAACCTACATGTTTTTCATATGATTAGACCAAGACGAATTGACCTATGAGTTTGTTTCGGGGTTTTTTCTCAGAGTAGTCAGTTAGGAAACACCGACCTCATCTAGCTAAACTTAAAACGCATTAAAACATGATGTGTAAAGTTGTTATTTATGACCAATTTACAAAATCATTTCAATTTAGCAAGTCAAAGGTGTAAAAATGATGGTCGGGGCCAACACGAGGCACGGATACCTAATAATATTATTAATTCCTTATTTTCAATCCACAATAATAATGTTATTATTAATTCATAAACCTCTTATTTAAATCAACCCCTAAGAAATAAGCATAAAAACTTGTTTGAAAAATTGTGGGGAACATTTAGTAATAGGTATTATAATAAGTACTTTTGACTTAAGTTTAAGAGTCAAAACTATCACAATTATTTATTGATAGGTTTTTGTAGTAAATTCAAGAATTACCCAGCTCCTGCGCTAATATTTACTGTATTACAGAAGCCAGTTTGCTCCCCATAACAATAGGTTACATTTTTATGCCGATAACATGAGAGAAAAAGAAAACATACCTACAAAATGAATTAAATTAAATGATGCTGGAAGAGCTTAAACAGAAATAACAATAAAATAAAAAATAGATGAATTTAAAAAAAGCGACTTAGAATGATATGTATGTTTAACAATGGTGTGTGTGTGTGTGTGTGATATACAGGGTTAGTCGTAAAACACCGAAAACCTCTCAGGACTATGTTACGAGTAATAACATCATAATCAACAACTTTTGTTCTATGACTTTTAAAAATTCGTCATATTTTAGTTCACCCGATTTTCATGCAAAAATAAAAATATTTATTTTAATTTAATAAGCGATATCATCTTTTGCTTCGCATAGACTTCGTAACATTTAGGGCGTTCAATTTAAATATTTTTATTTTTGTATGAAAATCTTGTGAACTAAAATATGACGAATTTTTAAAAGACATAGAACAAAAGTTGTTGATTATGATGTTAGTAACATAGCCCTGAGAGGTTATCGGTGTTTTTCAATTAACTCTGTAGATAACTAAATGGGTCAATGATTATTGTGTTCTGTGTACAACAGATGTGTGTGCGTTACCACCGGAGCAAGGTAACTGCTACCTGTACCTAAAGCAGTGGTACTACGACCCGTCGAGCGACCGGTGCAACCAGTTCGTGTACACCGGCTGCAGCGGCAACGAGAACAGGTATTTGTTTTTAGTGGGAAAAACCATCAAATTACTCTTCTCGCTCGAGGTGTGGCGGAAGGTGCGTCAGACTTTTACTGACTCAAAATCCACCCTGTTCCTTCAATTGCCCTTGCGTTACGAGGCTGCGGTATCTCGTTAGAAACTTCACGCAACCCCGTCAGAGAACAGGTGCCATCAACATGTTTGCAAACTATAGATATATGGATGTGTGAGTCTATCGATATCTAGCGATAGTATAAATCGCTTTCTTTTGCTTCGCATAGACTTCGTAACATTTAGGGCGTTCAATTTAAATATCTTTATTTTTGTATGAAAATCTGGTGAACTAAAATATGATGAATTTTTAAAAGTCATAGAATAAAAGTTGTTGATTATGATGCTAGTAACATAGTCCTGAGAGGTTTTCGGTGTTTTACAATTAACCCTGTATAAATATTTACGTCACACATTTTTGTCATAGATTCGAGACTCAACGAGACTGCGAGGCACGCTGCAAGCGTCCAGTGTCAACCACCACCACTGTGGCGACTCCAGAGGTAAAACTAACTCTGCCATTGAAAATATCGAACATAAGTTCTAAATGTAATGGCAAAGGAATCGAGATTGAAAGAGCCACATTTCTGATGCAAGGAAACGCTGTATGAACTTTATTTTATGTTAATAACTCCATGAAATAACAAAACCGTGGAGTTTCTTGCTGGTTCTTCTCAGGAAACAACCCATTTCGAACCGTGCACTAGCTTTTGACGTTTTATAAGTGCCCGTGTAGGTGAAATAAAATATATTGAGTTTGATTTTTAAAATGTGCATTTCTGTTGGAGCAGCAGGCAGAACCCGAATGCAAGACTCCAAGCTCATTAGCGCCGTGTGGCAACAACGTGACAGTGTTCTATTACGACTCCGAGACGGGGCAATGCCTCGTCAGTGGGTTCGGAGGCTGCGGCCACCCCAACACCTACAGGACGGAGGAGGAGTGCGAGAGGAAATGTGGAAGCTTCCGCGGCATAGGTGAGCTACATCAGCGTATACAAAATTCGTTGGAAATCTATTTATTTAGTGATACGGAACTCAACAGCTTACTTTACAAAGTCAGGATTATGGTAGCAAAGTGACGTGAGGTTATGAAGCGTAGTAAGACTTTCACAGTGTGTATAATATAAATATGTCCACCTCTAAAAGTCACCTCTCTTCAAGAATAAATCGTTAAATCTCCGAAGCTCTGAAGTTTTAATCAAAAATATACATCATCACCATACAGTCTTTGGAAGTAAAATTGACTGCTGCGCAATTGATTTCGCCGTACTTCACAGCGGCAAACTTCCTTTACGCGACTTATATGTGACATTTCCCGACCATTTGAATGCTAACCGCACGCTTGTGC
The DNA here is from genome assembly GCA_943138885.2 of Tholera decimalis. NCBI lineage: Eukaryota > Metazoa > Arthropoda > Insecta > Lepidoptera > Noctuidae > Tholera > Tholera decimalis. The sequence continues at coordinate 31,846,638 of OW964565.2, forward strand.
AGACGTGTGCGGCGCGCGCCTGGACCCGGGCCCCTGCCGCGCCTCCATCCCCAAGGTGTACTGGGACGTCATGACGGCCAGCTGCCAGCCCTACGCCTACAGCGGCTGCGCCGGCGGACCCAACCGGTTCTCCAGCGTCGAGGAGTGCATGGACGTCTGCGGCGACACCGGACCTGGTGCGTACTTTACTGCTGATGTGAAGCAGTCCTTCTGGTTCTGGGATCTCCTCTCTAATTTTAATTTCTTCTTTTTAAATGGAACTGTATAAGTGAAGCATGGTGGTAGCTTGGTCGCTGGTAGTGGTAGCTAACGGTGTTGTGTGGCGGTCGTAGCACGCGAGTGCCTGCAGGCGGCTAGCCCGGGGCGCGAGTGCGGCGCGGCGCCCGGCCCGCGCTGGCACTACAGCGCGGCGCACGTGGACTGCGTGGTGTTCGCCTACCTCGGCTGCGGCGGCAACCTCAATAACTTCCGCTCCTACGCGGACTGCGCGCGCGTCTGCCGGCTGTCCACAACGAGAGGCGACGGTACTTACTTCCGCTTCCGCCGACCGCGGCTGACTTGCGTCTCAATAAGGGTTTTCTGTATAATGTCCACCAGGCAGCAGCACTGAGGCATCAGGACCGGACACCTGTCAAATGCTTCAGTTTTTTGACATCTGTCAATGTCATGTATACGTCAAAGTTTCGTTTTCAAAGAAGACCTCTCGCCTCAGTAGCGCCAACTCGTGGTTTAAATTTTCCAGAAAACCCTAATTCCATTCAAATGAAGCGGCAATTGCTAAGGTGTCGGACTTGTGGTCGAGAAGTCGCGGGTTTGAACCACATTCATTACACTATTGCCGTGAATCTCCAGACACAAACACTAAGCTTGGAGTTGTTAACAAGTTTGCTAGTCATGTAAATTCTACCCACATTACTAGTTCTCCCCTGCTCTGGCAGAACACTCGCCTTCGATATCTAAAAGACTGGTCAAAGCTCCCCAAATACGCGATCATATATCTACTCAAAATCAGTGATTGGTTGATAAAAAAGACAGCAGCCGTCCCAGATTTGCCAACATGAAACATTTTTTCATACACCGACTGGCGCCAGGACCCATGAGACAAGGTCTGCCGCGTGCGATCCTAACGTTCCCCACGCCATCGCCGTCATTGTGAAAGCCGCTCGTTTATGAAGTTTTAGAATGTAAACGCTTATGCTTTGTTCTATCTGCACTGCTTGCTCACTCGCTTGTGTCTCTGTCCCGCACGAGCACTTTTAAACTTTTCTCTTAAACCAGGTTGGTACCGTGTTTTTATAATTTTTATTCGGATGTTGTATGTCCCTCATTGTCGTTATTCGTTGTCAAATACTATTTTAAACGTTTATTTATGTTTTCGAATGATAGTTTGGGTTTGTACGACCATTTGCGATAATGAATTACCCTCAATCGTTAATGATTCATCGATTTTAAATGTTTTAATGAATTTTTAGTGCAGGGGGTTAGTCTGCTTAGTAAATGAAATGTAAATCATTCAAATTATCTTAATTATTATAGATCCAAACCAAGTGCTGCCAATAGACTGCACTCCATACCAACAAGAGTGCGAGGCTCTAGACTGTCAGTATGGAGTCGACAGGTTTACGCAGGACGGATGCCAGAGGTTTGTACGATATTATAATGTAGATGAACGAGTCTCCACTTTGTATTTTACAACGAAAATTTGCTAAATATTACGATTATCTCCCATTTAGATGTGTATGTAGAGAAGACCCGTGCATCAGAGCTAATTGCCAACCAACAGAGCGCTGCGTGGCCATCGCGATACGGGACCCTGCCACTCAGGAGCCGGAGTACACTGCCAGATGCGTCTTCGGTAATTTATCATTCTATTTATTTTCCAATTATCATTCTATTTATTGTAGCATTATCATTCTATTTACTGTCCCTTTATCATTATATTTATTGTCTTATTGTTATAAATTATTATAATTGTCTAATTAGCATTCTATTTACTGTCCCATTCATTATCATACTATTTATTGACCCAGTACCATTCTGTTGATTTTGCAATTATCATTATATCTATTGTCAAGTTGCTACCTCAACCTATCTACTATTTCCAACGATGCATACCTCGAAACTTGAACGGATGTAGAAACTAACCAGCTCCTGAAAACAGACCTGGAATCTGACGCTTCTTCTTATAATTAAAGCATGATATAGTCTTCTAAATATTGTTAATGTTTTATTTATCCATATATGTAACTGCCTCGTTGTTCTAGTGCAGTAAGCGCGACTGCTGAGTATAAGATCTCGGGTTTGATTCCCAGTTCGGGCAAAAAGTGCTATTGAGTTTTCTGGAGTTTGGAAGTTGGTGGTGTAATGTGCCCTGGAAAGTGCGTTAAGCCCAGTGTTCGATCCTACAAAAGCCAGCCAACGGTAACTGGTATGGTCGTACAGTCCACGGTACGGGGAGCCTTACCGTTGCTTGTCAAACACAATATGTAGCCTCTTAGGCTTTACTAATAAATAATTAACTTTACACAATTTGACTTACCTGAGCTGTAGAGACAACAAGTTACGACCCTTCCTGAGGCCACGTCCGTGTGTGTGTGTATGTAGGGAATGAGTAATTGAAACGTATAGTGAGGTCGAGTGTGGATGGACGAAGGTTCTCAAAGATGCAGGTCCTCACAACGCGGTCCGGCAGCAATCACAGCACAAACTTCGCACCAGATTGAAGCAGCTATTTATCACTACTTCACAATTACTTTCAGCAAATTCGCGTGCCATTTGGTCTGGCGTCAATACGGCGTATTGTTCAAAATATCCCAGTATGTTACTCAATTCGGGATTACAATTTCAACTTATCGTTAATCGCGACCCAATTATCGGTTACAACGGGCGATTGAACACGATATTTCCAGTTACAACAAAATCACAGGTCCCAAAAGATGGACATTTTTTCAACGGAAGCCAAGGTAATCTGTCAAGTCAAGAAGTTATGTCAAGTGTCAACATCAAAGACAATAGAATATTGCCACACCAAAAATATGCGTTCAAATACGTTCTGGACGCAACATCTACCCCCCCCGGACGGGCCTACCCGTCCGCTAATCAATTGGAAGTCTTGACAAGGTTGCGAATTTAACACAGCTTCAATGCGGCAAAATACCGTAGCTAGTTCCTCAAAGGTGAGAACGGTGTCTCCCAACAATCTCCGCCAGTGTCCCTTTGCCGCTTTCACCGCGGACTCAAAAATATCCCCCCAATGGGGGCAGGCTGGCGGGTCAAACAACCAAGTGACCCCTCGGCGGGCCAAACTATTACCAATGTCAACCTGGCTCTCATTAAGGAAGGCGTATACCTCCTTCAAATAGTTACTTGTACCCTTGTAATTCGTACCGCAATCAGACCTAATCAAAGAAGGTAACCCACGGCGAGACACAAATCTTTCCAAAGTCGCCACAAAGGCCTCTGTCGAGAGGGAGGTTACCAGCTCCAAATGTACTGCCTTGGTTGACAGGCAGACAAAAACACACAAATAAGCCTTGACAATCTTACTATTTCGAATTGTGGACGTCTTCAACAAAAGGGGACCAGCAAAGTCCGTTCCGACGCCAGCAAAGGGCCTCGCCTCATTGACACGATCAGCCGGCAAAATCAAAAATTCTCGCTGTACGATGGCCAACAGCGCATTGCAACCGACATGCGAGTTCCCAACGTGACGATCAGTCACCAACAATTGAACCAAGTGGCCCTCCTTGGGCAACAAAAGGGGGTGACGGGCCCCATAAGGAAGGCTAGAGTGCCTCAACCGTCCTCCAACACGCAAAAGACCCGTCTTATCCAAGAAGGAATTCAGCTTACTAATGGCTCCCGACAACTTAACCCTACCAGACTTCAAGACCTCGATCTCCTTCTCAAAGTGTGCAGCCTGCACAGAGCGGACCCAAAGGAGGAGTGACTCCTGTCGCTCTTGAGGAGAGAGAACTGGTGACAGGCGCTTGTCCCCTGGATTCCTAGAATTATGGCCAAAACGCCTGATCCACGAGGTAACGTTCAACAATTTTTCGAGGGAGCTGTATTGATTCAACAAAAAATCAGGATCAAACGGAGGATCCTTCGTCCCAACAGCGAACACCTTAAGTCCGGGCAAAGGATCCGACATCAAGACTGGCGTTCGAGGCCAATCGCCCTCGGGGCGAGTCAGCCAGTCCGGTCCCCACCAGAGGGGGTGAGCAATCAAGCGGGGGGCCATGTACCCGCGTGAGGCCACGTCGCCCGGGTTCAGGTCACCAGGCACGTGCCTCCAAATCAAAGGCGTTTCAGAACCTTGAATCTGCGACACTCGGTTCGCAACAAAAGAGTGGACGGACGTCTTCAACCAACACAAAACAATTTGACTGTCCGTCCAGGCGTAAGAAGCCCGACAGTTCCACCCAAAGTGTGCGCAACGTGGTTTAGGAGACGCACAAGGAGCACCGCAGGGAGTGCGGATACAAATTGGAGCCAGTCTTCCAACAGGGTTTCCCGAAGTGGCTCGTCCCAACCAAGATCAGTTATAACAAGGGCAGGAGCACCAATTTTAGGGTAAAGACAACTCACAAGGGTGAGTTCAAACCAGGTCCTTCCCTCAACAGTGGTGACAGCCGTTTCGCCAATTCCCCAAATCTTGCCTGAAAAGTCGTTCACCTTCAGGCCAACCTGTCCCGCTAACCAAGACGACAAAAGGCAACCCTGGGCTCCCGTGTCCAAAATGGCACGGACCACAATCGAGTCACCCAAGGGTCCCCAGACCTTGACCGAGGCCGTTGGCAACAAAACCGTCTTGATCGGGGGGGGGGGGGGGGTCCTTTAGCGGGGCAGGCGTCAATTTTTTAGCGATGCCTGGGCGGCGACCGATCGCCGCATCCAGGCTGTCTTCGTTCACGACGAGGCCAACATTCAAAATATTCGTCCGCGCGGTGTCCCGAGCCGCTCGCCATCACTGGAGGGGCATATCCCACCGAATGCCCGAATGACGGAGGGCGCGACTCTAACCGGGGACGTTCCGCCAACGGAGCGGAAAGGCAGCGGTGCCGATCCGGCCCCTGCTGCCTAGCAGCCAACGCGCGTTCTCCCTGACGAGGGGAGACCAAATGGCGCTCGCGGGGCTCCCGTTCAACTTGCGCGGGGGGTGGAGTGCGGCCAACAGAATTGCGGGCCTCAGCCCGGTGCTCGTCTCCGGGGTACCCCCCCCTGCGCGAACCCTCCTCAGAAGATGGTCTGCTGAAGCGGTTCGCGTTGGCGCACAAAATCTCCAAGTGGGACCCTTTACAAATTCTACACAGGCGGGGGTTGGGGCAGTCCCGATGGAAGTGGGCCCCCAAACACGAGAAGCAGAAACGGCGTGCGTTGACAGTGCGGCGGCGGGCACTTACGTGCAAATTCAAAAAAGCCGGGCAACGCGCCATGACATGCCCCGTTGCCTTACAAAAGTCACAATGATGAGGACTCCGGGCGCCAGCAAAACGGGGGGCGGGACGAACATCAACAGGCCCCCTAGCCCTAGTCCGTCCCTGGTCTCTAGGCCGAGAAGGTAGTGGGGGTGACCCCGTGGCGCCACGAGTGTTATCCAAGAACCGACACTCGTCTTCCAAAAATTTGAGGAGGTCGTCAAAGGGGGGAAGATGGGTGGCACTATCCCCACCATACTTCTGCTCAAAACGTGACCTCAACTCCGCGGGGAGTAACTGCAGCACTATGTGCACCAACAAGTAGGACCAATGTTCTACCGGTAACTCCAAGCGTCTCAAGGCGTTGGTCGCTGAGACCAACGGGTTCAGCAAGTCAGTGCGCAACGCCGACGTGCTGGTAATGGCCGGTAGCCCCAAAATCTAGCCGATGTGCACATCAGACAGGCAGCGCTTGTTCTGATACCATCGGGAGAGAAGCTCCAGAGCGGTCGGGTAGGAGGAATCCGTCACCGGCAAGTGCTGCACCAAGGCTCTGGCTTCGCCCTCCAGGACAGACAATAAATAGGCCAGCTTCTGGGCAGGTCCGAGGTCCGAGCGTGCATCCACAAGACTTTCAAAAAGATTTAGGAAGCCCAGCCAGTGGTCCAAGCGACCATCAAAATGTGGCAGCTCCAGGGTGGGCAGCCTACCCAATAGTCCAGGGCCTGCAACAACGGGGGTCTGCGGCTTGGCCGCATCAGGCACCCGGCTCTTCAAAATTTCCCGGGCTCGTTGACTTATGACATCCCCCAGGTGGACAATCTGGTCATAGTCACCCAAAATCTTATCGCGGGCTGCCTGGTCCATCACCCCCAAATCCACGTCCATGATGAACTCGTAGAAGCGTGTGAGCGCAGCATCAGCTGACTTGATCCTCTCATTCAAGCACCCATACCAAGCAAGGGTGAGCTCTTCCAATTCCAATCGCTCAACCGTTGCTGCTGCCGATGTGAACCATCTCAACTGTGAGACAAATCCGGCAGCAGACTCCCTGACTGCCTTTAATGAGGCCATTGCAACAATCAAATATCAATACCAATAGGCTAAATTAACTAAACAAACAACAATGACTTGTTAGCCAATCGAACAATTTCTGCAAAATAAAAACTTAAATTCAACTTATTTCAAGTCCAAATCCGACCCTGTACTTATTCCAAGTATGAATCTAGCTTGCTAAGGATGGCTAGTTACACAAAAAATAACAATTTAATGTATATACTGTGCATTCAATTATTAATTACAACAAATATACCAAATTATGTACCAAATACAACCTAATCATTCCTTATTTCACAAATAAATCTTACTTGTCAATACAACAACAGAGGCTACAGTACAAATCACAAGTACAATTTGAGCCCGGCTGACAAAACAATATATTCAAACTTATTAAGTTTTTTTTAACAATGTTCAAAACTTCCAATTTACTATGTGGATTTATTTTAATGTAAAATCCACGCTCTGCTTACCAGTTTGTTCGATCCTACAAAAGCCAGCCAACGGTAACTGGTATGGTCGAACAGTCCACGGTACGTGGAGCCTTACCGTTGCTTGTCAAACACAATATGTAGCCTCTTAGGCTTTACTAATAAATAGTTAACTTTACACAATTTGACTTACCTGAGCTGTAGAGACGACAAGTTACGACCCTTCCTGAGGCCACGTCCGTGTGTGTGTGTGTGTGTGTATGTAGGTAATGAGTAATTGAAACGTATAGTGAGGTCGAGTGTGGATGGACGAAGGTTCTCAAAGATGCAGGTCCTCACAACGCGGTCCGGCAGCAATCACAGCACAAACTTCGCACCAGATTGAAGCAGCTATTTATCACTAATTCACAATTACTTCCAGCAAATTCGCGTGCCATTTGGTCTGGCGTCAATACGGCGTATTGTTCAAAATATCCCAGTATGTTACTCAATTCGGGATTACAATTTCAACTTATCGTTAATCGCGACCCAATTATCGGTTACAACGGGCGATTGAACACGATATTTCCAGTTATAACAAAATCACAGGTCCCAAAAGATGGACATTTTTTCAACGGAAGCCAAGGTAATCTGTCAAGTCAAGAAGTTATGTCAAGTGTCAACATCAAAGACAATAGAATATTGCCACACCAAAAATATGCCTTCAAATACGTTCTGGACGCAACACCCAGTTTTCGTTTTGACATCTTTAACAGTTGTTATAGGTAGTCAGAAGCCAGAAAATATGACATTGGTCTTGCACAGGGGTATCGTGTTACCCAGTGCGACCATTGTGGAGATCAGATAGGCAGTCGCTCCATCCGCTCAGCTGCATCCGGTTAGACTGAAAGCCGACCCTAACATCATTGGGAAAAGGCTAAGCAGAAGCATTGTATTTATTGTCCCATTATAATTCTATTTATTGTCCCATTATAATTTCATTTATTTCCCATTAACATTATATCGATTGTCCCATTATCATTATATTTACTGTCCCATTATCATTATATTTATTGTCCCACTATCATTATGTTTACTGTCCCAACAACATTATATTTATTGTCCCATTATCATTATATTTACTGTCCCACTATCATTATATTTACTGTCCCATTATCTGCATTTACTGTCAAGTTGCTACCTCAACCGTTGTACTATTACAACGATCCATAAAATGGAAACTTTTAAGTATGTAGAAACTAACCAGCTCCTGAAAACGTCCCCGGCCCGACTGGCAAATAATGTCTGGAAATTACAATATCCTGTTTTGTAAATATTATAAATGTTTTACAGAAAGTAACGATGTAGAAAATAACCAGCTCCTGAAAACGTCCCCGGCCCGACTGGCAAACAATGACTGGAAATTGCAATATTCTGTTTTGTAATGTTTTACAGAAAGTAACGATGTATTCGAGTGCGAGGAGTACGTGGCGAACTGTTCTCGCCTCCGCTGTGAGTACGGCATCCAGCGCACGCGCATGGCGGACGGCTGCGACAGGTGCTCGTGCGTGACGGTGGAGGTGGACTGCGAGCCGCTGCGCCACGAGTGCGACCAGCTCAAGTGCAACTACGGCATGGATAGCGTCGTCGGTAGCGACGGCTGCACGAGGTCATTATATATATATATATATATTTTTATTAAAAATAGGTTCGCGTTTGACCACCATCACACCTGATGGTAAGTGATGATGTGGTCGAAGATGGAGCACGCTTACCTAAAAGTAACCTATTCACTCTTGACTTAAAGACTCCCAGGTTATAGCTATCGGGACACACAGACTCCGGCAGGGAATTCCACTTCTTAGCCGTACGCACAATGAAGGTATTCCCAAAACGTTTTGTGCGTATGGGTGGGATGTCCACTATGTAACAATGGCGCTTCGCCGTTTGTCTCGTAGTCCGATGATGGAACGGGCTTGGCGGAATTAGACTGTGTAATTCCATCGCACACTCCTCGAAATGTAACCGATAGAAAACCGATAGACTTGCAACTCGTCGTCGATGTTCAAGGCTCTGGAGCTTTGACTCTATCAGTGCATCTTTGCCAATGAGTCTCTTGGCCCGCTTCTCAATAGACTCAAGCGCGTCCAGTTGGTATTTAGCAGATAATCATTATTATACTGACTTCATATAACAGAGGGGCATTAAATTACACTACGTATACTATACGTGTTTAAGTAGTATTAATTCGATGCGCACATTCTACGCACTGGGAAACAGAGAGGCTTGTCGCCAAAGAAGACCTAGAAAGCTCTCTTAACAACTTATAGGAGTTCATGACGGATTGGAAGGAGACGGTAGCCCACTGGAAGGAATGGAGATCTATGGGGGAGACCTTTGCTCACCAGTGGGGTGATATAGGTTAACAAAAAAAAATCACTTCTCATAATTATTATCATAGTTTTCCATAAGCTCCTCTAGTTGTTCTTCCTACGTCACGTTTCGTCTATCTTATCGCGTCGTACTTGTATTGAATCCCGAGTACACATACGCACCCATTACAATTCTTTCGCATGCCAAACATTGCGATCTAAATTCAAACTATACCGGCCAGTGCGATAGGCTGACCGCTCGCATAGCAGACCTCCACAGTACTAACTAACTCTGCCATTTTCTATTTATATTTTTCTATATATTATTTATTTCTTATTATATACTTTATTGTACACCTCACAATATTTCTATAGATACAAAAATTTAAACTAGTGCACAATGGGCGGTCTTATCGCACAGAGCGATCTCTTACAGACAAACTTTGGATGGACAAAAATTAAAGGAGACAGAGTTGTCAGTACACAAACAACATAAATGATATTAATTCAACATAATATAAAATACATACATACAATACAAAAATCATATACGAATAAATATTACATGTATCTATAATTGAAAAGAAAGAAGGGGAAAAGTTATAGGGAGGGGTAATGCTCCTTCACCAATATATCGCACGCTTAATCCAATACTGTCACTATCCAAAATTTTGCGAAAACTACGCGTAATCACGCTTACACTAGTCTAAAAGTAACAGAAATAACCGCTATACGGGCAGTAGTCCGCTTCGTCACTAAACAAAATTGTTCCCATTCTCATGCCATTTTTTGCCTCTCCTGAAAATTTGACTTTTTGGGATAGTGACAGTATTGGTTCAAGCGTGCGATATATATAATTCATTTTGTTGTAGATGCAAATGCAAAGAGGACCCATGTCAGAGGATATCGTGTGCAGAAGGCGAGCGCTGCGTAGTACAACAATACAGGAACGGCCTCGAATTAGATCCGCAGTACACCGCGGAATGCCGAAGCAGTAAGTCCTTTCTATTTCAGCATACTATCTTAGTTGAGAAGCTTGAGTACCAATAAAATATTAAATCACTAGGCAGTCGCGCGGGACTTCGCTCCCGTGGACTTTATTACGATAAAAAAAATATAACATTTTGCAGTCGGGTAAAAAACTTTCAGGTAAAGGTAAAAAACCTTCCTCCCGCCTGTAGCATTAATCGCTCATAAAGATATTTGATTGATTGAATTATCAAACACCCATTTTTTTTCGGGTAATAAAATCATTGAATGGTCTCTCCGGCTCGGGGTGCAGCGGATGGGAGTGTCAGACTTCTACTGACTAAAAACCCACCCTTTTTCTTCAACTGCTCTTGCGTTCCGAGCCCGCGGTATCTCGTTAGAACATTTCCGTAGCCCAAAACACTCATATCTACTATGAGTTTTTTCAAAGCACATTTACACGTAAAAAGATTCTCTTTTTATCTTGCTCCATCTCTGTATAGTAAAATTATTGCAATTTGCCCAATATATAAACTCTTACTCCACAATTGTAAAAAATCTGTACGGACATTCCTTTTGGACCTCAATTATAATGACACAGAATTATTTCTCACAACGTAATCACGCACGCACACACAACACTCACACACACACACACACACACACTCAGACGCACTTACACACACACATATTCATATGCTATGAATAAAAATATTAAACAAAAAAAAAATATGTATATTAATAAAATAATAGTAATAAAAACTATTGTATTAAACTATTGCATTCCATTACCAATCAGGGGATCGGCACTGTGTTTCCTTAACACAAGCCGACTTTCAGCCTAGCTAGGAGAACAGTATCTCACCTGTTTTGTATTGCATTGTATAATATTGTAGAACCTAAAATTATAGAATTCCAACAGTTGTGAACAATGCAATCCAATTATGAAATAAATACTATTACATTTTGATGACAGCGAATAAAGCGGGCATGTGTCCAATGGACACGACGACCACGAACGAAGTGTCGTGCCGGCACGAGTGCGTGGACGACGCCGGCTGCCGCGGCGTGGGCAAGTGCTGCCGGCGCGGCTGCAGCGACCTGTGCCTCGCGCCCGAAGACCGAACCAGCCCGCGCCCGCCGCTCACCACCACCCTAGCACCAAGTAACTACTTTTATACTACACCTGCTTGGAAAGTACCTTGATACTTTATCAAATTTACGGTAGAAAGTACGTCATTGCATATCGAACAAATATGCAGGGAGAAAACGCATCTGAGCGGGAGAGAAAAGTGTATGAAAATCCATTTCTTACGTGGTTTTTCTTTTTTAATTTTGGGTAAGACTATGCGCCGGTAACCTAAATATCAAAAGCCAAAAAGTTTTTACGGTGAGTTTTTATCTCCAAGTTCGCAAAATGACACTGGCCACTAGCTGTGTGTTGGATGGTGTCGGGCTGGCAGTGCGACCCTGCGGCGGCAGGATAAACAATTTGAAAAAAGAACATGTGAAAATTGCAGACGCCATTGGCGCCATTTTCAATTTGTGTGTTGTTTGAGGATTCAGTTTTCGTAGAAAGTAAAATAAAACTATCAAAATGATAAGTAGTAATATTGATGATGAAGATTTTTTAACTCCGCCGCAGTTGAAGGAAACAGCAAAAATACTGATTGATAACCTTTTACCACAAAAATCAATTAAAAAATATTCGCTAACTGCATACTAACTGCAACAATTTCAATATAAATTTCATTTAGTAAAGATTTCGTTTTTTATTTTCCTCGTAGGTGTAGTATAAAGCACTACGTATCACTCGAGAGAAAATGCGATTCCCGATCTCGGGTGTTTCAAACGACACCCTCGACGGTAATCGGTCACTTTCTCCTCTCGGTGAACAATGACCTATTTCAATCATCATCTACTATACCAGCAGGCAGCTATTCGCATATATATTATTTATAGCAGGCTATTCGTTTGTGGAATGCATTGCCGGTGTCAGTATGACAAGCTTAGTCACTCGCTACTTTTAAAAGCTTAGTTGCTAATTATTTTCTTTCCAGTTTATGATTATGCTTTTCTTTCTCTCCACATGATGTTAAAGAACACATTATATGTGTTGTATTATTTAATTACCTATGTATTGTGTTGTATTTATATATATTTTAATTTATATTCCACTTAATTAAACTTTAACTTTTACTTTCCACTTTAATTAAAGTTTTTAAAGTACTTCCAAAGGTTATCTGGATGATATCGCTTTCACCGCCATTGTTACCATAGAATAAGCAGTATTGTTAAATAGGCGTGTTTAAAAGAGGTTAGAAAGGAAATAGTTCCTGATTTGTATGAGAACGCGTGTCGCCGCTTGTCTCCCACTACAAGCAACTCCAAGGCCCGTTACGTATGCGAATTACGCACACAAATAAATTACACACATTTAAATCGAGAGTTTGCTACTGATTGTAACTCACTGTCGATAAACATGCGCCGTGCATCACGGCCAATCAGGGCAAAGGATGCAACGCATTCAGTACATTGTAAGCGGACTTGTTCATTGCGTTGATTAAGCGAGTACAGATCGGGCAATGTATATTTTTTGTAACTTGTTGCAATAATGTTATAAATGTTCGGAATTTCATAGTGATAAGAATATTTTTATGGTTTTTACAAATAAAATTGTAATTAAATGTTATTTTCGACTTACCGATGGAAAGATATACCTCCTCGCTCTATACTTGCGGTCTAACTTTTTGTTTTACAGATTATAATTGCACAACACGGCATTTTAAAGCAGAGCTCTGTGTTCCGAAGTAATCCGAAGCGCACTAAACGCGGTGAATGAATTAATCGGTCGAGCTATGATTTTCGTATCACAAATGTGGCGCGCTCGCCACGCCCACATTACCATCCCAACCTTATTCATCTATTCCGTGATTCTATCTATCTATCTACTTAGCCTTTTCCCAATTATGTTAGGGTCGGCTTCCAGTCCTAACTGATGCAGCTAAGTACTAATGTTTTGCATCGAACGATCAGATCTCCACAGCCATGCAGTTGGGTAACACAGGGGCGAGCACAGGATTATGACACTGGTAATGCGGCTAGCGTTGCCAACTTTTTCAAAAAGATGTACGTCTACATACTTGTTGTCATTAAAACTACTTCTTGCACAGGTGTTGTAGTCGGTTGGGTGCTAGATGGGCCGGGATCACTTAACACTTCCTGCATCAGTGTGTCTTGGCACTCTTGAATGAGTTGGGTTCTTTGTTTTTTAACAAATACATGTCTAGAAGTACTAGCATCACTAACGTGACCATTTATTTTTTGTCTCAAAACGGGACACTGGTTTATTAAGGTCAATTAACAGGTTGTCAATGAAAAAAAAAACACTTCATTTAAGTTTTTTATGTAGGAATAGTCAGCTTAAAAGTTACGAATTAAATATATATATATATATATATACTTACCCGAAAAGTTAAGTTAAGTATATAAAATTTATATTTATCAGATGAACAAATTGGCTTTAATATAGCTGGTGATGATTTTAAATAAGAATGAAATTCTTAGCTCGTTTTTTTTTTATATTCACCTTAATTATCAAAATCACCGTTAGAACTGAAATTTGTAATTGGGTTTTCAGTACAGAAAGGGTATCGTGTTACCCGGTAACACGATACCCTTTCTGTACTGATTAAATAATATTACAACCTTGAAGTTAAATGAAGCGTCAATATCCTAATGGCTAAGGTGTCGGATTTGTGATCGAGAGGTTGCCGATTCGAACCCCACCCATTACACTATTGCCATGAACCAACTCCAGTCACAAGCACATTTCGCGTTAACTCTTATTAACCTCTCCAACTAAGCTAAATATGCTTCATCACCATTGCATCATTATGCAATCTTTTACTAGTAATGTGAATTCTACCCACAGTGCTCGTTCACAGATCGCTTTAGATTTATTTATTGTCTACGAAATTATCTATTATCTATTGTCTACGAAAGTGGAACACTACAAACTAGTCATGTGTATGTTTTATTGATAGATCTGCCAGCAGCACCGCAAGCGTTACCACAGCAAGAGCCACAGGTGGCGGCAACAGAAGGCAGCACTGCCACACTGCGCTGTCTGTTCCACGGCAACCCACCGCCCAAGATCACATGGAGGTTCGGAGAGCTCACCGTACGTATCAATTACTATCATTATTTTCACGTAAAGATATTACAGGCATATTTCGTAGACAGGATATTTTTTGATCTGATACCCATAACATTATACTTCAGATAGTTTTACAATGTCTCAGACCTTTCTACAGTTCAGTACCATACGTACGAATAGAGAATAGAAAATAATTTGAAGCCACAGGCAAACCCGCCTTGAGGAACCTTGATGATGGTGATGCTGCGTTTTTCTTCAGTATGTTAGTTTAAACGAGGGACATATTCAAATCTACCATAGTGTATGCTTACATGATACTAATAAAAATATAAACAAAAAAAAACACTGATAAATAACAGACAGAACCATACCAAAAGTCCTCGGGGGGACTCCCGCGGGGGCAGAGTTTACACACAAGCTTCCTTTTTTTGGCAGGATCGAACCGTGAATTGACACGTGAATACTTTAGGTACTGTTTACAAGTTCATTCATCTCTTGCGCCTCAGTGTACATGATAAATGTAGTATATTGGACAATTACGTCAAAAATTTAAGTTATAGGTTCTTCACATATTTGGGACGAGAATCAAATACTGAATACCCTCCCTCAATAAGTCCCTCGTTTAACCTAACACACTGTATAAGAGGTCTCTCATCTCCCATCAGATTGACGGTAACGCGGGTCGCTACAGACTGACGTCAGACGGTGCGCTGGAGATCGTGTCCCTGTACCGCAACGACACCGGCGTCTACATCTGTGTGGCCGACAATGGGCTCGGAGTAGCCACCCAGGAGATACACCTGATCGTCAATGGTGAGTCCAAGTGTGATGCGAGCTTGGGGAATTGGCTCATAGAAGACGTAAGCTGCTGTAGAAGAGAACGATATTTTCCTCTGTATGAGCAGAAACAAATATGAAGTCATCCATCAAATATGGTCAATACAACACAAATTCGATTCTCAGCAATTTGCAACTTTTATAGCATTGAGTTTTGCGGAGTAGTTTTGGATTTTCCAGTAGTTAGAGGTTTTTTAAAAACTAATTGGTTGCCATTTTTAGTCTCTCTATCTTTGACACTAACTTTTCTTTTTCTTACTAAATGTTGGGTATAATATTTTTTGGAGAACAAGCAGCTTTTGTGTCACGTGTTTTGGTAGTTAGTTGTATTTAAGCGTGTGTTCGTTCACCTTCGATATATAGAATAATACAAAGCGAACCCTTGAATTGTAGCTATACTTGAAAACATAATAAAAGGATTACACCCCGGGCGCAACATATAGGTCTCCATACAGAAAGACTGCAAACACACTCGAATCTTGATGCATGTAACTCCAGAAGAAATTATCTTTTCAGGATTTGATTTGAATAATAATGCGGTGACAGAGACAGCGTTAAGAAACGTTTTGTTTCAAGGGTCCGTATGACCGAATGAAAAATAGAAGACTTATAAGATCACGTGTTTGTTAGTCCGCCAGAATGTCACAAAAAGTTGCAAGCAGTCCACTGGACCAATTTATGTTACGGTACTGTGAATTTCTATAAAAGCATCACGGACGCGTCAAGTAATTCTTTTTTAAATGAGTGAATGAGTGATTTTAATTAAGTACTTATTATGAAGTATGTTAAGGAATGTTAAGAATATACCACCGCACTGGTCTCGTGTTCTCTACACGAGACCGCCATAGATTTTTATATTTCTATGATCACCACCCATTTACTCTCGCAGAGAAAACTCCCAAGTCCCAACAATGGGAATGCTATAAGCTGATTATATTTATTACTAGTACTCACGCGGGGCTTCGCTCCCGTGGATTCTATCACGGTAAAAACATAACTCTCCTTTTTTGTAGTCGCGTAAAAAGTACGCTATAACCTTCCTCAAGCTTCAAGCTACTTCCATACCAAATTGCATCCAAATCCACCCAGTACTTTCGAAGATTAGCGCGTTCAAGCAAACAAACAAACTTTTCCGCTTTATAATATTAGTATAGATTTACTAGCTTTTGCCCGCAACTTCGTTCGCGTGGGAGGTTTTTCCTGCGGGAATCTCGATCCCGTGGGAATTTCGGGATAAAAAAGTATTCTAACCATATCCGTCTCCTGGTTCTAAGCTACTTCCTTACCAATTTTCAGTCAAATCAGTTCAGCCGTTCTTGAGTTATAAATAGTGTAACTAACACGACTTTCGTTTATACAATTTATTTAAGTATTATAACTTTATGTACAATGGTGTTACATGTGCGGACTTAATGTAGCAATGCATTCTCTACCAGTCCAGTATATCTATACATATATATAAAACTGAACTGTCTGACTGTGTTTTCTCAAATGCTGATATTGATTTACACCATACTAAAACATCTGCCAGTCTTTTTATTTGTCCGGGCTAATTAATCTCTGGAACGGCTGAACCTATTTTAACACGACTTTCACTATAAGATGTAAAAGGTCATAGGGAAACATATTCTTTTCCCGGAATTCCCGCAGGATCGAGATTTATGAGAGAAAACGCTCCCACACGAACAAAGTCGCGGGCACAGCCAGTATTATACAAATTACATGTCAGCCAAATAAACCAAAGCTAAACAAAATAACTATCTTTTACAGTCTAAAATTAAACAAGTTATGTGAAATCAAGAAGGATGTTCAGAAGATAAATTTATCTTGTATCACGAGTAATGCTCGATAGTTAATCATTGTAAATAATAATATAATAATATTACCATTTTGTATCGGATGTTGGTTACGATCGTTGACACACATCGTGAGTGGGTATTATTATAGACGATACCTACGCCTACATATCGCGGTATTTAAAAAAACAAGACATAATAAATTAAATATTAGTTAAGTGCTAGCAAGCAAACGACCGCAAACCATAGAATCCTGACTGAGAGACATAGAATACGAGTGATTTTGAATTTTGTTCGAAAATTCTCATGAGCACCCAAAATCAGGAATTAAAGGGTGATAAAATTAAATATGAATTCAGCAGATATACTATTATTTTTAATGTACATCAAAAAGGGGAATTACCAAACATGATAAAAGAATGAAGAACGAGGTGGGATTTTAGTCAGTAGAAAACTGACATTCTCTTCTGTTCCACACAGAGCGGGAGGATATTTATTATCTATTAAAAACCAACTCCGAGCAGACATCTTTTGAACCAGAAACTATACAAAGAACAATGCTCATAACGTCCTCACTCTTGTAGCACTTTAAATCCCATGTCAATCTAATGGCGGTATTTTCATGTTACTGTTACTTTTTTCGGACAAACATTTCACTTTCGCTGTCATACAATAAAATGATAAGATGACTAGGGCCTTTCGATTGACATAGATTTTAAAGTGCTACAAAGGTAGGGACGGTGTCCATACATTTTTGGGCATTGTCCTTTGCTCATGCTCCGTGACAATTACGATTTGATGTATAAACTTAAAATATCTACTACTAGCTTCTTCACATGTGTGAAATTTAAAGTAACCTATGTTACTCGCTGATAAAGTAACATTATATTGTAGAAAGAATTTTTGTAATCGGTCCTGTAGTTTTAGAGTTCATCCATTACAAACAAGACAAAACATCAAAACTTTCCTCTTTATAATATCAATGTAGATAGATAAATAATTAATAGCTCATTATATAGAGAGTTAGGTACACAAATACATAATACACGTGCCCACGTGTTTAGTAATCTTCCCACGTGAATATAACCACCATTATTATTAATTAATGCAGTTTCCCGGATTAAAATGTTATTCATAGATCACGTTTTACAATGGTAAGCTTACAGCAGCATGTCTGCTCGTTATTCTTGACCCTACATTATCAGAGCGTCTGTTTGAGTAACCCCTTCTCATTCGTAAACAAATTAATAGGATGACCTTACATTGAGATAACTTAGATATTAGACTAAATTTGAACGCATATATGAATATGTCACTAAATAAAAAAATGCAAAACTGTGCTTATATTAGCTGCTAGGTACTAAAAAAATAACTACTTATTAGGGCGTACCAAAAGATGCTTTAGTTGTGTAGGTGATTCTTTTAACTATTAATAGGTAGGTACATAGAATTAATAGGCTGGTAGGTACTCATTGTTTATGAGTTTCGTTTAAAATCTGTAAATACCAGCCAATAACTAATTTAAATAATTATATTGCCTGTAGGCACTTCGTATGTTTTTCAATTTTGTCTCGATTGGAGAACACAATCAAATAATTTAATGAGATAAGCCTTTCAAATAACACGCAGAAAACTGAAGTTGGAACGTATGTGTACCAAAATAAACTCTTATATAAACAACAACACAAATGTTTAAAGAAATAAGAACTATCATTAAGGGAAATAATTTAACATACTTATCCCTGTTTGCCACCGCGCGCACCAGTTGCAATCTTTGCAGTCAACAGACTTTTATCAAAACATTAGTAGGAGTGTGACCACAGCTCGCGACGGTCGTGCATATAGTCGTATAGTCGTGCGTGTGTAGTTTGTGTAAGTCTGCTCTGTCGACATGTCGCGCGTCTGTTTCCTCGCGCTCGCCTCGCTGCTGGCGACCGCACGCGCATACGAAGGTGAACCACACACAAAACACATCTGCTGCTGGTTCTCACAATTGATACATTGTTTTGGGTGTTTCTAAAGTGTGGCGAACATCACACGACAAGTTACGTTTATGTCTGTTAGTGCATTACGTAGCGTCATGTAGAGCTTTTGACGGAAGAGTGAGAAGCTAACACTTTAGAAGCACTCAAGATATCTTCTAACTTCATTTGTTATGTTTTCCATTTTAATAATTTTACGCTTAATAGAAAATATTAACATAGAGTTTATGAATGTAACTTGACTCACTAAAAACAAAGGTGGTCTGAAAGAGAATGCATTCACAAACTCTTGATATTAGTCCGCTAACAATGGGGGGCTGGTAGATCCTGTGAGGATGCCTGTTGGAATCGCTGGAGATCAGAACGCTGTGGTGACCGGGGAGCTCGGCCAGCCGCTCCAGGTGCGCTGCCTCGCGTACGGTTACCCACCGCCCTCCGTATTCTGGTACCATGGCTACGAGGGCGCCATGGTGCCCTACAACGACGTGGTGTACGAAGCGAGAGGAAATGTCCTCCTAATCAGAAGTCTGGCTATATCAACTCTTGGAGAGTACACATGTCAAGCGTATAACGGAGAAGGCAAGGCGGCGTCGTGGGTGGTCCTCGTACAAGCATATATGCCAGAAGAGCAATTCATTGAAAACGCGTGGGTGGTACCACGGAACACTTTGGCGCCAATACACAGGACACAACGACCCACCACTGCGGAGACCACCAGTACCACTACCACCACTACTGAAGCGCCCAGACTATTGTTCACCGGTAAGATTAGGACCTATCTCCTCCTAACTGTGTAAACCTCTCTAGCTGATTGTTACTCTTGCGTTAATTGATTCAAACATACAAAGTTTCCAATCATTTCATAACATTTATTTCGCAATTTACTTCTCGTACTAAGATTAAGTAGGTTGTAATCGACGTAAGATCAACAATCAACTACTTCTACTAATAGTACGGAATGGCTTACCTCTGCATGAAGCATGTTTATGTAGTCAGTTTGCATGTGTTCTTCTAGTAATGTTTAATGTTTTTGTAAAGGCGTAAACTAAACAACATATTTATAGACAAATTAAGAGCAACTTACGTATGCTGTACTGACGTAAGATACTGGTAAGTATACTGTGTCGTTTGGTAGATTTTTTTCTTGGAAAGCATTCCTACGGAGCAATTTATAATCGTCTGTCGTTATCTGGTCAACATAGGACAGTGATATCTGTTAACTACAATGTTAAAACAGAGCGGCGTCTGAAGTTATTGTAAGTATGTAAAAGTGTTTTGAATAATTTGTTGTATACTGTCTGCATTTTCATTCATGTATATAAAAATTATCGGTAATATAATTATTACATTTTGTGTCCTGGTGAACTTCGCGGTAGTAAAAGCAATTTGATGGTGCATTTTTGAATATCAACGCTGTAAATAAAGCGAGCTTAAATGTTTCTCGTTGTTATGGTGTAAATTTACTATAATTTAATTAAAATCAAGTTTCTATTCCGGTCTGTAAAAACTCATTGTAGATTTTGTTATGTATCACACCCTTGCTCAACCGCTCGTATACTCGACTACTCGTACTGACACCACGAAATATGCCCCCGTTCCGTATATCCCTACTGACATATCCCCGCTGGTTACTTGATTTTTTTTTCCTTTTATCGCTACCGGTTGAGATATGTGGAACTTTCTACTGCGTTTATCCCTACTGATCCGCACTGGTGGGGATAGTTGCATTTTTTTTTT
Organism: Tholera decimalis; assembly: GCA_943138885.2. Classification (NCBI taxonomy): domain Eukaryota; kingdom Metazoa; phylum Arthropoda; class Insecta; order Lepidoptera; family Noctuidae; genus Tholera; species Tholera decimalis. The sequence continues at coordinate 31,867,376 of OW964565.2, forward strand.
CATTTATCGAAAACTTATCCCTACTGTTAACGATAAATGGAAAAAAAAACCAACTATCCCCACCAGTACGGATCAGTAGGGATATATGGAGTAGAAAGTTCCATATATCTCAACCGGTAGCGATAATTGGAAAAAAACTCCAAGTATCCCTTCCAGTGGGGATATGTCAGTAGTATAGACCAGGGGGAAATATCTACTTACTACGAAATATATATTAGGTTCTATCAACTTGACAAAACTAGCCTCTAAAACTATTTTTCAAAAACAGTGCCGGTCAGCACTCACGTGTCGACGCCATTCTCCACTCTGAACATCGGCGCTGACCTGCGCCTCACGTGCGAGGTGGACGGCTTCCCCGAGCCTGACGTGCACTGGACCAAAGATGGCGTCACCGTGATGACGGACGGCAGGATCACTATCACAGGTAACATCCACCACTAAGATTATCCAAGGTTACAGAAGGTTCTAATGGGATACTGCAGAATCAGAACACAAGGACAGCTAAAGGAATCGGGTTGGTTTTTAGTCAGTAGAACACTGACACTCCCTTCCGCTCCACCCGAAGCAGTAGGGCTTATTTATTTATTTACACTTCATGCACATAGGTACAAAGGCAGTCTTAATGACGTAGGCATTCTCTACCATGAGTGGTGAAGAGATAGCGGAGTTGAAATACGTACGGAGGTATTTCAAGACCTTTCCCTGAAAAGGAAAAGGTTTTTAAGGATGGGATATCTTTCAATGACTGCCTCCCGATCAGGGTGAAGTGGGAGGGTGTGTCAGACTTCTACTGACTAAAACCCATCCGTGTTCCATCATCTGCCCTTCGTGTTCCGAGGCCGCGGTAACTCTTTCGAACAATTCCGCCAACCGCAGTAAAGCACCAAGTCCAAGCACCAAGTCCACTCGTTCTCTGAGTGTACGGGTGCGGGTTATGAATATATCTGAAATCGAAAATATCCAAAACCTGTACCGAGTTAGCAAGCTGGTGGCTACGAGAGTCCAGAAGATTGCTAATAAGTATGTCGAAGAATCCATAGACGTTATAGCACTTGGTACCTCGAATGTTGCGCGGCGCAGCGCTACGACTTCAATAGTTCTTTTAAATTTATTTTTTCATACAAGTCCGTGGCGGTGAAAAGGTTAAACGCCCATGCCTCTATAGATAAGAGGTTTTCGTTTTATTCCATAGATGGCACTTGTAGTCATTTACTAGGTTCACAGTTTCACCGTATTATAAAATACGTGGTTTCCATACGATTTTTACAAAAAAAAAATGATTTTTTGACATACGAGGTATTCATTCTACAGCGACGATATACACTTTATTGTAGCAGATGATGGGTGTAAATTTCACTTTCAGTTTAAGTGGTAAACCTTGATGTTCGTATTTGTAATCCGCTCTGCGTTGGCACCTGTAGGCAGCAGCATCGTGTCCCGGCTGACAGTGGCGCGGGTCGCGGTGGCCGACAGCGGGCTGTACGCCTGCCACGCCTCCAACTCCTACAGCTCGCACTCCGACACTGCGCAGATCAACGTGCAACGTAAGTTACAACACCGTTTGATTCTTAACCAGCGCTGTGGGTCGTATATCGTCGTTTAAATAAGTTATTTTTTGTCGGTTTTGACATTTTGATGCCATTCGCTAGAGAATCAAACGACGCGTCGTTTTGTCTAATCAGAATCAACGTACGACCAATAAAAATCTTTAAAATCACGAAAAAGTCACACTAGATTTGATGATGTGTCTATACAAAATTAAACAGATTTTTGTCTCTCCTGAAAAATTGCTAAAAATGACTTACGTAGTGATAGGACTTAAACGACGATATGTAGGATTAACAGACAGCGCTTGCAGAACGATGGGGGTAAAGAAAAAAGGCTTAGAGAGTGAAAACACATCTATACTTCTATATTTATATTATAAAGCGCAAAAGTGTGTTTGATTGAACGCGGTAATTTTCTAAAGTACTGGGTGGATTTGCATGAAATTTCAAGTTTCAAGCTACTTTCATACCAAATTCCATTTCAATACACCAAGTACAATTGAAATTAAGCGCATTTAAACAAACAATTTTTACTCTATATAGTTAACTTTAGATAGTGTAAATATTTATAAACACTTGAAAAAACAGTTATTTTGAAATCTTTTCTTCTGTTTACGAATAAATGATTCTGATTCTGTTTCTTAGACAGACACTTCAATTTTAACAAATGTACCAATAGATGTACTTAAGTTATCAGGGTGAAGTCTTTGTAACAAATGTAAGTAAAAGTAAGGTCCGACATTGCTGTCTGTAGTGTGGCGAAGTGTTACGTAATGAGTTTGTTTCGGTGTTTCTTCTCAGGGTAGTCAGGGACACACCGGCTTCATCTAGTTAATATTTACGAAAAAAATGACGTGAATAACTAATTTGCAAAATAAAGATCATTTATCATTTATTCAACATTTCCAGCCAAACAATTTTCGATTCTGGTTTCGTTCCGACGACAAAAAAGTGCTGTTGGGTTTTCCTGTGAGGAATTTCTGAGTAGTAGCCCGGTGTTTGGAAGTTGGTGGTGTGGTAACCCCCGTGCCTCGAAAAGCACAATAAACAGTTGGTCCCGGCTTTCATTTGAACACCTTTGACAGCCATTACGAGTAGTCAGAAGCCAGTAAATGTGACACTGCTCTAGCCAAGAGATAGGTATCGTGTTACGTCTACTGGGTTCTGAAGGTCAGACAGGCAGTCACTACATGTACAAACGCCAGCACATGAAGCTACCCGAAACTGTCAAATTTTCCCAATCAATCTTGAACCTAATTTCTTTAACAATAAAGTTGTAAATCTATTAAAGAAATTTGAAAGATTGTTGTAGCTTGATGTGCTGGCGGCTGTACAACACTAGTACTCAGCTCTACTCGGTTAGAATAGAAGAAAGAATAGAAATTCGAGTTTTGATTTTTGTATTTAATTTTTACAGAGGTGACGGTACCACCTAAGTGCACCGACAATCCGTTCTTCGCTAACTGCGCTCTGATCGTGCACAGCCGGTTCTGCAGACACAAGTACTACTCCAAGTAAGTACATCATCGATAAGTGAGCTCTATCCATTAACCAGGTCAATTGATAATATTCGCTGAACGAGATTAAATAATATAGCGTTTAATTCATATCAGTTGTGCTAACAGTTTTAGCTAATCATTAATGTTTATTGGAATTTTACCACCGTTGTTTTGTTTGTTTATCTCCACATTAGACCAATGAAACAGTCTAGCCCAGGTTTCAAATAATATTACGAAGGTATTCTGGTTGAACAGAATAAGTACAGAATTAAAAAATAAAATAAGAGTTACGTACGTAGGCATCCTTGGTGTCTATTTTTGTATCTAACGAAACTGTTCCTTGTCTGTTGTAAAGAAATTCGCTAACATTTTTTAAATTGAAATTAAAATCACACAGTGGTATAATCTCTTAATCACACTCAAATAATTATAAAAAAGTGATACTAAAATAAGAGAACTTACTCTTTTTACTCATCATTACTAGCAATCTTGTTAACTAAATAATACGTTAATAGTGTAATGGGTGGGGTTCGAACCCGTGACCTCTCGATTACAAGTCCGACACCTTAGCCATTAGGCTATTGACGTTTAAAAATTCAAATGAGACCGTTCCTGCAGTATATTATATCTACACTGGCGGACTCATAAACTGCATCAACATTCAGGATTACTTTCGAATTTATATTTTTGATAAGTACGCAAACTTTTTAGATCAAACTAAATGAACATGTCAAGACCATTAATCATAAGAAAAAACAAAATTTAAAAATTGATCTTCAGTAAAATATTAAATTATGGCCGAAAAATAAAATTTATGCATCGTCTCAAATTCGTATGTTGTTAAAGTTTGAAATTAGTTCTTTTTGATTTTTTTTTTTCATTTGCTATTTAAATTATTGTTACCAATAGTATTGTTTTTATTAGTCTTTTAAAACTCAACAAAAGTTTCATAACCATAAATATGGTTACTTAGTCCGAACAAGCCGCTCAAATTCTGGCATTGATGCGGGAAGGCCCGATACCGGCAGAACTCGAGCAAACACCGCGTCGTGACGACCAATTTATTGGTTCAACTTCCTTACGAAATAGTAAACATCAGAAGAGCTGAATGAACTGCGTGGAGTAAACGTGAGTGTACGATCAATAAGACTAAGAGAGAGGTTTCTGAAAGCGGCAATTACCCGTTTTAGACCAGTAAATGGTCCACAGCTGTCTGCTGCTCACAGACAAGCTCGTTTAAGATTTTTGCGTGAACATCTCAGTTGGACTAAAAAGCAATAATGGGCCTCCATATTGTTCACCGATGAGAGTAGGACATGTTTAAATGGTGCAGACGGTCGCAGAAGAGTCTATCGTCGACGTGGGGAGAAATATGCTCAAAGTTGCAGTGAGGAGCGTGTTCCTTCTGGAGGCGGTTCGTGTGGCATTTCGGTGTTCGGGCGAATGGAACTTTTGTTCATCGACCTGGTTCGTCAAAACAGTAGAAGAGGTGGTTTAAGGACACAACACTGTATAACAGATGTTTTAGAACTCACGTGGTACCTTACATGGGATCAATAGGCGAAAATTTTACTTTAAGCAAGATAATGCCCGACCCCACGCCGCTGCCAAGTTTGACAATACTGCCAAAAGGTTGGGATACTTACTATGAATTGGCCAGCACGCAGCCCAGATCTTAATCCCAGTGAACATGTTTGGTATAGTTTATAAAAAGCTGTATCTGCGAGGAATCCTGTGCCCACAACAGTGGCAGCACTAAGAACAGCGATTTCACAAGAATGGAACAATATTCCGCAAGACCGTTTAATGACCCCAATCAGATCTCAGATCAGAATCAGATTAGAATCTATAATAAGGGCACGTGGAGGCAATATACCTTATTAAAAGAAAATTAAACCTATGCTTCACCTCTTATTGTAAACCAACCAAAACCAATTTTTGTTACATTTATTTACATTTAACGCTTTTGTTAAAAAAAATGAATGGTCCTTTCCAGTAGGTATACAAACATTAGGATAGGATACTATACCTTTTATTAAGTTGACGAACCAAACTCTAGGTTTCAATTTAAATTTGTATAAAAAGTTTGAATACTTGGTTAAAATGTTTATTTCAGAATTGTCTTGAAAATTGATGCAGTTTATGAGTCCTTCAGTGTAGTTTGTCGATTGTGTGTGGCCGCAAGTAACCGAGTGACATTGTCCGCAGGTTCTGTTGTAAGTCGTGCGTGGAGGCCGGCCAGCTGGAGCCGCAGGAGGCCGAGCTGCAGGCAGACCAGCCCCTGAGGAGGAAGTAGCCATCAGCTTCACCGAGATCTTACGTAGCGTAGTAGCCGGCGCGGCCGACCATAAACATCACCACATACATACATTCTGTCCCTTTCAAATACTACTTAAAGATATATTTCTAGTTGCAATATTGTGATCATTGTTTTCAACTATATTTACGCTTGACAATAGCTGATTATTTTACTATAGTACAGAATGTCGGCCGCAAGCTCTGGCGGGCAATATTGTTACTGTTTCATGTGCCATAGCCGGAATAGGTATTAACTGTTGAACGTAGAGCCACAACACAGCGGCCTGCGGCGCATGCGCATGACACGCAACCATACCAATAGATTTAATGTAGATAGTTAATAATTACTTGACATTAACAATTTTATGTAAATAAATATTTTTTAATGTCACAAACTCCATCTGTGATGGAATATTTTTGAGTAATTTTACAATTCTACATAGTTAGTCAGAAGAATATAGTAAATAAATTATTTATGCAATAAGTTGTCGAATAAAATAAATGTTTAGCTCGTAGGATAATGCTAGGGTGGCTAGTTTACAAGTCATAATAATTTGTTTAAGTGAATACTTTATAATTGTGACGATGTAAATAGATGGACAATAAAAAACATACAAGCAAATTGTGTTTTATTGCGTGTTTCTTTACACCACAGACTAAGCTCTGCCGTCAATAGCATAATTGCATGTATGCTTTAGAGGGTTTCGAGAAAAAAGTGGTTAAAGTTTTGGTGCGAAAACCTTCCATAAAACCTTTGTTTGAAATTAGATCATGATGGTTCATATCTTAAATGAAAGATGACCTCAGAACCTATCTTGTACTTATTTGTTCTTATTGTAATTTAAAAAAAAAAGTAAAAAAACTAAAACCCGACTACGACAAAAAAATCGATGCTAAAAAGGATTAAACAAGATTTTCAGGATGCTGAAATAAACAAGGTTACTGGCAAAACAAGAACAGAACAAAAATAAAAGCCGTAGTCACACGTTATATAGGATATCAACCGTAACAAAACAATTAATAATGTGACGTGTGACTACGGCTTTTATTTTTGTTCTGTTCTTGTTTTGCCAGTAACGTTGTTTATTTCAGCATCCTGAAAATCTTGTTTAATCCTTTTTAGCATCGATTTTTTTGTCGTAGTCGGGTTTTAGTTTTTTTACTTTTTATTATTTAAACTATTTTGGTGTTAAATCACTGTGCTTCTATACTATTTACTTTATTTTTTATAAGTTCAAGTGAAGCCCTTTCAAATGATACCAAACACGGTATATCTATCTTACTTTTATTTTTTACATATGACTTTTTGACAGCTAGAGGGCGCCACGTTAAGTTTAAGCAGTATTTTTGAAAAGTACAAGTGAAGCCCTTTCAAATGATACCAAACATGGTGTATCTATCATATTTTTATTTTTGCACATGACTTTTTGTCCGCTAGAGGACGCCACGTTGAATTTAAGCAATATTTTTGATAAGTACAAGTGAAGCCCTTTCAAATGATACCAAACACGGTGTATCTACCTTATTTTTATTTTTTTACACATGATTTTTTGTCCACTAGGGGGCGCCACTTTAAATTTAAGCAATGTTTTAGTTTGCATGTGACGGCCTTTCAAATGATATCAAACACGATGTGTTTATCTTATTTTTATTTTTTAACACAACACTTTTTGGGCCCTAGAGGGCGCCACATTGGGTTTTGTGACACGTCACGTAGCCTATGTTCAGCGGACGGTCAAGACGGTTCTAACAATATCTCATTTGTCGAGTTCCGATAAACAGCTTTGGAGCTATGAAGGAACAGATGAACATACACACATACATACATACATAGCCTGTCAAAATCATAACCCTCCTTTGACTTTGCCGTAGTCGGGTAAAAAAATAGTTATACTAAATATCTCGTAAAGGCTCTCTGATAGGGAACACTTAGCATAAACACAGGAAGTGTGCATTTTACTGTATTTATGCATGTGACATGTACATATAAATGTATTATTAAAGGAGAAACCTCATTTTGGGCCTAACCGTTCCACAAATCAAATATTTATTTAAAAAATCTTCTATGATTCTTGATTAACCCTTTTGAATGTTATCCTTAATAGCAATGGCTAAGTGTAGAAAATATGTAGATTTTTATTTTTCATTTTAAACAAGTTTTGTAAGCCGTTACAATACTTATTTCATTATACGTCACTAACTTCACAAACACTGGCATTATAGCGTACTCTAAAAATATGATCGATGTAGTGGAAATCAATACTAATACAAATCTATACTTATAATAAATCTGTAGAGAGGTCAATTCTGTACATGAAATATATTTACATAAAAACTTTTTACCAAAAAATTAAACCGACTCCCAAAAAACACTGTAAAGTGAAAAATAACTTTAATTTCGGTAGAGTCGGTTTAATTTTTTGGTAAAAAGTTTTTATTTCACTCTTTTTAGTTGGTCTATTTTTAATTTACCTAGTTACAAGAGCCTAAATGTAAACTACTTATAAACTTTCACAAAATATTGCTTTTCCCAATTCTGGGCCGTTAATTGTTGAGGAGTTCTCCTGGTACTTCACCATCAGCTCTACATCACCATATGCATTGTGACGAGCATAAAGTGCTTAAGATCCATATTCAAGTAATCGAATCGCAATCCACTCAATACTTATTATTGAGTAGTTTCGGCGGTCATCTGTGGTCTTCATCATCAGTTCCACGTCCTCAAATGGTACTTTTTGAGTTCCCTCGACTTCTCCAGGATCCCATCATCAGATCCTGACGTTCATGAAAATGGGACCAATTTCGAAGTATACCCTTTCAATCAAAAAAAGAATTTTCCAAATCGGTTCAGCCGTCTTCGAGTAATCGATGACCATACATTAAAAAAAAATATATATATATACGCGTCGAATTGATAACCTCCTCTTTTTATCGTCGGTTGAAAATAGTTATCGGGGGGTGATTAGGGATCGATACTGATGCCAAAAATGCAATCTGTAAAATTTTTGTCTGTCTGTCTGTATAACCGTTATAGAAACAAAAACTACTCGACGGAGTTTAACGAAACTTGGTACAATTATTTTTCATACTCCTGAGCTGGTTATAGTATACTTTTCATCACGCTACAATCAATAGGAGCAGAGCAGTGTAGGGAAATGTTGGGAAAACGGGAGAAGTTACTCCATTTTTTAAGCTTCCGTCGCGTGTGCCACCTTAATGGTTAAAGCTACACAGAAATCATTTCATGACGGAAATGTTCTCCTTAAAGTTATATAAAAAATATCCCACGACAGCATATATCTATCTTTTATGGTGGACTCACAATAACACGTGTAACTCCCGATAGCTTAGCAGTTCGAAGCTTTCTGATTATTATTCTGCTCTGAAATTTAAAACCACCACAACTTTGCAATGGAACTCGGCTAAAAGTAACCCAGTTGCAACAAAATATAATCGAGGCTCAAATTTTAACAGGTTGCGGTGCAGGAGAAACCGTCTTTATTCCCAGAATTCCCATAATACCAAATAATTTTCCATTCCAATTTAAAAGAACGCAATTCCCAGTATCGGTGTGTTATGCAATGACAATTAATAAGGCTCAAGGGCAGACTTTTCGTGTTGCTGGAGTAGATCTCGATGTCAGTTGTTTCTCGCATGGTCAGTTGTACGTCGCTCTTTCCCGGGTTAGCAGTTTTTATGTTCACGTGCCGGACGGGCCAACTTTCAACATAGTTTACCCGGAAGCTTTGCGATGAAGTATTTTCGTTCTATAGGTACTTAAGCCTCATGTGAACGTGATCTAAACAATATTACCAATACATTAACTTAATAACACACAAGGAGTTACACGCTGACGGAGTCGCGGGCACAACTATTAACAATAATATTGTGCGGTTCCGTATTTCAATATTTTTCAACAGTATTATAGATTGACATATTATATTTCCCTACTAAATTACGAAAGTAATCTGTCTGTTACATCAAAATCATTGAACCGTGAGGAAGGACAAAGGCTACTTTTTTTTTACGAAAAACGACGGAAACGCGGACGAAGTCGCGGACAACAGCTATCTAAACTAATAATATAACGCTGAAGAGTTTGTTTGAACGCGATAATCTCAGGAAATACTGGTTCGAATTGAAAAAATATTTTTTAATTAAGTAGTCAATTTATATAGAAAAGCTATAGGCTATATATCATTACACTAAGGCCAATAGGAGCGGAGCGCCAATGAAGAATGCTTCAAAATCGGGGTTAAATTTAACGTTAGCCCAAAGTAACTATTCCACGCGGACGAAGTCGCGGGCAAAAGCTAGTAACTAAATAATTCTCCATTGTATTAGTGTGATTTATTTGTGATAAAATCAATAAAAATAAAACTCTGGAATCTAATTGATTTTAACGTACGCACCAGTAAAATACATTAAAACAAATCCAAAATCGATAATGGAATGCACTAGTAAACGTCCGACATTATTGACAACTGTTGTCACGTCGTATTATTAAGTAATTTGCCTTTTAACCGACTTCAAAAAAAGGAGGAGGTTCTCAATTCGTCTTGAACTTTTTTTTATGTAGGTATGTTACCTCATTACTCGCAGATGGCTGGACCGATTTGGAAAATTCTTTTTTTGTTTGAAAGGGTATACTTTCTAGTTGGTCCCATTGTCGTCACGTTTGGATCTGATGATGGGATCATGGAGAATTAGAGGGAACTCTTCAAATATTATAGGCACATCTATAGCGTTTTGGGTATTTCTTATAGTACCTTATGCAGTTGCTCTTGAAAAGCACCATTTGAGGACTGGAACTGATGATGAAGACCCCAGATGGCCACCGAAACTACTCAATAATAAGTATTTCGTGGATTGCGATTAGATTACTTGAATATAGATGTTAAGCACTTTATGTTCGTCACAATGCATATGGTGAAGTAGAGCTGATGGTGATGTACCAGGAGAACTCCTTAAAAATTAACGGCTCTGCACCGGGAAAAGCAATATTTTGTAAAAGGTGATAAGTAGTTGACATTTTGACTTTGGTAACTAGATAAATTACAAACCGACCCACTAAAAAGCGTGAAAAAAAAATGTTACCTAAAAATAGAACCGACTTCCATATAAAAACACTACAAAGGCAAAAAATAACTTTAATTTCGGAAGGCGGTGTCAAAAAAATAAAAGAAAATACAAAACAAATGACACCGACTACCGAAATTAAAGTTATTTTTGCCTTTGTAGTGTTTTTATATGGAAGTCGGTTCTATTTTTTGCTAAAAATTTTTTTTAGATACCTAAAACCTCATCGTGATTCGCTGCACCACAGCATATGGCCGTCCCAGATTTACGTAGGAAATAAAGCCTCAATATATCATTTTTATTTAAATAACTCAAATAGGTTAGGTACCTAACCAAAAATGTAAACATTGTATTTTTTTCTAATTTAGCCATTGCAGGGAAACCTGAAAATTAGTCTCGTGAAACATTCCAAAATGTTCTAATTTATGACCAAATTCTAGCCCTGTAACGCCAGGCCCAGCTGTTTCTATGGAGCTTGGGTTGTCCTTTAAATGGTTTATAAGTTTTATTTTACCAAACTGTGTTAATAAAATAAATAAAGGCAAAATTAATAACTTAATATCCCCGGGGCGTATCCCCGCTGCCTCAAGAAGTCGAGGCGCGGCGGGAAGAGCTCCGGCGTGATCTCAAGGCAGTATGGAGGGAACGACTGTCGCAACCGAAGGCCGGGCACGCCGCAATTGCGGCGGTAAGACCCCTCTTTGAGGAGTGGCTAGATCGGCGTCACGGCGTCCTGACCTACCGCATGACGCAGGTCCTCACCGGACACGGAAGTTTCGGGAGGTACCTGTGTCTGGTGGGAAAGGAGGAAACGCCTGGGTGTCACCACTGCGAGGGTCGCCCTGAGGACACAGTCGAGCACACGGTGCAGGACTGCTCCGCTTGGGCAGAGCACCGACGTGTCCTCACGGCGGCAATAGGCGGAGACCTCTCGCGCCCGGCATTGGTCGAGGCCATGCTGCGGGGCGAGAGGGAGTGGGAAGCGGTCGCTTCCGAAGGAGGAGGCGGGCCGCGTGCGGGAGAGGATGGCGTCCTCCCTCCAGCCCAGCCGCAGTGGTAGACGCCCACGGCGTCGGACGTCGGCCGACGATCTCCGGCCACCGTAGGCGCGGGCATGCGGACAGCAAGTAAAGGGCAACTCGCTGTCCGATCATGGACCATGCCCGGGTCGACGGCGCGTCGTGTTCCACGCGCGCCTCAAAGAGCGTCAACTCAGCAATATGACGAGGCCCCCCCGTAGAGGGCCGAAGCCTGCCGGGGTCGTGGGACTCATCCCGTTACCGTGACCCCGGTACGTAAAGGGTTATTGAAGGAACACCGTGGATTTTAGTCAGTAAAAGTCTGACAGTCCCTCCCACCCTGCCCGGGGTGGGAGGACTTATTTGATCATTTTACCACGCTAAAAAGAAAAAAAAATATAGCTATACATTTTAAACAAACTTTTTTGAAAGGAAGTAAGTTAAACAAACTAAAAATCATTTTACGGTATCAAAACTACCCTTAGGTATAGATTTATCAAATATCTTTAATGGGTCCTATAAATACTTAAGCCGTAAATAACAACAGTTATAACCATTAAGGATCAAACATAAAACGTTCTGCTTTAACAAGAGCGAGAACTTATCTTCACATTCCTTGGAAAGATTCAAGGATGCATCGTTAAATGGCAAGTCAAACTAGAATTGCCTTCGGATGGGCAACGTCAAGAGAAGATCTTTGACAATTTTCTCTTTTCGTGATGTGCGTGAGTGCGATACCCCTTGGTAAACTTCTGAGCAGCACAAGGAAACTGTTAGCTTTTACAAGTTCTGGCTTGTAAAAAAATTAAAGTTTTGTAGAACTGTAGGGTTTTGACAAATAAAGAACTCCGAAATATCAACAATATTTAGTTTTATTACTTATTTGCAACAAGATACAAAAGACACAAAAAATGGCTTCCTATCACTGATACTCTCTGCTTCCTATAGACCGAAGTGAAAAAAGCGCCACCACGGAAAAGTAGTGAAATTCTATATATATATATATATATATATTTTTTTTTATGTATTATCATCGAGTACTCGAAGACGGCTGAACCGATTTAGAAAATTCTTTTTTTGTTCGAATGGGTATACTTTGAAATTGGTACCATTATCACCAAAGTCAGGATCTGATGATGGGATCCTGGAGAAATCGAGGGAACTCTTCAAATATTATAGGCAAACCTATGGCGTTTTGGGTATTTCTTATAGTAACTTGTGCAGTTGCTCTCAAAAAGTACCATTTGGGGAAGTGGAACTGATGATGAAGACCACAGATAGCCGCCGAAACTACTCAATAATAAGTATTGAGTGGATTGCGATTTGATTACTTGAATATGGATGTTAAGCACTTTATGCTCGTCACAATGCATATGGTGATGTAGAGCTGATGGCAAAGTACCAGGAGAACTCCTCAACAATTAACGGCCCAGCATTGGGAAAAGCAATATTTTGTAAAAGGTTATAAGTAGTTGACATTTAGGCTCTTGTAACTAGGTAAATTACAAATCATCCAACTAAAAAGAGAGAAATAAAAACTTTTTAACAAAAAATTAAACCGACTCCCAAAAAACACTGCAAAGTGAAAAATAACTTTAATTTCGGAAGTCGGTGCCAAAAACGAAAAAACAAAACTAAAGACACCGACTACCGAAATTAAAGTTATTTTTCACTTTGCAGTGTTTTTTGGGAGTCGGTTTAATTTTTTGTTAAAAAGTTTTTTTATTCTGTACATAAACAGCCGTTGTACATTAGGAATTGACCAAGCTAAAATATTTGCGTATGCTGATGATGCCGCCATAGTATTCTTTGACAGAACTTGGGAAGCATAAACCTGGTTACTAATTGGCCAAAACCAACCAAAAAAAAACAAAGGTTCTGAATTTTTGTGTCAGTACAAGAACATCATGCCCCAGTCACACTTGTATCTTACTGACTCTCTGTACCTGCCCAAATCTTAAGCGAGTAAAACATATTAATAATTATATTAATAATTAAATATCTTGGCGTGCACTTAGACCAACACCTTAACTGGTCAAAACAAATTGAGCATATTAGCGGTTGAGTTAGAAAACTTCTTCACATCCTCAAAAAAATGGGTCTTATTATACATATTATATATACGTATATATAGTATATATACGTATCGTCCAACGTAACTTTAATAAAAATGCTATACTACACACTTTGCCAATCAGTCTTCAACTACTGCATTTTTACGTTATAGCACACAAGACACATCTCATAAAAGCAGAGCGTGTACAACGGTCTCTTCTCAAGGTCGCTTTGAAGAAACCAATGCGATTCCCAACTGACGCACTGTACCGAGAGGCAGCTGTCTTGCGTGTACGCCAACTGTACGTACTGGCTGTGGTCCTGAAGTACCACAAAAATGCCCAGAGCGCAATAACATACCCCAAAGTGAGATCGCTTAGAAGTGGAAATAAACCACAATGGCAGAAACCAATTTGCAAACTTACGTTTGGCAAAAGATGTTTTGCTTATATGGGACCACTAATCTACACTAAACTAAATAATATGACGGATGTACTGCCGATGACTAGACACAAACTGAAAAACTTCTTCTAAAATTCATGGCTGAACTGGATTATGAGGGCACGGAAAACTTATTTAAATCATGAAAGCACACATACATACACAAAACACACACGCACCTACACTTACTCACACACACTTACACTCACACATACCTTAATCACACACACTCATGTACGAGTGCTTAATATATTTATATTTAATTCTTTTTTTTTTTTTAGTTTAATGTTATTTAGAAATATTTCTCTTCATGCTTTGCATTTCTCCCATTTAAGTCGGGATTGCAGGCACCGGCCGAAGTCAAGTCATATTTAAAATTTAAGTGTTTAGAAATTTTCGAGTTAACTTAAAATGACTGCTTTTTGCAGTAGGAGGTAAGTGGATGGGCTAATTTTTAATGAATTTAAACTATTATGAAGGGTTTTTGGTATTACTCCAGTACTAGACAATATGATGGGGATGGTTTTGGTATGAGTAATGTTCCATTGCGTTTTGAGTTCTATGGATAAATCTGTATATTTTGCCATTTTCTCTGAGTATGTGCGTATAACGTTGTGGGTGTTGCATACAGCAATATCTATTATATATACTAATTTCTTCTGATTATCTAACATTGTTTTACACAAATTATTAACATTATCATACTTATACAGGGTGTCCCGTAAATAATGGATCAAACGTAACGGGTAGGTAGCTTACCTAATTTCCAACAACTAATTTGAATATAAAAAAAAAACCGTTACAGTAACCAAGATATTTTTTTTTTCGAATTTTACCATTTTGTCTTCCAGAATTAAGATTTTTTAATGCTGTTGCTGCAAATGATGACATTTTTAGGTATGATTTTTATCTAACATTTCTGAATAGCTTACTAATGTTATAAGATACCATTTTTTTGAATACCGTTTTATTTGCCTTAGAAAAAAAATCTTGAGTTGAAAAGTTTTTTCTTTACGATGTTAGGACCAAAATTGAAAAATTTCTCCTGTAAAGAAATGTATGACACCGAAGACGACCATTATTTTAAAAACTTGTACATTTAATAAGGTTTGCAAATTCGTATAAAACTTACGTCTAGTCCTTATCGTTACAAAGATATTGCTATGAATGTGATGAAGAAGACAGAAAATAAATTAAATTGGAGTACCAATGGAATAGTAATTCCATTTTTTCCTTTTCGTTATGGCTTATACTTGAATGCTTGTAATCGAGGCAGGTAGTTAAGCGGCTAGTATAATTCCGACCCGATGACGTCATCTGTCCGGAATTTGGGACTGCTACCTGTGGCGGAGTTGCACCTCAGTCAGTGTGAAGGGTATAGATAGCGCCGCTTTTGTATTTTTGGTAAATTGGTATGAAGTTGTACATTCTAGTCCTTGTCGTTACAAAGATAATTGCTATGAATCTGAGAGGTGCTCCAAATCAACGTTAATAAAAAAAAAAAAGTATGTACAGTTAAACTTTTTTCTTTAAAATGTGTAACTGTAGTACCTATTTCAGAGGCAATGTTCATTGAATTATTGAGGCGTATGAAAAGAATTAGGAGGCCGTACTAAAAAAAAACAGTTAGTTCAAATAAATCGTTTTATTTGGTTTTTACAATAAATGTTCGAATTGCCTTCCCCCTACAAGAATGCAAAGTCTGCATCTCCTAATAAAGGAAGCTCTTATCCGACGGACAAAACGGCTTTGGTTTATTTCTGATGCAGCAGATTGGATGCGCTGTCGTAATTCTTCATCCGACGTTATTGGTTTCTTGTAGACCCTGTCTTTTAAACATCCCCAGTAAAAAAAATCTAGGGGATTTAAATCCGGAGATCGCGGAGGCCACAAAACTGGTCCTAATCGGCCGATCCATCTGTCTGGATAACTTTCATCAAGGTGCGCCCTTACTGCCGTCGCATAGTGAGCGGGGCACCCATCATTTTGCAACCACATTGCTTGCCGTACGTCTTCTGGAACGTTTTCTAATATCCTTGGCAACTCATTCCTTAAAAAATAGAGATAATATTCGGCGTTTAGAGTAGCTGGTAGTTCAAAGGGCCCTATTATTTGCCCATTGATTATTCCCACCCATAAATTTATTTTAAATTGATGTTGGCCCCTATCCTCTCGCATCAAATGTGGGTTTATCAGCTGCCAACTGTGCAAATTATGCAAATTTAAATATCCATCTCGGCGGCATGAAGACTCGTCACTCCATAAAATCTTGTTAAAAAACTGCGGGTCCACCCGAATCATTCTAAGCATCCTTTGGCAAAATTCTATTCTTGGCTGGTAATCACGCGACGTCAGCGTTTTAACACGTTGCACGTGATATGGGTGCAATCGGCACCGTTGTAGCAGTCGATGCACCGTCGACCTAGAAATTCCTACGCGTCGCGCTATAACGCGCACGGAGACTGACGGATCTTCCTCGATTTCTCGAAGAATGACTTCGTCATTAACTTGTCGCGGTCGTCCTTCACTGGTACCACCAACTCCGGTGCCAAGAATTCTGCCCTCAAGAAGCGCGTTATGCACTCTAATAAAAACGCGATAATCGGGATAACGAACCAGGTTCGGGTATCTTTCACGGTACAATCTTGCAGCCGCCCTGGCATTACCACTTGTTTCTCCGTAGATAAAATGCATTTCGGCGTATTGCCGTGGCGTGTACTCATAACGAGGCATTGGGCTGAATAAGGTTTCAGCGCTACTGCACACACGTACAAGCACACACAAACGAATGTTTTCGGAGTCCGTAGGATCGCCAAGTCGTTTGTCCAATACGCAAAGAGTTCCAAATCGATAGGCAAAGCAAAGTCCAAATACACAGCACAAGTCAAATTTTACAGAAGAAAACACCGAGCCACTGAGCGGGAGCTAAAGTTGTCTGACGTAGCAACTCGAAGAGAGACTAGTTAGAACTAAACTAATAAAATCAAGCAACAATGAAGCCTGTACGAGTGAAGGGCGCAGGAAAGAACAAAAGAACCTGCGCAACTTCATATCGATTTACCGAAAAGCGGCGCTATCTATCCCTTTCACACTGACTGAGGCGCAACTCCGCCACAGGTAGCGATCCCAAATTCCGGACAGATGACGTCATCGGGTCGGAATTATACTAGCCGCTTAACTACCTGCCTCGATTACAAGCATTCAAGCATAAGCCATAACGAAAAGGAAAAAATGGAATTACTATTCCATTGGTACTCCAATTTAATTTATTTTCTGTCTTCTTCATCACATTCATAGCAATATCTTTGTAACGATAAGGACTAGACGTAAGTTTTATACGAATTTGCAAACCTTATTAAATGTACAAGTTTTTAAAATAATGGTCGTCTTCGGTGTCATACATTTTTTTACAGGAGAATTTTTTCAATTTTGGTCCTAACATCGTAAAGAAAAAACTTTTTAACTCAAGATTTTTTTCTAAGGCAAATAAAACCGCAGTGGTAGACGCCCACGGCGTCGGACGTCGGCCGACGATCTCCGGCCACCGTAGGCGCGGGCATGCGGACAGCGAGTAAAGGGCAACTCGCTGTCCGACCGTGGACCATGCCCGGCGCCTCAAAGAGCGTCAGCAATATGACGAGGCCCCCCCGTAGAGGGCCGAAGCCTGCCGGGGTCTTGGGACTCATCCCGTTACCGTGGCCCCGGTACGTAAAGGGCTATTGAAGGAACACCGTGGATTTTAGTCAGTAAAAGTCTGACAGTCCCTCCCACCCTGCCCGGAGTGGGAGGACTTATTTGATAATTTTACCACGTTAAAAAAAAAAAGAAAAGGCAAATAAAACGGTATTAAAAAAAATGGTATCTTATAACATTAGTAAGCTATTCAGAAATGTTAAATAAAAATCATACCTAAAAATGTCATCATTTGCAGCAACAGCATTAAAAAAAACTTAATTCTGGAAGACAAAATGGTAAAATTCGAAAAAAAATTAATATCTTGGTTACTGTAACGGTTTTTTTTATATTCAAATTAGTTGTTGGAAATTAGGTAAGCTACCTACCCGTTACGTTTGATCCATTATTTACGAGACACCCTGTATATACTGGAAATAAGTTTATTTGTAAAAAAACATCCTCACCTATTCAATACAGCCGATAGCAAAAATGTTTATAAGGTGGGTAAAATATCTAGAGATCCAACAAAATAGGCAATGCCAAAATGTAAAACAGCGTATTGCCATAAGAATACTGATCGAAGAGCAATAAAGATATTTAACTGTATACCAAAGGTTATAAAAGAACTGCGCACCAGCTTATTTCAAAAGCATCTTAAAGCATGGCTTATTGAAAATTGTTTTTATACCATTAAGGAATTTATGACTTTTAGGACAAAGGGAAAAATTGTATGACATGATAATTAAATTTGACATTAGATTTTAAGCTATTGACATTTTGTAATTTAATTTCTGTGGTAGTAATTAAAATAGAAGATATTTATAAAAATTATACTTATTTATTTGACATTTATATTTTGAAATTTACTAAGATAATTTATATTTAGAGTTTTTGACATTGTAATTTTATTGTTTTGTTTAACTGCATCACTTCATTTATTAAACTGATATTGTTACAAAATTTGCATGCCGAATTTAGTAGGCGAAATACGTAGAACTATTATGTATCTGTTATAATATCTGTAAAATACCATATTTCTGGCAAATAAATGAATCTAATCTAACGTTTTATATCATCTGAGAACGTTTGAGTGAAATCAGCTAGTGAGTGAAGCCCTGACATGCTATTGCTTTAGAGCTTATAATGTCATCCATGAACAAAAGATGGGTTAGCTTTAAACTTCATCAGTAAGTAACTTTATCAGTATCAGTACCTACTCTTAATAGTGAGACCATCGTCAGAAGAATTGAGAATATTGGATAGAGGGTTAAGGGCCAGACAGAACCAGAGAGGACTTAAAGTGTCTCCTTGAAAAATTCCCCGTCTGATAGGTACGGGGTCTGTCTCTACTGTTTTGCCTAGTTTTAGTTTTGTGTTCCAGTGTTTCATGGTTCGTGTCAAGAAATGTATTATTGTGAAATGGATTTGATAGTGTTCTAATATATAAAGCAACCAACTGTGGGGGATAGAATCAAAGGCTTTTTGGTAGTCTATGCACATTGTACAGTAAACATTTTTTAATTTAACATTGTGTTTCATGGCCATAGAATCTATTGTTAACTGTTCTTTGCATCCCTGACTATATTCGCGGCACCCCTTTTATTCTTGTGCTAGGATATTGTTCTGTGTAATATGTTTATACACGATTTCAGAAATGCAACCGGTAGTTAATTTATACATAGTTTGTAGGCAAGTAACCGGTCTGTATTTGGCTGGAATTAGAGTAGTCAGAGTCTTTAGGAATCATAATAAGTTAGGCCTTGAGTAATGAATTCTGGAATATTTTGCAGATATAATTTTAATGAAATCATTGATATGTATATAGACTGACGGCTGAAAAAAAGTAAATTTCTTGTACTTAGAAGTAGTTGTGGATATGATCTGTGCCCGGAGATTTCCAGTTGTATGCTTTTTTAACCGACTTCTGAAAAAGGAGGAGGTTCTCAATTCGGATGTTTGTTTGTTTTTTTTTTTTTTAATGTTGTTCGTTCATTTTCACATTAATTAATTTAACTTGTATCGCAACAGTAGTGTCAACAAGAAGAATCTGAAAAGTCAATTGTAATTGTAAGTATTTAAAAAAAAAGCGGCCAAGTGCGAGTCGGACTAGCCCTTGAAGAGTTCCGTAGTAGCAAACATAGATTACCTTAAAATAACTTAATTTCTTGTGGCGTTTGTATTAAATGACAAAGTTATACTAGGGGACAGGGGTTAAAGTATGAAATTGCTGATTTGAAACGAAAACTATAAAAATCCTTTTTTTCTAAAATGAAACATTGTTACTTGTTTAATCAACATATTTACACTCATTATCTATACATTGTTGCCATCTAATTGGAAAGTTATTTATGCCTTAACAATAGACCTTACGGGATCTAAATTCTACAAACTGTTTGAAAGCATTTCGTACTGCCTCTTGGACAGATTTTTTTTAAATCGTTGAATATTTACCAAATCACAAAAAAAAAACTACGTCGATTGCGTCCGTTGGAGCAAAATCTGGCTTCTCGGTCTAGTTGGTACGTAGGATCACCTATGGTTATATATAACTGCAGCTTCTGTGCAGAGTAACAACGGTTTCTCGTGAAGTGTGATGTCCCTTGCGTTATTATGGTGAAGATCGATTCACGAATCGGGGTTGTTTCACTACTAGCTCCACCATCATTATTCGAAGTTTGGAATACTAAACATCTGCCGTTATTGCCAGATCAGACCTGAGAAAGCTTTAGGAAATAACACCACAAACAGTTACCAGTATCTTATTATTGTTAAGCTTTCCCTTAAGGCACTGTTGCGGCGTTCTACCTGGGGTCAGCCATTGCATTTTTACTTTTAGTTTTCGTAAAGAATCCACTTTTCATCACATGTCATAATTCTATCTAATATTCCTTCATTTCTGTACCGATTCAACAAGGCAATGCAAGTTTCAACACGCGTTTCTTTCTACAAATCAGTCCAATAATGAGACACCCATTTTTCATATTTTTTTATCTTATTGATTTTATGCAAATCGGTGAATGAACGTGAATGTGATTTGTAGGTAAGGTAACGTTATACCATGCCACCAATTCCTGGATAGTTTGACTCGCATCGGCTTCCAGAATCTCCTTTCATACTTTGTCACCTATTATTAGCGGTTTAGAAAATGTGCTTTATCTCAAAAACTGCTGACGGTACCATGTACAACTTTTTTGTTGAAAGTTTTCATTAAGATCTACAGCAATTTTTTTTTAGATTTTTCTCTCTCTTGTTTAAAAAAAAATAGAGGAAAAGTTTATCTTTCGAACGATTGATTTGGCGAAAAATAATTTCAGACAGTTCAATATATTTTTAAAGACCTATCTATTGACCTAACACATATAGGTTTGATAATTTTTTTATCATTGGTCGCAAGCAACTGTATAACATGAGGTCTCGGGTTCGACTACCGGCTCGGGCAAAAAGTGCTACATATAGGTATTCTGTAAGAAAAGTCTCAGTAGTAGCCCAGAGTTTGGAAGTTGGCGGTATGATACCCCCGTGCCTCGGAAAGCAAGTAGTTGGTCCTGGCTATTATTTGGACATCTTCGAAAGTCGTTACGGGTATGATACTGGTCTCACCAAGGAGTATCGTGTTACCCAGCTACTGCGGTGTAGAGGTCAGCTAGACAGACGCTCCATGTAAAACACTAATTCGCAGCTGCATCAGGTTAGACGGACCTCAACATAATTGGAAAAAGTCTGGGCAGATGATGAATTATACAACGTATAACGGAAACCCCATATCTATCCAAAACGGCTGAAGACAACATCTGGTATGGAGTCTCTATGCACAGTTTCAGCACAAAATAACTGACTCAAAGAATTAATACCAAATTATTGGTTTCATATATTTCAATCATAACAAACGTGTCACAGCACTACGAGAGTCAATAACTTTCCACGTCACTAGCCAATAACACGATAATTCTTTTCGTTCTTCTTAATTTGAAAAATTCGGTCTCTGGTATCAGTGTATTGGAATTTGTAATAAGTTCTACACACGTACACTTAGAATTACAAAACCCTTGCCATATCGTTTGTTATCATCCAAAGAAGCCATGCACTTGGTATGTATATACCCTTTAAATTACACGTTGTATATTTATGCGGAGCATTCCACGGACTTTTTTTTTTAATTTTCGCAAAGTTGTTTACAGAATACATCTACTTAACAAGTTTCGACTCTGTAGTCTTAATAGTTTCGGAATAAAGTGGCTGTGATATAAGGACGAACAGACTCTTAACGATGAACGAATGGAACCCTAAAAACTGACCAACTGCGAGTGTGACTCGCCCATGAGGGTATGTTTGTATAAATGACCGAGTAATATTTGTGGTATTAATAAAATGTTTTATATCTCTCAAAAACTGCTGACTATAACTTGTTCAAACTAATTTTTGCTGAAAGTGTTCAATGAGATCTACAGAAAAAAAATTGATTTAATTTTTCACTTTCCTATTTTAAAATTTAGATTTTTTAAAACGATTTACTTTGAGAAAACATCGATTTAGAAACCTATCTCTCAAACAATTGACTTTGAGAAAAAGACATTTTTGGAACCCCAATGTCTCAATGAATCTACTTAGTTATCTTTTTTTATGCACCTGCCATGTTATCACTTCACCACCTATGGTTGACTGGTAGAGAATGCCTATGGCATTAAGTCCGCATTTGTACATTTTGTGTTGCATAAAGTTTAAAAAAATAAATAAATGTCATTTAGACAGAAGACCTATCTACCGGCGCGTATCTATCATACCCGGCACGAATAAGTTTGAAAAAATAAATTATTTCAGCTCCTTGTATTGGATAAAACATAGTGTATTACATTCTCTTTGGTATTGGAAACCCCTCCCCCTTTTTTATTCTTGTAAAAAATACATCTACCTACCAATTTTCAACTGTGTAGGTGTGAAATACTGATGGACAGATAGGCAAACAGACATGATGAATCTATTAGCGTTCCGGTTTTTTGCCATTCGGCTACAGAACCCTAAAAACCTGTGCACGAAAATATCCGTTTAAACTAAAGTCGAGAATGATTGGCATTTTTTCGGCGCGCACCCATTTATGTGGTTACTTGAAAGTGAACGACACTTTGGCGGTCCAGCCGCATGAGATGAGACCTCCAATAGCCTGGAGGCAACCCAGCGGGGTCAGACAAACGCAGAAACATGGGCGAAGGTTATTTTATTTCTCTGTCTGTATGTCACGGCTACTTTCTTGGTAGATGTATTCTGTGAACCGGTTTATGGTTTATATAAAAAATAAGACCGAAGGAACGAGGTTTTTAAAACCATTTCTTCACAAAGTCAATCGTTTGAAAGATTTATAGACTTCCAAACTGGTAAAATGTGTGCTCCCCCTCTAACTTCTAAAATAAAAGAGCGCAAAATCTAAAAATGTATTTGCCTAACGAAAACTTACAACGAAAATTAGTTCCAACGAGATAGGTACTGCCAGCTCAGTGTATATGACTGATATAGAAAATTTTGAAAAACCGTAAATATAACTTGGTCATTTATACAAATGGTTGATGAACGAACTTCGTAATTTATGAAAAACCTTTCATGGGTGGGTCCGACTCACACTTGGCCAGTTCTTAATTTTTAACCTTTGTTTGATAGTAAAAATTCTGGGGTGGGCACCAGACCATTCTGGGGTGGGCACAGCCCACCCGGCACCCCCTCTTCCTACGCCCATGCTTGTCTGTCATATTTTTGCGTTGTTGTGTAGATGTTATTTGAGGTCTTTGATTTTCGATCCGTTACATATAGCAGCGGTGTAGGCAGCGCAGTAAATTAAAGTATGAGTTTTTAAGAAGGTCTTCATTGGACGTGTAGCCGGTGTAGCATACCCTTCATTTTGATAACCAACAGCTCATACAATGCACAAAGGAATATTGACAAGACATACGAGACTGACAGAGAGAGAGAGAAGAGAGCGCGCTCATACAGTGACCACTGTTTAACTTATGTAAACATTACCAATTATATATTATCCATTCTATTTTAATATAGAACATTCATTCCACATTCATCACTGCGACTTCACGCCTTGTCATTGCTCTCCCTAACTTATTCTCCAAAGTGCTGTCTAAAGTAGGTATATCTCTGCTACCTTTAATATAATCTCTAAAAATAGTGCACCAACCATAGCACTAAAGACGCATACTTTGGTAAAACTATGTTATTTAAATATTTAATTATGTGCGCGAATTTTTTAGATGTTTTTTATTTGGGTATTTGTGGGGTCTGTGAATTTTAATATAAGCTTCCTCAAAAGCTTTCTTTATTTTTGCGTCTAAGGTTTTATCAACGAATGTAGTGTACACTGTACATTTTTTTGGTAGTTCCTGGTGCCAAAGAGAATGTAATACACTATGCCTTGTCAGGGCTGTAAGTAGAGTCGAATTTAAGGTAACTAAACCTGCAACCAATGCTGCCCAGCATTGGTTGCAGGTAGGGCTGAAGCAACGAATTAGGAATGGGCGGAAGTAAAAAAATTATCATAATTGATCGGCCCTCAAAGCACGTGCTCCTAAATCAATCAACAAGTATATCGATGGGTCCTATGTATATGGGCCAAACTAACAATTTGGCCATTTTGACTTTTTTATGGTAAACGCATCTTATCGATATAAAGAATTATGTGAACTATTAAAAAAAAAAGATTTCTGCATAGAAACACGATTTTTTATTATAGTATAACGGCGTATGTAACATGAATTTAAACGTACAAGGTCCTAATAGTAGTTAGAGACTTATACGCGGGGAGTTGCTGCGCATTTATTTATTGTTTGGACCAATCAGCTGATTTGACAATACATTGAACGGAGCAACGGCTGCACTGTGATGAATACAAATTGTAATTGTTGTGTTTTTGGGTTACAATTTAGTTTAATAAGTAAAAGATGACATCCAATTATCGCGCTAAGTTGTCTAGACGTCGGAATTTAGTGAAAGAAAAAATATTATCCCACCTGCATATCACAGTTATTATGAAAATTTAGTAGCATCTAATGACATTGCGTCATGTAATGAAAGCGATAATGAAGAAAATTAATGAAGACTTTTTAAGAATTAGCACGGGGAAGCACTTCCCATTTCCCTTGGCATCTCCAAGACTTTTGACAGGGTCTGGCACGATAGACTTATTGCTAAGCTTCCTTCTTTCGGTTTACCCACTCAACTTTGCGTTTTGATTGAAGACTTCCCGAGAGATCGGTCCATTCGAGTGGTCATTGATGACTGCTAAATTGCCAATTGCCAATTGGCTATTAATGTCGGGGTCCCTCAGGAGTCGGTTCTCTCAGCACAGTTGCTGAGAGATGTGTGTCCAGCGTGCGTGCTGGTGGGTCAGATCTAGTCTCTCCATGAGGACATGGTTGGGCGCTTGAACTTGTCCTTGAAGGCTGTCTCCGAATAGGGTGATGCCAACTTGGTCAAGTTTAATACAGCTAATACCCAGGCTTGTCTCTTCTCCTCAAAAAGGAGCCAATTCGAACCGGCTCCAACTTTCTGTGATGTAATCGTGCCGATAACTGATCATATAGAGCTTCTTGGGGTTACACTAACTTCCACCCTCAATTTTGGTCCATTTATCGAGGCTAAGGCTCAACTAGCATCAAAAAAGTGGGGAATCTTAGCAAAGGTGAGACGGTACTTCACACCGGAACAGTTGCTCAAACTGTATCAAGCCCAGGTTTGGTCGTGTATGGAGTACCTGCTCTCATATTTGGGATAGATCTGCCAAATACAATTTGGACGCGCTTGAGTCTATTGAGAAACGGGCCAAGAGACTCATTAGCAACGATTCACACACATTCTCACTGGTCAAGTCAAAGCTCCAGAGCCTTGAACATCGACGACGAGTTGCAAGTCTATCAGTTTTCTATCGGTTACATTTCGGGGAGTGTGTGATGGAATTACACAATCGAATTCCGCCAAGCCCGTTCCATCATCGGACTACAGGACAAACGGCGATGCGCCATCGTTACATGGTCGACATCCCACCCATACGCACTAAACGTTTTGGGAATACCTTCGTTGTGCGTACAGTTAAGGAGTGGAATTCCCTGCCGGAGTTTGTGTTTCCCGATAGCTATAACTTAGGGATCCTTAAGTCAAGAGTGAATAGGTTACTTTTAGGTAAGCGTGCTCTATCTTCGACCACATCATCACTTACCATCAGGTGAGATGGTGGTTAAACGCGAACCTATTAACAAAAAAAAATAATACTAATATTGATTTTGTTGATTTTATTACTTAATTATACTACAGAGATTGTTTTTAGTTTATTTACACAAGATAGATTTTTAATTTTGTTATTTTTTTTTTGTAATTTTATTGAGAAAATAATAATGTGAAGTAGGTACATTATTTTGTTAATCAAACTAAGATCTCCAGTAAAAGTTACGTTCTTACTTATTATTTTTTTGTTTTTTTTTACTACTACTTTAATTTTTATTTCAATAAATGAATAAAACTATTGCGTGTTTTTTAATTATTCAAATGATCTAAGTGAAAACTGAGTTAGTAGGTAAGCAGATTGTAAAACGTATAAGTGTCAATGTGACATAAATAACTAAATATCTAAATAGCTTATATTCTAATTAATGAATTATCAACTACTTCAATTGATACTTGATTTTATGAGTAAAAAATATAAAAATATATACCGTATGCTAATTAACGTAATACGCGTATAATGGCCAATATGACACATTGGCCCTTTTAGTGTTTTTAGAGAAAAATAATTTTAACAAAAACTCACGTAGAAGGGCCAATGTGACGTAAAAAGAAACCGATGCATGTATATATAAAATACTATAGTACAAATGAGGAGGATAGTTGTCTTAGCAAACAAGCAAAGATTCGTAAACTTCGGTTTTATCAATCGGAAGTTATAGTAAATGGAAACTTTGGAAGCCTCTCCTGTAAAGTTGTAATTTAGCATTTTGGCCCATATACATAGGACCCATCGATATCACTGACCTCTAGGTCAGTGATGTATATTCAATAGCTATTCGTAGACAGATAGTGTCTGTGACAGAGCATGAGCATGGATATAAATAAAATAAAAAGCCTTTTATTTCCTAAAATTAAGTTTACAATTACACTGAAATATTATTGATTGTTATTATATTAGGAACCCCTCTCAGGTGAAGGCCTTTTCCAAAGATTGCCACATTTTTCGGTCCTGTGCTATTTGTTGCCATTGTGGTCCAGCTATTTTCTTGATGTCATCCTCCCAGCGCGCATGGGGTCTACCTTTATGACGTTTGCCCATAGGTCCATGCCATAACGTTACGGTTCTTGTCCATCTCTGATCTTTGAGTCGCGCTACATGTCCCGCCCATTTCCATTTAAGTTTTCTTGCATGGTTAAGAGCATCAGTTGTTTTTGTTTTTGCTCTTATGTCTGTGTGCCTTATTTTTTGTATCTTTTTAATGTTCATCATGCTGCGTTCCATACCTCTTTGGCAAGTGGTTATTTTATGTTTGATTTTTGTAGTAAACTTCCAGGTTTGGCAAGCATATGTAAGACATGGAATGAGGCACGAGTCCATAACTTTCTTTTTTAATCTTGTGGGCATATTACTTTTAAATATTTCTTTAAAACTCCAGTATTTAGACCATGTATTTTTGACTCTCCTCTCTACTTCAAGCTCGTTGCTGTCACTATTAAATCCTATTTGCTTGCCTAAATAAATGTATTTTTCAACATATTCTAGTTTTCCACTGTCTATTATTATGTTAGTTTTTATGTGATTAGTCATAGTTTTTGTTTTCTCAATGTTCATTTCAAGACCAACTTGCCTGCTGTGTCTGTGTAGAGCTTCTATCATATGTTGTAGTTGAGAGCTTGTTTCAGATAACAAAACCAGGTCGTCTGCAAATCTGAGGTGACTTAGGTACTTTCCTTTAATGTATAATCCTTTGTTTGTCCAGTCTAGTTCTTGTATTATTGATTCTAGTATGGTAATAAATATTCTGGGTGACAGAGGGTCGCCTTGCCTCACGCCTCTCTCGATAGGAAAGCTCGGTCCAATAGTTTCCAGCCTCACTCTACCAGCGCATTTGCTATATATATTTTTTAGTATCATAATATATTCTTCTTCTACATTTTGATCTTTCAGAGTTCTCCATATGCTTTCGTGTGAAACCGTGTCAAACGCTTTTTGATAGTCAATAAAAGCGAGATATAATGGTCTTTGATATTCTTGGTATTTTTCTATTATTAACTCTAAAGTATGAATATGATCAACAGTTGAAAAGCCCTTTCTAAACCCCGCTTGTTCAATAGGTTGCTTTTGTTCTAGTGTCGTGCTTATTCTTTGATTTATGATCGAAGCGAAAAGTTTATATACTGTAGGCAGTAGGCTTATGGGTCTGTAGTTAGCTATATCCTTAGGATCTCCTTTCTTGTAAATCAAAGTGATGTTGGATTCCGACCACTGAAAAGGTGTTTCGTACGTTTCTATAATTTTGTTAAATAATTTCGCTAACGGAGCGGCTAGTACGGCGTGTGCTGTCTTTAAGGCATCGTTAGTAATTTTATCCGATCCTGGGCTTTTGTCAGGTTTGAGCTTTTTTATGATCTCTATTATTTCACTACACTCAATTGGATCTATGTAGCATTGTGGCGGTATGTGTGTCGTATCATCATGATATGCTATGTTAGAATTGTTTGCGCCGCCGTATAGTTTTTTATAGAACTCAGTGGCAATATTTATAATATCGGTACGCTTATATGCTGTTTTACCCTCGGCTTTTAATCTCTCAATCCATGATTTTTTATATTTTAATTCTTTGTATCCTTTTTTCAGGCTTCCTTTCAGTTCCAGATATTGTGTAATGAGTTTGGTTCTGCGGTTCTTATAGTCGGTTTTTATATATTTTATTTTCATGGCACGAGTTTTATTACTAGTTCTTTGTAATTGTTGTCTTCTTTTTATGAGGTTTCTTGTGCGTTCTGCTAGTACATTGCGCTTCTCCGTTGGTAGTTTTGTATTTCGTGCTCTGTGCAAGCTAATTTGGATGGAGTTTATCATAATATTTTTGTACTGTGTCTTCCAAGTTTGTTTCTAGTAGAGCAGGTACATAATTTTTCAGCGATTGCATGTATAATGATATTTCTTCTTCAGTTTTGAGTGAGCTATATTTGCTATTATTATTATAACTTGCTCTACTTTTTATGGGCTTCGTGAGTTTTATTACCGTTCTAAGTGGCCTGTGATCTGATGGGTAGTTGATACTTAAGGTTTCAATATTTTGAGTCATTTGTGGTCGGTTGGTCAGTATGAAATCGATTTCGTTTTTGAATTTGCCATTCGGGGATCGCCACGTCCATCTTTTTTTCAGGTTCTTCTTGTAAAAAGTGTTAATAATCGCTAATTTGTTCTCTAAGGCAAAATCTATAAGTATTTGACCTCTGGCGTTTCTCTCTCCGTAGCCGTTTTGTTTCATTACCAAATACTCATCTTGCTGTGGTTGACCTATTTTGGCGTTAGTCTCCCATTATAATGTAATTATTATATGATATATCTATAGCCTTGTAAATGTTTTCATAAAAGACAGTGACCTCCTCTTCCTTCGCTGACTCTGTAGGGGCGTATACTTGAATTATAGTAAGTTTCTTACAGGGTAGGTCCAGGTGCAATAGTGCTACTCGTTCAGATATGCCGATATAACTTGCCAGATATTGTTTAAGGTATTTTTTATGATAAAGCCAACCCCATACAAGCCTGGTGTTTCCCCTGTGTGACACAGAATAAAATCATTGTATTCTTCTATATTGTTGCCAAGGCGTCGCATTTCAGATATTCCAATGACATCATATTTAATATTTGATAGAGCTTCAGTGAGTTCAATTAACCTTTCGTGTGATGATAGAGTTCTAACGTTGTAGGTGCATATGTAGAGCTGATTTCGTTCCGTGGTTTTTGAGTGCGTAATCTTCGGAAGGTTGTGGTCGTAATCTTCCTCGGTGACCAGCCGGCTTGGAAGATATGTTTCAGTGCTTTTTGATTTTTTTTCGTATTTCCTATATTTTGGGAGAGGTGCTGTTGGTTGCTATATGATATTGGTGTTATTTTCTTCGTGTTGATTTTTCCATTTTTGTTAACTAGGTTGTTGAGTATCCCCGGTTTAATCATCCCTTCTGAAAAGCTGGAAGACCTCTGAGGCGTGGTGCGTGTTAAGGTTTTATTTTTCTTAGCTGCTCGATAACTACCTGGGTTTCTATTCTCATTATTTGTGTTGTGCTGTGGTGAAATAGAAAGATTTCTTTTTCTGTGGTCTGTCCATTCAGGTCTTGATTTATCTTTCAAAATGATAATTTTGTCGTATTTAATGACTGCATTATTTCCGTTTTCTCTCTCAATTTTTATTTGCTTTCTTCTTTCTTTTTTCTAATATGTGCTGAGGATAATCTTGTTTTATATAGTAAGTAGTGTCCTTTAAAGTCTCTTTCTGTTTCATTATATTGATTTTACTGCCTAGGGTGGTAAGTGTTACGATTATTGGTCGTGGTTTTTCAGACTTTCTACCTATTCTTCTAGCTTCTTGTATGTCACTGCAATTTAGTTTTAATGAGAAATATTTGTTGATAGATGTTATTATATTTTTCTCCAGATCAAAATAACATTTTTCCATTTCTTCAATTCCGAAGAAAACAATATTTCTTTGTCTTGCATGTTTTTCCAACATATTTAGCCTTTGTTCTTGGTTTTCCACTCTTACTTTGAGCTTTTCTTGATTCTCTTCCCAGCTTCTAAATTTGTCATCTAATATTTTGTTTACATTTTCTGTTACTTTTTCTGAGATATTTCCAGCGCTCTCTGTTATAGCCTTTTTTTGTTCATCAAGATCTTTTTGGATCTTGCGAAGTGCAGCCATAACTTCTTCCATTTTTAATAGTATTAATTGGCTTTTTCTGGTCGTTTGTACCGCTATTCGTCGCTAGATGGCGCTTCGTACTGAGGTTACGATGTGTCCTGTAGTAACCAGTATAGCCCTCTGGTAGTAAGTAGCGGTATCAACTGATTTAATTATAAATGTTGTGGTTAGCATGGATATAAGAACTATTAAATCCTCAATGATGAAGAACAAGCAAACAATATGGTTGAACTTCCAGATTTCTTTTTACACTTCCAGATTTATTTCAGATACGAGGAATCCCCTCTGCATCACAGATATTATAATTAAATAGACCCATCGCTTCATGTGATGGCGCTTCAAATGCGATCTATACACAGAACAAAGAATTATTATAATACTAGCTTTTGCCCGCGACTTCGTCCGCGTGGAATAGTTACTTTGGGCTAACGTTAAATTTAACCCCGATTTTGAAGCATTCTTCATTGGCGCTCCGCTCCTATTGGCCTTAGCGTAATGATACAATATAGCTGTGCCCGCGACTCCGTCAGCGTAAGTTAATGTATTGGTAATATTGTTTAGATCACGTTCACATGAGGCTTAAGTACCTAGAGAACGCTTCGACCGCGAGACGCGTCGAGCGCGGCGACCGATTCTCAAAAATAATCCTTATAGCATGATTCAGTATTCACGCGCGATGGCTTATTATTATAAGCGTATTTCATGTATAACTTTGGTGTTTCTATACCGATTTATATGATTCTTTTTACGGTTTCGTAGCCGAATGGCAAAAAACGGAATCTTTATAGTTTCGACATGTCTGTCCGTCTGTCTGTCTGTCTGTCTGTCCGTCCGTCCGTCTGTCACAGCAATTTTATTCCGAAACTATTAGGACTATACATGTGAAACTTGATAGGTAGATGTATTCTGTGAACCGCTTTCCGATTTTGAGAAAAAAATTAAAAAATATTTAAAATAAAGGGGGGCTTACATGGAACTAAACCTGAAAATATTTTTTTTCATGAAATCGATGCATGTGTGGTATCTATAGACAGTTCTTTAAAAACGACATCGGGGTTTCTAAAACCACTTTTCCATAAAGTCAATCGTTTAAAAGATATAAGCTTCCAAAGTGGTAAAATGTGTGTGTGGCGGACACAACCTCTAACTTCTATAATAATGGAGTGAAAAATCTAAAAAAAATATATGTCTGTAGATCTTAATATAAACTTTCAACCAAAATTAGTTTGAACGAAATCAGTTCAGTAGTTTTTGAGATACAGCATATTTTCTAAAACCGCAAATATAACTTTGTAATTCATACAAACACTATGAAAAACAAATTTATTCGGCGCAGTTGTAAAAAATGTAAAAAAGCCAGTTTTAAGAAATTTGTAAGGTTTTTTTTTTCAAAACAAATTTATTTGGCGCAGTTGTAAAAAATGTAAATAAGCTAGTTTTAATAAATTTGTAAGGTTTTTTTTTCGTCAAATAAATTTGCATATTATAGTTACTACGGAACCCTTCATGGGCGAGTCTGACTCGCACTTGGCCAATTTTTTTATGGAATAGTTAATAATGTTAACTTTTTCAATTAGGGGTGACTGAGAGTGTTATAAACGTAAGAGTAGACAAATATTATAATCAGAAAGCTTCGAACTGCTAAGCTATCGGGAGTTACACGTGTTATTGTGAGTCAACCAGAAAAGTTAGACATATGCTGTCGTGGGATATTTTTTATATAATTTTAAGGAGAACATTTCCGTCATGAAATGATTTGTGTAGCTTTAACCATTAAGGTTGCACACGCGACGGAAGCTTAAAAAATGGAATAACTTCTCCCGTTTTCCCAACATTTCCCTTCACTGCTCTGCTCCTATTGATTGTAGCGTGATGAAAAGTATACTATAACCCGCTCAGGAGTATGAAAAATAATTGTACTAAGTTTCGTTAAAATCCGTCGAGTAGTTTTTGTTTCTATAACGGTTATACAGACAGACAGACAGACAGACAGACAAAAATTTAACTGATTGCATTTTTGGCATGAGTATCGATCCTTAATCACCCCCTGATAGTTATTTTGGAAATATATTTCATGTACAGAATTGACCTCTCTACAGATTTATTATAAGTATAGATGAAATGAATGTCATAAACTGTGGTATGTTCGGAAAAGTTTAGATACCTATTGCTACATTTTTTTTTATCCTAAACTATGAACTAACAATTTAATTATAATAATTTATCTTAGTTTTTGGTATTTTTAAGGTAGGGCATTGCGATTTCAAGGTAGGGCATTGCCACACAATGCCCCCCCTAGCTACGGCCCTGTGCCTGGTGCCTCTGTAGCAAGTATGCCACTTAAAACTTATTTTGAAGAACATAGATATGGAAAAGCCATTTTCAAGCTCAATCCAGTGGATCCGAAAGATATTTCCCGTATAATTTCTAACCGGAAATGTAACGCTGAAGGTTATGATCGGATTACCCTTGATATGGTTAATTTGATTCTTCCGTACGCTAAAAATACTATAAGAGATTATAAATATTCCATACTAACGTCTGTGTTCCCTGATCAATGGAAAATAGCGTCCCTGAGGCCATTACCGAAACATGCTGTTGAAATAAAAGACTTACGTCCTATAAGCGTTTTACCATGTCTATCGAAAATGTTAGAGAAGGTCGTGAGTCTGCAATTAACTAATTTCCTGGAACACAATAATGTGTTACCGGACTTGCAGTCTGGTTTCAGGAAACAGCGCAGTACCTCCACTGCCTTACTGGATGTAACGGATAATCTTCTATCTGCCCAGGACAAGGGAATGTGTTCGGTGTAGGTATTGCTAGATTTTTCACGGGCTTTTGACGCAATTAATATTTCGCTATTAAACTAGTTTATTACGGATTTGACCCTAGCGCTGTGCAGTGGAGTAACTATTAAGTAATCTGTGGCAGTGGTTCCGCAGCTATGTTAGTAATAGAAAACAGTGTGTTAATTTACATTTAGGTGACGGAACTGTTTTAACACCAGCTCTTACTTCGATTGTTCTCGACTATGCTGAAGCAAGTTATCCAGATCTTACTGAAGTGCAGCTAGATAAGCTTGAACGACTCCAAAATTTTTGTATAAGATTCATATTTGGTTTGCGCAAATATGATCATGTTTCTGAGTTTCGCATTAAACTCAAGTGGCTGCCGATCCGCCTTCGCCGGAATGCACATATTTTATCATTACTTTACAGTATTCTCTTCAATCCCGCAACCCCGTTTTATCTCAAAGAACGCTTTAAGTTCCTTCATGACACACATGTAAGAGATTTGAGATCGTCGGAGAATTTGAGACTTTCAATGCCTGCACATTTCACTAAATTCTATGGCTCATCGTTTACGGTGCAAGCTATTCGTTTGTGGAATGCATTGCCGGTGTCTATAAGACAAGCTCAGTCACTGGCTACTTTTAAAAGCTCGGTTGCTAATTATTTTCATTCCAATTTATGACTATTCTTTTGTTTTCTTTCCACTTGATGTTAAAGAACACATTATATGTACCTATTGTATTATTTAATTACCTATGTATTACATTGTATTTATATGCATATATATATATTTGCATATACATTTATTTATTTTAATATTTAAATATTTTTGTTTCTCTGTTTTTATGAGTAATGTAGTTAGTACACTAATTTAGCCCTCCCCACTTTAATTTAAAAGTTTTTAAAGTCCTTCCAAAGGTTGTCTGGA
Source organism: Tholera decimalis (assembly GCA_943138885.2). NCBI lineage: Eukaryota > Metazoa > Arthropoda > Insecta > Lepidoptera > Noctuidae > Tholera > Tholera decimalis. The sequence goes on from OW964565.2 coordinate 31,901,635, forward strand.
AGATATCGCTTTCAGCGATAAGACCGCCATTGTTACCATAGAATAAGCAATATTGTTAAATAGGTGTGTTTAAATTTTGGTGTACAATAAAGTGTATTCTATCTATCTATCTATCTATTGTTAGAGGCGTTCCGCAAGGGTCTATATTAGGCCCTATTATTTTTATCTTGTACTGTGCAGATATTATAGTGTCTCCAGAAATGTAAATACCATATTTACGCTGACGACGTCCAACTCTATCTATCGTTTATGCCAGATGATTACGATAGGGCCATCCGAGATCTTAATGAAGACCTTCTTAGAATTGCCGCCTGATCTCAAGAAAACTGCTTGTCGCTAAACCCAACCAAGACAAAGTACCTTGTATTCGGCACTAGACAGCAATTATCTAAACTTCCCTCCAACCTTAACCTAGAATTGATGGGTGAACCAATTGAAAGAGTTTGATGATGCGGTTGGAAAGGGAGTTTTGAAGGTGACTAAAACTAGACGAAAACCATTCTTCGCTAGTATTTACAACACAACGAGTGTGATCAACTTATAACATAAAATAATCATAAAGCATTCGAAAGGCATGGGAGTTGAGCGTATGTGAATCGCGCAAATGATGGTGAATTAGCAGGGAATATACTCTCTACCGAGAAAAGTATAGCAACTCGATGGAAAAATATGCGACCACATTTTTTTTTGAGGATATCTAGCATTGTAGGTAGAATTAGCTACTGAGTTATTGCCGCTTCTTCTACAAATTATACTTGTACGCACACTAGCGCCATTACGGATTAGCAATACAAACTGAAGGAGATATGAATATATCTTTCGAATATGCCCGCAGCCCGCTCAAAAATATGAAAATATTTTTGGATGGTTAAGTTGAAACTGTACGTAATTCTAATTCTATAATTATGAACTCTTCATGCTGTAAAAAACCATGGCTTTGGGTAAAATTACAAATAAAACAATGAAATGTAAACGTATTTTTAATTTTTCAAAATTCTTTTTTTTCTTTTTAACTCCTTTGGTTTCTGCTCTTCGTCCATGTTTCTATTGAGAGCCATAAATCTTGTGAATAGTCTCGCTGCATGTAAAACACGAATACTTAGCTGAATCCGGTTAGTCTGGAATCCGACGTCAACATGTTGGAAAAGGTTACGCAGATGATAATCGATACGTATATTGGATTTCTAAAAACTATTGACAAAAAGGAGAAATATCGATATATCGGTCTAGTAGGCCTATATACCAAAATTGACTTCTTTCGATATTTATATCGTTATTAAAATGTTTTTCGAAATGGAAAGAAAATATGTATGTATAGAAACCTGAGTATAATAAATAATACAATAGTCTGAAATCACAATTTAGTTTTATTCTTCCGTAGTGGTCATGATGAATTTCAATACACATTAATCGACACACGAATGTGAAACTACTTGCATAAGCACAACACTAATAGAAAATTCCAGAAGTCGGCACTCGTTTATGACGTATGAAGCGGTCGTCTTTATCCGACCGTGGCGCTGGGCAAAGAGTATGTAATACACTATGTTTTAAGAGACGGGACTTGGTACTAAAAAAATAAAAACAGGTAACAGTTCACTTCAATACCAACTGAACGAACATACACGGGGAACAAGACGTCATACAACAGTACTACCAACCCATCAGACTAAATAGTGCTGCGCAATGATAGTAACTTCTTTATCGATATCGATAAAGTATACAGGTCGCTAACGGGCTTTCTTTTAACTTTTTAAATTTAAGAAAGGATTTGTGTTGAAATAAAGCAAGGATTGTAGTTTTTAAGCAATCCAGTATATTTTTAATTATAAAACTACAACAGATTATTAAACTAAATAATATAATTATGTCAAGGATTGCAGTAATTTAATCCCGATCATCTTCTGGACGCAAACACATAGCGGTCATATTTCATTCGATGGAGCTCCGTCGTCAGAACGTCAGTAACCATGTCCTCTTTATTCTTGTATTTGATAATCATTAACTGCAACGTTATTGAAATGAAAATATACCAAATAACTTTATATGATATGAAACGCACCCTCTATAGTCAGGTGCTCGGGAAAATACTTTGTGTTTTAACTAAGAAAAAACTTCAAAAATGTCCTGTGACTAGTGATCTGATTTTTGATGTGTTGCCTGAAAATTATACATAACGCAAATGCGGTTTCATTTAATGCCTCTCGCAAAAGCGAGAGGAATTAATCAATTATCGATAAATGGTGTGTCTGTTTGTAATTGTTTATAAACAATGTTATTTTATTTATTAACAGACACACCATTTATAGATAATTGATAAGAGCCATTTGCGTTACAGCACATCACTATCACAAAATAAAATTGAAAATTAAAAGATCGATAAGCCTTTTAGTACCATGTTTTAAATAAAATATAGAATCAAATATCTAATTCAATACTTACCGAGCCTCATCTAATGGAAATTTTGCTATAAACTTCCTTTTTTCATTACCTTTACGACTTCACAAGTACGATACTTCACAAGTTATAAATCGGCTATTAGGTGGCATTATGGTACAATTATGTTTACTGAACAAGATCACACTTTAAACAAATTAAGATAAAAAATTAACCGTAACTAATTGCCAGAAAATAATAAGCACAAACTTACTAAATACTACAAGACACACGAAAAGTAAACATATATGGCTGACTGTCATGAAAGAAAGAGAAAGCGCACGGAACAGGTGAGACAGCAAAATCTACCATTATTTACCCCTCAAAGTCCATACAATTTTTTTCGCCTTGAAGTTGCAGTAGCCTGGCGCTGGGCGTACTAGCAAAGTAAGTTTCGGAACATGTAGGCTAGGGATGGGAGCCATCAACTCAGTTGGTGACATTTCACAAGTAAATTTACGTAATTTCAAAGTAATTAAATGAAATACTCGCAAATATTTGTAAAAAAATGTTTTATTAACAATTCCTGTATTTGTTTTATGTCAGTATAAAGAGAAATATTTTGATTTATGTTTATTTTTATATCGTAAATCTTGGCACATGTCCCGTCCCTTATGTCGGATTTTTCCGTCATGGGCGTTGTACATCAATAGAATTTTCTAAAAATAATATTAGTAATTCATATACCTTTGGACATTATTTTTAGGACTTCTGATTAAGAGACTAAAGTTTATTAAACTGTAAATGATTACTTAATTAACTATTTGCCTAATATAAACATCTTTTTGATAGAATACAGCGTAATTAAGTAAAAAAATACATTAAATGAGCTGTGGTATTTTGGTGGTATATATACGACTCTGGCGAAATGGGCCCGAAAATATTTGTCGGATATTTCCGACGTAGGCGGTTAAAAGGTTAATAAAAACCTTGCATCTCTGCATAGCTTGCATGTTGCATACCATAGGTCTAACTGACTTTCAACGCATTACAAATGCGTTAATTGGTTCAGCAAAAGATGGTTTAGCACTACCATATAAATACACTGTCACGTAAAATAGGATTCCGTGAACGTAAAATAGGTGAAAGTAGGATTCGCGGTTAGCCTAGCTATCAGTCATCAAATATTTATCTTGGATGTTGGGTTCACTTAAAAACATGTACCCGCAATTTTTAACAGAAAAATCCTATTATAGGGATTAAAAACATTAAATTTTAAAAACACTGCTAAACCTAACTATATACACAAAAAAATGTAAAAAAAGTTTAGGCGTAACAAAGTACTCCTCCACATCGCTGTCGTCCGGAAACGTGCCCAGAAGACTGGCAGCATTGCCACGTTGTATGGCAATGCTTATTCTTTGGGCAAAGAACGAGCCAGCCCTCAAGGAATCGATCAGCCGGCGACACAATTCCTTTAAAGGAGACGCACACTCGGGCCCCGTGACCCAAGACTTTCGACCCCAAACGGCACAAAACTGTAATTAAAAAAAATTAAATTTTAAAACATAAAAAATATTTTTTAAATTTTGTTTTAAAAATAGTTTCCTTTAATAAAACAAATATCTGCAGATTGTAGCACCCGGATCTCGTACTAAATTGAACATAACATATTTTTTAAAAATGGGATAGGTCGCAGTCGGGTAAAAAGTCGTTGACCTCCAATTTCGTTTCAGTTTCTTCTCAGAGTAGTCAGTTAGGAAACACCGGCCTCATCTGGATTAACTTTAAACGGCAAAAAATTACGTGTACAAGGGTTATTTATACCCAATTTGCAAATAATGTGTCAATTATTTAATCATATTATGCATTTCTTTATAAGATGTTGTGAAAAGTTGGACAATAAAAAAAAGTATTAGCAAAATGTGTTTAATTACTGTTTGTCTGAATTAAATACAAAGCTTAATATTAGTGTGATGGCGAGGTTCGTTGGATCCCAGCAACGAAACAGCAATGCTTGGTAGAACTTTACGTACTAATTGAAATTGTTATAATTGTCGGGAAGTAGTTAACGCTGACAAAAATAAAAAGAAACATTGCGATAACATAAATTTTTATTTACATTCCGAAATTCACAATCAAAGATAACAATAAACGTCCTACGTCCACCTTACCTGTCAATGAAAGTACAGTGAGAAACACACAAGTCTACTGGTGATTTATCTATATACACACATACGTCGACTCGTCGGGCGCTCGCTAGCTCCCCCCGCGCTCCCACTCAGGTGGCTAGGCCTGTACACAATTTACTACCAAATGAGTTATACAATGTATTTCTTCGTATAGTTCAGCCGCCTCCGACTACTCTTATAGAGCAATACAGCGTTACATACAACAATATATTCTTAGAATACAAAATTAAAACAATAAGTTATATACATCAAATTATAATTTCATGTACATGTGTGGCTGGTCGCCATAGGTCGCTCCCGCGCCGCTCGCCCTCACTATCTTACCGGGCGCCGAGCGGGCCCATTTTAGTATCACAATGTGTGTTAAACTAAACAAAGGTCCCACTAAATCCTAAACGCCTACTAAAAAAAACTATATAAAACTCAAATCTTTTACTATAAAATAAAAAGAAAATTATTTACGAATATAATAAAGTATATATCTTTGACAGTGTAATATAAATTGTCACATAGTTATGATTTTTTGAGTTCTAAACCACTCCCTAGCAAGTGATCATGACTTCCCAGGCGCAAGCGACCCACCCTCGCGTTGAACAACGATAAGGTGGTGAGGCTTCTCCAAGATTTTGGGGCGAGTGCTCATTCAACACAAATCATTGTACAGACAAATTGCACATGAAGCTACCACTAACTGTCAAATTTATTTAATAGATTTTCAACTTTATCAAATGAAAATAAGGTTGTGAATCTATTAATTAGATTAGACAAGATTGGGGTAGCTTCATGTGCTGGCGTCTGTACATGAGGTTTTTGGTTTAAATAAAAATATTTTCATCATTTGGTTTAAGTTGGAGTGAGTTGATTCACTTAAAATAAAGAAAGTTGTGCAGTATCTAGGTTTTCATGCCAAGAAGATAGTTGCTCAGCTCTATAGAAGGCCGCTGAGAACTTCTTATATTAGGATTGTTATTTGCTGCAATTGATTGCAGCAAATAATAATCTCGAACACTAAAGATCTAGTCATTGGTACTACTTCATTGTAGTCAATGTGTGATCCCAAATTTGATCTGAATTTCTTGATTACACTGATTTTAGGAAGACGGAATAACCTTTACACACTTCTAAGACCCAGAACCAACAGTGGCTCAAGATAAGGAGGTTAGCAACTCAGTCATTTGAAGATTTGATAGAAGATGCCCAGATGTATGTTGACACTGCCATTAATTAATCTGCTTTGACAGCTGCTGTGAAGCTGAAGGCTTAAGATTAAGAGTCTTGATGAGTTTTGATAACGATGTACTCAATGTAAAAACCAGGGACCCAAGTAGTAGTTACGTCCTTGAGAGAATGATAAATCATTTTGATGACGTCAGTGGGTAAAACGCAACTATTTACAGCTGAGGTCTTTCAACTAGATGGTGGTGAGGAAACGCCTCTTGTTCCACCCTCCCTAACGGTGTCACACTCAGGCCCGAATTTCAAGAAACGGCAATCATCGCCTGTGGTGATTGGAGCTGGAAGAGATGTAAAATTCCTTCAGCAAGAAGCTGTGGGAATTACCATCACCACCTCAATCCACCAGACAAATCTGGCGCCATGTATAGCTCTCCTGGAACATGACCATGACAATAAAGGCCCTGAATAGATGCCGGAGTGGTTTAACATGATTAATTATGACAAGACTTTAACATATTAAGAGTTTAGGCTAAATTGCTAAACACACCACAAAGGGTGATCAGCATCAAAGAGATCATCCAGAAACTCATGGTTTCTGTCAAGTCTAACTGGTGTAGAAAGCAGGCTTCTTAGACGATATAGCTGATGCCTGAAAGCTCACATCACTATGCATCTGTTTGACAAACAATATTGGTTCATAAAGGTACAGTAGTACTCATCTGATAAGTCGCGTCGTGAATCTTCGTTCGCGCAGAAATGAAAGTATGGCCCCGAAGATTAACGAAAGAACGCTTAAAACTTACAATCAACTTTAGATCACTACTTTAAGGTTCATAATACACTGCAGCTGTAAGTTCCGTCGCGCGTCACACTTCGCGCACTAACATGGCCAATAGCGGTAAAGGAAACGAAGCGCGGTACGAAAATTCTCTGCGCAGGTACATCGGTAAGCCATATCAGTTGGGTAGGTGTAGTATTGTAACGGCTGTAGAGTGTGAGGCGCGTACGGGCGGCTCGGGCGCGTTCGGGTGTGTTCGGGCGCGTTCGGGCGTGTGGGCGTGTCGGCTCAGTCGAGCACCTGCGAGACGATCTTCTCCATGTCGTGGTCGATCTCGTCGTTGGTGGGCGGCGGCGGAGGCGCGGCCGCGTCGGGCGCGGCGGGCAGCGTGAAGGGCTCGTCCAGCTCGTCCAGCCCCGCCGGCACCGGCAGCTTGCCCAGCTCCTCCTGCAGCTTCACGTAGTGCCGCTGGAAGCGTACACACATACTTACAATACTTGCCCGACTAAGCTCTATTTTAGTTTGCTCTGTGAAAAATCGAACTACACTATCTGTTCGATGCAATATTTTACAATCGACCATGTTTGCTGAGCAAGCGATATAATGCGGATGCACTCATTTCCATAATTTAGCGATAATTTAGTCCTTGCGTTACTTTGTTAACAATAATACTTAGCAATAAACCCTTGAGGGTGTTTTTAACTTAGTAGCGTAGCGAAACCCACCAGGTACCGCTTAGGTCACGCCCCTATACTATCGCATATCAATCTATCCTAATACAGAGTTATTAAGTGTAAATAATTCGAGATACTGCGTAATTAGATGTTCAGTGGAAGGGAATGACATTTATTTTCGATGTACTAAGGTTTACGACTTAACGAGATTCGAGTTATAGAGGTGCGTAGGGCAACTGAAGAAACAGGGTAAGTTTTTAGTCAGTGTCAAAGTGTGACGTTCCCTTGTAAATCTGTATGATGTGACGCGTTACCTTGAGCGCCATAAGGTTGAGCTGTATGCTGCGCTGCGTGCGCTCGTCGCCGCTCTGGCTCTCCAGCTCCGTGATCCAGTTCGCCACCGTCTGCATTATCTCGTTGCGTTTTATCCAGAAGTGCGTCTGAATCACCTGGTTACCAAGCAAAATTCATTTTATGTATGCGTCATAGAAATTAATGGAACAGTGACTGCCGAGAACAGTTTACTTTCCATGACTAGCAAGCAGAACTATTTCAGAATTCCTTTATTGATATTACTTGATCCACTGGGAATACTGGGACAAAAGGTAGGCTATAATCTTTTCTAGCACACAATTTAAATCGGTTCAGCCGTTCCAGAGAATAGCACGTACAAACAGAATGGAAGACAGACAGCCATATTTTAGTATCATATAAATAACTATAAACACTTGAGTCATTTGTAATAACTGGCAAAAGAACCCCATATTCCAGAAAATGACAAATGTCCTATAGTTATTACAATTCATCAATTACAACCCGTTGAACTACAACTACATAATATAGACAGACAACAGAGGCTTAGTATGGAACTCTAAAAATAATTGTGTTTTTTAACAGCACAAAATATCATCAAGATTTAAGATGAAAGTAGTACAAAATATAAATATACCTCTTTGAAGCATGGCTCAGGGTTCCTCAGATGATCCAACATGGCCCAGCGCACGCAGGCCTGGTATATGTTGGAGTTGTACTCGAGCGAGGCGCTGGAGCCTACGCGCGTGCCCCGGCTGCGCTCGTAGCCTGGCTCGTTGAAGTACGGCTCGGGGACCAGGATCAGAGACTGAATTGATACTAGTACCTGATGGTGAGAAATGACACAGACACAAATAAGGACTTAACAACTAAAAAGTGTGATACAATGGGAGATACAAAAGCGATCTTTTACAGACAATCTTTAGATGGATTTGACACAAAAGGAAAAATAAATACGCGGGGACCCCATGTAATACTATTTACTTATTATATAGGAAAATGTTTTGAATTGAATTAGGCTAGTTGAGATGTAACATAGACAGTATTGTACCACTTTGTATTTATCTATGAGGGCTTGTAATAGGCAACTTCATAAATAAATATTTATGTCGTGCATATTCCCTATTCTTATTATTGGAAAACATACATTAACAATGTAATTCGTCAATATCCTAACGTTTAGCTTAGGTTTACAAGATTGCTAGTAATGTGTGCACGTGCACGGCTTCTTTGGTTGATAATAAACGATGTGACAAGGGTTTTGTAATCCTACGTCTACATGTGTGGAACTTATTAGAAATTTCAATACATTGATACCAGAGACCGACTTTTTTAAATTAAAAAGAACAAAAAGAATTATCGTGTTATTGGCAAGTGACGTGGAAAGTTATTGACCCTGGTAGTGCTGTGACACGTTTGTTATTATTGGTATTCAAGACACATGAAACCGATCATTTGGTATCAATTCTTTGAGTCACTTATTTTGAGCTGAAACTGTGTGTAGAGACTCCATACCAGATGTTGTCTACAGCCCTTTAGGATAGATATGGGGTTTCCGTTACACGTTGTACATTGTTAGCAACATAAACTTACTTAAACTTTCTCAATGTAAAATATTAAAGATAGTCGTAGTATTCTATGGTACATCAGTATGCCATGCCCAATAGTGCTCGTCGTAACACGTCAACCAATTACAGAGCGTGAAGTTAGAGCGAATGACAGTAGGTTGGCATCTTGAGTTTTTGTGTGTGGCTGTCGTGTGAAAAACTCCGAGCTTGATCGGTTGTGTGGCATGAGAAAAACCAGAAAATGAACTGAGTTGTAATTGATATTTCGTAACAGTAAAAGTAATAAACCTACATATTTTTCTACTCTGTACGCATTGGGGAATTATAATAAGTAAGTACCTGTCTATTATTTGTATTTTGCTACCTTTAATTCCCAAAAATCATAAACGTAGTTCTTATTAATACCGAAATTAGTGGATTCCGTGCAGGATTCCATGCATTTTTTATAGATAGAAAAGAAAGCATTGTGGGTAGAATTCATATTTTTATTTTATTATATTGTTTTAGGGACAATAAAAAGCTACAATATGTGTTGAAACAAAAGAAAAGATAATACTTACATGATAATTATGAACAATATTGCAACCCACTACATTATCCGCATATTAACAAAACAAAATATGATAAAGATCACATTAATAATAAATTAATTACATCATGCAAAATTTAAATTGAAGATTGAAATTAATTGAAAATTGACACATTACTAGCAATCCTGTTAACCCCTCCAACTAAGCTAAATGTGCTTGTGTCTGGATTGGGTTCACGGCAATAGTATAATGGGTGGGGTTTGAACCCGTGACCTTTCGATCACAAGTCCGACACCTTATCCGTTAGGCTATTGACGCTTCCAGTTAACAATAGGTACCTGTAGAAAGCTAGAAGTGTGCGCGTTCCACTTCTCCTCGGGGCGGCCGTGCCAGGTGTTGAGCACGGAGAGGCACACCTTGCCGTCGTTGTACAGGTTGGGGTTGAAGCGCACGGAGTGCCGGCCCGTGGTCTCCAGGTTGATGAGCATGGGCACGGCCGGGTACTCCGCCGGGAAGTACACGTCCAGCACGAAGCAGCCGTTCGCGTACGGCGTGTCCGACGGGCCCGTTATTAGGACCTAACGAGGGATTATTTAGTAACAGAGAATAATTATCAGTTTTTTTTATTACTAATGAGCCCGCTCTTGACCTCGATCACACCTGATGGTAAGTGTAAGATGAGGTCTAGCCCTGAAAGATACCTGTTCACTCTTACTTTAAAGGCCGACGGGTCATATGTGGAATACAGAAGCCGGAAATACATAAAATAAAATATAAATTCACATAGAAATAAAAAAAAAGGATCACCTGCACGCCTACAGCCGAACTGGGTTTAAAAATATACATACTTTCGTCTTCTATAAATATAACATCCCGTTTTAAGCGGGTTGTCCTGCCCAGCGACGTCTGAAGCCGATATCTAAACGGGGCGCCCTTAAGACTTAGTCGTTTAGTTTTAAGTTTTTGAAGCCCTAGCTGGCTTTAATATATTGTACAGGCAGTTGTCCGACTGCCGGCGAGAAAACGACTATCTATCGGCGATTTAATCGATCAAAAAACGCACAATGAAATATACATTCTGTGTAAACGAAAGAGATGCATATATTAATAGTTTGTCTCTGACTGTTCACACTGCCGGCGACTACTCGCTTCACTTGTTCTGTCGCTGAGCGACAAGAGTTGTCAAAGATAATACACACACAGGGATGCTAGCTTGGCGGTCAGAACTCACGCCCAGAGACCAACTAGCAATCCAGCGGACCAACTAGAGAATAATCGCCCGTCACACTCGCTTATAGCCCAGCGCCAAAACTATCGTAACTACACGCTTGCCGCTCACCAACTCGTTTTCAGATGCTGGCTCTACTCGCTACTCGTTCATCGTCGGCGGTGGGACAACTGGCATAGAGAGGCGTACCTTCATGACGTCGAGGCGGTCGGCGTCGGTGCGCACGAACACGGACGAGTAGGAGAGCGGCAGCGAGGTGGCGAGCGTGGCGGCCCCCTGCGCCAGGCGCTTCACATAGAGAGGCGTACCTTCATGACGTCGAGGCGGTTGGCGTCGGTGCGCACGAACACGGACGAGGAGTAGGAGAGCGGCAGCGAGGTGGCGAGCGTGGCGGCCTCCTGCGCCAGGCGCTTCACATAGAGAGGCGTACCTTCATGACGTCGAGGCGGTCGGCGTCGGTGCGCACGAACACGGACGAGGAGTAGGAGAGCGGCAGCGAGGTGGCGAGCGTGGCGGCCTCCTGCGCCAGGCGCTTCACATAGAGAGGCGTACCTTCATGACGTCGAGGCGGTCGGCGTCGGTGCGCACGAACACGGACGAGGAGTAGGAGAGCGGCAGCGAGGTGGCGAGCGTGGCGGCCTCCTGCGCCAGGCGCTTCACATAGAGAGGCGTACCTTCATGACGTCGAGGCGATCGGCGTCGGTGCGCACGAACACGGACGAGGAGTAGGAGAGCGGCAGCGAGGTGGCGAGCGTGGCGGCCTCCTGCGCCAGGCGCTTCACATAGAGAGGCGTACCTTCATGACGTCGAGGCGGTCGGCGTCGGTGCGCACGAACACGGACAAGGAGTAGGAGAGCGGCAGCGAGGTGGCGAGCGTGGCGGCCTCCTGCGCCAGGCGCTTCACATAGAGAGGCGTACCTTCATGACGTCGAGGCGGTCGGCGTCGGTGCGCACGAACACGGACGAGGAGTAGGAGAGCGGCAGCGAGGTGGCGAGCGTGGCGGCCTCCTGCGCCAGGCGCTTCACATAGAGAGGCGTACCTTCATGACGTCGAGGCGGTCGGCGTCGGTGCGCACGAACACGGACGAGGAGTAGGAGAGCGGCAGCGAGGTGGCGAGCGTGGCGGCCTCCTGCGCCAGGCGCTTCACATAGAGAGGCGTACCTTCATGACGTCGAGGCGGTCGGCGTCGGTGCGCACGAACACGGACGAGGAGTAGGAGAGCGGCAGCGAGGTGGCGAGCGTGGCGGCCTCCTGCGCCAGGCGCTTCACATAGAGAGGCGTACCTTCATGACGTCGAGGCGGTCGGCGTCGGTGCGCACGAACACGGACGAGGAGTAGGAGAGCGGCAGCGAGGTGGCGAGCGTGGCGGCCTCCTGCGCCAGGCGCTTCACATAGAGAGGCGTACCTTCATGACGTCGAGGCGGTCGGCGTCGGTGCGCACGAACACGGACGAGGAGTAGGAGAGCGGCAGCGAGGTGGCGAGCGTGGCGGCCTCCTGCGCCAGGCGCTTCACATAGAGAGGCGTACCTTCATGACGTCGAGGCGGTCGGCGTCGGTGCGCACGAACACGGACGAGGAGTAGGAGAGCGGCAGCGAGGTGGCGAGCGTGGCGGCCTCCTGCGCCAGGCGCTTCACATAGAGAGGCGTACCTTCATGACGTCGAGGCGGTCGGCGTCGGTGCGCACGAACACGGACGAGGAGTAGGAGAGCGGCAGCGAGGTGGCGAGCGTGGCGGCCTCCTGCGCCAGGCGCTTCACATAGAGAGGCGTACCTTCATGACGTCGAGGCGGTCGGCGTCGGTGCGCACGAACACGGACGAGGAGTAGGAGAGCGGCAGCGAGGTGGCGAGCGTGGCGGCCTCCTGCGCCAGGCGCTTCACATAGAGAGGCGTACCTTCATGACGTCGAGGCGGTCGGCGTCGGTGCGCACGAACACGGACGAGGAGTAGGAGAGCGGCAGCGAGGTGGCGAGCGTGGCGGCCTCCTGCGCCAGGCGCTTCACATAGAGAGGCGTACCTTCATGACGTCGAGGCGGTCGGCGTCGGTGCGCACGAACACGGACGAGGAGTAGGAGAGCGGCAGCGAGGTGGCGAGCGTGGCGGCCTCCTGCGCCAGGCGCTTCACATAGAGAGGCGTACCTTCATGACGTCGAGGCGGTCGGCGTCGGTGCGCACGAACACGGACGAGGAGTAGGAGAGCGGCAGCGAGGTGGCGAGCGTGGCGGCCTCCTGCGCCAGGCGCTTCACATAGAGAGGCGTACCTTCATGACGTCGAGGCGGTCGGCGTCGGTGCGCACGAACACGGACGAGGAGTAGGAGAGCGGCAGCGAGGTGGCGAGCGTGGCGGCCTCCTGCGCCAGGCGCTTCACATAGAGAGGCGTACCTTCATGACGTCGAGGCGGTCGGCGTCGGTGCGCACGAACACGGACGAGGAGTAGGAGAGCGGCAGCGAGGTGGCGAGCGTGGCGGCCTCCTGCGCCAGGCGCTTCACATAGAGAGGCGTACCTTCATGACGTCGAGGCGGTCGGCGTCGGTGCGCACGAACACGGACGAGGAGTAGGAGAGCGGCAGCGAGGTGGCGAGCGTGGCGGCCTCCTGCGCCAGGCGCTTCACATAGAGAGGCGTACCTTCATGACGTCGAGGCGGTCGGCGTCGGTGCGCACGAACACGGACGAGGAGTAGGAGAGCGGCAGCGAGGTGGCGAGCGTGGCGGCCTCCTGCGCCAGGCGCTTCACATAGAGAGGCGTACCTTCATGACGTCGAGGCGGTCGGCGTCGGTGCGCACGAACACGGACGAGGAGTAGGAGAGCGGCAGCGAGGTGGCGAGCGTGGCGGCCTCCTGCGCCAGGCGCTTCACATAGAGAGGCGTACCTTCATGACGTCGAGGCGGTCGGCGTCGGTGCGCACGAACACGGACGAGGAGTAGGAGAGCGGCAGCGAGGTGGCGAGCGTGGCGGCCTCCTGCGCCAGGCGCTTCACATAGAGAGGCGTACCTTCATGACGTCGAGGCGGTCGGCGTCGGTGCGCACGAACACGGACGAGGAGTAGGAGAGCGGCAGCGAGGTGGCGAGCGTGGCGGCCTCCTGCGCCAGGCGCTTCACATAGAGAGGCGTACCTTCATGACGTCGAGGCGGTCGGCGTCGGTGCGCACGAACACGGACGAGGAGTAGGAGAGCGGCAGCGAGGTGGCGAGCGTGGCGGCCTCCTGCGCCAGGCGCTTCACATAGAGAGGCGTACCTTCATGACGTCGAGGCGGTCGGCGTCGGTGCGCACGAACACGGACGAGGAGTAGGAGAGCGGCAGCGAGGTGGCGAGCGTGGCGGCCTCCTGCGCCAGGCGCTTCACATAGAGAGGCGTACCTTCATGACGTCGAGGCGGTCGGCGTCGGTGCGCACGAACACGGACGAGGAGTAGGAGAGCGGCAGCGAGGTGGCGAGCGTGGCGGCCTCCTGCGCCAGGCGCTTCACATAGAGAGGCGTACCTTCATGACGTCGAGGCGGTCGGCGTCGGTGCGCACGAACACGGACGAGGAGTAGGAGAGCGGCAGCGAGGTGGCGAGCGTGGCGGCCTCCTGCGCCAGGCGCTTCACATAGAGAGGCGTACCTTCATGACGTCGAGGCGGTCGGCGTCGGTGCGCACGAACACGGACGAGGAGTAGGAGAGCGGCAGCGAGGTGGCGAGCGTGGCGGCCTCCTGCGCCAGGCGCTTCACATAGAGAGGCGTACCTTCATGACGTCGAGGCGGTCGGCGTCGGTGCGCACGAACACGGACGAGGAGTAGGAGAGCGGCAGCGAGGTGGCGAGCGTGGCGGCCTCCTGCGCCAGGCGCTTCACATAGAGAGGCGTACCTTCATGACGTCGAGGCGGTCGGCGTCGGTGCGCACGAACACGGACGAGGAGTAGGAGAGCGGCAGCGAGGTGGCGAGCGTGGCGGCCTCCTGCGCCAGGCGCTTCACATAGAGAGGCGTACCTTCATGACGTCGAGGCGGTCGGCGTCGGTGCGCACGAACACGGACGAGGAGTAGGAGAGCGGCAGCGAGGTGGCGAGCGTGGCGGCCTCCTGCGCCAGGCGCTTCACATAGAGAGGCGTACCTTCATGACGTCGAGGCGGTCGGCGTCGGTGCGCACGAACACGGACGAGGAGTAGGAGAGCGGCAGCGAGGTGGCGAGCGTGGCGGCCTCCTGCGCCAGGCGCTTCACATAGAGAGGCGTACCTTCATGACGTCGAGGCGGTCGGCGTCGGTGCGCACGAACACGGACGAGGAGTAGGAGAGCGGCAGCGAGGTGGCGAGCGTGGCGGCCTCCTGCGCCAGGCGCTTCACATAGAGAGGCGTACCTTCATGACGTCGAGGCGGTCGGCGTCGGTGCGCACGAACACGGACGAGGAGTAGGAGAGCGGCAGCGAGGTGGCGAGCGTGGCGGCCTCCTGCGCCAGGCGCTTCACATAGAGAGGCGTACCTTCATGACGTCGAGGCGGTCGGCGTCGGTGCGCACGAACACGGACGAGGAGTAGGAGAGCGGCAGCGAGGTGGCGAGCGTGGCGGCCTCCTGCGCCAGGCGCTTCACATAGAGAGGCGTACCTTCATGACGTCGAGGCGGTCGGCGTCGGTGCGCACGAACACGGACGAGGAGTAGGAGAGCGGCAGCGAGGTGGCGAGCGTGGCGGCCTCCTGCGCCAGGCGCTTCACATAGAGAGGCGTACCTTCATGACGTCGAGGCGGTCGGCGTCGGTGCGCACGAACACGGACGAGGAGTAGGAGAGCGGCAGCGAGGTGGCGAGCGTGGCGGCCTCCTGCGCCAGGCGCTTCACATAGAGAGGCGTACCTTCATGACGTCGAGGCGGTCGGCGTCGGTGCGCACGAACACGGACGAGGAGTAGGAGAGCGGCAGCGAGGTGGCGAGCGTGGCGGCCTCCTGCGCCAGGCGCTTCACATAGAGAGGCGTACCTTCATGACGTCGAGGCGGTCGGCGTCGGTGCGCACGAACACGGACGAGGAGTAGGAGAGCGGCAGCGAGGTGGCGAGCGTGGCGGCCTCCTGCGCCAGGCGCTTCACATAGAGAGGCGTACCTTCATGACGTCGAGGCGGTCGGCGTCGGTGCGCACGAACACGGACGAGGAGTAGGAGAGCGGCAGCGAGGTGGCGAGCGTGGCGGCCTCCTGCGCCAGGCGCTTCACATAGAGAGGCGTACCTTCATGACGTCGAGGCGGTCGGCGTCGGTGCGCACGAACACGGACGAGGAGTAGGAGAGCGGCAGCGAGGTGGCGAGCGTGGCGGCCTCCTGCGCCAGGCGCTTCACATAGAGAGGCGTACCTTCATGACGTCGAGGCGGTCGGCGTCGGTGCGCACGAACACGGACGAGGAGTAGGAGAGCGGCAGCGAGGTGGCGAGCGTGGCGGCCTCCTGCGCCAGGCGCTTCACATAGAGAGGCGTACCTTCATGACGTCGAGGCGGTCGGCGTCGGTGCGCACGAACACGGACGAGGAGTAGGAGAGCGGCAGCGAGGTGGCGAGCGTGGCGGCCTCCTGCGCCAGGCGCTTCACATAGAGAGGCGTACCTTCATGACGTCGAGGCGGTCGGCGTCGGTGCGCACGAACACGGACGAGGAGTAGGAGAGCGGCAGCGAGGTGGCGAGCGTGGCGGCCTCCTGCGCCAGGCGCTTCACATAGAGAGGCGTACCTTCATGACGTCGAGGCGGTCGGCGTCGGTGCGCACGAACACGGACGAGGAGTAGGAGAGCGGCAGCGAGGTGGCGAGCGTGGCGGCCTCCTGCGCCAGGCGCTTCACATAGAGAGGCGTACCTTCATGACGTCGAGGCGGTCGGCGTCGGTGCGCACGAACACGGACGAGGAGTAGGAGAGCGGCAGCGAGGTGGCGAGCGTGGCGGCCTCCTGCGCCAGGCGCTTCACATAGAGAGGCGTACCTTCATGACGTCGAGGCGGTCGGCGTCGGTGCGCACGAACACGGACGAGGAGTAGGAGAGCGGCAGCGAGGTGGCGAGCGTGGCGGCCTCCTGCGCCAGGCGCTTCACATAGAGAGGCGTACCTTCATGACGTCGAGGCGGTCGGCGTCGGTGCGCACGAACACGGACGAGGAGTAGGAGAGCGGCAGCGAGGTGGCGAGCGTGGCGGCCTCCTGCGCCAGGCGCTTCACATAGAGAGGCGTACCTTCATGACGTCGAGGCGGTCGGCGTCGGTGCGCACGAACACGGACGAGGAGTAGGAGAGCGGCAGCGAGGTGGCGAGCGTGGCGGCCTCCTGCGCCAGGCGCTTCACATAGAGAGGCGTACCTTCATGACGTCGAGGCGGTCGGCGTCGGTGCGCACGAACACGGACGAGGAGTAGGAGAGCGGCAGCGAGGTGGCGAGCGTGGCGGCCTCCTGCGCCAGGCGCTTCACATAGAGAGGCGTACCTTCATGACGTCGAGGCGGTCGGCGTCGGTGCGCACGAACACGGACGAGGAGTAGGAGAGCGGCAGCGAGGTGGCGAGCGTGGCGGCCTCCTGCGCCAGGCGCTTCACATAGAGAGGCGTACCTTCATGACGTCGAGGCGGTCGGCGTCGGTGCGCACGAACACGGACGAGGAGTAGGAGAGCGGCAGCGAGGTGGCGAGCGTGGCGGCCTCCTGCGCCAGGCGCTTCACATAGAGAGGCGTACCTTCATGACGTCGAGGCGGTCGGCGTCGGTGCGCACGAACACGGACGAGGAGTAGGAGAGCGGCAGCGAGGTGGCGAGCGTGGCGGCCTCCTGCGCCAGGCGCTTCACATAGAGAGGCGTACCTTCATGACGTCGAGGCGGTCGGCGTCGGTGCGCACGAACACGGACGAGGAGTAGGAGAGCGGCAGCGAGGTGGCGAGCGTGGCGGCCTCCTGCGCCAGGCGCTTCACATAGAGAGGCGTACCTTCATGACGTCGAGGCGGTCGGCGTCGGTGCGCACGAACACGGACGAGGAGTAGGAGAGCGGCAGCGAGGTGGCGAGCGTGGCGGCCTCCTGCGCCAGGCGCTTCACATAGAGAGGCGTACCTTCATGACGTCGAGGCGGTCGGCGTCGGTGCGCACGAACACGGACGAGGAGTAGGAGAGCGGCAGCGAGGTGGCGAGCGTGGCGGCCTCCTGCGCCAGGCGCTTCACATAGAGAGGCGTACCTTCATGACGTCGAGGCGGTCGGCGTCGGTGCGCACGAACACGGACGAGGAGTAGGAGAGCGGCAGCGAGGTGGCGAGCGTGGCGGCCTCCTGCGCCAGGCGCTTCACATAGAGAGGCGTACCTTCATGACGTCGAGGCGGTCGGCGTCGGTGCGCACGAACACGGACGAGGAGTAGGAGAGCGGCAGCGAGGTGGCGAGCGTGGCGGCCTCCTGCGCCAGGCGCTTCACATAGAGAGGCGTACCTTCATGACGTCGAGGCGGTCGGCGTCGGTGCGCACGAACACGGACGAGGAGTAGGAGAGCGGCAGCGAGGTGGCGAGCGTGGCGGCCTCCTGCGCCAGGCGCTTCACATAGAGAGGCGTACCTTCATGACGTCGAGGCGGTCGGCGTCGGTGCGCACGAACACGGACGAGGAGTAGGAGAGCGGCAGCGAGGTGGCGAGCGTGGCGGCCTCCTGCGCCAGGCGCTTCACATAGAGAGGCGTACCTTCATGACGTCGAGGCGGTCGGCGTCGGTGCGCACGAACACGGACGAGGAGTAGGAGAGCGGCAGCGAGGTGGCGAGCGTGGCGGCCTCCTGCGCCAGGCGCTTCACATAGAGAGGCGTACCTTCATGACGTCGAGGCGGTCGGCGTCGGTGCGCACGAACACGGACGAGGAGTAGGAGAGCGGCAGCGAGGTGGCGAGCGTGGCGGCCTCCTGCGCCAGGCGCTTCACATAGAGAGGCGTACCTTCATGACGTCGAGGCGGTCGGCGTCGGTGCGCACGAACACGGACGAGGAGTAGGAGAGCGGCAGCGAGGTGGCGAGCGTGGCGGCCTCCTGCGCCAGGCGCTTCACATAGAGAGGCGTACCTTCATGACGTCGAGGCGGTCGGCGTCGGTGCGCACGAACACGGACGAGGAGTAGGAGAGCGGCAGCGAGGTGGCGAGCGTGGCGGCCTCCTGCGCAGGCGCTTCACATAGAGAGGCGTACCTTCATGACGTCGAGGCGGTCGGCGTCGGTGCGCACGAACACGGACGAGGAGTAGGAGAGCGGCAGCGAGGTGGCGAGCGTGGCGGCCTCCTGCGCCAGGCGCTTCACATAGAGAGGCGTACCTTCATGACGTCGAGGCGGTCGGCGTCGGTGCGCACGAACACGGACGAGGAGTAGGAGAGCGGCAGCGAGGTGGCGAGCGTGGCGGCCTCCTGCGCCAGGCGCTTCACATAGAGAGGCGTACCTTCATGACGTCGAGGCGGTCGGCGTCGGTGCGCACGAACACGGACGAGGAGTAGGAGAGCGGCAGCGAGGTGGCGAGCGTGGCGGCCTCCTGCGCCAGGCGCTTCACATAGAGAGGCGTACCTTCATGACGTCGAGGCGGTCGGCGTCGGTGCGCACGAACACGGACGAGGAGTAGGAGAGCGGCAGCGAGGTGGCGAGCGTGGCGGCCTCCTGCGCCAGGCGCTTCACATAGAGAGGCGTACCTTCATGACGTCGAGGCGGTCGGCGTCGGTGCGCACGAACACGGACGAGGAGTAGGAGAGCGGCAGCGAGGTGGCGAGCGTGGCGGCCTCCTGCGCCAGGCGCTTCACATAGAGAGGCGTACCTTCATGACGTCGAGGCGGTCGGCGTCGGTGCGCACGAACACGGACGAGGAGTAGGAGAGCGGCAGCGAGGTGGCGAGCGTGGCGGCCTCCTGCGCCAGGCGCTTCACATAGAGAGGCGTACCTTCATGACGTCGAGGCGGTCGGCGTCGGTGCGCACGAACACGGACGAGGAGTAGGAGAGCGGCAGCGAGGTGGCGAGCGTGGCGGCCTCCTGCGCCAGGCGCTTCACATAGAGAGGCGTACCTTCATGACGTCGAGGCGGTCGGCGTCGGTGCGCACGAACACGGACGAGGAGTAGGAGAGCGGCAGCGAGGTGGCGAGCGTGGCGGCCTCCTGCGCCAGGCGCTTCACATAGAGAGGCGTACCTTCATGACGTCGAGGCGGTCGGCGTCGGTGCGCACGAACACGGACGAGGAGTAGGAGAGCGGCAGCGAGGTGGCGAGCGTGGCGGCCTCCTGCGCCAGGCGCTTCACATAGAGAGGCGTACCTTCATGACGTCGAGGCGGTCGGCGTCGGTGCGCACGAACACGGACGAGGAGTAGGAGAGCGGCAGCGAGGTGGCGAGCGTGGCGGCCTCCTGCGCCAGGCGCTTCACATAGAGAGGCGTACCTTCATGACGTCGAGGCGGTCGGCGTCGGTGCGCACGAACACGGACGAGGAGTAGGAGAGCGGCAGCGAGGTGGCGAGCGTGGCGGCCTCCTGCGCCAGGCGCTTCACATAGAGAGGCGTACCTTCATGACGTCGAGGCGGTCGGCGTCGGTGCGCACGAACACGGACGAGGAGTAGGAGAGCGGCAGCGAGGTGGCGAGCGTGGCGGCCTCCTGCGCCAGGCGCTTCACATAGAGAGGCGTACCTTCATGACGTCGAGGCGGTCGGCGTCGGTGCGCACGAACACGGACGAGGAGTAGGAGAGCGGCAGCGAGGTGGCGAGCGTGGCGGCCTCCTGCGCCAGGCGCTTCACATAGAGAGGCGTACCTTCATGACGTCGAGGCGGTCGGCGTCGGTGCGCACGAACACGGACGAGGAGTAGAAGAGCGGCAGCGAGGTGGCGAGCGTGGCGGCCTCCTGCGCCAGGCGCTTCACATAGAGAGGCGTACCTTCATGACGTCGAGGCGGTCGGCGTCGGTGCGCACGAACACGGACGAGGAGTAGGAGAGCGGCAGCGAGGTGGCGAGCGTGGCGGCCTCCTGCGCCAGGCGCTTCACATAGAGAGGCGTACCTTCATGACGTCGAGGCGGTCGGCGTCGGTGCGCACGAACACGGACGAGGAGTAGGAGAGCGGCAGCGAGGTGGCGAGCGTGGCGGCCTCCTGCGCCAGGCGCTTCACATAGAGAGGCGTACCTTCATGACGTCGAGGCGGTCGGCGTCGGTGCGCACGAACACGGACGAGGAGTAGGAGAGCGGCAGCGAGGTGGCGAGCGTGGCGGCCTCCTGCGCCAGGCGCTTCACATAGAGAGGCGTACCTTCATGACGTCGAGGCGGTCGGCGTCGGTGCGCACGAACACGGACGAGGAGTAGGAGAGCGGCAGCGAGGTGGCGAGCGTGGCGGCCTCCTGCGCCAGGCGCTTCACATAGAGAGGCGTACCTTCATGACGTCGAGGCGGTCGGCGTCGGTGCGCACGAACACGGACGAGGAGTAGGAGAGCGGCAGCGATGTGGCGAGCGTGGCGGCCTCCTGCGCCAGGCGCTTCACATAGAGAGGCGTACCTTCATGACGTCGAGGCGGTCGGCGTCGGTGCGCACGAACACGGACGAGGAGTAGGAGAGCGGCAGCGAGGTGGCGAGCGTGGCGGCCTCCTGCGCCAGGCGCTTCACATAGAGAGGCGTACCTTCATGACGTCGTGGCGGTCGGCGTCGGTGCGCACGAACACGGACGAGGAGTAGGAGAGCGGCAGCGAGGTGGCGAGCGTGGCGGCCTCCTGCGCCAGGCGCTTCACATAGAGAGGCGTACCTTCATGACGTCGTGGCGGTCGGCGTCGGTGCGCACGAACACGGACGAGGAGTAGGAGAGCGGCAGCGAGGTGGCGAGCGTGGCGGCCTCCTGCGCCAGGCGCTTCACATAGAGAGGCGTACCTTCATGACGTCGAGGCGGTCGGCGTCGGTGCGCACGAACACGGACGAGGAGTAGGAGAGCGGCAGCGAGGTGGCGAGCGTGGCGGCCTCCTGCGCCAGGCGCTTCACATAGAGAGGCGTACCTTCATGACGTCGAGGCGGTCGGCGTCGGTGCGCACGAACACGGACGAGGAGTAGGAGAGCGGCAGCGAGGTGGCGAGCGTGGCGGCCTCCTGCGCCAGGCGCTTCACATAGAGAGGCGTACCTTCATGACGTCGAGGCGGTCGGCGTCGGTGCGCACGAACACGGACGAGGAGTAGGAGAGCGGCAGCGAGGTGGCGAGCGTGGCGGCCTCCTGCGCCAGGCGCTTCACATAGAGAGGCGTACCTTCATGACGTCGAGGCGGTCGGCGTCGGTGCGCACGAACACGGACGAGGAGTAGGAGAGCGGCAGCGAGGTGGCGAGCGTGGCGGCCTCCTGCGCCAGGCGCTTCACATAGAGAGGCGTACCTTCATGACGTCGAGGCGGTCGGCGTCGGTGCGCACGAACACGGACGAGGAGTAGGAGAGCGGCAGCGAGGTGGCGAGCGTGGCGGCCTCCTGCGCCAGGCGCTTCACATAGAGAGGCGTACCTTCATGACGTCGAGGCGGTCGGCGTCGGTGCGCACGAACACGGACGAGGAGTAGGAGAGCGGCAGCGAGGTGGCGAGCGTGGCGGCCTCCTGCGCCAGGCGCTTCACATAGAGAGGCGTACCTTCATGACGTCGAGGCGGTCGGCGTCGGTGCGCACGAACACGGACGAGGAGTAGGAGAGCGGCAGCGAGGTGGCGAGCGTGGCGGCCTCCTGCGCCAGGCGCTTCATGCGCGCCGGGTGCGCGCGCTCGCCCGCCGCCCGCACGGCGCCCTCGAAGTGATACGGCACTAGGAACCGGAACCCGCTCTCCGCGCACTCCGCGATCATCTCGAACGTTTCTGCACAGACAACGCCAATCAATATACTCTATATCCCGACTACATGGAATATATTCTAGTTGAACGCCAAGAAAAAACATGCATCTTCCCGTTCAGGCCGCGTCGCACAGTGGGTCGAAACGATGATTTTAGTGACTTAGGGATCAACTTTGTTTTTTTATTTTTTTCTTTATGCGGATCGATAGAGCTCATTAACTTCAATAATAATTGTTCTGATATTTTTTTTTCTTAATTTGCTCCTTTGGGTGGAAAAATGCATTTTGATATTTTTTTGTATGGAGTGAACCAAATTAAATTAAAGAACAAAGACGGATCCTGGCCTACACAACTTTTAAATTTAAAATGGCACGGCCATTTATCTTTAATGTATAAGAATCTATACAATAAAACTAATTAATTAATTAATTTCTTTCGAGAACTTCTTCATTAGAATTGATTTGTTAATAAACAAATAGCTGACCGGAAATTGTCGAAAAAAGGTTGAGTTGTCAGTATGCTGCAATTAAACTTATTAATCAGTTTTTATTTCAAATTCTTTATTGTTTTATGCATTCTTTTCTATACTAAAAATAGTAACAATATGTGGTGAACAATAATCGCATTTGATTACATAAAAATCTGAAATAATATTTTAATTATTGAGAATAAAAACTCTATTCTATTTTTATACATGGCAAGCAAAGGCGATGTTGACTATTCTGCCAAATAAAAACTCGAACAAGTGTCAAAAGTGACACAAAGGGAATTGATTGACATTACAAACACAAACAGTTGTTGTAAAACATAGTGTATTGCATTCTCTTTGAGTTGTTGTTGTCGGTGATATTGCGAAGTGCATGCGTTTACGTTTCCTTCTGTTTTTTGAGACTCTTTTGCTTTTCGAAGTGTTGAAGTACATCCATTATTGTGACCATGTCTAACCAACAACGTTGCACTAATTGTGGATTAAATGTTTTCCGAATGCGGAGGTATTTAGTAGAATGCGAAGAAGTTCGTTCATTGTTACAAGTACTTTTATTTAATTAGACAGAAGTAATTACTTTAGTGCTAAATGTTAGCGTGTACGAACATGTATAGAGATCGTCAAATTGTAATAACCTCAAAATTCCATATTTGTATTTATGCTAGTATTTTTTTGTTAGAAGTTCTATACAATATTCAATGCTAAGAAACAGTTCTGAGTATTAAACTACACACAATAAAAAGATTTTCATCACCGGCCGTGAGAATTTTATATTGAGCCAAAGTTACTATGGACACTCAGCATTGCTCTGTCTGCCATGTGGCGTGTGATCCCGCTTTGAAACTATATTTTTCTTAGGGGTTGTCCAGTCTACTATCATTTGATGATTTGAACATTTGCATAAAGTTGCAAGACTGCTAAATAAACGGACCGAAAAAAAAAAATACTTTGAATAAAAAGCTTCATTTTTTATTTTCGGATGTTCTTTTAAGTTATAATTGATATGGAATAGTAAGTAAAAGCACTTAATGATTCAGATAATTACTTAAAGACTAACGACAATAGATTTAAAGGTCCCTGATTTGCTTGAATTTACTAAGTACGTATTATTTAAAAATATGGATCTATTTGTTTCTATTTGTTTATTTAATGAACTTATAAAATCTTTTAAATTAGATTTAATACTGAATAGTAAGTAAAGATACATGCAAGTACAAATTTACTAAAGGTAAAAACTTAAAACTAACTATATACAACAACAATTTTACTATTTCCTTTCAGTCATGACAAACAAACTAATAAAAAAAATCAAGAAACTTACAATCTATCAATAATGTTATTCACTATCTTGTAAATTATCTACATCAATAAAATCTAAATCGGATTCTGAAGGAAAACTCAGCAGAAGCTCTTTGACTTTTTGAGAGAGAACCATTCTATTTTGTTTCGCCAATCGAGGCCGTAGACTTGTGATCTTTGGATCAGACGACAAAAGAAGATTGTGTAAAACATCCTCATTTGTCGCCGTTCTACTTACCTTTCTAGAATGACTCTCTCTATATTTCCTAAAATCTTTATTACGAGCTTCCGCTGCCTTTTCCGAGAGTTTCCCTATAGGTATGACACCAATGTTCTTTATTATGTCAGTCCTATGTACCAACAATTTATGTACACTGGAAGGCATATAATACCAGGGATACAAGGTAACATACAATTCTGCCGTATCTAGACAAAATTCTGAAAATTTAGAAAGGTCCACGCGCTCTCCAGTTGCAACGGTTTGAAGAATCACGTGAAACCTTTCTATCAAATCTTCACGAATCCCAGTTATGCGGGCTGTTGTTGCTGCATCCCTGAAAAATCTTCTGGCAG
Organism: Tholera decimalis; assembly: GCA_943138885.2. Lineage (NCBI taxonomy): Eukaryota > Metazoa > Arthropoda > Insecta > Lepidoptera > Noctuidae > Tholera > Tholera decimalis. The sequence continues at coordinate 31,926,553 of OW964565.2, forward strand.
TATTGCCATCATTGGTTGTGCCTACTCCTTGTTTGACTATTATATATTTTTTGAAGTCCAAACGATAAGCTGCAAAAAAAAAGAAATGTCACTTAAAAATAATGTCACAGGAAACTACAAACATGAAAAAATATGAAGTAATAAAATTATATTTACCGATATGAAGTAATTACTCCATGCATCTTATCCAGGCATGTAAGGATGACATACTGGTACATTTCCTCGTTTTTTTTTTCTCTTTGAGAAAATGCATCTAAATTGTTCATCTCTGACGGTTTTGCCTTGCAAATATCACAGACAGCTGCAGATGTATCCGACAAATATGATGTTATTTTGCCGTCTATCATCGTCAGGTACAATTGATGCTTAACTTCTACTTGGTGGATTCTTGTTGGCAGACGTCTTTCTATTTCTTCTGTTATGTTACCCTTTATAGTTGCCACTGTTGTCTGGGTTTCTTTGGTAAATTTAAGCACTATCGGACGACAATAGAAAGTCGATGATGGTCGGTCGTTTTCCCAAACAATTGTTCCATCAGATTGTTGAAGCCTTATAGGAACTAGACTGGCCATCAATATAGTAGAGTCATCAAACTCTTTCTCAGTCTTTTGTTTGTAATTGCTTTGACCTGAGGCCCCATCAAAGCCCCATTTGCTTATAAGTAGTACCTCTGTTGCAGAGTCCAAATCCAAAGCAATTACATCTAAAAGCCTAGAAACCGTCAAGTTGAGTAATGCTTGCAGTTTAATAGCAGCTCCTTCTTCAGTTATGGTTATGTCTTCTTTCCCTGGATAAACATTTTGACTTTGCTTGCTTAATTTTATAATAAGAAGGGTATAAATCAGACCCATTTTCACTGGCTGCTTCTCTTAGGCTTATATATTGCCACTTAGGCCGTGCGCGCACTGCGTTGCGTTTTGGAAACGCAAAATCTGTAAAGTATGGAGTGTCATAGAAGTGCGCTCACTGCGGTGGAATAAACGCGTGCGGTAGTCACCGGTGGCCCCGGTCATTCTACCGGTGCGGTAGAACTACCGCAATTGCGGCCACCGCAAGGCAGTGCGCGCACGGCCTTACTTAATTTAAGTGAAACTAATAAAGCCAGTGCCTTATCGGGTGAATATGTACTACTTGTTTAGTACCAAATGTTTCCGAACGCACCCTTTTGACATAAGGAAATTTGATCTTGACATTACTTTGACTTGACAGATAGACTTTGCTTGGAAAAAATGCCGGTCGTCGGGACCCGCTTGTAATTGTAATTGTAATTAAAATATCGTTTGGAATCGCCTTTTGAAACCGATAATTGGGTCGCGAATTATCTATTGTATGAAGTTGTAATCCCCATTTGATGAAAAACCCGGGATATTTTGGGATTCCTCGCCGGTTGGTTGCCATCGCGTGGCACGCGCTCGAGTTGGAAAAAAAGTAGTGATAAATAGCTACCACAGTGTTTAATTGAACTTTGTAATCCCTGATTGACGAGAATCCAGGGATATTTCTCGGAACACATCGCCTTATTGTCTCATCCGCGTAGCACGCGCTTGCTGGAAACGAGTTAGGCTGTGATGCTGTTGGAACCGCACCATCTGGAGACTGGCGCCTTGTGAACGTCCACAAACTTGACTTGCATCACACTTTCATTTACTCACCTCATATTTACATACATACCACACTTGGGGGCGTGGCCTTGGGAAGGTCGAAGTTGGCGAACCCAGCACAGAAGGTTAGTGGTTAGACCTGTTATTTGTATTCATAAAGCCTCAGAGGCTATAGGTTGTCGTAAGGCCTTTTGTTTATTGTTGTTTGTAAGCAACGTTTATAGCTCCACGTACCGTGGACAGTTTCGGACACCCAGTTAGCGTTGCGATGGCCTATTGTAGGACTGAACACTACTGTTTGCTTTATTTGTACTTAAACACCGCCTAACTTTTTCTAAATCTTCGGGGTGATTTAGCAAATGGTTCATTATTTTTCCTACATCCTCATTTCCAGTGTTTCTTAAACTAGCAATTGTAGTAGCTTTCAGTTCATCCGGAGATAACGAAAGCGATTGGTTTATTTGATCAACGCGTCTTCGTTTTTGCCTGGAGCCCAATTCTTCGAAAGGTTTTCGAGGTGTAAATGTAGATGTTGAAGCTTCTGTAGCAGATGGTGGTAGATTTTCAACATCTTCAATATCACAAATTTCGAGCTTTTCCTGTTCAGTGTTCACAGTTTCAGGTATTACTCCTTCGGGCCAGTTTATCGCACTTTCTAACCAATCACCATTTCTTCTTAAAAACGGTGCTAACGTGCGACTACTTCGTTCCCATCTTGCACTTAAATTTGAACAAAAGCGCGTACAGAATTTTTGGAGCTTAGCACTGTTCTCTTGCGTCACGTTTATTTTATTTTGTAGGTATTGGAAGAGTTTTTTACTATCTGACAGCGACTTAAGCTGCTCTCTTAAAATCATAAATAAATCTAAATTGTTAACTAAATTTTCCATTATAACGAAAAGGGACGATCACAATCACAATAGATGTTAATAGTAGTACGAATAAACGAACACTAGTAAATATATAATAAATATGGTAATTTTATACTTCCAGTGACAATCAAATGTTTACTAATATTTCTACTACCCTCATTAACATTAAAGTAATGACTAAAAGTGAAAAACATTGTTTTTTATAAAGTAAAAAGTCAAGCTTATTACAATCAATAGAAATTTATAGATAAATTATATCCACGTTTTTAGGTAATACGTAATTAGTAAATTTAAGCTAATAACGAACCTTAATATATTGTCGTTAGTTGTTAATTAATTATGTGAATTATTAAGTGCTTTTACTTACTATTCCACATCAATTTTAACTTAAAAGAACTTGAGAAAATAAAAATTATTCAATGTATTTTTTCATTTTTTTTTCGATTCATTTATTTGGCAGTTTTGCAACTTTATGCAAATGTTCATAGCATCAAATGATAGTAGACTGGGCAAGCTTTAAGAAAAATATAGTTTCAAAGCGGGATCACTCGCCACTTAGCAGAAATTTAATTTAATTTGATCCGCTCCATACAAAAATATCACAAAATGCATTTTTCCACCTAAAGGAGCAAGTTTAGGAAAAAAAGCATCTTAAAATTATTATTGAGGTTAATGAGTTCTATCGATTTGCATAAAGAAAAAAGTAAAAAAAAACAAAGTTGATCCCTAAGTTACTAAAATCATCGTTTCGACCCACTGTGCGGTCGGTCAGTGATGGCCGACCACTAGACTTGCCGTTCGGGCCGCGTCGGTCAGTGCTGCCCGGCGTTTAATATCTCCATAATTAATTAATTAATGACTAAAGTTGACTTTTGTTAATGAAAATATACATTTGGACATTACATATAAGTACCTATTTTTTTTTTTTTAGATTGGCTTCCCGTCAAACCAACAATTAAAAAAACATTTGGTCTAAATTTGGATAGAACTGTGATTTTTGCTTGGCCTAAAGGGAAAGCTCACTGTCGGTCAGCACTGACCGCGTTGGCGTTCAACGTGTTAACTGACTCGGTGATCTAGTCGTGCGTCGGGCAAAAAAGCGCTAATGGGTTTTCTGTTAAAAACTGCTCAGTAGTAGCCCGGAGTTTGGTAGTTGGTGGTGTGATAACCCCCATGCCTCGGAAAGCACGTTAAAGCCGTTGGTCCTGCGCCTGATCTATCTCCGGTCGTGTCGGATTGGTGATGCGCAGCTGGCTAATCGATTATGAGATTGGCCGCCGTGGTCGAAATCGGCTATGAGACCTATCACATGGAATAGACCATCTAAGGGCCCGGACACATAATCACGACGCGGCGCCGCCGTATAATGGCATGACGTCATACCGAGGTACGGGGGACGGCAGCAACCATCGGAAGGGTGGTGGGTGTGATCTGAAGCTCTGGAACACTCACCAAACTGCATGGTGCGCATGAGCTCGATGTAGCGCGCCTCCCGCGACGCCCCGCTGAGCGGCTGCGGCGCGCCGCTCGCCCGCCCCGCTTCCGCCTCGTTCTCCGCGCGACACATCAACGCTGACGTTGCCTGTGGAGTCGATAATATACTGTAACACTGCCAACACCAGGCCATTCTGCTTGGGAATTCGTTTCTTGATACTATTGCATCAAAACCAGCACACATTTCACACAATCTTAAAAAAAAAATAAAAATAATAATCTGGCCCCGGATTCGGTCGCGTAAAAAGTTAAACAATAAGGACTTTACAACTAAAAAAGAAGGTGATACAATGGGCGGTCTTATCGCTAAAAGCGATCTTTTACAGACAACCTTTGGAAGGATTTGACACAACAACTTAGTGTAAAAGCAAAAGATCATCTACACTAAATACTGAAAGCGACAATAATGTATGTATGTATCAGTTTTGATAAGAATCTGACAAATTCTCCAAAACGTGTTTTTTAATATCCAAATTAATTGTATTTGTGGCTCACTATTATGGATATAATGGCTTCCAAATACAAGGTAGATAAATGCTGTCGCGGACTTTTACTTAAAACTACACTTCTGGACACATCTATTGGCCCACCTTAGAGTTTAGGTTTCGATGGCCCCTACCGAAATATGATTGCTAGATTGAACAAAAACTGTTGATGCAGTTTTAAACCTGATACATTTTACCATCTTTTTCGATCGTATAGTTTTAAATTTGAATTCAGAATACCATACGACATGGACCTACGCCTAACAAGTCGGATATGCGCCTTGTTAAAGGCAATTAATTTTTGAATAAAAAACATGTTTTATCAAATAAAGGTTTAATTTAATAACGCGTGTTGCCTCCATGGGCATCTACCACAGCTCTCATACGATTAGGCATAGAGTTTATCAACCGCTCTATGAAATTTTGAGGGATCATCTCCCATTCCTCTTCGATGGCAGTTTTCAACTCCTGCATCGTCTGGGCAACTGGCTGACGAGCCCTAACACGCCTTTTTAGCTCGTCCCACATGTGCTCAATGGGGTTCATGTCTGGGCTTCTGGCTGGCCAGTCCATAACTGTGATGTTCACATCCCGAAGATATTCCCTGACGATGCCGGCCGCATGGGCTCTTGCATTATCATGCATAAAAAGGAAATTTGGGCCCACATAGTCCGCGTATGGTATCACGTGAGGTTCTAAGCACTCACGAATGTATCTTTCAGCATTTAATGTTGGCAGCCGTGGTCCTGTAACAACCTCAAGTTGAGTTTTGCCGCTCGCGGATATACCGCCCCAGACAGTCCATGAGCCACCGCCATAAGCAACCCTCTCTTCAAAGCAGCATTGTGCGAAACGCTCTCCCTTACGCCGGTAGACCTTCTTCCTTCCATCATTGCCATGTAACACAATTTTAGACTCATCAGAAAAGAGTACACGGCTCCAATCTTGCTGTGTCCAATTTAAATGACTGCGTGCGAAATGAAGGCGCGCTGTTCGGTGGGCTCGCTTTAGTTTGGGCCCATTAGCTGGCTTGTGTGGTACCATATCCCGTTCTTTTAACCTTCTCCGAACAGTTCGAGCGCTCACAGATACTCCGTGGAAGTCGCGAAGTTGGTTTTGTATCTCAATGGAGGTAAGGTGACGATTTCTCAAGCTGGTCGTCACGATGAATCGATCCTGCCTTTCAGTTGTGACCCGAGATCGTGGCCTTCCTTGGCGACGAACAAAGCCGCCAGTCTCTAGGTACCTCCGATAAACATTTCGGACCGCAGATCGACTTAAATTAAGTTGAGCACTCACGTTTCTTTGTCCGGCCTGAATAAGTGCCACAGCTTGGGCGGCGACTTCAGGTGAAGTATCCATAGATTATTGATAGAACCTCACCTTAATGTTAAGAATAAGTAATGTTTGTTGCAAAAGCAAAGATATCAATCACTTTTTCAAGAATTAAATCCAAGTAAACCAATAAAACCAAGTTTTCTTAGTATTCGATTGTTTGATATCAACAAACAGGCTCCAAATTGTCTTTTGTTTCTTTAAATTCTGTGTTCGAAATTCAAAAAAAGACTATTGAATGAAATTGTGAATGTGCCAGGTTCAAAACTGCATAAAAACTTTTTGCTCGACCTAATATAAAATTTTAGCTAGGACCAAACGAAACTGAAAATACAAGGTGGGCCAATAGATGTGTCCAGAAGTGTATTTTAGACAAACAATCCCGCAGTACATTATCTTCGTGACCAACTTCCAACGGTTTAGGCAGCGCACGCCGAGATAGCCCTCAGAGGCAGGAGTTTTTTTGTCTTACTTGCATTTACTTTAAGAAATATAATTCTCCGTGAGATATTTCTGTCTATCTGTGACGGTTATACACTAAACTAAGTCATCCAGTGTCTTGTTTTTCTAAACGTGAGGACTTGTTATTAGCTCTCTGGTGACTACATATTCCTCTTTCTGTGTTTTTATTAGCCGTACGTTCTCCATAAATAAGTGTATATCTGTGATTTTAAAATAACTGCATTTTCGCAAGTGCTTATATTTATTTATACAACTGACGACACTCAAACACAAAGAACCGTTTATTTTTATTTTTGGCCGCCTATCTGACTTTTTGTGTATCCCTGGAATGGGTAAATCGATTATAATGGGATTTTCACTTGAAGATAAAGGAGATTATAGGGCAACATATCCTATGTTGCGCTATAATCTCCTTTATCTACACAAAAAACCTCCCAATAACGCGAAGAGAGACTCGGGTACAGCTAGTGTTTAATTGAATTATCTACTTACTTGTATGTCTGCTATAAGCGCGGCGAGTCCCTCGTCTTCTTCCGATAACTCTGAATTACTTGACGTACTAAATCTTTGGCTATATGTCATTTTACCGAATATATTCTTCTTACTCATCCTGAAAAAATAAAATAACAAGTCTTAAAATATTTGAGCAATAGTGCTTTAATTATACGTACGGGTCATCAAAAACAACTTTTGTTAGAAACTTAGAACCCCAGTTAATTCCAATATTTATCGTCAGTCGTCAGTCAGAAGCAGATGACGAGAGTATTGACTAATTATTGAGTATTGGCTTATTGAAGCCGGCTGTAGTAAAACCAGGTTTTCCAGCTTTTGCTTTTTGAGCAAATATACACACACATACATTACTGTCCAGCAGTTATGCTCGACAGTAATGTATGCCTTTATAGATTTGCGAACTCGTGTGGGACAAATGTCTATCTCTAAATTTTATATAGTATAAAAAAGTAGCTATCAGCCTCCGTTTCTCTGCTTACTTCTAAACCGCTCCTGACTGACTAGGCTCCTGTCTGATTCAGATTTCGCTTATAAAAAGGCTGATTAAACGAAGAAAGTTTGCCTTCGGTTTCATACTTTTGTCGTTATTACAGAATGCAAACTAATGAAGTTTGAAATGTTTACAGCGGAAAAAGCATACACATTCCTAAAATTATCACAATTGAAAATCTTCAATATTTCAGTGATGCAAAATCGAAGAGAGGTGCAAAGTGACAGATTTTATTTTTGTTTCATTTTTAGTATGTTGTCACTTGTCAAGTTTATTTTAATATAATATAAAGCTTTTTGTGAATGGGAGAACACTGTAGACTCTTAGATTTGTATTAAAAAAAATTATTTGTAATTCCATTGTTCTGTATTAATTGGGCTATACTGTCCTCTCATACCTAATTAACATGTAGGTTGGATACATTGTAAAAATTACATTTTGATTTGAAAAGAGTAACTGTAGAGTTTCTTGTCGGTTCTTCTCCATATGCTCTTCACGTTACTACATAGTGACGAATGTAGTGGCCAATGCCTATTAGCCAACGTGTAGAGGGGGTATGTTTGTGCATCTTGGGTTGTATTGGAATGATGACCGACAAGTTGGCGCAAGATCCGTGCGGTGTCGGTTTATAGCAAAAAGATAGGGTTGTGGCAGAGTATTGGCCGCCACGTCCGCACATTGACCTGAACCGAAGCAAACTGAACGAGCTTCCAACGTGTGGACGCCATCACGAGCTCTTGGCCAATGGCCACTACATTCGCCACTATGTTGGCCAACGTGAAGAGCCTGCAATAGAAAACGACCAATTTCGAACCATGCCCTAACTTCTGACGTTTTGTAAGTGCCTACGTAGGCAAATAAAATATTTTGAGAGTTTTGAGTGCAGTGTAGAGAGCAGGACTCGTACGACAAGTTGATTGTTTTATTTGGGTGGTGTACCTTAGCTTGGTGGCGTAGGAGTTGGTGGTGCGGCTCATCATGGCCAGCAGGCGCGGCAGCGGGCGCAGCGCGGCCGCCAGGCGCCGCGCGCCCAGCGCGTGCAGCGCGCGCGCGCAGCGCAGCACGTGCACGTACAGCGGGATGTGCCGCGACATGTCCAGCACTGCACGCACACACAAATATACTTACTTTCATAACATTACAACCTCATAAGCTATTTTTCCTCCAATGAAGAAAATACCTTATTAACTAGCTTTTGCCCGCGACTTCATTCACGTGAGAGGATTTTCCCACGTAAATCCCGATGCCGTGGGAATTTCGGGATAAAAACTATCCTATGTCCGTCTCAGCAAATCAATCAAAAATCAAATCAGTAAATCGGTTCAGCCGTTCTTGAGTTATAAATAGTGTAACTAACACGACTTTCTTTTACATATATCAAGGGCGGATCCAGCTTTGGTGCCAGGGCAGAGAGGGTCATATAATCGTGGTCAAGTCACAAGAAGTTATAATTTGTATTTCCTGACTGTCCACAGCCGATATTCGTTTACAACGACAGAAACTAGAGTATTAGATAATACTCCAGTTTAACTAATTACATTTTTTACACATTGTTACTAGATAGTATGTGTAAAAAATTTAATTAGTGGTCCACCTAGGTCCTGGACCCATGGGTTATGACCTCATGACCCCCCCCCTGGATCCGCCCTTGATATATATAGATATTATATCTGACTACTGGCCTTCCTTGATTTATCGAAAGCCTTAGACCTAATGTCACATGAAGTATTGCTAAATAAGTTTGAGGCTATACCTAAGATAATAATAATAAATAGCAAAGTGTCATTAATCTGTACTTATAATAAATCTGTAGAGAGGTCAATTCTGTACATGAAATATATTTACAAAATAACTATCAGGGGGTGATTAGGGATCGATACTGATGCCAAAAATGCAATCAGTAAAATTTTTGTCTGTCTGTATAACCGTTATAGAAACAAAAACTACTCGACGGATTTTAGCGAAACTTGGTACAATTATTTTTCATACTCCTGAGCTGGTTATAGTATACTTTTTATCACGCTACAATCAATAAGAGCAGAGCACTGAAGGGAAATGTTGGGAAAACGGGTGAAGTTACTCCATTTTTTAAGCTTCCGTCGCGAGTGCAACCTTAATGGTTAAAGCTACACAGAAATCATTTATTACGGAAATGTTCTCCTTAAAATTATATAAAAAATATCCCACGACAGAATATATCTATCTTTTATGGTTGACTCACAATAACACGTATAACTCGAAGCTTTCTAATTATTATTCTGCTCCGAAATTTAAAACCACCACAACTTTGCAATGGAACTCGGCTAAAAGTAACCCAGTTGCAACAAAATATAATCGAGGCTCAAATTTTAACAGGTTGCGGTGCAAGAGAAACCGTCTGTATTCCCAGAATTCCCATAATACCAAATAATTTTCCATTCCAATTTAAAAGAACGCAATTCCCAGTATCGGTGTGTTATGCAATGACAATTAATAAGGCTCAAGAGCAGACTTTTCGTGTTGCTGGAGTAGATCTCGGTGTCAGTTGTTTCTCGCATGGTCAGTTGTACGTCGCTCTTTCCCGGGTTAGCAGTTCTAGAAATATTTATGTTCACGTGCCGGACGGGTCAACTTTCAACATAGTTTACCCGGAAGCTTTGCGCTGAAGTATTTTCGTTCTATAGGTACTTAAGCCTCATGTGAACGTGATCTAAACAATATTATCCATACATTAACTTAATAACACACAAGGAGTTACACGCTGACGGAGTCGCGGGCACAGCTATTAACAATAATATTGTGCAGTTCGGTATTGCGATATTTTTCAACAGTATTATAGATTGACATATTATATTTCCCTACTAAATTACGAAAGTTAATCTGTCTGTTACATCAAAATCACTGAACCGTGAGGAAGGACATAGGCTACTTTTTTTTTACGAAAAACGACGGAAACGTGGACGAAGTCGCGGGCAACAGCTATCTATACTAATAATATAAGGCTGAAGAGTTTGTTTGTTTGTTTGAACGCGATAATCTCAGGAACTACTGGTTCGAATTGAAAAATTATTTTGTAATTAAATAGTCAATTTATATCATTACGCTAAGGCCAATAGGTGCGGAGCGCCAATGAAGAATGCTTCAAAATCGGGGTTTAATTTAACGTTAGCCCAAAGTAACTATTCCACGCGGACGAAGTCGCGGGCAAAAGCTAGTTATCAATAAAATCAATTAAAGAGAAGATATAAGACAGTACTCATCGAACTGTAGACATATAAATGTGGTGTTCCACAAGGAAGCGCACAAAGTCCGATACTATTTATCATATATGATGTTAAAATGTTTATAAATGATATCATATTATAGTGCCATCTGAGAAAGAGAAACATACGATTCGAGATTATGAGATCAACATTAAAAATACAATTGACATATTATGTCACAGGCTTCAGATGCGAATAATAATAAAAACAATATAAAGCCCAATATACATAAAATCGAAGGGGACACAAGGTTTTTAAGCGGAGTTATATATAAGGATATTAACTGGAAAGAACATGTAGATAATGTAAGCATTTTTTTATACGCACTAGAACAAGTTGCAAATGTAAGTAACATAAAAACTGCCATTATTTCATACCAAGCTTATTTAGAATCACTACTGCGATATGGTATTGTAGTGTAGTCGGGTAACGGCACCAACCAGAATAGAGCATTTATTGCGCAATATGTGGCCTTCAACTTAATAACTCATGCAAGCAAATCTTTTTATATTATGTATTTCTTACTGCGTAAATATTAACTTTAATTTATAATCAGCTTTATTATTGCTTGTTTGTATGCTATATGTATGCTTATAACTTTATTTTAGTATAAGTATAAACAGTTGACTTGTATTGGCTCTCTGACGCCTACGTATTCCTCTTTTTATGTTTTTATTAGATATAAGTCCTCCATAATTAAGGTGATCATTAATTCTTTGACTCAAAACGGGACGGTTTATTCAGGGCAATTAACAGGTAGTCGGTGAAAAATAAAACACTTTTTAACCGACTTCAAAAAAAGGAAGAGGTGCTCAGTTTGTCGGATTTTTTTGATGTATCCTCATGTTACCTCATAACTCAAAGACGGCGCGACGCAAAACGTATGTATGTCATACAATATCCTTACGCAGACGCATACAGTCATGCAATATTAGCGGCCGACACGCATACGAGCACATTTCCTTGAATTAAGGATTGTATTAATTTGTCATGATACTGTTACATACATTTAAAGTTAAATGAAAGATTTTCCGTCAAAATTGAACACCTATTTTTTATGACGGAAATCGATTCAGAAGCCGATTCTGAACCAACTACTTTTAGGAATTGCGTTTATTCTGTTACACGGTGTATACAATTTGTAACGGAAACCTCATATCTATCCAAAAGGGCTGAAGACAACATCTGGTATGGAGTCTCTATGCACAGTTTCAGCTCAAAATAACTGACTCAAAGAATTGATACCAAATTATCGTATTCATATATTTCTTGAATAGCAATCATAACAAATGTGTCACAGCACTACGAGGGTCAATAACTTACCACGTCACTTAACAATAACACGATAATTTGCTCTTTAAAGATATGAAAATATTAACAGTTCCTTCATTATATACAGCGTGGATACGACGATATGACTTTAATTGAAAACACTGGCATTGCTGGTTCCTAGAAACATTTACAAACTATCAAATATATCCTAACATCGAAATTAAAAAAATGATTTTGTCAAACAAATTAAATAGCATAAACCTATACACCAAATAGAACATTATTTAGAAATATTGGTTCAATGACCTGTACGAAGAGACGCAGAATGGCAACAGCGCGGTTTAAAGGTGAACGCAGACCTAGCCGCACCGCAGTCTCTACAGTCCCCGCAGTCATCGCTTTTTGTTAATGGCCTCGCACATCCATCCGCGCCGCAGTCGCTGCAGTCGTTCCCGTCAGTGTTGCCAGATTTTTGAAAGCGTTATCTATCCGAAGATTTAAAAAATCTGTATAAAATCTGTATTTGGTATTGGTATTTTGCTCTTTTGTGTAATTTTATCTGTAGGTGCTATAATAGGGAATAAGCAAGTAATTATTTATACGAGAATAAGTAATTTTATTATAAACCGTTGACAGAGATTCTCTGTCTACTTTATAACTCTGGCAACACTGCGCGCCGTGGATGCGAATGACGTCATCCACGCTGCGTGCGGGTGACGTCATCAGCTGCGGCTAGGGGAGTTCGGTCGTTTCAGGGACTGCGGCGACTGCGGCGCGGGTAGGTGTGCGAGGTTGCATAGAACTTCATATAATGAATTCGAATGCAAAGACTGCGGCGCGTGCGGTGCGGCTAGGTCTGCGTTCACCATAAGAACGCGCGCGCGCGGTTTGCGGCGGCCGGCGACGACAACATGGACACCGCGTAGCGACGTAATGTTTTGGCGCCATTAATATTATTATTAATGTTCAAATTACATTTCCTTAGGATTCCTGTGGCAACACTACAGCTAACAGCTGATTTATTGTAGCGCTCTCTTACTTTAACTTTAAAAATTAATTTACTTTATTTGTGAGGTCTACTTCCAATCATCCACTGAGTAAATAGGATATTCAGGTGTATTTTGTGATAAATTTATATATTAAGTGCAAAATAGTTAAAGTTTTATTGTAGTGAATCGGTGCCAGGTTTGAGGTTACCGGCTAAAGTGAAATTTTGCATTGTCATCTTGATATCAGGTACAGTGTTTTTTTTATATTTAACTGGTTTTTATGTTGTTTACGTAGTATAATTTTTACTGTTAGTTTTATACTTTATTTCCATACGGCTACGTGTTGATGAAATTGACCTGACATACCTAAACATAACCTTGTTTAGTTTGATGACAGAACTTCTTGCCTTTGTATTTTAATTTCATTTTTCCTTCGTTTTTATTATCTTTTAAGCATCGTTCTAAACACTTAGTCTCTTTCAAGCTACTTTCTATTTCTTTTAATCATGCCTGTCACTCGCAGTGTCTATGCTCGCCAAGAAGCGTCTAAGCTCAATCTGGCTTTGAGCGAATTAAAGGCGTCCAAGGAGTACTGTGATCAACTAATAAAGGAAATGGATGACAATGAAAGAGTTCTAGTAGAAGCCCATGAAAAGAATAGGAAGTTAAAAAATGATATGTCTCAGTTGTACATTCAATACACTGAAGTTATGGAAGACCGGGATAGGCTCCAACTTGTTGTGGATAGATTTAGCCAATGTAGCACAGAATATGAGTAAGCCTTGGATCACAAATATTTGTTGCAACAACAACTGCAAGAGGCTCAGACTCATATATCTGAACTTGAGACTGCAAACTTAAACATCACCGCCTCACTAAATCAAAGTTTATTTAATGAGTTATTACCTGTTGACCCATCAATGATTTCGCAAATTAACCCATCTCATATAATAGATTTAACGAATGAGGATGACTGTAAATCAATTAAACCTATGAGAGTTATCAATAGTAAAAATAAATTAAAAAAGTACATAAAAATAAATAAATACATAATTAAAACAAGGAAAATGGTCAAAAAACAAAAATTCTTTATTAAAAATGTTAAATTAAACAGGGAAAGGTTACATTTATTAAAACTGTTAGATATGTATTCTTCGAACTTAGAAAAATGTACTAAACAGTACCAAACTGACACCAAAGACTTGCAGAGTGAATTAAATAGGTTACAGCAAAAACTTAACTCCGTGTCCATCAAATATTCTGCCTCTGAAAACCAAGTGAGGGAATATATGTTGGCAATAAATGATCTGATAAGCTCCCAAAACAGCAACTGTGAGCATTGTCAATCTGTTATATCTACACCAGACCATTTATTGTCAATGCATGATAGCACTTTACTGCAGTCTTGTATCAGTTTGCCGGTAGAAAATTCAAATAATTCTGATGGTTTGTCACAAAAGAGTGTAAATAATGATATTGTTATTTTTTGTGATGAGATTGGGAAAAGTTTAGGCCAACTTTTAACCAATGAATATCCAGGGCATTCAATAATAAACAATTGCATGCCTGGCTGTTCATTATCTGATATAATGAAAAAAATAATAAATTGTAAAGTTTGTCAAGAAACTACACTTGTCATTTTTGTTGGTAGTAGGGGGACGCTGAACAAGGGAGAGCTGCTCCAATACTATAGAATTCTGAGTAACTTACAAGTAAAAAAAATTGTTATGTTCACATATCCATATAGTCAAAGTTTGCCACAGGAAGAAAACCTTTTTAGATTTAATATTAATATGTCTTTGCACAATGTGACAATAAATAATAATTTATTTCATTTAATTGATACCAACACTTATGTTGGACATACTTTTTGTTTGAAAAAAGATAGATATCTTGTTGATAGGTACTATCTTTCTATGTATTGTAAAAGACAGATAGCTGTGTCGCTATCGTATTACTTTAATATTACAGCCAAGAACTTGGCTAAACAAGTTGCTCCTGTTGAGCAATGCCATGACATGTTGGAATATTCTGCCAATCACTTGGCATCAAATATTGACATTATGAATTGTGATTTAAATTAAAAATTAAGACAACAGATACAAACTCTAGCATTATTGTAAATAATCAGAATAAAACAAATGTAGTTTTAAAATCAACAACTACTATTAACCTGGTACATCAAAATATTCAAGGATTCTTAAGTAAGGAGTTAGAAGTACAATTATTTCTTAATATTAATAGTATTGATATTTTATGTGTAACAGAACATTGGTTAAAAAACCATCAATTTAGTTTCAATTTTAAAAATCACCAGGTTGGTAGTTCGTTCAGCAGAGTATCAGCCACACATGGTGGCTCTTTGATATTAATAAGTAATCAACTAAAATTCAGGGATCGTACGGATATTGTGGGTCTCTCTGTTGAGCGGATAATTGAAATAGCCTGTACTGAATTGGAGCAGTTTATTATATTAAGTGTGTACAGACCACCTTCAGGATTGTATGACTGTTTTGAGTCAGTAATGGATGAAGTTTTGAATAAAATTTGTAATTCGAACAAGTCTATCATTATTTGTGGTGACTTTAATGTTAATTTATTAGAAAATTCTGGTTTGAGTACTAAAATTTTGAGTTTGTTCCAGTCATACAATCTTGTTAACCTGTTTATGGAGCCTACTAGAATAACCCCCACTAGTGCCACTTGCCTAGACAATATTTATACAGATGTTTTACCTACCCACAAAAAAATAATAAACTTATTAGATTCTGATCACTGTGGGCAACTAATTACTCTATCAAATATGGGTAAGATGAAGACAAAAAAGATATCACTGTAAACCCTAAATCAAAATATCGCATGGAAACATTTAAAACTAAACTTTTAAACAAAATGCCATATTTGTCAACTAATGGTGACCCGAACAAACATTATAATGTTTTTTTTAACATGTACTGTAAACAATTTGATACCACATTTATTCCCAGGTCGTTATCAGTAAATAATAACACTTCCTTTAGCGACTGGGCCACCGTTGGTATCCATAAAAGTAGAAAACGGCTTTATCAACTGTATGAGAAACGGACTTATATCAACACAGTAGAATTTAATTTATATGTTAAGAATTATTCAAAATTATTTAAAAAAGTGTGCTATATTGCCAAATCCAAACAGCCAAATAGTAGTAATGTAATAAAAATGACTTGGAATATTATTAATAGTGAAACGGACAGGTCTTGCAAACGAAATAACGATTACAGCCTTGCTATTGATGATAAAATAATTAAATTAGATTCGCCAGTTGCCGTGGCTTTTGAATCGTTCTTTGCTGAGATTCCCATATTGACAACCAGATCTCTGAATGCGTCACCCATTGCTGCAGAAACTTTACTCAAATAAAATGTGCCAGTTTGTGGCTCTGAATTTCAATTTCAATATGTAACTTGTAATGATATAATAAAAACTTTTAAATCTCTGAATGTTAAAAAGACTGCAGACCTATAGGGTAATTTAGTTGATGTTACCAAGTCTATTATAAACATTGTAGCACCTACATTAGCTGTTATTTTTAATAAATGTATTGATCATGGTGAGTTTCCTGATCTAATGAAATATAGTAAAATACTACCATTATTTAAATCAGGTAGCACTTCAGACCCCACAAATTATAGACCTATATCAGTGCTACCTATTTTTAGTAAAATTTTTGAAAAAAATATCTTAAATCAAATGCAGAGGTATTTTTACTAAGTTTTTAAGTTACTGCATCACAAACAATTTTGTTTTACTAGGGGTCGTTCAACAACTGATGCCGGTGTTGAACTTTTAAGTCATATTTACAGTGCATGGGAAGATAAGTGCGATGCTTTGGGCATATTTTGTGATTTGTCAAAGGCGTTCGATTGTGTTCTCCATGAAACATTGATCAGGAAACTACACTACTACGGAATCCGGGATACCTCTCTGGATCTTCTTACTTCATATTTAAGTGATAGGATTCAAAGAGTTGATGTGAACGGTAAAACATCTCCCGGATCTATAGTCAAAATGGGGGTCCCCCAGGGCTCAATTTTAGGTCCTTTTCTATTTCTTATTTATATTAATGTCTTGCCATTCCTCATAAAAGATAATCATGATATAGTGTTGTTTGCTGATGATACTTCACTTTTA
This sequence comes from Tholera decimalis, assembly GCA_943138885.2. Taxonomy (NCBI): domain Eukaryota; kingdom Metazoa; phylum Arthropoda; class Insecta; order Lepidoptera; family Noctuidae; genus Tholera; species Tholera decimalis. The sequence continues at coordinate 31,943,478 of OW964565.2, forward strand.
TTTAAATTAGTGCCCTCGCAACGGTAGTGAATTGGTTTAATGTCAATAATCTTATGCTTAACGAGAAAAAAACTAAGTGCATAAAGTTTACATTACCGCATGTGAAACAAGTAAACACAAGTGTGTCAATAAAGGGCGAAAGCTTAAAACCCGAAGACACCACAGTGTTCTTCGGCATTACTTTAGATGCGAAGCTTCAGTGGGGCCCCCATATAGATAAATTGTCCAAAAAACTTAGCTCTGCAGCATTTGCAGTTCGAAAAATTCGTGGCCTAACTGATTTAGAGACTGCCCGTTTAGTGTATTTTAGTTATTTTCATAGTGTAATGTCATACGGCATTTTACTATGGGGGAATGCCGCCGATATAAATACAATATTTGTGTTACAAAAAAGAGCCATTCGTGCTATTTATAAATTAAGTCCACGGCACTCCCTCAGAGATAAATTTAAAGAAATTAATATAATGACTGTGCCTTCTCAGTATATTTATGAGAATCTCTTGTATGCACATAAAAATATTAATCTCTTTAAAAAAATACAGTGATATCCATAACGTAAATGCTAGAAATAAACACAACTTCGTCATTCCAAAAACAAGGCTCAAGAAAATAGGTGGTTCTTTTAAATGCCAGTGCATACGTTTTTATAATAAACTACCTTGCCATTTGCAAGAACTGAGCCTCAACAAATTTAAATTAGTCATAAGACGCAAGCTTTGCCAGAAGGCTTTTTACACAGTTAAAGCCTATGTTGAGGATAAAAAGGCTTGGGATTGAGCTGCTCCAATGATATACAGGGAGCACTAGTGTTGTTTACAATCACAATTTCTTGTATTTTATTTTTATACAAATTGACATTTTTTTTTGTTTTGTAATATTTATTTTGACATGGATATTTACTTTTTAAAGTATAATATTTTATTTTGACATGAATATTTACTTTGTAAAGTATAATATATGTATTTTTTTTTAATATTTACTTAATTATGTACTTAAATGCGAGGATTATGTGGTTTTTTTTTTAATTTCCATTTACCTTTTTTTCTCTCTCTTTATTACGACGTTGTCTGACAGTTTGAGTATTATAGTGACCTACTCAAATGTACCGTCTTTGGCATTGTTCGTCAGGTCGTTGAGCTCCTTAGTTGTCCAAAGTTGAGCTTACAGACTAACTGACAAAGGCTTGCACTGACGGGACGGGTCTACTCAAATCTGTTTGGTCTTTCCTCAATAGGCCATTTCAGACTAATCTACATAATCCTCATAAACGATTGTGAATATGTGCACTATGTAGTTTTTTTTTTTTATTTGAGTTAATCATAATAAATTGTCTGGCAGTTTGAGTGCCTTTTGCGGCCTACCCAAAGGTCCTTACCTTGGTATTGTTCGTCAAATCGTTAAGCTCCTTGTTCTAAATTCAGCTATACGTCATTTGACAAATGCTTGCACTGTATGGACAGGCCCACTCAAATCTGTGAGCATCTTTCTTCAAAAGATCGCCTCAGACTGAAACCTACAAGGTTCCCATATAATTAAATCAGTGTAGATTGTATGGACTTTAAAAGAGACGGACCCCTGTGTTTGTTTCGGTGTTTCTTCTCAGGGTAGTCAGTTAGAAAACACCGGCTTCATCTACTTAATATTTACGGAAAAAAATGACGTGTAAAAGTGTTATTTAACAACCAATTTGCAAAATAAAGATCATTTATCATTTATTAAATCAAATTACTACACAGATTATTAACGAAATAGTCAGGCACTATTCACCAGCGAGTTATTCAGTAATCAATTTATTAACCACAATCACTTTTCGATCACTACGCTAAGTAGTCAGTATTATTATTTTTTATTTTCAACATTTCCGCCGTGTTTTTGAATACACAATGTACACTGACGTATAATGTTAGTTCTCACTCTTGATAATAGGTCACCATCAGGTTAGTTCAATTACATTAAATCAAATCACAGATTATTAACGAAATAGTCAGGCACCATTCACCAGCGAGTTATTCAGAAATCAATTTATTAATATTATAATACGTCATTGTTTATTAACCACAATCACTTTTCGATCACTTCGCTAAGTATTCAGTATTATTATTTTTTATTTTCAACATATCCGCCGTGTTATTGAATACACATTGTACACTGACGTATAATGATATTTCTCACTCTTGATAATAGGTTACCAGTAGCAGCTTGACTTTCGAAGAGCGCGGGCGCATCAGATATTCCAAAATGCGTCACAGACACAGAGCACGTCCAGTGGTATACTGACCAAATGACCGTGACCTAGAGAGAGAATATGACTACCCCTCCCTTACACCCTCCCTTGACCCGCGCTCACCTCACCCGTTCGCGGAAAATATCGGCACGCTTTATGACTCTTACGCCTCAAGCATACAGTATAATTTGCATTGATTTGTATCAGGTGATCAGTTTTAGAAATAAAAGTTGTAGGTTTTTGTAGTAGCGAGCTGGCAACGTGGATAATATTGATGCGCTTGAGGGTCGTTAACCTGTCCCGTTAACAATACATCATGTACAAAATGCTTAGAATAAAAATAATGTCCTGTGGCTAAACTACGGCATATATTCGATTGATTTTTTGTGTGCAGGTTGGGAATATAATAACTAAATACGAAGTTTAATTTAAGATCATATCGTCCTATCCACGCTGTATATACGAAACATCCATGTTCGTCAAAACTAATTTACATAAATTGACCAGTTATAAACAGTTGGATCTAAAACCTCACTATATAGGAACAGTATTTTCGTAATGGCTCCAAAAATATATAATAAATTGCCAAAAGGTATCAGAAGTGAGGAAAATGTCGGCCATTTTAAGCGTAAATTACTTCTATTTCTAGTTGAAAAGACATACTACTCCATTGAAGACTTTAAATGACAAGTATTAATGAATTTTATGACCGACAGTTTATTATTTCCTGACATCTGATGTAAATACATAATTTTAATATTGACATAGCTGACATTTGATTATAATATTTTTTATTTTAGTTTTTGATATCTTGATGTAATCTAATTTAATTTCATATGATGTAAGTCAATATAATACAATATGATGTAATTCAATTTAATACAATATGATGTGATTTGGTTTAATTTATTATGATGTAATTTAATTTAAATTAATGTAAGCTTAATATTTTTGTATGCTTTTACAGCAGAACATAGATAGTTACTAATGACATATATTTTACCACCTATTTTACTTATGTTCACAAAAATAAATGATTGATTGATTGATTAATTCTCTTCGTTCTTCTTAATTTAAAAAAATCGGTCTCTGGTATCAATGTATTGGTATTTGTAATAAGTTCTACATACGTAGACTTAGGATTACAAAACCCTTCGTTCGTTTGTTATCATCCAAAGAAGCCATGCACTTGGTATGTATATACCCTTTAAATTACACGTTGTATATTCGTCCGACGGCAATTTTGCGTCCCAGAGTTCATTTCGGGGACACCGGGACTTGTAACTTTAAAAAGGGACAGTCCCGTTCAAAACGGGACGTCTGGTCACGTTATCCATAATGTAAATAAATAAAAATATAAAACTCTAGATTATTTAAGATTAAATGTGGTTAAACGATTGTAATATATACAGATTGAAAGAATTTATGGATATGAAATGTTGAAGAATCAGTATTTCATTTAATAAATTATTGCCCATTTGTGAAATATTGTGAAAAATTTAAAAAATTTCGCCGTTGGCGTTTTAAACAATGTTTTATTCCGGATGACCTCGATTTCGCTTGATGGTCAGCTATAAATGAGGTCTATGATGGAACGAGCGAGCCCAGAAGATCCCTGTTCACACTGGCTTTAAAGGCTGAAAGAACATAAGTGGTAGGAAACACAGAAGCCGGCAGAGTTCCACAGCTTGGCTTTGCGCACAATAAATGTGGAAGAGTAGCGCTTGGTACGACAATACGGTATATCAACCAAGTGTGGGTGGTACCCAGCCGTGCGTCTGGTAGACCGGTAGTGAAAGGGAGATGGAGGGATCAGCGGGCCTAGATAAAATCCATTTTCTGTAAGCGTTAACGCCAACGGAAAAATTAAATGTATGGTATGGTAAGTTGACATTTACTAACACGTGACAATCACGTGACATGTGGTTAGCAAATGTCAATTTCATACAATTTAATTTTTCTGTTGGCGTTAACGCTTACGGAAAATGGATTTTGTCTAGGCCCGCTGGTCACATGCAAATAAATGATTATGATGACAAGACTCACCCGAATCGTTTCTGAGGTAGGAGCAGATGGCGGGTACAAGCGAGCTGTTGGCGACGAGGTCGATGAACTCGGCGGGCAGGTCGTGCGTCTCGTCCGAGTCGCCCTCCCGCTCCGGAACCTCAGCCGCGCCCTCCTCAGGGGGCCACTTCTCTCCAGGATTCATATACGAAGCTAATACCTGACAAAAAATAAATTGTAATCTTACTAATCTTATACATGCGAAAGTTTGAGAGGATGGATGGACGTATTTTTGTTACTCTTTCACGCAAAAACTACTGAACGGATCTGAATGAAATTTGGTAGTAAGACAGTTGACATCCTGGAATAACACATGGGCTACTTTTTATCTTGGAATGCCCACGGGATCGGGATTAAGCGGGAAACCCTCCCACGCGAACGAAGTTGCGAGCAGCAGCTAGTAATGAATACAATGTTGTTGCCAGTTTACAATAATTCAAACTTATAAGTAGCTAGGTCATGATGTAATCCGGAGGTCTTTTAAGAGGCAACGGGGCCCCTTCTATGTGTTGATGGTGATCACCGGGGTTGTTTCCCACGCTCCTTTTCATTTTTCATCTTCCCCAAAGGTCATAAGTGGCAGGGAACACAGAAGCAGTTTTGAGGGAGAGGATTGGGAAGATGTTGAAGTCCTTACCTGTAGCAGCACCGTCACGTGTTCCTCCTCAGTTTTTTGCCGCACGAGCGCCTGCTCCACGTTCCACGACTGCTGCGTCGAGCCGGTGCCGAAGCCCGTGCCCTTCGCCCAGTATAACTGGCTCTTCTCTTCGGATTTACCCGTTGAGCCGTTCGAGCCTTGGCTGTTCTAAAATAACACAAATAACGAGTGAGCAAAACTACAATGAACAAATAAAACGCTCTGCGACTCAACTCGCGCGCAAAAGTTTCTGAAGGAATCCAAATATTTTATTATTTTCTAGTGTATTTTTACAGAACAATTTGTAGGTCGCCGCAGCGCCTGGCCGGCCGCCGAGCCTCGCTCCAGCAGGTAGGAGTCACTTACATCATTGGAGGTGGGGCGGTGGTGCGTGAACACGGCCAGGCAGGCCAGCAGCAGGCGCACGGCGCCGCGCTGCAGCAGCGCTCGCCGCAGCGCCTGGCCGGCCGCCGAGCCTCGCTCCAGCAGGTAGGAGTCACTTACATCACTGGAGCTGGGGCGGTGGTGCGTGAACACGGCCAGGCAGGCCAGCAGCAGGCGCACGGCGCCGCGCTGCAGCAGCGCTCGCCGCAGCGCCTGGCCGGCCGCCGAGCCTCGCTCCAGCAGGTAGGAGTCACTTACATCACTGGAGCTGGGGCGGTGGTGCGTGAACACGGCCAGGCAGGCCAGCAGCAGGCGCACGGCGCCGCGCTGCAGCAGCGCTCGCCGCAGCGCCTGGCCGGCCGCCGAGCCTCGCTCCAGCAGGTAGGAGTCACTTACATCACTGGAGCTGGGGCGGTGGTGCGTGAACACGGCCAGGCAGGCCAGCAGCAGGCGCACGGCGCCGCGCTGCAGCAGCGCTCGCCGCAGCGCCTGGCCGGCCGCCGAGCTCGCTCCAGCAGGTAGGAGTCACTTACATCACTGGAGCTGGGGCGGTGGTGCGTGAACACGGCCAGGCAGGCCAGCAGCAGGCGCACGGCGCCGCGCTGCAGCAGCGCTCGCCGCAGCGCCTGGCCGGCCGCCGAGCCTCGCTCCAGCAGGTAGGAGTCACTTACATCACTGGAGCTGGGGCGGTGGTGCGTGAACACGGCCAGGCAGGCCAGCAGCAGGCGCACGGCGCCGCGCTGCAGCAGCGCTCGCCGCAGCGCCTGGCCGGCCGCCGAGCCTCGCTCCAGCAGGTAGGAGTCACTTACATCACTGGAGCTGGGGCGGTGGTGCGTGAACACGGCCAGGCAGGCCAGCAGCAGGCGCACGGCGCCGCGCTGCAGCAGCGCTCGCCGCAGCGCCTGGCCGGCCGCCGAGCCTCGCTCCAGCAGGTAGGAGTCACTTACATCACTGGAGCTGGGGCGGTGGTGCGTGAACACGGCCAGGCAGGCCAGCAGCAGGCGCACGGCGCCGCGCTGCAGCAGCGCTCGCCGCAGCGCCTGGCCGGCCGCCGAGCCTCGCTCCAGCAGGTAGGAGTCACTTACATCACTGGAGGTGGGGCGGTGGTGCGTGAACACGGCCAGGCAGGCCAGCAGCAGGCGCACGGCGCCGCGCTGCAGCAGCGCTCGCCGCAGCGCCTGGCCGGCCGCCGAGCTCGCTCCAGCAGGTAGGAGTCACTTACATCACTGGAGGTGGGGCGGTGGTGCGTGAACACGGCCAGGCAGGCCAGCAGCAGGCGCACGGCGCCGCGCTGCAGCAGCGCTCGCCGCAGCGCCTGGCCGGCCGCCGAGCTCGCTCCAGCAGGTAGGAGTCACTTACATCACTGGAGGTGGGGCGGTGGTGCGTGAACACGGCCAGGCAGGCCAGCAGCAGGCGCACGGCGCCGCGCTGCAGCAGCGCTCGCCGCAGCGCCTGGCCGGCCGCCGAGCCTCGCGGCGCTTTCTCCAGCAGGCGCGCCACCACGCCGAAAGGCAGCGTGCCTAGCGAGCCCCCAGTACCACCAGCACCGCCCGAGCGTGACTCGCCCACTGCGATGCTACCTGTTACACCAATTTCAATATTAGGCACACGGATATAGCCTCGCTACTGTACCACCTAGCCTGTAAGCATCAAGCGACCGCCCGCTACGAGCACGCGGCTCTCACTGAGGCTCGGGTACTCGGTTTCAGAAAATTGGTGAGCTGCTGGCGCCAGCGCCGTGCGGCGACAACATTCCAACGTCAAGCCCTATTAGAACGCTGTGACTACAGCATGCGCCACGGCGTTGACGCGCGCCGAAATCGTAACAGGGAAACGTTAAAGTCGGGTTTTGGACCCTGTGTTGACGTTAACCTCATATTCTATATGCAGAAGACTGGCTGATCAGTAAAAAGACCTTCAAGAAGAATATCTCTGCATGATGTTTCAAACCTTATTACATACATACAGATAGATAGACATACGCAACGTGGAGCTTTGTTTTGCGAGTTGATAATCAGCCCCAACATTCCCATTACTGAGACTGAGGACTAGATTTCTATGAGAGACAATGTGACATATTCCACCACGCGGGCACCATGCGGACCCAGTGCAAGTTGGTAGATATCGCATGTCTTCGGATATTTTGGACCTAAAACATACAGGCTTTCTCACTATAACGGCTTTTGAGAGTTGATGAATATTACACAAAGTAAGTACAGTAATAGTAATACAGTATGGCAAGAAAGTCCTGAAACGAAACTCAAATAATTAATCATTGGCAACAATTGCTCCGCTTCTTCAAATGAAAAGGAGATGTTCCAGAAATGTATGGAGCCTGGGCTAACACTATGTACAATACATGTAAATATAGCTGTATAATGTAGTAACCGCCTTTTAATGTTAATTTTCTATAATTTCACTTTATTTTAGTGTGATATTCAAATTAACTCGGCCAAGGAGAGCAACACAAAAAATATGGTGGATCGGCCATATTGCTGTTGAACAGTGATGCGAATGTCATTTTCAACCGACGACAAAAAGAGGAGGTTATCAATTCGACGCGTATTTTTTTTTTTAATGTATGATCATCGAGTACTCGAAGACGGCTGAACCGATTTGGAAAATTTTGTTTTGTTCGAATGGGTATACTTCGAAATTGGTACCACTATCACCAAAGTCAGGATCTGATGATGGGATCCTGGAGAAATCGAGGGAACTCTTCAAATATTATAGGCACACCTATGGCGTTTTGGGTATTTCTTATAGTAACTTGTGCAGTTGCTCTCAAAAAGTACCATTTGGGGAAGTGGAACTGATGATGAAGACCACAGATGGCCGCCGAAACTACTCAATAATAAGTATTAAGTGGATTGCGATTCGATTACTTGAATATGGATGTTAAGCACTTTATGCTCGTCACAATGCATATGGTGATGTAGAGCTGATGGTGAAGTACCAGGAGAACTCCTCAACAATTAACGGCCCAGCATTGGGAAAAGCAATATTTTGTAAAAGGTTATAAGTAGTTGACATTTAGGCTCTTGTAACTAGGTGATTTAAAAATAATCCAACTAAAAAGAGTGAAATAAAAACTTTTTAACAAAAAATTAAACCGACTCCCAAAAAACACTGCAAAGTGAAAAATAACTTTGATTTCGGAAGTCGGTGCCAAAAACGAAAAAACAAAACTAAAGACACCGACTACCGAAATTAAAGTTATTTTTCACTTTGCAGTGTTTTTGGGAGTCGGTTTAATTTTTTGTTAAAAAGTTTTTATAACATGTCGGCTTGACGAATCAATGTATAAAAATATAGATATTCATAAAATAATCGATAAATATTGGCGATATTTTAAATCTCAATACATCGATAATCGAAATCTTTTATTCATTTTAGAATAATTGGTCTAATGTATACTAATCTTGTCATATTCGGGGAATAGTTCAAATATTGATCATCAGGTCGTCAGCACGTTTGCGCCATAAGAATATGCATATACCTTCAGGTTAGTTTCGTTTTTTTTTTGTGGCAACGAGATTGCGTAGTGCCAAAAACTACGTAATGCAATGCACTGATCGTTACTTACGAGCGTTACCTTTACGAAAAATATCGATACATCGATTTATCGTTGTTTTTTATATATCTATACTAATATTATAAAGCTGAAGAGTTTGTTTGTTTGTTTGTTTGTTTGTTTGTTTGTTTGCTTGAACGCGCTAATCTCAGGAACTACCGTTCTGATTTGAAAAATTCTTTCAGTGTTAGATAGCCCATTTATCGAGGAAAGCTATAGGCTATATATCATCACGCTAACACCAATAGGAGCGGAGCAGTAATGAAGAATGTTTCAAAATCGGGGGATTTTTTTTCCACGGGGACAAAGTCGCGGGCGGAAGCTAGTATGGATAATAAACGTATTAAAAAAAATCGATATAGCTTAAAAATATCGATTCTAGGTATATTATTATCAATATCTTTTTTCCACTTTCCCATCCCTACGACACAGAAAGACGTCACGAAACTCAAATGTGTCAAACGTCATATCAAACAAGACTGTCATGGCTGCTCTAAAACAAGGGTTATCATAATAAAAATCTTCCCAAATAATAATTTATCACTGCTATACCCGTCTCCAAATATTTTTTTGGATATTTTTATGATAATCCCTATTGTTTTTTCGATTTATCTATATGGTGTACATAGAGGTAGCCCAAAATGAAACATCTCCTTTGAGTTTAGTTTATGTTTACAAAACACATTTGAAATGCAGTGCATTTCTGTAATTTTGATAAATTTTTGTTAATATTGCATAAATCACCAAACAAATAAGTACAGTATTTTTAGGAGCAATTGACATCAAGTTATTTAGAAATAATTATTTTATTTTTCATTATAATAAGTAATTTCAAATGTTTGTTTTTATTTTATTGTTCTAGGCTGAACAAGCGTTTCGGGGCATTTTAGTTGACGACTGAAAAAATTCATGTCATGAAAAAGGTTATTATCGAAGGGGAAAAACTCTTTATGTGACATTGAAAATTATAATAATTAAAGAGAAGATAGCTAGCAGAATGTTAGTGAAGGCTCACACCAAGACATGGATGAAAACTTTTCAGATGTGGCATTCTTAGAGGACTTTTTTGACTCTGAATAAAATTTTTGATGATGATATTTTTAGTTTTTATTTAGAACACTGCGAGACTTTTACTATCATTATAAAATGAATGATGAATGAAATGAAGTGAATATCATTTTTATAATGAAGCGCCAACTATGGAACATTTTGCCCGTGGTTAGAGGAGCACTTAAGTCGCACAGTAGCGTTGTACAGTAGCAAGTACTTAAACCCTTTTGAGTTGAAGTGGGGCTTTTTTAAACCATAAAAGTGCCTGACATAATATGGGATCAGTTGAAATAAATAATAATGCAAATGTCCTAGGCAGTGGCTGATCAAGCATTCAAGAGCTTTCTTTTCATAAAATCGGCAAATAGACACATTAATTGTCATAAAAACTTAGTATCAAAACCGTTTCCGTCGTATTATATAGGGTTACAACATGTACTAAAGTGACGCCACCATTATTTTCACGACCTTTTTGCCAACCTGTAATATGTCTACTTGGGTTCAAACTTTTACGGCTTCCAGTGCCAGACCATCACTACTCTTGATTATGAAGTTTACATAAGTACTCACAAAAAGCAACAAAGTACACGGTGTTAAGCTAATTCACGAGTTATAAGATTGTACTTACGTCCATCTTCATCATGTGTGACTCCCAGTAACAGCCTCAGTAGATGGCACGCCCTGGCTCCTTCATCCAGCAAGGCATCCGCATACCCGGGCAACTTCAGCAGCAAGCCTAGTGCTATCAGAGCATGCGCAGGTACACCGGTACACCCGCTCTCCTCCATGCCACTATTCCCATTTGTGGCCCCGAGCTCGACGACCTCCTGTACATAGAATGGACTCTATCAATTTACATACTACTGTTGTTTCAGTTAGGTTAAGAGAGAAAGAAGTTTAACACGGTAGGAGGTTTCAGGATGTGGTTCAACTGAAGACAAACGTGGATTTAAAACGTTGTGCCTTTGTTCTTCAATGGAAACACACCCCTGGTGAAAATTAGGGTTATCATTTAATCATTTGGTACCTACCACCAGGTTTAAATATAATATAAATGTAATTGTCAAAAATCGAAGCCAGGCCAGAGATACATGGGGACTTAAAAAAGACGGTTTGATATTGGTCGTTTCTTATAGAAAAGAACCGAAAAAAATCTCCATGGTTTTTGTTTTCAAAACAGAATCGATTTTCACAATGTATCCATAATACAAATTGTATAGGTATGAGAGGACAGTGTAGACTAATTAACAAATAAAAAATAGAAAAAATAATCTAAGAGTCGACAATGGTCTCGCATTTATAAAAGTAGCTTATAAAATAATAATAATAATAAACTTGTGTAGCAACAACATCAGATTGTTCTAATGAAGGGTGGACACTAAAGCTTTGTTGAAAAAGTATTTTTTTTAATTAGTACTTTCTCTCTCTATTACTTTATTTGTGATATTTTTTCTCAGCAGATAAAAAAACGTGAAAAAAATTATCCGATTTCAAAACAAACAAAACACTATTGCACTACAAAGCGTAAAATAACCTTTAAGATTGTTTTATTGCATGTCTAATTCCGTTTAAAATAAGGGCTAGGTAGGTAGTCACATAGCTGAAGTTGGTACCAAGCTAATGAATAGTTTTGATAGGCTAAGTATGCCATATTCTGTGTTACGCCCGAGGTGATCAAAATTATTCATTTATTTTACACCGACTTCAGCCATGTGAGTAGTTACCCCCAGCCTTTATTTTAAATGGAATTAGACCTACAATGAAACAATATTGAAGGTTATTTTTCGTTAGTGCAGTAGTGAGTGTCGTTTGTTTTGAAGTTGGTAGGTAGGTAGGAGTCTCGAAATAAATGCATTTAATTCGTACTTGGCTGACATGATAGTACAAAGTAAATGTGCCCTATTATAAACTAAGTACTTGTTTAAGACATTTTTGATAATATTTATGTATGCACTAGAGTGTTATAACCTAGTTCAGGTAGAATATATTTATTATATACCTTTAGTTCTAAGGCCCTAATACTTTGTTCATCAATTATTTCAATAATATTCCAATTTTGTTAAGAGAGTAGCGCAGGTAAGTGAGTGGTGTCAGCAGCATTGATGGGGCTTGATAGGGTTACTGCCTTACGGGGTTGTGGGAAAGTTCTAACGAGATACCGGAACGCTAGGGCAACTGAAGAAGCAGGGTGAGTTTTTAGTCAGTAGAAGTCTGACGCTCCCTTCCGCTCCAGCAGCCACAGCGGAAGGAGTCATCCGATGATTTTCCCACAAATAAAGGTAAGTGGTTGGTGTACCTCGTAGGGGTCGTCGAGCTTGACCCAGTCGAGGTCGTGGTGGTGCGGCAGCAGCGCGGGCGGCGCGGGCGGCGGCGCGTGCGGCCGCGGCAGGCGCGCCGCCACCAGCGCCAGCCCGCCCACCGCGCCGAACCAGCGCAGCACCGCCGACCCCCCCGCGCCGCCCGCGCCCCCAGGGCTGCCCAGCGCCGCGCCCTCCCACGTCGGACCCGTCCACGCTTCTGGAATAGTACACCAATTTATTACTTTCTATATATTCACTAATAGCTGTTGCCCGCGACTTCGATACTAGCAATCCGACCCGGCTTCGCAACGGTGCAATGTTTTATCAATCTTTTTAAGATATACAATTCCGTAGTACATTCATTTGATCTATCTCGTAAGGCCAGCGAGAAAACAACTAACTATCAGCGATTTTCTCGCTAAAGAAACTCTCAATAAAATATACATTCCATACGAGTAAACGAAAGAGATGCATATAAAAATAGTTGCTCTCTGACTGTTCACACCGCCTGTGACGACTCGCTTCACTAGTTTTGTCGCTGAGCTGTCGATAATACTCGCTCAGCGATGCTCACTTGACGGTCAGAACCCACGCTCAAACACTAACTAGAGGTCTAGCGGACCAACTAGCGAGTAATGCCCATCGCACTCAACCCAGCAACAAAACTATCGGAACCGCACGCTCTCTTCTCGCTGCTTGCCACTCGCTTCTAGTGTCTAGCTCTACTTGTTTCTCGTTCATCGTCGGCAGTGAGACAACTGCCTAAGGTACACAAAAAAAAATTTTTACAACATCACATTACAAATCTTTGAATTTCTCGGATTTTCTCTATTATAATAGACATATTTTATACGTATTAACCTTCCTCTTGAATCACTCTATCTATTGCTAAATTGCATTAAAATGCGTTGGGTAGATAAAAAAATATCTAAGCGTACAAAGAGCGGGAACGACTTTGATTTATATGGAAAGATTACAGAGTAGCCTGAAAAATATCAAAGCATACATACCCCCGTTGGTATTAAGATGTAAGGTGAGCGCTAAATGTGGTCCGAAAACGTGCGGTACAGCGGATGTAAGTTGCGCCAGTGTCGTGCTCGGCGGGATGAACCCTTCCAAACCCGGCACTTGCACACGGATCGCCGTCTCTCTAAGATCTGCAAATTATAAAGTAACTAGACATCAATCATAATCATATGCTTCAAAATACATAACTGTGTTTTCTCAAGTGCTTATAATTTTCTAACTGACTACCTTGAGAAGGCACACCGAAAATCAGAGGGCAAATTCTCATGTCCATACAATCTGTGCTTGTCAAATTATATAAGGCCCTTGTAGGTAAATTTCTTATGTGATCTTTAGAGGAAAGATGCACACAGATTTGAGTGGGCCTGTCCAGACAGTGCAAGCATTTTTCAGATAACGTATAGCTAAACGATTTGACTAACAATACGTAAGGACGTTTATATAGGATGGAAAAAGTACTCGAAACTGCCAAACAATCATGTTTATCTCGAATATTGTATTATATATTACATTAAGCTATGAATTCAGATTTTTTAATGGAAATACTTTCACTCCCGCGTAGTAAATCATGCGTATTTAGATGCCTTTTTTTTATTCCGAATGAGCTCACTCTTGATCTCGATCTCGCCTGATGGTAAGCGATAGATGAGGTCTACGATGTGACGAGCGAGCCCAGAAGATGCCTATTTGCTCTTGCTTTAAGGCCGCGTGTCCACGGCAAGAAAAATCGCCGGGTCTATGCAAGAATTCGTGTCGTTTCTACACACGACTAGTGTACACTGCGTCGGCGCTGCACAAGACAAAAATCTTGTCTGTGCCAGACACTACGCGATCTGTAGGGGGCGGGGGGCGGTGTGTACAGTGCCCATGAGAACGTTTAAGCGTGTGGACCTGTGTTGTTTATGACAGTTTGTTTACGTTTTTATAAAAGAAAAACGAAGTGATTTTCATACGAAAATAAAGGACGGACTTTTCCTCATACTGTCGCAGTTCAAAGTAGAAGTTAGCAAACTCATGTTTTTGACTTAACATAGGATGCACCCAGTATTTTCTCTTGGAGTTAGTTTTCTTTTTCAATTTTCTATACATATAATAGGCAATCACCATTTTATTTTTTTGCGTGGTAGTCAACATTATTCCCATATATCCCACAGTTCACAACACAACACGACACGATGTACACCCTACAATGTCTAAATCATGACTGAACGAAACAATTCGTACCGTGTACATACTAGATTTTTTCTTGTCTGCAACAGACACGACATTCTTTCGTGCACAGACCTGACAAAATTCTTCTCATGTACATGAATATTTTCATCTTGTCTGTAGCCGACACGAAAAATTTCTTACCGTGGACACGCGGCCTAAAGGTTGAAAGGTCATAAGTGGCAGGGAACACAAGCCGGCAGAGAATTCCACAGCTTAGAAGTGCGCACAATAAATGTGGAGAAGCGCTTGGTACGACAAGACGGTATATCAACCAAGTGTGGATGCCTTCTGTCAAGACATTGAAATAAGTATGATTGTAATGAGCTACATTTGTAAAGTAGAAATTTAAGAATTATATAAAGAGTGTTATTGTTGTTCGTCCGAAGAAAAGTGTCAGCATTCTGATACAAGGTAATCCAAATATCCTGGTACAAATGCCAAAGCACTCCTTTGAAACCCTTAGTGAACAAATTACTTAAAAAGATTATTTTTTGTGAGTTTAACTGAACCAATTTTAATTCAATAAAATTATGATTATGATAATATCGCTAGATCTATCTAGTGACGACAGTAAAACACTTACCATCCGTAATCATCAGTACAGACAGTACAGACGCGTCGTTACTCGTCTTATTCTGCCTCTTCTTATTATTCTGTTGTTTGAGCGAAGTATTCTTCACATCCTTGACTCGCTTGTCCTTGGAGGCGCTAGCGGCAGCTAGGCTGAGTTCCCAGGCGTCTGCTACCGTGGTGATAGCGGTGTCGGACGCACTGCGCAGGACTGAGGACCCTCCAGACGTGGGAGACGTGTTCATGCAGACCTTTGTTGTGTCTTCCATTATGGGTACTGCGGATGTGAGAAAGCATGAGATTATGGGGTGCAAGTTTTCCATGTTAAGCATGTATAGGCCGTATAACTAGAACGGGCAATGCAAATTTTTGGTGTGCAAAAATTGACATTACATACTGGCACTCTGGTTATCCCCTAAATATACTTGTGTCTGAAGATAGTTTAACATGCCGCGCGCCGCCCTAATCCACAGCACAGACATCGAAGAAATGTTGGGGAAATGCCACAAGAGGCCATTATTATAGAAGTTTTGGGAACACACGTTTTACCACTTTGGAAGCGTATGTCTTTTAAACGATTAATTTTATGAAAAAGTGGTTTTAGAAACCTTATGTCATTTTTAAAGACCTGTCTAGATACCACACACGCATAGGCTTCATGAAATTTCCAGTTTCAGTTCCATGTATGGGGAGCCCCTCTTTATTTTAAATGTTTTTCTTAAAATCGGAAAGCGGTTCACAGAATACATCTACCTACCAAGTTTCATACGTATAGTCCTAATAGTTTCGAAATAAATTGGCTGTGACATACGGACGGACGGACAGACAGACAGATAAACATGACGAAACTAGTTCCGTTTTTTGCCATTCGGCTACGGAAACCTAAAAAAGCATGTAGTTACGCGGGGGTCGATGGTCAGCCAGCAAGGTCCGCACGGTGCTGCACAGCGGCAGCGGCAGCACGGCGTGGCCCAGGTAGGCGGGGTGCGCGCAGCCCGCGCCCGCGCCGCCGCCCTCCGCCCAGCGCAGCGACACCCACACGCGCTCCGGGGACAGCACCAGCCGCAGGATCAGCGCCCGGGTGAACCCAGAGATGCCGTCTAAAGGCACGCCACCAAAATATACTTTATTCAAAAATATAAGGAAAAAAAGAAAGAAAATTGCGTTTATTGGAACATAAAAATAAAAAAAACACGCATTATATACAACATTCAAAATAAAAAACGAGTGTGGCACTCGGGGACTGCCGCAGTAAAGCTATTGCTTACCATTTATTATCAACTTATGCAATTATAATTATTTATTTATTTAATTTATACAGTATTTTTTTTTCTTTGATATTAATTCAAGTTACACGATTTCGGAGCAGGTCGTCTCGATCCGTGCGAGCTTCGTACAGTCGTACCATATACATACACGTTAAGGTTCAACTAGTCGCGGGCTCGAACTCACTCGTGGACTCAGTTATGAGCAGTTAGCAGCTAGTCTACACGCACACGTCTAGTCGAACGCACACAAACACCGTGCCGAAGTCTGCCGAACTGAAACGACGTTAGACGACGCACGGCTTTCAACGCCGCACCGCTGTGCCGGTCGGAGTGGGGGGTGTTTATTTATTTATTAGGGACAAAAAACAGTTACATGTTTAGATATTACATTAATGTTCTTAAGATATATAGGTAAACACATAACCCACACTATTGTCCACGGATTAATCAATAACATATTGAATGGAAAACGATAACGGATTAATAAAATTTTACTGTTAGTTTTTTTTCTGGTAATTTTAGTGTTAGTTAGGTTTATTTTCGTTACGGAATTTCTTGATTCGGTCGCCGCGCTCAAAGGCCGCAATAAAAGCTATGCAATAGCTTAAAAAGCAATATTGTGCCAAAAGGGCCTCAGTTCAGCATAACGTCAGATGGCAACCCTAAGTAGTACCACCTAACGCTGATTTTTTTAAATTAATAATGAACCCGCTCTTGACCCCAGTCACACCTGATGGTAAGTGTAAGATGAGGTCTACGATCGAACGAACGAGCCCAAAAAATTTACAGTTAAAAAGTTAAAGAAAAATAACTGAATTATGCCGTAATATGTTATGTCATAGGGACACTAATAAAACAAAACAACTTAGTGTACATTTTATCTTCAGAATTCAAAGTAGTCCCATGACCAATTCGAATTCTGAAGAACTGGTAAACTAGTCCACTGTTACACGTTTTTAGACTATTATTCATAAAAGAGAATGCCCAATGTTCTTCTAACCGTGGTTGCGCATCCAAATATTTTGTATGACAAAATAAATTGGATATAAAAGAGGGGTGATATCGTACTTTCAAAGGAAATAAAAATTATTCTTTTATTCAGTAGGGTTTTTGATCTTCATAGATTTTCTGTTCAGGTTTGAGGTTAGTTTTGTAATAGACCTTTCACTAAAAAAACATTTACAACATTATGATTTGAATGCACATAAAAAAACAGAAAACGGTTTCAAGAAACCAATTAATGATCCTAAACAATAATAATATTTCATAGTAGGTCAAGCTAAATGTAGGTTTATAGGTACCTATAACCTTTTATTTCCTAATAGAAAAAAATCTTGTAAAGTATTCATAAAATATGTTGTCTAAAAACGTAGCCGGCAGCTCAACAAACTTAAATCGACCCCAAATTAGATACCACAAAATGTTCATAATGTAAGCACAGCATCCTACTGTCTTATTACGCACCAAACAATTGAAATAATAACCAGTAATATCAGTCACTGAGTTACTTATAGCCCTATTAACTAAACGGGCGCAAGCAAGGTGGCGCGTGTTTAGTGGCCGCACCGCGGTACGAGCTACGGCAACTAAGTACACCGAATGATGTGCGTATTCAAGATCAAGCGTTCGAACTGGTTAGTGCTGCGATTTATTTACATAATAAGTTCATGTTTGTTTTGTGTGTAGTATACATTCCACCGAGTTGTAGTGATACTGAATATATATGCTTGTTTAGTATAATAGAAAATTATCGTGATAACTACAATAACTTAATAGTGATAGGCGATTTTAATTTATACTCTAGCTCAACAAATGTGCGAAATTATTTTGAGTACTTTAGTACATATTGTGAATTCACCCAGTACAACAAAATAGGAAATTGCAATGAACGCCAATTAGATATTGTTTTGAGCACGCGTTCAGCGGGGGACGGTTTGGAGGTGCGCGCGGCTGAGCCGATCGTACCGCCCGATCCATATCACCCGCCGCTTGCCACTGTAGTGCCGCAGCGGGGGCGACCGCGCCGCGGCGAGCGGCCCGCGGCCTCACCGCCGCCGCTAGCTGAGTTTGAGGAGAGCGCCCAGACGCACACTGGATGGAACTTTTACAAAGCAAACTTTCCGTTAATGTATTCTTTAATAGCGGCTATAGACTGGACGCCAATGTATAGGTTAGATGTAAATAGTAGTTTGGATTATTTTTATGAGGTTATAAACAGTTAGTCTAAGAGCCCGTGAACCCCAGACCTTCGTTATTTTATAAAAGCTGAAAGTTTGTCAGCGCATGCTCCCAACACAGGTAAGAACGATGGACCATTATGAAGTTTGGGTTATAGTGGCTTTGGCAGGTAAACGGTACTAAAGGTGTGTAAAATACCGATCTAAATTCATCAAATAATAAAGTGCGATTTTTTGATATTATCTTCAGAATATTATTAAAAATCACGTTATTCATTGCCAGACACTTAACATCGTGGCAACCCCTTGCCAGACACCCTTTATGTTCATGAAATTATAGTTTTACTTACGTTATAGTATAAAAGCCGATATTTATATATAATACTTGGGTAATAAGTAAATGACGTTTCCTCATTAGCCAGACATTTTTGATAGTTCCAACCCCTTGCCAGACAAGCATGTAGGGTAGCTGTAGGAGCGAGCGCGAGGCAGTATGTATGAGTGGGTGCGAGTGAGATGGCGAGTTAAGACATTTTAAGCTACTCTTTCGTTTCTGTCTAGAACCACCTATGAGAGTAGAATAAAAATCATATAATTCTTGCGGTATAGAAGCTTCACCTGCAACTAAATGATGTACTGAAAGATTTTTAGATGGTATTTTTTAAGATTAATTTTCGTAAGATTAATGCTGCTTTTTGTAACATATTTTCAGATTTTAAGTTGTCCAATACTGTTTTGTCAATCGTCTTCATATAATTGGGTGCTATTATTTTTTTATTCCTGATTGTAAAGAACTTAATATCTTTGGAAAACTTCTTATCAATTTTTTCTTCAAGGTGGTGTGCAGTAAAAGTAGTATCCATTTCAATGGAATTCTATGCGAAAATTCTCTCCAACGAATCAGTATATAATTCATGTAAATATACCAATAAATGACAGCGTCCGTTGTTAATAATATCTTCTTCTATGATGCTACTAATTTCATTAAAAGCTTCTTGGTGGTACTCTCGATGATGATGCCAATCACTTTTAACGGATATTTTCGCCGACGAAGATATTTTATTATTAAACTGAATCCTACAGGCAGTATGATAGTATATTTTCGGACCTGAAATATTTTCCAATTTACTTAACAACTCATTATACTCTTCTTGATTTTCGATGCTAGACATTATACGAGACTGGAATTGATTTTTATCACCTTCGTGGAGTGGAAGCATTTTTGATCTCACTTGTTTCTTTTTTAACCGACTTCTGAAAAAGGAGGAGGTTCTCAATTCGGATGTTTGTTTGTTTTTTTTTTTTTTTTTTTTTTTTATGTTTGTTCGGGCATAGCTCCGTCGCTCGTCAACCGATTTGAAAAATTCTTTTTTTGTTGGAAAGGGTATACTTCCCAAATGGTCCCATGAAAATTTTATCGACATCGAACAAGCCGTTTCTGAAAAATCAACAAAAGTCTAAAAAAAATATTTACATTGATGACCTTTTCGGTTACTCTATATTGTGTTTTTTGTTCGCGCGTTTTTAGTTTTTTGTACTTGACATTTTGGATTTTATAACTAGATTAATTACAAATTGACCCACTAAAAAGCGCGAAAATAAAAACTTTTTTGCAAAAAAATAAAACCGACTTCCATATCAAAACACTACAAAGCCAAAAATAATTTTAATTTCGGAAGGCAGTGTGAAAAAAAAGAAAATACAAAACCAATAACACCGACTACCGAAATTAAAATTATTTTTGGCTTTGTAGTGTTTTGATATGGAAGTCGGTTTTATTTTTTTGCAAAAAAGTTTTTATTTTTATTGCAAAAGAAACAAATATTTTTTCTCATGTCAACACTGGTATCATTTTGAAATGAACTATGTATTTACTTCAGTGGTTGCATTACAATTTTCACTCAATTCTTCAAGTTCACTAATCTCCACAGCTACCTGGGAAGGTTGAGGTTCTGTTGATTGAGAAGCTGAAGGTAGGTGTGATACAGTTGACTCAGTCACATGATGCGATGAACCTGGTATTGAATCGTCTGTTGATGTATTAACGTCTTTAAATGTTTCTTTTTCTTGCTCTGTTTCAACAGTCTTTTGAGAATTTTTTGGTTCTGAGGTAAAATATTTTTTCATTAGCCCTGTGAATGATTTGTAACATTCCCTGTGATAGCCACCCTCTGTATATTCACGTGGTAAAATGATGTCATTATAGGTACTTAAAGTTATGTTTTTTTCGCAATTTTAAAATTAATTCACATTTTCTCAATGTCTCGTCAGAAAATAATGTTATTTTGCCACTACTTTTGTTGCAAATAACACAAATTAATGTATCACCCATGACTTATTTTTAATACAAAATCACTTTTATTTAAAATGTCACATACATAAATTATAAACTTATAATCTACGTATCATACTATATTATATAATTTTAGCTGATGTAAACATGTACTGAGTACTAAACAATACATGCGCAGTGAGGGATCGCGGTAGACTTAATAACTCGCCATCTCACTCGCACCCACTCATACATACTGCCTCGCGCTCGCTCCTACAGCTACCCTACATGCTAGTCTGGCAAGGGGTTGGAACTATCAAAAATGTCTGGCTAATGAGGAAACATCATTTACTTATTACCAAAGTATTATATATAAATATCAGCTTTTATACTATAACGTAAGTAAAACTATAATTTCATGAACATAAAGGGTGTCTGGCAAGGGGTTGCCACGATGTTAAGTGTCTGGCAATGAATAACGTGATTTTTAATAATATTCTGAAGATAATATCAAAAAATCGCACTTTATTATTTGATGAATTTAGATCGGTATTTTACACACCTTTAGTACCGTTTACCTGCCAAAGCCACTATAACCCAAACTTCATAATGGTCCATCGTTCTTACCTGTGTTGGGAACATGCGCTGACAAACTTTCAGCTTTTATAAAATAACGAAGGTCTGGGGTCCACGGGCTCTTGCTCTAAGTGTTATGGATGACTGCGTTCCAAGAAAAAAGCGAAGACGTGTAAACTCGGAGTATAGTTATCCTGAGTGGTACACAATAGACATTATTCGTAACATACAATTAAAGGCTAGGCTTCATAGGCAATTTAAGGTTAGTAAATCAGGGCCGGATTATGAAGCGTTTGCTAAATGTAGGGCGAGGGTAAAATGTTTAATAAACGCTGCATATAAAAATTATAAAAACCGGATGCAGAGTGAGTTCCAAGAAAATCCAAAGGCTTTTTGGGATTATGTTAACTCTAAAAAATGCAGTAGGAGTCCACCCAAAATTTTAAAAGGTGGTAAGGTACTTACGGAGGAACAATGTGCTACTGAGTTTGCGCAGTATTTTTATTCCGTTTTTAGCCCTAAGATACCCAAACTGGACGTGGAGGCGGCCATGAAACAGGCGGGTGGTGAGAATGGGGCGGCTAGGGTGCACTTAGATCAGCTAAAGCTTAATGAAGTACTTTACGCTCTGCAAAAACTCAAACGAAAAAAGTCAACGGGACCTGATGGTATACCGCCATACATTTTCAAAGACTGCCGGCTAGTAATTTGTAGACCGCTTCTTTATATTTTTAATCAGTGTCTGGCGGAGCCCATATTTCCGGAAAGATGGAAAACAACAAAGGTTGTCCCGGTACCCAAAGGAAAGTCAGCATGTAACGTGGACCAATACAGGCCGATAGCCGTGCTTTCGACACCAGCTAAAGTACTGGAGGCTGCAGTACACAAGAGTATTCTCTCGCAGGTTAATGTGCAGCTTTCAGATGAGCAGCACGGTTTTAGACCCGGCAGAAGCACCACCAGTAACTAATTAACTACATGAGTTATATTGTACCTGAAGTGGATGCAGGAGGACAGGCAGACGTAGCTTTCTTTGATTACAAAAAAGCTTTCGACCTAGTGGATAATGACATACTGCTCACAAAAATGGCAGGTGTAGGGTTTACACCCCATTTACTAACCTTTTTTGCTAGTTACATGCGGGACAGACAGCAGTATGTAGAATATGCGGGGTGCAGGTCAGAACATTATTTTACTAGGTCCGGAGTAAGTCAGGGCAGCAACGTCGGTCCGTTAGAATTTGTACTAATGATTAATGACCTACCGACGGTTGTCAAAGATGCGCATTGCACTCTATTTGCAGATGATCTGAAACTGTATCTTGCTGTTAGGAACAGAGAAGATTGCCAAAAGTTACAACAAGATATAGATAGGGTGGTAGCCTGGAGTGAACATAATCATTTGCAATTTAATATTTCGAAGTGCATGTCAATGACTTTTAGCCGAGCGCACTCTCCGGTTACGTACCAGTACCAAATTAACGGGGTACCAATAGTAAAAGTGTCGGAAGTCAGAGATCTAGGTGTCCACTTTGACTCAAAACTTGTTTTTAGAGATTATGTAACCAAAATCTGTAAGAAAGCCTACAGAAAGAACAATGGCGAATCCTCTAACAAACTTTTGTTGGCATAATTTTGTAGCGTCTATTAATGGAAAATATACAAGTGTATAGAGTTTCAATTCATGATCATTTTTGCCTTAAGGCGAGGTTATTCGAAAAAACGTCGTTTTCAATTGTGTCTTATTCGTAGATAACACGGATTTAAATTTTGAAAAAAACATATTACATAATTCATTCTTTGATCTTTCTATTTCGGTCATCTGATACACGATTACTTGCATTTCACTGCATCTAATTAAATCGCAAAGACAAGTCTAAATTACGGTCTTATTCTTATTTTATTTGAGTTTTATTAAGCTTTGAATAATAAAACTTATACCATAATAAAGGTCGTAAAAAATGTCATATATGTCTGTCGTCATAATGTGAAATTTGAAAATATTTATACCACTAATTTCAAAAATAAGTGTTTTCCTATTATTTTGATGCGCGCGGCATGCGCCCCGCGTCCTTTAGTCCCGAGCGGAACGTGTTGGAGGTCGGACGTATGCCAATTTTTAGCGAACCTGCCACCCCCGCTAAGTTTGGTTCCGGTCGAGCCAAAAAATCATTATAAAATAATAATTCCTATCGTTTAGTTTTAAATAGTTGTAATATAAATTGTTTTTATCAGGTACTTTAGTTATAATTTTGGTCAGTAAAACTAATGGACAAAATTAACAAAAAGAAGTGGTCATCGCTGGCTCTACGAAGGCTGAATAAACAAAAAAAGTAAGAAGGCTTTGACAATATATAAATATTTAGACCTATATAAATATTTTTCTTTACTAACTAGGTTCTTTCTGTATTCTGAGGTACCTACTTAGCTACGCGGAATAGATTTCGAAACCACAAAATAATATAATTATGTGACTATGTGTAAATAAACACGCCACGCGCGCAAAAGCTATAATAGTTTATTTTTCTCGCGGAATAGATTTGCCAACCGCAAAAAGTGTGTGAAACAATTGAATTTGAACCCTATGTCAAAGCACATAAAGCCGCCACGTGCGCAAATGTTATAATGCTCTTTTCAAATGTCAGACTCAAAGGAAACTTGGACAATATTATTATAGGTACCTATAATTATACAAATTAATATTTTACTTTACTAAGTAGATAAGTACCTACGCAGAATAGATTTACAAACCGCAAACATGTGTGTAAAACAAAAACATTGTTGACTTTCTTTCTCCTATAAAAAAATGAAAATGTTTCTTATGTTATTCAAAAAAATATTTCCAAAAATATCTAAATATAATATAAAAGTACTTTCAATAAAAAAGAAATCACAAAAAGATGCGATTAAAGCCTGGGTTTGATCCAGAATACTGACGGTTATCGATCCGACTCTTTACTAAACGCGCTAATAGAACGTTAGTAACCACGGTTGAAATAACTGACCGTATTCGACTGTATTAGGTTTTATTTTCGTAAATGTAATCATGGATAAATGGTACAGTCGATCATTCGTCGCTATGACCACAGTATAAAGATCATACAGTAGGTCGACGCCTTTGATCTTGTGGAAAATGCCGACAACGTCTAGCTCTAGACAGTATCGCAACGGCCAGGGTTGTCACAAGTCAACAATATTTATTACACGCAGCACACTCGTGCCATAGTGTAGAAATATGACCATGACCATTTCCTACGAAAATATCATTTATTATTTTCGGTAAACTTTATAACTCTCTGTCTTCGGTGTTCGTATCAACTTTACGCTGATGATCTGCAGTTGTATGCATCTACGCGGGTGGAAAGTTTGTCAGACGCTATAGGAGATGTAAACCGAGATTTAGATGCTACAAAACTGGTCTGATTGATTTGGGGTGACTGTAAGCCCCTCAAAGTGTCAGGCCATTGTGATCAGAAGCTCACGTATGATCATTAGAGTGGCAACTAGTTCACTCCTTCCTATCATTTTCAATTAAAGATCTCGGTTTGCATCTTGACTCTGCTTGGCTGGCAAAGTTAGGTTTGCAGTGTACTGTGTAAGCCAAAGAGTCAACGGGACTATGCGATTCCTGTATCGTCTGTACGGCACGGCTACTTTTTTGAATACTGGTTGCACATTACCTGGCTTCCAGGACACTGGCACCATTCCGGTTTTAATAGAACGCGATACAGGAGACAAATCCGGGGTACAACTCTTTAAGACTCGAGCAGGTATTCCTTCCGGTTCACTGGCTTTGTTCACATCTTGACTGGAAAGGGCTTTGCGGACTTCCTTAACATGAAATGCATTTTCCAGCATTACGGAGCCAAAGTGAGGTATTTTAGGTGGTAAGTTAGACACCGTGTCGAGACGTAAACTTACCGCAAAGACGGAGGCATTTAAATCTGCTTTTTCTTGTGCGGTGTGAGCCAGTGTTCCATTCAGTTTTATCATAACTAGGAGGCAGCGAAGGACGGTAAAAGTTCGAGTTTCACTTCGCAGTTTCGGAGTCTGCAAACCCATACTTCCATACTCGCCATATGACCCTGGGGCATGTATCTGGAGGAGAAAAGGTAGATACTGTTTTCACCACTAGGTCCAAGTCATTGGGCCTGTGGCCGTCGACGAATGCAGGTTGCTTGGTGAACCATCTGGTCGAGATCTAGCGATAAAAAAACCTGCGGGCCTCTACCAGCGTGCTCTGTTTGTTGGTACGGGAACAACCATTCTTTATGGTGGGCATTAAAATCTCTTAGAAAAACAAGCTTTGCCATCGGATATTTGTGCTGGGCCATTTTAGCTCCTGCAGCTGCCTCCGTAAGGTGGTCGAAGAGCCTAGTCGTCTCCTGTTCACCGTTATGCAACCAGTAAACAAGATCAACAACGAGCATAGATGGTCTTGAGAAAAGTGCTTACATTTCTTTTTCATGAAAATGATTAATCAGAAAAAGTTTCACATCTTTGTGTATGTCTACTTTTTTAAGAGTTTTCCAATAAAGTATTCATGTACCAAAGGGAAACAGATAATATGTTGTAAAATGTCATAAATGTGACATATCGTGTCAGGATGTCATCTATGGCTTTTTACTGCATTTCGAATCACGCGAACATTAGTTTGGGGGGGGGGGCAAAAAAATCGAGTAAATACAAGAGGGATAAGGCATTTAATGTAGATTGGTCTCCATTAAATGCCTTATCCCTCTTGTATTTACTCGATTTGTTCATGATCTATGTAGGTTCATAGAGATAAATAAAATAAAGCTGTAGCGTACTGTATTATCGTTTTAACATTTCTATGCCATATTTCTAATTTTCTCTTGCCATTGGTAAAGTGGTAACACATTGAGTGATAACACATTTGACATTGCAAAAGCTGTCATGTCATGTTTGCACAAAAATATTTTTTTTTTTTTTTACTTCAATTTTAATACTTTTCATCATCCAAAATACTTTACCAAACAACCTCCAGCGTTTATGAAATTGTGGTGGGTCCTCCACAAAAGCCGCAAGAGTTGAAGTTGAAGTCGAATCACGGCATTAGCCAGTTGTGCATAAATGATTGTAGTTTTTAGAGAAAAAAAAGTGTGCGGTTGACCCTCGTCGTCTCTCTCGTCAGAAGACAGTCGTAAGTATTAACACTTTTGCGTTACAATTTCTGCCAGTTTAGAAGCCGCGTAAAATAAATACGTTCCAAAAAGTGTTTGTGTGTTGCTTTTATTGGTATAACTGTTTAATTGAAAAATATTTATATTTATTATTTTTTAAACATAATATTTCACACAGAATACGTCTAAGCCCTCTTTCAATATAACAATTGAATTGTAATACAATTCTCCTAATGTCAGTGTGCCTACCTAATACTTGATTTTTTATACTGTATCATGAAGATTTCGCACCCTTTGGGAAAGTCGAATAGCGCGCGGCGTGTAATTTTGAATCATACCCGTATTCATGATCTACGTGTCAGTCAGATTTTTTATACACCTTATTCACAAAAATAAATAAATATACTTATTTTTAATTATTACCAATTAGGTTCAAGTTTATACAATACGTACCTATTCTATCTATAAACTTGAAAATACTTACTATTAAAACAAAACAAAATAAACATAAACTAATCAATTCAAGTTGATCTACTGAATTGCTCTATTCTGTGACGCATCTTCGTACCTACTTGAGTTCGTGAACTCATGAGCGGTGCGCTTGGCGCGCGCGTCTTCCGCGCGTCGTAATTTGTTACGTTTTGCTATTCGTTGCGGGGGCTGGGGTAAGCGTCGAATACCTACGGTGCTCGGGACAAGCCGGCCTTAAGATCCACTATTAAAGGAACTCTTGAAAAAAAGATATTCGTTGAAAAAGTTTTAGAGGTTATGTCTGGCCATTATTACGTAAACCGATTTATTGGAAGCAGACTGGTACCGCAGACTTGATTATATCCATAGTCAACGCTAGTGTGGAAAACATAGACCTAGTAGTGAGCCATTGTCAGTTGGCCAGGGGTCTCCCGCCCACGATCTCACGGCAGCATGGAAAAAGTGGCTGTCGCAACCACAGAAATCAAAAATACAGAGAAGTGGTAAGGGGGCGTATCGGTGTCCGCGCGACATGGCCACAGGGCTCATGTCACAGGCAAGTGGCCGTCTCCGCGAACTAGTGCGCTTTCGACGGCGATCGTGATAACATATATGAATGCCGAGTTGTTCTGTGGTATCTTGTAAAAACCGAAGCCAAAATCAAATCTATGTGAATCATGGAATCACTTACCATATGTAAGTACAAGTATTTTACAATATTTGTCTTTAAAATCATGAAAAACAATAAATCGTAAAATATTTCTTGGTTTTACTATGTTATTTTTGTTTTCAAATATCAGAGCGACTGTACTCCTTTTGCTATAAATACATTGCTCCTTAACCACTACCTGAGTTCGTCACTAAGTAACTGGACAAGCAATGTAAACATAACATACGAAACTGTATTACGCGGATTCATCGCGTAGTGAGGCCGCCACTTCTTGCGACGAATTAGTGATGTGCTTGTGCAGATCCACTAACGTAGGCTATCGACAGCAATGTCGATTGACGAATGAAATATTGCTATTATAGTTTAGGGGTTTTTCAACCGATGACATAAAAAAGAGGAGGTTATCAATTCGACACGTATATTATTATTTTTTTTTTTATGTATGATCACCGATTACTCGGAGACGGCTGAACCGATTTGAAAAATGCTTTTTTTGTTTGAAAGGGTATACTTTGAAATTGGTCCCATTGTCACCAAGTCAGGATCTGATGATGGGATCCTGGAGAAATCGAGGGAACTCTTCAAATATTATAGGCACACCTATAGTGATTTGAGTATTTTTTATAGTAACTTGTGTAGTTGCATTCGAAAAGCACCATTTTGAAGTAGACCTGATGATGAAGACCACCGATGGCCACTGGAACTACTCAATATATAAGTAGGAATAATAAGTAGTTCATGTGTTCCGCTTCGATTACTTGAATGTGGTTATAAAGCACAATATGCTCGTCACAATGCATATGGTGAAGTGAAGCTGATGGTGAACTACCAGGAGAACTCCTCAACAAATAACAGCCCAACATTGGGAAAAGCAATATTTTGTAAATGAATATAAGTAGTTGACATTTAGGCTCTTGTAACTAGGTAAATTAAAAATCGAACAACTAAAAAGAGTGAAATAAAAACTTTTTACCAAAAAATTAAACCGACTCCCAAAAAACACTGCAAAGTGAAAAATAACTTTAATTTCGGAAGTCGGTGCCAAAAACGAAAATACAAAACTAAAGACACCAACTACCGAAATTAAAGTAATTTTTCACTTTGCAGTGGTTTTTGGGTGTCTGTTTAATTTTTTGGTAAAAAGTTTTTTATAACATACGGAAACCTCTAAGAAAATATGTTTAACTTTTATTTTACATGAGATGACAGAAATAAAAATACGTTGAAAAGTCAAGTGTACAAAAAAGTAAAAAAAAATAAACAATTTATTTTACGCCCGCAGCATGCGTAAGGAGTTCCGACGTCGCCGTCTCTACAATAGTTTATTTTTCAATCTGTCAACCGTTTAAGCCCGGTTGGAAGATCGATGTAAATAATGTTTTTTTACTTATTTTGTTTTTTTTACAGAGTAGTAGAGAAATGCGTAACCAATATTCGTAAAGTAAGTTACTTTAATTTTAGGTTAATAATCGGTGGTGTTTTCCGGTTTAGAATTATCGTATGTTATGCCTTATCCTCATGCTGTTTCTTTATTTTTTATGGTTTTTGTATTTTGCTTCCATTGAAGCTTCGAATGCGTTATAATAATCGGCATGGTTCAGATAATATATTTGTGAATTGAGCTTAAAATAAGTCAATATATTCATGCTATTTATTTGTTATGCATGGATGTGTGTTTGTTTTCATATATTTAACAATTTCTATACTAACTAGGATTTTTCTTATAACAAAAACAAAATGATAAATAAGTGCTTTTCGTACTTTTCAGCTTCCCAAAAGATGGTAACATAAAAAAGGAATGGATTGATGCCACAGGCATGCCACCTAACTGGTACCCTACAAAAAATAGCACCATATGCTCGGTTCACTTCAACGCAGAAATGTTCTAGTTTCTAAAAAAAATCGCAGGCTTTTTGAATGGACAATTCCAAAATTAAGAGTACAACTGATATTTGCAGAAGTGTGTTAAATTTTATTTTATTACTGAAAGCTATTCTCATGATTTAGGGTATTCATAAAATCAGTCATTCAACTTTTCAGGATTCTATACAACCTATACGGCTGGTATGTTCCGATCAAGAGCGTAATGTAAGTTAACATCGACTTCTATTTGACCTATCACTATGATAATTAAATATTAAGATTTAAGTCGAAAGCGCCAGGGTAGCCCTTAATACTTAGTAGGTAGTACTTAATAATAATTATGTAATGTTATGTTCTTAATAATATGTTTATTGTTATTGTAATATTTTCTGGACATGCCATTTTTTATTTGGTTCATTTTCAGGTGCCCAAAAAAAATTGTACAATAATAAATGGAAGAATCGATAACTTTCCGATTTAGTCAATCACTAGCGTATATGTAAAATAAATTGCTTTTGCACAGCACAACGATAGCGACCGATGTTTTTGTGTGGGTAAATTCTACGGTGCATGGTAAATACACGCTGTGTTTGACGGAATAAGGTTTATTGTTGATTGTATAGTACGTTCTGATTTAAGAAATGCGGGTGTGTGCGCGAGTGCGTATCTATTGATTTTATTAAACTGCATGTGTAGTTGTTGCCCCGCCCAGCGCCTAACTGGAGACACACGGTTCCGATATAATTTCGTCTGTTGACCAAATCTACTTATTTATTTTATCTATGGTCGCAACCGAAGGCTGGGCACGCCGCAATCGCGGCGATAAGTCCCGTCTTTGAGAAGTGGCTGGAGAGACACCATGGCGTCCTCACCTTCCACCTGACGCAGGTGCTTACTGGACACGGGTGTTTTGAGAGGTACCTATTTCGGATTCAGCGGGAGGACACGCCCGGGTGTCGACATTGCGTGGACCACCCGCAGAACACGGTGGAGCATACGGTGGAGGTGTGCCCCGCTTGGGCAGAGCTTCACCGTTTCCTCGTTGAGGCTATTGGCAGCGGTGACCTCTTGCGCCCGGCGCTTGAGCGGAGCGAGTGGGAATAGAATGCAGTCGCCTCCTTCTGCGAAGCAGTAATGCTAGCGAAAGAGAAGGCCGAACGCGCGAAGGAGAGGCAACTCTCTTCCTCACGCCCCAGCCGCCGCGGACGACGCCCCGTGCGTCGGGGATCGCGAGCCGATCTCCGGCCACCGTGGGCGCGGGCCTGCTGACGGTGAGCAGTGGTAGCTCACCGTCCGGTCCCGGCCCGGGTCAACGGCGCATCGTGTTTCACGCGCGCCTCAAAGAGCTGTCAGCACCAGTGACGGGGCCCCATAAGGCCATTGCCTGCCGGGGCACAGCCCCGGTAATGTTCTAACGAGATACCACGGCCCCGGAACTTAAGGGCAGCTGAAGGAACAGGGTTTTTAGTCAGTAGTAGTCTGATACCGCTCTGGGTAAAGCGGAAGGGATTCCGTTTTACCCAGAGCGGGAGAAGTCATTCGATGATTTACCCCCCACCCAGGAAAAAATGGGACCCCCGCCGCTTCCAAGGTATTAGAAGTTGATTATATTGAAAATCTGTTTTAAACAAGTAACTATGCGTTATGAAAGCTATAATTACAGGCATTAAGTATTACAAGTTAATTGCGGCTCTGTCTCTAGGATGGCAACGCATGTACAATACCTTTTGTAATACAGATCCATATAGGCCGCGGCGATCACTTTCCATCAGTCAGAACATCTGTTTGCCATCCTCAAATATGGATCTTAGTCGAATTAAATAAATAAATACAATAAAAGTAGGTAATAGGTACTTATAAAAATGAAACAATTTGTTTTACATATGTATGTATTTATTCTTCATCTTCTCTTATGATAATATCGTCCAAAAACCTGCTGGTGTAGTAATAGTTGTCTGATGTCTGGCCCATCCGAGA
The DNA here is from genome assembly GCA_943138885.2 of Tholera decimalis. Lineage (NCBI taxonomy): Eukaryota > Metazoa > Arthropoda > Insecta > Lepidoptera > Noctuidae > Tholera > Tholera decimalis. Next base: position 31,974,936 of record OW964565.2, read on the forward strand.
TACCAAACTACCGTCATGGTATGCGCGCAACATCCGACAGTTCGTCTTCCCACTAAGCAACTGCAACAGTACTCTATTATTCCTGCACGGCCGGGCACATTATTTTCTATTAATATAATTATACGTATTGCCTTCTAGAGAAATGGCGTGATTTAATTTTGCCTCTAATAAGGGTTGTATCACTGCTGCCTCTAAGATTGTATTCAGATGAATTCACTCACTCACTGCACACCTCAATCCTGTATCCGTCGTGGAAACGTACATGTTCACCATAATATGAACGTGCTTGTCGTATTTGGTACGTTCTCAGGGCGAATAGAATGAGGTCTCTATATTCTAAGACAGGAAAGTAAACGTAAAGTAAGTGTTTGTTTCTGTTTGCTGATATGTTTTGGAAATTAGAAGTTCTTCTATTCATATTGACAGCCTCAACCATACTAGCCAGATTATTTTCTAAATTCATATTTTGCCTAATTATGTTTAATATTTCTTTGGCATATTCACTAGCTTGCAGGCGAGCACCACACTTATTTAGTAAAGCTGCTGCTATCTGAAAGTTTTGCATCATGTGGGGAAGCGATCTATGGAAATATTCTTGCCTCAGTAATTTAAAATCTCTTTTAAAATAACCATTGACCACTTCCACTTATGCAGCAGTTAACACACATTATGCGAGTAGGCATTACACGACTTCCAATTGTGATATACAAATGGATGCACAAACAACAAAGTCCAAAGTATCAGATAGAATCGTAGTCCAAAAAAGTCAAAGCAAAATGTCGACGGCGTCAATAGCAGCTGATCGGAATCCTTAGGCAAGCACTAGTCGCAAGGAAAAACTGGGTTTTACACAGAAGCAGTTAATAATTTCAAAAGTACGGAAACACAACCGACATTACACGAGATAGCAGCAGTTGTCAATACACCTTACGCAGATGTCAATGTCATGTCGTATTGTTGCCATACTTTGCTTGCAGTATGACTTTATTTTAGTATTTATTTATTCAGCAGAATTCTTAACAAAAATCTGCAATTATATTTATTATGGTTTATCAATACGCTTGTAAAGTATACTTATGCAATAAGGGCAAAGCACTTTAAATAAATTGGAGTAGATTTACTAATATATGGCAGAGAAACCAGCAGAGAACTTTCAACTGAGACAATATTGGCTAAAATACATGAAGTCAAATTGTAAAGGAAAAAAATAATCTAACTCCTTGTGATCATATTAGTCAATTGTATTTCCAAAAAAAAAATATTTTTTATTAGAGTGGGTCAGTTCATATGCATATCTTGAAAAAAACTAAGAAATTATTTTATTAACAATTGCAAACATGACATTTATAGACGCTCAAATATTCTATCAACAATTTTTTCGCCTTTGTTCTTTAGGGTTCGTGCTCCGAGTAGTTAGGGGCTTTACGAATATTAAAGCAATTATTACATTGTATAACTCTTTAGTGAGGAGTCAATTAGAGTTTAATGCAGTCATCTGGTCTCCACATGAAACTAAATATAGTATCATGTTGGAGAGTGTGCAAAATAAATTTATTAGATATTTATATAAGAAATTGTATGGAGTATATCCATTTTACCCAAATAAGTATCCTACTTTATTCATCTTAGGTATGGTAGGATACAATGAGTTAAAAGTTAGAAGGAGTTTAGCGCTAGTCTCATATATCTTTAAGGTGATGAGGGGAAAGATTCACAATCCGGACGTAGTACAACAAGTGCGCATGTGTGTTCCGGACAGATACGTGTGGCGCGGTTGCTTGCAGTGCCGCGCGGCCGCACTAAGCTGGTGAATGAGGCGCCGTTTACGCGCGCAATCCGTATCCTCAACAATATAGCAGAAGGCATAGACTTATTTTGTTGTACTCTGGGTGGGTTCATAGTGAGAGCTCTCTATGAGATATGTTACGGTCCTGTTGTGATGTAGACATGGAGAATGTACTTAGTAACAAAGTACAAGGATCGAAAGCTGTTACTTTTACTTTATAATAATAATAATAATATAGTAATAATAATTGTTTAGCTGTAGTTCTTAAATATGTATGAAAGTTGACTACATTATCGCATTAGGTGATAAGCCTGTAATGATAATTGTATGATGATAAATAAATAAATAAATAAAATGTAGGCGTAGTACACCTTACTGCTAATAGTATATCGTGACTTAATTCTTCCCTTTACTAAATAATTATTCATTCCCAATACCAATGGCAATTCATCCTCAATGCTATTTGCTACTTCAATTTCGTATTTTTCGTTCCTATAAACACGCTTCCCATAAATGACCGAGCTTGTTTAATCGGATACGACCCTAGAGCTACTGTCATCCTCATTATGTGGTGACAGTTTTGGAAATGTATCTAAATGAGGATGTTTGGCATCTATATTTAAGAAAATAGCTCTCCATCTATTTATTGAGCATCAGGTCGTCCACAATTATTGGTGCATGGAACTTATTGAGAAGTGCAGATGCTATATTAAAATCTAACATCAGGATGTCGATGCACGGTTAAAGTATTCTTGGCGAAATAATTTAAAAACGCGTTTTATGCACCCATTTGCAACTTCCACCACCCATCATAACACATCTTGATCGATTAGCCTGCTCTATGGTCAATTGATTTTTGCCTTCCAAAAGACACTCAGGCATTTGCGCTTTATAGCCATAGTATGTAATTCGTCAATTATATCTCTGAAGCCTCTATATAAAATAAAAACATTACCAAGCCTAAACGAATGTCTTCAGTTGTGACAGTTCACCTTTCACATTGGCATTAGGTGATAGTGTTACCAAAAAGTAATCTCAATTACCCTGACTGTAAGTGATTAGTCAACCAAAGAAATATTTAGTTAGTAAAGTAATATTATTTAAATACGTGTTTAACAAAAATACCATATTTTAATTATGACTACATACAAAAAAAATAGTCAAACGTCGCTGCGCCATCGTTACATGGTGGACATCCATCCAGACATCCAACTCATACGCACAAAACGTTTTGGGAATAGTTTTATTATGCGTACAGCTAAGGAGTGGAATTCTCTGCTGGAGTATGTGTTTCTTGATAGCTATAACCAGGGTCCTGGGGTCTTTAAGTCAAGAATGAATAGATTACTTCTAGGTAAGCGTGCTTCATCTTCGTCCACATCATCACTTTACATCAGGTGAGATGCCGGTCAAATGCATACCTATCAATCATACTTTGAATTATTTGAAGACCGAATATAAGGGAGGTTTTTAAAATTGGCAACACTGCTTTTACAACTATACGCCATTTAAAAAGTATGAAAAAATCCAATAAATAACTAATTTATAGAAAAAATTAAACCCCACATTCTATTTGAACTAAATCAATTAAGAGAGGCTAAGAAAATACATTATGATGATGATGTCGCTTTTGGTCATTGGTCTTTAAACTACGTTAGTCGATTCAGCGATATGAAATGCAAAAAAAAACAAACAAACATCCAAATTGAGAACCTCCTCCTTTTTTAGAAGTCGGTTAAAAGCAAAAACCCTTGGTCCGGTTCAGCGATAAAAATCTTATTTGTCCACCAAAATCAATTTGTCGCTGTTTTTAGAAGATTTATCTTAGTGTCAACATTACATAAGCAGAATAGATTTTTTTTAGGCTATGCCTGTACCATGGCCTGGGGACCTGAGTTGTGGTAGACAATATTGTAGATGCAATAACAAAGATAAGATCTGTGGGCTTAGTATGAGCTTGAAATACTTTTGTCGTTATTTAAAACTATCGCTGTTTCTTTTTCTCATGCACCAAACTTGTAGATGAGTGTGAAAGCGACAAAGCGATAGTTTTCGAAAACAATAATAGTAAAGTAAACTCATACTAAGCCCCCTGATCAAAAAAACAAATGTGAGATCAGAATGTGGAATCATATTGTAGAACAAGCTTACCGTTACACTGCAGCCCTTCTAGTATGCTGTGCAGCGTGGACGCGAACAGCTTCTGATTGGCCGGGTGGCATACCGTCAGCTCGGCGAATAGGCGGATAGTGCTTTCTTCCAACGCGGCGTATTGAGCATCTTCTTGCCATGTACTGTTGGGAATATGGTAGTGTTTAAAATGTAGATATGACGGCAGATTTCGTGATGGACTTAATAGCTATAAAACAAAAAAAGTTTCATTCAAATCTGTTTAGTATATGCGGTGATTCACGCGTACAAACAAATTTTATTTTAAATTCTTGCACTATCAATATTTCTTCGATTATCAATTATTTTTCGTAAATAAATATATTCATTGTACAGACACCCTATTTTTTACTATCTAAACTAATATTATTTTTTTTTTGTTTGTTTGAACGCGCTAAACTTCGAAGGTACACGGTGGATTTGAATGAAGTGAATGAATTTGGTATGGAAGTAGCTTGAAGCTATTTCGGTCTTATTTGCATAATAGACGTCAATTTGTAGAGATTAAGACAGTAGCGGATGAGGAACAAAAAATATTGAACTCCAATTTAATGACGGTGAGGTGTCAAGGATCTGTTCTGGGTCCAATTTTCTTCATTCTTTTCAAAATATGGAGATATCTCGCGGCCGCACGACATTAAGTTTGACTTCAAATATCATTAAGATTAGAAAACGTATCTTCTACCGGATTTTTTATTATAAAAGATAATGAATCCAAGTTTTATAGGAGAATAATTTAGTTAGAACAGCATGAGTGGTGTATTCATTGTAATAAATCGTTATTTCTTACGACTTGGAAAAAAAATTAATACTTTGGTAAAACGCAGATATTACAAATATAGTTATGATATTTCGATTTTTTCTGGATTTATTATATTCTTCAATAAATTGTGTTAATAATAAAACCATAAATAGGTCAACTCTGGTAACATATTTTAGAAAGGTTTAAGTTTCTTTTGCAAATGTTAGTAGCATTTCCACGCGTGGATCCGCGTTTCGAATATTTCAATTACCATGTCAGACGAATTACGATTGAAAATGAATGGTTTGACCGCATTAGAAGCTAACTTCGTTCAATGCGAACTCTTTTCTAAGATTTTAAACCTTATCTGTATGTAAATACTATAGAAAAATGCAAAATATCGCGTGGAGTCGTTTCAGCGTGGATCCGCGTTCCAGCAGTAAATCGGGATTGCGCGGGTCCACGTTCCAGCATACCAAAGGTTAAAGCGCAAATGATTGACCCCTCGCTCGATAGATGGCATTGTACCGATCGGGCCTGTTTCTAAATCGCGCTATGGTTTCATTCATACACATACATTTGTATCAAAAACGTTGCGATCATCTTCGTGCCTCAATCTATTGAGTAAGGAAATTATTGGGCCTTGGTAACTCTTGGCAATGTCCTAAAAGGGCGAACTGATTTTTGAATGGTATAGGTCGTCCCATGGACTGCTCGCCTACTTTGCGAGTGGACCAGGTGAAGCGATCTATCCTAGAATTCCTGAAGTGTATATAAAAACGTGAATGATCACGCCGATTTTCCGGAATAATTCAGAGATACAAATTTTTCTTTTTTCGAATATTTACACTAGAATATTAAACAACTTTCACAAATGTTTAAGGCAGTTATCCTACCGCCGACGCTGAACGAATAGCGAGTAAAACGAATCTGAAATAGAGATGAGATATACTTGCAAATATCAATACCAGGGCTTGCAAGTACGAGTCTGTAAAAATACCAGGGTTGGAAACCAGGTATTAAAATACTAGAAAGTATTTTGAGCCACTTCGGATTTCAGTCTACTAGTCCAGGTCGTACCATGCCACAATCTAGTACGGCTTTTGTAGATGAAATCTTTCCTTCCTACTTAATTTACAGAAATTAATAATTCACTTAATTAAATTCACGGAAATATGTTTTCTTTGCACATGCAAGCATAAGGCATAAGGTTTGACACTCCCGATTTGTATGATATTAATGCTTTGCACATTTTACATTCAGCTTTATTTTAGCCACACTTTTCTTAGGAGCCATGGTTTGTAACTGTATTTTTATTTACAACTAGTAAGTCTTATCAATTTTAAAAGAAAACACTTAACTACAGTTCAAAAATCGTCTTTTGCCTATTTAAATATTTACATTCCTAACTAATAAACAAAGTCACGTACACATAAAAAAGCAGTTTTGTTTATTTACACACTAACTGTTAATAGTTTAAATTCAATAAACTCGCGAAATAAGAAAGTCACGGTCAGTTGGTAAATTGCATAACAAGCTCGCACTCACTTCTCAGTATTTATATGTATCATCTATGCACTCACTCAAACGACAACTGACGAAAGAAAAATAAAAAACGTAAACATAACAAAATATTTTCTAAAATATTTTCGTTCACGCAATAATGTGTCTTTTATTAATAATCATTAGGGTGAATGGCGCCGCAAACTACTCAAAAGAAAAGAAAAAGTTCTCTGATGCACACACCTACACAGATTTCGGTTTATGTACTCAGACAACTTTGGAATATTTAGAGAACTACTACACAATCGCATTTGCAAATGAAAAATACTTTGAACCTTGCAAGTATTTTTTTTCTGATACGATTATGCTCCTTTTTGCTGAAGCAAAACGAATCAATTTCCTATGCAAGTATTTTCACATCAATCCAAGCCCTGTTGGAAGACAAAATACTTGCATAGGAAATTGACCCGTGATTTCTTATAAATAAGAAGCACAATCGCGTTTACATATAAATACTTGCAAAGACAAACCGTATACTAGAATAGACTTGCATACGAAATTGAAAGTATTTTCTATCTGTATAGGAAATTGAACCGTGATCTCCTAAGAATAAGGAGCACAATCGCGTTTACAAATAAATACCTGCATAGAGACGAAAGTTTCTACTTTTATTCAATCCAAGCCCTGTTGAAAGAAAAAATACTTGCATAGGAAATTGACCCGTGAGTCCTTATAAATAAGAAGCACAATCGCGTTTACATATAAATACTTGCAAAGACAATCCATATACTAGAATAGACTTGCATACGAAATTGTTACGTAGTCTCTTACAGATAAGGAGCATAATCGCATAGTCGGGCGATCGTCAAGCCCCCACCGGAGCGAGTCCGACTCCGAGTAGCCGTATAAAATACTTTGAAGTCTTGCAAGTATTTCGGATCGGTACCTGGTGTACGTACTTGGAAGTAAATACCTGGTGTAAAAACCTGGTCGCGTAAATACGTACCATCCCTTATCTGAAAATCTGAAAACGAATTGGCGAGCAGCGAGCGTGTAATTACGATAGTATTGTCGCTGGGCTGTAAGCGAGTGGGCGAGTGCGACGGGCAATCACTCGCATCACTTGCTAGTTGGTCGCTGGGCGTGAATTTTGACCGCCAAGCGAACATCGCTGAGCGAGTATTATCTTTGACAGGCTACTGCAACTTCAAGGGGGACAAAAATAGTATGGACTTTGAGGGGTGTAAATAATGGTAGATTTTGCTGTCTCACCTGTTCCGTGCGCTTTCTCTTTCTTTCATGACAGTCAGCCTCTTTTTAATCGTCTAGCCATGTTTACTTGTCGTGTATCTTGTAGTATTTTGTAAGTTTGTGCTTATTATTTTCTGGCAGTTAGTTACGGTTAATTTTTATCTTAATTTGTAAAAAGTGAGCAGTTCTTGTTCAGTAAACATAATTGTACCACCTAATAGCCGATTTATAACTTGTGAAGTCGTAAAGGTAATGAAAAAAGGAAGTTTATAGCAAAATTTCCATTAGATGAGGCTCGGTAAGTATTGAATTAGATATTTGATTCTATATTTTAATTAAACATTGTAGTAAAAGGCTTAATCGATCTTTTAATTTTAAATTTTATTTTGTGATAGTGATGTGCTGTAATGCAAATGGCTCTTATCAATTATCGATAAATGGTGTGTCTGTTTGTAATTGTTTATAAACAATGTTAATAAAAGCGAGAGGCATTAAATGAAACCGCATTTGCGTTATGTATAATTTTCAGGCTACACACCAAAAATCAGATCACTAGTTTAGTCACAGGACACTTTTGAAGTTTTTTCTTAGTTAAAACAAAGTATCTTCCCGAGCACCTGACTAAGTAGGGTGTGTCTCATATCATATAAAGTTTTTTTGGTATATTTTCATTTCAATAACGTTGCAGTTAATGATTATCAAATACAAGAATAAAGAAGACATGGTCACTGAAGTTCTGCCGACGGAGCTCCATCGAATGAAATATGAAATGTTTATGACCGCTATATTATTTAGTCTAATAATCTGTAGTAGTTTTATAATTAAGAATATATTGGTTTTCTTAAAAAATACAATCCTTGCTTTATTTCAACACAAATCCTTTCTTAAATTTAAAAAAGTTAAAAGAAAGTCCGTTACCGACCTGTAAACTTTATCGATATCGATAAAGAAGTTACTACCATCGCTCAGCACTATTTAGTCTGATAGGTTGGTAGGACTGTTGTATGACGTCTTGTTCCCCGTGTATGTTCGTTCAGTTGGCATTGAAGTGACATGTAAGCTGTTTTTATTTTTTTAGTACTAAGTCCCGACTCTTAAAACATAGTGTATTACATTCTCTTTGATCTTTGACAGCTCTTGTCGCTCAGCAACAGAACTAGTGAAGCGAGTAGTCGCCGGCAGTGTGAACAGTCAGCGAGCAACTAATAATATATGCATCTCTTTCGATTACACGAAATGTATATTTTATTGTGCGTTTTATTGAGCAAGTAAATCGCCGATAGTTAGTCGTTTACTCGCCGTCAGTCGGACAACTCCCTAAGGTACAATTCCAGTCTAGACGTAATTAATATAAGGATACTGTTGACGCAGTTTTTGAGCGATTACTTGCTGCGCTGCTTGTCGCAAGTTCGAAAAATACCTACTCGGAAACATATATGACCTATCGATAGTTGTACGGCTATGGCTGTTTGCCTCTGTAAGTGTTATTAGTTTGTAAACGCATCCACGATACAGGGGAATAATTGCTATAACTATATGCAAGTTGACTTCTTCCAAGTCAAACTTTAGCACGCGTAGCGACTGACGAGGATTTATGAACGGCAGCGAGTTGCTGTATTAATTATAATAATACCTGTAATAATAATAACCGATCGTATCGAGCTTCTGGGGGTAACACTAACTTCTACCCTCAATTTTGGCCCGTTTATCGAGGCTAAGGCTCAGCTAGCATCAAAAAAGTTGGGAATCCTAGCAAAGGTGAGACGGTACTTCACACCCGAACAGTTGCTCAATCTCTATCAAGCCCAGGTTCGGTCGTGTATGGAGAGCACTGCTCTCATCTTTGGGATGGATCTGCCAAGTACCAACTGGACGCGCTTGAGTCTATTGAGAAACGGGCCAAAAGACTCATTGGCAACGATACACTGGTCGAATCAAAGCTCCAGAGCCTTGAACATCGACGACGAGTTGCAAGTCTATCGGTTTTCTATCGGTTACATTTCGGGGAGTGTGCGATGGAATTACACAATCTAATTCCGTCAAGCCCGTTCCATCATCGGACTACAAGACAAACGGCGATGCGTCATCGTTACATGGTGGACATCCCACCTATACGCACAAAACGTTTTGGGAATACCTTCATTGTGTGTACGGCTACGGAGTGAAATTCCCTGCCGGAGTCTGTGTTTCCCGATAGCTATAACCTAGGGGTCTTTGATTCAAGAATGAATAGGTTACTTTTAGGTAAGCGTGCTCCATCTTCGACCACATCATCACTTACCATCAAGTGAGATGGTGGTCAAACGCGAACCTATTATCAATAAAAAAAAAATAAGAATCAAAGTACCTGTAATTGGGTCTCGGATGGCACAGCAAGGTGAGCAGCGGCCTCCAGAAGGTGTTCCCCGGGCCGCCGAGCCAGTCCTTCAGGCGTTTAGACCAGCACACGGCGCGCGCCCACTCGACCAACTGATGCACACTCTTCATAGACGGCAACTCGGCCTTAGGCTGGGGGCTCTCCTTATCGGGGTCTATCATTTGAACGTCCTCTAAAGAACCACGTTGTTCTTTGATCGATTCTAGTTTTGCTTCGCTGAAGTCTGAAATGAGATAATTGGACTTGTAAACAATAGGCATGTTCGAACCTGTTAATGATTGTCTTACAATTTAATTGTTAATGTGCTATCATAATAACACTTTTAAATCACTGTATTAACCAGTAATTAATTAGTGCCGAAATAAATGCATAAGACGCAATGTCTTTTTTAGTACAAAATTATTTACTTTGTGTATTTAATATAGATTAGAATTGCCATTTATACAATATATATCTATATCCTTACAAGCAAATATAAACCTTATTAGCAGAACAAGACAACTCTATAGTAACGAGAATCATTGAGACAATCGTGAATGTTCTTGTTTTGAAATTATTAAGGCTCGTTCATATTTAATACTTCTAAAATTTACTGTACAAAAATTATTTTATGATTTAAATTTGCATACATAGCATATTCGAAACAAAATTGTCTGTTCGCGTTATAATTATGATATTTTCATAAATAAATAACAATAAAAAAATATTGTCGATTATCCACTTATTATCACCATCAAGTGAGATGGTAGTCAAACGCGAACCTATTAATTATAAACTTTTTTTTAAATTTAATAATATCTATGTATATATTATGGACTAGAAAATATAAATCAAATAATATGTAATTATTATACAACTCTTGTAATTAGAATAAAAAATAATTCTTAAAAACTTTTGTCATCACTTCCTTCTGATGAACTTTCTGCAGATACATCAATAATAAACTGCTCTAATATATTTTCTCGTGCGACGTGCAGATTGTCGATGACTCTTAATGTACATGTAACTACAGGGTTTCTGTGGAAAGGACTTTATGTTGATTACGTGGACCAATAGAAACGCAGTCAAAATTATCGGTACTCGTTTGTTAAAAAAAAAAAAACAGACTACTGTAACTGAGAAGTTTTCGTTATTCTTTTTTTTTTTGGAAGGAGCGCTTCGCTTTTTCCCGTAACTTACCAGCTATCGCCTTTACAACAGCAGCAGGTAGTCTCGAGTGTAGTAAGGCGAGGGTAGCAGCGGGCGACATAGCTGCAGCGGCGATGGTCTGAAGTTGCCAGCCTCTCGCTTCCCAGGACACGGGGCCCGCCGGGACCGACGATGACGGCAACGGACTACTGGTGCTGGGAGACTGCACTTTCGTATCATCCGTTAAGCCTTCCATACTGAAAGTTGAACAAACACATAATTTCACAAAATAAATAATTTGCAAGCATAAAACACTAACTTTTAGGCAGTTGTCCCACCGTTGACGAGGAACGAGAAACGAGTAGAGCTAGAAACTAGAAACGAGTGGCGAGAAGCGAGCGTGTAGTTCCGATAGTTTTGTCGCTGGGCTGAAAGCGAGTGTGCGAGTACGACCGGCGATTACTCGCTAGTTGGTCCGCTGGACCGCTAGTTAGTCTCTGGGCGTGAGTTTTGACCGCCAAGCGAGCATCGCTGTGCGAGTATATTATCTTTGACAGCTCTTGTCGCTCAGCCACAAATCTAGTAAAGAGAGTCGTCGCAGGCAGTGTGAACAGTCAGAGAGCAATTACACGGAATGTATATTTTATTGTGCGTTTCTTGAGCGAGAAAATCGCCGATAGTTAGTCGTTTTCTCGCCAACAGTCGGACAACTGCCTTAGGCTGTAAGCTCTTTCCATAAAAAAAAAAATATTTTTGCAAGTAAACATTTGATTTGAATAATTTGAACATTACTATTAATTTCATAGGTAGACTTAAATATTTCTTTCTGGTTTATTCTAAACCGAAATTTATTTTGTTTTGTACGCCATGAATGGCAAAACATGCAGATCACAAGCAGATGCAAATGTATGTAAACTCATGATTTACAATACAGATATTATATTCTATTCTTATAATAAGAGTTGAGTAGCACAATACAATAAAAATCCGGCCAAGTGCGCATCAGACTCGCACACGATGGTTCCATAGAATTATCTATAAAAAAAAACAGCAAAAAAAAAACATCACGTTTTTTGTATAAGAGCCCCTAAAATAGATTTTTTATTCTGTTTTTAGTATTTTTGTTATAGCGGTAACAGAAATACATCATCTATAAAAATTTTAACCATCTAGCTATCACGGTTCATGAGATGCAGTCTGGTGACAGACACACAGACAGCGGAGCCCTATTAATACGGAACCCTAAAAATAGTAAACAAAACGAGAGTATGTAGTTTTATAGTATTTCTATGTATATCATATCAAATGCATTGTTATATTAAAATATTAGCTTTCTGTCCTTGTCTATATAAACTGTAACTGTACCCATACTCCTCTAACTGCGTCAATTTCTTAAAATGGTTACAACATTTTGAGATGATAGTGCAAAATAGAAGAAATTTAATTCTTAGATAATGCACCGAGACATTGTTTTCTACTAAGATGGTTTTCTATTAACTACTTAAAAACAAAAGTTTGCTGCCCTTTTTATACATATGTTTCATCATAATTTATTATTTATTAATTTTTACAGCTTCGTCATTAGAAGACATTTTGTCGTATAAATTAAAAACTCATACAAGTGAACTATATAATGTTATTTTTTGAGAAATACAGATTCTATAAACCTAACTTGTATTCATTCAATAGATAGAAAGATACCGAGAGAATTTTTACTTAATAATTACCTTTCGTCTTGATCCATTGGTATATCCATATGTTCTAGCAGCATCCTAAATAGCTCCGGTCTGATGTAACACATCGAACATAAAACTGAAATGATAATAACATCAAATTAAGCAATGCCACAAACATCATGTCCGACTTTTGTGGGGGATTATAATCTTTTTTTTTTAATATTTGATAGGGTTGCGTTTGACCATAATCTCACCTGATGTTAAGCGATGATGTGGTCGAAGATGAAGCACGCTTGCCTAGAAGTAACCTATTCACTCTTGACTTAAAGACTCCCAGGCTATAGCTATCAGGAAACACAGACTCCGGCAGGGAATTCCACTCCTTAGCCGTACGCACGATTCAGCCTAATAGCTAAGTTGTCGGGCTTGTGATCGAGAGTTCGTGGATTCGAACACCACCCATTACACTATGGCCGTGAACTCACTACAGATACAAGCATATTTAGTTTTGTTGGAGGGACTCAGACAATAACGCTAGTTCTCTGTAAAAAAAACTGTTTGAAAAAAAAGCACGAAAATAAAAACTTTTTTGCAAAAAAACTTTTTTGCAAAAAAATAAAACCGACTTCCATATCAAAACACTACAAAGCCAAAAATAATTTTAATTTCGGTAGTCGGTGTTATTGGTTTTGTATTTTCTTTTTTTTCACACCGCCTTCCGAAATTAAAATTATTTTTGGCTTTGTAGTGTTTTGATATGGAAGTCGGTTTTATTTTTTGCAAAAAAGTTTTTATTTTCGCGCTTTTTAGTGGGTCAATTTGTAATTAATCTAGTTATAAAAGCCAAAATGTCAACTACAAAAAACTAAAAACGCGCGAACAAAAAACACAATATAGAGTAACCGAAAAGATCATCAATGTAAATATTTTTTTTAGACTTTTGTTGATTTTTCAGAAACGGCTTGTTCGATGTCGATAAAATTTTCATGGGACCATTTGGGAAGTATACCCTTTCCAACAAAAAAAGAATTTTTCAAATCGGTTGGCGAGCGACGGAGCTATGCCCGAACAAACATAAAAAAAAAAAAAAAAAAAACAAACAAACATCCGAATTGAGAACCTCCTCCTTTTTCAGAAGTCGGTTAAAAATAAAACCGACTTCCATATCAAAACACTACAAAGCCAAAAATAATTTTAATTTCGGAAGGCGGTGTGAAAAAAAAGAAAATACAAAACCAATAACACCGACTACCGAAATTAAAATTATTTTTGGCTTTGTAGTGTTTTGATATGGAAGTCGGTTTTTATTAGCTTACGTCGGATGTGGTACTTCCTACAATTTTGATCGGAACAACATCTATCATAAAGGTCGGAAGTGGCACTTACGCCCTTTTTGACGGGATTTTTTTTAAATATTATTTGTTACGTGTGCTATCTACTTAGATTTAGATACAAAATATAAAAAAATAACTACTAGTATTGCATTAATACATGTCATTATACATTATCAAATTATAATAATATTAAAGTTTTCTATCGGTTACATTTCGGGGAGTGTGCGATGGAATTACACAATTTAATTCCAACAAGCCCGTTCCATCATCGGACTACGAGACAAACGGCGAAGCGCCATCGTTACATGGTGGACATCCCACCCATACGCACCAAACGTTTTGGGAATACCTTCATTGTGCGTACGGCTAAGGAGTGGAATTCCCTGCCGGAGTCTGTGTTTCCCGATAGCTATAACCTAGGAGTCTTTAAGTCAAGAGTGAATAGGTTACTTTTAGGTAAGCGTGCTCCATCTTCGACCACATCATCACTTACCATCAGGTGAGATGGTGGTCAAACGCGAACCTATTCTAAATAAAAAAAAAAAAAAAAAAATTAAAATAACGAGGAGGATAATAAATTAAAGTTTAATTAATTATCGCCAGTCTAATATTCATTAAATAGGAACAGTGGAACTTATTTATAAGAAGACGACTATATTATTAATTTATACAAACAAAAAAAACAAAAAAAAATTCAGAAACAAAATTAAAATAAGCCTGCAATTATTAATTACAATAAAATTATTCATAAATTCATAATAAAATCAGTCGTTACGGAAGTCATAAGCCAGTAAATCTGACACTGGCTTGGCTAGACCAGTGTGGGTATCGTGTTACCCAGCTACTGGGTTGTAGAGGTCAGATAGGCAGTCGTTCCACTAATTCTCAGCTGCATCCAATTAGACTGTGAAGCGGACCCCATCATAGTTGGGAAAAGGCTAAGCAGATGATGACGATGGTTGTATTTCCCTCGTCTATCATTAGAAGTAGACTCATCGTATTTCTCCCATGCTGTTTTAAAAATGTTTTCCTACATTTAAAGTATTTAAGAACATGGTTTGACATACTTTTAAAATTAAATAACTGTCAAGCCATAAAAATGAAAGTCCATGCTCGAAATAACTCACTGCGCCGCCTTACATCCATCAAATGAGGAGCGTCTTCTCAAGTCCTGCGAACAACTGGTATGGCACTCTGTCTCTCTGCTGGTGAATATACCTATCCAGTATGGGACCATTCCGCTCACGCCTACCTTGTCGATATAGCTTTGAATAAGACGTGCCAGATCATTAGTGATTGCCTTATACCGACCCCGGTACGAAAGCTATATCCACTAACTAGGATTGCTCTTCCAAGTGTCCGCAAGATTATAGCAAGTCGCATCGAGAGGACCAAACTACAAGCTGACTCACGCCACCCAATGCACGGACACGTCCCAGTACCCCAGAGGCTGAAAAGCTGCAAAAACTTTCTCGGGTGCGTTAGCCCAGCTTGTTCAGCGAATAGCAACGCCTGCACAGCAAGGTGCGACGTTTGATGGGAAGTCTTCAATCCACTTTATGGCTTTATCGAACCGTCTGAGCGCGTGTTACCGTGGCTAACTTGGAAATACCTTAACAGACTGCGAACCCAAGTCAGCCGAAGCAAAAATAACCTGTATAGATAGGGCTTTTTAAATACCTTAACAGACTGCGAACCCAAGTCAGCCGAAGCAAAAATAACCTGTATAGATGGGGCTTTTTAAATACCTTAGCAGACTGCGAACCCAAGTCAGCCGAAGCAAAAATAACCTGTATAGATAGGGCTTTTTAAATGGCTCAGATCTCAAATGTATATGCGGCATGATTCCTCAGACAATGGGCCACCTTCTATCTTGCTTCACCTGCCCTGTTATTCTGTCCATATCCATGATATTCTGCATCAGCTAGCGGAGTTTGCGTAGCGAAAACTACAAGGTCCTTTAATGACCTGCAGGCTTTTCCCTGATTCTTGAACAATTTGCTTTTAACTACTATCCAGTTTTCTTTATGTGCAAATATTTTTCCCCTTTTTCAGTTATATATGTTGTCTTTTTACCTTACGTGGATGTTGGTGCAGCACTATTTGCAATAGATGTTACAGAGGGTGTCGGTAGATTCTCGTAATGACCATCAAGTGCTATTAAAACGATATCTTCAATACAGTGGACACAAAAGTTACTATTACAAGGTTCGTGAATCTGAGCTGGTGATGAGGCAGGACGTGCTGCTTCACGAACTTGTACAGGTGATAGAGCAGGAGTAACAGGTTTAAGATTTAAGTTAATATAATTATATTTATGTCTAAATTTTCATCAATTTTGTCATCACTCATCTTATTCATTTCCTAACATTCAAGCTTTTCATCAAAAACCAAAAACTTCTCTAATTCTCTAAATCATGTTTCCCGTCATCGAGTACAGACGACTCTCGAAACAATCCTATGAAAAACAAACTTAATTACTTTCTATTGAAAGTAATTACGTTTGTTTATATACAAACATAGTATTAGTTTTTTTTTGTTAGGTATACTTTTGTAAATATTTTTAAGATGTATGTAAAATGAAAAACAATGATCGTGTTAAAATTTAGATTGTAGTCAGTATAAAGAAAATAAAATAAATTAGCGATTATAGTCTGTTATTGTAGATCCAATAGAATTTACTTTATCGTTTACAATAAATTACGTCAGAAAGGGAAGTTCCGTCATCAGCGATTTAATTACTTACGACCATTAACATCGAATGTGGCAGATCCTACATAATACGTTTTTAAATTTTCGATCAAAAAACGGCGGATAAGGCAGATTCAACAAAATACTCCAAAAAGGGTACAGTCAGAAACGTTGGATGTGGTAGATCCCACAATATTGAATCCATAATTTACGTTCATTAATGTCGGATGTGACCGATACGTACTTTATAAATGGACCAATAAGTATTTGCTATCAATCAACAATATAAATTGTCTTATTAAAATACTGGCTAAAACTAAAACTAGATAGTATATACTTTTTAGAACTACAAGTCACTTGATAATAGCTAAAAATAATGTTTAATAATATTAGATTCTTACCCGTTCAGTGCTTGAGGCACTTACAATAATATCATTATTTTCAATTATAATACTAGATTGTCGTTTTAATCCTATTATTTTAGAAGATTTGCTCCGTTTGTTCCTTCAAGACATCGCAGTTATATAAAAGATTAACTGCCACAGTGAAAATAAACTTGCATGCAATTTTCCGCTCATGAACTCAGGAACTGGCAGATCGCTGCTCTAGCTCACTCGATCCGTCCGATCAACAACGACGCTTAGTAAGTACCTACGTTTTTAAACGGACACAAACGTTACTACCGACGATGTTGACGTAATTAACTTCTTAAATTCGTGTAAAATATTTTTATTTTTAATATGAAATATATTATCATACTTTTTCAAGTACTTTTATGTAATAAAAATAAAATCGGCAAAATGCAGATCCTGCGTTGTTGATAGGGCGTGTCGAATTGTGAGCCAATTGTCATCGTCATTGTCGTCAATTGGCTGCCTAGATCGTGTGATCTAACGCCTTTGGACTATTTCTTGTGGGGCCATGTTAAGGCTCATGTCTACAGGGATAAACCAGCAACGATTGACGCACTGGGAGCCAATATTGAAGCATTTATTCGTGATATACCGGCTGATATATTGGAGAGAGTGTGCCGAAATTGGGCCTTGCGAATGGGCCACCTAAACCGGAGCCGCGGCCAGCATTTGCATGAAATCATCTTCAAACATTAAATTATATTGATCGTTCTATCGATTCCAATAAAGATTTCATCAAATTTTTCAAATATTTTGTGTTTTTTTTTAAAATCAAATCCTATACCTCTTAAAAAATCACCCATTACATGTTTTAGATTCCTAAGTACGACGCGCCTTATCAGTTGGGTACCACTGATAAGGCGCGTCGTGAATCTTCGTTCGCTCAGAAAAGAAAGTATGGCCCCGAAGATTAACGAAAGAATGCTTAAAACTTACAATAAACCTTAAATCACTACTATAAGGTTCATAATACACTGCAGCTGTTAGTTCCGTCTCACTCACACGTCACGCGTCGCGCACTAACATAGCGGCAGCTGCCGACCATTAGCGGTAAAGGAAAAGAAGCGCGGTGCGAAAATTCATTTTCAGTTGGGTACTACTGTACAGTACTTACTTGCATCTAGCGACTTCTTTAGCAAACTCGACTCGGGCACGTCCTTGACCCACGTGTACACCAACTCGAATAAGTCATCCGTTATCAATTCCTCCAAATTGTCCAGGATACGTTTCTCTTTTAATGTCCATAATACCTGTAAAATTTAATTAGTTGGGTTTATTTCAATTTTAATCTGTTAATTAAACTGGTATCGTAATAAACGTCTGCGTACTTTCTACTATCTCAGGTATTTGACCTGAAAAGAATTTCCGCCCTCGAAACTCTTCATACAAGTCTACGTCTACATAGGCTGTTCCTGCGAATCGATTGTATGTAGATGTACATAGGCTGTTACCATTATCACATTCGTTTCATGTGCATTAGTTTTATATGTATTTTTATATAAATATGTGTCATATTGTTTATGGGCCTTTGATTTGATTTGACGGAGATTTGAAGCTATTTTGCTGGCGAATAAAACGACTACCCCCTTGAACCCTTCATGGACGAGTACGACTAGCTCTGGTCCGGTTTTTATTTGTGAAAAATGTACATCCACGGATACGGATCCGAATACGAATATTTGGTGTCAAGATCCACGGTTACGGATACGGCGTGCGAGCCTTGAAACGATAGTTGAAGCCACGCTCGCTGCAACGCCAGGCAGGAGACGTTTCGACTTGCATTGCATCCATAGGTCGCTGGTTCATATCCGACTCGAAGGACCAAAAAAAATGTGGAGTCCAGCCTTTGAGGTGCAATGTGTATCGGCAATTACTACTTGTGTTGTGGAAGACAACACCGATATGTGTGTTCACCAAGCAGCTTTATTGAACAGAAACTGTTATAATTTGTACGTAGTAATATAAAATCGTAAGTGCTAGTCGCGGACGCCAGCATTAAATTGTCGAACGTGCTCGAACACGGGTATTACTTTTGTTTTGTTTACTGTGACACTGGGCCGTGTCGATAACGTTTGTTGATAACTACTAAGAAGTGTTCTAGTTTAATTTGCAATCATTTAAAGGTAAAAGATCCGCAAGAAAAGAAACGGATACGTATCTTCATTTTTCCTCTGATATCCGCGGATACAGATACGGATATCCGGAGCATCACTAGTTTTTATTAAATAAATAAACATGTAACGTACGGAAGCCAGCGTGTGCGTGAGTGCAGCAGAAGGCGGGTCCCGCTGGCGCAGCCACAGCTCGGCGGCGGCGGCCAGCCACTGCACGTAGGCGGCCACCGAGCCCTCTGCGCACCAGCGGCACAGCTGCCGCACCAGCTCGCACACCGCCCACATGCTGCCGTTCACGCGCCGGCTCCCACACACTTGGAATGCTAAAAACGTAAAAAAAAATATTATAATCATTATCTCTGATTGTTCTCGTCTGGCTAACGGAGAATACTTGCATAGATACAACCTCGTAACCTAGATTATTCACCAGCAACTTGCCCTAAAATACAATCTTGTGGAATCGGAAGTACCGTACTATAGGTATGTGTCCGACCCAGTTCTCGAAAATAGCAATATTACACTGTGTAACATTTATAAAATTAGATTACAGAAAAGCAATGCTCTGTACCAGTGCCATCTACAGATGCAATGATAGGCGGCAGTTGGATACGAGATAGTAACTCTTAGAAGATATTATAGTTGGCGTGGTATATATATCCAGTGTAATTTATGTTCGAGTTCAGGTAAATAATAATGATTAAATATAACAATAAAGGAAAGTTAAAATAAGGTATTCTCCTTATGCATAGAATGTGAGCAAACAATTTAATAAAATTCTATGTTGAGGGAAACCAATTAGTAATTGTCTTTTGCCATGGACAATGATAGATAGTTAGCTGTCAAATGGGGCAGGACTTTTTATTCGGTCTAAGGGAACCAAGAGACCGGAAGCGTTTAAGACTAAGATTGATTATTTTGGCGTAATAGCCCACTGATGACGAGAAGAAGGCAGGGTACAAGAGTTAAATATAAAACCCCTGTAGGGGCGACCGGAGATTATGCCGTGAGTAAAAAGTTTCCTCGCTATTGAAATTAGGCCAAGTGCTAGATTTTACCGGCGTCCATTTTGTGCTAACGCGACAATTCTTTGTCTCGTTTTAGGGTCGCATATTAGACTTAAATTAACTATTAATCATTAAAAATAAAGAAGAAAAGGTCATATTATGAAGATATAAATAAGGAGTTCTTCATTAAGTACGTCGTTGAAGGAATAATGCAATAGCGATTCGGTTCCGGAAAAGGAAGCGCCACGCGGGTTTGATTATACACACCCGTACCATGGTTTAATGAACTGAAATTAATTGTTCAGGGTAATTATTAAGAAACCCGGTAATGTACGTATATTTTATTACTAGCTTTTGCCCGCGACTTCGTCCGCGTAGAATAGTTACTTCGGGCTAACGTTAAATTTAACCCCGATTTTGAAGCATTCTTCATTGGCGCTCCGCTCCTATTGGCCTTAGCGTAATGATACAATATAGCTGTGCCCGCGACTCCGTCAGCGTAAGTTAATGTATTGGTAATATTGTTTAGATCACGTTCACATGAGGCTTAAGTACCTAGAGAACGCTTCGACCGCGAGACGCGTCGAGCGCGGCGACCGATTCTCAAAAATAATCCTTATAGCATGATTCAGTATTCACGCTGACACAAAATGATTCTTTTTACGGTTTCGTAGCCGAATGGCAAAAACGGAATCTTTATAGTTTCGACATGTCTGTCCATCTGTCTGTCTGTCTGTCTGTCCGTCCATCCGTCTGTCCCAGCAATTGTATTCCGAAACTATTAGGACTATACATGTGAAACTTGATAGGTAGATGTATTCTGTGAACCGCTTTCCGATTCTGAGAAAAAAATTAAAAAATATTTAAAATAAAGGGGGGCTCCCCATACATGGAACTAAACCTGAAAATATTTTTTTTCATGAAATCGATGCATGTGTGGTATCTATAGACAGTTCTTTAAAAACGACATCGGGGTTTCTAAAACCACTTTTCCATAAAGTCAATCGTTTAAAAGATATAAGCTTCCAAAGTGGTAAAATGTGTGTGTGGCGGACACAACCTCTAACTTCTATAATAATGGAGTAAAAAATCTAAAAAAAATATATGTCTGTAGATCTTAATATAAACTTTCAACCAAATTAGTTTGAACGAAATCAGTTCAGCAGTTTTTGAGATACAGCATATTTTCTAAAACCGCAAATATAACTTTGTAATTCATACAAACACTATGAAAAACAAATTTATTCGGCGCAGTTGTAAAAAATGTAAAAAAGCCAGTTTTAAGAAATTTGTAAGGTTTTTTTTTTCAAAACAAATTTATTTGGCGCAGTTGTAAAAAATGTAAATAAGCTAGTTTTAAGAAATTTGTAAGGTTTTTTTTCGTCAAATAAATTTGCATATTATATTATAGTTACTACGGAACCCTTCATGGGCGAGTCTGACTCGCACTTGGCCAATTTTTTTATGGAATAGTTAATAATGTTAACTTTTTCAATTAGGGGTGACTGAGAGTGTTATAAACGTAAGAGTAGACAAATATTATAATCAGAAAGCTTCGAACTGCTAAGCTATCGGGAGTTACACGTGTTATTGTGAGTCAACCATAAAAGTTAATGCTGTCGTGGGATATTTTTTATATAATTTTAAGGAGAACATTTCCGTCATGAAATGATTTGTGTAGCTTTAACCATTAAGGTTGCACACGCGACGGAAGCTTAAAAAATGGAGTAACTTCTCCCGTTTTCCCAACATTTCCCTTCACTGCTCTGCTCCTATTGATTGTAGCGTGATGAAAAGTATACTATAACCCGCTCAGGAGTATGAAAAATAATTGTACCAAGTTTCGTTAAAATCCGTCGAGTAGTTTTTGTTTCTATAACGGTTATACAGACAGACAGACAGACAGACAGACAGACAAAAATTTAACTGATTGCATTTTTGGCATGAGTATCGATCCTTAATCACCCCCTGATAGTTATTTTGGAAATATATTTCATGTACAGAATTGACCTCTCTACAGATTTATTATAAGTATAGATTTAGTTTAAACAGTGTAAAAGACGGAACTGAAGATATAACCAACACGAGTTTGTAGAAGACTAAATATATTTAATGATATGACCAACCAAACCTGTCTTATGTTTTATTTCTACTGTATCCTCACCATGCGCTAGAACTCAGCCCATAAGTCTCATCTTCAAGTATCTACCCTTGGTTAGCTGGTATGTAGGGAAACCAAGCCTTACAACTGTACTGAGATCAGTTTATCATCACTGATAGGACTATTGTTGCCAATAAGCCTGACATACTGGTGATAGACCGATTAGACCTTCGCACAATGATTGTTGATATAGCAGTCCCTCATGACGAGAACCTTGTGAAAGCTGAGATAGATAAAAAAAAAACTAAAGGTCTTGACCTGGCGCGCGAGGTGGTCGACCTGTGGGATATGGTTGCCGATACCGGTGGGCTACTGTTTTTTTATATTTTTAAATGTTTTTATAGGAATATTTAAAAATGTAATCAATATGTATATATTATAATAATAACTTTATTGAAAACCAAAACCGTATCGATATACCGTCTTGTCGTACCAAGCGCTTCTCCTCCACATTTATTGCTTCTGGGCTCGCCCTTTCCATCTTAGACCTCATCTATCGTTTACCATCGAGCGAGATCGAGGTCAACAGTGGGCTCATTAGTAGTTAAAAATAAAAAAAAACCTTTTTTACATTAATTACTTATTAATTATGTTACAATACAGTTTTGGATTTAAAAAAAATGTGTCTTAAACAGGGTAGTAGTAGGGTAAGTAAAGCTGTGACTTAAGAATGAATGTTCTGTGATCACGAAGCACTGATTCCGTAACGTCACATAATTTTATTTATTCCGCTTGTGACTGATGGATAGAGGTGACTGTAGTTCATTAAAGTTTATACATAATCCTACTTTTGAATAAATATTTTATTTGGATAATAAACTAAATTTTCTTATTGTCAATACTAATTTTAGACATAAAAGGCGAGTAATCTTGATTAAATTTTGAGTAATCTTTAAAAAAGACATGATTTTCGATTAAAAAATGAATCGAGCGAAAATATAATATAATAATATAATATTCCCCAACTTTTCACACAACGCTATCAAGTCCCTAACTAAGCAGAGCTTGTGGTATGGGTACTAGACAACTGATAAACATACATATATATTTCTAAATACATACATATTATAGATAAATGACACCCAGACAAAGAACAAATGACCGTGCTCATCACACAAACATTTGTCCTAGGTGGGAATCGAACGTTAAATCAAATGTTTCTATTACGTAACTGGTCTTAGACATGTAAAGAAAAAGATCTAATAAATCATAAACTAAAGTTCCAGTTTGATTGTATGCGCGATTATGCGCCATTGTTACATGTTCGACATCCCACCTATACGCACTAAACGTTTTGGGAATACCTTCATTGTGCGTACGGCTAAGGAGTGGAATTCCCTGCCAGAGTCTGTATTTCCCAATAGCTATAACTTAGGGGTCTTTAAGTCAAGAGTGAATATGTTACTTTTAGGTAAGCGTGCTCCATCTTCGACCACATCATCATTTACCATCAAGTGAGATGGTGGTCAAACGCGAGCCTATTATCAATAAATAAAAAAAAAGTAACATACAATTTAGGGTGCCTCCTCTTAAAGAACAACCAAGCAGTAATAGTATAGAGTGACGTACCATGTGCGTGCGCGTGCGCGTCCATGTTGAGCAGCGCGGTGATGAGCGGCGCCCGGAGCGCGGGCGCGTGCTTGGCGGCGGCCAGCAGCGCGGCGTGCGCGTGCGCCGCGGCCGCGCCGCCGCCCGCCACGCAGGCGCACAGCGCGCCCACCGCGCCGCCGCGAGCCAGCCGCGCGCCCGCCGCCTCGCCCGCCGCGCCGCTCCCGCGCGTACACGCCGCCACCACGCACGCCCAGTTGTTGCTGCTGAAATACCGACCAAATATCAAAAAAAAAAATACCGGGTACTGCTCACTGAACAAACACTATCACACAATGTCAAAGTCCCCTGTGCAGGGCATGCATGGGGACGGAGGAAACGGTGGGACACGTGCTCCTAGAGTGCATGGAAATCACCGAAATACAGAAACGAACCCTCGGGTCATTGAATTCCCTTACAGATATCCTGAATAGACCGAAAGACCTGATCTGCTTCTGGAGGGAGGTTGGCTGGATGGAGTGACGGCCGACACGGCTCACGCACAATGGTCTCGTGCAGAGACTAAGTGCGGAAACCATATTACAGAAGAAGAACACCGACCAAACTCGTCAACATCAACTCGTCTATTTGCTAACAATTTTTATCGAACTAACTCTGGCGCGCGCTCACCACTGTTCCGTTTAGTTGACACATATATAATAAACAATTTGATTCAGTGGACATTAAATTTCTAAGTAAGAATGTTTCCAAAAAACAAGTATGTACAATCCTAAAAGATAAGCAAGCCAATACTTAATAATGCATAATTAGCTTACTCTATAATGTATGTGAATGTGTTTATATCTGTACGGTGGTTACCTTACACCTTGTTTGTTAATGTTAAAATGTTATGAGTACCGCGCCGCGACCCAGGTTAGGGAATTTGATTAGTAAAACGATGTTTACTGTTACACGGATTTATTGGTACTAAAGTAATTAATTTACAAATGGAACGCGATGCACCGCATCGTGAGTGCAAGCGTCAGCATTATTACTAAACAATACAAAATGTACGGGTTTGCTCGTACATACTCCCTACAGGAGAAATTAACAAGATACAAAATAAATGTTATCAGATCAATGATCAAAATATTTGAAAGCAAAGTTTCAAGAAAAATAGAACAATAATAAATGTTATACAAAAATAATGTTGATACAATATAATGCTAAAAGGACTTAATTAATTATAAAGTAAGTACTGTCTCTGAACGCATCATTAAACTTAACGAACGCAAATAGGTGACGTAGCTTTATTCACTCGCGCACTATTGAGATTAGAAACACTACTCTGATTGTTGTCATTTAACTCACTAACACTGTGGTAAAACACTCGGTCACCGAGAATCACGCACGGGTTGTCATTGTTGTTGCAAGGAGGTGCGGGCGCACCCCGTGCTTGCGCTGGTGTGGGCGCGGCTGGCACGCTCCAGGCGCGCACGCGACGGCACACGTACACCAGTCCCGCTATTCCCACTATGCCATTTGATTTTCATTTCCATTTGATTCTGGTCAGTTTTTGAATCATTCATGGATATCAGATGCGGGATCGTAATGTTGATAATATGATTTATCGGCGGTATCAGTGGAGTGTAAACATCAGGTTTAATGTTCAGTTGGCTAGACTGTTGTCTATGTGCAATCAAAGTAAATGCTTGCGTTTTAATAATACACCCATTGTCTATAGCAACAAGACCCGCTCCGGTCAGCTGATGACTGGCAACTTGATCCTCGAACATTATACGTAAAGAGCATTGATCGCAACAAAAATAAATGTAGTTGTTAATTGAGTTACTTTCAAACCAGCTGTTTTTGCAAGGAGAGATCCTTGTCTCACACTCAAACTCTTTAGTCTGACAGAAATCTTTATCTCCATTTAGATGATAAATAGGTCTCTGAATATGACACAGATATGCATCTGATATAAGACATGATGTTAATGTTTTCTCGGTCATAGTTAAGTAGGTATCCTTTTTCAAGTTTATGGCTACATAATCTGATATTGGTTGGATGCTAACCATGTCAGTTCCTTTGACTTGAGGTATGGAAAATGTTTTGTATATCTCAAAAGTGTCTCTACTGATAAGAGGAAGTCTGATTTCAAAGATGAGGTATTCTTCCAGCATCCTGGCCTTTACTTTAAGAAGCTTATATATTTTCCTTAAATCCATTTGCACATTGTCTACAGGCAATGTCTCGTCCTTTGGGAGCTGACTAGCGATGGCACTCAGTTGATCTTGCAATTGAACGGGAGTCAAAAGGTGTGGATTAAACTGACCGTGATAGATGTCAGTGATAGTGTCCAGCAAGGTGCTTTGTAATGATTTCAAGTTATGTAGCATGTTACTCCCTATAATGGCTCCGACAGTCAGCTCATTTACAATAGACATGTTTTGTTTTTCAGATTGAAGTTGGTTTAGCGCCTTTTCGATGCTAAATATATGTTGGGAAACCATTTTATGTTGTCTGTTCATGGTTTGCTCTGTTCGTTTGAGAAGATTATATTCAACCTCTATGATCGATGTTTGGTTTTTCCAGTAAGAGGCAATATGACGTTGGTTGTCGCGTAGTAACGTTATGTCCTTGCGATATTGTTCGGCGAATCTCGCATCTAATACCCCGAAGAGGCTATTCGCAAGATATCCGACACCGTCGATAAGACCACGCCGCTGTCTAGCGCGCTGCTCGTTCGAGTGCTGACCGAGCAACATCTGGTTATAGTACTCAAGTTCACCGAAGCCTTGAACCAGCTGTAATAATATGATATCACAGTTCATAATATTACGTATTGTTTTGCATGATTGTTCTAGGGACTTCGTGTATTTGTTGAGAGCTTTTATGCCTTCCCAATATGGTTGCATATCGTAGTAGATGATAAGCTTCCACTCGTCCCGTATAATTTGCATGTTAGATAATTTATCAAAATAAAGGCTCTGATTAGGTCTAAATCTTGTTGATTGGAAATCGCAGTGTCCTCCTGTTACGATTGTCATGAAAAATAATAAAGACGTAAACAATGTAGTAACGCTAACTCTCTTCGATTTCCTTTGAAGCTTTGTTTCTTTGCTGTTTGTTTTCAACTCTTTCTGGATGTTTTCAGACGAGTCTGATTGATTTTGGTTTACAGGTAACATTGATATTTTGGTAATTGGTCTTTTAAGAATTCCGTTCTTGGTTTTTAAGCTGACAACGCGAACGAATCCATCTGCTCCAGGATGTAGATCGACGACCCTACCCATAGACCATTTTCCAGGAGGTAAATTGTCATCGTGCAATAGGACGACGTCGTTTAGGTTTATGTTTTCACGAGGCTGTCGCCATTTGCTTCTTGTTGTTAGTTGTGTTAGATACTCAGAGCGCCACCTTTTCCAGATGTCAGCGAAAATTCTCTGAGTTAACTGCCACCTAGTCCTCAAGTCTCTTTCTGTTTCAACTAGAGTAAGTGCTGAACCGCTAGTCAAAAAGTGAGATGGAGTTAAGTAGTCTAAGTCCTCCGGATCTTCGGTGAGAGGACATAAAGGCCTAGAATTGAGGCATGCTTCGATTTGCGTGAGGACTGTTGACAATTCTTCGAAAGTCAACCTTTGGTCTCCGACAACTCTTTTAAAGTGATGTTTAAAACTTTTGACTGCGGATTCCCAAAGACCGCCTGCGGAAGGCCAGATAGGAGCATTAAAATGCCACTTGATTTCCATATCTGTCAGTTCAGCCAAAAGTTCGTTGTTAAATATTTGTAACAGTTCCTGGTATTCTTGTTGGATTTGTTTGTTGGCTCCGACGAAGTTTCGTCCATTGTCACTATAAATGTGACTCGGAGTACCTCTACGTGCTGCCATTCTCCTTAAAGCTGCGATGAACGACGAGGTGCTTAGATCGGAAACTAGCTCTAGATGTACTGCTTTTGTAGCCATGCAGACGAAAACAGCCACATATCCTTTAGTGGTTTTTATGCCACGGCCCTTGTTGGCTTTAAGGAGTAGGTGCCCAGTAAAATCTATTCCAGTTTGTTCAAACGGACGAGAGGGATTGCTCCTCGCTGCAGGTAAGTCACCCATGATTTGGTTATGCTTGTTAGGACTTAGCTTTTTACATTTAACGCATAGACGTATTTGCTTTTTCGTTGCTTCATTTCCGCCTACAATCCAATACCTTTGTCGGATGAATCCCGATGTCAAGCGAGCTCCGCCATGGAATGTAAGCTTGTGTGCATGTTCTATAAGAAGCTCTGTTAAACGTCCTCGTTGTGGAATAATTAAAGGATGTTGCATGTCTGCATGAATATGAGCATGTCTTAATCTTCCCCCGACACGAAGAAGCCCAAAGTCATCCAAAAATGGATTTAGATTTAGTATTCTGCTTTTATTGCTAAGCTTTTCTTTCTCTTTTAAGCTTTTAATTTCTTCTGCAAACTCTTGCTGTTGTACTTGCTTTATGATCTTCATTTTGGCTTTTCTTATCTCTTCTAGCGTAAGATAGGAAGTCTGCTCATTATTTTGCTTGCTTGTTAAAAATCTATACACCCATGCTAAAATATGTACAACTTTGGTAAAACAACTGTGATTTTTCAACAAGTTCATGATTATACTGTCGTCTTCTGTTTGTTTTATGACAGTGTTAACTTGCTTTTGGGCCTTGGTTTCCAATGTCGTTGTGTAATTTATTTCTTTACTTCCTTCCTCGGCTTTAATTGTTTGTAGCCAAGATGGCCCTTGCCACCATGATGGATGTTGAATCAATTGCGACATCGATACGCCTCTACTTGCGCAGTCTGTAGGATTTTCGGCAGACTTGACATATCGCCAGCATGCAGAAGGCATGATTTCCGTTATGAATCGGGTTCTGTTGGCAACAAAAGTTTGCCAACGGCCTGGATCTCCTTGCGGCCACCCCAGTACTGCTGTGGAGTCAATCCAGCCGTAAATATTAATCTTGTAGTCAGTTAAAGAAGCCTTGACCTTAGCCATGAGTTTAGCTAATAAATGAGCGCCGCGAAGCTCCAATCGTGGCAACGATATGTTTTTGTTAGCCGGGATTATTCTTGATTTTCCGGCCACCAATGTGATGCTTGTTTGTTCGTTATAAACTTTACAGTAAATAACGCAGGCGTATGCCTTTGTTGACGAGTCGCAGAAACCATGTAACTCGACTCTTTGGTCGGGTTTTGTGCCCAACCATCTTGGTATTTGAACCTGACTTATTTGATCGATGTCCGCCTTAAGTTTATTCCATTCTTCGAAAATATCTTCAGGTATCTGCTCATCCCACTGAATTTGTGAAGTCCAAATTCGTTGGAATATAATTTTAAGTTTTGTTGTTGTAGGTGTGAGCCACCCCAAGGGGTCAAAGAACTTGGAGATATCGGATAACACGGATCGTTTTGTAGCTTTGTTGACAGTTGAGTTAATTTTTGGCTCGAACGTAAAATTATCCTTGACAGAGTTCCAGTGAAGTCCTAATGTTTTGGTAGACTCCGGCTGTCGAAAGCTTTTGCTTTGTTGTTGGCATGGGACTTCATCGTGCAGTAAATGCGGATCATTAGAAGCCCATTTTCTTAGATTGAATCCCACGCGTTTCAGGAGTTCAATTAATTCTTGTTGAAGTTGGCGTGCCGCTGATACGCTGTGAGTACCATGGAGTAGGTTATTCATGTGGAATGACTCCTCGAGGACTTTAGATGCTTCTTGATATTTGGAGCGTTCGTCGTCCGCCAGCTGTTTCAGCGTCTTCATTGCGAGGAAAGGAGCCGCCTTTGTCCCGTATGTGACCGTGGTCAGCTGATATTCTTGTAGTTTATCTCTGGGAGTATCTCCCCATACGATTTTTTGCAGACTCTGATCTTTATTATGGACCATAATTTGGCGGAACATCTTTTCGCTGTCTGCAGTGAAGGCAAATTGGTACTGCCTCCACTTAAGTAGCAATGACTGAAGGTCCAGTTGCAGATTTGGGCCCTTGTGCATCAGATCATTTAAACTTTGGCCACTTGATGTTTTCGATGAGGCGTTAAAAACGACTCGAAGTGAAGTAGTTGTCGAATCGTCACGTAGTATACAATGATGGGGCAAGAAACACTCGAGTTTCGAGTTACAAATAGCTGGTTTCATATGTCCTAACGCTAGGTACTCGTGTATGAATGTTTTATATTCTTTTGCGATGTTTTCATTTTTAATCAGTTTACGTTCCAAATGACTAAATTGTGCTATGGCCTTTGATTTCGAGTAGCCCAATTGTTCTTGTAAATTTGTTTTCAGAGGGAGCCTTACTACATATCTTCCATCTAGCAATCGGTTTGTTGTTGAGCTGTAAAATTGCATACACTCTTGATCATCTGATGAAAGCGCAGTGGACTCTGCAATTTCCTCCGTTTCCCAAAATTTTTGTAACTGGTCTATATCAAACTGTACGACATTGCATTGCAGTGTGTTTACGTTGCCGCACAGGATCCACCCAAGCCGAGTCTGTTGAGCAATGGGTGTTGTTTGTTCAAGTCTGCAGATTCCCCCCATAATAATGTTGGAATATATGTCCGCGCCAAATAAAATATCTACCGGACGACTGACGTAAAAGTCGGGATCTGCAAGTTCTATGTTTTCTAAGTATGACCAAGTGGGCTTTGCAAATGTATAAGTTGGCAGATTTTTTGTTAGACTATTCATGATGAAAACGTCAGTATTAAAGGAATAAGACCCTCTTCTTGATGAGCAGTTTATGTTGATAACTCCTTTGCAGGCATTATCCCTGGCTCCTATACCGGTTATTACGCCCCTGCATCGTTGACGGGGAAGTCCCAATATTTGCGCCGCATTTTCGGTGATGAGTGAAGTTTGGGAGCCCTGATCAATCAAAGCTTGCATGGTAAAATAAGATCCATCATATTTTTGGACCTTAATCACGGCTGTGGACAATAATGTTTCCGGTACATCACGTTGTTGAGCCACGTGTGTCCTAAGTTGCTGATTTTGCTCAGGCGAAATACGGGCATTTTCTGCTTTAGGTATTGCTTGGTTAGGTGATGTGTTTGCGGATTGCGCAAACGCATTGTGAAGTATCGTATTATGGCTTCTGTCGCACTCATGGCACCGTTTTGTTGAAATGCATTCCTTGCATTTATGGCTAAAAAGACAATTTTCGCATAGCTTGTTGTCAACGACAAATTGTTTTTTGTCGATTGGGGACAATCCAATATATTGTTCACAATAGAATAATCCATGACCATTTTTGCATAATGGGCAAGTTCGTTTGTTAGGAAATTTTCCGTTCGATTTCGATACGTTTTTGTTGCTCGAATAAGATTGTTTCCAATTACGATTAATATTTTTGTTATTAAGATTGTTATCCTTAGATGATTTTGCATTGGAATTTGGAGATTTCTGATCTTGTTTACGCCGCGATGACTCCATACTCGTAAACTTGGCTTCCAAGAAGTTCAATAAGTCCGATAAAATGGGCAGTTCACGAGGTTGCTTAAGAGACGCGATGTATTCGGAATGTGTGTTAGCATCTAATTTGTTCGACATCAAATAGCAAATTACGGGGTCCCATGTGCTTACGTCTGCTCCCATGTTCTTTATAGCGTTAACACATTCGATGGTTGTATCGTGGATGCATTTTACATAGTGGACTGAAGGTTGTTGCATGACCGGAAGATTGGTTAGAGTATTCATGTGTGAGGTGAATATAAGCAGTTTGTTATTGTACCTATGGTTAAGGATTTCCCAACATGTTGAATAGTTTTCAGAGCTAATCGGAAGATGATGTATTAAACCCTCGGCTTCTCCTTTCAGTTTAGCTTTAAGGAACTGCATCTTTTGAGCTGGAGAGAGCGACGGATTGTTGTGGATGGCCTCCGTGAATAAGTCTTTAAAGGATACCCAGTATTGATAATGGCCATTAAACGTAGGCACTTCCATCTTCGGTGTAGAATGTTCTCGGTGTGATACAGACCACAATTTGCTGTTCAGAGACTTCTTCATATTGTTGTACGTAATTTCATATGAGGTAAACTTGTCCTCAAACGAATCATCTTGCCCGTCGAGTTCCCCTTCTAACTCCCAGTGAAGCATGTCAATGACCGACCACCTTGTTTCCAATGTTTTCAACGTATCCTGAAACTCCCATTTCTCAGTTATAGCATCGACTTTGATGTTCGCCACCGTTCGATGGAAAGCCTTAAAGTTGATAGTCTGCTTCTTCAGTAATTCATCTAACTTGCTGTTGGTGCCCTGAGACTTGAATTTCGGCGTTTCAAGAAAGGTCGTAGCTTCGCTCTCCTCGGGATTCCTGTTCTTAAGGGTCCCGTCCACGTCAGCCCTGGATGTACCAGCTAACGGTGTTGCGGGTCTTAAAATAGACGGAGGTCCTGCACTTTTAATAGTTTCACGCGTCGAAAGATAGAAAGCATGAGTTTGTTGATAGTGAATCAATGCAAAATACTCAATCGATTTGTTGCTAAAGGGGTTCAACTGATCATGATTAGATTGAAACTCCTGCCAGTAGGAGTCTAAAGATTCCAATCTACGTTTGATGTAGTCAGGAGTTTTGCGTTCCTGACCATCCTTCTTAAAGTTTGATAATAGTTGGTTCATGGCCACCATGATTTGGTTCTGGTTGGCCAGCAGATCCTCCATTGTGTGACTCATATTGTTAGGTCAAGCAAAAAAAAGGAAAGATCTTACTTTGATTCTGCTGTCTGGTGGGTATATTGATTGCGCTCAAGACTGCTGTTTACTCCCTGAACTGCAACTCCACCGCTGTTGCTGCTACGGAACCACTCACACGAACTGACACAAATTGCCACTGATTGCTCGCGTTAATGATCCTCTCTAGATCTCGAAGGACCATAAAGATGTACGGTGGTTACCTTACACCTTGTTTGTTAATGTTAAAATGTTATGAGTACCGCGCCGCGACCCAGGTTAGGGAATTTGATTAGTAAAACGATGTTTACTGTTACACGGATTTATTGGTACTAAAGTAATTAATTTACAAATGGAACGCGATGCACCGCATCGTGAGTGCAAGCGTCAGCATTATTACTAAACAATACAAAATGTACGGGTTTGCTCGTACAATATCTATAAGTTTAGTTTTTAGTTTTTTTTTGTATGCCTGATGTCTAGCAACTAGTTATTTTATGTAACAATCTGTGGATAACGTTGTGAGCAGTGTATTTGTTACATCTAACTCTTAAGCTTCTTTATTAATTTTTAAATTAAATACTCTGTTGTTTGTTATCCCTAATTACTAAAACCCCTCCATACCAGCTTCATTCACACCAGAAAAGCTGCTCAAGCTTCTGTGCGACATAGATTTTCATATTAAATAGTACCCCAATGCTGCGCAAGTTAGCTTCCTGTCCCACCATCGATCCATCATTCATTCGACTTGAGCACCCCACTATGCGCACAATGTTGGATTCTGAGAAAATCAGCTCTCCATTGATGCAATTGCTACAAGGCGTTCCAATGCGAGAATAAATAAATAAACCTATATCAAGCGCAAGTTCGGACGAGTATGAAGTACTGCTCGCATCTTTGGGACGGATCAACCAAAAACCAACTTGATGCACTCGAGTCTATCGAAACTACCCAAAAGGCTCATTGGCAACGAGAGACTGGTCAAGTCAAAGCTCCACAGCATTAAACATCGGCGACGTGTTGCAAACCTATCTAGGTTTTCTATCGGTTACATTTCAGGGGGAGCATGCGACGGAATTCCACAATCTAATTTCACCAAACCCGTTCATTGGACAACGATGAGCCATCGTTACATATTGGAAATCCCATCCATACGCTCAAAACGTTTTAGGAATACTTTCATTGGGCGTGTAAGAGTGGAATTCCCATGCCGGAATCTGTGTTTCCTGATAGCTATAGCCCCGAGATAATAGACTGCAAAGACCCCAATCTTTAAATTCAAGAGTGAAATAGGTTACTTTTAGGTAACCGTGCTTCATTTTCAGCAGCATCATCGTTTACCATTAAGTGAGATGATGGTCAAACGAGAGCCTATATCATTAATAAAAAATATTTTTAGGGTGAGCTGTTTCAGGGCGTTATTACGGATGAACCGATTCTGTAGTGCGTCTAGCATGTTTGCTGTAGCACAATATAACGACTTTTTTTAGGAAGAACACCTCATGCTTATTAATAAGCAGAATAAGTGCTAGCAGCAAGTATTTTGAAAACCCTAGCTGAACATCACAATACATTAATTTTAACTAAGAAATATTTCTTTAAGGATAAGACATAGGATAGTTTTTATCCCGCAATTCCCACTGGATTGGGATTTACGCGGGAAAAACCTCACATGTGAGCGAAGTCGCAGGCAAAAGCTAGTAGATTATAAAACTCACGTGACAGGCGTAGAGCTAGCATGGTTGTTGAAAGCTGGAGCCGCCAGCAGCCTGAGCTGCAGCAGGCCCATGTTGGAGGAGTCCCTGGGCTTGTAGAGGCGGATCTGCACGGTGGTGCAGACGATGGGGCGCGCCACCACGAGGCGGATGAAGGTCATGCCGGTGGTGTTCTGCGGGGGGCCCAGCGGCGCCAGCGTGCCGCCGCACCCAGCCTCCACCGCCACCGCGCCGGGACATGCTACCAACACACACATTTTAGTGATGCATTTTCACCGTACACTTAAGGCCCTCGGATATCGAAACACCTATAATTCAATTTCATTATAATAATAACATTCGACAACTCTCACACAACGCCATCTAGTCCCAAACTAAGCAGAGCTTGTGCTATGAGTACTAGACAACTGATAAACATACATATATATTTCTAAATACATACATATTATAGATAAATTACACCCAGACAAAGAACAAATGATCGTGCTCATCACACAAACATTTGTCCTGGGTGAGAATCGAACCCACGACCTTTAGCATAGCAGTCAGGGCCACTGACCACTAGACCAACAGGCCTGTCGACGTTCGTCGTGTTCATTTTATTCTCAAGTATCATAAGACTCATACAAATTATCAATTACATGTAGAGCTAAGCTATAATGAAATGTAATATTATAATAATAGCTTAGATTATAATTAAAGGACATTTTGATTAAATTTTTAGTACACAACTGTCTGTTTCCCCTTAAAAAATATTTAGCAATTACACGATGATTTTTTTAATTTTAATTTTCGTAGTTTATGTATAGTATTTATTCAACATTGTATTGTTATTATTGTATTATAAAAAATATTCAAAAACCAATTTATCAACATAATATGAATAAAACTGGTATTAGAAAGTTCAAAAAAAGATGCAACACAACAAAATCGTATTAAATTTGGTGGATGATGTAGTTTAAAAGACAGAAACCTGGCTGCAATCTTGGATATATGGTAGACTCGACGAATCTGAGCGAATACACTATCTTCCACCTGACAGTGCATATGTTTCAAAAGCTATTGTAGAGTTTTGTAACGTTTTGGGAATACCTTCATAGTGCGTACGGTTAAGGAGTGGAATTCCCTGCCGGAGTCTGTGTTTCCAGATAGCTACAACCTCTTTAAATCAAGAGTGAATAGGTTACTTCTAGGTAACGTGCTTTCTCTTCGACCACATCGTCACTTACCATCAAGTATGATGGTGGTCAAACGCAAACCTATTTATAAAATAAAAATGAATCACTAAATGTGTTGCTAAGCGCAAAACACAAAAACGGCTGGACCGATTTGGATGATTCTTTTTTTGTTGTGTTTGTTTTTGTCAGGAGATGGTTCTTATGAAAAAAAAAGTAGGAAAGGTCTCAAGGGTAGGGGTAGGGTAGGGTAGAGGTATGGTAGGGGTAGGGTACGGTAGGAAGGGTAGGGGTAGTGGTATCGGTTGGGTAGGAGTAGGATAGCACGCGAACGAAGTCGTGGCGGGTCAGCTAGTTATCAATAAAAACATAGTTGTATACTGACTAGCAAGGCTGGTGAGATGCGGCTGCAGCTGCACCTCATGCAGCTGCACGGCGTAGGGCAGCGTGAGCGTGAGCGCCAGGCTGGCGTCGTCGGCGCTGAAGAAGTGGTAGGACCAGGCCGCCGCGCGCACGCGCCGCGCCGCGCACGCGCCGCGCACGCTCATGCCGCCGCCGCCGTCCAGCAGCACGTCCGCCGCCTGCGCCGTGGGGTTGCCGCACGACACCGTGCCTGGGGGGGGAACACATTATACATCATTATACAACGTGTCATTTTAAAGGTATATACATACCAAGTGCACGGCTTCTTTGGATGATAATAAACGATATGGCCAGGGTTTTCTAATCCTATGTGTACATGTGTGGAGCTTATTAGAAATTTCAATACATCGATACCAGAGGCCGAATTTTTCAAATTAGAAGAACGAAGAGAATTATCGTTTTATTGGCAAGTGACGTGGAAAGTGATGACCCTCATAGTGCTGTGACACGTTTGTTATTACTGGTATTCAAGAAACATATGAAACCAATAATTTGGGGTCAATTCTGTGAGTTACTTATTTTGAGCTGAAACTTTGCATAGAGACTCCATACCAGATGTTGTCTTCAGTCCTTTTGACTAGATATGGGGTTTCCGTTACACGTTGTATATTACACTAGTATCCAACTGATAAGGCACGTCGTGAATCTTCGTTCGCACAGAAAAGAAAGGATGACCCCGAAGATTAACGAAAGAACGCTTAAAACTTACAATCAAATTTAGATCACTACTATAAGGTTCATAATACACTGCAGCTGTTAGTTTCGTCTCACTCACGCGTCACGCGTCGCGCGCTATCGGCAGCTACCGACCAGGGGGCCTAGACAAAATCCATTTTAGTAAGCTTTAACGCCAACGGAAAAATTAAATTGTATGGAGTTGACATTTGCTAACCACATGTCACGTGATTGTCACGTGTTAGTAAATGTCAACTCCATACAATTATTTTTCCCGTTGGCGTTAACGCTTACAGAAAATGGATTTTGTCTAGGCCCGCTGTAGCGGTAAAGAAAACGAAACGCGGTGCGAAAATTCATGTTCTGCGCAGGTACAACAGTAAGCCATATCAGTTGGATACTACCTGTAACTTGGGAGTCAGCAGACTCACATTTTTTATATCTTCCACTTCAAAAATTGTATGCACCTATAGAATATTGTAATGTATTTTGTTTGTTAATAAAGTTATTATAGTTATACCACATGTATTACTAGCATTCGTACAGGGCTTCACTCCCATAGACTTTGACACGATTAAAACATTACATAACTGTTGAACGTCTGGGCAAAATTAGATTATAATTGATTTCAACTGGAACAACTGATGCAGAACTTAACACGCGAGCGAAGCCGCAGGCAGAAGCTAGTAACTAATAATCATATCACTGCCGTTCAACATCTATAGACTGCTATCGCTAGTGTGCTGTCAAATTGAACCATTATTCTGTTAAATATTAAGTCTAAAGTAATTGTCACACTATTTGCATAGTCTCGCTAGTTCTATACGATAAATATTGATAGGAAACCTGTTTCCTACCGTATAGAACTGCTACACTGCCTTCTGACAGTGTCAGACTTTTACTGACAAAGAATCCACTCAACTCCCTGCAGCCGCCCTTGCGTCTGGGGCCGCGGTATCTCGTTAGACCGCTACCCCGGCAGAACAAGTTTATGCATTAGTTTTAATACAAAATAATCCTGGATTTCATAACATTATGGTTTTCGAAAACTATCTATACATATATCTTTACAAGTTTGGATCATGTGAAAGAAAGCGAGTTTTCGAAAACGACAAATATTTCATACTAATACTAAGGCTTACTGGTACTGAAAAGTAAAGAATAAATCAATAAAAAAGTACAAAATGTTATCAATAGAACTTAAAACGGGATATTTATCACGTGATCTTTTTTTTCATGGCGCTTGCAACAGGGCCGAAATATTTCCGAAATATTGGAAACTCGAAACAATAAATACACTTCGAAACAATAACCATCCCGTTTTATGTTCCAATGATACTGTTAATGACCATGTTAGATTAAAAACCTATGTTAAAAATGTTGACGATCAGTTGCTGATTCTCAGCCTAATTAAGACTACTTTTAAACAACTTACAAAGTGGTGCAATGTTAACGAGTCCGTTGGCAGTCTCAATAACAGGCGTCTGGCTCTTCTTGTTGCCCGAAGCCGGCGTGGACATGTTTATCATCTGCGGAGGCAGCTTCAGGTAGTTCATTAGCGAGGACACCAGGCCGCTACCGCTACTTGGACCCGCCTGACGACAAAATTATGACGTTTATAGTATACTGCCTGAGGAAAAACCGCATCGAAGTCAGTCCATCCATTTGATAGCTACGATGCCACAGACAGACACAGACATCGATGTCATAACACCCCTATTTATGCGTCGGGGGTTAACAAAATAATGACGTTTATAGGATTTTAAGTATTATCTAAGTTGCTGCAAAGTTATTGGCGCCGCTTCTTTTTTTTTCAACTAGAAAGTGGTGACGGGCGGAAGAGCCAGAGATACAGGCTATGCCAGGGGCGTGCATAGGATTATGACAGGGCATGCGGCGGAGTAAAAACACACAAAAACTTCTTCTTTTATAGATTTTATAGATTCGATGCGTGGCTGTGGCTATGCTAAAAATCTATAAAAGAAGAAGATTTTGTGTGTTTTTACTCCGCCGCATGCCCTGTCATAATCCTATGCACGCGCCTGGGCTATGCCTAGTTCAAGAAACAGAGCTGTATTATTTTTTGACATCTGTTGGCCAGTAATGAAGATCAAGATCATTATCAATGCTAGTAATCCTTTTATTTAAAAAAAAAAACAGTATTTTACGACATACCTGATGGCAAGCAGTAAGTTTCTCGAGCGCCAGTTCCAAACCACCGGCGTCTATGAACGCAGCCAGCGCTTCAGGATAGTCCAACACGCGGATAATCAGTTGCTGCATCGCTTGAGAAAGATTCACTACCTCTTCCTTTCCTGTGTTAAATAAATAATATTTTCTATAATGTGTAAAAAAGACAAAAAACCGGCCAAGTGCGAGTCAGATTCGCACACGAAGGGTTCCGTACCATTAACCATAAAAACGACAAAAAAAATCATGTCTTTTTTATGGGAGCCCCCCTTAAAAGTGAATATATAACTAAATATTCTGTGAATATTTCAAGCGTCTACCTGTTGCCGTTATCAATATCGAGCAAAAACGAGCAAAAAAATCACGTTTGTTGTATAGGAGCCCCGTTAAATATTTATTTTATTCTGTTTTTAAGTATTTGTTGTTATAGCGGCAACAGAAATACATCATCTGCGAAAATGTCAACTGTCTAACTATCAGGGTTCATGAGCCTGGTGACAGACGGACGGACAGACGGACACACAGACAGACAGACTGACGGACAGCGGAGTCTTAGTAATAGGGTCCCGTTATATCCTTTGGGTACGGAACCCTAATAAAACAGAAATAGTTGAAATTTAATTCTATCGTATTTTTTGTCATTAAATAATAACAGGTAAGGTAAACGGTGCCTAAAAATTGTGTGCCATTGTCACATGCTTAGCTTTTTCTCTATGTCTATGTTTGGGGTACTATGTCGGGGTCGTCTAACCATAGAGATATAAGAATAGAGTGCAGAAACGGTGAAATATAACGATAGAAGCGAGGAGAGAGACAGACACCGACTATTCATCCATCTCTCTCTTGCAGAGCGTTGTGATTGGCCCTACTGAAGATGGTGAAGTGGGAGTTTTCTCACACTCTCTCACTCATTTTTTCACCTTTGTTATCGGCACTGAATTCAAACATACATGATTTTTTAAATATCCTACAAACCAAAGAATCAGTCAAATCTACATACAGCTCCGCGTCTGCTACACTCTCAATATACAAGCAATAGGATTTGCTAGCAAACACTGCTCATTAGCCAATCACAGTACTCTGCAAGAGAGAGACAGATGAATAGTCAGCATCTGTCTCTCTCTTCGCCTCTATCATTATGTTTAACCGTTTCTGCACTCTATTCTTATATAAAAAAGTCTGTAAAAGATCGCTTTTAGCGATAAGACCGCTTATTGTAGCACCCTTTTTAATTGTTTATTTTAATTTTTTGTAAATTTATAAATTATTAATCTCTATGGTTAGACGACCCCGACATAGTACCCCAAACATAGACATAGAGAAAAAGCTAAAACATGTGACGATTGCACACAATTTTTAGGCACAGTTTACCTTACCTTACTCAAAGTTCACAGCTATAACAACTTTTGCTCAATCAAAAGACAAAACGCTTTTATATTGCGTTTTTCTATGAAAATTTGAGTGGTAAGTTATTCCTTGGCAAAAATAAGATTTTCTGTAAAACCGTCAATAGCCTAATGGTTAAGATGTCGGCTTTGTGATCGAGAAGTCACGGGTTCGAACCCCACCCATTACACTATTGCCGTGAACCCACTCCAGACACAAGCATATTTAGCTTAGTTGGAGAGGTTAACAGGATTTCTAGTCATGTGGATTATACCCACATTGCTAGTAATCTTTAAAAAAAAATAGTTAATACATTGATACATGCATACATTTTCGTAGACACCGTTTACAGTTTCCCTTAGTTAAAGTTAAAAAGAAAGACGCAACGAACTTGTATTGGGTTTTTACTGCGAAAACTTGAGTGTAATTAGTTACTCACTGAGGAACTCCATGAGGCTGGTGACCATGAGCGCCGGGTTGGACGCCACGGTAGCCATGTGAGCCACCAGCCAGAACACCTCCTCCTTCAGAGACGTCGCCTCCGAAGACATTCCTGCAACAGACACTTATATGTACTACTTAGCTCCTGCTCGCGATTTCGTTCGCCCAATCCCGATCTCGTGGGAATCCAGGGATAAAAATTTCAACTACATACATACCAAATTTCATTCAGATGCTTTCAGTATTTTTTGCGTGAAAGTGTAAAAAACATCCATGTATCTTTACAAACTATTGCATTTATAAAATTAGTAAGGAACAAGACAAAACTGTAAATAAACTGACAGACAGGAGCAAAACGCTAGCTTTTTAAGGTGCTCAGGTGTAGTTAAGACGACACTGTTTCAGGTCTACTGCAAATCCTCCTATACCTATGGTTTAGTAGCTATGCACAGCGAGTTGTCAGTAAACTATGTGTGCAATATGACAATGCTTCCAAAATGCTGTTGGGGCTGCCTAGTTACTGTAGTGCATCAGCCGTAGTTTGCGGACACCAACATACGATTAGCTTTCAAGAAATCATCAGAGACGGCATTGCTGATAACTAGAGTGATAGGCAGCTCCCATATCTATCTGAAGGCAATTGCTGAATAATTGGAAAGTCCCTCATAGAAACTTTGGGACAGGAAACATAGTCTAAGATAACATAAATTTTAAAGACTAACTAATAAAATATAAGAATATAAAAAATTCTTAAATGGATTAAGAATTTTTCTTCTACACTAACATAATGGATATTCTTATATGGCTGAAATTAATTATTTTTGATATAATATCTATAAAAACTACTTAATATATATTTACCTGAATTCAATACTGCGATGTTCATCCCGTCGCAGATTGAAAGCGTTCTGTAGAATTTCTGCATTATCTGCTGATTTTGTAGCACTGTTAACAAAAACGTATTCAAATTAATATGCGTGCCCTGTCATTTAGGATTTTAATTTCGATTTCCTCACAACAGTTTTCTTCACCTTTTTGGGAGCAGCGAAAATGATACAAACTAATATGGCTGCTTGGATTGGAAACCACAATTGACAGCTCATAAGATGTACCACAGGGCCACTAGTGCTCTCCTCTACATTATGTAAGGAAGCTAAAACGCTTTGCGTTTATTATTTTGCATTTGTAACTCTTCCTACATTTCACTATAATAAGTTAGTCAGTTAGAAAACACCGGTATCACTTAGCTTAAATTTACGAAAAATATTACGTGTATGTGTTATTTCATAACAGATTTACAAAATAAAGACAATTAATTATTTAGTTCAAAATGCGAACTAGCTAGTGACGTTTTCAATATTCGAACAATCCCGAAGAACAATGCTTTCCCGCAAAAAAGAATAGTTTCTTTTTTATTGTTCTTATTATCTACTTGGCTTAAATACCCCCAGGTTATAACTATCAGGAAACAGACTCAGGCAGAGAATTCAACTCTTTAGCAGTACGCACAGTAAAAGTCTGACACACCCTCCCCGCTTCGCCCAGATCGGAGGCTAGTCATTGGATGATTTCTCCTTCTTTTTTTTATTGATTTATTGCTTCGCGTTTGACCGCCACCTCATCTGATGGTAAGCAAAGATGTGGTCGAAGGTGAAGCACGCTTACCAAAAAATAACCTGTTCAGTCTTGGCTTATATACTCCCAAATTATAGCTGTCAGGAAACAGCGCTTCTCCTCCACATTTATTGTGCGCACAGCCAAGCTGTGGAATTCTCTGCCGGCTACTGTGTTCCCTGCCACTTATGACCTTTCAGCCTTTAACGCACGAGTAAATGGGCAT
Organism: Tholera decimalis; assembly: GCA_943138885.2. NCBI lineage: Eukaryota > Metazoa > Arthropoda > Insecta > Lepidoptera > Noctuidae > Tholera > Tholera decimalis. The sequence continues at coordinate 32,017,350 of OW964565.2, forward strand.
CTTCTGGGCTCGCTTGTCCCATCTTATACCTCATCTATCGCTTACCATCAGGCGAGATCAAGGTATCAGTAATTAAAAAAAAAAAACTGGCAACAAATGCAACTCTGTAGCTGTACACATAATACAAGAAGGAAGTCTACGGATTATTACCAGTATCAGCGAAGCACGGTGTCCTCGCAGCTTGCTGTTTCCTCTCGTCCTCCACATTGGTAGCCTCAGCAGTGCTGCTGTGTTGTGCCTTGCTCTCATCCGTCTGCGACTGTTCCCCGCTCGTGGATACTGACGGGCTGGACGCAGACTGAGAAACGGAAAGAATAACATTATGACTATAGAATCTTTTGCAGTCAGATAAAAAGTAGCCTGTAACTTTCACCTACACTCAGCTATTTCCATACAAAATTTCATCCAAATCCACTCAGCACTTTCGAAGATTAGCACATTTAGGCAAAGAAACTTTTCCACTATCACATTAGTATTGATTTAAGATAATTATAGATATAAATAGTGATTGAAAAATGGTCGAAATTCTCCCGAACGACTTTAACGGGCCAAAATTTATAAACTTGCCACTACTAATGTTGCCCATTTTTCTAATATGTGGTAGTATTAATATATGTATAGATAAAATGAATAATTAATATTATACGCGGGTCATGTATGTACATAGACTGCATTTAACACAAGCAAAATAGTTTGGAAAAATTAATGTAAATAACATTTTTGTCACAATAATTTGATATTCAGTAAATATGTGTACAAACCATTATAATAACCAAGTGACTGTAATGAGTTTAATCATTTAAAACACAAACAATGTTATGCTTCCTTGTGTAGATCAACAGACCACTGTTCTGAAAGTACATTTGGAAGAGTTTACTTAGAATTGCGAGTTTGATATCATGTGACTCATGAATATTATTTACTATGTTGCTATTCTTTTACTCATACATGATATAATAAAGGGAATCCCAGATAAAAGCTCAGAACAATATTTCTTTCCATGTAAAATTGCAGTTATTTTCCTGTCATAAACAAGAAAACCGTCACGTTGATTTATACATTTATAATGTTCGGACTTTTTTGATGACCGAGTACAAGTAGTTATATAAATTTCATATATATTTACTGATTATCAACGGATTTTTTATGTTTTACCTTAATTATTTAAAAACTGTTCATATGCGACTGAGTCTTACGCGGTAAAGATCTCCAAATCTTTATCATGTTGCTTTAAAACTATACCGCTCTTATATACTCCCTGCAATATATAGGTAAAGCTATTTTTTTTTGTTCGTAGATAAATGTGGGTTTGGTAAACTATTATGAGTTATGTTATCATTGTCCAAGTTCCACATTCATGTGCCAGTCTTATCCAGGACATACCCGCGATGGCAACAATGTCGTCTGCCCATCTCGCTGTCGGACGACCAACACCCCTCTTTCCAGTCCTTGGATGCTAATCAGTAACAACTATGCTTCCCAGCCGTCACTGCGCCTTGCTAGGTGTCCTGCCCAAGTCTACTCGAGTTCCATTTTGCAATGTTCCTATAGCGAAGACCTTGGTTCTTTCGAGCATGGAACCCTTTATCATATAAGTTTTTAAGCTAACATGGTCACTAATAGTATCATTTGAACTTAAAACAGGATATTTATCATGTGTATTTGGCACTGTTGCAAGCACCATGAGTTCATCCGTGATCGTGGCGCTTTCAACAGTGCCGAAATATCGGAAACTCGAAACAATAAATACACATGGTAAACATCCCATTTTAAGTTCTAATGGAACCCTTTATAGCTGTGGCGGCTACACATACAAGCGGCACCGACCGTGCCGGCCACAACACTGAGGCGCGTTGAAGACCCTCGCCGTATTTACGTGCGCGCTCCTCTCTAACACACAGTGGCGAGACGATCCAAACCGCGCGCACTGAACAATCTGGCGCTGCTCGCTGATTGGTCAAACGCCTCGAGTACGAGCGCTCCCTGATACTAAGTGCCAAAATTAAAACTAGACTTAAGCAGTGGTCAAAATAATAAATTATTGGTAAATACACATCAATACTTTTATTCTCCTCAAACCTACAACATACTTGTAAAGTGGTGACCCCGACATGATATTTATCTTTCGTGGACGAGGGCTTAGAGATGGAGTCAGAGGAAGTTTCTGCTATTACCGTGAAGTCACGCATTCCTATCTTTTGGCGCGACAAACCACAGCTTTGGTTCGGACAGTTCGAGACGGTCGTGAATCCGCAGAAACCTAGCGATGAAGCTAAGTTCAGTCTCCTAGTCGCTCACTTGGAAACGGTGGATGTGGAGCAGATAGCGACATCATCATGAGCAAATCAAACGCGGGACGCTACGAAGAGGCCAAGAAACGTTTGTTATCCGTCTATGAAGAGTCGGAAACGATACAACTGCAGAAATTATTGAACGAGATGGAATTAGGCGATCAAAAACCATCCCAATTACTACGTCGGATGCGAGAACCTGCCGCTGACAAGATATCAGACTCAACCCTCCAAATGTTATGGATGAGACACCTACCTGCCTCTACACGCGTTGTACTGTCCGTGAACGACCAGGCTTCACTGAATATGCTGGCTGCCATGGCGGATAAGATGCACGAGCAAATGAGAGAAATCCACTCGGTTTGTGCGTGTCAACGTGCATCGACATCTCAATCGACGGCACAACCCACAAATAACGATACGCGAGATTTACGTGAAGCCATCCTACTTCTCACGAAGGAAGTAGCTTCGATAAAGATGCATCATTCCAGAGGAAGACGATCATCACGATCATTTAACCGCTGGCGGTCTCGTTCACACTCACGGGGACGACCTTCGAACAATTATCAACAACAATCAAGCGATTTGTGTTATTTTCATGAACGTTTTGGCGAGGAAGCTCGGAACTGCAGATCTCCCTGTAAATTCTCGAAGCGACAGAGAAATTAATTGCGACCCTGGCTAAGACGGGGACGGAGGTCGACTATTTATCAAGATACCGTCTACATATTTGCGACTATACAAACCACCTGCGATTCTTAGTGGACACCGGCGCGAACGTGTCAGTCATCCCACGCAATAAAGGAATGAAAGAAGCACTCGAAGTACTGTACGCAGCAAATGGCACCCCTATAAAAACGTATGGTGAGAGGGAACTGGAACTCAACATCGGCCTACGTCGTGTACTGCGCTGGAGATTCATTGTGGCTGACGTCAATCGACCAATACTAGGAGCCGATTTCCTACGACACCACGACCTACTCGTTGACGGACGTGCGAAGAAACTCATTGATAAGAAAACGGGAATAGCGACCAATGGCTGTATAACGATCAACACCTCCACACCTACAGTTCTCACCATCAACGTTACAGATCCCTACCACAACCTTCTCCAACAATACGCTGAAATAACTTCTTCGAAATTTTCAACTGTAAGAAATAGTGAAGTTGAACACCATATAGTGACTGAAGGCCCACCGATATATTGCAAAGCAAGACCTTTACCGCCGCACAAGTACCGGGCAGCGAAGAAGGAGTTCCAGATCATGCTGGAACAAGGCATTTGCAGACCGTCGAAATCACCGTGGGCGAGTCCATTACACCTTGTAGAAAAGAAGAGTGGCGAATACAGGCCCTGTGGAGACTACAGAAGGCTGAACGCAGTTACAAAACCCGACCGCTATCCAATTCCTCGACTTCGTGATTTCACTTACAGACTAGAAGGAATGAGGATATTTTCGAAAATCGATTTAAAAAAAGCCTACCATCAATTAAGGATCAGAGAAGAAGATGTAGAAAAACAGCCGTCATCACACCTTTTGGGCTCTTTGAATTTCCCAGCTTGTGCTTTGGTTTGTGCAACGCTGGCCAAACCTTTCAACGGTTATCAACACGGTCGTGGGTGGTATGGACAACGTGTTTCCTTTCGTTGACGATATACTGCTCGCGACACCAGATGAGCAAGCTCACAAACAACTGCTGGAAGAGGTTTTCAAGCGATTAAAAGAATACCGATTGCGAATAAACGTGTCGAAATGCGTTTTCGGTAAAACGAGATTGGAGTTTCTGGGTTATCTACTGACCCCAGAAGGAATACAACCTCTAGAAGAACGTGTGAAGGTCATATCATCATACCCTGAACCCACGACTATACAGGAATTACGACGCTTCCTTGGTATACTAAATTTTTATAAAGAAAAAATTCAGCATGCTGCGCACGCACAAGAGAAGCTTTATAAATATGTAAAAACGTCAATAAAAAACGACAAGACGAAGATTCAGTTGACCAGTGACGAAAGGAAGGCCTTCGAAGAATGCAGAAACAGTATCAAGCAAGCCGTCACCTTGTCTCACCCTTCGACACGTGCGCCTCTAGCTCTCATGTGCGACGCATCAAACACATGCGTAGGAGCCGCCCTGCAACAATGTGTAAATGACCACTGGCAGCCACTCGGTTTCTTTTCAAAGAAGCTCACCGAAGCACAACAAAACTACAGCACATTCGACCGAGAGCTGCTAGCGATATATCTCGCTATTCGACATTTTCGACACATGTTTGAAGGACGAGAAATAACGGTATTCACGGACCACAAACCGTTAACTCACGCACTGCTGAGACAAAATAGCAAAACTGAGACTCCAATGCGCACAAGACATTTACATTTCATCAGTCAGTTTACGACGAAAATATGTCATATCGAAGGGAAGGACAACGTTGTGGCCGACGCCCTATCAAGGCTCGAAGCAATATCCACCCCTTCTCCAATAGACTACGACGAGCTAGCAAAACAACAACGCAGCGACACCGATTTGAATGACGTCATCAAGAACAAGTCGCTACAATTCGAACGCTTGAGACTACATAACAGTAACACGATGGTTCTGTGTGAAACTTCGACTGGTATCACTCGACCTTACTTGCCACTGAAACTACGAAAAATTGCATTCGATTCTGTGCACAACCTCAGCCATCCCGGTACGCGCGCCACAAGAAAAATGATCACAAAACGTTTTTTCTTGCCAAACATGAACGCAGACATAACTGAGTGGACAAGAACCTGTTTAAACTGCCAGCGAACAAAGGTACAGCGACACACTATTACACCGTTGCAAGAATTCCCGCCCGCAGATCGCTTGTCACACATTCATATAGACATCGTTGGACCACTACCTATATCAGACGGCAAACGATACTGCGTGACTATCATTGACAGGGCGACAAGATGGCCTGAAGCTTTTCCCGTCAGCGATATAGAAGCGAATACAATTGCGACGCATACGTCAGCGACAACATCACGGCGGCGTTGAACAAACTACAAGCCGTCCAACGTAACACCGATCGCCGTGCTATGTTTATACATGACGAGCTACATAAAAGTTCGCATGTATTCATTCGCATCGACGCTTACCGGCGACCGCTAACCCCAACGTATGAAGGGCCATATCGAGTGTTGAACAGACAAGATAAAGTCTACACAGTACTAGTCAAGGATCGCCCGATGAACATTACCGTAGACCGACTAAAACCTGCATTTCTGGCCAACACAGAAGACAGCACAAATCACAACGATGCACCTTCTGTACTCCAACCATACATTACACGTTCCGGACGGACATCGAAACCTACTGTACGTTTTGATATTCATGCGTAACATCAACGTGCAGCCGCAGCGGCGGTCGACCGCGCACTAACGCACACTCGCACAGCGGATGACTCGGCGACAACAGCGAGGACCTAGCTGCGTGCGCCTGCGCCGGCATACGATTACGAGCGCTTCGCTGGGGAGGAGCTATGTGGCGGCTACACATACAAGCGGCACCGACCGTGCCGGCCACAACACTGAGGCGCGTTGAAGACCCTCGCCGTATTTACGTGCGCGCTCCTCTCTAACACACAGTGGCGAGACGATCCAAACCGCGCGCACTGAACAATCTGGCGCTGCTCGCTGATTGGTCAAACGCCTCGAGTACGAGCGCTCCCTGATACTAAGTGCCAAAATTAAAACTAGACTTAAGCAGTGGTCAAAATAATAAATTATTGGTAAATACACATCAATACTTTTATTCTCCTCAAACCTACAACATACTTGTAAATAGCTTTGAGTTATGTCATAGTTTATTAAGTAAAAAAAATAGCAATGTGGGTAGAATTAACAATCTTATTAACCCCTCCAACTAAGCTAAATATGCTTGTGTCTGGAGTGGGTTCATGGCAATAGTGTAATGGGTGGTGTTCGAACTTGTGATCTCTCAATCACAAGTCCGACACCTATGGACGTTGGAGCAAATGAAGTGGGTCGGTAAGTATGTTTTGGATGAGGTAACTCACGTTCTGCGGCAGGTGCTGCGGCGGCAAGGGCACGGAGAGCAGCTTGCGGCAGTAGCTGAGCAGCTGCTGCAGCACGGCGCGGCGCAGCGGGGCCCGGCGCGCGGCGCCGCCCCCGCCGCCCGCCAGCACGTCGGCCAGCAGCCCCGACAGGCGCGCCTCCGCGCACGCGCCCCCGCGCGCCCCGCCGCACTCGCGCACCCACCACACCGACGAGTGCGCTGCGTATACACATCACATATTACACATGTCTTCTGGTTAAACACACGGATTATTTTCAAACATTTTGTAAGATAGGTAATATTTTTATATAGAATTTATAATAGATAATTTAAATTATGGTCAATTGCCCGAAATATTGGCGTTTAATTTCACTTTATGGAAAGCGGTAGTGTTACGACAGTATAAGAAACACATTACAAGTAAGATCTGAACAATTAAGCTATACATCCAAATTAACTTTATATGACAGACTAGTATTTGCGTGTTGCGCGAGGTGCAAGCACCTCGCGTGCTTGTGGTGGTGGATTGTTCACTTTTAAAACCCCTAAATGTAGTAAAATGTCAAACATAACCGTTAAGTAATATTTTTTTCTGAAAAATGAGCGAAAGGGAAAATTTCTTTTTTTTTCTTTTGTTTGCAATGTGGGTAGAAATCACATTACTAGCAATCTTGTTAACCTATCGAACTAAGCTAAATATACTTGTGTTTGTAGTGGGTTCAGGGCTCAAACCCGTAAACTTTCGATCACAACTCCAACACACGGCCACCGCTAGCGCGCAGCCCGCGTTTGTCTAGTACATACCGACGGTGAGGAAGAGCGGCAGCGCTTGGTGCACGTGCTTGGCGGCGAGCAGCTGCAGCATGGGGTGCGCCAGACGTAGTAACGTGGCCTGCAGGTCGTAGGCGTGGCCGGGCGGCGCGCGCCACACGCCCACCACCGCGCGCAGCGCCGCCAGCGCGCCGCCCGCGTGTGTGTAGTGAGTACATACCGACGGTGAGGAAGAGCGGCAGCGCTTGGTGCACGTGCTTGGCGGCGAGCAGCTGCAGCATGGGGTGCGCCAGACGTAGTAACGTGGCCTGCAGGTCGTAGGCGTGGCCGGGCGGCGCGCGCCACACGCCCACCACCGCGCGCAGCGCCGCCAGCGCGCCGCCCGCGTGTGTGTAGTGAGTACATACCGACGGTGAGGAAGAGCGGCAGCGCTTGGTGCACGTGCTTGGCGGCGAGCAGCTGCAGCATGGGGTGCGCCAGACGTAGTAACGTGGCCTGCAGGTCGTAGGCGTGGCCGGGCGGCGCGCGCCACACGCCCACCACCGCGCGCAGCGCCGCCAGCGCGCCGCCCGCGTGTGTGTAGTGAGTACATACCGACGGTGAGGAAGAGCGGCAGCGCTTGGTGCACGTGCTTGGCGGCGAGCAGCTGCAGCATGGGGTGCGCCAGACGTAGTAACGTGGCCTGCAGGTCGTAGGCGTGGCCGGGCGGCGCGCGCCACACGCCCACCACCGCGCGCAGCGCCGCCAGCGCGCCGCCCGCGTGTGTGTAGTGAGTACATACCGACGGTGAGGAAGAGCGGCAGCGCTTGGTGCACGTGCTTGGCGGCGAGCAGCTGCAGCATGGGGTGCGCCAGACGTAGTAACGTGGCCTGCAGGTCGTAGGCGTGGCCGGGCGGCGCGCGCCACACGCCCACCACCGCGCGCAGCGCCGCCAGCGCGCCGCCCGCGTGTGTGTAGTGAGTACATACCGACGGTGAGGAAGAGCGGCAGCGCTTGGTGCACGTGCTTGGCGGCGAGCAGCTGCAGCATGGGGTGCGCCAGACGTAGTAACGTGGCCTGCAGGTCGTAGGCGTGGCCGGGCGGCGCGCGCCACACGCCCACCACCGCGCGCAGCGCCGCCAGCGCGCCGCCCGCGTGTGTGTAGTGAGTACATACCGACGGTGAGGAAGAGCGGCAGCGCTTGGTGCACGTGCTTGGCGGCGAGCAGCTGCAGCATGGGGTGCGCCAGACGTAGTAACGTGGCCTGCAGGTCGTAGGCGTGGCCGGGCGGCGCGCGCCACACGCCCACCACCGCGCGCAGCGCCGCCAGCGCGCCGCCCGCGTGTGTGTAGTGAGTACATACCGACGGTGAGGAAGAGCGGCAGCGCTTGGTGCACGTGCTTGGCGGCGAGCAGCTGCAGCATGGGGTGCGCCAGACGTAGTAACGTGGCCTGCAGGTCGTAGGCGTGGCCGGGCGGCGCGCGCCACACGCCCACCACCGCGCGCAGCGCCGCCAGCGCGCCGCCCGCGTGTGTGTAGTGAGTACATACCGACGGTGAGGAAGAGCGGCAGCGCTTGGTGCACGTGCTTGGCGGCGAGCAGCTGCAGCATGGGGTGCGCCAGACGTAGTAACGTGGCCTGCAGGTCGTAGGCGTGGCCGGGCGGCGCGCGCCACACGCCCACCACCGCGCGCAGCGCCGCCAGCGCGCCGCCCGCGCCGCGTGCGCACACCACGCGCGACACCACCGACTGCAGCGCGCTCGCTGCGCCTGCGCCGCCGCCGATCTGCGCACCGCCCTGCCGAACATACCCTTACTCACTTACACATACACACAGCCAGCTCGTGGCTCATCGAACAGGTCATGCACTTTACTTACTCACTGAGTATTACAATTTGCAATTAATAATAATAATATAACATTTGAAAACTTCAGTAGCGCCATCAGGATGGAATTTGGGGTGGACAAATGTGCGGTCATGCATGTAAAGTGCCGGGAGATTATGGAATCCGTGGGAACTCAACTCTCGGATTCCATACAGCTAAGATCCCTCGGTGAAGCCTTCAAGTATTTGGGTATGGCAGTGGCGCTAGGTATCATAGATGCTGCTTATGTGAAACAGTCATTGAAGGAACGCTTCTTTAGCCGCCAGAATAAAGTACTGAATAGTCTTTTATCAGGCGGAAACAAGGTGCGTGCCTTCAATAGTTGAGTCATGCCAGTATTGATGTACTCTTTTGGCATACTCAAATGGACTCAGACTGAACTTGACGCCTTGGACAGGCGGGTCCGCACAACGCTGACTCCAAATCAAATGCATCACCCACGTTCATCGATGATGAGGCTGTATATCCCGCGAAAGTGCGGGGGTCGTGGCTTTTTAAATGCAAAGACCCTACACAACCGCGAGATATGCAGCCTTAGGGAATATTTCCTAGAAGCTGACGTGGGTATGCATCAGGATGTGGTAGCAGTGGACAAAAGCCTCACTCCGCTCTCCTTAGGTAGCGAGAATTGGCGTAAACCTGTAATATTAGATACTAATGACCGCAGAGCAGTAATGGCAGAGCAAGGAGCTTCACGGACGTTAATGGCAGGCCCTTCATGGGTCTGAAGTAGATTTATTAGCGTCCGTAGCCTGGCTACGTTTTGGTGACCTCTTCGGGGAAACCGAAGGTTTTGTCTGTGTGATTATGGACGAAGTTATGATGACAAATAACTATCGGAAATATATTGTGAAGAATGGACGGTAGACACATAATATGTCGGGCATGTCACAAACCAGGAGAATCCATTCGTCACATTATCTCCGGTTGTTCTCGTCTGGCTAACGGAGAATACTTCCATAGACACAACCACCGGCAACTTGCTCTTAAATACAATCTTGTGGAATCGGAAGTACCGTACTATAGGTATGTGCCCGACCTAGTTCTCGAAAAAGGCAATATTGCACTGTACTGGGATCGGTCTATTATCACAAACAGGACTATTGTTGTCAATAAGCCTGACAGTGGTAATAGACCGATTAGAGCGTCGCACAATGATTGTTGATATAGCGGTCCCTCATAACGAGAACCTCGTGAAAGCCGAGAAAGATAAGCAAATTTACCTTGATTTGGCTCGCGAGGTTGTCGACATGTGGGATGTATGTAGATACAGCAATCATTGTGCCGATAGTCGTCTCAGCCAATGGCATAATAGCCAAGAGCTTCGACAAACATCTAAGGAGTCTCTCGTTAGGCAGGTGGATCAAGGGCTTGATCGAGAAAGCAGTACTTCTGGACACGGCGCGAATTGTTAGGAGGTTCCTCTCTCAAAAGCCGTGTCCACCGGTAGCTTGGACCCTGTTCCCGATACCAGTGAGATACTGTTTTTTATTATTTTAAATGTTTTTTTTTTATGGAATATTTAAAAATGTAATCAATATGTGTGTCGCTTAACTTCAAACTCGGATAAATCCAATTCTGAACATTTTTAAGATTTTGGTATCAAAAAAAAGGAAAAAAAATATGTTTTTAAATGATTTTATCAGTTGCGTATAAATCAGAATGGTTCATGAGAAATAAACCATTAAAATCATAATATGTTATCTAAATCAGATAGATCCATGAGACAGTTTTTTTCAAATGTAGTTAAGTCCATGAAAGCCAATCAGCCAATTGCATTTGTTCAACATGGCCGTCAGTCGACGTAAACCTTACGATAGTAGCACGGTACCCTCCTGCATTATTATTGTTTATTTTTGTTATTTAGCCAATTCCCATGGATAATTCTATTTAAATTGTGTCACCAAGTAAAGCCCGCATGCGGCCTAATATAAAATTTCGCCGTAAGAAAGAGGAAAGAGCGAAAATACGGTAAGTTTGAAATACCTATACCTAAGCGTCGTTTGGAATCCCGGGTTGGCACTAGTGTTGTGCTAACTATTATCGATTATTATTATTTTGTTGTTGTAGGTACTGTTACAGAATAATTTGCATATAATAAGTATGTAAGGATATAATATTCAGTACATATTAGAACTGTCTGGTCAGATTCGGGTAGGATACAGTATCAAAATTTGATCAAATTCAGGTTCATGAAGCAAAACTAATTGGTGTTCGTAAATTACTGCAAACGGACTTTGGCCAAGACTGGGCATCGTTGGTGGAATTAAAACATTATAAAAAAGTGCTTAACAGTGAAAATGTAATAGGGCGACCAATGCACAAAGAAGAAGTTGAAGAAGATGACTCAGAAGAAATATTGAATTTTGTTTAAAATAATTTAAATCGGTTACCTCTTATTTTTGTAAAATAAAACTAGATTTCCTTATTTTGTTTGTATTATTTAGTTAGCTAACAAAATTTGACTATCGATGGTATACCGTTATTTCGCCACTACCACAACCCTAGTTCTGATCGTATATTTTCAAATCCAGATAAATCCAGACCTGTTAAATCAAAATTTTATAAATCCACACTGAGTTTTTTCAAAGATAGATAAATTGCGTTCCATTATATCAAATGAAGGTAAATCCAATCTAAATATTGCATTTTTGAAAGAATTAATGGGTTAAATACTGAATTTACTAAACAGGATCGTTTTATTCAATACCTGTTACCATAAAAACAAAATACTGCATTTTAATTCATGAAATTAAGACTATTATCACTTTTTTGTAAATATCCCCTAAGAGGCTAGAGTGGATTTATCCGAGTTTGAAGTTAAGCGACACATGTATAATAATGTAATAAATGGAATAAAATAATAATAATAAAATTCTTTTATTTCGGACAGAATCCATTTGATTAGTACACAAATTAGTACTTAAAACTAACAGAAAAAGAAAAAACTAATTATTGAACGCCACATTGGTAGTGGCACAATTGCAGTAAAACAAAATTTAGTTACGCAAAGAGCTGAAATAGTTTTATCGTAATTGTAAATCATAATTATGCAATGTATTTTTATTAATCTATTACAATATAGTAGATCGGGGCACTTAGGGCCAGCCGCTCGTGCTGATCGTGTTATATCTACTTAAACATACAAGTAAATATAACTTGTTGACTACGTAGGGGGCGTAGTCAACAAGTTAACAACGACAAGAAAGTATTAAAGTCACACAGCAAAAAAATCCGCAACTGATTGACATGTTATTATTAAATTCTCAGAACAAAAATACCAGCTCCTAAAGTCTTTTTCTTTTATATTATATTATCATATATAAAAGTTGGCTAAAATTAAACGCTCGCTCTTTTTGATGCAACGTTTGCTGAGCAAGCGATATAATACGGGCGCACTATGTGCGCCGCGAGCTTAGTGTATTATGGACAGCAACCCGGTGCACTAATTTCCATCATTTAGCGATAATTTAGCTCTTACGTTACTTTGTTATCAGTATAAGGTTATCAGTGTGTTTAACTTAGTAGCGTAGCCCCTACACCGCTCCATCACACATATACCACAAATCGTATGCTACAGAAGATCATTTAAAGGTTACATTTGCCTACAATATATTCGAATATAAAGTGCGAATTCATCCACGAGGTACACGTAACTTACCAAATAAGGTTCCGAAGAGGCGACAGCTCCATCAGTATTGACATTCATAGTGACAAACTTAACGAGAGCCGGCACGAAGTGTTCACACTCCAAAATAACGCGACCCATTGTCTGTGTGCTGCTACCTTCCGTCTGCAAAATATATTAATGTGGGATTGGAGAAGCAAAATTAATAGCTTAACCTGCAAAACAACGTCAATAGCCTAATGGATAAGGTGTCGGACTTGTGATCGAGAGATCACGAGTTCGAACCCCACCCATTACACTGTTGCCATGAACCCACTCCAGACAAGCATATTTAGCTTAGTTGGAGGGGTTAAAAAGATTGCTAGTAATGTGAATACACCCACATTGCTAGTTATCTTTAAAAAAAAAGAACGGATATTTAAATTGTATACATTGTCGCTTTACTACCGGTAGCCATTACTCTGTTTTCGCGAATGAATCTGTGCGTCAATATATAAAATAGAAAAATAATGTTAACTTCAAACGTAACGTTAACTAGGGTTATGGGGTACGAGTATTAGCATTTTAGGAACTACACTGTTATATATCTACGCAATACATCATATAGTGCCCGCGCAGCGTGGATGTGGCACTAGCGAAGTGCGAACAAAATGTTTTTTCGAATATGTCCAAAGTAAAACGCAACCCCTTCGATCGCTAGCCTAGCTGATTAATTATACTTTCGGCAGATGAACAGGGTAAGTACGGCGATGCTCGAAAAATTTCAGTGTTATCTCAAGTTATTAAATAAATTAAGTTTTCTGTAAGTGTCAAGTGTAAATTACCTGTAGGGGTAAGCTTGCAATCCACGCCAAAGCTTGCATCGAGAGCACCCAACATCTTAGTGATATGTTTTCTAATCTGTAACAAACGGTATAATTTCAATGCGTTATTCAACACAAAAGCTCAATGGCGGACATAATACATTAGAAATACATAATTACCAGTCAATCATGTGTGATTTGAGAACACGCCAACCTCCGGAACTACTAGACGATTTGAATGTTTTTTTTTTTATATATACCTATTTTTGGGGCATAATTGATTTCGGAAACTGGAACATCTGATACAGAACTTTACACCCGAGCGGTGCCGCAGACAGAAGACAGCTACAGAAGTAAGCTAGCGTTAAATTAAATATTTTAGATTTGATCAGTGTGATTCCCAGGATTGCGGTCCCGTATGTTCGAATACAGGTACTATGCGTTACAGATGCTATTAAAAAATTTGGAACGTCAATGACGTCATCTGTCAAATGATACTTGAAAAGTATGATTAGCAAAGAAATCTTATTTTGTTTATTTTACTTTGTTTAATCGAGTATTATAATTATCTTATTTAAATAAAACGTTATGAACTAACCAAAATCAGCTAAAAATAATATTTTATCATTAAAAAAAATTAGTCGTTTTTTTTTTTTAAATTCATACTTAGTTTCTCTTATTTTCAATGTTGGCAAAAGCCCGAAAGCCATGCCAAAATTATTCAAAAAAATGTAATGAATTGACTGTCTTGAAGTCTGATTAATTCTATTTCTACATAAATCTTCATAAATAAATTTTATTTTAATGATTTCTTGTTTAGTTCACCCTACCTAATTTGTTCGATTAGACAGCTATGACATCACAATATGGCGCTGAGTCATGCCTGTTATTAGTTGAAACGCAGTGTACTTACGTGCAGAGAGAGTGCAGTAGCGCGTTAACGGTGTCTGAGGCGAGTCGTATGCGTGGCGTGTCGGCCGGTACAGCTAGAGTGGCCAGCGACCAGGCGCCGCCGCTGCCCCACGCCGACCCGTTCAGCGTCAGCCACAGCGAGATCACGTTCTCCATGAATGTGTACTTACGTGCAGAGCGAGTGCAGTAGCGCGTTAACAGTGTCTGAGGCGAGTCGTATGCGCGGCGTGTCGGCCGGTACAGCTAGAGTGGCCAGCGACCAGGCGCCGCCGCTGCCCCACGCCGACCCGTTCAGCGTCAGCCACAGCGAGATCACGTTCTCCATGAATGTGTACTTACGTGCAGAGCGAGTGCAGTAGCGCGTTAACAGTGTCTGAGGCGAGTCGTATGCGCGGCGTGTCGGCCGGTACAGCTAGAGTGGCCAGCGACCAGGCGCCGCCGCTGCCCCACGCCGACCCGTTCAGCGTCAGCCACAGCGAGATCACGTTCTCCATGAATGTGTACTTACGTGCAGAGCGAGTGCAGTAGCGCGTTAACAGTGTCTGAGGCGAGTCGTATGCGCGGCGTGTCGGCCGGTACAGCTAGAGTGGCCAGCGACCAGGCGCCGCCGCTGCCCCACGCCGACCCGTTCAGCGTCAGCCACAGCGAGATCACGTTCTCCATGAATGTGTACTTACGTGCAGAGCGAGTGCAGTAGCGCGTTAACAGTGTCTGAGGCGAGTCGTATGCGCGGCGTGTCGGCCGGTACAGCTAGAGTGGCCAGCGACCAGGCGCCGCCGCTGCCCCACGCCGACCCGTTCAGCGTCAGCCACAGCGAGATCACGTTCTCCATGAATGTGTACTTACGTGCAGAGCGAGTGCAGTAGCGCGTTAACAGTGTCTGAGGCGAGTCGTATGCGCGGCGTGTCGGCCGGTACAGCTAGAGTGGCCAGCGACCAGGCGCCGCCGCTGCCCCACGCCGACCCGTTCAGCGTCAGCCACAGCGAGATCACGTTCTCCATGAATGTGTACTTACGTGCAGAGCGAGTGCAGTAGCGCGTTAACAGTGTCTGAGGCGAGTCGTATGCGCGGCGTGTCGCCCGGTACAGCTAGAGTGGCCAGCGACCAGGCGCCGCCGCTGCCCCACGCCGACCCGTTCAGCGTCAGCCACAGCGAGATCACGTTCTCCATGAATGTGTACTTACGTGCAGAGCGAGTGCAGTAGCGCGTTAACAGTGTCTGAGGCGAGTCGTATGCGCGGCGTGTCGGCCGGTACAGCTAGAGTGGCCAGCGACCAGGCGCCGCCGCTGCCCCACGCCGACCCGTTCAGCGTCAGCCACAGCGAGATCACGTTCTCCATGAATGTGTACTTACGTGCAGAGCGAGTGCAGTAGCGCGTTAACAGTGTCTGAGGCGAGTCGTATGCGCGGCGTGTCGGCCGGTACAGCTAGAGTGGCCAGCGACCAGGCGCCGCCGCTGCCCCACGCCGACCCGTTCAGCGTCAGCCACAGCGAGATCACGTTCTCCATGAATGTGTACTTACGTGCAGAGCGAGTGCAGTAGCGCGTTAACAGTGTCTGAGGCGAGTCGTATGCGCGGCGTGTCGGCCGGTACAGCTAGAGTGGCCAGCGACCAGGCGCCGCCGCTGCCCCACGCCGACCCGTTCAGCGTCAGCCACAGCGAGATCACGTTCTCCATGAATGTGTACTTACGTGCAGAGCGAGTGCAGTAGCGCGTTAACAGTGTCTGAGGCGAGTCGTATGCGCGGCGTGTCGGCCGGTACAGCTAGAGTGGCCAGCGACCAGGCGCCGCCGCTGCCCCACGCCGACCCGTTCAGCGTCAGCCACAGCGAGATCACGTTCTCCATGAATGTGTACTTACGTGCAGAGCGAGTGCAGTAGCGCGTTAACAGTGTCTGAGGCGAGTCGTATGCGCGGCGTGTCGGCCGGTACAGCTAAAGTACCCGTCACGAGAAGCCATAAATTATGTAAACAAACATCTTTTACTAAGTAAACATTTTATACTGCGAGATAATAATAAATTTACCATATTCAATCGACATGAAATATAGACGGGTTATATGAAAGTAACAACTTATTTAATTTAGTCGGATCATATTTTAACGATGCAAAGCGCTATCGTTTGTGTTTCTTGGTACCGGAACGCGTCCGTCGCAGGGATTGTAAACTATCGGGACGCCATTTTGAAATAAACGCGTCATTCGAGTTTCCAATGCGTACGAGTTTGTTTCATTGCTTTGCATATATCGCGGATCTGGTTGTTATTGTTAATTTTGTTATTGTTTCGTTATCACTTTTTTATTGTTGTTACTTTAATTGTTGCGTTAATTTTATTTGTTATTACGTATAATGGAGCCAGTAGCCAGTACATCTAAGGAAATAAATTCGCCACGAAAAAAACGTCAAAAGGTGCGTAATACAATTTATCTAAAATATATAATAAGTAAAAAGAAAGAGTTGTTTGTTCAAACGCGCTAATCTTTGGAAACTTTAGGTTAATATTAGAAGTAGGTTTTAAATTGTGAAGTAATTGGTTAGGTTAATTGGTATACCTGGAGATATAGCTTGAGCTTCGTGTGACAAGTGACTACAGGTGATTTTTACAGGTGACGAGCTTTACGGCTAATGAGAAAAATATGGTGATCAACGTATATAAGTACGTGAAAGAAAATTGGCCATCGAATGAATATCCCTACAAAACCGAAATAAATAAAAAAACAGCATCGATTTTAGGAATTGGCATAGCATCTGTGTATAATATATTAAAAGAATATAAATCAGAAGAGGGAATAAAATCACCTATCAAGTCTAAAGACAGGCCTAAATTTTATCAGAAAGTAGACGATTTTGATAAATCCGTAATTAGGAAAAAAATTCACAGTTTCTTTTTAAATGGCCAATTACCAACAATTCCCAAGATTCTTCAGGCAGTCAATGACGATGAAGATTTGCCAAATTTTAGCGTAACAACTCTCAGGCGGCTAATAAAGCATTTAAACTTTAAATATATAAAACGACAGCGAAATAATGCACTTATTGATAGAGATGACATAACAATATGGTGGCGAAAATATTTGAAATATATTAAAGACTATAGACAACAAAATCGCCAGATATTTTACATGGATGAGACATGGGTGAATGCAGGTTAGTGTGTTTTTTTTATTGCAGTGAAACGGCAGACAACCATACGGTTCGCCTGATTGTAAGCAAATACCGTCGCCTTTACCGTGAAGTGATGTGTATGATACTGCAAATCTATTTGCAAAATATAACCCACGCGCCGCCGACCTTGAGACATTAGTTCTTAAGGGCTATCACAAGTGTGTATTAATAATAATGTACTTCAACTCTTTTACTGCGCAAGACGCTAATTAACAAATGTTTAATTGTTTTTACAGGACATACCCTAAATAAAACTTTGGTAGACAAACAAGTTAAAAGTAAGAAGCAGGCTTTCCTAGAAGGACTTAGCATTGGTGCACGTAACCCAACGTCAAAAGGTAAACGATTAATAATTACCCATATCGGCAATGAGAACGGTTTTGTAGAGGGCGGTGAAAATATATTTGAATGCAAGAAGACGGGAGATTACCATGAATCAATGGATGCAACACATTTTGAACAATGGTTTGAAAACGTTCTCCCAAAACTTGGAGAAAATGCAGTAGTGGTAATGGACACTGCACCATACCACTCAAGGCGTCTTGAAAGAATTCCTACTTCTGACTGGAAAAAAAATGATATACAAAATTGGCTTGTAAGTAAGAATATTTCTTACGACGACAATGAAATTAAGACTGAATTACTGCTAAAAGTAAAAAATGTTAAAGACAATTTTAAAACTTATGTAGTGGACGAGCTCGCAAAAAAATATAAGGTGGAAGTATTGAGACTCCCGCCATATCATTGTGAGCTTAATTCAATTGAGCTAATTTGGGCCAACGTAAAAGGATATGTTGCTCGCAAAAATACAAATTTTAAATTTGACGAGGTAAAACAATTATTACAAGAGGGAGTGCAGCAGATTACTTCGGAAAATTGGAAGCGTTGTGTGGAGCATGTTATCAAGGAAGAAGATAATTTTTATTCCAAAATCGATGAGATGATTGATAAAACTGTAGACAGCTTCGTGATACATGTCACTGATTCTGACACAGAAATGGAAACATCTGAATCTGACGAATAATTATTCTTAAATAATATATGTTAATTAATATTTGTTACTTAATAATTTATTAAATCTTAAACAAATTCATTTTTTTGTTGGTCCAAATGTTGTGAACTCCTGAACACTTGTTTACAAAATTTATAGCTTCTCATGACGGTTACTTTAGAGTGGCCAGCGACCAGGCGCCGCCGCTGCCCCACGCCGACCCGTTCAGCGTCAGCCACAGCGAGATCACGTTCTCCATGAATGTGTACTTACGTGCAGAGCGAGTGCAGTAGCGCGTTAACAGTGTCTGAGGCGAGTCGTATGCGCGGCGTGTCGGCCGGTACAGCTAGAGTGGCCAGCGACCAGGCGCCGCCGCTGCCCCACGCCGACCCGTTCAGCGTCAGCCACAGCGAGATCACGTTCTCCATGAATGTGTACTTACGTGCAGAGCGAGTGCAGTAGCGCGTTAACAGTGTCTGAGGCGAGTCGTATGCGCGGCGTGTCGGCCGGTACAGCTAGAGTGGCCAGCGACCAGGCGAAGCCGCTGCCCCACGCCGACCCGTTCAGCGTCAGCCACAGCGAGATCACGTTCTCCATGAATGTGTACTTACGTGCAGAGCGAGTGCAGTAGCGCGTTAACAGTGTCTGAGGCGAGTCGTATGCGCGGCGTGTCGGCCGGTACAGCTAGAGTGGCCAGCGACCAGGCGCCGCCGCTGCCCCACGCCGACCCGTTCAGCGTCAGCCACAGCGAGATCACGTTCTCCATGAATGTGTACTTACGTGCAGAGCGAGTGCAGTAGCGCGTTAACAGTGTCTGAGGCGAGTCGTATGCGCGGCGTGTCGGCCGGTACAGCTAGAGTGGCCAGCGACCAGGCGCCGCCGCTGCCCCACGCCGACCCGTTCAGCGTCAGCCACAGCGAGATCACGTTCTCCATGAATGTGTACTTACGTGCAGAGCGAGTGCAGTAGCGCGTTAACAGTGTCTGAGGCGAGTCGTATGCGCGGCGTGTCGGCCGGTACAGCTAGAGTGGCCAGCGACCAGGCGCCGCCGCTGCCCCACGCCGACCCGTTCAGCGTCAGCCACAGCGAGATCACGTTCTCCATGAATGTGTACTTACGTGCAGAGCGAGTGCAGTAGCGCGTTAACAGTGTCTGAGGCGAGTCGTATGCGCGGCGTGTCGGCCGGTACAGCTAGAGTGGCCAGCGACCAGGCGCCGCCGCTGCCCCACGCCGACCCGTTCAGCGTCAGCCACAGCGAGATCACGTTCTCCATGAATGTGTACTTACGTGCAGAGCGAGTGCAGTAGCGCGTTAACAGTGTCTGAGGCGAGTCGTATGCGCGGCGTGTCGGCCGGTACAGCTAGAGTGGCCAGCGACCAGGCGCCGCCGCTGCCCCACGCCGACCCGTTCAGCGTCAGCCACAGCGAGATCACGTTCTCCATGAATGTGTACTTACGTGCAGAGCGAGTGCAGTAGCGCGTTAACAGTGTCTGAGGCGAGTCGTATGCGCGGCGTGTCGGCCGGTACAGCTAGAGTGGCCAGCGACCAGGCGCCGCCGCTGCCCCACGCCGACCCGTTCAGCGTCAGCCACAGCGAGATCACGTTCTCCATGAATGTGTACTTACGTGCAGAGCGAGTGCAGTAGCGCGTTAACAGTGTCTGAGGCGAGTCGTATGCGCGGCGTGTCGGCCGGTACAGCTAGAGTGGCCAGCGACCAGGCGCCGCCGCTGCCCCACGCCGACCCGTTCAGCGTCAGCCACAGCGAGATCACGTTCTCCATGAATGTGTACTTACGTGCAGAGCGAGTGCAGTAGCGCGTTAACAGTGTCTGAGGCGAGTCGTATGCGCGGCGTGTCGGCCGGTACAGCTAGAGTGGCCAGCGACCAGGCGCCGCCGCTGCCCCACGCCGACCCGTTCAGCGTCAGCCACAGCGAGATCACGTTCTCCATGAATGTGTACTTACGTGCAGAGCGAGTGCAGTAGCGCGTTAACAGTGTCTGAGGCGAGTCGTATGCGCGGCGTGTCGGCCGGTACAGCTAGAGTGGCCAGCGACCAGGCGCCGCCGCTGCCCCACGCCGACCCGTTCAGCGTCAGCCACAGCGAGATCACGTTCTCCATGAATGTGCAGTCCATCTGGGGCAGGGAGATTACACTCATGATTACATGTCATACGCTACAGTTCTAGATTAGAATAAGCTGGAGCCAGCACTAGTGAAAATAAAAATAATACAGGAAGATACAGTCCATTATGAAAATATTATTAAGATTCATCATTATTGTAGCTGAAATATTAATTGCCCCATGTAAATAAATACTTTACCTTGTACTCTCTTATGTTGGTTTATGTTTTTCGCAAACATGCAGTATCAGTAGTAAATGAAAAAGTCTAACGAACCATTGGATAATTTTACGGATAAATGATGATTGCGATGTGTGAAAATAATTAATAATTGATATTTTTTAAATCAAAATGTAAAAAGCAAATTAAGCTAATAGTAATGCATGCTCAACAACTATATGCCTTAATAGTGAGCTCATGCAATGCGCTATTAAGCCATACCAGTCTGATTTAACTATTAAGTTAGATTAATAATGTAATTGTGCAGTTGTATTGTGTGGTTTGTGAACCAAAACAAAAATACGGGATGATCCCCATTAAGGAGCAAACTCAATAAAGCTATTAAGGAAAATAGTAGTGACCTGATAGTGGAACTCGAGCGCCAGATGCCTGAAGACGTCGTAGAGGGTGTGCGTGAGCGGTGGGTGTGGCGCGCGTGGGGCGGGCGGGGCGCGGGGCGCGGGCGGGGGCGCGGGGGGCGGGGCGCGCACGCCGGCCGCCAGCGCACCCGCCGTGCGCAGCAGTGCACGCCGCGCCAGAGCCTCACCCGCGCCACCGCCGCCACCGCCGCCCGCTTCCACGCGCCCATCACAGCATACTGACACGTTGCTGCAACACGTCAATTATATTTAATTTAACCCCTCAAATCACGGAAGTTGAAATGTCAAAATAATCAAGTGACGCTTAATCGCCTGCGAGCGTTACGTCACCACCCGCGATAACGACCCACTTGACTAAAATACTTATAAATACAAAAGTAGACCACTAATTCTCTTTCTGTAAAAAATATTGTATTATTGAATATTTTTTCTGTTTCTATATGAATAAATGGATGTCTAATATGCTGCTATTTTTTTTTTTACACCTTGGAAATTTTGAAAGCTGTTAGAAAAAGTTTTATTGAATAAAAAAATATTCTTTGAATTCTTATCAAAAATACCTTGTTCATTGATAAGCTAGTGAGTCATACTATCAATAAATCAACACATTTTATTGCACTTGAACGAAAATAATTATATAAACAACACTTGAAATTTGCTGATAAAGTTATGAGGCCTGCGTGCGAACCATGTACTTCGAGCCGTCGTTATTGTTTTTCATTTTGTGGAATGGGCCCCAAATATTTATATAAGCTTGATATAGTACTTCTTTACACATTTACGTTAATATTTCTGATATTGAATGAACAAGATGTGAAAAAATTAGGTAATAAATAAAACTAGATGAAATTACAAGGCCTTTCTTTGAAGCTAGTTTTCATAGACACACTTATCTGATCCTAGTTCAAATAATGTAAATAGGGGACAATAAAGTCTGAATATTACGATGAAATATCGTTTACATATAGCTTTCATAGAAAAATATCTAAAAAATTCAAGTTGAAATGAAGTATTATTCTCGAAAACATGAATAATTTACTAGTGATGGGGCTCACACTTTTTGCGCGATTTATCGATATCTGGCTAAGGTCATAGTTTCAGTACAAGCTTGGTTTGGAAATAAATAAAAACCATTATTAAGTAAAACATTGTTTTATTTTTCCATAAAAAGTGGGGTCAAAGGGGGTGACAAAAATGCAAGATGGAACAATCAGGACATGTGAGGTATCGTATGAAAGGGCTTTCTCAGTACATTCTAAAACAATTTTTATTTTAGGCTATAGCCCAACATTTTTTTTTCTCGCAATCAATATATTGTTTCCGGGTTATTAAGAAAAATGTAAAAAAATACCCGCCCCCAAACTCAGAAGATTACGAATCGAAAAATTTGAAATAATTACATTAGATAATTATACAACAATGGTTCCTCCAGTAGTATGTTCTAAAACTATAGATCAAAAAACTATAACTCCTACTAAAGATACTATAATGACTGTGTGTGATACAAGCATCACTGCTACAAGTATAGCTCCTGTAACTGCTACCAGTCCAGTTCCTACTGTAACGATATCAAAGAAAAACAAAGACGCGACCGGCACCAAAATAAAACGTTCAAAAACAAGAATAGAATCAGAAACCGCTAACAAACTTTTTGAATCACCGATCGCTGTACTAGCGAAGCTTTTGGAAGAGTCCCCGAAATCAGAACCTGGAGACGATGGAACTGTCAAAAGAATCGACTACTGTATTGAAAACTTTAGCAAAACAAATAGCAGGAATAACGGAGAAGAGCAAAGTATGCAATGTAGCAAAGATGAAACTAAGACAGATAAATTAATTGAAGTGACGGAGTTAGGTGAAGAATCTGATGGGTTGGCGCAAGCTATGAGTGACAAGCTAGTTGAGATGGACACGTTAGTGTTCGGACATGACACATTGACCTCTCAAATTACGGAAGGCCCCCGGCGGCCACAAAAACCAGCTTAAGTTGACCTCTAAAATCGATAGTGGAGGAAAAGGGGTGGAAAAATAATTTTAGAGGTCAACTTAAGCTGGCCGCCGGCGGCCTTCCGTGATTTGAAAGGTTAATCAGCCAAGTTTCAGCTTCCGACGTACTTGGGAAAGGAAATACAGATTTAGACATAAAAAAGAATCGAACCACACACAATCCTCACGTGTAAACCAGTAGGCGAAAGTTGTAAACACAATAAATTATTTACAGATAAAAAAAATGTACAAACACCGTAACTTCCAAAACATCTCCAAAATGTTCAGATAAAACTGAGAGAGATGAAAAAAATGATATAACAAATATAAAAGTTCCATCAGCAGTAAAAACTGATCAACCAAAAGTAGATATCAATAAGATTAACCTTGATGAATTAAATAGAGAAATGAGACATTTGGGCACAAGTGATAAACCTGAAAGATTGCCTAAAAGACAGAAGATCACAGATTGCAGTGAAACAGCAACCTGCTATAATGAAATTAAAAATAAATTTAATGAAAAGAATAAAGAAACTAGTGTTTCGTGTATAAAATTAAATGCAGAACAAGTCGCGAATAGTCTTAACCTCGCAAATCACGGAAGGCCGCCGGCGGCCACAAAAACCAGCTTAAGTTGACCTCTAAAATCGATAGGGGAGGAAAAGGGGTGGAAAAATAATTTTAGAGGTCAACTTAAGCTGGCCGCCGGTGGCCTTCCGTGATTAGGTTAATCAGCCAAGTTTCAGCTTCCGACGTACTTGGGAAAGGAAATACAGATTTAGACATAAAAAAGAATCGAACCACACACAATCCTCACGTGTAAACCAGTAGGCGAAAGTTGTAAACACAATAAATTATTTACAGATAAAAAAAATGTACAAACACCGTAACTTCCAAAACATCTCCAAAATGTTCAGATAAAACTGAGAGAGATGAAAAAAATGATATAACAAATATAAAAGTTCCATCAGCAGTAAAAACTGATCAACCAAAAGTAGATATCAATAAGATTAACCTTGATGAATTAAATAGAGAAATGAGACATTTGGGCACAAGTGATAAACCTGAAAGATTGCCTAAAAGACAGAAGATCACAGATTGCAGTGAAACAGCAACCTGCTATAATGAAATTAAAAATAAATTTAATGAAAAGAATAAAGAAACTAGTGTTTCGTGTATAAAATTAAATGCAGAACAAGTCGCGAATAGTCTTAACCTCGCAAATCACGGAAGGCCGCCGGCGGCCACAAAAACCAGCTTAAGTTGACCTCTAAAATCGATAGGGGAGGAAAAGGGGTGGAAAAATAATTTTAGAGGTCAACTTAAGCTGGCCGCCGGTGGCCTTCCGTGATTAGGTTAATCAGCCAAGTTTCAGCTTCCGACGTACTTGGGAAAGGAAATACAGATTTAGACATAAAAAAGAATCGAACCACACACAATCCTCACGTGTAAACCAGTAGGCGAAAGTTGTAAACACAATAAATTATTTACAGATAAAAAAAATGTACAAACACCGTAACTTCCAAAACATCTCCAAAATGTTCAGATAAAACTGAGAGAGATGAAAAAAATGATATAACAAATATAAAAGTTCCATCAGCAGTAAAAACTGATCAACCAAAAGTAGATATCAATAAGATTAACCTTGATGAATTAAATAGAGAAATGAGACATTTGGGCACAAGTGATAAACCTGAAAGATTGCCTAAAAGACAGAAGATCACAGATTGCAGTGAATATAATATTAAATATTATATTTTAAAACTAGTATTTGCGTGTTGCGCGAGGTGCAAGCACCTCGCGTGCTTGTGAAAAAAAAAAGAATTTGCGTGTTGCGCGAGGTGCAAGCACCTCGCGTGCTTGTGAAAAAAAAAAAAAGGCGGGGGTTGATGGAGGGGTTTAGTATTCGCGTGTTGCGCGAGGTGCAAGCACCTCGCGAGCTTGTGAAAAAAAAATTAAAAAAAAAAGAGGGGGGGGGGGGTGATGGGGGGGGGGGGGTTGCACAAGTATTTCGACTTAAGCATTGCCCCTCTAAATGAATCTGAAAAAAAAAATGTTCCAAGTCTCTTAGATTCCGAGATCCGCCTAAAGGGGGGGAGAAGGGGGGCGGGGGGGACTTTGAAAAATGGTTTTTACTTAACCGAGCCTCTTCTATACGAATCCGTAAAAAACAAAAAATACGGGTCTCGTAGTTTCCGAGATACGATAGGGAGGGGGGAGAAGGGGGGTGAAAAGGGGAGGTTTGGCACTTTTCCCGTAGGTTTGAGAGTTACTTGTTTACGAATCTGTCAAAATATACCCACCTCCCCATCCACCATCTGGGAGAACAATTATGTCAATGAGTGAGTGAGTCAGTCAGTGGTAATTTAGCTTTATATAGTATAACTAGTATTTGCGTGTTGCGCGAGGTGCAAGCACCTCGCGTGCTTGTGAAAAAAACTAAAGCATTGCCCCTGTAAATCAAGTATTTGCGTGTTGCGCGAGGTGCAAGCACCTCGCGTGCTTGTGAAAAAAAAAAAAAAAGAGGGGGGGGGGTGATGGGGGGGGGGTTGCACAAGTATTTCGACTAAAGCATTGCCCCTCTAAATGAATCTGAAAAAAAAAATGTTCCAAGTCTCTTAGATTCCGAGATCCGCCTAAAGGGGGGGAGAAGGGGGGCGGGGGGGGGACTTTGAAAAATGGTTTTTACTTTACCGAGCCTCCTCTATACGAATCCGTAAAAAAAAAAATACGGGTCTCGTAGTTTCCGAGATACGATAGGGGGGGGGGGGGAGAAGGGGGGTGAAAAGGGGAGGTTTGGCACTTTTCCCGTAGGTTTGAGAGTTACTTGTTTACGAATCTGTCAAAATATACCCACCTCCCCATCCACCATCTGGGAGAACAATTATGTCAGTGAGTCAGTGAGTGGTAATTTAGCTTTATATAGTATAATAAGTAAATGAATTTATTACAATGGATATCCAATGTGACCTGAATTCTGTAAATATTTACTTCGATGCATGCATCCGAAAGGCATATTATATACATATAATATTTTGTCTTTACCTATGAAATTGCTGTTTTGGCATACTGGCCATTTCAAATCAAATTCTTTTTGGCTAAGGATTCTAATATCAAATTAATTTTATATTAAAAACATGGAGTTGTTTTTAAAAATTTGTCATTTGTTTAATGATATATAAGCGTTCTATTTTCATCGCAATCGAAAATTTTTCTTCATCATGGATACGTTAAAAATCGAGCAAATGGAATATGAGTACCGTTGTGGCACCGAAGCGGCACGTAACATCAACGACCATGGTATGGTATGCTCGCTTCCAGTTTAGAAATTTCAACTTGAAAAATGAACCCCGTGGCCCACCGAAAACTTTGGTCAACAATGACGAATTAAAGGCGACTGAGGAAGCTGATAGATACATGTTTACTTAAAACTACATGAAAAATACAACGATATTTCTAAGTTGCAAAATCATCAAAACCTTTATATTTATACAATATAACCGCTGCTATTAGATGGCGCTATTTCTGAATCACGCTAGTGGTATCATCTGGAATTTGTATAGGTGATCCAAAAGTGTATTTAGACAAAAGGTTTCTTATTTATTACTTACATATACTTTCTATGTACGAAGTTAATGTACCTAACATTCACTTCATACATACGTACATAAACTCACGACTTTTTCCCAAGGGGGTAGGCAGAAACCACAGAATGCCACCTGCTATGATCCTTACATACTTCTTTCGCCTCGTCTACGTTCATACATCTGATCATACACGCACGTCGATTACGAGCTACGCACCCGACCTTTCTGAAGAATCTCACCAATAAGGTCAGTGTAGGTCTTCCTAGTCTTCAACTTAATAACAAAGTTTTATTCTAAATTGTATACTTCCATTAAAACAAAATTGAAAGACGAAAAATCTTTTTATACACAACACGTTGAATTTTAGTAACTCAAATAATCTCTGTATTCCTTTGGTCTTAGAACTCATAGAATTGTCAGTTAATTTAATGTAAATTAATTGTTGATTAGTTAATTAATAAAAATGCTTTATGCTTCTTTTTCGATTTATGTCACTGCCAAGCAGCCTTGTTAATGCTGTAGTAAAATTATTTTTTTAAATTTATTAACTGACAAATCAGGCACATAACTTGGTAATGTACGTATTGTACAAACGGATAGAATTGTCTTCAAAATTACTTATATAAATAGACTCCAGTCTGTCACTTTCAAAATCGGTCACTCAGATTCAAAACAACTCATACTACTTTCACTTCACACTCACACTACAAGTTATTTATGGGTAATAGATACGAAAAGAGAAAAAGTGAATAAGCAAAGCATCTAAGTGGTATGATGTATTCTAAAGCAGTTGTCCACACACAGTGGCACGTCGCACGTCTGGCATTTATAGGGAGACCGTTGATGTTTCCCATTCTTGATACAGACAACGCATCTCCCTCGGCCTTGTCTGTTCCGTTGTTGATCAGTGGCGCTGGGTGGTATTTTAACGGGCCAATGTGTGTGCACAACTATATTTAATGGAAGTGAGTTGCTAGCTGCACGTTGCAAAGCGGGTGTTGCACGGCGGTTTTGAGGGCAATGATTTAAATGATTGGCTACTATGGACTCTACAAGCTGAAGACGGAATTGCAGATGATCTACTGGGCGTTGCATCGAAGACTGCAGAAGAGTGCGCGCGTTTAGGATGGAACAGTTCAGAAGCCGTTTGAAAAGTTTCATATACCATTTGGCACATCGCTTTCGCTCAAGCAAGTACGGTTCCAGCATTTGGTCTTTCATGTCAATCCCACCCATTGACCTGTTGTAGTCTAAAACTACCTGTGGCTTGAATGGCAGGGGACGAGCTGGCGGACGAGATGGAACTGTCGCTAAGCCAATGGCTGAACCGTGACAAGTCGAGATCGTGGTGATCCTTTTCTTGTCCTGCCAAGACAAGACACAGAGATCTCCGGTATGTCGCGCTATGAACTGTCCTTGCTTGAGCGGAGCTTTACTAATAATAGGAGGGACATCTTGTCGAGAAGAGCGTAACGTACCAACACAGTCAGTACCATTACGCTTTAAAAAGCGAGCAAGAAGTGGACTGTTGTACCAATTATCCATGAATAACCTGTACCCTTTGTGCAGTAAAGGAGCAATAAGCTTCTTTACTACAGCTGTGCTTTTCAAATCATTTGAGTCTTGCGAGAGTTCAAAGGCGTTGTGCTTTCCTGTATACACTAGAAAAGACCACAAATACCCTGTAGCACTCTCGCAAAGCTCAAACGTTTTGATGCCGAACTTGGCTGCCTTTGACCGAATATATTGCCTGATATTAAGCCTTCCCTTCCAAAGGGTTAGACTTTCGTCTATGGAAATGTCTTGTGACGGAACATAATTTGCCTGAAATTTGGCGTTAAGATGATCAATTATAGGCCTCAAGAGATGTAGTCGATCAGAGCTAGCCGTGCGGTCACTGTTGGAAGGGAACTCAGCATTGTAGCTAGGATCGGTATTTACAAAATGCAGTACTTTCACGAGATTGCAGTACCTATTGAAGGAAAACATCCTGCGGAATATTGCTGTCTTTAATAAGGGATTGGTGGAAAAACAACTAACAATAGTTGGCATCCTTATTATAGCCAGCATCATCCAAAATGCAAATAGGCACAAAATCTCGTGAGAGTTGGTGGGATACCAATCAGCCTGGAATTTAGGTGATGTAATTTTGGTAGCGTACTGGTTAGTTTCCTCCACTATCACCTGTATAATGCTTTCATCCCAATAAGAGCGAAAAGCATCGTACGGAGATGAGTAAGATTCAACCGACCCGGTACGTTCTGGTCTAAAAGTTTCTTCCTTACCTTGAAATGTCTCCATTGGAGACCATTCAAAGTGAGGAAGAACTTCTTCCAGGAGAGAATTACCCCTTCCATTGGCGTCCTCAAACTCGTCTTCATTTTCGCTCACGCTATCATTATCTTCATCTAACCTGTTTCTTCTTTCTCGGGTGCTTCTGTTCACATTTGCGTTCGCATGTGTACTCGTCTGTCGTCTCCTCACAACATCCATCGCCATTTCGCGCAATTCGAGGGGGACATCGTCATCGGTCATCCATATCTCCTCCAATGGATGACCGACTTCCCACGTCCTTGCAGCTCCCCTGCGACGATGTCCACCCCCAACCCCACGACCCCGGCTAAATTTGATTATTAAAATATAATATAAATACAATAATAAATATAAACAAAATAAAATAAATTAAAATATAAAATTATCTTTTTATTTTATAGTTTTTTATTTATTTGTGATAGCGTACCCATCAGATTTTATTCTGATTGCAGCACCACCAGCGTCCAATTGTTAATCTAAGCCCATGGACACTCATTTTAACACATACAAAAAAAATCATCAAAATCGATTCAGCCGTTTTGGAGGAGTACAGTGACAAATACACTTACAAAAAAATAACCTGACTGCAGCGCCACCTAACGGGTCCAATTGTCAATCTAAATCATTCATGGACCCACACAAATACACAAAAAAAATTATCATAATCGGTCCAGCCGCTAAAATACAAAAATATCAAGAACACGCATCACGTCTCGTGTATTTTACGCGTATACAAGTAAATATTCAATATAATTAAAAACACCACGGTCCATTTCCTATATGAAACCAATGTCGATAAAAGTCGATACCAAAAATACTCTACCACATCACTATCGATTTTACCCTAACCATCAAGTTTCTCAGCAAACACAAAATGTACAGTCCCATGATAAACCATATTACCTTGGCTATAAAGCTCAAAGTCGTATAAAATAATAACACCGTTGGGAGCGCCGTAGTTTGTCAACTGTTCCTTTGAAATTTAGGTTAGGTTTAGGTTTTTTGTTTTGACGAAATCTTTGTTTTTATACTAAAAAGATGCTAATATTCATTGAAATAATAACTGTAATAATATTTTCGTAGCTCGTTTTAACCAACTTTTACTACAGTTGTACAAAAAACACTCGAAAAAGTTCTGTTGAGGGGCCCTATTTTCTGACTCGAAAACAATGGTTTCTAAAATGAAATTTGAAAATCTGAAGTTATAAATAGCGATATACTTACCCAAATAAAGGAATCCACACCGATTGTTTACTGTAACTACACAAGTAACTGAAAAAACTAATTAATATCTCGGAGCTCACACCTACTCCAACCACAAATTTGCACCGTTTTGTTTGACGTTTCTTTTTTTACCGAGAAAGCGGAAATCTGTTTGGACGTTGACAAATGACGTAAAATATATCATACTAGTCTATGAATAAAAGTTGCCGAACAAAAGTCGATTCTAAAACACTTAAATTTAAGTTTAAAGAGCTCTGGGTGAGCGTGGCCGCCGGCGGCCTTGCGTGATTCAACGGAAACTCTGTTAGTCTATGGCGTGGCCGCCGGCGGTCTTCCGTGATTTGAGGGGTTAATGTGTAATTATAAAAATATGTATTAGTTTAAAGTTACTTATTATGTGTGTATATTTTTCTATGGGCCTTAGTAGCCTGAATAAAATAATAATATAAACTTTATTTCAGACCTTGGTCCATAGTTATAGGTACACACATAATAAAACATTTCACTCATCAAAACAAACAACAAAACATACATAAGACACAAAAGGAACATAAAACAAATAAATATAATAACTAATGAGCAGTGTGCAGGCGTATCCAGTGGCACATCATTAGAGAGTCCCACCTATCTGTAAACACTTTTATAACGCTATTTTAGCGGGACCTAACACGATTCGGAAGCAACGCACAATACACTTCATTTATTTCACTCTTAAAAACATTACGAAAAGCTTTAACAATAAATAATAATTTAATAATACTTGGTTACTTGCAGCAACACACAATATAACAAACTAGTTATAAAATAAGGCAGGAACGATCTTTTTTGAATTTTTTAAAGTTTGCCTTGTAGCGACAATAGCCTAATGGCTAAGGAGTCGAACTTGTGATCGAGAGGCCGCGGTTACGAACCCCGCATTGCCGTGATGGGTTCACGGCAATAGTCTCCAAAACAAGCATATTTAGCTTAGTTGAGGGAATTAACAAGATTACTAGTAATGTGAATTCTACGCATACTAATTCTCCTTAAATATGTATCATATCTCTTGTGCTTTAAGAGCCCACAAGCTAGAGACGCGAACTCGTTGGTGCCGTAGCTAATTCGCATGCTATTTCACCTAACATCGTGCGAGAAAGAGATAGACTCAGTGATGAGCGGGACGAAACTGTTGCACGCACACAAACACTCCCGTGTAGTACACAACACACGGCACCATGCCGTCGCGCCGCACACGCGCGCAAGGTCATTGATATATGCAGGCGATCGCGAGTTACTCATATTTTTTTTATACGGTAACTACGCTCGAATTTGTATTTATTTCATAATAGAGAAATGTACCTACATCCTTACGGAGACTTCTTGCTGCCGAGATATACACTTATGTTTATACTGTGGCCTGTGGCTTTGCCGACCACGAGTATGATATTATGGACTTTATTACTTACTACTTCATAAAATAAAAAACGTGTTATTAAAGTATAGTAAATATTTTTACTGATAAACATTTCTTCAAAATAAAGTAATGTACGTAAGTACCACAGATTGGTTTTACACTAACATTACCTACCAATAAAGTTTTAATAATTAGAATGTGAATTGATTTTCTAAAAAAGCACTGAACGGATTTTTATACGGTTTTTACTAAAAGGTAGTGCAATTCTTGAGGAGGTTACAAACACACAATTTACATAACGGCTTTATGTAAATTGGATGAAATATAAAGATTACTGTTGAAGAGGTTGCGCGGTAGTAATGTCTCGCTTACTGGGAGATTTACTCGCATGCACCGCGTAACTGGATTACGCTAAATTCATGTACGAAAGAATAGTAGATCAACAAAAATACTACAGAAAAGTCCTCAATAGCATGTCTCTATCTCTTATGGTCAATATGGTCTCGCAATAACTACATTTATGTTCAAAATTTAAATTAAAAATATTACGTCAATTTCGAGACTGGTTTTTGCTGTTCAGTATTAATCGTTATCTAAATAAATGCGTTTGTTAGCTTTGCCATGTAATATAGATCAAAATTGCCCTTTGCACTATATAAATCAAATAAGTATTTTAGAAGATATTATAGATTTACTCGCAAGTCTCGCAACGTCGCAATTCACACCGCAGCGCAGCGCCGCACGGTGGGCTGAAAATCGGCTTTCATAGACATAGGCATTTTATTTTGCAAGTGCGAGTTTTTTTGCCGGATATCACTTCTATTAGTTATAACAATATACAAAAATGACACCAGAATTGATTCTGCACAGAAACGAAGGAATTATAATTTTTTTACGAAAATTTTGTATGGAGCTAGTATGAAAAATCGAAATATCTCTAAAACGGCAGCGATAACCGTAATATCCTTATAGGGGGTTATAGTACTAATTATTTATGATTTTTTGACATACGTTACATAATGGTTGTAGATGCCTTTTTTTTTTTAAAATCGTCAAAATATTTTTATTTATTTTTACATATTTAAACGTTCCTTTTAGTGTTTAAGTTGAAGAATTGCATATAGCATCACCCCTATAGACCTGAAGGACTAGACAGAGGTGTGTAGTGTCTTGTTGATCTTGTAAGATTTCCAACAATACCAAATAGTTGAATATCAGTGTCAAAGTGCCCATGCTGTCGCTTCTTTTTGAAAGATAGGGGAATGAAATTGTTAATTGATCATACCCTAAAAGTATGATTACAACATAACCGGACACATAATAATAATAATATCCTTATAGGGGAT
The DNA here is from genome assembly GCA_943138885.2 of Tholera decimalis. Taxonomy (NCBI): domain Eukaryota; kingdom Metazoa; phylum Arthropoda; class Insecta; order Lepidoptera; family Noctuidae; genus Tholera; species Tholera decimalis. Next base: position 32,050,388 of record OW964565.2, read on the forward strand.
TATAGTACTAACATTATTTATTTTAACATATGAAACTGTTCAAAACGATCCATGAACTGTGTCAAAGTTAAGAACATCGTTAGGAAGCATGCTTTTTCCCCAAATATTAAGAATATGTGAAAAAAAAAGACTGTATATAAACTTTTTATTGATAGGTAATTTAAATAAAACAGAAGTAACAAAAATAATATCTAATAAATTCAATTATACAAAATACATATTTGAAACTATAATTTATGAAATTATTAACTAAACATATTGGTACAATAAACTAACATAAATAACAAAAGAACATAAAGAAAAATAATTAAATTTTACAAATTTTCTTTACAACTTTCGTTGTCGGACTCCAATTCCGAGTCAGAATCCAGATCGGATATACCTACAAACTCGAACTCAGTTTCCGGAAACTGTATTAGGTCGAGAGTTTCAGCAAAAAAGGTTGTCTTCCTTTTGGCATCTAACTTCGGCCTTTGTGCACTTAGAAAAGGATCCGAAGAAACAACAAGCATATTTAGGATATCTTGATTAGAATCTTGCCTGCTTCTTTTCCGCGAATGATGTTCCCGGAACCTCCTAAAATCTTTGTTTCGAGACTCTGAGGCTTCTTCCGAGAGAGTCCCAATCGGGACAATATCATTTTTTTCGATTATGTCAGCTCCGTGTATTAATAGTTTATGTACGGTTGATGACATGTAGTACCAGTCGTATAATTCCACCTACTTTTCTGCTGTTTTGCGAGCAAAATCTTTAAATTTGATGACATCGATCTTCTCACCAGATGTTATTGCTTGCAAAATAACAGCAAATCTTTTTATCAGGTTTTGATCCAACCCAGTAATAGCTGCAGTTTTATTGGGAAACTCGAAAAACTTCCTTGCGGTATTCCCGTCATTGGTAGTTCCCGAGCCTTGTTTTACTATATCAATTAACAGATTGAGCTCCTCTTTAAATTTATTTTGAATGTTTTTTTTTCTGTTTTGTAACATATCTTTATGCTCATTACTTCTTGCTGCCCACTGTTTGAAGTCAAGTCTGTACGCAATGTGTAACAGACATTCCATGCAATTTATACGGGCATGTAGGGATGATAGGCAAAATTCATATATGTCAGAACACACAGTTTTTGATGTTACAGCATCTAAGTGGTTCATTTCTGTTGGTTTTGCTAAGCACAGGTAGCATGATGCATTTGATCTAGCTTCAGAAAGGTACGTGCAGACTTTTGCGTCGATCATTGTCATCATTAGTTTATGAGTCACCCTGTTACTATTAATGCACTCTGTGGGGTTAAGGGCCTCAATTTCCTCATCCATTTTTCTTTTGTTATCAATGACAACTGCATGGCTTTCTTTTACAAAAGTGAACTGAACCGGACGACAATAAAAAGTTGAGCATGGTTTCGGGTTTGTCCATATAGTATTATCTCCATCTGTCAGTTTCAGTGGCACCAAGGAGGTCATGAAAATGCTTGAATCATCATGCTCGCCGTCCATTTTCTGCTTGTATCGGCTTTGATTGGAAGCACCATCAAATCCCCACTTCGATATCAGCTTTAACTGCTTATTTTCCACATTATCAGAAAGACTTTGAAGAATCCGCTTCACCGTGATGTCAAGTAAAGCTTGAAGTGTAATTCTAGCTGATGAATCCGTAACTGATACTGATTGATTAGGAGGGTAGCATGCAAGCTTAGTTTGTTGCAGTTTATAGTAGGATGGGTAAATATCCTTAGCACCTTCCCGAATGGCAGTCTCTCGCAACGTAATATTTTGCCACTTTGAAAGCTTAAGTGAAAGAAGCAATCCAAGTGCTTTCTCTGGTGTAAATATTACTGTTTTCTTAATGCTTTCCTTGATTTTAACGGCAGCTTCTGGATTTTTGATCATATAATTGATTACAGATGCGATATCTTCATAACCTTCTTCTTTTAAACGTGCTGCAGCTGCATATGACAATTCACAGGAATCCTCGCCTATGTGCTCACTAGATCTTCTCTTTTTCTGTTTGCTTCCCAGATCTTTGAATGGTTTTCGGGACCTTTTTGTCATTGTTCCAACAGTCGATGATGTCGAAGGTTCTGGAGAGACTGAGCGTGCTCTTGGTATCTCATCAACAATTGGTTCTTGATTTATTAAAGTTTGCACGCAACTCGGCCAATCAATATTTGCTTGCAACCACTCTCCGTACGTATTTCTAAACTTATCAAAGAATCGTTTAGATTTCTGCCACCTGTTTAAAGCAGCTCGCGTGAATCTCCGGCAAAATTCTTTGAGAGTTACTTGATCTTCGGCAGAAAGGCAATCGCCTATGCGGGACACAATTGCACTAAACAATACTTCATGATTAAATGAAGGACACTCACTTTTTAGAAGAACAAACAAATCTAAGTTGGTGATTAAACTTTCCATTCTAAGATTTTGTAGTCGCAAAGCAAATAGTTTTAGTGTTAGCAGTTACACGGTTGTGAACAATCTAAATTATGGAACAAAATTATAGCCCTTTTATTGTATAAAGTCAATAATTAGTTAACTACCCTCATTAAAGTTATAAAAGATATGATAATAAAAATTTATAATCGTCAAAAACATTTCGTAGAACTCATAGTAGAACTAATCAACATTAGCAAATCACATTAGCTCACTAATTATAAAAAGGTGAATGCAGTTCTTAGTTGGTATTGTTGCGAGATATTTCAAATCATTTAATCACTTAATAGGCTCATTAGAATCAGAAGACTACAACCATCATTCTAATTACTTAATTACTTGTCATCAGACTCATTAGATGACTACACAATATGTTATTTTGTATTTTGAACGTATGCAAGGTTTTAAAATTCCTTTTGTGTCGATATTATTATGTGTCCGGTTATGTTGTAATCATACTTTTAGGGTATGATCAATTAACAATTTCATTCCCCTATCTTTCTAAAAGAAGCGACAGCATGGGCACTTTGACACTGATATTCAACTATTTGGTATTGTTGGAAATCTTACAAGATCAACAAGATACTACACACCTCTGTCTAGTCCTTCAGGTCTATAGGGGTGATGCTATTTTATGTTAAGAGTTGTTAAAGCTCTGAATTCTTCAACTTAAACACTAAAAGGAACGTTTAATATGTAAAAATAAATAAAAATATTTTGACGATTTAAAAAAAAAAGGCATCTACAACCATTATGTAACGTATGTCAAAAAATCATAAATAATTAGTACTAAAACCTCCTATAAGGATATTACGGTTATCGCTGCCGTTTCAGAGATATTTCGATTTTTCATACTAGCTCCATACAAAATTTTCGTAAAAAAATTATAATTCCTTCGTTTTTGTGCAGAATCAATTCTGGTGTCATTTTTGTATATTGTTATAACAAATAGAAGTGATATCCGGCACAAAAACTGGCACTTGCAAAATAAAATGCCTAAGTCTATGAAAGCCGTTTTTCAGCCCACCGTGCGCCGCCCGGGCCCGGGCGCCGCCGGCGGCGGCCCGAGACCGCCCGATCCGATTATCCGAAGCTCGCGTTCGTTCAAGAAATGATTTAAAAGCATGATGATGATTGATGGTTTTGTCGTTGTCATTTCATGATTTTAAAATACTGATGATTTTTACCTGTGACATGATATCGGACTCATCTCTACTTTGAAGCGGAACGTCTAAAAAATTACGAGTAGGCATTTAGGAAATATATAAATAACTCATAACCTGAAAATAGGACACTGAACTCATCATTCTGAACCAAGACCAAACCTGAAATCGCGAAAAAAATCGACTATTTCACAATGACGTATTATAATATATTTGCTGTTCGCATATAGTTGTCGCCAAATAACTTGGCAAGAGTCGTTCAATGCGCAGAAGTCGAATTTTAGGTGTCAGCGGTTGTCAGCGCAACGCGGGGTATGACGTAGCGCTGCTCCGAGCGCGCGATTGGTGCGTCAGTAGTTCTCGTTCAATTTGCTCCCGAATACACTTGAGCACACGAAAGTTGTACCCTTTGTTTATGTTACGAGTTGTTGTTTTAAATTTAGTTTTTGTTACGTTGATTACAATGCCAGGACCAAATACCGTTTTACGCAGACTATTAAAACGTCAGAAAGAACAGTTAGACACTATAGTTAAGGGAGGTTGAAATTCCGAATTCGTCACTGTCTTTAGGGCACCGGGAAAAGAAAAGAATAAAGGAGGTAGCAGTTTTATTAACTAATTGTGACGTCGAGAACATCTTATTTTTAATGTTTTTTTTTAAATATCTTTTTTTTTTTACTTTTAAATGTATTTATGTATTATATCTATTTTATTTATAATGCCGAATTAACGAATGAATTCCTCTTCTTTCTTTAAAATTCTTGTTAAAATGATTAAAAATAAATGATGGCAATAACCATAGAATAATGGCAAGCAGTAAAAGAGACCACTTTTTTCTTCCACTAAGTGCACGATACGCGAACTTACTCCCTCTACGCCAAAACCTTGCCAACTTAGGTGACGAGGACTATACCTACATACTTACGATTCTGATATTATTTATACCAATATTAAAAAGCGGAAAGTTTGTTTGTTTGAACGCGCTAATCTTCGAAAGAACTGGAAGGATTTCAAAAAATATTTCTGATTATAATGGGCAGTTTCATGGGGAAGGCTAGATCGGATATCAAGAATCACGCTAATGCTCTCGGTTTTCCTAAAATAAGGGCATTAGTGAAGTAGGTACCTAAGTCGGAGAAGTAAATTACTATAATCGCGTGCGCTGGCGAAATGCTGAGATCAGCTGAGATATACCAAAAGTTCATGCACTACAAAAATGTAAGGATTTTGCAGATCTTAAAAAGTCCGCGGTACTACCTACATATCTAACCTTTGTAAATAAAAAACAATAAGGCAAATTATGTTATGTCAGTTATGTGTATGATACTTACGTTCGAAAGTAGTTTTATCAAGACATTTTTATGAAGATAAGCTTGGTTCTTTTACAGTACATAATTTGGACGCACAGTTTAGGAGAAATGTAAAATTAAAAGTAGGTATTCAACAACTTTATTTGATGAAGCAGCGCTCGGCGCGCGGACGAACCTACCTATACTCCCCGATACATACCGCACCGCACTGATAGTATAGGTACCTAACCTTGGTTTCATTTCAATTTCTTTGCTAAGAGACATAGACTTCCTATCATGTAGGTATGTAAAATCGTTTCACCTTTTTTTACTTCAGGTGTGTGATTTTTATACCTATACTTAACTAGACGTATTTTTCGTCTATATTTTTACGATTCTTAAGTTTGTGTAGGTAGGTACCTATAATAGGAAATCAATTCATATTTAGTACAGGAATATATAGTATCTAAGTCGTTACTTTTATTAAAATATCTTCGAAGCAATGTCATAATTATGTGCTATAGTTTTGATTTGACGGAACCAGCGCGAGCGACTAGACAAACAGCACTTATAGGTACCTCGAATCCACACAGTACCTACAGATTTACATTTTAGTTAGAAAAGGAGACAAATTCCTGTAGCTAAAGGTATTTTTTGCAGTTACAATAAATAAAGCGTCGGCCTAGCGGGAATATTCTAAAGAGATACCGAGGCCCGGGAACGCAAGGGCAGCTGAAGGAACAGGCAGGTGGATTTTTAGTCAGTAGAAGTCTGACACTCTTTTCCGATCCACCCAGAGCGGGACCCGATAAAAACATTTCACATCAGACATTTTAATGTCCCCTCTAACTTTTAAACAATCTTACTTCTTATTACCAAAATACTCTAAATCTATACTCACTTAGCAATATGATAAACAACTATCTTTACTTCGCAATTCTCTAACTAGTGCGAATGAGATAGATATAGGTACCTACTTAAATTTTTACTGTCGCTTTTTCGACTCCCTACGAGACCCCCCTTCCCCTCCCCGCACCCCTCTCAGGGCTACCTCACCCCCCCGCGACCTAACTTCGTTCCCGTGGTCGCAAGATAGCCGAGTTTGGGCTCATTTTAAAGGACATCAAAAGCTCTACCACTTGGCCCCAACAGAATTCCAAAATTCGGCAATTTATGTGTCTGTCTCTTTTTACTGTCGCTTTTTCGTTTCATAGGTAAACTTTCAAATCACAACGACGCTAAAGAAGTTTTCACTTCAAAAATATGTCATTTATAGTACCTAAATATTTTGTTGATAAATATTTGTTCAAAATAAAGTTATGTAATAATAACGGATGGAACAGTCAGTAAGAGTTTGCCACGCCCTTCCGCTCTACCCCGATCCGGGGCTGCGGTATCTCGTTAGAACATTCTAGAAACCCAAAACCCGCAGGATGTTAAATATACCTACTATTACATATCATATTCGACATACAAATTTTCATTGACAACACATAGCCATTAAAAAATATAGTAATGGGTGGGGAAATCATCGAATAACTTCTCCCGCTCTGGGTTAAGCGGAAGTTAGCGTCAGACTTCTACTGACTAAAAACCCACCCTGTCCCTTCAGCTGCCCGTAAGTTCCGGGGCCACGGTATCTTGTTAGGTAGTACATTTCCGCAACCCCGGCGGGCTAGTTTTTTTTACGAAGAATATACAAAGCGAAGTTCCTTATCTATTTCTTATTTATAGACATCAGAATGAGATAGAAAAGTATACTACCTATCTTACTTAGTAGGTACATAATATTTCAAATGCAAATATCAAGAATATACCTACCTACCTAACGTACGTAATAAGTATCGTTATTTTGCAGTTATTACTTTACAATGTTAATAATATTAATTATTAGCCAAGGTATGGAACTCTCTGCCGACTTCTGTGTTCCCTGCCACATACCTATGATCCGTCAGTCTTAGCAAGAGTGAATAGGCATTTTCTGGGCTCGCTTGTCCGATCGTAGACCTCATTTTACACTTATGTGTATGATCGAGGTCAAGGGCACATTCGTATTAAAAAAAAATATAACAAGCAAGACTATGGGTAGGTATAGGTACTTAGGAATTTATATCCAAAAAATAAAATACAACTTATCCATTATTAATTTGTAGTGCTGAAGTCAATAAACTATATTATATAATCAATGTATAATAATAAACTCACGAAATATTGAATTTACCTCAAGTTCAACTGCAAGTCAAAAACTAAATCATTCAAAGTAATCGCGAAGTCAAATAATCAATAAAGTATCAAAATCCAAAGCTCAATGTCAGGGGTTAAACTAAAGTGATAACGATACTAAGGTGCAAATGATAATAGCACAGTCATCCCTAGTATACATACATTCACAACACGCACGACCTAAAATTAGTTAATTGTAGCAGATAAGCAGACTGACCGGTGAAATTGCGCGAAATGCACACAGGCACTGGTTCCCGGCTTGTGTAACTGTGTGCGTGCACCCGCCCCGCCCGCGCGCCCGGGGGTAAACATTCAAGTGAAATGCAGAATGATTCTTGTAAGAAACGGGCGCCTCAAAATTGACGAGTAGCCTTTTAGGAGAAATGGTTTTACCAAAAAGTAACTAGATGTTTTAATTCTAAATAAAGTTATTTAAACTCTTCAATAACTAAACTATGTCAGTAAAAATTTTGTTTCAGAGATTTTATATTTTACTTTTATACTTTTAAGGCCCCAAGTTGCGTTAAAATTCGTGTTAAAATACGGAACTTTGGAGGCTCAGAACTTTCAAATTCCTTATTATTTTACTATTTTTGTTCATCACGGGCATAGATAATGACAAGACAAATCGATATTATACCCAACTTTGAAAGTACGATATCAAATAATGGAGTAATCCTACAAGTATATTTGTATGGAGAAAATGTCAAAAAGCGTGGCCTTAATGAGACATTTTGTATGGGTGATGAACAAGTAAATACTTGCCTGTTAATCCCTCATGCAAGATGTACTCAACTTCTTAATTGTTCGTTTTTTTTTTTTTGTACTTGTAACTTATATTTGTTTTTCATACTAATATTAGTTTTAAGCGTGTATATTTACTAACATCATGGATTTATGTTGTCCAAATGGAATAAATTAAATTAAATTAATGCTAACCACAAATTAATAAAACTTTAATTTCGGACCAAAAAATTCATAAACTGTTAATTATAGCTCATTAACTATTGTTAGTACCCATGACCCTCCGCAACGAACTGCTTCATAGCTATCCTATACATATAATTATAACTCTATACTTCTCCTCGCGTACTATTATTAAAACCTCTTTGCAAAATCATGTCAACTCAAAAAACATTTAAGATAATGTAATCAGTTTATCTTTTAATTTGTTTCCGTTCAGAAAAACAATTAAAATTGTGATGGATAAGATAGAATTAGAAGCAGAATAATAGACTTCGTTTCCACGAGCCCCTCTCGCTACATTATCGTTACCTTAAAATGAAATTACCTGGAACTGTTATCCACAACGAGTTTCGTCCTGGTTTCCTTCTTGACGGCATCAATGAAGTATTGTTCTAACTTCTCCTCCACAGAAGATTCAGAGTCGTCCGATTCTGCTACTTGCGTCAATTGCTCTTCGACATCGATACCTAAGGAAAAAGGAAATAAATGAACGTTTAATAGAAATATCATAAGTTGGACTGCAATATGTAACTGAGAATCAAGCAACCAAGTAAGTTTTAAAAGCAATACAAATAATACAACAAATTTGAATTGTTGTAAATACACCCTTAGGGCTGATTTATACCAAAAAGAGATATATATTATTCGAGCAATGCAGGATAACAGTTAAATAAAAATAAAGTATGGTCTGATTTGAGTGTAATCATCAGTGATCGGAATAGGCTGAGTATATTTACGTAAAGTTTAAAGAATAGAGACGGAAATCGGAGACTTCCTTATGACAATTTTTTTTACCGGTAAATTTGCTGGAACCTTAACTGTGTAAATTTTTACGTCATTTTATTACAATTAAAGCTTCTATTAGCTAAACATTCTTCCTTAGAACATTTTGCACATTTTTTTTTTCAACTACTAGTAGTAGTAGTTTTCTACTAGTTGCATCATTTCTCAGGTAACGATTTTGACGATTCTTTTAAACTTTTTGTTTCATAGTAAAGATCATAGTCAATAGCTATTACTTAATATTTATTCAATTTATTTCAAATTAATAAATTGACTAGTTGTTGCTCGTGGCTCCGTCCGTGTGGATATCAGTCCTGGCCTAACTCTCAAAAGATAATTTCCCGATTATGCAACAATTTTAATTGATACTTTGCTCTTATCGATCTAATCGAATATTAGATCAATCGATCGAATTAAATAGACTATCCAACACAAAAATATTTTTTCAATTCGAACTAGTAGTTTCAGAGATTAGCGTGTTCAAGCAAACAAACTATTCCACTTTATAATATTAATATATATACATTCATGTTTGCTTATAATATGTTATACAACCGTGGAACATAAATTAGTGCATAACTATATCTACATGGGAAATCGATAACATTAATCATGAAAAAATGTATTAATTAAAAGTTTAATTATTTATTAAAATAACCGAATAGTGGCAGTACTGTTACTGTTACTGCCACTATTCGCATTCTTGCATTTTGTATTTGTAGGTTGATCAAATACCAATACAATATTGGTATTTGATCAACCAACAAATAAATGTAAACGCTTTAATTTATAACTTTTTGTTCCTAAAGGTTTGTATTCTTTTGTTTGTAGATATGTATCTTTAAAATAAATACATAAAAAGTATTTCATAGTCATTAATATATTCATGTTATATTGAAATGTTCAACCAACATAAAAAAAATATATATTTTTAATATTAGTTATTTTATTTATCAAAACATTGATTACGATTTATTAAAGCATTTATAATGTTAACGATAAAATAAGATAATGAAAGTTACATAATTAAAGTTCCTGTAAATTTATCGGTAAAAAGAAATTGTCATAAGGAAGTCTCCGATTTCCGTCTCTGTTCTTTAAACTTTGGGTAAATATACTCAGCCTATTCCAATCACTGGTAATCATTCATTAATGAGTCGGTCAAGCGAAATGACAAGCAAAGGAAATTGGAAACTGGTTCTAAAAACTGTCGCTTGATTCGTTTTAACATAAAGCCGTCCCGTTAAAATAATATATAATGCAAACTCATACAAGCTAAAACGTAACGACAGTGACATATGTAATGCTAAAAAAGGCATGTCGATATTATTTCAGTTGTTAAAAATTATATTTTTGTAACAAGCTGCTATGATAGCTAACGTTTCATGAGATTTATAACGTAAGCGTGCAACACTAATATGCAATTGATGAAATGCTATTCTGCTTAGTCCTTACTAAAGCCGTTGCACTACTTTTAATATAGGAACGAAAGCGAACTGGATTTGTAGTATAATATCTTAAAGTCTAAGGGTATACGGCCTTCTTAGTCAGACCTATGTAGATAATCTTCGAATAAATCATCTTTGGAAGCTCATTTAGAGCCAGCGAAAACAAGCCCGGTCGCGGTTTAAAAAAGCAAAACAAAAAAAAAACATTTAACGCAATAATTTCTATAAGTAGATAGACACGCAAAAGCGCATTCGACATTTAAATCGATTAGAAGGCTATGGTGCTATGCAAATGTGTAGCGGTTAGGTGTGGTCTGTTATCCTATCACACACACTACATATCAGTGCAAACCGAACTAAGCCCGGTCATTGACCTTACAGACGTATAGACTTGTTATTTTATGTATAATGTCCTTACTTGCTAAATTGACACCTGCTGTGGAAAATAGTTTGGGCTTGAAGTTGGTAGTCTTCCCCAGACCAAAACTATCCGCTAACAAATCTGCAATAACAATAACACAGGAAGTCAATTCTGCTAGATCTTTTAGACAAAGGGTTTTAAGGTATCTGATCGGTTCCGATACGTTTTTAATACACATGTTTAGATAAATAAACAGAAGAATATAATTTCGGTAAAATTTTGTGTTCTTATAAGGGTTATTGGATGTCTAACAGGGTCATTAATTGATTGAAAAATATCAACATGTTTCATTTTGTGCGTAGTTTGTAAAGACTGTGCCTTCTATACGGTTTTCACTGATGTGTAGGATATTGGAGACCACGAACGGTATGATGGAAAGTTTAGATACGTAAACATTTTTAGTCATATCATTTCAACAATTTTTTTTCTTATTTCTGCCTTTAACAACTTAGAAGACACCAAACTCCAAATTTTTTATCGAATATATGTTTTGGCCGCAATTGCAATGAACTTGAACGAAGATTTGCAAATCACACATAACCAAATATTACTTCTTTTTTTAATATCAGCTTTTTTGTTATAGTAAATAAGGACGGAATAACTTAAAATATGTGCAAAATAACTTAATATTCTCTTTTCTAACGTTTTATTTCTCGCTTTCGCAATTCGCAGATTGTTCTTCATATTAAATCAGTCAAGTGGCAATAGGTATCATATTATTTCAGGACGATATTGTATAATCAGCCTATAAACTTCTATGAGAGGAAATGGATCGTAATTACCACCACACGGGCCTAGTGTGGGGTTGATGGATGTCGGCTGTCTTTGGATTATTCGGTCCTAGGACAAATCAGTTTCCTCACCATGTTTTACTTCACTGCTTTAAGAACAGGGGTGGTGTTCGATGCAATATTTTGCAATCGACCACGTTTGCTGAGCAAGCGATATAATGCGGTCCCACTAAGTGCGAGCTTAGTGTATTTCGTACAGCAACTGTGTGCACTCATTTAGCGATAGTTTTAGGCCTTACGTTACTTTGTTAATTATACTTAGCAATAAACCCTTGAAGGTTATCAGTGTGTTTAACTTAGTAGCATAGCGAATCCCACAAGGTACCACTTAGGTCGCGCCCCTACATTTTGGTCCTTCGAGCCGGATGAAAATTACACAAAGTATTGCTTTTTTTTTTAAGCGCAAAAAAAAGGTATTTTATGAAATCCATTATGGTATTAGTGAAATGCAAGTATGTAGATGTGTTTTAACAAAAATATGCAAGTCCAGTGCGGTCTGAGTATGAGCCTGGTGCCTGTTATGAGATAGTGCTTGTGTATAATAAGTCTGCGCTACGATTCGTATTTTTCATTTATATTACCTTAGATTTCTGCTCAACGGTTAAAAATCCTGAAATTCTGTTATAAAATCCTGTTCTGAAGTTATATTTTTATATAAATATTATTACACTATTTGAATATAGGCGATATTCACTGTCACTGGGATAGGAAAGGCATCATTGACTACCTGCATATTCATTTTCTCCTTCTATATCCAATCTATCTAAACATTTACAAAGATAGCTTTTAGGGATAAGACCGCCCATTTTAACGCTTTCTTTAGTCCTTATTTAAGATAAAGAGAATATGTTTATAAGCGTCAATAGCTTAATAGCTAAGGTGTCATACTTGTGATCAAGAGGTCGCGGGTTCAAACCCAACCATTACACTATTGTCGTGAACCCACTCTAGACACAAGCTTATTCAGTTTAGTTGGAGGGGTTAACAAGACTGCTAGTAATGTGAAGTCTACTCACATTACTAGTTCTCTTAGTTATTT